>JAZAYU010000001.1:14756116-16164992 GCA_038501625.1 Corbicula japonica
AGGGAAATTTTGCTTTTGAAACTTAATTGTACCAGATATTTTGGCAGATTTTGGAACACGACCAATCGGTCCAGCTAGCCTAGGACGTGACAAGTCCGAACCATCGATTAATTAGTAAATCTTGAACCCTGATATTACTCTTCATCTATATTAATTTCAATTTTTGCCAGATCTTTTGCCATTTGTCTTCTATATTTTTCTTTGAGGTCTTCAATTTTTTTACCAATTACAGTTTTTCCTTCATTGTCTGTTACTTCTATTTTGATTTTGTATGTTGATTCCTCCTCCAAGTAACCTTTTTTTTTTAGTTCTTGTATCTTGGCAAGTACATTTCTTGGTACTACATATTTAAGTTTTCTACAGCAATCTTTTTCTGAAATGAGAAAATTAAACATTTATAAATTTTAATTTGAACAAAGTCAACAGCTGTTGTACCTGTGTTTATTCATGTATTGTAATGATGGTATTGATATTTGATTGTTTCCAATTTGGTTTTTGGATAACAGTAGAGTTTCACATGTACTTGAAATAGATGAATTTATTTACCTCAAAGATTGATTAAGCTGGTAAAATAATTGTTACTCAAGGAAAAAAACTTGATTTTTAATTTTAAAAAATGCAAAATTTTGAGTTGTTTATCGTGTTGTTTTTTTGAACAGACAAGGCCTCATTTAGTTGCATGGGACTCTATTTTTTTATTCAAACTGAATTATGTAATAGTAATATTTACATTGTAATTGGTAAAATTGGGATCGTGCTCAAATTGGGTAAGTTTAAACTAATTGGACTTGAAAATTTCAACTAATATGTAGTAAATTAAGCTATTGCAATCATTTTCTTTTGAAAGGTCTTAGTTAGCCTGAATAATGCAAATTTCTCTTGGCCTTTTTCGTACTAAATTTGTTTCATATACTAATTGTCGAAAAAAGTGATGCTGCATTTTTTTTTCAATAATTTGTATTCATGTTAACAGTTTTGAGATTTACTTTTTATTTTCTTATATAGAGTGAATTCTCATATTGAAATCAATGTTGTTGGGTTTTTTTCAGGATACTAATGCACTTTTTATGTGCACCACAGACTCTGCCATTACATTCTCATTGATCAGTGACAGAGTGATTCTGCTAATTTCCGATACTGTCTGCTGCCTACTGGTTTGTTGAGGCAACACTTATTTGAGTCTTCAGATAGAAGTGAAAGCGAAGAGGGGGTGTTGAATTTTCATCTGCAGGCTCAAGATATTCAAACAACAGTCATCAAGGTACAGTTGTATTTTGTATAATGGAAATAAGTTATAACTGTTTGTCAGTTTTGCAATCATTCACAGTGTGTGATTCGTATTTTTTTTTAAAATAAGGTTGTTTTTTTTAGAAAATCTTGATTATTGGATTTGGGTATGTCGTTGGGCGGGTGGGCGGACAGACGGGCGTCAACATTTGCTAAGTTTTTTGTTGTTGTTGTCTTTTTTTTCAGTAACCATTCAAGGTATAGCTTTGAAACTTGACATAGTTATCTGCCATTACAATACTAATTATCAGGACAAGTTTCGTAAGCCCTGACTGTATTTTGCCAAAGTTATGCCCCTTTTTAACACGGATTTTTGTTTAGGTTTTTTGTTGTAGTTGTTTTTATTAGTCACTGTTCAAGGTACAGTTTTGAAACTGAAAATAGTTTTTGGACATCACAATATCAATAATCAGTGCAAGTTTCCTAACCCCTGACTGTATTTTGTCAAATTTATGCCCATTTTTTGGTTAGTATTGTTAATTGTTTTGTGAAAGTTGTCTATTGACACTTAATTGCTTATAGTTACCAAAATGCTGTAAATTATTTTATTAATAATTATAAAAATTAAGATTTATATTTTAGATTTCAGTATTATTATTTTAATTATACAATAATTTTTTTTATATGATTTCTATTCTCTTGTATTTCATTAATGTGTTATATGTTGAAGTTTTCGTTAAGTAATTTCATAATAAAGCAGAAAATTGTCACTATTTCATATGATACCTACTGGCAATTTCTGTAATTTTTTCCACCTCTTCAGTATAAACTGATTGAACATCAGAATCGTCGATGTTCATAGTGGTCGCAATAAGGCTTGTAACAGAACCTCTTATTTTCATTTCTTTTATTTCCCTCGCTACTTTAAGCCCGTTTGTTCCAATGGCTTTCTTAAGGAATTTGGTGATGCTTTCATCGTCCATCCCTATTAGGTTTCGGAAGAGCTGAAAATTAAAGTTATATTTGTAACTTGGAAACTTTGAAAAAAGAGTTAAATATGCCCATTTTCAAAGAAGCGGGTGTACATTGCATTGCATATCAGTTGAATGGCCGGTCGGTCGTTCCTTGATTGACTTATTTTCTAATCAGTATGCAGACATTGCTTTTAGTGTTGTTATGTTGTCTGGAGGTTGGTCATCTTAGGATAGTAACCTTTGGTATTTTGTGCATTCATTTTGCATTGTGCAAACTTATATTTATTTACTAATGTAATGTTCCGTTCAGAAGTTATGGCCCTTAGATACTTCCAGTTACATTAGTTTTAATATGAATATATTTTTTGTACGCAACTCGTTCCGCACGCTTTAGTATAGCGGGGCCATCCATGTCCTTTTGGACACATTTCAAGTTATTTTATGGAGTTTTTATGTACTTGTTTTCCATTTTCAGCATTTCTACATACCTCTTGTGGATAGCTTTCACCGTGATGTAGCCTTGCCATGTGGAATATTTCCATTGCAAGCTTGTAGTTTTGGTCGGTGTATTTGGCAATTGACATGGCAAACCTTAGCCCAGTTCCATGATTCTGTAATATTTTTAACATATAGGTAATTGTTTTGTTTTATATTTATATTAAATTTTTTAAGTTTTCCATTTAGTAATTAATGGGGTTTAATTAATTTAATTCCGTTGGCATGGTATTTCTAGCAATTGCTATACTCTTTAGTGTTGCTTTAAATTTGAATAAATACAAGGTAGTAATAAAACATAATTCTTTTAAAATTTATTTAAATTGATTTTTACAGACCGGTTGTCAATTAACTATATTACAATAACTGTATGATATTAAGTAACAGCAACTCAAGGCAAAAGGTGCCTGCTCGCTTATATATCAGCTCAAAACATTTTGCACCTTCTAAGATATTGTGAGCAGCTTTTACCTAATTCATGCCTCTTCAATTTCATCTGTATACCTTTAATAATTATCTTTTAATGGTTGGCTAAGGCACGTAGAAGAATGTAACAGTAGCTGGGGAGTTAAAAGGAACACAAAATGGGGTTGAATAGCAGTAATTTCTCATTCAGTTACCTTCCCAAGCACATCTAACACGTTTTCTTTCCATCCATCTCCCAATCCATCTCCCATCTTGTAAATGTCTCTGCATAATCTCACTGTGTCCTATGTTTGAAATGGAATCATTTAAAGTATTTCACAGTACAAGAGACGATGTAGTTTTCCCAGAATAGTTATGTTTTGTTTGTTTCCTTATGAACATTTTATGTTATTACATGTTTGTCAAACTTTTATGTTCTTGATAGATACATTAAATTTGCATTTATTGTTAATCACTTATTGTTTTAAAAGATTGTATGAAATTTATTTTTATTATGTGTTTTCAGATTCAGATCAACTCATTGAGCTGTAGTGTATACATAAAAAAGACACAGTAATGAAAAAGCGATACATTTCTTCATGGATGATACAGGTTCTCCTTTATCTGACTGGCAGATGGCAGCTAATTATAAAATGAGAGATTTAAATCAGATCTAGCTTGTCTGACCCTGAAATTTCACAAATAGTGGATTGAATGAGTAACACGGCATAGTTCATTTTCACTATCCATTTACAAAAGTAATGATTGTTATAATTACCTGAAACGTCAGTGGCATGTTCTTGCACCTGTTATTGTGCCAAACCGCTATCTTTTTTGCCTCTAGGTGTGTTAGACCTACATAAACGTCAACATCAATTTTTCTGAAATAAGATGATTTGTGTAATTTTGAGAAAATTGTATTGCAATTTGTGATTTATCAGTATATTATCAACTTTTATGTGAATTAAGTTCTGGAAATCATGATTTTTCAAAAGATTTTTTTAATTGGTGTGTAATTATCTATTACCTCAGGTCTTTGTACTTTTCATCATTATCATGGGTTATGTCTTTCAGGGATTCAAGAAGGTGGTTGCCACCAAGTGCAACTGCACATAAATTGTCCTTTTCAAGCAATTCTGCCTGAAAGTCTTTGATGTCCTGTTAAACAGAATATGGATATAAATAGTTAGACAGCATAATTTATTATGTTAATTTATTATGGATAAAATTTCATTTATGAAACATAAGTTTAAATGTTATCTGAAAATGGCTTGGTTTTAAATTTTGATTTTTTCCTGTTGCAAGCATCACAGTGCATGTTTATAATTGTTACAAAACATGATTGCATAGCAATTTTTTCAATTTTTGAGTGTTAACCACTGTAATACTAAAACTGAAATTTCGTGTTTATTTACAATCCAATCTGTGTTCTATTTATTATTTTAACTCATCAAAAAAAGTCAAGTGATAAATATAAGTTTTTACACCAGCTATATGCTACATTATGTAATTTTTGCAAGAATGGAACATGTGTGTGCATAACACATTATGTTGGGTCTAGTTAAATTTGTATTGATGAGCCTTACATGTGATTATTGTTATATGTACTACAAAGTATGATTTCAGTTAAATTTTGACTTGCAACCAAAACCAATATTTACAATTTACAGAGTTCAATATTTTCAATGAGAATTGAACGTTATTGATTGGTAATTAGGCCTTCCGGTGCTTTTCTTTAAGCCAAACCTATTATTATTTTGACATCATGAAGGGGTTGAATGAACAGCTACAAAAATTTGGCTGGCATCAAAACCTAAGTTTTAAGTTAAAAACAGCAGCAGTTCTTACTGGTATCTCATGTCCAAGAACATAGTCTGTGTCTTGTGGAGTGCTGTAGTGTAACTATTGTCAATAACGGTTGCTTGCTGGGTCAAAATCTAATTGAAATCAAAATTTGTATGAAATTTAAGCAAAACAAACATTAACTCTAATTACCTGTACATTTGTGACTAATACAGGAATCCTTGTTATTGGTGACGCTGGTTTTTGTTTTATTTGCTCAGTGATTTCTTGTACCCATTGAATATTTACTTCTCTGATGATGTACTCTTCTTGTTGATTTTTTATTTTGTCGATGTCTAATTTGAAAGATCCTAGAATTAAAATTCATAATATGATTTAAGCAATTTTCTGGTCACAACTCTATTTCAACTTGAAACTATGAGTTATTACATTTCTGTAGTAACAGACATGAAAATATAATGTAAACATTTACTCCATCAAGTCACGTTATATGCAATGCTGACTTTGAATTTTGCACTGAGCTATGCTTTATATGAAAAGAAGAAAAATTATTGTTGTTTTATGAAAAATAAATTATATTTGGGCTGTTTCAAAAAAATGGCTGGTTTTGGTTTTCCTGGTATAAAAATGTACAACAAACAGTTACATCCATTTTCCTACTTTGCAGAGGTGTCTCATCAGGCCTTTTAAAGCTATATTTGTCAGGAGTGTGACATTATGCACATATTGCAATATTCTGTCAACATATCGTTTGCATGAAAACAAGAGAATAATTTTTCCTAGAAGTCTATGTCATGTTTTGTTAAAATGTGACAAACAGGAATGGCCTTAGTGAAACATTTTTGAGTACACTGCAATTATATGGTTGTCAGGAGTGTGACACACTTTTTTAACAATATGAATTTTTTATCTTTATGCAATACCACAAGTTCTAAAACACTTATATCTGATGCTTCAACATGTATTTTAACAGAAATACACATTTACATAATAAGAAACAGTAATACTTGTATTTTAAACACATAAGCTGAAATTCTTTGATTTTTTTAATATAGGTCAATAAAGCTCCATGAAATTTTTATTCTGCCACATATTGTTATAACTTGATTGATTTTGATCTCTGAAAAGACTGTACAAACATATGGACCAACCAGTTTGGACTTTATAAGAACTTAAATTCTTTACATTTTTTTCACTTCACTTGCCATTTTTCAAATGACAATATCTCGGCAATCGGTTGACCTATTTCAAAAATCTTCCAGTTTTGTACTCAGTATCAATAAGCAAAAAATTCAGAATAACAAGTTTGGAATTTGAACGAACTTTAATTTTTCACTATTTTTTCACTTTTCCAGCCATTTTTTTTTAAACAGCCCATTTCAATTGTTAACTCCGGAATTATCTTTTTTAACTCGTGGTTTTGCACTTGTAAAATGAAGATTTTCTATATTATTTATAATGCATGAGATTTAGTACCTGCAAATTTATTTAATAGTTCTCTATGTGAGTCATCCATCTGGTTTGTTGATTCCCGGGTTTCTGTGACTTCTGGCCAATTGGTCGCCATACTAGTTTTTGTGCCACCTGGTGCTGTTAAGTATTTTGTTGTTATTAACTTATTAAGGAAGAATCTCATTTTGTAATTGGTTTCACAGGGTCAATTTGTGATTGCATTTCATAATTGTTTAACATTGATGATGTAGTTTGATGGTTCAGCGCGAACTATCTCGTCTGCATTTTTTCCCAGTCTGAAACTATTTTATCTGCAATAATTCATCTCATTTTACATTAAATGATCCTGTTGTATTCATCTAGATTGTTAAATTTCCAGATTTGTTTAATTAGGAAACATTCGTCTATCCTAGTAGAATTACCATGTTAAAATAGGTTGTCATTGATATCACATTAAGTCGTTATACATCTGTGTTTTGTAAGAAATACTAATAAATATACCTTGAATTTTCCATTCAGCCAATTCTTACAAAATTAATTATTTTGATTTTAATAAACATTATTGTATATCTTTTTTTTTGGTGATACATTAAAGTTCTCATTCAGTTGAAAATAGACAATTTCCATCTTTTAACCAAATGAATTAGTGTAAACTTCATCTAAATACTTTTAAACATTATTCTTTAAGATCAATAGAGAAAAACCTTCGTCATCATGCCCGATTTGAAAAAATTGCTTATTGTTAAATGGTTATTTCAGGATGAAACTGTTTTATCTTCTCTTAAAATTTTTTACAAAATGCAGTAACAATAGTTTCGCGCCGCATCATATTTGTGTGTGCTTCTTGGTCTTGATACGTTTACACATTATTCCATAATAATTTTTTTCAGCATTATCAATGCCAAGTTTAGATTTAAAATCGCTTCTCCAAAAAGAACAAGTAAGATCTAGGAAAAAATGCTCTACTTTGAATTTTACGCTGTATTATACGAAAGTGTGTAATGAGCATATGACAGATAACCCGAAAAAGTCATGAAACTTAGCCTTATTTGAGCAGTGCATTTGTATGTGTACTCGTGAGTTGTAATTTCCGTACTGTAAAATAATTTACCTTTCTTAGATTGTTTCTGTGGTCTGTCTAATCCATGGTCATAGAGTACTGTTAAAAAGTTTCCATTTGTGATGCAACTCTGTAGTTCTAGCTGTAATATATTTTTCTTTTTTTCATATCCAAGCAGTTTTAATGAAATTGATTTTTAAGGTGGTCTATTTATTTAATAACTTTTTATAAACTATTAACTTACAGACTATTTTAACTGTATATATGTTAAGTTAATATGATGACATTAATGTCTATTGAATACATTTAAACATTGTAAATTCTGACAACAAAATGGAATTTTTTTTGAAAGTTGAAGTTTTATTTTGACCTTTTTGAAAAATGTTTGCAGTGTAAGTAATAATATTTCCAGAAATTATATTTCGGTTATTCCGTCCAAAAAGAACTGCAATTGTTTTTAGCTCACCTGTCACGTGACATGTGACCCTTAAAACTAGGTCACTAGGTCAAATGACCCTTAAAACTAGGTCACTAGGTCAAATTAAAGAAAAAGCTTGTCTGCACTCTAGCGGTTGTAATTTTGATCCGTTCTTCTTTAAACTTGGTCAGAATGTTTATCCAAATGATATCTAGGTCAAGTTCGAAACTGGGTCATGTGACTTTGAAATCTAGGTCACTAGGTCAAATTATAGAAAAAGCTTGTCCGCACTCTAGTGGTCGTAATTTTGGTCCGATCTTCTTCAAACTTGGTCAGAATGTTTATCCCAATAATATCTAGGTCAAGTTCAAAACTGGGTCATGTGACCTTGAAATCTAGGTCACTAGGTCAAATTATAGAAAAAGCTTGTCCGCACTCTAGTGGTCGTAATTTTGGTGCAATCTTCTTTAAACTTGGTCAGAATGTTTATCTTAATGATATCTAGGTCAAGTTCTTTACTGGGTCATGTGACCCTTAAAACTAGGTCACTAGGTCAAATTAAAGGAAAAGCTTGTCTGCACTCTAGCGGTTGTAATTTTGATCCGTTCTTCTTTAACGTGGTCAGAATTTTAATCCCAATGATATCTAGGTCAAGTTGGAAACTGGGTCATGTGACCTTGAAATCTAGGTCACTAGGTCAAATTATAGAAAAAGCTTGTCTGCACTCTAGTGGTCGTAATTTTGGTCCGATCTTCTTCAAACTTGGTCAGAATGTTTATCCCAATGATATCTAGGTCAAGTTCGAAACTGGGTCATGTGACTTTGAAATTTAGGTCACTAGGTCAAATTATAGAAAAAGCTTGTTAGCACTCTAGTGGTCGTAATTATTGTCAGATCTTCTTCAAACTTGGTCAGAATGTTTATTCCAATAATATCTAGGTCGTGTTCGAAACATACCTTTCCTGATCCAAACACAGACTCTTTGGCATACTGTTTCAAGCAGTTTTCACAGAACAGATGCCCCTCGTAACACTGAACCATCTGCTCGAAGGGGTACTCCCCGAAGCAGCAGCCACACTCTATACACTGGCCCTCCATCTCGTACTCCTGCTCATTGAGAGCTAGCGCCACCTTGTAGTCCTCCTCCTGTAAGAACATATACAATAAGGTTATTTATAGTCAATCCTTGCAGCCTATAAATCGTCCAAGAATTCTGACTATATCCGAGTATTTAAGACTCTATTTACAGTACACAAAGTAACAGGATGTCATTTCTTAGTACTTCTAATTTGAGTTCTATTAATTCAAGTACAACAAGTTACAGAACACAGAAAATATTCACATGAAAAGTAGTCACAGAACACTCATTATTTCAGAGTATTTAAGAATCTATTTTAAGTACAAAATGTAAAAGAATACTCACTATTTTTAAGCATTTATGACTTTATTTACAGTACACCGTGTAAAAGAACACTCACCTTTTCTGAGTATTAACAGTACAATAGGTCACAAAACACTCACCATATCTGAGTAATTAAGACTCTATTTACAGTATAGGAAACCCACCATTTCCGAGTATTTTAAGTCTAAGAAGAAACAGAATACTTTACATTGCTGAGTATTTAAGACTCTATTTACTGAAAAAAAATAACACAATACTCACCATTTCTAAGTACTTAAGTTCTATTTACAGTATAACAACCTTTAGAACACTCACCATTTCAGAATCCTTCAGTTTTTGTTTAATGAAGTCTTTCTCTCTCTGTATTTCGGGTAGTAAATCATATTTCAACTTGGCTATAGGGCGCTGGTTTTTCAACAGCCGAATACTCATCTTTTCTTCTTTGCCTGCAGTCAAAATAATAGTTTCTGTCATTCCTACCTAAAAACATCATATTAACACTTACAGGGTGGCTATGTCACATGACTTTTAGCATGTCAGTAAATTCAATCACTTCAGGTAGTTTTTTAGCTTATTTCTCAATATTTCACTCTTATAATCTTTATTTCCAATGCTTCAATATCCTTTACCGGACGAGTGAAGGTCAATCTTCAATGAACACCGTTAGCCTTATCACCACGCAATGGTAAGCACGTTCCATTTTCTAGAATTATCATTGGTTTAAAAAATTTCACATTAGTACTTTCTAACATCCCGCCAAAATGATGGTTTTTACTTAGACATCATTTACTCGTATAGATAGTACTGACTGTGATACAAATTTGATGTTTGTTGCAAAATATTACGTTTTTCTGTATGTATATGACTGTTTGAAAAAACGGATAAATGTGTTCAATAAACATGGAACTATTTTTGGTCGTAGTATGATTTTTTTATTTGAGTTAATAGGCGGACGAGTCCAAATGCCAAACCCGGGGTAAGAAGTGTTTAAAACAACATTTCGAAATTAGTAAAAAGTATATATTTTATATTAAATTTAGAAACAAAATAATAAAATAAGGTGTAAATATAAGTAATAAATTTCGTGTTTGATAAGTTCACCGAGTCTTGAACGTCATTTTCGAAAAAACTTTGAATAACACAAACATCTTCAGTTTTTTAAGCTAAAACTATCTAACCTGTACGTGTAGATAATGATCAAAACAGAAGGTTCCTTAAGATTTCTTTAAAATAACTCATTTAAAAAGCAAGCTTTACATATACCAATGTTGCCTTACACAAAAACTGGGTGAATAAGAAGGGGTTTCTTTTGAGACATATGAAAGAAAACAATACTGCATTGCTTTTAACACCCGCTGGCAAACTGCACGTGCATATTCAGTGCTATATAGACTTATAACCTTTAATTTAACCAAACACAGATTGTGTCATACGGTATTTATCCTCAGACAAATATAGACCAAAATCTGTCGTTGTATAGGAACAGAATACCCATGCACTTTTGCCTATTGCTAGTGGGTACAATCTCAAATAAATCCTCGTCATTGTATAAATTCAGCAAGCAAAGGATCACTGTACGAGACCTCTGATATAACAAAAAAAAATATCAATTTGTAACTACGTTTTTCCTATACAATGACAAAACATATTTTTACTAAGGTATTGAGATGCATGTTTCAATCTTTATATATCATTTTATTCTGGGTCAAGAGGTAACTTGTCCCAAGAAATTGTGACCTGTTGATTAATTAACTGCGGGTTTCATTGATAAGAATAATATCAAATTACACTATGGAATTCAGGGATAATGTTTAACACGGGTTCAAAGTTCAAAGTTCTCAAACAGAGTTTCCTTGGGGAATTTTAATTTGACTATTAGCAAGTTAATATCAAGATTAAGATTTTGAAATATTCTTTCAAATCGTAGCAAAATCTTTGAAACTTTTTATAATCTAGAGTTAGCACAATTCTTTTTACTTTTCGTATTTACGATTGTTCCACTACGAAGTTACATTTATACTAAATCTACTGTCCATGCTTATTATAACGAATAATCTGCTTTATTACTACTACAAATGTTAATACTTTATATATCTTTTATAACACTATGCACAATAAACAAACGGACAACTAGTTGATGTTTAGACATTTTAAACAAGCGTTTAAAAATGAAATGTGTCAACGGGGGTTACTTCACAAAAGTTGCAAAAATCACTAAACTAATAGTGATATAATCCAACACGATGAATTCGGCATTCTACCAAGCGTTGTCTGATTGAATTCTATAGCCGACGAATTTTCAATTGTGGAATTAGGTTCCATTCGTGAACAAGAATACCAGGTAGATCAACTAGCTGGCCAACTGCACGTGCTCTATCTTCATTAGAAAGGCCTCTAGGTGGCCGGTGTGGTTCGACATTTGCCATCACGACGGTCAAATTAAAAATGAAAACCGACCATGTTGAACGTGAGAAATAAATTAATTTGAGTTAGAAACAATGCAGATGTGTTTTGTTCAAATCAGATTGGACGTTGATTGCATTTATTGGATGTTCCTATACACCTTATGAAAAGGATTCTACGACTCATAAATACAGACTTGAAACTGCTCGAATCCTCACAATTGAAACTGTTATGACATACCCTTAGTTGATACCAAGTCATTTCCAGAAAAACACTTAATCTTTAGTATTAAGACAATGTGAACATTTATTAATAAATACTAAAGATTGAGTGTTTTTCTGGAAATGACTTGGTATCAACTATTGATAACATGTACTTCTTGTTACTAGCATCAGAGTGCATGCTTATAATAAATACAAAACAGACACCAATGGCTGCATAGATTTCACACATCTACCTTGATACAGCAAATTTTGCAACTTTTGACTGTTGACCCCTATCATACTCAAACTGATATTTCTCAGGTATTTACCAACCGATTTTCATTCCGTTTTCGTCTTTAAGTTTGCAAAAGAATTAATCTTGATACACATGTAAGTATTTATACCAGTTATTTGCTATATTTTGCAATATACGCAAAAGAACACTGGTGTGCAGAACTTTTTTGTTGGGTATATTTCTACTATTTAGTTATGATATTATGCCGAAACCGCAATACGTTACCCGTCTATTTTTATTATTTGCGCCTGCGAATGATGATGATTCATTGGTGATTAATGTATTAATGATGATAATGCTGATGACAATGAAAACAGTTATTTTTTGTTGCTGACGATTGCTGCTGGTGAAAACGATAAATTTCACAATTGCAGTGACCTAGACCTAGTTTTCCTCCATATAAATTAGTTTAATTTTTCCCTGATCATTTGTTTAAGTAATATCATTAGCTGATATTCCGCGAAAAGGGGCTTGTGACATTTCGCTGGTTAAATAGTTTTCTATTTCTTATTTGCTTGAAGTGTTTGCCGATTCTGCAATTCCTTTCTGTAATGAAATGGTAACATACACTTAATGTGTGTTCTTTAACTTGGAGATTAAGAACTTACTTTGGTATATTATAGCAGATAAAAACAATAACATTATTTATAGGCTAGATCTAATAGTCTAAATGAATAATCAGTATAAGAGTATTTCCATATAGTTTTATAATCTGCTATTTTATACTTAAATTATGTAATATCTTTCTTTTGAAAATCGTGTAATAATAATAATAATAATAATAATAATAATAATAATAATAATAATTATTATTATTATTATTATTATTATTATTATTAGTATTATTAGTATTATTATTATTAGTATTATTATTATTATTATTCAAAGTCTGAACAAGAATCTTCGCTTCCCAAGAATAACTGTAAATTGAGCTGTCTTATCAGCACTGGTCTGCAGTTTAGGGGTTATTTTTCGAGCTACAAAAACTATTTAAAAACATTTATAAATCTTAATTTGAGGTCAAATGTACAATATGCCATTTTAAGTCATACATCTGCTTTGATATTGATGGTACCGACATTAAACAGTATTGTAAATATGCACCCTTTGATTTTAATGGTAACCTATCCCGGAACCAAACTTCTCTTTGAAATGATCACTAATGATTTAATTATTCCCAAGGCGTCTGCTCCAGATAAGACGATTTATACAGAGGTTGAACCGAATGAAACGAGGTTGCACTGAATGAAAAGATGATGCACCGATTTGAACGAAGTTGCACCGAATCACATGAGGTTGCACCGAGTTGAACGAGGTTGCACTGAATTGAACGAGGTTGCACCGATTTGAACGACGTTGCACCGAATTGAACGACGTTGCACCGAATTGAACCATGTTGCACCGAATTAAACGAGGTTGCTCCGAATTGAATGTGGTTGCACCAAATTGAGTGTGTTGATGCATTAAATTAATGCAGAATAAGCACCGTTTCTAATGGTATTCCACTGAATTTATTACTTTATGTCTTATTTTAGGAACAATACCGCTGCGTGGTTTGTAAAAACAACGATTTGAAGCAGAAACTGCTTTGTTTCGACAATTAAAGTCTTTCTTTGCAACATTTTCGTTTGAATTGAACGGATTTGTCCCTGATTTTAAATGCTCTTGATGCAACGCTGTCAGATGTAAGTTAGTTTACTGGTTGAATGGAAATATTTTGTATACGGTGTCGTGAATGTTTAAAATGTTGGCATAAATGTTTTAAACTTGCCGTTGTTTCGAATTTTAGAAAAAGGTTGTCCAAAACGTGTTTTAAAAGGGATCCCATTTGTCCCACATACTGAATTCCACAGTTATTAAAATTTCAAGTAGCAATTTACAAGAAGTCGTGTATTCTCAGATTGTCGCACGATCTTTATGTGAGGCGACGTGGAGAAAATAACAAAATAATTCCAATTTTAACATTATTGTCTCAATGTAAATCAGCGTAGGCGACAAGACAAGCTCGATGCTCCCAGGAAATAACACTATTCAATATCGCCAAATCGCCTTTCGGGTAAACGAAGCTCATTCAAACACATACAGTGCAAAATGAATTGTGTTGCCACGTGAGTGACAACATCAGGACATCCGCTGCGCAAATAAAATAAATGATGTACTTGTAAGCAATATGTTGTATTACAAACAACGAGTTTCACTATTAATTGTCGCTATGAAACGTCTTATACCACCTTGGAATAGATGAAAATCGAACTTTAAAAACCATCGAACACGACAAATGAAAATATTGCAGACTCGGTTTGATTGAGCCTGTTCATGGACAGTAATGAAAATGCGTATTACTGCCTACGCCGCCTAGCACCGGGTTGAGCGCAACTCAATATTTACACCAATAAACAGTACAATCTGGAAGTTGTAACGACATAATTTCACAGCCGAAACGGAGATTATTGAAATTACAAAAAAAGTCTTCAAGCTTATGACTTTAATTATTATAGCTAAAAAAATTTTGGCTATATCGTCGCTGGTGATATTTATATTAGAAAAGAAACGTCCTTTAATAAAGATCATAATAATATTGGGCTTAATTGAACAATAATCACTGTTAACAAATGGTCAAACTTAGTGCCACTTATAAATCATCACAAAACTGTAACATGTATTTTAAACTTTAACCCTAGTTTAAAGTCTTTTAAAAAGAGGCGTCAAGAGTTTCCATAACTTTTTATTTTCATTGATGACTACAAATAAAACAAATTGAAATGTGTGCGTATCAGGAGGTAACCAAATATATTGTATTCGAGAGATACAGAAAGCATCAGTTAACATACGATAGATGTTCCAGGGGTAGGAATCACGTGGTTCAATGTTTTGGTACCAAGCACTACAAAATGGCGGCACCCAGTGAAACGGTATGTATTTTCTATTTGTTTATCACAAATTTTAAAGAAATACATTTTCTGACATGGCTTATGTTCCAGCGTTCAATTTTCCCCGCATTTTGATACCTTTCTTATGCCGGACAGTGGTATAGTTTGCCTGGAATGCGTGTCACAACATTTGAATCGATGAAAAAGTTGCTACAGAAATGTATGGACCAAGCCCGAACTGTATAGTTTTGTGATAAAATCTACGTAAATATACGCAGTATTTTTGACACACCTATTCATATACACTGCGCGTATACCTGATCATGTACCTGCAGCTTGGTTTCCAAGACTAAATAGGCATTTCGGAGAAATCATGCTACGATCAAATTTTGAACCAAGCGCTCATGAAATATTTTCAGAACCAAGCATTAACCAAATTTCTGTGTCGTTACAGATGATGCTGTGCAAATGTTGTGGTAAAGTTTGCACAACTAAAAGCCTAATGAGCGTCCACGAAAGGAAGCATTCTGTTGCCGCACCTTACAGATGCTGTGGCCTAATGTTCTACAGCTTGAGTAATTTAAAACGTCACAGGTAAACTATTCATTCCAATGTGACCTGTTTAATTGATAACTTTTAGGCGAGCGAAATAAATATTAGCTTTGTTATATTTTATTGCTATTTTAATTGTAAAAATCAATGAAATACTCTTTCAGTTTCGGTAACTTGTTATTTTGCATGTCAGAACACCCGTAACACCCAACTATAAATTGTGTAAACAATTAAATGCCGTGGTAAACGAGTGTTGCAAAAACTATAATGGAAAAGAAAAAAAATTCAATTTCATTTTTTAAAATATGTTATAAGGATTTACAACAAAAATATTAGCGAGTGTCTTATTTTAAAACATGACTAAAAGTTAGACATAACTCGGAAATTTCACATTTGAACTCTCGACCCATAAAACTTAAAGCACAGATGTAAAAGACAATAGTCTAAGATTGATATTTATTTCCCGTACTATCAAATGCTAATAATTGCACAAGATTTAAATGCATAACTGGTTATGGATAAGTAGACAAGTATGTAATACCCTGTTTGTATAAGTGAACATGATCTTATATAAAACGTTTTGCTGGTGGACCATACATGTATTTAAATTAATAAATTGGTTACATGACTGTCAACTTATGATAGCGTACTATAAATCAATTATTTATGTTTAGTTTTCCAAATTGAATAAAAGTTTAACCATGCGACTCAAGCTCATTAACACTTTACCAACGAGCTGGTCTGTTTAGGATTCCTTAGAAGTATTCCATGCATTTCCCATCACTTACGTAACCTGCAGCCCTGGGATTTCGATTTCATTGTTTTGAAATACATTTTAGACAAGTATGCAAAAAATTCTTATATAAAATGTTTTAAGTTACGAATAGTTAAAGTAAGCAACCACTGTTTATTTCAGAGGATGTGTCCATGGCGAAGGAAATAGTCACAAATGTGCCCAATCTGAGAAGGCTTTCTCGACCTCTGGAGACCTTAGCCAGCATATTCGCCTGAGCCACACCGAAGCGTAATTGGAGTGTGACATTTGCAGTATGAAATACCATGTCCGGTGTGATTTGGAAGTATCTGACTATAGCACGAAGTCCAGTATCTAGAAATGTATTTAAGCTGTCTTTTGATACAAAACGTTTCAATAAATCTGAAGATGACACTTCGTTCCATTTTTTACTTCTTATTGCAGTCTTTTGTAGTCTAAAACAATGCAAGCAGACACTCCATTGCATTAAAGTCTTTTTATATTTTATACTGTTTATTGATTTAAAAGGGGATCTTTTGCATGCTGCTTTGCTCAGAGTTCTCAGTAGCCGCCGCTTATGCGGTTTTGGCTGAGTAAATGTCCCCGCCGCGCTTTTTCGCCGGGCGTATTTTTTCAAGTGGGTCTTGATTCTCCCCATGATTTTCTGAAAAATCATATAAAATTATTTAATACCAAAATATCGTAGATCGAATGAACAACAACTAACTTGTTACATGATTTGAAAGGTCTATCCTGTGTTGATGGTGAAATCTATGTACTAGTATATGTGCTTCTCATAAAAGTTAATTTTTATTTATATTTTAATTAATTCAATGTTGTATTGATTATTGTTAACGACACAGGTTTACTGTAATTTTCTGTCATTTGAACACCTATTAAGCCTAGATTACTGCAGCAAACCACTGAGCTATGAATTCAGAGGGTTGCATCTATGCGCTTAGTTTATATTTTAACTGTTAACGGATATGCGCTTGTTTTCAGGTATAAGTTTTCTGCTTCAGTAACACTTATTTTATGTTCATATTATGCGCTTTTGTCGTGCGTAATAAATAACAGTACTGACTGAATGTATGAGGATACGCTTTACGGCCACCTAACGGCACAACAACGCTACTATGATAATTAAAAAGATAAAAAAGGAACAATGAAAGCCATTAAACACGACAAATATCAAATATTGCAGGCTCAGATACATTAAAACTGTCAGTTTTCATTTTCAAAATTATTAAAAGAATAAATGTTATACAACCTCCCCAGTACACTGCAATTTCACAGGCTTGCGTTCATAGTGGTACACGGAATGACTAGTGGTACACGGAATGACCAGTATAAAAGGGAAAGCAAGACACATGATTAGTGCTTGGTTCTGAAAATATTTCATGAGTGCTTGGTTCAAAATTTGATCGAAGCATGATTTCTCCGAAATGCCTACATATTCTTGGAAACCAAGCTGCTGGTACATGATCTGGTATATGCGCAGTGTATATGAATAGGTGTGCAAAAAAATACTGCGTATATTTATGGACAGTTCGGGCTTGGTCCATAAATTTCTGAAGCAACTTTTTCATCGATTCAAATTTTGTGACACGCATTCCAGGCAAACTATACCACTGTCCGGCATAAGAAAGATATCAAAATGCGGGGAAAATTGGGCGCTGGAACATAGGCTATGTCAGAAAATGTATTTCTTTAAAATTTGAGATAAACAAATAGAAAATACATACCGTTTCACTGGGTGCCGCCATTTTGTAGTGCTTGGTACCAAAACATTGAACCACGTGATTCCTACCCCTGTGTTCATTTGCTATATAAACTGATCACATCTAATTTTTGAGTTTATGAAGGTTTATGGGGAAATCTTTTCTTAAAAGAACCTAGAAGCTCGATTTGTTTCTTTTATCCCTGTCATCGTGTTCTTGCTGATTTTACTCTGGTCTCGGTAAGATCATTGAGTACCCGCCCTTTGGCTTTGCAATGCTATTAAATTCTTATGTTTATAAGTTTGTATGCTTTTGCATGCAACATTGTTGAGCTGATAGGTGGGTTGGAGTTATTTCACCAAGACAATTTGTACTTGTTTTGTGAAACGAGAACCTGTTGGGGCAAGTGTGAGGTTGGTGCACCCTAGAACCTGGTTTAAACCCCCAGTGGCAATTTGTTTTGCCACTGAATGTTCCAAGGCGGTATCCCCAAACGTTCTCTTCTTCGTTTATTGTTTGTGGCGTCCTATTTTAATAGACATACGTATATAAAACATGTGCGTGCTCTCTTCCTCTTTTCTTTTTCGCTGCGTGGGGAGGCTGTGATTTTTTTTGTGTGGCGATTCCTGATATGCATATATCGCTTTTTTTTAAATAAACGTCTGTTGTGTAGGCGTTTTTTCACTTGACATATTGTCCTTTTTCAATTTATGTCCATTAATCATTCTTGTCAGATCACAGTTAACACTGGAATTCTAACGTCATCAACGTGGCTATTCCAACAGTCATTCAAAATAGCTGTAATATCTCGAATTCTTCTAATAATTTCTTAATTAATGAGAGTATCTCGTGTAAATATCAGGATTGAAAGAATATTTGATAGTTTTCATTTGGGTATGAAAAACAGTTGGATTTCATTTAGGTATGAAAAACAGTTGGATTGTTTAAAGTACATGTGAAGCAGCTTCACACACTTGAAACAAACCAACTTTTTTGTACCCAAATGAAAACCATCAAATAGCAAATCAATCCTTGATTGATGATTTTTTTATACACATTTTGACAATGGTCACATTATATTTTGTGTAACCACAAAATGCATAATAAGAAATGCTGTCTGCCAATGGTACTATTCTATCACATGACCCCTTTTAAGGTAGAGCAACTGTAATGCTTTCCCGCGCTTTTTTCTAGAATGTCGGGAATACTCGGTGAACTCTCACTAACAGTTGACAATAATCGATGTTGCTTCGGCTACTATCGGCTCTGACGAGTAGCGTCGGAAGTCACCGAAAGCGAGCCGATGTTTGATGACGTCGCAAACTTTTGCGCGGGAAAGCATTACAGTTACTCTACCTTAAGTCAGATTTGTTTATTTATTTAAACAGGTTGAAGACACCAGGTAAATCTAAATGTGAGACCATATCTAAAGCCCCAGATGACATCATCGATAGCAACAACAACAGTGGCGACAATGACAACAGTGATGGAGGATCTGTCGACTCTGGAACGAAGATCAATAATGCAGGAGACTTTATCATTCATAACAAGCAAGATTTAAAAACATCACTTCCTGCTGCTCAAGGTCAGGTGACTTCTGTTGCTACGGTTACAAGTCAGATGGGCCCGGCTGGTGTTACTGGAAATATAAACACAGCTGAAGTTCATAATGGAGCCAGGCCTAAAACTACAAAAAATTTTGGTGTTGGGCCTGGGCCAGATGATAATGTGGTCATAAATCTTGATGAAGGATTTAGACCAGATGACAATCTTATGGGAGAAGATGAGTTTTTATTGCACGATCTCGGTGAAGTACAGCAGGGTGCTACAGCAGATCCTGTCATGGCCGTTAAGGACCATGTGGTAAGTGACAGTTATGTTGTGAGAAATTGCAGATAGTCAGAGGTGTCATTAAGAGCCGGCCACCAGCCATTTTGACTATTTAAATCAAGATTTGCACCGGATTAAATATCAAAATTCAATATAATTATGGAAATAAGATTCTGTTTCATTTATTTAGCATATTAAGGGTTTTAACCTCTATTTCTTGGGGGAGGGATTAGTTCCTATGGGAATCCAGTGAAGATCCAGATCAGCTTGTGTATTTGTGAAGTCTGAACTGGATCTACAATTTACGGCTTTTTTTTTCACTGGCAGGGGAAGAGGCCCACACCCTATAATTTTGTGGAAAATAGCGTGATTTTTTTCTCTGAAGCGGAATGAAAAAAACTTGAGGGAAAGTTACTCTATCGTTATGGGGAAAACTGCATGATTTTAATGAAATTTTCTGAGGGGAAGGTGCCCATAAATGGCCCCTACTAAAAGAAGGAAAAAAAGCCCTGTACATTGTTCACTTTTAAATTTATAAGATTTTTTTCTATTAACCAAGAGCCAGCAGTTTAGATAACGGTCAGACTGAAAGATGTTCATGGAATTAAGACTGTATTTCAGGATTTAAAGGGTTAAAATGAATTAATATTTTTATTGCATTTCACTTAGCGTCAAGTCTGCCAGTGTAGATTCAGATCAGCCAGCACATCTGTAATATAGATTTACATATATTTATGGGCATAAAATTTCAAGGTTTTCTGTTAGACACTATTTTTACGGGTACTTAAATACCTCAATCTTCATTTTCTAAACTCTCTTTACATTTAGTTCCTTTTAACAGTTAAAAATTCATGAATCGATCTACCCTCAAAATCCATGAAAATTAATACTTCACAAATATTTATGACTACAATATTTGACTAACTTTTTGTTTTGTAGCTGTCCTTGTTTCCCGATGTGGAGCCGGAGTACCTGGATACGCTGTGTCAGCAACACGTCGGACCAATGGCTGCCAACAATATCTGCTCGGTTCTCCTGGAAGTGGACTATCCTAGGATAAAAGCTGGGAACCATTCGACTGATTCAGACAAAACGACAACTGTACGATTTTCAGATTTTTTGTCTATTTTCTATGCCCCCAGAATGAAATTCAGGGGAGCATATAGTTGCCATGATGTCTGTCTGTCAGTTTGTCTGTTCAGCATTCGTTTCTGGCCCATAACTTTGTTATTTAAAGTTGCATTTTAAAATTATTTGACAGAAATGATCACCATATTGAGACAACATGTAGCGTGCAACAATTGGGTCGCAACCTTAAAGGTCAAGGTCACAGCTTGACCTTGAAGCTAAATTGTGTCCTGTCCATAACTTTGTTTTTTTGCATTTTAAAATTGTTTGACAGAAAAGATATTCTTATTGAGACAGCGCCTCGCTACCTTGAAGGTCAACTCAAGGTCATAGTGCATTAAAAAAAATTTCAAAGCAATTATCTTTTGCTGCCGGAATGAAAATTGGAGAAAATCACCTTCATAGTTTTACAACTAAAAGATGGCTCTTGATCTACACTAGCTGCCTGTGGGATAAAAGGTACAGTCAAACCTGTGTTAAGCAGCCGCCAAATGGAGTACCAACAAGTGGCATCTTAACACAGGTGGCTGTATAAGACAGGTAAAAATTAGAACAAAATGTCAGTTTAGGACATATTCAAACTGGCTGTTTAAGACATATGGTTGCCTAATGCAGGTTTAACTGTATATTCTATAGAGTAAAGTGTTAATTTTAAAAGTTAATTTAAAAGAATGCAATAACATTAACCCTTTCCTCCATATATACACATTTTTACGCATGTGCAACCACCAGTATAGATCCAGATCAGCCGGCACATCTGTGCCATCTGATCAGGATCTGCACTGGTCACATTTTGGTCAGAAATAACATAAAAAAGCGAAAAGTGCAGATCCTGATCTGACGGCATGGAAATGCCGGCTGATCTGGATCTATACTGTTCCCCCCTCGCAATAAAGGTGTGTCTATCGAGGAAAGGATTAAAAGGAATTATGTTTTATTTCAGCAACCATCAATAGATTACTATAGGGACTACCTTTCGGTTACTATACCAGAAGAGATCGAGCGCTTTTATTACAAACAGGCTTACCGGTTGTTGTCGGAAGAGTTCTCATGGGTAAGTCAGTACTCAGAGTTGTTTAGGTCAAGTTGGAGTTATGCCCCTTATTTGGAATTATAATTTAAATCTGACATAATACCAGAGGGCAACTTAGTATTTAACTGTACACTGATCTAGTTTTACAAAGTGCTGTTTATGAAAAGGATGAAAGGCTTAACCAGTTCTTCCATGGGATATGGATGTTATCTCATAGGAAAAAAAAAGAGTAGATCCAGATCAGCCAGCACATCTGTGCCATCTGATCAGGATCTACACTGTGTGCTTCTAGCTTTTATTGTCCAAGGAGTGACCAGTGTAGATCTAGATCAGACAGCTTGGATATGCTGGCTTATCTGGATATACACTTGTAGGACCAGCCAAAACCTGTATATATGTGTAAAGGGATATACACAATTTCCCAAGATTATAAATCTGGAGACCAGTCTCAAATCTTGAGCATCAGATTGGCTAAAATATAACTAATCACAATTTCAGCCAATCTGATGCTTGAGATTTGAGACTGGTCTCCAATCTTAGTTTAATGATCTTGTGCCCAGGATTAACATGCATATGATGTGCACAATTGCCCAAGATCATAAAACTAAATCTGGAGATCAGTCTTAAATGTCAAGCATCTGATTGGCTGAAATGACCACCAGTTGCCATTTCAGCCAATCAGATCCTTGAGATTTGAGACTGATCTAAAAACTTAGTTTTAAGATCTTGGGCTCTGATTGTTTCAGATCACAGCGGTCGACATCAAGGCTGTGATGAAAAAAGTCTTGGATTTCTACGCACCATCCCACAGGATCCTGAAGTGCATTTGGTCTCAGGCCCTTCAGGAGGCAAATGATAGTAAGTAGTTGTAGATTTCATTTGGGGCATGTAATTGAAAAGGTGGATTAGGTCTTTTTTTGACATTTTACTTGTTAATATAATTTTTGTTACAGTACGTTTGACTAATATTTATTATTAACTAATAGTAAACAATACATACCATTGGTAATAGGTTTTTTTTGATACATTTTAATTAGACTTTTATTGTACTTATATCGAAAGTACATTGGGTATGAGATTCTCTAGGTATTTATAAAGCCCGGCGCCAATAAAAGAATTGAATAGCCTTTCATGAATATTTCATGCTATTTTTGCTTGATTAGCTACTCCACCACTATATATACTATACTATATATAAGTAAAGGAAATTGTAATTATACATGGATATAGAACTGAACTCTGTATATAGGTCTTTTAAAACGTGAATATAGAACACATGAATATAGAACTGAACTCTGTATATATGTCTTTTAAAACGTGAATATAGAACACATGAATATAGAACTAAACTCTGTATATATGTCTTTTAAAACGTGAATATAGAACACATGAATATAGAACTGAACTCTGTATATATGTCTTCTAAAACGTGAATATAGAACACATGAATATAGAACTAAACTCTGTATATATGTCTTTTAAAACGTGAATATAGAACACATGAATATAGAACTGAACTCTGTATATATGTCTTTTAAAAAGTGAATATAGAACACATGAATATAGAACTGAACTCTGTATATATGTCTTTTAAAAAGTGAATATAGAACACATGAATATAGAACTGAACTCTGTATATATGTCTTTTAAAAAGTGAATATAGAACACATGAATATGGAACTGAACTCTGTATATATGTCTTTTAAAACTTGAATATAGAACACATGAATATGTCACTGAACTCCATATATATGTCTTTTAACACATTTGCAAACAGTGTAGATCCAAATCAGACAGCACATTTATGCAATCTGATCAGGATCTTAGCTGTTAGCATTTTGGTCACAAATAACCTAATAAATTAGAAAGCGAACAGTGGAGGTCCTAAACAGACAGCACATTTGTGCTGGCTGATCTGGATCCACACTGTTTGCCCGTGCCATAATGGCGTCTATATACATGTAGAGGAAATGGTTCACCGTTTCAAGTTGTGTCACTTTCTGTTACAGAGGAGGGACCTGGTATACCATTTAGAAATTTAACATTTACAGCTAGTATTCCAGCAGAATACCTCACAGGTACTGTTTTATTTTCGTGGACTTGAAATTTCATGGTTTTGAGTAAAATGACATGTTGTGGGTTTTTCAATCTGGTTTTCAATTTCCTGTTTCTGTTGTCTCTTAACATTCAAAGACATTTCAAGCAAAATTTGTCTTTTAGTGTTTAAGAAAATGGCAAGCAATTGATATTTGAGGTTAAATTTCAGTGAAAATGTTTGTTAACAGGGTTACAATGCACTTTATGTGCTCAAAATTGATCCAGAAATTATTTAAGGAATAAATTTCGTGTTTGATAAGTTCACCGAGTCTTGAACGTCATTAGGGCTGGTTAAAGTGTGTGGAGTCCGAAGGACTCCACGCGTGCTTTAACCAGCCCTAATGACGTTCAAGACTCGGTGAACTTATCAAACACGAAATGTATTACTTATATTTACACCTTATTTTATTATTTTGTTTCTAAATTTAATATAAAATATATACTTTTTAATATGAACTAAGGCACTGCCTCTCTCGGAATCGACGAATTTAAAGAGATGTGTATCGAATGTTTAACAGTAAAATAAAGAAACAAATCATCATTTGTTGTTTTACTTTTTAACCAAAACTGATCAAGGTTGTAAGATGTATTATGAAGAGCTTTCAGTGTATAACGACTTTTGCGTAACGGTTGTTAATCTCTTCTTCTGCAGTGAGTGCTTATTTGAGCAGCTGGTGTTACACGGGTTTATTGTTGTTTTACACAGAGTGGTTGTTCTACACAAAGTCTTTTAAGGTTTCTAAGCTTTTATTTGCGGTTTATAAAATAAATCCACAATAACAATTTTACAACTAATAATTTTTGATTCACAAAGTAATGTCTTAAGATTTTTAGCTTAATTTCCCTTTTTACTTTTAAAGTTCACAAAGTCTCTTTAACAGTTCACAAAGTTTTCACAAAGTATTATTAATTTAGTCACAAAGTTTTAGCTCATTCCTTCACAAAGTTTTTGTTGTTGTTTACCTAGAAAATTCTGTTTATATACCTTTTTCAAAAATTGACATTTACAACTTAACAATTGAGATTTTGACAGATTAAGAAAAGTAAGACCTAAAGCACATGTAAACAATATGTGATAAAAGCGTCAGATTGATAACATGTGATAGTTCCTTACAATTCAAAGGAAATAAAATATATTTAATTAGATATCAATCAACAAGTCTGGCTTCAGGTTCTCAATTTACATTACTTAACTTACTGTCAAAAATCATGAAGAGTAATAAGAATATTTCTTGTTAACAATTTACAAAATAAGTATTTTTTACAAGAAATTGATACTAATTTCATAAGTGAACATTTTAAGTATCACATATATATTGCTTTTAAAATAAGAAACATTTTGCTACTAAACATGTTATAATTTGATTTTCAATATTAAATACCAAATTATTTGTTATGAGGCAATATCAAATAATGTAGAAATTTGAATCATAATAGATGAAACACTACATCTTAGTGAGCTGAATGATTCTGTGAAGTTTGGAAGTATCCTTTGAGATGTTGAATACACCAGTTTTCCTGTAAACTCTTAGTTAAACGGCACTTAGTGACAGTAGAGAAATTTATTATCTAAATAGAATGAAACATTCAAATTAGTCCAGATTTATATAGCACTCTTTTCATATATTCAAAAGTGCTGTACAACAAGCAAGATATAGCAATATAATACAATAAGAATTAATTAAGCATGGGCAAATAAAACATAGAAAAAAAAAGAAATAAAAAAATAAAACTTGGATAAAAAAGTTTGCATGAAAAACATAGAAGAAAGTTTAAAAAAAAGTGCGTTGATGTGAAGATAACACATTATAGCATCACTCTTCGTTCAAAATCAACCCAATGTCTTATGATTGTTAATATATCCAGTTAATCAACATTATACATAGTATGAGCGGAAAGGGTGTGTTTTAGCTGTCTTTTTAAAGTGTCAAGTGTCTGTGCAGTTCTAACTAACTCTGGCAGTGCATTCCATAACCTTGGTGCAGCATGGCTAAAGCTACTGTTTCCGAAAGTCACAGTTCTGGTATGTGGTACTAAAAGTGTTAAAGAACTGCTAGAACAAAGGTCTCTAGCTGGTCGGTACACACACAATAAGTCAATAATGTACTGTGGGCACTGTCCATGGAGAGCCTTGTAAGTGTATAGTAGGACCTTGTAATCGATCCGTTGACATATTGGTAGCCAATGAAGTTCCTTGAACACTGGTGTTAAAAGGTCATGACGAGGAGTTTTTGTCAAGATTCTGGCAGCTGTATTCTGAACCCGTTGTAGTTTATTCATTGTCAGTTTTGGAATACCAAAGAGCAATGAATTACAATAGTTAAGCTTTGATGTTACTAGACAATTAACTAATGTTTTTGTAGCATCGGTTGTAATGTAATTCCGTATGCATCCGATTATTCTCAGCTGGTGGTAGGCAGATCTACAGACAGTGTTGACATGTTTCTCCATGTCCATTTGTGGTGTGAAGTGAGCCCCAAGATTTCTGATGCTGTCATTTGAAGCTCAAATAGATGTCTCACCAACTGTGATAGTCATGTTTTCGACTTGCTTGGTATACATCGTAAAGTATTTCGGTCCTAATATGGATCCCTGTGGAACACTGAAATTCGTAATAACTGGATCTGATAGCTCTCCTTCTCTTCAATCTACTGTCTAGAACAGTTAACCTGGTCTTCCCACAGCATTTCATGTGAAGCTGTTTTCCTGAAATATTAAAATCAACCGCAAATTAATTTATCTTCAAAAAAATTTTTATATCTTAAGGCTTTTATGAATTCATTTGTCGACAGTTAAAATTGATTTAAAATATTAAGACATACATTTCTTTTGCTTATTGAACATAGGCACATACCAATTAAGAAGTTGTGTTTATTTAAAGCTTATCCAATAATAAACCATAAATGAAGTACCACTTAGACCCATACAGGGGCTATTGTAAGGGCCTAAAGGATTTTGAATGATTTAAAGAACATTTCGGACAGTTTTGTTGTGAACAAAATTGACCAGTAATGACTAGCATTGACCAGAAATGATCACCATTGACCAGTTATGACCACTATTGACCACCGGCCCGCTCAATACTCAATTGACCAGTCAATAGGCCAACCCTGCTATTATACATTCATGCAGCTTTAATAAATGAAAATAAAGAAAATTTATGCAAACCTTTTATCTGTTTACTATGTTAATGTTCATATTCTGTGCCGTAGCTGTCTACCAATTCTGCATTTATAAGTATCTATAGGCTTCATAACCTTGGTGATACACATCTCTGAAAAAAAATGTTTGATTTTAAATCTTCGCTGATAACTAGTACTTCAGTTATACAGTACCTTTTGTGGCTTATGAAGATGTACATAAATTGCTGTTGCAGTTAACAGTGAACAATTCATACTGTTGCCATAATTTATTTATTACATGTAAGGTCTTTTTATTAAAATCACATAAAAGGAAGATCGAAATGATGGAACATTTCATGCTAGCTTTAATTCCAGAGTGTTATCACATTTTAAACTTTATATAATTTGTAATAAAGACCACATAAAGATGTGCCAGCTGATCTGAATCTACATATATGCCATCTGATCTGGATTTACATGGGCTGACCATTTGTGCTAAAAAGGTGTGTCCATGAAGTATGTTAAGTTTTTGACTGTGAAAACTAAAACAGCATCGTTTTCTTTCTAAAAAACGTGAACAAGATTATGAGATTTATCCACTAAATAAAGGATTAAATAAGTGACCAAAGGGACCCATAATGTATTTACAACATGGTCTGCAGAGAAACTTTGTGGCGTTTGATTCTGTGTCTTCCAAAAATTTGGCATGTTCAGGTGATTTTGTGTGAACATGCCACAGATTATGGTACACCGTAGCAGGGCTGGACAAATTTAGATTTTTTAGTAACAGAAATGTAGTCTAAAACTGGCTGGGTAAACATTTCAGCTACAATGTAGTCCCACTTTTGCCCAAATAAGCAAATTCAGTCAGTATTAACAGTACAGAAAGGAACAGGAAATTCAAGAGAAACCATTACATGGGGGGCTTGATAATGTTAAAATAGATCTCAAAACATGTTATTTTGTAATAAATTTATTGCTGTTGTAATATGATATGCATAAAAGAGAATGGCGCATATCAAATTAACGTTTAAACTAGTCTACACTAAAAAAATTGAGCTAGCCCACAGACAAGCAATCAGATATTTTGAGATTGTCCGATACCATTTTCCACTTTGTCCAAGGCGTCGGGCTAGTGGGTTTGTCCAGCCATGCATAGTCATGTAAAGGAAGGGCAAATTCTGTGCTGTTTGAGTGTTTGTACAGTTTATTATAGGTAAATTAAAAAAAAAATTACCTTTCCAGTAGTCTTATTTTTCTCCTATTCCAGTTTCATGCTATTTGAACCAGATTTGTCAGGCATCTTTTATAATATATGTATACCTCAAACTGAAATACAAATTACAAAAAACAAAATTTATAAATGATATTATTTGCCCATACATGCATATACCTTCCAATGACTTAATTTATTTTTCTTAGTGACAGACTTCTTTAAAGTCGCCGGACTGTCCGACCTGTCCGGTAAAAATCTGAAATAAATAATTAGTGGTAAACACGGCTTCGCCGTGCTTCCTATTTAAATCATTCAACACTATGCCTCATTTTTTTTATGAAATGTAGCTCTAATAATTTTTATTTGTTGTAAATGAAGCATTATTCAGATAGCATTTGGTAAACAAAGCTTTACAGAAAGAGTATTTTATTTAAAATGTAAGAGCAAGTGTACTTTCTGTCACTTGCTCATTCACTCAACCTGTAAGGTGATTGGGTCAAAGAAAATTTCTACACCTCTGACAGAGCAATTATTCCTAAAATCTGAAATAAACAATTAGTGGTAAACACGGCTTCGCCGTGCTTCCTATTTAAAGTGGGTAAAACAAAATTTCTACACCTCTGCTGAGCAGTTATTCCTAAAATCTGAAATAAATAATAAGTGGTTAACACGGCTTCGCCGTGCTTCCTATTTAAGGTAGAGCAACTGTAATGCTTTCCCGCGCAAAAATTTTCGACGTCATCAAACATCGGCTCGGTGACTTCCGACGCTACTCGTCAGAGTCGATAGTAGCCGAAGCAACATCGATTATTGTCGACTGTTAGTGACAGTTCACCGAGTATTCCCGACATTCGAGAAAAAAGCGCGGGAAAGCATTACAGTTGCTCTACCTTAAATAATTCTAGAATATGCCTCATTTTTTTGGAAAGTCAGCTCTAAAAATTTCTATTTGTTGTTAATGAAGCATTATTCAGATAGCATTCGGTAAACACAGCTTTACCATGCCTCAAACAACTTATATTAGCAGAGTAGCTTTATGCTTAATCTGCAAACTTTGGGTTCAAGTCCTGATCATGAAAACACTTGACTCGTATCTTCAAAAATTTTGGTCACATTTCATTTGACCAGTTCTGTCCAGAGTTAATTTCAACGTAATACCTTATCGCTTTCCCACACCAAATTAAAACGAAAGCAATCGATATTACCATCTAGTCTGCAATGTTAAACTTACTGTTCTTGTTGATGATTTCAGTAAAAAAATAAATAAAAACGTCGTAAAATTCCAATGTTTAGAATGTTGTGGAAACCGGTATCACTGCAATTAACCAAATTTCGAACAACTACCGTAATGCTCATCACTACAGTACTGTGAAGTATACAGTTAGACTCTAACTATGTGACAATATTAGGTTTTAATCAATGTAGAAACTTATTTACCTGATTTTTAGGGCGAGTTCAATCTTAATTGTTATCTAACATATTGTTGGATCCGCACCTGCGGAATACCGGGATACCAGGATACCCGGATGATGTTGAAACTGCGAGCATGCGCGGTGGGACTGGCTCTCTCTCTTCTCCCCTGACCACTGTTCAGTGCAGACGTGTTTGACACTTCTCCAGGAGACTTGAGCATTTTCAGGTATTGTGTTTCTCATTTATACTTTATTGTTGTATCCTATTGCTTATGTTCTGTCTCGCCCATCCAACAATTGGCGCTGCGAACAAACAACGTTTATTTTTGTATTTTGCGGGCAAATATTTTTATATCGCTTACATCATTGAAAATATTGAGTGAATTGTTTAGATTTCTTCGTAATTAATCATTGTCATTTGCTCATCAATGTTTGGCTGCATTCATGATATTGAATTCTATCGGTAGAAACCGAAATTATTGAAATTTAACAAATATTTTGATTAAAATTGAAACATTTCATGGTTCAAGGTCACGTGTCTGATTTTTTTTTCTTGACCACGTGGTTGCTACAAAAAAATAATTTGGAGACCAGTTTCTTGAATATTTTTTTAGTGTGTAGAAGTTGAATATATATAGTTATTAGAAGTATGGCTGTCAATATTTGGTCAGCATCATCAGATGAACTAAAGTCTATAAATGGTGTAGGAGAAAAGACCGCAAATAGTATTGCAGACCTTAGAGAGTCCTGTCTTTCCCAAGGTAAGCCCTTGACTACTGAACTTTTGGGTACGACGTGCAGAAAGATCAATGCTACTGAATGGCAGAAATTGATTGATGAGGGTAAAGTTACTTTGGAACAACCTCCCAGTGTAAGTAAACCCAAGGTCGATGATTCGAACCCTTCACAGTTATCCCCTGATGATTTATACAAGTTCCCATCTCCCAGTAGTAATGGTGATTCAATGCGGAATGATTTAGAAATGTTTAAAGCTGACATACAATCAGGGGTAGACAAGTTATTCTGCAGGTTGTCAAGACGTATTGAATTAACAGATCAGAAAGTTTCTGAATTTAGATCCGAATTTATGGGGGAATTGGAGTCACAGAAACGCACAATAGATGAAGTTGATTCAAATTGCTGTAGTCTAGGAAGGGATGTTGATTATAGAATTAATTCAGTTAAAAATCAAATAGACGGATTGAATATTTCTGTGAATGGGGCCCTATCAAGAATAAATGAATGTTTCAATGACAGGATAGAGAAATTAGAATTGAAACTTGGTGAAATGAATTTTGAGGAGTCCCACAAAAGGGAGACAATCCAACCTTTAGACATACTCCTTGGTCAGTGCGATTTTCTTAGGTCTGACCACTGTGATTGGTTGAAAAACTTGGTCAGCAATCTGTCCCAGGCTCATTCTGTAGCCAGAACAAATATAGGTGAAGCCCAGTTTCGTCAGAAACGTGATTACGATCTGAGAGTACTACAACACCCATATGAAATTGGTGATACTGTTTATATTCGTGATTCTTCAACAAAGGTTGGGGTGAGTGCAAAATTGCGACCTCCTTGGAAAGGTCCTTTCCTTGTCACCAACGTGCGCACCCCAGTGTACACTGTTGAGGACAGGAAAAATAAATTTGTGATACACCATGATCGCCTCAAGCCCTGTCGGGATTCAGACCTGCCGGTCTGGCTGAAGCGTAAAAGGCACAATCTTTTAGGTTTAGCCAGTCAGGGAGATCGGGACCCCAAACTCGATAATGACAACTTTCCGGACGTTGGTTTGCTTGATGATAATGACAATTTTCTGGATATTGATTTTGACCCTGAATTGTCGATAGATCTTGATGCAACGTTGCCGTACATGCTTCCAGATGATTCAATTCATGATTATGATTTTTCTGATGATATTTCAAATGAACGGATGGACCCTGACACTAGATCACAAACTGCACTAGAACCACATAGTAATGTTACTTCTCGGACTGGTCGTCATATTAAGCTGCCCGAGCGATACAGGGATTGAACCAATTAATAATTAATAGCACGGTCAGTTCAGGCCGTGTCTTTAGCTGACTGTTTATATTGTATTTATCGGTCAGTTCAGGCTGTCTTTAGCTGACTGTTTATATTGTATTTATCGGTCAGTTCAGGCTGTGTCTTTAGCTGACTGTTTATATTGTATTTACCGGTCAGTTCAGGCTGTGTATTTAGCTGACTGTCTATGTTGTATTTATTGGTTAGTTCAGGCTGCGTCTTCAGCTAACTGAAAATATTTATTCGCCAAATTATAACCGGCTAAGTATTCGTATTATGCATATTTATATACATGTATATAGTTGCATCGGCTCAGGCTGTGACTTCAGCTCATGCAACATTGGGAGTCATTTCTTGTATATCTAAAATAAATCCGGTCGTTGCGACTCAGGCTGTGTCTTCAGTCACAGCAACCTGATTTTATGGGATAAAGCAATAATGTGTATAATGTATAACAGTATAATGGTTTAGGATCTTAAATGTTAACAAAATGAGCAAATTATTTAACTTTGGCAGAATATTTAAAGCGTTCAATCATCCTTATAATTTTAGAATTCGCAATGGACTCCAAAAGAAAAAAGCATTCGTCTGCCTGTGAGCTTTGCAACACAGAGGGTCTTGCCCACCTTAAGAGGCATATGATAGTGACTCATATACCTTGGTATATGAGTCCTGCATTTGCATGCGCTGATTGCCAACGTGCCGAACATAATGGAGCACAATATTCTCGTTTCCATTCTAAGCATGAAGGTATTAATTTTAGTCAGTCCAACCTGTCAGCCTGGTTTCTTTTGGTTAATGGACTTTTATTATTTATTGGTCAGTGTTTGGGTGTGCAAAGTTTGGCTGACCTTCATGCTCTTGTTGTAGAACAAATGCTGTATTCCACACGTCCTGATTTCTCTGAGGAAGAACTTGTCTTTCTCCGGGAATACGACCGACAGGCTGGGCTGGAGCCGTTGCAGGATATCACAGGTTACCAAAACTCACCTCCAGCTAGGTTGAGTTGCTGTCTCCACTACCACGTCCTTGGTAAATTGATCCTGCGTCTGGATTCAGTAGCTAGGCAGAAAATAATGTACCTGTCTGGTTACTGTCTCCCGGATGGCTCCAGTCCTCCAACAGGACATCCTATGTTGAAGATAGTTCTTATAGATAGCCATACTCATCTGGATGAGCTTTTTGGTCGTCATGGCCAGACATATCATTCTCTGGAACAATTGTCCGATCCCCGCCACAGGTTAAAGTATGTTGTTGCCAATTATGTTTTCCCATCAAAGTGGCAAATTATAAGGCATCATTTGGAGATGGACCCCCGTATTCGTATTACCCTGGGAGTCCACCCCCATTTGATTCATGAGCATAGTTACTCTGGGTATTTCCGGGATCTGACAGCCAAGATTGAGGGGACTGACAGAGTCGTTGGTGTGGGTGAAGTGGGTCTTGACTTTACCACAAGCTGCCGTTGTAACACGGCCCACAATACTGAAGCCTGCGTCCGTGGTAAAGTCAGGGCTCAGCATGCATTCCTGCGGCAATGTCTGTCCCTGGCTGACGGTCTTGGTAAACCCATAGTGATTCACTGCAGGGATAGAGGTAATGGATCAGCTGCCCAGGAAGTTTTACTGATGCTGAAGGAAATGAATCTTACTCATTTACCTATTCAGCGCCACTGTTTCATTGGAAATGCGGACGAGTATGTGCAGTGGAGCACATCCCTTCCCAACTGCCTCTTTAGTCTCTCTCTTCGCTCGTTGCAAGATCCCTCCACCAGGGAAGCTCTTGTTAGACATGCCGAGCCTAGAAGGTTACTCCTAGAGACCGACGCCCCCTATCTAGCAAAAGACCCAGCAGAAGTATTCCGAGTGGCCCAGGAAGCTTCAAGGACCCTCGCTATTCCCTTGGCAGAACTGGTTGGAATTTGCAATAATAATGCATCCAAATTCTTTAAATTAGCTTAAACTGGATGTATATTCTAACTTCGATTGCTGCCCCCAAATTTGCTAAAGATATTTTATTGATTATCTTTGAGCAAAGTTCTTTTGAATACCACTGTATATTTATCTTGGGTAATACAAGCTGACCATTACACTTGCAGTATGCTTTGTCTATATTATTTAACATACTTTATTTTTGGTTATTCATAGCCTGTCTGGTTATCCCAGCTTGTATGTTCTAGATACCAGACGGACTTGTAAATTAATATGCTTTCTTAAGAAAAAACAAAACAAAACCTATATATTCTTGATAACGTATAATGACTACCACGGTGTTGTTTCAATCTTTAACCTGTGGGGGGAAATAACTCTTATTCATTTTCCACAAACATCAAAACGTGAAATACTTACAACTCATTATTAAATATATTTTACAGGTTCTAGAGAAATGTAAGTTACAAAAGTACATCCTGCTTGTAGCATTAACTAGAAAATTATCACTCAGATTATTTCTCAACTGATATTAATTAGTATACTTTAAATGTGTATTACTGACACTTCTCAGTCTTGTGTTAAGCAGAAACATCTGCCTTTATGTTAGAAGTCTATTCACTTCTTACTACTACTGATAGAAGTAATTAATAATAATTACTAAGTGCAAGTCATTGTATAACCTCTATATTACTTAAATGGAAGATGTAACAGTTGAAATTTTCTGAATGATAACCTGTGTATTCATATTCCCTATTACTCCTGTTTGGATCTCATTTTCCTATTGTAACCATTTATTAATCCCTATAGTAGATGTAGATTTATTAACAGGATATGATATCGGTCAAAGCCTCTGGTAGAATGATATGTGGTGGATCTTTATTTTATATGGTTATGCTTTATTTGTATTCATTATTCAATTTGTATATTTGGCAGTCAGTGCGTGCAATGGCTATTTTGTAATACATTATTTTATAATATTAGTACAGCATGTACATTATAACATGTATGTCTATTCATTGTATATTTGGCAGTGCGTGCAATTGCTATTTTGTAATACATTATTTTATAATATTAGTACAGCATGTATATTATAACATGTATGTCTATTCAAATAGTCATGTATATATTCCTGTAGACTGTAGAGACATTAGCAGTCTTTTATATTTCTGCATCTATAGACTATTGATGGGTCGATAAGTTAGACAGATGTAAATCCTAAAATCCAAAATTACAGCATTTTAGATTAGTATTTCAGATTCACTCTGCAGGGAAGAGCTGATGTTTCAACATTGCTTTTAATCATTTAATTAAGTAATAAGACACTTGTTAAATTGTCTACCCATCAAATTCTGGTTGTGCATTTTTTCCCGTGTATACCTTTTATTTTGGACTTTCTTTAGTTTTTTGAACTTCTCTTTAGATTAAGTAATGTAAAATAATTATTTAAAAATTTAAGTCCTATTCATTTTGATCAGAAAATATTTATGTACATGTAGGTTATATACTGAGTAACTTGAACAATCATTTCGTTATTTTGACATTATAAAAGTTTCAATTTAATATTTGGGATATTGTGTTAGTCCCTAGTTGGGTTTTTTTGCTCCTGGCATTCGGTCTTCCTGTGGACCGAGTGAAAGAATTCTTTTCAAAGAAGGAGGCGAGTGTTGGATCCGCACCTGCGGAATACCGGGATACCAGGATACCCGGATGTTGAAACTGCGAGCATGCGCGGTGGGACTGGCTCTCTCTCTTCTCCCCTGACCACTGTTCAGTGCAGACGTGTTTGACACTTCTCCAGGAGACTTGAGCATTTTCAGGTATTGTGTTTCTCATTTATACTTTATTGTTGTATCCTATTGCTTATGTTCTGTCTCGCCCATCCAACAGAACATCTGAAAATGTGAATCGAGAAACAAAATGGCGGCTTTTCAGTTTTAAAATCCAGAAGCAAGCAATCTGGATTCAAGTCATATTGTCCAATCAGAAAAAGCCTTACTTTGCAATGATGAAAGTGATATTGGGGCGCGCCACGGGAAAGGTACCTTCGGTCTTATTTTCGTCAACTGTCCGAATGTACTTTTTCCCGTGACGCGCCCCATAGTCAGATTTTGCAAACCGGAAGACGCGGTTTCAAACCCGCTTGGTATAGACCGTTAGACATGCGCAATACCGTAATCGAAATCGTAGGGTCGATTCCGTACTAATTTCGAAATGTTGTTTTAAACACTTCTTACCCCGGGTTTGGCATTTGGACTCGTCCGCCTATTTACTCAAATAAAAAAAAATCATACTACGACCAAAAAAAGTTCCATGTTTATTGAACACATTAATCCGTTTTTTCAAACAGTCATATACATACAGAAAAACGTAATATTTCGCAACAAACATCAAATTTGTATCACAGTCAGTACTATCTATACGAGTAAATGATGTCTAAGTAAAAACCATCATTTTGGCGGGATGTTAGAAAGTACTAATGTGAAATTTTTTAAACCAATGATAATTCTAGAAAATGGAACGTGCTTACCATTGCGTGGTGATAAGGCTAACGGTGTTCATTGAAGATTGACCTTCACTCGTCCGGTAAAGGATATTGAAGCATTGGAAATAAAGATTATAAGAGTGAAATATTGAGAAATAAGCTAAAAAACTACCTGAAGTGATTGAATTTACTGACATGCTAAAAGTCATGTGACATAGCCACCCTGTAAGTGTTAATATGATGTTTTTAGGTAGGAATGACAGAAACTATTATTTTGACTGCAGGCAAAGAAGAAAAGATGAGTATTCGGCTGTTGAAAAACCAGCGCCCTATAGCCAAGTTGAAATATGATTTACTACCCGAAATACAGAGAGAGAAAGACTTCATTAAACAAAAACTGAAGGATTCTAAAATGGTGAGTGTTCTAAAGGTTGTTATACTGTAAATAGAACTTAAGTACTTAGAAATGGTGAGTATTGTGTTATTTTTTTTTTCAGTAAATAGAGTCTTAAATACTCAGCAATGTAAAGTATTCTGTTTCTTCTTAGACTTAAAATACTCGGAAATGGTGAGTTTCCTATACTGTAAATAGAGTCTTAATTACTCAGATATGGTGAGTGTTTTGTGACCTATTGTACTGTTAATACTCAGAAAAGGTGAGTGTTCTTTTACACCGTGTACTGTAAATAAAGTCATAAATGCTTAAAAATAGTGAGTATTCTTTTACATTTTGTACTTAAAATAGATTCAAGTCTGCCAGTGTAGATTCAGATCAGCCAGCACATCTGTAATATAGATTTACATATATTTATGGGCATAAAATTTCAAGGTTTTCTGTTAGACACTATTTTTACGGGTACTTAAATACCTCAATCTTCATTTTCTAAACTCTCTTTACATTTAGTTCCTTTTAACAGTTAAAAATTCATGAATCGATCTACCCTCAAAATCCATGAAAATTAATACTTCACAAATATTTATGACTACAATATTTGACTAACTTTTTGTTTTGTAGCTGTCCTTGTTTCCCGATGTGGAGCCGGAGTACCTGGATACGCTGTGTCAGCAACACGTCGGACCAATGGCTGCCAACAATATCTGCTCGGTTCTCCTGGAAGTGGACTATCCTAGGATAAAAGCTGGGAACCATTCGACTGATTCAGACAAAACGACAACTGTACGATTTTCAGATTTTTTGTCTATTTTCTTTGCCCCCAGAATGAAATTCAGGGGAGCATATAGTTGCCATGATGTCTGTCTGTCAGTTTGTCTGTTCAGCATTCGTTTCTGGCCCATAACTTTGTTATTTAAAGTTGCATTTTAGAATTATTTGACAGAAATGATCACCATATTGAGACAACATGTAGCGTGCAACAATTGGGTCGCAACCTTAAAGGTCAAGGTCACAGCTTGACCTTGAAGCTAAATTGTGTCCTGTCCATAACTTTGTTTTTTTGCATTTTAAAATTGTTTGACAGAAAAGATATTCTTATTGAGACAGCGCCTCGCTACCTTGAAGGTCAACTCAAGGTCATAGTGCATTAAAAAAAATTTCAAAGCAATTATCTTTTGCTGCCGGAATGAAAATTGGAGAAAATCACCTTCATAGTTTTACAACTAAAAGATGGCTCTTGATCTACACTAGCTGCCTGTGGGATAAAAGGTACAGTCAAACCTGTGTTAAGCAGCCGCCAAATGGAGTACCAACAAGTGGCATCTTAACACAGGTGGCTGTATAAGACAGGTAAAAATTAGAACAAAATGTCAGTTTAGGACATATTCAAACTGGCTGTTTAAGACATATGGTTGCCTAATGCAGGTTTAACTGTATATTCTATAGAGTAAAGTGTTAATTTTAAAAGTTAATTTAAAAGAATGCAATAACATTAACCCTTTCCTCCATATATACACATTTTTACGCATGTGCAACCACCAGTATAGATCCAGATCAGCCGGCACATCTGTGCCATCTGATCAGGATCTGCACTGGTCACATTTTGGTCAGAAATAACATAAAAAAGCGAAAAGTGCAGATCCTGATCTGACGGCATGGAAATGCCGGCTGATCTGGATCTATACTGTTCCCCCTCGCAATAAAGGTGTGTCTATCGAGGAAAGGATTAAAAGGAATTATGTTTTATTTCAGCAACCATCAATAGATTACTATAGGGACTACCTTTCGGTTACTATACCAGAAGAGATCGAGCGCTTTTATTACAAACAGGCTTACCGGTTGTTGTCGGAAGAGTTCTCATGGGTAAGTCAGTACTCAGAGTTGTTTAGGTCAAGTTGGAGTTATGCCCCTTATTTGGAATTATAATTTAAATCTGACATAATACCAGAGGGCAACTTAGTATTTAACTGTACACTGATCTAGTTTTACAAAGTGCTGTTTATGAAAAGGATGAAAGGCTTAACCAGTTCTTCCATGGGATATGGATGTTATCTCATAGGAAAAAAAAAGAGTAGATCCAGATCAGCCAGCACATCTGTGCCATCTGATCAGGATCTACACTGTGTGCTTCTAGCTTTTATTGTCCAAGGAGTGACCAGTGTAGATCTAGATCAGACAGCTTGGATATGCTGGCTTATCTGGATATACACTTGTAGGACCAGCCAAAACCTGTATATATGTGTAAAGGGATATACACAATTTCCCAAGATTATAAATCTGGAGACCAGTCTCAAATCTTGAGCATCAGATTGGCTAAAATATAACTAATCACAATTTCAGCCAATCTGATGCTTGAGATTTGAGACTGGTCTCCAATCTTAGTTTAATGATCTTGTGCCCAGGATTAACATGCATATGATGTGCACAATTGCCCAAGATCATAAAACTAAATCTGGAGATCAGTCTTAAATGTCAAGCATCTGATTGGCTGAAATGACCACCAGTTGCCATTTCAGCCAATCAGATCCTTGAGATTTGAGACTGATCTAAAAACTTAGTTTTAAGATCTTGGGCTCTGATTGTTTCAGATCACAGCGGTCGACATCAAGGCTGTGATGAAAAAAGTCTTGGATTTCTACGCACCATCCCACAGGATCCTGAAGTGCATTTGGTCTCAGGCCCTTCAGGAGGCAAATGATAGTAAGTAGTTGTAGATTTCATTTGGGGCATGTAATTGAAAAGGTGGATTAGGTCTTTTTTTGACATTTTACTTGTTAATATAATTTTTGTTACAGTACGTTTGACTAATATTTATTATTAACTAATAGTAAACAATACATACCATTGGTAATAGGTTTTTTTTGATACATTTTAATTAGACTTTTATTGTACTTATATCGAAAGTACATTGGGTATGAGATTCTCTAGGTATTTATAAAGCCCGGCGCCAATAATAGAATTGAATAGCCTTTCATGAATATTTCATGCTATTTTTGCTTGATTAGCTACTCCACCACTATATATACTATACTATATATAAGTAAAGGAAATTGTAATTATACATGGATATAGAACTGAACTCTGTATATAGGTCTTTTAAAACGTGAATATAGAACACATGAATATAGAACTAAACTCTGTATATATGTCTTTTAAAACGTGAATATAGAACACATGAATATAGAACTGAACTCTGTATATATGTCTTTTAAAAAGTGAATATAGAACACATGAATATAGAACTGAACTCTGTATATATGTCTTTTAAAAAGTGAATATAGAACACATGAATATAGAACTGAACTCTGTATATATGTCTTTTAAAAAGTGAATATAGAACACATGAATATGGAACTGAACTCTGTATATATGTCTTTTAAAACTTGAATATAGAACACATGAATATGTCACTGAACTCCATATATATGTCTTTTAACACATTTGCAAACAGTGTAGATCCAAATCAGACAGCACATTTATGCAATCTGATCAGGATCTTAGCTGTTAGCATTTTGGTCACAAATAACCTAATAAATTAGAAAGCGAACAGTGGAGGTCCTAAACAGACAGCACATTTGTGCTGGCTGATCTGGATCCACACTGTTTGCCCGTGCCATAATGGCGTCTATATACATGTAGAGGAAATGGTTCACCGTTTCAAGTTGTGTCACTTTCTGTTACAGAGGAGGGACCTGGTATACCATTTAGAAATTTAACATTTACAGCTAGTATTCCAGCAGAATACCTCACAGGTACTGTTTTATTTTCGTGGACTTGAAATTTCATGGTTTTGAGTAAAATGACATGTTGTGGGTTTTTCAATCTGGTTTTCAATTTCCTGTTTCTGTTGTCTCTTAACATTCAAAGACATTTCAAGCAAAATTTGTCTTTTAGTGTTTAAGAAAATGGCAAGCAATTGATATTTGAGGTTAAATTTCAGTGAAAATGTTTGTTAACAGGGTTACAATGCACTTTATGTGCTCAAAATTGATCCAGAAATTATTTAAGGAATAAATTTCGTGTTTGATAAGTTCACCGAGTCTTGAACGTCATTAGGGCTGGTTAAAGTGTGTGGAGTCCGAAGGACTCCACGCGTGCTTTAACCAGCCCTAATGACGTTCAAGACTCGGTGAACTTATCAAACACGAAATTTATTACTTATATTTACACCTTATTTTATTATTTTGTTTCTAAATTTAATATAAAATATATACTTTTTACTAATTTCGAAATGTTGTTTTAAACACTTCTTACCCCGGGTTTGGCATTTGGACTCGTCCGCCTATTTACTCAAATAAAAAAAAATCATACTACGACCAAAAAAAGTTCCATGTTTATTGAACACATTAATCCGTTTTTTCAAACAGTCATATACATACAGAAAAACGTAATATTTCGCAACAAACATCAAATTTGTATCACAGTCAGTACTATCTATACGAGTAAATGATGTCTAAGTAAAAACCATCATTTTGGCGGGATGTTAGAAAGTACTAATGTGAAATTTTTTAAACCAATGATAATTCTAGAAAATGGAACGTGCTTACCATTGCGTGGTGATAAGGCTAACGGTGTTCATTGAAGATTGACCTTCACTCGTCCGGTAAAGGATATTGAAGCATTGGAAATAAAGATTATAAGAGTGAAATATTGAGAAATAAGCTAAAAAACTACCTGAAGTGATTGAATTTACTGACATGCTAAAAGTCATGTGACATAGCCACCCTGTAAGTGTTAATATGATGTTTTTAGGTAGGAATGACAGAAACTATTATTTTGACTGCAGGCAAAGAAGAAAAGATGAGTATTCGGCTGTTGAAAAACCAGCGCCCTATAGCCAAGTTGAAATATGATTTACTACCCGAAATACAGAGAGAGAAAGACTTCATTAAACAAAAACTGAAGGATTCTAAAATGGTGAGTGTTCTAAAGGTTGTTATACTGTAAATAGAACTTAAGTACTTAGAAATGGTGAGTATTGTGTTATTTTTTTTTTCAGTAAATAGAGTCTTAAATACTCAGCAATGTAAAGTATTCTGTTTCTTCTTAGACTTAAAATACTCGGAAATGGTGAGTTTCCTATACTGTAAATAGAGTCTTAATTACTCAGATATGGTGAGTGTTTTGTGACCTATTGTACTGTTAATACTCAGAAAAGGTGAGTGTTCTTTTACACCGTGTACTGTAAATAAAGTCATAAATGCTTAAAAATAGTGAGTATTCTTTTACATTTTGTACTTAAAATAGATTCAAGTCTGCCAGTGTAGATTCAGATCAGCCAGCACATCTGTAATATAGATTTACATATATTTATGGGCATAAAATTTCAAGGTTTTCTGTTAGACACTATTTTTACGGGTACTTAAATACCTCAATCTTCATTTTCTAAACTCTCTTTACATTTAGTTCCTTTTAACAGTTAAAAATTCATGAATCGATCTACCCTCAAAATCCATGAAAATTAATACTTCACAAATATTTATGACTACAATATTTGACTAACTTTTTGTTTTGTTTCCCGATGTGGAGCCGGAGTACCTGGATACGCTGTGTCAGCAACACGTCGGACCAATGGCTGCCAACAATATCTGCTCGGTTCTCCTGGAAGTGGACTATCCTAGGATAAAAGCTGGGAACCATTCGACTGATTCAGACAAAACGACAACTGTACGATTTTCAGATTTTTTGTCTATTTTCTATGCCCCCAGAATGAAATTCAGGGGAGCATATAGTTGCCATGATGTCTGTCTGTCAGTTTGTCTGTTCAGCATTCGTTTCTGGCCCATAACTTTGTTATTTAAAGTTGCATTTTAGAATTATTTGACAGAAATGATCACCATATTGAGACAACATGTAGCGTGCAACAATTGGGTCGCAACCTTAAAGGTCAAGGTCACAGCTTGACCTTGAAGCTAAATTGTGTCCTGTCCATAACTTTGTTTTTTTGCATTTTAAAATTGTTTGACAGAAAAGATATTCTTATTGAGACAGCGCCTCGCTACCTTGAAGGTCAACTCAAGGTCATAGTGCATTAAAAAAAATTTCAAAGCAATTATCTTTTGCTGCCGGAATGAAAATTGGAGAAAATCACCTTCATAGTTTTACAACTAAAAGATGGCTCTTGATCTACACTAGCTGCCTGTGGGATAAAAGGTACAGTCAAACCTGTGTTAAGCAGCCGCCAAATGGAGTACCAACAAGTGGCATCTTAACACAGGTGGCTGTATAAGACAGGTAAAAATTAGAACAAAATGTCAGTTTAGGACATATTCAAACTGGCTGTTTAAGACATATGGTTGCCTAATGCAGGTTTAACTGTATATTCTATAGAGTAAAGTGTTAATTTTAAAAGTTAATTTAAAAGAATGCAATAACATTAACCCTTTCCTCCATATATACACATTTTTACGCATGTGCAACCACCAGTATAGATCCAGATCAGCCGGCACATCTGTGCCATCTGATCAGGATCTGCACTGGTCACATTTTGGTCAGAAATAACATAAAAAAGCGAAAAGTGCAGATCCTGATCTGACGGCATGGAAATGCCGGCTGATCTGGATCTATACTGTTCCCCCTCGCAATAAAGGTGTGTCTATCGAGGAAAGGATTAAAAGGAATTATGTTTTATTTCAGCAACCATCAATAGATTACTATAGGGACTACCTTTCGGTTACTATACCAGAAGAGATCGAGCGCTTTTATTACAAACAGGCTTACCGGTTGTTGTCGGAAGAGTTCTCATGGGTAAGTCAGTACTCAGAGTTGTTTAGGTCAAGTTGGAGTTATGCCCCTTATTTGGAATTATAATTTAAATCTGACATAATACCAGAGGGCAACTTAGTATTTAACTGTACACTGATCTAGTTTTACAAAGTGCTGTTTATGAAAAGGATGAAAGGCTTAACCAGTTCTTCCATGGGATATGGATGTTATCTCATAGGAAAAAAAAAGAGTAGATCCAGATCAGCCAGCACATCTGTGCCATCTGATCAGGATCTACACTGTGTGCTTCTAGCTTTTATTGTCCAAGGAGTGACCAGTGTAGATCTAGATCAGACAGCTTGGATATGCTGGCTTATCTGGATATACACTTGTAGGACCAGCCAAAACCTGTATATATGTGTAAAGGGATATACACAATTTCCCAAGATTATAAATCTGGAGACCAGTCTCAAATCTTGAGCATCAGATTGGCTAAAATATAACTAATCACAATTTCAGCCAATCTGATGCTTGAGATTTGAGACTGGTCTCCAATCTTAGTTTAATGATCTTGTGCCCAGGATTAACATGCATATGATGTGCACAATTGCCCAAGATCATAAAACTAAATCTGGAGATCAGTCTTAAATGTCAAGCATCTGATTGGCTGAAATGACCACCAGTTGCCATTTCAGCCAATCAGATCCTTGAGATTTGAGACTGATCTAAAAACTTAGTTTTAAGATCTTGGGCTCTGATTGTTTCAGATCACAGCGGTCGACATCAAGGCTGTGATGAAAAAAGTCTTGGATTTCTACGCACCATCCCACAGGATCCTGAAGTGCATTTGGTCTCAGGCCCTTCAGGAGGCAAATGATAGTAAGTAGTTGTAGATTTCATTTGGGGCATGTAATTGAAAAGGTGGATTAGGTCTTTTTTTGACATTTTACTTGTTAATATAATTTTTGTTACAGTACGTTTGACTAATATTTATTATTAACTAATAGTAAACAATACATACCATTGGTAATAGGTTTTTTTTGATACATTTTAATTAGACTTTTATTGTACTTATATCGAAAGTACATTGGGTATGAGATTCTCTAGGTATTTATAAAGCCCGGCGCCAATAATAGAATTGAATAGCCTTTCATGAATATTTCATGCTATTTTTGCTTGATTAGCTACTCCACCACTATATATACTATACTATATATAAGTAAAGGAAATTGTAATTATACATGGATATAGAACTGAACTCTGTATATAGGTCTTTTAAAACGTGAATATAGAACACATGAATATAGAACTAAACTCTGTATATATGTCTTTTAAAACGTGAATATAGAACACATGAATATAGAACTGAACTCTGTATATATGTCTTTTAAAACGTGAATATAGAACACATGAATATAGAACTAAACTCTGTATATATGTCTTTTAAAACGTGAATATAGAACACATGAATATAGAACTGAACTCTGTATATATGTCTTTTAAAAAGTGAATATAGAACACATGAATATAGAACTGAACTCTGTATATATGTCTTTTAAAAAGTGAATATAGAACACATGAATATGGAACTGAACTCTGTATATATGTCTTTTAAAACTTGAATATAGAACACATGAATATGTCACTGAACTCCATATATATGTCTTTTAACACATTTGCAAACAGTGTAGATCCAAATCAGACAGCACATTTATGCAATCTGATCAGGATCTTAGCTGTTAGCATTTTGGTCACAAATAACCTAATAAATTAGAAAGCGAACAGTGGAGGTCCTAAACAGACAGCACATTTGTGCTGGCTGATCTGGATCCACACTGTTTGCCCGTGCCATAATGGCGTCTATATACATGTAGAGGAAATGGTTCACCGTTTCAAGTTGTGTCACTTTCTGTTACAGAGGAGGGACCTGGTATACCATTTAGAAATTTAACATTTACAGCTAGTATTCCAGCAGAATACCTCACAGGTACTGTTTTATTTTCGTGGACTTGAAATTTCATGGTTTTGAGTAAAATGACATGTTGTGGGTTTTTCAATCTGGTTTTCAATTTCCTGTTTCTGTTGTCTCTTAACATTCAAAGACATTTCAAGCAAAATTTGTCTTTTAGTGTTTAAGAAAATGGCAAGCAATTGATATTTGAGGTTAAATTTCAGTGAAAATGTTTGTTAACAGGGTTACAATGCACTTTATGTGCTCAAAATTGATCCAGAAATTATTTAAGGAATAAATTTCGTGTTTGATAAGTTCACCGAGTCTTGAACGTCATTAGGGCTGGTTAAAGTGTGTGGAGTCCGAAGGACTCCACGCGTGCTTTAACCAGCCCTAATGACGTTCAAGACTCGGTGAACTTATCAAACACGAAATTTATTACTTATATTTACACCTTATTTTATTATTTTGTTTCTAAATTTAATATAAAATATATACTTTTTACTAATTTCGAAATGTTGTTTTAAACACTTCTTACCCCGGGTTTGGCATTTGGACTCGTCCGCCTATTTACTCAAATAAAAAAAAATCATACTACGACCAAAAAAAGTTCCATGTTTATTGAACACATTAATCCGTTTTTTCAAACAGTCATATACATACAGAAAAACGTAATATTTCGCAACAAACATCAAATTTGTATCACAGTCAGTACTATCTATACGAGTAAATGATGTCTAAGTAAAAACCATCATTTTGGCGGGATGTTAGAAAGTACTAATGTGAAATTTTTTAAACCAATGATAATTCTAGAAAATGGAACGTGCTTACCATTGCGTGGTGATAAGGCTAACGGTGTTCATTGAAGATTGACCTTCACTCGTCCGGTAAAGGATATTGAAGCATTGGAAATAAAGATTATAAGAGTGAAATATTGAGAAATAAGCTAAAAAACTACCTGAAGTGATTGAATTTACTGACATGCTAAAAGTCATGTGACATAGCCACCCTGTAAGTGTTAATATGATGTTTTTAGGTAGGAATGACAGAAACTATTATTTTGACTGCAGGCAAAGAAGAAAAGATGAGTATTCGGCTGTTGAAAAACCAGCGCCCTATAGCCAAGTTGAAATATGATTTACTACCCGAAATACAGAGAGAGAAAGACTTCATTAAACAAAAACTGAAGGATTCTAAAATGGTGAGTGTTCTAAAGGTTGTTATACTGTAAATAGAACTTAAGTACTTAGAAATGGTGAGTATTGTGTTATTTTTTTTTTCAGTAAATAGAGTCTTAAATACTCAGCAATGTAAAGTATTCTGTTTCTTCTTAGACTTAAAATACTCGGAAATGGTGAGTTTCCTATACTGTAAATAGAGTCTTAATTACTCAGATATGGTGAGTGTTTTGTGACCTATTGTACTGTTAATACTCAGAAAAGGTGAGTGTTCTTTTACACCGTGTACTGTAAATAAAGTCATAAATGCTTAAAAATAGTGAGTATTCTTTTACATTTTGTACTTAAAATAGATTCAAGTCTGCCAGTGTAGATTCAGATCAGCCAGCACATCTGTAATATAGATTTACATATATTTATGGGCATAAAATTTCAAGGTTTTCTGTTAGACACTATTTTTACGGGTACTTAAATACCTCAATCTTCATTTTCTAAACTCTCTTTACATTTAGTTCCTTTTAACAGTTAAAAATTCATGAATCGATCTACCCTCAAAATCCATGAAAATTAATACTTCACAAATATTTATGACTACAATATTTGACTAACTTTTTGTTTTGTTTCCCGATGTGGAGCCGGAGTACCTGGATACGCTGTGTCAGCAACACGTCGGACCAATGGCTGCCAACAATATCTGCTCGGTTCTCCTGGAAGTGGACTATCCTAGGATAAAAGCTGGGAACCATTCGACTGATTCAGACAAAACGACAACTGTACGATTTTCAGATTTTTTGTCTATTTTCTATGCCCCCAGAATGAAATTCAGGGGAGCATATAGTTGCCATGATGTCTGTCTGTCAGTTTGTCTGTTCAGCATTCGTTTCTGGCCCATAACTTTGTTATTTAAAGTTGCATTTTAGAATTATTTGACAGAAATGATCACCATATTGAGACAACATGTAGCGTGCAACAATTGGGTCGCAACCTTAAAGGTCAAGGTCACAGCTTGACCTTGAAGCTAAATTGTGTCCTGTCCATAACTTTGTTTTTTTGCATTTTAAAATTGTTTGACAGAAAAGATATTCTTATTGAGACAGCGCCTCGCTACCTTGAAGGTCAACTCAAGGTCATAGTGCATTAAAAAAAATTTCAAAGCAATTATCTTTTGCTGCCGGAATGAAAATTGGAGAAAATCACCTTCATAGTTTTACAACTAAAAGATGGCTCTTGATCTACACTAGCTGCCTGTGGGATAAAAGGTACAGTCAAACCTGTGTTAAGCAGCCGCCAAATGGAGTACCAACAAGTGGCATCTTAACACAGGTGGCTGTATAAGACAGGTAAAAATTAGAACAAAATGTCAGTTTAGGACATATTCAAACTGGCTGTTTAAGACATATGGTTGCCTAATGCAGGTTTAACTGTATATTCTATAGAGTAAAGTGTTAATTTTAAAAGTTAATTTAAAAGAATGCAATAACATTAACCCTTTCCTCCATATATACACATTTTTACGCATGTGCAACCACCAGTATAGATCCAGATCAGCCGGCACATCTGTGCCATCTGATCAGGATCTGCACTGGTCACATTTTGGTCAGAAATAACATAAAAAAGCGAAAAGTGCAGATCCTGATCTGACGGCATGGAAATGCCGGCTGATCTGGATCTATACTGTTCCCCCTCGCAATAAAGGTGTGTCTATCGAGGAAAGGATTAAAAGGAATTATGTTTTATTTCAGCAACCATCAATAGATTACTATAGGGACTACCTTTCGGTTACTATACCAGAAGAGATCGAGCGCTTTTATTACAAACAGGCTTACCGGTTGTTGTCGGAAGAGTTCTCATGGGTAAGTCAGTACTCAGAGTTGTTTAGGTCAAGTTGGAGTTATGCCCCTTATTTGGAATTATAATTTAAATCTGACATAATACCAGAGGGCAACTTAGTATTTAACTGTACACTGATCTAGTTTTACAAAGTGCTGTTTATGAAAAGGATGAAAGGCTTAACCAGTTCTTCCATGGGATATGGATGTTATCTCATAGGAAAAAAAAAGAGTAGATCCAGATCAGCCAGCACATCTGTGCCATCTGATCAGGATCTACACTGTGTGCTTCTAGCTTTTATTGTCCAAGGAGTGACCAGTGTAGATCTAGATCAGACAGCTTGGATATGCTGGCTTATCTGGATATACACTTGTAGGACCAGCCAAAACCTGTATATATGTGTAAAGGGATATACACAATTTCCCAAGATTATAAATCTGGAGACCAGTCTCAAATCTTGAGCATCAGATTGGCTAAAATATAACTAATCACAATTTCAGCCAATCTGATGCTTGAGATTTGAGACTGGTCTCCAATCTTAGTTTAATGATCTTGTGCCCAGGATTAACATGCATATGATGTGCACAATTGCCCAAGATCATAAAACTAAATCTGGAGATCAGTCTTAAATGTCAAGCATCTGATTGGCTGAAATGACCACCAGTTGCCATTTCAGCCAATCAGATCCTTGAGATTTGAGACTGATCTAAAAACTTAGTTTTAAGATCTTGGGCTCTGATTGTTTCAGATCACAGCGGTCGACATCAAGGCTGTGATGAAAAAAGTCTTGGATTTCTACGCACCATCCCACAGGATCCTGAAGTGCATTTGGTCTCAGGCCCTTCAGGAGGCAAATGATAGTAAGTAGTTGTAGATTTCATTTGGGGCATGTAATTGAAAAGGTGGATTAGGTCTTTTTTTGACATTTTACTTGTTAATATAATTTTTGTTACAGTACGTTTGACTAATATTTATTATTAACTAATAGTAAACAATACATACCATTGGTAATAGGTTTTTTTTGATACATTTTAATTAGACTTTTATTGTACTTATATCGAAAGTACATTGGGTATGAGATTCTCTAGGTATTTATAAAGCCCGGCGCCAATAATAGAATTGAATAGCCTTTCATGAATATTTCATGCTATTTTTGCTTGATTAGCTACTCCACCACTATATATACTATACTATATATAAGTAAAGGAAATTGTAATTATACATGGATATAGAACTGAACTCTGTATATAGGTCTTTTAAAACGTGAATATAGAACACATGAATATAGAACTAAACTCTGTATATATGTCTTTTAAAACGTGAATATAGAACACATGAATATAGAACTGAACTCTGTATATATGTCTTTTAAAAAGTGAATATAGAACACATGAATATAGAACTGAACTCTGTATATATGTCTTTTAAAAAGTGAATATAGAACACATGAATATAGAACTGAACTCTGTATATATGTCTTTTAAAAAGTGAATATAGAACACATGAATATGGAACTGAACTCTGTATATATGTCTTTTAAAACTTGAATATAGAACACATGAATATGTCACTGAACTCCATATATATGTCTTTTAACACATTTGCAAACAGTGTAGATCCAAATCAGACAGCACATTTATGCAATCTGATCAGGATCTTAGCTGTTAGCATTTTGGTCACAAATAACCTAATAAATTAGAAAGCGAACAGTGGAGGTCCTAAACAGACAGCACATTTGTGCTGGCTGATCTGGATCCACACTGTTTGCCCGTGCCATAATGGCGTCTATATACATGTAGAGGAAATGGTTCACCGTTTCAAGTTGTGTCACTTTCTGTTACAGAGGAGGGACCTGGTATACCATTTAGAAATTTAACATTTACAGCTAGTATTCCAGCAGAATACCTCACAGGTACTGTTTTATTTTCGTGGACTTGAAATTTCATGGTTTTGAGTAAAATGACATGTTGTGGGTTTTTCAATCTGGTTTTCAATTTCCTGTTTCTGTTGTCTCTTAACATTCAAAGACATTTCAAGCAAAATTTGTCTTTTAGTGTTTAAGAAAATGGCAAGCAATTGATATTTGAGGTTAAATTTCAGTGAAAATGTTTGTTAACAGGGTTACAATGCACTTTATGTGCTCAAAATTGATCCAGAAATTATTTAAGGAATAAATTTCGTGTTTGATAAGTTCACCGAGTCTTGAACGTCATTAGGGCTGGTTAAAGTGTGTGGAGTCCGAAGGACTCCACGCGTGCTTTAACCAGCCCTAATGACGTTCAAGACTCGGTGAACTTATCAAACACGAAATTTATTACTTATATTTACACCTTATTTTATTATTTTGTTTCTAAATTTAATATAAAATATATACTTTTTACTAATTTCGAAATGTTGTTTTAAACACTTCTTACCCCGGGTTTGGCATTTGGACTCGTCCGCCTATTTACTCAAATAAAAAAAAATCATACTACGACCAAAAAAAGTTCCATGTTTATTGAACACATTAATCCGTTTTTTCAAACAGTCATATACATACAGAAAAACGTAATATTTCGCAACAAACATCAAATTTGTATCACAGTCAGTACTATCTATACGAGTAAATGATGTCTAAGTAAAAACCATCATTTTGGCGGGATGTTAGAAAGTACTAATGTGAAATTTTTTAAACCAATGATAATTCTAGAAAATGGAACGTGCTTACCATTGCGTGGTGATAAGGCTAACGGTGTTCATTGAAGATTGACCTTCACTCGTCCGGTAAAGGATATTGAAGCATTGGAAATAAAGATTATAAGAGTGAAATATTGAGAAATAAGCTAAAAAACTACCTGAAGTGATTGAATTTACTGACATGCTAAAAGTCATGTGACATAGCCACCCTGTAAGTGTTAATATGATGTTTTTAGGTAGGAATGACAGAAACTATTATTTTGACTGCAGGCAAAGAAGAAAAGATGAGTATTCGGCTGTTGAAAAACCAGCGCCCTATAGCCAAGTTGAAATATGATTTACTACCCGAAATACAGAGAGAGAAAGACTTCATTAAACAAAAACTGAAGGATTCTAAAATGGTGAGTGTTCTAAAGGTTGTTATACTGTAAATAGAACTTAAGTACTTAGAAATGGTGAGTATTGTGTTATTTTTTTTTTCAGTAAATAGAGTCTTAAATACTCAGCAATGTAAAGTATTCTGTTTCTTCTTAGACTTAAAATACTCGGAAATGGTGAGTTTCCTATACTGTAAATAGAGTCTTAATTACTCAGATATGGTGAGTGTTTTGTGACCTATTGTACTGTTAATACTCAGAAAAGGTGAGTGTTCTTTTACACCGTGTACTGTAAATAAAGTCATAAATGCTTAAAAATAGTGAGTATTCTTTTACATTTTGTACTTAAAATAGATTCAAGTCTGCCAGTGTAGATTCAGATCAGCCAGCACATCTGTAATATAGATTTACATATATTTATGGGCATAAAATTTCAAGGTTTTCTGTTAGACACTATTTTTACGGGTACTTAAATACCTCAATCTTCATTTTCTAAACTCTCTTTACATTTAGTTCCTTTTAACAGTTAAAAATTCATGAATCGATCTACCCTCAAAATCCATGAAAATTAATACTTCACAAATATTTATGACTACAATATTTGACTAACTTTTTGTTTTGTTTCCCGATGTGGAGCCGGAGTACCTGGATACGCTGTGTCAGCAACACGTCGGACCAATGGCTGCCAACAATATCTGCTCGGTTCTCCTGGAAGTGGACTATCCTAGGATAAAAGCTGGGAACCATTCGACTGATTCAGACAAAACGACAACTGTACGATTTTCAGATTTTTTGTCTATTTTCTATGCCCCCAGAATGAAATTCAGGGGAGCATATAGTTGCCATGATGTCTGTCTGTCAGTTTGTCTGTTCAGCATTCGTTTCTGGCCCATAACTTTGTTATTTAAAGTTGCATTTTAGAATTATTTGACAGAAATGATCACCATATTGAGACAACATGTAGCGTGCAACAATTGGGTCGCAACCTTAAAGGTCAAGGTCACAGCTTGACCTTGAAGCTAAATTGTGTCCTGTCCATAACTTTGTTTTTTTGCATTTTAAAATTGTTTGACAGAAAAGATATTCTTATTGAGACAGCGCCTCGCTACCTTGAAGGTCAACTCAAGGTCATAGTGCATTAAAAAAAATTTCAAAGCAATTATCTTTTGCTGCCGGAATGAAAATTGGAGAAAATCACCTTCATAGTTTTACAACTAAAAGATGGCTCTTGATCTACACTAGCTGCCTGTGGGATAAAAGGTACAGTCAAACCTGTGTTAAGCAGCCGCCAAATGGAGTACCAACAAGTGGCATCTTAACACAGGTGGCTGTATAAGACAGGTAAAAATTAGAACAAAATGTCAGTTTAGGACATATTCAAACTGGCTGTTTAAGACATATGGTTGCCTAATGCAGGTTTAACTGTATATTCTATAGAGTAAAGTGTTAATTTTAAAAGTTAATTTAAAAGAATGCAATAACATTAACCCTTTCCTCCATATATACACATTTTTACGCATGTGCAACCACCAGTATAGATCCAGATCAGCCGGCACATCTGTGCCATCTGATCAGGATCTGCACTGGTCACATTTTGGTCAGAAATAACATAAAAAAGCGAAAAGTGCAGATCCTGATCTGACGGCATGGAAATGCCGGCTGATCTGGATCTATACTGTTCCCCCTCGCAATAAAGGTGTGTCTATCGAGGAAAGGATTAAAAGGAATTATGTTTTATTTCAGCAACCATCAATAGATTACTATAGGGACTACCTTTCGGTTACTATACCAGAAGAGATCGAGCGCTTTTATTACAAACAGGCTTACCGGTTGTTGTCGGAAGAGTTCTCATGGGTAAGTCAGTACTCAGAGTTGTTTAGGTCAAGTTGGAGTTATGCCCCTTATTTGGAATTATAATTTAAATCTGACATAATACCAGAGGGCAACTTAGTATTTAACTGTACACTGATCTAGTTTTACAAAGTGCTGTTTATGAAAAGGATGAAAGGCTTAACCAGTTCTTCCATGGGATATGGATGTTATCTCATAGGAAAAAAAAAGAGTAGATCCAGATCAGCCAGCACATCTGTGCCATCTGATCAGGATCTACACTGTGTGCTTCTAGCTTTTATTGTCCAAGGAGTGACCAGTGTAGATCTAGATCAGACAGCTTGGATATGCTGGCTTATCTGGATATACACTTGTAGGACCAGCCAAAACCTGTATATATGTGTAAAGGGATATACACAATTTCCCAAGATTATAAATCTGGAGACCAGTCTCAAATCTTGAGCATCAGATTGGCTAAAATATAACTAATCACAATTTCAGCCAATCTGATGCTTGAGATTTGAGACTGGTCTCCAATCTTAGTTTAATGATCTTGTGCCCAGGATTAACATGCATATGATGTGCACAATTGCCCAAGATCATAAAACTAAATCTGGAGATCAGTCTTAAATGTCAAGCATCTGATTGGCTGAAATGACCACCAGTTGCCATTTCAGCCAATCAGATCCTTGAGATTTGAGACTGATCTAAAAACTTAGTTTTAAGATCTTGGGCTCTGATTGTTTCAGATCACAGCGGTCGACATCAAGGCTGTGATGAAAAAAGTCTTGGATTTCTACGCACCATCCCACAGGATCCTGAAGTGCATTTGGTCTCAGGCCCTTCAGGAGGCAAATGATAGTAAGTAGTTGTAGATTTCATTTGGGGCATGTAATTGAAAAGGTGGATTAGGTCTTTTTTTGACATTTTACTTGTTAATATAATTTTTGTTACAGTACGTTTGACTAATATTTATTATTAACTAATAGTAAACAATACATACCATTGGTAATAGGTTTTTTTTGATACATTTTAATTAGACTTTTATTGTACTTATATCGAAAGTACATTGGGTATGAGATTCTCTAGGTATTTATAAAGCCCGGCGCCAATAATAGAATTGAATAGCCTTTCATGAATATTTCATGCTATTTTTGCTTGATTAGCTACTCCACCACTATATATACTATACTATATATAAGTAAAGGAAATTGTAATTATACATGGATATAGAACTGAACTCTGTATATAGGTCTTTTAAAACGTGAATATAGAACACATGAATATAGAACTGAACTCTGTATATATGTCTTTTAAAACGTGAATATAGAACACATGAATATAGAACTAAACTCTGTATATATGTCTTTTAAAACGTGAATATAGAACACATGAATATAGAACTGAACTCTGTATATATGTCTTTTAAAAAGTGAATATAGAACACATGAATATAGAACTGAACTCTGTATATATGTCTTTTAAAAAGTGAATATAGAACACATGAATATAGAACTGAACTCTGTATATATGTCTTTTAAAAAGTGAATATAGAACACATGAATATGGAACTGAACTCTGTATATATGTCTTTTAAAACTTGAATATAGAACACATGAATATGTCACTGAACTCCATATATATGTCTTTTAACACATTTGCAAACAGTGTAGATCCAAATCAGACAGCACATTTATGCAATCTGATCAGGATCTTAGCTGTTAGCATTTTGGTCACAAATAACCTAATAAATTAGAAAGCGAACAGTGGAGGTCCTAAACAGACAGCACATTTGTGCTGGCTGATCTGGATCCACACTGTTTGCCCGTGCCATAATGGCGTCTATATACATGTAGAGGAAATGGTTCACCGTTTCAAGTTGTGTCACTTTCTGTTACAGAGGAGGGACCTGGTATACCATTTAGAAATTTAACATTTACAGCTAGTATTCCAGCAGAATACCTCACAGGTACTGTTTTATTTTCGTGGACTTGAAATTTCATGGTTTTGAGTAAAATGACATGTTGTGGGTTTTTCAATCTGGTTTTCAATTTCCTGTTTCTGTTGTCTCTTAACATTCAAAGACATTTCAAGCAAAATTTGTCTTTTAGTGTTTAAGAAAATGGCAAGCAATTGATATTTGAGGTTAAATTTCAGTGAAAATGTTTGTTAACAGGGTTACAATGCACTTTATGTGCTCAAAATTGATCCAGAAATTATTTAAGGAATAAATTTCGTGTTTGATAAGTTCACCGAGTCTTGAACGTCATTAGGGCTGGTTAAAGTGTGTGGAGTCCGAAGGACTCCACGCGTGCTTTAACCAGCCCTAATGACGTTCAAGACTCGGTGAACTTATCAAACACGAAATTTATTACTTATATTTACACCTTATTTTATTATTTTGTTTCTAAATTTAATATAAAATATATACTTTTTACTAATTTCGAAATGTTGTTTTAAACACTTCTTACCCCGGGTTTGGCATTTGGACTCGTCCGCCTATTTACTCAAATAAAAAAAAATCATACTACGACCAAAAAAAGTTCCATGTTTATTGAACACATTAATCCGTTTTTTCAAACAGTCATATACATACAGAAAAACGTAATATTTCGCAACAAACATCAAATTTGTATCACAGTCAGTACTATCTATACGAGTAAATGATGTCTAAGTAAAAACCATCATTTTGGCGGGATGTTAGAAAGTACTAATGTGAAATTTTTTAAACCAATGATAATTCTAGAAAATGGAACGTGCTTACCATTGCGTGGTGATAAGGCTAACGGTGTTCATTGAAGATTGACCTTCACTCGTCCGGTAAAGGATATTGAAGCATTGGAAATAAAGATTATAAGAGTGAAATATTGAGAAATAAGCTAAAAAACTACCTGAAGTGATTGAATTTACTGACATGCTAAAAGTCATGTGACATAGCCACCCTGTAAGTGTTAATATGATGTTTTTAGGTAGGAATGACAGAAACTATTATTTTGACTGCAGGCAAAGAAGAAAAGATGAGTATTCGGCTGTTGAAAAACCAGCGCCCTATAGCCAAGTTGAAATATGATTTACTACCCGAAATACAGAGAGAGAAAGACTTCATTAAACAAAAACTGAAGGATTCTAAAATGGTGAGTGTTCTAAAGGTTGTTATACTGTAAATAGAACTTAAGTACTTAGAAATGGTGAGTATTGTGTTATTTTTTTTTTCAGTAAATAGAGTCTTAAATACTCAGCAATGTAAAGTATTCTGTTTCTTCTTAGACTTAAAATACTCGGAAATGGTGAGTTTCCTATACTGTAAATAGAGTCTTAATTACTCAGATATGGTGAGTGTTTTGTGACCTATTGTACTGTTAATACTCAGAAAAGGTGAGTGTTCTTTTACACCGTGTACTGTAAATAAAGTCATAAATGCTTAAAAATAGTGAGTATTCTTTTACATTTTGTACTTAAAATAGATTCAAGTCTGCCAGTGTAGATTCAGATCAGCCAGCACATCTGTAATATAGATTTACATATATTTATGGGCATAAAATTTCAAGGTTTTCTGTTAGACACTATTTTTACGGGTACTTAAATACCTCAATCTTCATTTTCTAAACTCTCTTTACATTTAGTTCCTTTTAACAGTTAAAAATTCATGAATCGATCTACCCTCAAAATCCATGAAAATTAATACTTCACAAATATTTATGACTACAATATTTGACTAACTTTTTGTTTTGTTTCCCGATGTGGAGCCGGAGTACCTGGATACGCTGTGTCAGCAACACGTCGGACCAATGGCTGCCAACAATATCTGCTCGGTTCTCCTGGAAGTGGACTATCCTAGGATAAAAGCTGGGAACCATTCGACTGATTCAGACAAAACGACAACTGTACGATTTTCAGATTTTTTGTCTATTTTCTATGCCCCCAGAATGAAATTCAGGGGAGCATATAGTTGCCATGATGTCTGTCTGTCAGTTTGTCTGTTCAGCATTCGTTTCTGGCCCATAACTTTGTTATTTAAAGTTGCATTTTAGAATTATTTGACAGAAATGATCACCATATTGAGACAACATGTAGCGTGCAACAATTGGGTCGCAACCTTAAAGGTCAAGGTCACAGCTTGACCTTGAAGCTAAATTGTGTCCTGTCCATAACTTTGTTTTTTTGCATTTTAAAATTGTTTGACAGAAAAGATATTCTTATTGAGACAGCGCCTCGCTACCTTGAAGGTCAACTCAAGGTCATAGTGCATTAAAAAAAATTTCAAAGCAATTATCTTTTGCTGCCGGAATGAAAATTGGAGAAAATCACCTTCATAGTTTTACAACTAAAAGATGGCTCTTGATCTACACTAGCTGCCTGTGGGATAAAAGGTACAGTCAAACCTGTGTTAAGCAGCCGCCAAATGGAGTACCAACAAGTGGCATCTTAACACAGGTGGCTGTATAAGACAGGTAAAAATTAGAACAAAATGTCAGTTTAGGACATATTCAAACTGGCTGTTTAAGACATATGGTTGCCTAATGCAGGTTTAACTGTATATTCTATAGAGTAAAGTGTTAATTTTAAAAGTTAATTTAAAAGAATGCAATAACATTAACCCTTTCCTCCATATATACACATTTTTACGCATGTGCAACCACCAGTATAGATCCAGATCAGCCGGCACATCTGTGCCATCTGATCAGGATCTGCACTGGTCACATTTTGGTCAGAAATAACATAAAAAAGCGAAAAGTGCAGATCCTGATCTGACGGCATGGAAATGCCGGCTGATCTGGATCTATACTGTTCCCCCTCGCAATAAAGGTGTGTCTATCGAGGAAAGGATTAAAAGGAATTATGTTTTATTTCAGCAACCATCAATAGATTACTATAGGGACTACCTTTCGGTTACTATACCAGAAGAGATCGAGCGCTTTTATTACAAACAGGCTTACCGGTTGTTGTCGGAAGAGTTCTCATGGGTAAGTCAGTACTCAGAGTTGTTTAGGTCAAGTTGGAGTTATGCCCCTTATTTGGAATTATAATTTAAATCTGACATAATACCAGAGGGCAACTTAGTATTTAACTGTACACTGATCTAGTTTTACAAAGTGCTGTTTATGAAAAGGATGAAAGGCTTAACCAGTTCTTCCATGGGATATGGATGTTATCTCATAGGAAAAAAAAAGAGTAGATCCAGATCAGCCAGCACATCTGTGCCATCTGATCAGGATCTACACTGTGTGCTTCTAGCTTTTATTGTCCAAGGAGTGACCAGTGTAGATCTAGATCAGACAGCTTGGATATGCTGGCTTATCTGGATATACACTTGTAGGACCAGCCAAAACCTGTATATATGTGTAAAGGGATATACACAATTTCCCAAGATTATAAATCTGGAGACCAGTCTCAAATCTTGAGCATCAGATTGGCTAAAATATAACTAATCACAATTTCAGCCAATCTGATGCTTGAGATTTGAGACTGGTCTCCAATCTTAGTTTAATGATCTTGTGCCCAGGATTAACATGCATATGATGTGCACAATTGCCCAAGATCATAAAACTAAATCTGGAGATCAGTCTTAAATGTCAAGCATCTGATTGGCTGAAATGACCACCAGTTGCCATTTCAGCCAATCAGATCCTTGAGATTTGAGACTGATCTAAAAACTTAGTTTTAAGATCTTGGGCTCTGATTGTTTCAGATCACAGCGGTCGACATCAAGGCTGTGATGAAAAAAGTCTTGGATTTCTACGCACCATCCCACAGGATCCTGAAGTGCATTTGGTCTCAGGCCCTTCAGGAGGCAAATGATAGTAAGTAGTTGTAGATTTCATTTGGGGCATGTAATTGAAAAGGTGGATTAGGTCTTTTTTTGACATTTTACTTGTTAATATAATTTTTGTTACAGTACGTTTGACTAATATTTATTATTAACTAATAGTAAACAATACATACCATTGGTAATAGGTTTTTTTTGATACATTTTAATTAGACTTTTATTGTACTTATATCGAAAGTACATTGGGTATGAGATTCTCTAGGTATTTATAAAGCCCGGCGCCAATAATAGAATTGAATAGCCTTTCATGAATATTTCATGCTATTTTTGCTTGATTAGCTACTCCACCACTATATATACTATACTATATATAAGTAAAGGAAATTGTAATTATACATGGATATAGAACTGAACTCTGTATATAGGTCTTTTAAAACGTGAATATAGAACACATGAATATAGAACTGAACTCTGTATATATGTCTTTTAAAACGTGAATATAGAACACATGAATATAGAACTAAACTCTGTATATATGTCTTTTAAAACGTGAATATAGAACACATGAATATAGAACTGAACTCTGTATATATGTCTTTTAAAAAGTGAATATAGAACACATGAATATAGAACTGAACTCTGTATATATGTCTTTTAAAAAGTGAATATAGAACACATGAATATAGAACTGAACTCTGTATATATGTCTTTTAAAAAGTGAATATAGAACACATGAATATGGAACTGAACTCTGTATATATGTCTTTTAAAACTTGAATATAGAACACATGAATATGTCACTGAACTCCATATATATGTCTTTTAACACATTTGCAAACAGTGTAGATCCAAATCAGACAGCACATTTATGCAATCTGATCAGGATCTTAGCTGTTAGCATTTTGGTCACAAATAACCTAATAAATTAGAAAGCGAACAGTGGAGGTCCTAAACAGACAGCACATTTGTGCTGGCTGATCTGGATCCACACTGTTTGCCCGTGCCATAATGGCGTCTATATACATGTAGAGGAAATGGTTCACCGTTTCAAGTTGTGTCACTTTCTGTTACAGAGGAGGGACCTGGTATACCATTTAGAAATTTAACATTTACAGCTAGTATTCCAGCAGAATACCTCACAGGTACTGTTTTATTTTCGTGGACTTGAAATTTCATGGTTTTGAGTAAAATGACATGTTGTGGGTTTTTCAATCTGGTTTTCAATTTCCTGTTTCTGTTGTCTCTTAACATTCAAAGACATTTCAAGCAAAATTTGTCTTTTAGTGTTTAAGAAAATGGCAAGCAATTGATATTTGAGGTTAAATTTCAGTGAAAATGTTTGTTAACAGGGTTACAATGCACTTTATGTGCTCAAAATTGATCCAGAAATTATTTAAGGAATAAATTTCGTGTTTGATAAGTTCACCGAGTTTTGAACGTCATTAGGGCTGGTTAAAGTGTGTGGAGTCATAACATTTTCATAACAATATATTAAATCAATCAAACGATTTATTTCCTATTATATAAATGGGAAAAAAATAAAATTGTAAATAAACAGTTTGTGTTAGGAAATGATGCTTTTTGTTGACTGGGAAAGGGACAAAGGGAAGAAACTGCTCTAAGGAATGCTTCAGCGCCCCTCACCGAATTAACTGGCTAACCTTCGAATTGAATGGAGTTCCATCGGCTTAAGCGATAATGAATCATATTGGATGGTGAAGCATTGCTTTGAATTAAATGATATCGGATGAGAAGGGATTTGCTATAATTAAATGTTTTGCTTCATAGTTTTAAAAGATATTATACTGAATTAAAACACAAAGATGCTTGTTTTGAATTATTATACACTGTTTTGAATGAACTCCCAGAGACCTATATATATATGTATAATATAGGTCTTTGGAACCCTTCAAATTAAATGACATTGTGCACTTGTTTGAATGGAACTCATTCGGATTGATTGGCAGTTTGTCGTACTGAGCAAAGTTTTGCACCGAAGTAAATGAAAATGCATCGAATTAAGTTAAATGGTCCTATGAGTTGAATGAGTTTGGTCTGAATTATGCCAAAATTCCTGAAATTAAATTAACTTATTCATTTTTGGCGGTGTTGGCCGCCCATAGTAAATTATGCTTTTCTTTCAATTTAATTAGCACACAATGTTCTTCTTCAAGTTCCGCTCGTATATACATGCCTTGGTTAAAGTTATAAATCCTCATCCATAAGCCAATGGGCCAATCTAAAAAGTGCGTCAGTCCTAGTACAATTTAAATTTAAGAAGCAGTTCAGACTGATCTCTGATTAGAAGAAGACATTTTCTTTCCCTAAGAAAATGGCAATGTTTTTTTAATTTTGAGAGGTTCCTGGACCCTCCAATATCGGGTTACCGTCTTTTAAACCTTCTTGATATAAGCGTCACTTGCAAGAGTTTTAAAGAAAAGGAAAATTGAAAAAGAAATGGAAGAATTAATTCTAAATCTATTCGAGATAGAAGGTGTAAAGTTTGGAGACTTCAAACTGAAAAGTGGAATAAAGTCACCGGCATATTTTGATTTGCGTGTCATCGTCTCTTATCCAAAATTATTGGTAAAATATAGTTTTGTCACCAATTTTCGCGAGTATAATCCAAATACGAAAATGAACGAGATCACATTTTAATTTCTTCATATTCATGGACAAACCAAGATGTCGGTACAACAAAGGAATGTAGCTGGTGTTTTTTGGCATTGAATTTGTATGAACTAATGTTACAACAGTTTCTAATCCATTATTTTTTTAGATCCAGGAATCATCAAGTCAGCAACTCATGCACTGTAGATCTACATCTCATACTTTCACAACAGCCGAGAATCTGGCAGTGTCACAATAACTGAGATATCTGGCAGTGTTACAATAGTTTACGCAATGGTTTGCAACTTCTGTGATAACTGGCCACGTCAATAGACCGGGTCATTTTATTGTGGTAGAATAGAACACCTCAGTCTAGAGATATAGCGGTAGCACAGTTGCTGAGGCATCTCTCATTGTAACAAAACTTGAGTTATTTGGCTACAGGGCTTTTTTTTAGTTGATTTAATAGCCCTTATTCGGTCATGTTCCCAATGGCAAAACCAGGGTCTATATAACAAGAGGTTTAAGAAAGTATAGCGTAAACGCGCATATTTTATCGATAATGCTGTCGTCGCGTATCGTTATCAGCTTCCAGTGTGTAAAACACAGATCACTGTCCAAGACAGACCAGGTACAATGGAATGTTGAACGCAAATAATTACTATCCGCTGTATTTTAGTTCATTCGGACTAATTAGTCGTCCGATTTTAAGTGTTTATGTTGCTGAAAAGGGGAAAAGTTGATCTACACGTTGGCGTAATTTTTATTTCAATAAAACTACAATGACATACTATTTAAACGATTTACAATCGCAAAACGGGTTGATATTTCGCCGAGTATTAAAAAGATGTTTTTCTTCATTATAATTAAATACGCACACCCTTATTATACTCATAAAATATTTATTATTATATTTCTAAATTGCTATAACCAAAAATAAAAAATGGTAATATAAAAGTTTCCGATTATTATTAGTAGTAATTTTGTTGCAGAGATCGGAACTGTGCTTTGTTATTGTTTGCTATTTGGTTATTTTAGCGAATTATAATTTTTCAATTAACTCCTTTTGTGTCGTTGAAAAATAAAGAATATTTAATGAGCTCAATGATTGAAATATTCAAGTTTTTGTAACTTGTTTGCCACTTTTTTCCGACTTCATTTGAGCTCGGTATAAATGAAAGAGCGACTTTAATTATGATGCTAACTAGCAGTGAAGACAAGCCATGTAATTGTGAATTTCGAAGACAGTTTTAACCAAACTAACACAATCAAATTGCTTTAATTTATGTACTATTGCACAATGCAACCAAAGAACTAAATAAAACCCCAAACTTTATGCACCTATGTCGGTAATTGAATGTGTGAATATCGAGCAAATTTAACGAGTAATATTTGGGAATGGCCGACATTTTTCCAAAATTGCTTAATTTTGAAGACAGTTTTAACCAAACTGTCACAATAAAATTGCTTTAATTTATGTACTATTGCACAATGCAACCAAAGAACTAAATAAAAACCCAAACTTTATGCACCTATGTCGGTAATTGAATGTGTGAATATCGAGCAAATTTAACGAGTAATATTTGGGAATGGCCGACATTTTTCCAAAATTGCCTAATTTCGAAGACAGTTTTAACCAAACTATCACAATAAAATTGCTTTAAGGGCCTGCCACACTCCTCCCAATTCTATTCATCAATAAAAAGAAAATTATCATAATCTCAATAACGGCAAAATGCTGTTAAATGAAACATTGCACAAGTGTATGTTATTAATGTATCTTTATTTTACAGATGGTAAGACATATTAGAAAAGTAAAGAAAAATAGCGAGATCTAAAAATTCCCTCAACTTCTATTTACATAAATTCACAAAAACTAAAGAACACAAAACATTATTTTAAATGCCCACATGAGTAATATGATACTGACAACAATTTGTTGTGTCCTCATGATTTACTTATGTAAACTTTACGAGATATTAGTAAAAGTGTGTTTGACCTTCAATTTCCTGGTCGCGTAAACTGATGACAATCACTGATTTCTCTTTTAATAGTTGAACGTTTTTTACAAAGTACACAACATTTTCTTGTCAGTATCATTGCGCTCACGAGGGAATTTAAAGTTATGTTCTGCATCGCCTGGTTTTTGTGAATTTATGTAAATAGAATTCAAGGAATTTTTAGGTCTAGTTTTGATTCTTTACTTTTCTATTTTGTCTTACTGTATGCAAAATAAAGATACATTAGTAACCTTCATTTGTGCAAAGTTTCATTGAATGGCATTTTGTCATTACTGAGATTTGATGATTTTTATTTTATCGATGAATAGGATTGGGAGGAGTGTGGCGATGCCTTAATTTATGTACTATTGCACAATGCAACCAAAGAACTAAATAAAAACCATAACTTTATGCACCTATGTCTGTAATTGAATGTGTGAATATCGAGCAAATTTAACGAGTAATATTTGGAATGGACGACGTTTTTTCCAAAATTGCCTATTTTTCGCGAAAGTTTCTGTTAAAATTGCCAAGACCAAAGCTAATGTATCTATATAATTCTACATTGGATGCACTGTCCCATCCTTTCTTTTCATTTTCCACTAAACAATTTTGCATTATCAATCGCTATTAATTACTGAAAGCTGTGGAAAACAACCCATTGTCTGTCCAAATCGGCCAATGTGTCTTATATTATTGGGAACAACAATTATCAACAGACTTGGTAAATTTGCATATTACACATTATACAAACAAAAATTAACTTCAATCAATAAACGAAATCTAATATCAATACTTACATTGTGTATTTAATCCAAAAATTGTACTCGATTATTATCTCAAAAGCAATAATATCATGAAATTATCAGACGTTTTTTCAGTTGTGTTTTTCTCAAATTGCAAATGGCGCCGGAAATTGATCCGATCACGTGATCTACGACGACATCATATTTTAACCAATCGGCGAAATTCTTAACCCGCTTGTTATAACAACCCTGGCAAAACATATACTTTTTTCCCGATTTAAGAAGAAAAATTCCCAATTGAATCAAAACAAACATTTCTGATAAAAAACAACAGCATCATCACTGCAACTTTTGCTCTTCAAGCCATGAATTACTGCCAGTATTAAATATGGATGGCAATGATTAAAAAAACAGCAGATAACAGTAACACTTCTTATTCCCCAATGATGCTAAAAAAATTACTAATTTCTAGCAAAACGACGATAAATTTCCCAATTCCAGGGGTATGGGTCATATTCCCAAAATGTTGGAAAAAAGCCCCGGGCTATATCTCAACACCTTAGATATCTGCCAGTGTCAGAAATTGTACGGCTTTATATCTGACCATCAGGATAATTTGCTATCATTATTATCATTTAATTATTAGTAGCAGTATTATTTTTTTATTATTATACTGTAACAGTTGTGTACTTTTGCATTTCAGAGGGAAGTTTCACAGCTTCTATGGCAGGCAGCAAGCAAGGCTGAAAAGTTTACATCAATATGTGGAGTTCCTTACACAGCATTGCCTATTGCATCAGTAAGTAACTAGATATAGGCTGAAATCAATCCATTACTCTCTCTATATATTTGAACTTTAACCCTTTACTCCATAGACACACCTTTATTGCGTGGGCGAACAGAGTAGATCCAGATCAGCCATCACATCCCTGCCATCTGATCACAATCTGCACTGTTTGCTTTTTGATTCCTAAGATTTTTTCTGACCAAAATGCGATCACGCAGATCCTGATCAGACAGCACAGATTTGCCGGCTGATCTGGATCTACACTGGTCGCACATACTTAAAAATGCATATATATGGAGGAAAGGTGTAGATCAAGATGAAGATTAACATTCATATGATCAAGATCACATTCATGTCACCTGATCTTGATCTACACTGAGTGCTTCTTGGCCAAAAATACTAATGAATCTAATCATTAGTAAAAATTTAAAAAGTAAGATGGAGACAGGCTTATCTGGATCTACACAGTTCACCCAGGCTGAAGGTTATAAAGCTGAGATTGGAAACCAGTCTCAAATCTCAAGCATCTGATTGGCTGAAATGGTGACTAGAGATTTGAGACTGGTTTCCATGCTCAGTTTTATAACCTTGGACACTGTTCAATAACAATTGTATTAAGTCAAAGACGTAGGTTAACAGACTTATCATCCTTGACGAATTTTGCAGGAATTACCAGATTTACTTATAGAACTTCAGACCATTGGAACCTGCTAATGCTTGTTTATTAACCAAGATAAGTTTATTTGAAAAAACATATTATTTATACATGTAGATAATCAGTTTTGATTGGTTAAAATTATATTATAGTAATACTTTTTTTTCATATTTATTGAAAACAAGGGATTTGACCAAAACATTTTTGGGAAATATAACATGGTGTATAACATGGTGCTTGACTAATTAATCAATTTAGAAAACATGAGTAAAGACTGAAGCTGTTCTAGCAGACTTCCTGAAGTGGCCGGACCGATGGACCTGTCCAGTAAAATCTGGACTGGTCTGATGTGATTTCCAATGTTGTAGGACCATGAGTCTGGCAAATATTTGATCTGCATTTTCCAGTTTTACTCGCTGAATTACAATTTTAATCGCTGTTTTGATTCGAGACTGTTCCTAGGGAAATGAAATATTTTACGTATTCGTCATAATGACAATTCGTACCACTGAAAAAAAACAACAAAAACACCCTTATTATTGTGTATTGCTTATTTAATGTGTTAAATGTTTAAGTCAGACAGAATTTGTTTCGGTCAGACAGATTTTCACATCTTGTCTGACCACATGTCTGACACTTTTTTACAACTTTCGGGAAGTCTGTTCTATACTATTATTATTACTTTAACCTTTCACCCCATAGATTTGACTTAAATCCCATTGGCAAGCATCCCATAGGCAAGCATGTAGATCCTTATCAACTGGCACATTCTGATCTCTGATCAAGATCTACGCTGTTTGCTTCACTCATGAAATTAATTTATGGACTTTGATTTCTTTGGAGTCTATCATGCACCCAAACATGCGATTCATTTACATCTCTGGCAAACAATTCATATATCAAACTAAATTTAATACCGAATTTTAACATTTCTATTCTAATCGAGCCGAGCATGTACATGTAATTACAACTTTAATAATCCAAAGAATTAATTTTAGTAAGTAATAACTGTTTTTCTGGGTTTGTTTAATTTGCATAGTCACGATACCTTCCATAGTGGTTATTATTGTTAGGTGTTCATCTGTGTGTAATCTAAAGAATCGCATAGAAATTCATTAAACCAGTCAACCCATAAGAAAATAATAAAAATTGATAAAAAAAGGCAATAAGTACATTCTCTTAAAACACTCACACTTTAAATTAATACCAATTGAATAAAAAAAAAATTATGATATTTGGCATGATGATTTCTATAAATTATTAAAAATTCTAATATCATAAAAAGCGTCCAATTTTGTTCTTTCAATAGTATATTCTTACTTATGTTTCAATATAGTGCTGGGGCTTTAAATACAACTAAATAATTACTTCATCTAACAACAGACCTGGTTAAGCTGCGTTGGAACAGAACCATTTATAAAAGACGATGTCAACCACAAACCACCCCTAAAAGTTGAACCCCCGTCCACCGACAGAATAGAACTAGACAGAATAACGAGGGATGTGGACACTGTGTCTAAGTAGGTGATTCAGAAATGTAGGATCCTATGAAACAAACAATTCTGAAGAACAAACTAAGTAAATTGATTCATGATTAACTGGCTTGGAAATAACTATATAAAGCAATGAACTGAGATTTTCCTTTCATCAGAGAAAACTAGAAAATAACCGAATACGAAAATAATCAAGATATAATGGGTTATTAAACTTAAATTAGAATGTTGTGTTACGCTGAACACATGTGTTGCCTGCATGGAAAAAGTTGAATTAAAGGGAATTTAAACAAAATCCAAACAAATACTGTAAATAAAATTATTCTATATCTACAGATTCTATGGCGATTCCATGTTGTCGGACTGGTGGACTGCATACTTAGCAGAATTGAAAGATGCAGGTCTGATATTATGTTAATAATAGCAATATGAATATCGTGACAGCTATCAATTAACAAATACAGTTACTGTAATAAACACAAACCTTAGCAAGTTACATCACCAAATCTCAATCATTCCAAAAAGATTGTAAACATAATACAACCTTAAGTAATAGTGATAATTGCCACTTTGGTGAATTACATGATCAAAATAATCGCTAAACAAATGTAAAACAATGATAAATGAAGTAAATTTTGTTCATGGTTTGTGTGAAGCTTTATTATGTAGCCTATCATATGCCTACTGGAAGGTATAATTATACTAACAATTTTTGTGCTCATTACCAATTCCTCATAATTCATAACACCGAAGCACTAAAAACATAGCACTGCAGAGGTAATCTGGTAAAATTCTAAGCAAAACACATGTTAGCAGTTGTAGCATAAAACATAATATAGTCTGTGCCTGTGGTTGTATGATAGTAAATTTATAAATAGTATTTGTGCAACTCAGAATTGAAAACTTCACAAAAATCAAAATTTCCTTACAGCTTAGAGATTATTTTGATCATGTGATTCCCCACAGTGATTACACCATCAGCATAAAACACTAAACAAAAATTGTTACAATAACAAAGGTTTTAATTTGAAATTATCCAAATACAATGTACCATTATCGACAATTCTTGTAACAATAAACAATCACCTAGACCCCACAAAGACCATTTTCATTATCAAATTATATCTGCATTGTCATTGGCTCAAAAATAATTTCAACCATTATATCTTCACAGAATCTACCTTTATCAAATACCTATATACGTCTCTGACCTATATACATGTAGCAACTTAAATCACCGTATCTTGTTTATAACAATGGTCATTTAACAGTTAATACAATGTCATACTGCTAGATAATTCTTAAAAAGTTTGGATCAGTAGTTATAACAATAAAGAACCCGTCTTAATAACTAAATTAAATCACATTACTATTTTCATTTTTTGATAAATTACATAAACTGCAAATGCTAATGTTCACTTTAAATATTAACAACAAAACCCGAGAACCTGGTTTAAACCCCCAGTGGCAATTTGATTTGCCACTGACCTTTCCAAGGCGGTAACCCCTTGGGTTCTCATTTTTGTTTATTGAAACTGATCATTTTATTAACCATGCTCTCTCCCCCTCTCTTCTTCTTGACTGTGTGTGGAGGCTGTTTTTTCAGAATGTGGTGATTCCTGATATGAATATTTCACCTTTTCATAACATTTTCAGAAGACCAAGACAGCCAGTATAGAGATGTAATTAGGGAATTACGTCAGAAAAAGAACATACCTGATCTCGGAAAGCCAAACAGCGTAGAACTAGACATTGGAATTCCAAATATTCATGAGCCTATTCCTCCGGTAAATTCTTTATTCCACTTCTGAATATAAAAAAAATATAACACATGTATTATATATTTATACAGATTTAAATCAATTTCTTCTAGGAATTTCAATTCCATAATCAATTATGATATTTGTCCGATTCTGCAACACTACAAAACAGTTATATATCAAGGCTTTTTTTCACCTTTTTGGGAATATGACCCATACCCCTGGAATGTGAAAATTTATCGTCGTTTGGCCACAAATTATTAATTTTTTTAGCATCATTGGGGAATAAGAAGTGTTACTAACTGTTATCAGCTGTTTTTTTAAGTTTCCCAAACTGGACTATTTTATCGGTGTGAAAATTCCAAAAATGGGCATTTTTGTCGATAAAAAATTCTCAAAATGTCTATACTCCTTTCCACAAAATAGACAGAAAAACCCCTGTTTACGAAAATCACTTCATTTTTATCAGGCAATCCACACTCTAAAACACAGATATAAAAATAAGCATAATTTAAATTAGTTTCGTAATGTCTGAATTATAAATTATGAATGATACACAAGCAGTCAGTATCATAATAACAACACTTAGAAAAAGGGGGGAGAAATACAGTAGTGCAATTATTACTTGTTTAAACTTGGCACGGCAATCAGTCTGACCAAATAAAATATAGGTTTTGAGTGAAAATTATACGCTATTTGGCCATTTTAAATGTTGTTTCTAGATGACATAAATGTTTGAAGTATTTACAAAGAAATTAAAGGTTTTTAAAGGCTTAAAAGGTTATGCTAGAATGCCTGTACTGATTTGTGTAAATGTAAATGGATCTACTATTTGCAATTTGAGAAATATAAATATTTTTTATTAAAAATAAAGTCTGAATATTGTGACCCTGAAATGATAACATATTCCTGGTTTCAGGTCATCATAGGTAGTAATGTCAGAGAAAAATCATCATCATCAACTAAAGAATTGAAAGTTGGAGACATGGTTTTAACTGACAGTCTCCTACACCATATTGATTCGTGGCCACAAGTTGCCAAAGTCACAGATATCGCTACTGAAGACATTACAGTGCAGTGGTTTTGGGGCTCAAAAACCACATCATGGACACCAGCCACAAAACCGATGAAAGGCGTGAAGGGTAAGAGAGAGCCGGACACTGCCACATTAAAAAGGCAGGTTATATGGTATCATGGCTTCTCTCTTACCCCTCAAGGGTTTTTGCCAAGAGCAGTAAGAGAGGCCATTGACAATTACAATGCAGATTAAGGGGCTTCCACACTCCTCCCAATTCTATCCATCGATAAAAAGAAAATTATCAAAATCTCAATAACGGCAAAATGCTGTTAATTGAAACTTTGCACAAGAGTATGTTATTAATGTATCTTTATTATACAGATGGTAAGACATATAAGAAAAGTAAAGAAAAATAGCGAGATCTAAAAATTCCCTCAACTTCTATTTCCATAAATTCACAAAGACTAAAGAACACGAAACATCATTTTAAATGCCCACATGAGTAATATGATACTGACAACAATTTATTGTGTCCTCATGATTTACTTATGTAAACTTTACGAGATATTAGTAAAAGTGTGTTTTACCTTTAATTTCCTGTTCGCGTAATCTGATGACAATCACTAATTTCTCTTTTAATAGTTGAACGTTTTTTACAAAGTACACAACATTTCCTTGTCAATATCATTGCGCTCACGAGGAAATTTAAAGTTATGTTCTGCATTTTTGTGAATTTATGTAAATAGAATTCAATGAATTTTTAGGTTTAGCTTTGTTTCTTTACTTTTCTTTCTTTGTCCTACTGTATGCAAAATAAAGATACATAAGTGACCTTCATTTGTGCAAAGTTTCATTGAATGGTATTTTGTCATTACTGAGATTTGATGATTATTATTTTAACGATGAATAGGATTGGGAGCATAACTGTAAATAAATAGATAGAATTAACTGTTACAAAGGGCTTCACGCGTACTTTAAACAATCCAACTGTTTTTCATACCAAAATGAAAACCATCAACTATCGATTCAATTCTTATATTTACAATTATGATTCGTTAGATGAGTAAGACTTCATCGTAGAGGATGAAGTTGAAGTTTAAATATTTAACAATGAAAAGCAGTTGGGTAGTTTAGAGTGTGAAGTCCAAAGTGTCAAGCGTAATAGTAACTTTAACCAATCCCATTGTTTCTCATTTAATCAATAATAGCTACTGGCGTACAGTCTACAATCAAACTTTTTTCATACCCAAATGAAAAGTATGAAATATTGATTCAATGAGTTTATTTACACTCAAATAAAAAATATAAAGAGTACATCAATATTTGATGATAAACAGTTAGTTAAAGGCTTACTACAATCCACCCCAGCAAAAAAAGAGAAAAGTTATTTATAGAGATGTAACCATTATTGATTATAATCACTTAATCGTCTATAAATGCATTTTCGATTTGAAAATCGATGTCATTCCCTCATAATCGATTTATATTGATGTTTACCACTGTCAGTTAAGTACTGCATAATTAGGCATATTATAGTCATATATTTGTACATGTCATTAATTAAATAATTTTTTGACCTTGTAGGCATTTATTGCCATTTACAACCTGTTTTGGGGATTGCAGGGATTCTAATAGGTGCAGATTTCTACAGTTTGATGCAATCAAATTAGAATTGTTCCATGCTTGACTGGTTTTTTATTACAAAGCATTGTTCTTCCATCCTATATTCATTCAATGTTTAGTACATGAAAAAAAGTGAAAACAAAACTTATATCTTTAAAACTCGAAATTATATGTTAAAAGTGGCAGCAAGCACAAAAATAGAAAGGGGTAATTTTGTAAGCTACTACTGACAAAACATTTTGTGAATGAAACACTAAGCTGTTTCATAAACTGGTTCTTATCAGTGAAATCACATTGAAAATGGCAAATGATTCCAACCAATGATAGTTCATGATGTGTCTCTTGAATATTGATTATTTAAAATACTTTACTACCAAACAGGATTACATCTGTTTGTGATGCTATCATAATTTACAATTTCATTAACAACTGAGCATGTTCAGTCATCAATCCAAGACCATGTTGGTGCACTTTCATATTGAATTCTGTTAGAACTCAGCTTCACATCTGAACAAAACTAGCATGGAAATTTTACCAGCAAAATTTAAAATACCGTACTTAGTTTATGTTTTGTCCATGTCAACACAAGCAGAAAAATCACTGTATTATTTAGCTCAGACTCTTCAAAGCCTTTATAGTTGCAGCTTGCTGCTAAGGTCAAAGTGTATTTGTAGTCTTTTACATAATTTGCTTTTGAGAAAACTGACTCAAAAAATAGGGTAAAGCATTCATGTCACACAACATAGCACCCAGACTAACCTTCTGTAAATTGTCAAGTTAACTTTTTAACAATGTAGTTGTACAAGAATGTAGGTTCTGTTATTGACAACATGACTGAATATTGTTCATGATTTGCTGATACTGAATAAAACAATCAAACTTAATATCATAATAATTTAAATTTATTGAAATATTGATCCATTTACAACTTAAACAATCTTAAAAGTTATTTTCTCAACATTTCATATTAATTGCAGTCATCATCATCATCAGCATTATCATAAGTGTACAACATCTTTGTTTTTTATTGCTAATAATGTTTAAAAAGATTTGGGTACATGAAAATAAGTATTGTGTTGATTAAACCTTATATATTGTTAATTGTCTACTTACTTTTTTGTTCAATTTGACTTACTAAATCGTGAAATATGTAGAATTGAGTAGATATAAAACAACAGCAATTATGTATTGTTTACAATTCAAATAGAGAAATCTACATGAATTAGACACGGCAAAGGATTGAGCGGTAGCAAACGACTGGCGTGTCCATTTCATGTAGATTTCTCTTTTTGGACTCAAACTTAATTAGTGTTTACGCCAGTTTTCCCCATAGTTTGTTCTAAAACAATAATTTCTATAGCCTGTTTCTATACGAAATAGAAAGGAGATTTAAAAAAAAATAAAGCAATTCACTACTGGTTATAAAAATTGCACTGTATAGATCTGTAACAATTTAGCAGTAACAACTTTTACAACAATGTGTAAAACAATGTTTAAACGGGTTTCAGACAATTCTCTCCCTATTCACAATAATTCGTCTGCAAGCATAGACCCATTATTATACTGACTTTTTACAGATGTTGTTTTCAGAAGAGAGACCATCGTATATATAGAAAAGCTCTTCTTGCGCACAAATAGTTGGGCTATTCTCTCCCTTGACTGTTCCGACCCTAGTCTCAATGATTCGACTGCAAGCACAGACCCATTATCATACTGACATTTTACAGATGTCTGTTCGAAAGGCAAATATCGCATATATGAAAAGCCTTTGTCGCGTACAAATAGTTGTGCTATTCCGACCCCACATCCCCAGACTGTTCTACGCCTATTTCGCTTATTCAATATGAAGAAAATTTAACGAAAATTTAAATTCATCAAAACACGTCAATCAACTAGTAACACAGATTACTTCAATGAATTGATGTAATTTAAGAATTAAAAAAAAAATCTTACCACATGTCTCGGAAAACTTTTATCCAAAACCACAAGCACATGTCCTATCCAACTTCAATAAAGTGGGACTCACAGGTTCATTCACAAGGAAAAATTTGACGTCATGACACCGCGCGTGACTATTTTGAATGGAAAAATTGAACGGGGAACGAATTAGGGATAATGTATCTCCAAAAATTTTTCATTTTACACAAACCATGCAAATACAGTACTTCTTCTCGGAAATATGCATAATTAAAAGTTTACGAATTACATAAACTTATATAATGATCAAAACATAACCATCATTACATAAAACAGATAATAAAACAATAAATGAAAACAATGCTATCCCCATGGCGAGCCTCATATAAGTAAACGTCAGTTTCCCAACTCGATCGGTCTGGCTTGATCAGTATGAGTGAACGAGAAAGGTCAGGACTAGCTTTGTCAGCATCACTCGGGCTACTTAACCAAATTAAAAAAAAATAAAGCGAAAATATTAATTTAGCGGAGATTTCGCTAGTGAAAATGCGCAGAAATACGAAAATGTTAGTGCACTTGTTTTGAATATTAACTTGATGAATATCATTTGGTTATGGCAACAGATGACTTGTTGAAAAGAGTCTGATCCCCGAAGAACTTTCTTTGAAACTTAAATCAAACTATCAAATTTGAATTAAATTAGAAACTTAAATTAAACTATCAAATTGGAGCATGTATTCTATGAACAATGGTAGCGATAAATAACACTAATGACTAAAGGGACATAACCTGTTATTTCGATTATTAAAGAAGACACTGTGTGATCTACCATTCTCAACATTCACGTAAGTAGCATATAATCTGCATCTAATACTACACTACATAGTAAATTTAATACAAACATGACATTTACAATCATCAACATTAACATTTTTAATTCTAAAGGTGACAAACTTGAAAGAAAAAAATATTTCAGCGGGGAAAAAATTAATAAAAATTACAATTGCGAAAAAAGTAAATTTCCATGAAGTTAAATTAAAATAAAATATATTAACATACGACATACAGTGTGCTACACATGGGGTACATTGAAGTCTATTGGCCCCTTTGGGTTCGACGATGTTCATGTACTTAGATGTTGGGGCAAATGTGAAGATGGTGCACCTTAGAACCTAGTATAAACCGCCAGCAGCATTTTCATTTGCAACTAGCCGTTGCAAGCCGGTACCCACTCGGTTCTCATTAATGTTCATTGTTGGTAGTGTCTCATTTGAAACTGATCATTTTATTAACCATGCTCTCCCCCGCTGTTCTTCTTGCCAGTGTGTGGAGGCTGTTTTCTGAATGTGAAAATTCCTTATATGCATAGTTCACCCTTTCTTACATGTAGTTAGTATGCGACTGCTCCAAATGAAGGGGGTCCCGAAAAACTTCAATAACACTGGAACAATTATTACAAGTTCTAATTACAATAACTGTATCATGACAACGTAGCAGCACACCGTTATATGAAGTCTGGTTCAAGTTAGCAAATCTTGTCCCTAACCAAAACTACACCAGGCAGATCTGCACTAAAATTGCAAAATCCATGTTGAGCCGGCGATCGTCGAAGACAGGCATCGGAGGTGTTAATCATGATTCGACTCGCCACCATAACACCACAAGGAGAAACAGGTTAAAACGTATTGAACCTGGCATAGGCTCCGTCCAAGATGGAGATACGGTTTACTTTCCTGTTTGACCAAGTCACTGAATGAAGCCGACGTAGCCCCGACTCGTGCAGGTCAAAGTAAGGCTTGGCACGATTGCGGACGATGAATGCAAAAATAGTAAGGATTAAACCGCAACATGACTAACTTGTAGGCCAATAAACGCCGATTACGCTTTTGAAAGAATATTTAAACAATGATTTTAATTCAGTGTCCTATCAGTATCTACCGGGACAATCGCCTTCTCATGTCGTTCCCAAGACTCAATTAACATGAATTTAATGAAGCGATAACGTAATAGATTTACATCGCTGCTGTTTACCGATGCAAAGGGAAATAGGCTTTGCGAATTCTAGTTCTTGTTCACTTACCTTTTACTTAATGTGAGCAGTATGTACTAAGAAAACACATCTCACCGTTGTTTTTTCTTTAAAAAGCTAAAATTTAAAAAAAACGGAGTCAAACCGGTGATCACCAGAGAATGGCGACGGTGGTGTTTAAAAGTTTTAATCAACCGGAACTCACAGAGAGCGAACCCAATGCCAAGCTTATTTCGGAGGACAGGCGTCGTGACCTGTCTCGCTATCGTAAGACAATCGTGTGATACCGGAGTTAACCGGCATAGTGTGTGTATAAGACGGAGTAAGGTTATATTCCCAGTTTGACCAAGGTGATTTAAGAGTATTGTCCTTACATGGAACCAAAGGCGGAAATGTGAACTACGCTACACGAATCCTATCGCTTCACACTGGTCCACCGGTTAAAATTTATCTAAACGGGACAGTGTGACAGGCGCTTAAAAGAATTAAAAAACTTAAACATTTTACGGTAAAGCTCATTCTTTTTATTCTCCGCCATTGAATCGCGAATCAAGAATTTTGTCTTAGGAGCGATTGTCGCGTCATAAGCACGAAATCAATATCCAGACAATTCTATTTTTTTTAACATAAACATGTAAAAAACATTATAGTAAGTCACGAGCACCTGCTTAAAAGATCAATCTGGGACAGTGTTGCTAAGTACAATCGACCGCTTCAAATGAAATCTTTCTGTTATCTCTCTGGATTCTTCGTAGCTGAAACTTTTATTGTAGCGCAACAACTATATTACAGCTTTAACATGATATTCCGAAAAACCAATTCTGTGAGATGGGCCTTTTAAATAGTTTATCATGTTTTGATTTGTTTTTCGTGAGATCCGTCTGGGACTAGATCGATGCAGAATTCGCATCTTCAAATAGTTTTCCGGCGTTCCATACCAGATGACCGATTTACACTACTGCAATGTGATCACGTGATTATATCAGCAAATCAATTCTCAGAAATAATTTAGTGACGCGCTTTAAGGGCCTGCCACACTCCTCCCAATTCTATTAATCGATAAAAAGAAAATTATCAAAATCTCAATAACGGCAAACTGCTGTTAATTGAAACTTTGCACAAATGTATGTTATTAATGTATCTTTATTTTACAGATGGTAAGACACGTTAGAAAAGTAAAGAACAATAGCGAGATCAAAAAACTCCCTCAACTTCTATTTACATAAATTCACAAAAACTAAAGAACACAAAACATCATTTTAAATGCCCACATGAGTAATATGATACTGACAACAATTTATTGTGCCCTCGTGATTTACATATGTAAACTTTACGAGATATTAGTAAAAGTGTGTTTGACCTTCAATTTCCTGGTCGCGTAAACTGATGACAATCACTGATTTCGCTTTTAATAGTTGAAAGTTTTTTACAAAGTACACAACATTTTCTTGTCAGTATCATTGCGCTCACGAGGGAATTTAAAATTATGTTCTGCATCCCTTAGTTTTTGTGAATTTATGCAAATAGAATTCAAGGAATTTTTAGGTCTAGCTTTGTTTCTTTACTTTTCTAACGTGTCGTTCTGTATGCAAAATAAAGTTGCATTAGTAACATTCATTTGTGCAAAGTTTCATTGAACGGCATTTTGCCATTACTGAGATTTGATGATTTTTATTTTATCGATGAATAGAATTGGGAGGAGTGTGGCAAGCCCTTAAAAACAAACATTTCAGTTTTGCAAAACAGAAACTGATAATTATACGGAAATAGGAAACAAATGGTCACGTCGGTGGAATTCTAAGGATGCAAATTGAATGCAAGTAATTTTTTATCTTTTCTATTCTACTTTGCCGTAGACCATTTGACAGCGACAATGAGTGATATTCAGGGAAGTTTAATTCAAAGGATTTGAAGATTTATTCGAGCGAACGGAGTATCCAGTGCTTCATTTGTCTACTAAAAACGCATACTTACGTGTCAAAGAAAGGAGAAGGAATTAAAATGATAAATCTGGCAATAAATAAATAAATATGCTGCAGACGAAGAAAATTTGATTAAACTTTGAAAATAAATAACGAAAGTGCTTAGATGAAAAAAGAATGGATGTCGACTACACGTACCAGGAACGAACATAGACGTTAGAAGTTATTTGAAAACGTCGTTTAAATTCTCATCGATGACCACCATCGACAAGTAAACAAAGATCAACGTAGTTGCACGAAGAATGACAACAAAGGTAGGCTGTTATATATGATTTATTACAACAAAATGGGATAAAGTAACAACAAAGAGGAAAAACATTTACGACAAAAGAAAAAAGTGAATTCTCAGTTTGATGCCATTTTCTCACTTCACATAATAGACTCTGTTTTGATATGATGATGATGGTGATAATAATAATAATAATTATTATTATTATTGTTTTTTATTATTATCATTATTATTATTATTGTTATTATATTTATCATTATTATTATTATTATTATTATTATTATTATTGTTTTTATTATTATTATTATTATTATTATTATTATTATTATTATTATTTTATATATAGATATGTAATTTGTGTGACTAATAGCCTCCACTTATATAATATTACATGTGTTTAATTTTGACACCAAAATGTATGATGTCAGTGACGTCATTAATGTGTAACGTCGCTGAAGTTGCATTTAGAAAGTTACAATATGTAAACATTTAGCGTTCCTATGTAAAAGCCCCTTGAAGAAGGGGGGTTTATCCCCCTGAAACGTTGGGATTAAATATTTGTGATTTAATGAACAGTTTTTATATTGTGTTTCTTGAGAACTTTTTTGAAACATGTACAAGTTGCATTTATGATGATTTCCTATTCAATTACCTACTCGATAATGCTGCGTGCATTATCGGGCAAACATGAACTGAATGCCTTGTAGGATTGATAAAAAGAACTAGGAACATTAGATGTGGAATGTTCTCATTAATTAAAACAAGTTTTTATGATCAGCGGTATATGGTCCCAATATAAAAGAAAAGAGAAAACAATGAGCGGAAATAAACAGAAAAGAAATTCGACATGGGATCTGGGAATATAAATTCTGCAAATCCCAGTAGACGCCAGAGGATGAATTAAAAAGCAATGCTAACTAATCAAAACTATTCTGACTTGGTACAATGTTTTGATCTTTTTGTCAATATGATAAAATGTACTTTACTTGTAAGCTCGGGAAATACCGCCCGTTTTAAACCTAAAGGAAAGATAACTGAAGCTCGCACAGGATTCTCTGGCGACTAAAATCGCCAGACAAAATTGGTTAACTTCTGTCTGCTTGTCTGAGAAAGTACAGACATGCGCAGTGAAACAGTCAAATAAACATTTCGCCTATGCAGTTATTTGACTGTTTCACTGCGCATGTCTGTACTTTCAGCAGACAGCGACAGTAGTAAACCAATTTTGTCTGGCGACTATATTCGCCAGAGAATCCTTAGCGAGCTTAAGTTATCTTTCCTTGAGGTTTAAATATAGGCGATATAACCCAGGTATTCAAGTAAAGTACCTGCTGCTGGAGATTAACAGTTTAACACCAGTTAGTGTTAGATTAAAATACAACAAACTCAGAGTCATATTACAAGATGCATGTTTACCATTATCCCAACAGGGTTGCTGATAGCAATTTGATGCCACTTCTTTCTCGGTCACTGATTTATTTGTTAAACCGATCGAGTTGCACAAAATCTGCACAATGTTTGTCTAGCCCAACTATTTGTGCGCAAAAAGAGCTTTTCTATATATACGATGGTCGAACGAAAACGTCCGTATGATAATGGGTCTGTGCTTGCAGTCGAATTATTGAGACTAAATGTTTGTCATAACATGTCGTTCAGTGCAGTGCGATGTTTACACCGTCAAGTTGCTGGTTTAATAAAGTATAAGCTGTACCTCTTCTTTATTATCACAAAGGGTGTACATTTTCTCTTTATCCATGTCAAGTTTTATCATGAATTATTGTGATGAGCAACAGGAGTAGTAGATAAGAAGCTGGAGAGAAAATATTAAAATAGATACAGAAAGCAAGTGTGACGTCATCCAGCAGCCAATCAGAGGCCTCTTGTTTTTGGTTTACAACAGTCGTTTATTTTCTGATAACGACGGAGAAAGAGTCTATGCAGTTATGTACCGTGTCGAAAAAATCACAACACATTTTTCTTACGGTTGTACAAAATTTGCGGGGAAATATGGTATTCAAACTAAAGTGAAAATGGTAGAAGGACCTGGCTGTAAACTGAAAGGACTCAAAATTAAAGCCAAACTGAAAGGCCAGACCGTAAATAATGTAAAAGGAAACGCCGTAGATAAGGTGAAACTTATTTCAGAATGTGTTTATCAGTGTTTATAGTTTTGCAGTCTAGAGCTTTAGACGTTCGGTAAGCATGTTACTGTATGCTAAGTGGACTTCAATAGCTCAACTGCTCCAGTAGTCCCGCTGCGTGACTCAAACAAGGGGTTCCTATGGTACAAATACCGTGAGTATAGATTTTCATCCAAAACATAAAAAAAAATCTTTACAACATCCGTGGTAGGACTACTGCTCCAGCTGATCTAGATATGAGCTGACCTAGGGGTCTGGTTAGCGACCTCCAAGGTGCCTTGTTGTTTATCTTTTTTGCAGTTAAACCCTTTCATTTTTACAGGTGCGTTGGAGAGGGACCCCATTTTTCTCCGCTGTTGTCTAAACATAATTTTACGGAAAAAAACTTGTTTTTGTTTTGATTTGAATCTTTGATAGGAAAGAACTTCTTCTTCTTCCGGTAATATGCAGGGCTCTCTCTGGAGCATCGTCGCATATATGAACTATGTACAAGGTCGTTGTGAGGCGAACAAGTCGGGTTGGCACCAATCGACCGCCCCTGGTTTAAACCGGCGGTTTTAACCAGTTAAAACCGTCCCGGTCAATACTCCCCAAGTGGTCTAGGGATTATTCTAGACCTTGAAAAAGGGGCAGGGTGGCACAAAAAAGGGGCAGGGTGATGACTGCTCAAAGGCAGGGCATATTTCGCTAACATGATTTTGTTTAGTAAAAAAGCTTAAAATTGCTAATGTTCAAGTTATGTACATGCTTTTGTTTTAGATTATTTAGTTGTTGCTTCAAATTGTATTGTTATCACTTAATATTTAACTTTTTTATGCCCCCGCCATGAAATGGCAATGGGCATTAAGAGTTGCTCCTGTACGTCCGTCCAGCCGTCCGAAATTCTCGTGAACGCAACTCCTCCTAAACTACTGGTGGGAATTTAATGAAACTTTACCACAATGCTTGGCCTGATATGTTGTTGTGCATGAAGGTGGGGTTTTGCTCTTACATGTTCCGTTCAGAAGTTATGGCCCTTTGATACTTCCATTTACATTAGTTTTAATAGGAGTACTGTATATCTCGTGAACGCAACTCCTCCTACACTACTGGTGGGAATTTAATGAAACGACCACAATACTTGGCCTGATATGTTGTTGTGCATGAAGGTGGTGTTTCGCTCTTACATGTTCCGTTCAGAAGTTATGGCCCTTTGATACTTCCATTTACATTAGTTTTAATAGGAGTATATCTCGTGAACGCAACTCCTCCTACACTACTGGTGGGAATTTAATGAAAATTGACCACAATGCTTGGCCTGATATGTTGTTGTGCATAAAGGTGGGGTTTCACTCTTACATGTTCCGTTCAGAAGTTATGGCCCTTTGATACTTCCATTTACATTAGTTTTAGTAGGAGTATATCTCGTGAACGCAACTCCTCCTACACCTCTGCTGGGAATTTGATGAAACTTTACTGCAATGCTTGGCCTGATATGTTGTTGTGCATAAAGGTGGGGTTTTGCTCTTACATGTTCCGTTCAGAACTTATGGCCCTTTGATACTTCCATTTACATTAGTTTTAATAGGAATATATCTTGTTTCTTATATTTTGTGTTAAGCAAAATATGCATTTTGCCCATAACTTTAAAACTACTTGAGATACTGCCTTGAAAATTGAAATATATTTTCACCATCAAAATCTACATCGTAACCAACAAGACCCATTACCCTGCTTCCAATATATTTCAAATTATGCCCCTTTTTCACTTACATTTTGTGTTAAGAAAAATATACACTTTGCCCTTAACTTTGTTTGGAATGCAGGGATTTCAAAATAACTTGGCACAAATGTTCACCATAACAAGGCGGTGTGTCGTGACAATACCCATGCCTGTAGGTCCAAGGTCAAGGTGACTGTTACTAAAAATAGAATTTTCTTGCAAAATCTTGTCCGCTCTGTAACTTTATTATTTCTTATTGGATTTTTGAATAACTTGGTATAATTGTTCACCATATCAAGACGGTATATCACATGCCCAAGCCTTTAAGTGGAAGGTCAAGGTCACTGTTACTTAAAATAGAATTTTCTTGTCCGGGCTGTTACTTTGTTATGAATGGAGGGATTTCAAAATAACTTGGCACAAATGTTTACCATGACAGGGCGATGTGTCGCATACCATGCCCATGCCTGTCGGTCAAAGGTCAAGGTCACTGTTACTAAAAATAGAATTCTCTTTTCCGGGCTGTTACTTTGTTATGAATGGAGAGATTTCAAAATAACTTTGCACTAATGTTCACTATGACAAGGCAGTGTGTCCGCACAATACCCAAGCCTGAAGGTCCAAGGTCAAGGTCACTGTTACTAAAAATAGAATTTTCTTGTCTGGGCTGTAACTTCATTATAAATGGAGGGATTTCAAAATAACTTGGACAAATGTTCACCATGACAGGGCGGTGTATCGCGTACCATGCCCATGCCTGTAGGTCAAGGTCACTGTTACTAAAAATAGAATTCTCTTGTTCGGGCTGTAACTTTGTTAGGAATAGATTGATTTCAAAATGACACAAATGTTCATCATGACAAGATGGTGTGTCCCGTACCATGCCCATGCCTGTAGGTCCAAGGTCAAGGTCACTGTTACTTAAATAGAATTTTCTTGTCAGGGTTGTAACTATGTTAGGAATAGAGTAATTTCAAAATATCTTGGCAGAAATGTTCACCATGACAAGATGGTGAGTCGTGTACCATGTCCATGCCTGTAGGTCCAAGGTCAAGGTCACTGTTACTAAAAATAGAATTTCCTTGTCCGGGCTATAACTGTTTTGAATTCAGGGTTTTCAAAATAACTTGGCACAAATGTTCACCATGACAAGGTGGTGTGTTGCGTACATTACCCATGCCGGTAAGTCCAAGGTCAAGGTCACAGTTACTAAAACTTGAATTTACTTGTTCGGGCTATAACTTCTTTATGAAGGAAGGGATTTCAAAATAACTTGGCACAAATGTTCACTATGACAATGCATTGCATTACCACCAACTTCTTCACAGACATTTCCGTAATGAGAAGACAACAGTGCCACAAATACAAATAATTTACTTGATCATCAAGTTTATGCATATTCTTATAATTACTCGAACATCACTGTCTTTGAAATGCTATTATTCCCATCATTGCACTTAAGTATCTGAAAACGATGCATAGCGGGGGCGTCCGTGTCCCATGAACACATTTCTAGTTCAGAGATGAAAATCACAAACAATAGTTGGTGATGCATAATGCCATGAGCTTAATCCTTTTATATTTTAAGGGATCTAGCTAGTAAAAAGTTCTATAACTTAAAATAGTGAAAACCTGCTAGAACTACATACATGTGATATCAAACTGGAGTTTGGGTATCAAAACTGGAATGGTTAATTGACACTGAAACAGTTATATATTTCTTCATTTCATTCTGTGTTTAACTGATTCATCATTAGCTGTCTTGCAGATACATAAAACGTATAATTCGGGTTCTTTGATTAATTTTAGATTTAAAGAGTGTTTAAAATTCGTATCCAAAATTCGGACTATCCGAAATCATGTACACTTAGCCCAACTATAGATTTTTGTTGTGTTGATGAAGTTTTTCAGCAGCAAATTAATTGCATTGATAGAAATATGTGATCCTAATATTTTAGAACATTTTTGACTGTTTGATTGCGTTCTAAATTGTGTTATTTTAGCGGACAAAATCAAAAGCAGAATGTAGGCAAATCCATCAGTTTTCATTACTAAACGTAGAATATATTTCTTTTTCTGCAAATTATAGCTTTGCTTATCCTATTACTCAATAAAAAAATCATTCATTCCATAAAAAGCAATCACTCCTATTAATTTTAAACGCAACTTGTTAAAATATATCGGCAAAAACGGAGCAACGTCCGTGAAATTGTAGATTTCATAATACGATTCGGATGTGATTTCTTGACTGTTAAAAAGTTATGATAAAGCTTTTACCAAAATTATACTTTCTTTCGCAATTTTAAACCATAATTCAGTTATAAATAATTGCAGAATTATTATTCAAATCTCGGTCGTCGGTATTTACGCTTTGCGCAACAATTTGTTAACCCCGCAAGAAGAATTTGTATTTTCAGAAATATTTAGACGTTTGTGTTCTAGATTCCTGGTATTACTGACGGCGGCATAAAAGTTTATCCATATTTTAACTCTGTGTCTTATTAATGTTACCTCAAATACAACGTACATAAGATTCAATATTAACATGTACGGTTTTTGTTATATTTGTCCGTTGCATGGGACACAGATCAAAGAAGAAAGCCGACATATACATGTATCAAGGGACGCTGTTCACCACCCTTGGTGCAAATTTAGATTAACGTCATTCATTTTACCTTGATAGAATTTTCAAGTTATGGTCTAAGCTGTCATCAATCAGTCTTATATTGTGTATTCACTTGTTTATTCCCAATCAGTTTTATTGCGCTACATGTATGCTGGATGCAATCAGTTAGCGGAAAGATGTTAGTATGACACGGTGCGATCATTTAAAGCAGTGTTCGACAGGCTTTAAAAAGGTGTCAGATCGGCGCATTACGATCATTAAAAAGTGATTGACATCTTTGATTGCAAGATGGGCATTATTAACGCAGGAGGGCTCCGTTTGCTAGCTTCGTTCGGGCAAAAGGGCCGAGCTTAAAAGGGGCAGGGCGGGGCGTCCTTCTATTCCGCGCTAGAATAATCCCTATGGTCAATACTGGTCAATTGAACTTTTTTTTCAAGATTTTCATAAAAGAAAGGAAGAAAACAAACCATTAAATATTTAATTTCTACTTAAGTTACTTTAGAACTAACCTCACTTAAATATGCTTTGCACTTAAAAATGTCTTATTTCCCTCAACAATGAGATCATAAAATCCCCAAACAAGTGAGTTATGGCTTCTGGTGAGTTTTTAGACAAAGTAAGAATTCTTTTAATTTAAATGTTTTATCAACTATCAACAAAGAATGATTCATTAACTTGAAAATTTTTTATTTTAAGCAAATGCTATGCACCACCAGTAGGTGTTACACTCTTGCCAACTAAGTTACTAACACTTGTGACAGTGGATGGTCAGGAGATGGAGTGGTGTTGTGTCAAACTTCTATTGTTTTTTTTTAACTTTGGAACATGTCAATTAAGATGCCAAATTGTTTATTTAAGTATTATCCAGTAACCGTAAAGTTGCAAATTAACACATGTATTTGACAATGGATGGTCAGGAGACTGAGGGGTGAGAACACTTCCTTTGACCTCACAGATATTTGCACAAGTAAAGTTTGAACCAAGTCATATCGTTTCATATAATGCATATATTGTACTGAGCACTTGGGCAAAGCTTACAGTTTGTTCTTCACCGAATCCAATACATAAATTACAAACATAACAAACATTATATAACATGAAACTTTTAACATACTACATTTTTTGATTACAATCTGTTACTTATCATAAATGCCTATATGTCATGCTGTTTATATATACCGTAATGTTTCCACGTACTTAAGAAAATGGGTCTGTAAGCGTTGAATGCCCAAAGCTGAATGACCATGTATTTTCGAACAATACACATGAGAACTCGTGCATTAAACCAATGAACAAATCAACTTTTGATTAAGTTCAAAATATCTTACCCAATCAAAGAATTTTTTTTCCACCTAATGTGCTTTGCTCAACCGGCGAAAAATACATTTCTATTGCTTATTGAACATAGGATCATACCAATTAAGAAGTTGAGTTCATTTAAGGATTATCCAATATTAATCCATAAATGAAGTCTATTTAGGCCCTTACAGGTGCTATTGTAAGGGCCTTAAGGATTTTAAATGATTCTAAGAACATTTTGGACAGTTTGGTTGTGAATAAAATTGAATTGACCAGTAATGACCACTATTGACCAGTATTAGCCACTATTGACCAGTATTGACCACCAGCCCAGTCAATACTCAATTGACCGGTCAATAAGCCAACCCTGGAAAAGCAGGGGTCTGTACATAGCTAGTGGATGGCAGCCAACATGACTCGAAGGTCTGGGCTGTGGCTACATGCTCTGGGAGACTGTTCCAATAGCGGATACTGGCTGGAAAGAAGGAATTTATATAGAAGTCTGTTCTGCAGTAGAGCACCATGTACCGAAGAGCATGTCGTCTTGTTGAAAGCGATGATGGGTGTAGATAAGTATTGGCAGTAATATCTACAAGTCCGTATATGATGGGGTGCACCATCAGTGTTCTGGTGTATTTCCTCCTTTGTTGTAGGGGTTCCCAACCATGCTCCTTTATCATGTTGCTGGTGCTGCTAGTTTTCTTGTATTCACCTGTGACAAACCTAGCAGCGCATCTCTGTACCGCTTCCAGCTGTTGGATGTTCTTGGTGGTGTGAGGGTCCCAAGCAGCAGATGCATATTCTAGGATTGGTCTCACCAGGCTTGGGTAGCACTGTGCTTTAATATCTTGTGGGCATCCGGTCAGGTTTCTCCTTTAGAATTATAGGCACTTGTTGGCTTTCTTGGCTGTGGCATCAATGTGGGCATTCCAACTCATGTTGTCTGAGATAGTCACTCCCAGGTACTTTCCACCTTTGACAATTGCAAGGTTGTGACCATGGATGCTGTTAGTAGCACAGTCTGGGTTCCTCTTCCTGGTAATACTTATGATGGATTGAAGGACATTTTTTGTAGGTGGTTTAGGTCATCTTGTAGTACATGTATAACTGAGTCCTCTGGGGTCTTGATCTTCCTGTCATCTGCAAACAGTCTAGATGTTGATGATACTTTCTCTGGTAGATCATTGATGTACAGTACAGGAGAAAGAGCGGGGGGCCTAGGACTGTGCCCTGTGAGACTCCTGATGTCACAGGTGCAGATGGAGATGAGTGACTCTCAACAAGGAGCTGTTGGCTTCTATTGGAGAAAGCTTTTCAATCCAGTTGAGTAGGTTGCCATTGATGCTGTAGTGGTGCAACTTGATGGACAATCATTGGTGTGGCACTTTGTCAAACGCTTTGCTAAAGTCAAGGAGTATGGCATCTATCTGTGCACCCTTCTCAAGTCCAGCGGCAAGGTCCTGCAGTGTGAGGATAAGTTGTGTGTCACAGGAGCGTTTCCTCTGAAAGCCATGTTGTTGGTCAGAGAGTATTTTGTTTGCCTCTAGGTGCTTCATTATCTGGCTGTGGACAATATGTTCTAGGGTCTTGGAGCACACAGATGTCAAGGATATTGGCCTGTAGTTGGCAGCTAAGCTTTTGTGGCCTTTCTTGAAAAGTGGGGTGACAAGTGCTTGTTTCCAGTCATCCGGTACTGTACCCAACTTTATTGAGGCCTGGAATACCTGAGTCAGAGCTGGTGAAATGGCTTCTGCAAATTCCTTGAGGAACCTGTATGGTATGGCATCTGGTCCTTGGGCTTTGTGCGGGTTGAGCTCTTTCAGTAGTTTTAGAACCCCATTAGGTTGGACATCAAATTCTGGCATCTTTGGGGAAGGAGTGCCTGACATGGATGGCATGGATGAGAGGTCCTCTCTTGTGAAAGCACTGCTAAACTGATCATTTAGAATTGTGGCCTTGACCTGTGGGTCACAGTATGACACACCATCTTTCTTGAGTAAGGACACACCACTACTGTCACATCTGTTCCCTTTTACTAGTGAATAGAGCTTCTTTGGATTTTTGTCTGTCCCTACCATATCACTGATGTAGTTGTTGTAGGCTTCCTGGACTCGTACTGTGTTGTTGTTTTGCAGTTGTATGAAGTCTTTCATATCTTGTTCGTTGCCACTCTTCTTAGCTATACTGTAGGCTCTTTTTTCTTCTGGGATAGCTGTTTCACTTTACATGTTATCCAAGGCTGGTTAAAGCGTGATGAAGTCATCTTTGATGGGACTTGTTATCCATGGTTTCAGTACAGAAAGTCTTAAAAGTGCTCCAGAGGCTTTTTCCACGGGAAGATCTTACGTTGAACTGGTTTCTTTCTAGGTATTTAGGGCCTCAACAAAGACGATGTCATAGTCACTCAGACCTGGAATGGCCTTGATTTTGTTTATGAGAAATGGTTGGCTATGAATGCTTGCTGATACATTCAAACTAGGTGGGGGAAGGCTGCGAAGGCCCAAAATGTGTTATCAACTGATGTCTAGTGCCTAAAAAATTACCAGTTTTGAAATGGCGCCTCCAATTGGAATTCCACCATATACTACTGTGCAACCAGGGTCTATTATCAAGTCCAATTAATAGACCCTGGTGCAACTAATCTCTTTGCCTAAAATATATGTCATGTGGGATGTATGGAAAGTTCGAAGACAAGGCTATAAAATAATTAAAAATACTATAGTCACAACAATATAATTTTTAGATATTTTGCTTTAGTATATTTGCTATATATTTTTATATTACTAAACATGATAACACTTATTTTTGCAAAACACCCAATGCCATGGTAACATGATCAACGGTTATGGAGCACTTGGATGTCGTATGTTAATAAATAAGTTGATAGCAAATTTTAGACACATTGAAGGTCACCATAACATTTGTGTTGCAAAAATGACCTCATTTTCAGTACAGAGCAATAGAGTGTTGTAAACTTATATGTCATCGCTCATATGACACCAACTAAGAGTTGGAAGTTGATTTCCAAAGTGGATTTGACCTAAAATTATTCAAGGCAACTTTTGTTTAAATGAAACAACCTATTTGGAAGCAAGAATAACAGTGTATTTGATAAGAAACACTCTAGACAACCGATTTTTTCGACTGAAGTCAAAATTGTGCAGGAAAAAGTTCATGGATTTTGCAAAACTACACATTAGTGTTCAATTGTAGGTATCTGGTTTCCATTGGTACAGAAGTGTTTATCATTTATTTTTTCCACCAATATCAGAAACTCTTGAACTTAGGCACTATTTCAAGAAGGAGGTAGAACATGATGTTCTTTTGAGGCTTATGACGATGTCAAAGTGCTCTGTGACAATGTATATATGTTGTATCATACTTGTATGTACATGTACATGTAAAGACTGTTATAATGTTTATTTTCGAGCAATATTTGGTTGTATTCTCGTCCTGTATCACTGCAAGAACAAAGTTTTGTCCAGCAAAAGCATACAAAGGCCTAGATTCACAAAGGCTCAAAAATGGCCTAAAATTACTTTAAATTTTCAAATTGCATTAACGTCATGGAAAGTATGCTATTTATAATCTATAATGATTGTTTTCTTAGTCCAGCAAAAGCATACAAAGGACTAGATTCACAAAGGCTCAAAAATGGCCTAAAATTACTTTAAATTTTCAAATTGCATTTACGTCGTGGAAAGTATGCTATTTATAATCTATAATGATTGTTTTCTTTGAGAGATAAGAAATAAAGATAAACTTAAGAACTGAAATGATGAATCATGCATGTCAAATGTGTTTTGAATTTGAAAATGTTGCAAAATACACATTTTTCTGTTAAATTTCCAACATAATTTGGTGATTTTCATATGGGGCACAGGCCTCGGCCAAAATAATTTATACATTTTTGATTGTAATAAGACATGCTCAATTCATGGTCAAAATTTGGCATTGGTCGAAAAGTGTGCCCATATTGAAATCCTCAAAAAATCTGCTCTGAAAATGGACCAAATTGGGATTTTTTGCATATTTTTATATATAAGGTTGTACAAAAAAACTGTGATCATCTTCGAATTCAATATGATCTTCCATTATTTCGTATCAAATTATGAGTGTTTACAGTGTTAATAACAGCGAGTAGGAAATCTAGGTGTTTTTCTACGTCACTTCCGGTTTACGGTCAAGTACTTGTAAAGGGAAGTAACTCCTTCTCGACGGTGATTTACCGTTCTAAATTTAGTAATTCAAGGTCACAATAAATTATTTTTAGCACCAAAAAAATATCTTCATACTCAAAATACAATTTTCTACCTAAAAATAATAGGTTTTACACTCTTTTTATGCAAGGCCATGGATCTTTAAGGCAATTTTGATGGTCCATTATTGAACTGTTTTAACAGTGCTCAATATAAAACTTAGATATCATTAGTGTAAGCACTGATGTATTCAAGTTCAACAACATTAAAGTTTTAGGTTTGTAACAAAAATTAAAATTTTACATATTTTTAGGCCAATATTAGGCCTTCGTGAACATGCTCCTTTAAGCCAGTCACAGGGAATACAAAACGGAACAAATACTTTGTTCTTGCAGTGGTACAGGACGAGAATACAACTAAATATTGCTCAAAAATCGAAAAAAAAAATCACCTCACATTAAATATTGCTCATTTCAGAGGCGGAATGATCGTCATAACTCAACCATGTTTTCGTATTTTGGTCTCATATTATACAAACGTGCAGATAAATCCAACACGCATCGAATCACGTTCCCCCGTTTTTCAAAGAATTGCTTAATATTTTGATAAAAATGAGTCAAAGCTGACCACCTACCTTTCCGGGTCAAAATAAACATCTGCAGTATCGTCACTGGATGCTTGCAGAACAATTTTCTCGCTTCACCAGTGGTAACAGTTGTGTGGGATTTGTGATTCCCCCCCCCCCCCAGTGATTATGCTCCTTTCTTTCTTCTTCACATATGTATATCTAGTGACTTATTATATCAAGATAAACAGATAATATCAATGAAGGTTACATCTACTGACTTTAAAAACACATTTTTGCTCGGCCATCAGTCTGAAATGAAAACCTGGTTTTGTGACAATTTCCTGTCACTTGTTAGTAAATTTGTTTATTACAAAATGTGTGTTGGCAAAATTTGTTATATGTATGTACTGCTTAAGAGTAAACAAATAAAATAGTATATTATCTTTCTGGACAACCCTGGTATTAAATGCTGTCAGTAGAAAACAGATAAAATATTATCATATTTCTGAATTTCTTGGCAAGTGATGTAATTCAACAGAGGAATGGATATTAAGGTTTTGAATGATACCCAATTTGTTAAGATTTGTGGATTTGTGACATAGCATTCCCTACCCAACTATGATTATTGCATAATCATATCATATTTAATATCAATATAAATTTCATAAATCTGCTCAAAATTTGAAACTTAAGAAAACTGTGACAGTATTAGTATATAGTTGTTCTCACCTTTTGTTAAAGCTGATTACTTAACAATTTAGATAATTTTTGATTTTGGACAAGTATTATCTTGAATTAATTCTGTTTCTTGACTACATTGCTAAGAACAACAGTAGATAATGCACTATAGAAACCTATGTTTGTTTATTAGGCAACAAATCTGTTGTTGTTATAAATTGCAATCTTGAAGATTTGTTAGTCAGTCGTATTCTTGCTTTTGGACAGTTAACATCAAGTTTGGAACTTAGAATCTTAAAATATTGGGTGCTTGTCAATAAGAGGATAGTTTTGTTAAAATTAACATTGTGGACTTTGTTTAAATATTTGGAAACCATTTTTCAAGCATAATAAAACATACTGAAAACTTAACTGGAGTTTACTTGAACACTTGTCCTGACCTAAGACCAGGACAACAACCCAAGTCTATGACCCCCTTGACCAATGACTAACTTTTGGATTATTAATCTTTTCTTTTTATATTTGAATCAAAGTAATCATTGTGTTTTTAATATGACAATTATGCATGTCAAAACACGATCCTCAGAAATTATGTTTAGTAACCATTAGGGTCTCCTTAGTGACCGACACATGTATATAAAAGAACATCAAAATATTGATAGATAGACATTAGAAATTATAATTTACTACGTGCATGCGGAATCTCGTGTGTGACAAATTCTGTCAAACTATTTGGTTAATTTTATAACTTGGACATTGTAACTTTTTAAACAAAAGGATAATACATTTTATACAAAAAGATGTTTTATTGTTAATTCCCCCACTTAACTTAAACTCAGTGTGACTCACATGCGATAGTGTTGTGACAAAGAAAAACCTTTGTCATAATTGGTGGACATAATCCGCGTATACAGAAATTCTATCTTTCTGTAACTTTCTCGGACTCTACTCACAAGCGAGTTGGTATTAAATATGATGTCATGGAGACAAACAAATTCATAAGGTGGACTCTGAAGCAGACGCCAGAACGGAAATGGCTGCACAACCATACCGGGCGAACTCATGGGTTCCATCAGATACATACGCTCTGCTACCGCTGTGGTCACAACACCAGCCAGAAATGGCACATGGAAAGATGTCCAGCTGTAAACAGCCAATGCTTCAAATGTGGAAGGTACGGACATTTTGCACGAAAGTGCTTTACTAAATTTACACCAGGGAGGAAACAAAGGCAAAAGTCAACTTAAAGAATTCCCCGTGACACCGAAATCCCTGCTGGTAACCCTTGGTCATAGATTTTATGGTGGAGAACCGATGGTATCAATCCAACTTGAAAATGGACAAACACACATGCCATGTGAACAGTGAATCTACTATGAAACATGGAAAATTGGAATAAATTTGGGACTTACGATGTGGATAAATTTGAGCTCAAACACAAAATTCTACAAAGCTAAATTACAGGAAGCAAATATTCAAAATGCCAGATGTTTGATATAAAAGGTGCAGTTAATGACTTTCTGTTTAAACCTGACCTGCCAGAGACGGAACTTCTCCTGACAGACATTCAGCCAAACAGAAGCCAGTGTGGTCAACTCAGAAGATCAAGTCAATACAACAAAGTGCTATTCAAAGAACTCTTATGAAATATGCTATGGTAAGTGAAATGTCATTGTTCGGTGCTATGTTTTCATTGTTGCTAACAACAGTTGCTTATCTGAGAGAATATTTGTTTGTTTTGAGACAACATAAATGAATTTACAGTAATTTTCCTAACATATCAGTATTTTGTTGCTACCTGTACTCAAATAAATCTATCAATTAATATTTTCAAAATACATTAAACAAAAATCTATATTATTGTTTTGCTGTAAAAATAATTAGAAATTTCCTTTTCACAAAAGCAAATTGTAAGTGCTGGGAAAATATTCTTAAACATTGACTTTTACCTTTTAAGGTATCAAAATTGTTATTCACCTTAATAAGTTATATCTAAGCATTCAAAAAAACATCATGAAAATTTTTGCTCAGTGTATTTAAAGCTAGCACATAGGTTAAATAATTATTATCCTTATAGTATCTTTTGACTTGAATCTATTTCTATTTTTGAATAATTTAAGTGCTAACACACAAAAAAAATAGTTGACCATGGCTAAAATATCTTGGCAGTGCTCTAAAACTTTGTGCTCTTCAGTTCAATATAATTGTCCTGAAAAACCCTCTATATCTTTAGTGTCTTCAATAGATAATAATGGTCTTTGTCATATCCAGCTTGGAAATCAGCAATATAAAGCTCTTTTTGATACTGGTGCTACAATCTCTTGTATCAGTCAACATATTGTAAACAAGAATTTCAAAAATGTTGATCTTAATACTTCTGGTATACGAAATGTCTTTGGTGTTTGTGGTGAAATTCACCCTATACTTGGAACTATTTCTCTCACTTTCACTGTAGATGGCATACCTTTTGAACACACTTTCCATGTATTCTCAAAGCTTCATAACGGAATCATACTTGGTCGAGATTTCATGCAAAGAGAAGGAATGAAAATTGACTTTCAGTCTAATTGCATATCTATTCAGCAAGATTCTCATGTTTTCAACATTGCTCTTATTGCCGATGATAACACAAAAACTTCTTTAGCTAGAACTCTCTCTTCCCACATAATTCCTCCCCACTCTGAATATGTTCTCCCTTTGAAAATATCTAAGTTTCAAAATGGAGATACTGTATTATGTGAACCGCCAAAGCATTTAGCAAAGGATGAATTAGCTGGAGGAAAATGTCTTTCTACAGTATCCGATGGTAAAATCACCTATCGCCTGATGAACCCTACTAGTCTTCCTGTCTTCCTAAAATCAAGTGCTGTTGTTTCTATTGTTACTGAAGTAAACCCTTCAACTATCAAACAGGTTACAGACAATGAACCTATCAAACAGGTCAATGACAATGAACCTTCTGTTTCTTCAATTACATCAGACTGTCCTATTAATTCTGTCAGTAATGAATCTTTTCTCGATTCTCACTTTATTGACATTGCTAAGGATCTAGGGACTGATCTCACTCATTCAGACTTAACAGAAGATCAGAAAACTCAACTTCTGATCTTCATTGGTAAAAATAGGAAATCTTTTTCCAAAGATTTGTCCGAATTGGGCCTGACTCATTTAGTCTCTCATCACATTGAAACTGGTGATCACAATCCTGTTAAGAAACCGCCCTATAGACAAAGCCCTGAAATGAGGAGAGTAACTGATGAGAAAGTGGAAGAAATGCTGCAAAATGGCATTATTGAGGAATCCGACTCTCCCTGGAATAGCCCTATTGTTCTTATCAAGAAGAAAAATGGTGAATGGAGATTCGCAGTGGACTATAGGGAACTGAATAAAATAACAGAACCAATCTCTTTTCCACTACCTCATATTTCAGATGTCTTTGATGCAATTGCTGATGCGGAAGCAGAACTCTTTTCAGTACTAGATCTTAAGAGCGCCTTCTTTCAAGTTCCTCTTTCTAAAGAATCTGCCCATAAGTCTGCTTTTGTAACCCATCAATCTGTTTACCAGTTCACCCGATTACCATTTGGTTTGATGAACTCGCCTTTAACATTCCAAAATCTTATGAGCAAAGTGCTGAAAAACCTCAACTGGAAGATTGCATTAGTTTATATTGATGACATCCTTGTTTACAGTAAAACTTTCAATCAACACCTGTCTCATTTGTCACAAGTATTTACAAATCTTTCGAATGCTAACCTTACTCTTGAACCTACAAAGTGTCGCTTCGCAACCAAAGAAGTTGAATATCTAGGTCACATTATTTCCAAAAACGGCATAAAAGTAAACCCAAAGAAGACCCAAGCTATAGATGAATATCCACGTCCCCAAAACACTAAGCAAATTAAGTCTTTTCTAGGAATGACCTCTTACTATAGAAAATTTATTAAATCTTATGCAAAAATTGCTAGTCCAATCACTGTGTTACTGAAAAAGGACGTCAAATTTATATGGACAGAGCAATGTGAAGAAGCATTCAATACTCTTAAAAAGGCTCTTACATCTGCTCCCATTCTTGCCTTTCCCAAATTTAACCGTCCATTTATTTTGGCAACAGACAGTTCAGACTTCTCCATAGGTTATGTCTTATCACAATTAGATGATAATGGTCAAGAACATCCGATAGCTTATGGTGGAAGAGCTTTACATGGTCACGAAACCAAATGGCATATCACAGACAAAGAAGGTTTAGCTCTGGTGGAAGCCATTTCAACATTCAGACCATACCTATCTAACACCTCTTTCACAGTGTATACAGACAATGTCTCTGTAAAGTGGTTAAAGCAGATCAAAAACTGCCAAGGACGTCTTGGAAGGTGGGCATTGGCCTTACAAGGCTACAACTTCCAGATCCAACACAGGGCATCATCTGCTAATGGGAATGCAGACGGTCTCTCACGTCGAACCTATGATACAGGAACGAATGAAGAGAGAACTGATGCTGAGTCAAGTGATGAATGTGCTATGGTTGGTCAGATCTCGAGTAATTCAACTAAAGAACTGGCTGCTGTAACACTTATCTATAGTCACGAACAGGCTCACACTCCAACTGTTTTCCCTGCCACTACCAGCACTGAGGCAGCACCCAATCCAAAACAAGATACGACTCAATCAGTAGATGCCTTTTATGACATAAATACTCCTGAAAAACATGATGAACTTGTCAAACTTCAACGAAAATGTAATTTCTATAAAGACATCATCAATTTGAAACTTAACCAGGTACTTCCTGATGACAATTCAAAAGCAAAACTTCTTGTAGCTCAAGCTGAGCAATATGAAATATTCACTTCTGGATTGCTAGTACATTTATTCACTCCAAGGACAAAAGGTGTACCTAAAGATGAGAAAATTATCATACACGTATGCGTGCCAGCCATTTTACGCGATGAAATCCTAAAATCATTCCATGACAGCATAGCAGGTGGTATGCACCAAGGCTTAGAGCGCACATATGCTGCACTTCGACAAAAATACTTTTGGCCTTCCATGTTTGAAGACTGCAGAAAGTACATTCAATCATGTGAATCATGTCAGCGTGTCAAACGCAACATTCATGGGAAACCACCACCCTTACAGCCAATGCCAATAGCTGACCTTTTCCAGAGATGGCATATTGATATTCTTGGTGGATTGCCTACAAGTAAAAACAAATACAAATATGTTCTTCTTGTTGTAGACAGCTTTTCTAAATGGTCTGAAGCTTTCCCTCTTCACACTCAAGAAGCCACTGAAGTTGCTTCTGTTCTGTTCAGAGAATGCATATGTCGATACGGTGCTCCTAATGTACTTGTATCTGATCGAGGCCAAAACTTTCTATCAAAACTTGTCAAAGCTCTTTGTGAACTCTTTCAAATCACTCGGTACTATACCAGTAGCTATAGACCTCTTATGAATGGTTCTGTGGAACGCATGAATTCTGTCATTCTTCAGTCTCTTCGACTGTATTGCACAGGAAAACAAGATGATTGGCCAGAACTTCTACCAAGCATTATGATGGCATATCGAATGACTCCTGCAACTCAGTCAACTAAATATTCTCCTTTCTTTTTGCTCTTTGGTCGTGAGATGCGGTTACCAATAGATACTTCTCTTACACCTAAATCTACTCTTTCAACTGAATTTAAAACTCACCTTGCTCAAGTCTTGCAGAATTTAGAAATAGCTAGAAAAATTGCTGCTGAGAACATCAAACATGCTCAGGACAAATACAAGAACCAGTATGATAAACACAGTCAGCCTGCAGACTTTAAACCAGCAGAAAGAGTATGGCTGTATTGTACTAAAGTGCCCCCTGGAATGGCCCCCAAACTTCACAGGAAATGGGTTGGTCCCTATTACATAACACTTCTTGGTCCTAACAATACATACAAACTGAGACGCTGTAGTGACAATCGCGAAGTCAAAGTGATGGTAAATGCTACCAGGCTAAAACCCTATTTTGACCCTGCAGACAGACCAACTAACCCTCCTCCTGGCTATGAAAACCTGACTGAACCCCTAAATGATGAGGAAATGCAACCAGAACAACCCAACCAGCAGGAAAACCTTGCAGAATCAACTAACACTCCTCCATCCAAAGGCAAACAACCACTTAACAAAACCACAAAAGCTAAAAACAGCCAAAAGAAATCAACTCCCATAAACAAACCTTCCAATCAAAATCCAACACTTACAAATGAACCATCTACTTCTATTAGTTCTGATCACCAAACACAAAATTCCAATCAAAACCAGTCACAACAAAACACCATTCAACAACAAATTCAACCCTCCACTTCAAAACAGCTAGATTCAACTACCCCTACTCAACAGATTAGTGAACCAAAAACTATCTCTTCAAATGATATTGACAAAATTATTTCATGCCAACGTACTAAAGACACCCTGTACTACAGAATAAAATGGAAAGATCCCCAGAAACCTAGTACTTGGGAATATGCAACCTCTATTCCAGAAGTATTCATTAGGGAATATCATGCAAACAAAACCATGTCAGGTAAAAAGCGCAAAAAGCCCCTTAGGCATCATAAGTTTTTCGACAACTTACCTAACGTAAATCTGGTTTCTTTTGATTCCACTAGGCCAAAACCTCGCAATTATGATTCTTATGTGACTGGATATACAGAAACCTACTCCTTGTCAAATCAGCACACGATACACAATAACAAAGGAACGCTGTGCACAGGTTCAATTCCATTTCCAATATCAGACAGGAAAGAACATATGCAGCCCTATCTCAACACCCTCTTTGATCTTTTGAAACATGCTGATTATGAAATTTGGCATAGCAACACTGGTATTCTTGACAGTGGACAGAAAATTGAAGGGAAAATGATTCGAGGTGTTATTACATATGATCTCAGTCATCCAGTGGAAACCACCTACTTTAAAGTATTTCACACTGCTTCTCGCCATCCTGTTTGGCTTCCCTTCTCTCAAGCACCAATCAAGCTAGTAAGACAGCTTCTGTTCAGAATTGCCAATAAGATCAAATGTAATGGTCAACTATTCAAGTCAAATAAAATACCAAAACAGTTTTAGACTATTTTAGCAAATTCAGTTAATTAAAAAAACAAACTTTCCATTTCCCAGTGAAAACAAATTTTGCTAAAGTTATACTTCACATTTTGTTTCGGTGAAGGAGCACTTGACATGCAATCACACTACCAAAAGTCAATGTATTATATTTGATATTTTCCTATAAGAAATTTATTTTGCAGAAATTGTTTATTTACATAAATTGTTATAATTCTAATTAATGAAGAAAATAAGTAACATTTTTCAAACTGATTGTTCCAAAACCAAATGTTCAAATACCTCTAAGAATCAATGTGCAACTGTTGAACCAAATGTTCAAATACCTCTAAGAATCAATGTGCAACTGTTGCTAGTAATAGTGGAGTATATACCATGGAATTTTGAATATTTCACAAAACCAGATCCACATGTGTGACAATTGATCTATTAAAGTGAGTCATAAATAGACTGTGATACATGTAGCACAAGCAAACTATTCTACATTGAAGATGTTAATCGCAATCTATGAGATGCTGCATCCCAGGAGTTAAAACAGAAACTCTGTCATAGACTATGATGATGACAAGTTGCAAAGTGCTTAAGGCATTAATCCTAAGGCATATTCTACTAAACAAACTGCTATTATATCTATATAGGATATTACATAATCATTCCATGGGAGATCACAAAAAGTTGCGTACCACTATTGTGTTTTCATACGATCTTGCCATAATCGACTGTAACGAACTTAAAACTGGAGCTTACTAAGTGCTCATACCAGTTCAATTGACGACAACGAAATTACACAAACTATACATCTATCCTACTGTGGTGGATCCTTGTAAAGTCGCATAGCACTGTTAGTGTTTTCATATGATCTAACCATAAAGAACTGTTGCAGAGCGAAAACTTTTCACAACTAAATGCTGAGTATTGACTCACGATTTATCAAGGCTAATCAAAGAAAGTCAGCATGTTCTAGTCATATGATAAAGCCAAGCGTATGCTAAGAATTTGAAGCCTTCAATTATTACATATTGTTGATGCAATTTCAACTATTGATATTTTATAAGCATTACATTGTGGCATAAGTGTCTTGCCAAATGCTCAATCTTCTAATTAGTGTTATATTTCCATAATTTCTATCTGAAATTTGATTCTCACTTATAGAATTGTCAAGTTGAATGCTATTTCTTCATATTCATAGTGTGTTTATTTTCATTAAGGTACCTTACCTGTACATAACTTACATATACATTTTATGATTCAATGTACATAGTTTTGAATTTAAGTAAATTGCATTTTTATAAAACATAATAATTGACAAAATATATTATCAAAAAATGATCAAGTGCTAAGTCAATATGTGTTTAAAAAAAAAGAGTAAAATATTTAAAAAATAAATAAATCTATACTATAATATATAACAGTTATGCTCAATGATGAATGTTTGTGTGTATATTAGCCGCGGAAAATGTATGTATGACTTTGAATGTTGCATTTTATTCTAATTGTTAATTATTGTTTTGATTTTATACCACATCCGCATCATGATTGAGGACAATCATTTTTACAAGGGAGGGTGAAGTGTGACATAGCATTCCCTACCCCAACTATGATTATTGCATAATCATATCATATTTAATATCAATATAAATTTCATAAATCTGCTCAAAATTTGAAACTTAAGAAAACTGTGACAGTATTAGTATATAGTTGTTCTCACCTTTTGTTAAAGCTGATTACTTAACAATTTAGATAATTTTTGATTTTGGACAAGTATTATCTTGAATTAATTCTGTTTCTTGACTACATTGCTAAGAACAACAGTAGATAATGCACTATAGAAACCTATGTTTGTTTATTAGGCAACAAATCTGTTGTTGTTATAAATTGCAATCTTGAAGATTTGTTAGTCAGTCGTATTCTTGCTTTTGGACAGTTAACATCAAGTTTGGAACTTAGAATCTTAAAATATTGGGTGCTTGTCAATAAGAGGATAGTTTTGTTAAAATTAACATTGTGGACTTTGTTTAAATATTTGGAAACCATTTTTCAAGCATAATAAAACATACTGAAAACTTAACTGGAGTTTACTTGAACACTTGTCCTGACCTAAGACCAGGACAACAACCCAAGTCTATGACCCCCTTGACCTTGGGATAGTTGACAGCATGGGCCAGTGAGCTAATTCCCCGTGACACCAAAATCCCTGCTGGCAACCCTTGGTCATAGATTACTTGTTTTGTGGCTGATTTATTTTAACTTGCGATGTCAGAAGTTGCTATTTTTGGCTGCATGACATCATTCTATCAATAACATTTAACACTGATTTCTGCAGCTAAAAATAACAGCCTTTGAAATCACTTGTCCAATCAGTTCTTCCATATACATGTACTACTGTGTAACAGATCTCATTACCCTTGACATATTTTGTGTTGGGTTTCATCAATTTCACAGACAACTTTTTAACCTACAGAACAAGTACTGATTTGCATTGAAAGATGTATCTTTTTATTTTTCAAATGACATGATCGGAGTAACTAAACATAAATCCTTCTTTTAGCCGAGATTGGTTGTGGTCTTGAGGTCTGGTAACCGGACTCGCTAGAAGTCAGGTAACCAGATCTCTGGCTGGTCCTGCAATGGCTGTCTAGAGTGAAGGTAATAAATATTTATATATAACATATAATCAAGTTCTTTCATATCAGTGATGTAATAATCTCCCATTAAATGTGTGATTAAAAAATAAACAAAATGATAAGATCCTCATCAGACAGCACTGCAGGGATATGCCAGCTGATCTGGATCAACCCTGTTCATTCATGTGATAAACTGTTATGTTTTGTTATTTTATTGTAAATATTTGTTTTGTTTTTAGTTTAAAAAGAAAGGTACAGATTGTGTTTCACCATTCCATCAGTTAATTGGTCGGCAGCTTGACGATGTGCAGACTTTGGGAAAAGAACTGTTTATGTACTTTGGAGACTTGTGCTTAAGGCAGGTTTTTTTATCCAGAAGAATAAGCCTATTCCAGTGTCCAAGATTATAAAACTGAGCATGGAAACCAGTCTCAAATCTCAAGGATCTGATTGGCTGAAATGGCGACTGGTCGCCATTTCAGCCAATCAGATGCTTGAGATTTGAGACTGGTTTTCAATCTCAGTTTTATAACCTCCAGCCCTGATCATGCATTAAAGATAGTGTGTTCCCCAGGCAAGTGTTGCTCATAGAACAGGCAGCGATTTTCTGTTTTGGAAAATAATATTACTGACAGTGCCTTTTACTGAGGAAAATATATGCGAAGGATCATTAAAAAAAAACCTTAACCATTTCCTCCTGTATATACACCTATATGGCATGGGCAAACAGTGTAGATCCAGATCTGTGCAATAAAGGAGGAAAGGGTAACATGGTTAACTTAATTAGACATATTTAAATAAAAAGCAAGTGAACTAAACTAACTACAGGGGTCAAAGATTATATACTGCCTCCTTTTTTATTCAGGATTCATTTCTTAATGAATGGACAGTCATTTATCAACAATGAGAAAGTGGACAGTGAGCAGGGCGGCAAGACTGCGACTGCCACTCTAGAGCTGCAGATGTCACATGATCTCCTCACTTTTAAGCAGTCATCTGCAGATGTGAGGTATGAACAGTTCTGGCTCCCCGAGTCTTAAACCTGTGGTTTAAGGCCACTTACTTATTTAGCTTATGGTAGGCAAATTAGGATTCAGAGGTGGAAGTGTTTTATTTCTACTAAAAATGGACCAATGTTTGGTCCCATATACAATTGCCAGCCAAAAAATCTCATAATGTAGATGTTAACCTTGTCATTTTATACAGAAGAAAATGTTGTTAAAAATATTAGTGAAATTACCACAGTTAAATGGATCTTGGCAAATCCTGTATAAGTTGTTGTCTTCGAACATCATGCAATTATGTCTTCCAGACTTTCTATCTTGTTCTCGGTTCAGGACTTTTGTCCTTCTTAAGATAAGGTTACAAGACATCCAGAATGTACCTTTTTTTGGAAACAAATGAGAGAATGCCACTTGCATCACTTGTACAAATACAAACCTGTGTCATTTTGCTGTCAAAATTTCTTTAAAGTTTTGCAGTATTCTCTACATGGTTGATTTTTGTATGCTATTTCAGAGGTAATATCATACTTTTATGTGTATAGGAGTTTGTGTATAATGTCTTTTCAGACAGTCTTCACCATGCAGAGAGAAATATGAAGAATTGAATGACCTTGACATTTGCTCTCCAGTGTTCAACTTCCCTCGAGCTGTTGCCTTGGTGATGGAACAACAAGACAGACTGGTCTGTGATGTTCTGTTGGACCAGTCCATTCTTCCTGGTGTGGGTAACATCATTAAAAATGAGGTAGGAAATAAAAACATGAATGTAATTAATTCTCTCTGGGTGGTTTCAACATCTTTCAAGTTTTCTATTTTGGGAGAGATACAGAATAACCTAACTGAAATCTACATGTTAAGTCTCATATTACTTACAGGGATAAAATTAAACATTAAAATGTCAATGCATTTGTTTTTGTGAGTTCAGTTTTACGGTTTCAAATTTTCTAAATTAATTTTTATATAGAAATCTGTATTAAGTGTTGGCTTCAGGTTGGTGGATTGATCTACACACAAAATCCACCAACATAGTACCCTATGAAAACCAATAATGAATTCAAACTATTGTACTTCAGGTGAATGCATTGTTAAAAAAATAAAACATGCATGTATGCATATTAGGAATGGTCACATCCAGAAGACACAGTCTCTCCATGCAGCCAAAAGCAGAGAGGAAAAGAGCATGGGTTTGTAAATGATCAATTTCAAAATAGACACCACAAGCAAGTGACGAAAATGAGAACACGATGGGTCGCTGCCTTGTAATGGTCATCTGTATAACATCCTGCCACTGGGGTTTAAGCAGGTTCTCGTATGAACAAACAAGCACATCTTGTCTTGGTGAAATGGAGTACCCACCAATCAACTCAACAATGCATTCTTTATGGGTACGTCTTTGATATCTTGTAAAAAGGTTGCAGTGAATCTTTTCACTTGCCTGAAAAACCAACAATGTTGCAAAAATGTCAACATCTGCTGTGGCAAAGTATAGATTGGATACATGCCTGATACATTGAAAATGTTTGTGCAACTGCACTTGCATTATGGTTTAATCAGTGTTTTTCTTTCAGGCACTTTTCGACAGTGGAATAAAACCTAGTACCAAGGTATGTCTGATCATTTATCACATTTTCTCAATTATCAGTAGTGATGAGAATTGGATGGCTGAAGTGGAATTGGTAAATTGGTCTAATTTTGATTTCTATCCGATCCAGAAAGAATGGAAATATGACATCTTCAATAGATGTTTGTAGTGTACCACTATGGTAGTAATAATTTCTGAATATCTTCATAATGTTACAGGACTTCTTCAATTATTTTGGAAATAGTGGTTATGTTCAGGCTTTTTTAGCAGGTCTTGAGTTGAGGTCTTGAGCAGGTCTTGAGTTTTTTTTATAATCCTTTTAATCTTTGATAGAATTATTATTGCTTGACAAAAAAGTCTGAAAATCTTTTTTAACTATAAAAAGTGGGTGGGGTACCTTTGTTACTTTACTTCTTGAAACAGATTTTGTATGTCTTTCATGAGGTATTCAAGGTTTTCCTTCACTGGTGCTATCCCCTAACATCCTGGCTTCATGTAAAAGCCAAATTACCTCCATGCCTTGGTGATGTATTTCCAGGACATTTAAATAATTTGTGATTGTTCCGATCACGGACAAGTAATATTGCCGTTACATTGAAAGATGATTAAAGGACAAAACATCAAAAAATGATCTTTAAAGTGAATTATTTTAAGCAGAATTAGTTACTAGAATTGATTCTCTGTATTCAGAATCAAAATAAATCACTTTCTTTTGAGGAATTATGTGACTTGCCTCCTTTAATAAATAAATGATTTAGTAACTGTTACAGGTACATGAATTGAAGGATGACCACATTTCACACCTCATCAAGATGACAAGAGATTTCACAGATATTTTCTACAAGGTAACATTTGTCAGGTTCAGGCACAACTCCATAAGTAGTAGCGCCAGCATTGGCAATCACTGCAACAAGAAAAGCTTGTTTGTGCCATACACCTAGTTTGTCAGTAAATCATTGACAGTTTTGTAACAAATTTTAGGTTAATTGGCAAGTTATTAGATTTTATTAGATCCGATTCTCCTTATAAATACAGAAGGAAAGATACTTGAATAAATTCTGGAGATTAAGTGAAAGGAAACACTTTGTCGCTGTTTCAGCCAATCAGATGCTTGAGATTTGAGACTGCTTTCCAATCACAGTTTTAAAACCTCAAGCCCTGGTCTCGCACATAAGTTGTGACTACCAAGAAAGGGTTATTCCTAGATGCACTCGTCACTTTTTGATGTTCCTTCCATTCATTTGATTTTTTTTATATGTCAGTGCCGAAGAGATGGTAAGCCATTATATCCGTACTACAAGATCTACAGCAAAAAGAAATGTAGGCAGTGTGAGGGGAAAGTGACCATCTGTCGCCTTGGTGATGACAATGACAGAGTGACCTATTTCTGTGATACATGTCAGAATAATGATCTCAAATCAAAACAAAGGTAACGCTCTAAAAGGTTTTTCTTACCATCTGTGGGTGACATTGGTTCTTCACTTGCCATTGTTTAACTAGCATTTACAGCTTAATTTTGAAAAATGTGCTTTTTCACATTTTGTTTAAAAATAAATCGATTGTGTTACTTTTTAAATAATCATAAACAGGAATAAGAGAATTTACTTTTTTAATTGATAGATATTTAGTGTCTGTTCTGCTCTTACTCGGTCAAAATCTGCCCTTTGCCTGTAGTTGTCCATGCACTCCTATCTGCGTTTTGTTACCATTCCATTTCCACTTCAGTTCAAATACTATCATGAGCTTTTATCGATTGACCTCCACTGGTAAATTTTAAGATTTTCAGTGCTGAGCACAGCAGAGATTTTGCTGGTTAACTGGCATAATAACCACAAACTGGGGTTATCCATGGATACTGATCAAGGTCAACACTGTTTACTATTCTGCCAAACATCAATTCAACTGTGAAAGGAACAGTCCAGATTCAAATTAAGGAACTTCATAGATCTTAGATAATCACTGTTCAGTCTTTCAGATATTGTATTACTTGAGAAATTAGTAATCTTATTTTAATCTTTTGCAAGTACAACATCATTTTGTTGAAAAGCAATGAAACCCTTTTTGAAGTTGCCAATTGTCAGATAATTTTTATAAGATTTGTCTCCCTTACACCATTGAGGTAAAGTTAATAGATATATTCCTTAAGTTTTTATAATATATTTGTTCTAAAAGTCTTAAGAGAAAAAAAGTCTGTAAAAAATTTAAGCTCAATGCTTGCACTAAATTACTTAATCCGTTTTTGGTTTTAAATTGTTTAGTCTCAAGGCATAAATTAGATTGAAGCTAATGTTTTAGATTGAAATGATTTCTATATACTTGCATTCTAGCTCAGTATAAACTGTTAACCATATGCTACTGAAAGTTCAAAACAACCAGCCCCTGGTGGCATGGGTGAACAGTGTAGATCCCGATCAGCTGGCACATGTATTCTGTCTTACAGGATCTGCACTGTTCACTTGTTGGTCAGAAATAATCTAATAAATCAAAATGCAAAGAGTGAAGATCCTGGTATGATGACATCGATGTTCGGGCTGATCTGGATCTACACAGTTCACCCATGTCATAAAGGCCTTATATGGAGGAAAGGGTTAATAGCATGAAAGACTAAATATATTTGTGTATTTCAGAAAATTACCTGCAAAGGGAAGTCTTCTGGGATGGGTGAAAACAGGAAAAGATGCAGAAACAATGGTACCACAGGAGGACTGGTCATGTGGTATATGTACATTGATAAATAAAGCTACCTCGTCAACATGCAGTGTATGTTTGAACCCCAAAGGTGGCACAAGTGTTGATTCTGGAACTGCCAAGGATTCAGACGACTGTGTAATCATTCATGACAGTTCTCAGAGTGAGGCTAGTTTAAGTAAGAAACGAACTCTGTCAGATAGCTCGGAAAATACTCATGCATCCAAAGTAAGAAAGTTGAATGCAGGTGTTGCTAATAAATTCAGTAATGATTTATGTGTGACCAGAAACAAAACATGCAACAGAGGGCAAGAAAATTCTGTCAGCAAAGTGAAGTCTGATACTCAAATTCATCATCTCAGTAGTGACCAATCATATGTTTCAGTACAAAAAGTACCATCAAATAACCAATCACATTTGAGTTTGCAGACTGGCAAGCAGCAATACTCAGAAAGAGGGCAAAATTACCAATCAAATTCAAAGACAAGCAACCAATCCCATTTGGTGAGACGAAATGGTGTTGTTCCAAGCAGCCAATCACAACAAGCTTCTCAGATTGAGGACAGCAGCAAAATTCCTACATGTAGCACACACAAGAGAAAGTGTAATTTAAAAGAGGTTAGAAAGGAAGGCAACAATCTAGGAAGGTGGTTCTTTTCTTGTGTTGTCAGGAACTGTAATTTTTTCGAGGTGAGTAAAATAAATTGTAGGAAATTTTATTTCTACCAAGTTTGACCGTTAAAGACGAGTGATGCTTCATGAATGGGCATTGTGTCACAAAATCAGTTAGTTTCATAACTATAAATAAAGAAGAATTTTGGCGAATTTTCATTCAGGGTGCATAATGATCATTTCTGTGAAATAATTTTAAAATACAAATGCAAATAACAAATTTAAGGGCTGGACATGATTTCACTTCTAGGTCATAGTGTGTCCTTGACCTTCAAGGTTACATATTTTGCGCGCATCAAGTGGTCTTGATATGACGATCATTTATGTCAAATTACCTTAAAATGTCACATGAGGGACAAACATATGGATGGACAACGCGTTTACTAGATGCTCCCCTCGAATTTAATTTGGGAAGCATAAAAATGTCTTAAATTAGTTGTCATTAATAGCATATAGCTTACGTATTATAATGATTATTTTGATTGTATTTAGGTTAGAAAAGCAATTTTAACCCATTACTCTATGGGATATGGCTGTTTTCTTAGGGCAACACTCAACAGTGTAGATCCAGATCCAGTCAGCACATGCTATATGATCGGGATCTACAGTTTGCTTTTGAGTTTATTAGGTTATATCTGACCAAGAAGTGACCAGGGTAGATCCAGATCAAACGCCATGAATTTGCTGGCTGATCATGGCCTACACTAATCATACACATGATAAAACTTGTGAATTTTATTTCTGTATTTTCTTTCAGTGGGCTGATGAGAAGTTTCCACTCTGTCCAGATCACGGAAAACCGTGTACAATCAGAACTGTAATGAAAATCGGACCCAATAATGGCAGGAAATTCTTTGCATGCAAAATGACAAGAAATAAACAGTGCAAATTCTTTGAATGGGCTGTTGGCTACGATTGATATTATTATTGAATCACTATGAACATTTATATCTGTTGAGCAATACAGAGGTAGCAAACAGTATTGTTATAAAGAATACACAATTATTGTAATATTTTACACAGGTACTGTAAAAGTCAAACATAAGAAAATTTAGCTATCCTGTGAAATTTTATATTTTGATCAGAACAAATCTGGAACTAAGTGTCTTAATTTAATTTTCATGCTGTGATAAACTTACATCACATATTGATAAGCAAAAAACCAATTTAAAATTTCAGAGTTAAGATTGTCATGGAATTTATTTTGAAATTTCTCTCCCCCATTGAATAAATGAAATATTATAACCGAATGCAGTCTTTGGTTTTGAATCATTCTAGTTTTTTATGTAAAAATATCACAGGAGACCAAAGGTCTCAAAATAACTTTCACTTCTTTTATTTGTTTGAATACTTATTAAGATATGAACATGAAATAGACATCAGGATTAATTGTCAGTATCATCACTGTATTTTGAAAACACTGTTAACTCCACAGATCTGCATTTTGCATTTTTTATGTGTGACCAGTTTGGATCCAGATCAACAAGCAGATCTGTGCAATCTGATTAGGATCTACACTGTTTGCTTAAAGTTAATTCTTTAATTTTCTTAACAAGAAGAAAACAAAGTAGATCCAGATCAGTTGCCCATGTAGTAAAATGTATATCCATGTCATAACATGATAAAGGGCCAATTTCCCTATAATGTGAACCAGTGCACAAGATTTCATAAGTATCACATTAAATGATTTTCTTTATTGTAAATGAAGTTTTGATATCTACATAAATCAGTGAAATTAGTTTATCAATCTGTTTAATACTCAATAATAAAAGTTTTCATCTTCTTTGTTTTTTATGCCCCAACCAAGTGGTAAGCATATAAAGTTGCGCTCGTCCGTACGTTCCCGGACATGTGGCATCAACTCCACCTAAACTATCGGGCGGATTTTTCAAGCACACGATCAAGCAGGTTGTGTAGATGATCTTAAAGAAAGGATTGTTTTCCTGCCACCATTTTTATCAGAGTTTGTTATTATAAATGTTGTTGCAGCAATGGAGGCATCAGTGTCCGAGGACACATCCTATTTTTCCCTTAGTCTGTTTCCTTTTTAGTTTAAAAAAAAAAAGAAAAAATAAGGTGAAAACCCCAAGATGAAAAATAAATTATCTGTTATAAAATTTCGTAGTCTTGGGATAGACGCCATTTTCGTTGGTTCTTTAATTCATGAATCTCATAGTTAAACTATGGTTGAATATTATAAAACAGAGATTGGAAACCAGTCTCAAATCTCAAGCATCTGATTGGCTCAAATGGCGACTGGTCGCCAATCAGATGCTTGAGATTTGAGACTGGTTCTCATGCTCAGTTTTATAACCTTGTGCATAATGTTTATGTTCAATTGCTTTAAAGTACATGGATCGTTCAGCCCATGGTAGCTAAATGTTGCACAGGTATCGAAAATGTGGGGTCTATAACATAAAACTTAATCATTTACAACGGATAACCACAATAATCCTTCATACCTACCCGGAAATAAATGAGTAACCAGTGTAGTACCCGACGGTTAAGATCATGTACTTAAAACTGAGAGGATACAGCATCTTGTCGTTCTAGATCGATTCAGTTATACTTCTGACAAAGTCGAAAGATCGACGCATTTTAAGGGAAGGTCTGCACATGGACAATACATGTATATTGTACGATAAGCATACGTTTATCTGCTATCATTATTGATACTGACGGTGTCGCCTCTGTGTTGATGTATGTGCTAGATACGTTCTCTGGTGCAAAAAGTTTTTATAAATGACAACCAAAATAACCGTCATTCAATTTTTAAACGGTAATGGCAGATGTTTTGCTGAGAACCTGCAGAGGTCGCTCTGTTCTTTGAGTTCCGTTTCCGATGATATTATACACGAGCAATAACTGGATCGAACTACTTGCTCGGCGGTGACTTTAGCAGTACTGGTGTCTTATGCCCCATTCGCCCCAATCCCCACCCCACCTGGGTCTACGACTTATATCAATGATTCTTACTGTAAAAATTATTTGGTTAAAATATGGATAGAATTTCCGCCAATTAGGGTCGGATTACAATGTGAATATCGGGTGTAAAAACGTTAAAACTATATGAAAATTTGTTATTTCATCTGTTCCTATAAATTCTATCACCACTTAATATCCTTCGTTTATTTTATATGCAAGCGGCGTGCTTTTTAGAGGAATACTCACATGTTTGTCCAACAACAAAGCCATGTCTGGTTCCCTCGCTACACTAGATGAAACCAGCTGTTTACATGATGCGCAATACAACATTTAGTGTTGGACATTTGAACACGCCGGCGTAAATTATCAGGAAAATTTGAAAATGAGAGAAATCGTACATATGCAAGTTGGACAATGCGGAAATCAGATTGGAGCTAAGGTATGAATAGTTTAATATCGTTTTGGTAGTTTTGTTTTCAACGTAAGATAGTATTTGTAATGTTGTTTTCAAACGAAATTGGAGAAACACGTTTAATGCCGATCCCTGCCGGTGTCATGGCGCCTAATGACTCAGTCTGGAACGCGGGGAAAGCGGGAATTGAAAATTCTAAGAAGCAGATAATTAGACACGGTCATGTTTCGCTGCCCAGAGTCAAACAGAGGTCCTTCAGATCAGCAATATTGCCGGTTAATTTTTGGCGCGAATTCCTCTTAACGGTTTTCAGCCGCCGAAGGTGTCCGAGTGTTAAAATAGTCCGATGTTAAGATGTTTAAATTATGATTTGTTTAAGTAAACAATTAAGGAAGTTTACGCACATTCATCGTTTCCGTTCAACTTCGGTATCCACTTACATTAATCTGACATTCAAGGTTATACCATTGACTTCATAACGAGATTTAATTTATGCCCGATTGTCATCTACAATAGACTAGCTACTAGCCGAATAATTTGTTTAAACATGCTTGTATGCTTATGTGCATGTAGCCAATGAATAAATTAATTTTATGATAAATGGGTCTTTTCAGAATTAACGAAATATAACGGAGTGAAGCCGTAGACTAGCTGCTGTGAAAATTGAATAAAAAAGGCAACAACAAATATGGTCCGGCAGCTAGTTTATGACTATTGCTGCAATTGAAACTATGAATTTATGTTAGGTACCAGGGATCGTTTATTTTACTTTAGCTACCTTTGCATCAGATGCGCTCGAATCGACTTATTCGTTTCTTTCAGATATTCAATAGGTCGCGCCGGAAAGCGGAACCAGTTATGGACAATTGACGAGCAATAGCCGCGGACCGAGATTTTTTTATGAATTGTCAGGTAATGTTAGTGCACACCTAGACAGTTTTATTTCTGCTTTCCATTTTTACTCATTTCTTTAGTTTTGGGAAGTGATCTCGGATGAGCATGGCATTGACCCCACGGGCGCCTACCATGGGGATAGTGACCTTCAGCTTGAAAGAATCAGCGTGTACTATACAGAAGCTTCCGGTTAGTGCTGATGATTATACTCGGAGCATGCTTAATTATAACCATTAACTTGCTAATTGGCTTGCTACTGACCTTGTTTGTGTTGCTTCACAATGTGATGAGGGTTATTTTGTAAATACGAATGCTTTTTAACTCTGGGAAAAAGTGATTAAAAGAGCAAACGTCGAGGCTCATGAGGATTCGAGCTTGCTTGCTACGCGCCTGTCTCAGTCTCACTGGAGCACCCTAAGAGTGTAGCTACAATCATTGCAAATGTATAGAGCTTTCTATTCATACTTTAACCAACCAGAAAGTGACAATTAACATTAAAAAAATCTTTAAATAACACTAATTTTGCAAAGTTTACACGCATTTCTTTCCAAAAAAGTGGTTGTTTATCTATTCTTGCTGGTGCCGACGGCCTTATTAATGTCGCTATTGTCGCCGGCACCAAAACTACAATAAATTTTCATGATTTCCTTGAAGTTTAGTTAAGGGCTGTAGCTACACGAGTCTGCATAAGTATGGTCTTTATGCAAAACAATTCTGTATGCAGTTGTTTGCTGCAGCCATGCTTCTTGTATCGATCCAGACGGTTGCTCATGCTGTTGATCAGGAGAGTTAAATATTGATTAAAAAGGCGATAAAAGGCATGCGGTTATGATGAGAATGTCATACTGTGTTATCCAGTCCATTGTTGTTTTCAAAAGAAAATTACTCTCTGCAAAAGCTTTAAGAAACTTCAAATTATTGTTCGGGATTTTAGTCTAGGGTGTTCGATGCCGCCCATGTATAATGCAGTTTTAACACTTAAGACACGGCTATTTTAGTTATTACGACTACTTGTTAAACATTTATTTAACTTGAAATTGCGTTCAATTATAATAAAGAAACTGTAGGTTCTACAAGTGATAATCAGTACAACGGTCTACACTATAGTCAGAACTCTCTTGCTGATCAATATAATGCAGCCACCTATTACTGTAGACCATGTTAATGCACTGTTTTCATGTATATGTGTGTCAAACTGTTAACAAGACCACCTGCAGTAAGATGAAATAGAAGTAGCAGCAGAGTTGTCTATCGAAATCAACTTGAATTAGAGCGTGATACACAAAACTTAACATCAGCTGTTAGGTGACGCATCATGAGAAAACTAGGTTTATTGTGTTAAGTGTAGATCCGGGTTTTTCACGGTCTGAATCGGATCTGAACTGTTTTCTAGATGCATTAGGCCTAAAGTTGCTTCATTGACTGATGTGTAAAATGGCGCGGATGTGGGGGCTGATCTGAGTCTATACTTGTCGCACTTGCAATGAGCTCCATTTTGTAATTGGCGTTATTTAATAAGGGAAAACTGTCCGAAGTTTTATACATATACTCCAAATATGATATAATGTCACTTATCTCTTTGCAGTCAGATATAAGTATGAGACATATAATATTAAATAAATGCTATTACCAGCAACGGCGTTAATATTTCACAGGTGGCAAGTATGTTCCTCGTTCGATTCTGGTGGACCTCGAGCCCGGGACCATGGATGCCGTCAGGTCCGGCCCCTTCGGCCAGATCTTCAGGCCGGACAATTTTGTCTTCGGACAGAGTGGTGCCGGGAATAACTGGGCTAAGGGTCACTACACGGAGGGAGCCGAGCTGGTCGATTCCGTCCTTGACGTGGTACGGAAGGAATGTGAGAGTTGCGACTGCCTTCAGGGATTCCAACTCACGCACTCCCTAGGAGGTGGTACCGGGTCTGGTTTAGGAACCCTGCTTATCAGCAAGATCCGTGAGGAATATCCAGACAGAATTATGATGTCGTTCTCCGTAGTTCCCTCACCAAAGGTTTGTTGACAATTTGAAATATTCTTAATTTGGATGTGATCAACTTCTAATAAACGTCAAAAACTTGGTTATTGTTTCAAAAAGTTGAGTTTTAACCAGTTGTATCGAGACTGCATTGTTTGTATATGCCTGACTAACAAACAAGATTTCGTAGGTTCGATTTAGCAACACCTTTACCATTAAGCTCACTTTTCTATATACCTCTTGTGTTGCTTTATGTTATTTGCCTGCAGTTTCAACTTCGATGTTTCGTTAGACTGGTCTATTGCTAGTTATTTTTTGTCAGTGCTTTACCTGAAAAACAATTTCTTTAGATTTTGAGTTTAAATAATTTGATCAAGGTAAAAAGCCGGATTCGCTTTATAAGAAGGACCTTATTGTTTATTCGCGCTACATACTATTTTAATCCGCGAAATCCGGCGTGCCAACAAAAAATGGATTTATTTATAAATGTTTTAAAGGTTTACCATATATTTTGTTTTGTGTCCTTTTATTTATACTGTTTATTTCATATTCTTTTAAACGTAATATGTCATCAATCGGGCGGATGGCAAGTACATTTTTTTCAAATTTCACTATCATGGTACTTGACATTTCAGGTATCTGATACAGTAGTAGAGCCTTACAACGCCACCTTGTCGGTCCACCAACTTGTTGAGAACACCGACGAGACATTCTGCATAGACAACGAGGCTCTCTACGACATCTGCTTCAGAACCCTGAAACTGACCACGCCGACATACGGGGACTTGAACCATCTCGTCTCGGTAACTATGTCCGGTGTCACAACATGTCTACGATTCCCTGGTCAACTTAACGCCGATCTCCGTAAATTGGCCGTCAACATGGTTCCTTTCCCACGTCTCCACTTCTTTATGCCAGGATTCGCTCCCCTGACCTCCCGCGGTAGCCAGCAGTACCGAGCCGTAACGGTACCCGAGCTAACTCAGCAGATGTTCGACGCCAAGAACATGATGGCTGCTTGCGACCCCCGACACGGAAGGTACCTTACCGTCGCTGTCATCTTCCGTGGACGTATGTCCATGAAGGAAGTTGACGAACAAATGATGAACGTTCAGAACAAGAACAGCAGCTACTTCGTTGAATGGATCCCCAACAACGTCAAGACCGCCGTGTGTGACATCCCACCTCGTGGTCTCAAGATGTGCGCCACATTTATCGGCAACAACACAGCTATTCAAGAACTCTTCAAGCGTATCTCCGAGCAATTCACCGTCATGTTCCGTCGTAAGGCTTTCCTGCATTGGTACACTGGTGAGGGTATGGACGAGATGGAGTTCACTGAGGCAGAGTCTAACATGAACGACTTGGTCTCGGAATACCAGCAGTACCAAGACGCTACGGCTGAGGAGGAAGAATTTGACGAAGAGGAGGGAGAGCAAGCCGAAGAAGCTTAACTGCCGACGACATGTCAAAAACCAAGAACAAACTTAATCTGGGTGTAAGCGGGGGATTACTCTTAAACGGAACATTATGCCTTAAAACGATCATATTGATCAAATGATTTGTATTGAGTTTTTTTATGTTTTAAAGTGTAAAAAGTACAAAAAACTATCTATACAGCACAAATACCACAGGACTACATTTTTTAAATCTACGTAAATTGCCTTAAAGCCGTTATAATTATGTACTTTTATATGCCTGGCGTTTCTTATTTGTATTAAGCTTTTATTTTGGAAATTCGATTAAACAATCATTTACGTCACTGCTATAAATCTGACAGATGGGATAACACGTTTAACTTGATAATGAACGGTCACGATATTCATCTTAAAATATAAGTCCGCTACTTTGAGTATCTGTCAAAATATTTGTTCAAATCTTATATGAAAGTATTATCACAAAAAGGGTTGAAACCAAAGAAAACAATATTTAAATACTCTTTCATGACACGTTAAAATATTTTTCTTAATATTTTGACTTGGACTGGTTCTTTGAACTTTGTTTCTAGTCAACTTTAAATTCTTTTTTATTCCTTTTTAATACTCCCGCAAGTATCAGTGCAATAACAGAAACGAATTCGCAATATTTCTCTGAGTTGGCTTTGAAATAAAACAATGAAACAACTGTTTGTTGCTTTCTTTTGTTGTTTGAAATAAGATTGTTACGGTGTTGAAGAGCAAACGCAATGTGGCATTAAACAATAGACCACTTTGCCCGAGATCTCCAGACTTTGCAGTCTCTGATGATATTTAGGCAGTTCAAAATTAACTATAAAAATGGGTCTGAAACACTCGAAACTGACCGGGTAGTAGTTTTGGTGTGTCTCAACCAGAATTAGTTACTTTGCCATAGAATGTTGGCTGGTCAGTGGTATAGTGGTGACGGAAAACGTAAGGACATAATCTGTTCAAAGAGACACAAACCACGGATATACACACCAGTATAGGCTAATTTATCCCCGATAGATTTTTTATGGTTGGAACTGGCATAGGCCTGGTTGTTCTGTTCTTCGAAATCACAAGTTTGCACGTACCTTGCAAAACTAAGGGCGATTCTCCAAAAATCTGCACAGTTCGTGCATTTTCAAGTAATACTAACACTACTTTGCGATCAATTCCTTACCATTGTCTTATCATCTAAAGAAGTACAATGTGTAACGGAGACGGTCATTCCGCCATTAAATGCGTCTTATAAGCGAAAGAAATTCGTCTTGGACGCGAACGCCGCTTTCTTATGCGCAAAAGCTCTGTCCAGTGTGGACATCCGTGTTGCGCGAACACCTAATTCCAGGTTTAAGATAGTTAAAACAGATGTAGTCCATTTGTTTACTGTGAATGTCTTTATTTTAAGATTGTTTTGAGAACAAAAACAAAACTAGAAATAAATGCATTTCAGATTGCAAAACGGATTTTCCGTACACGTAACCCTTTATATTTTTGTTGATAAAAGAAAGTTGTTTTGGCCCATTTGGTTTTTTGCGCGTGATCTAAAATTAAGCCTGAAAATGTTGAGTTTCAGCTCAAACCCAAGACCTCCGGCTGACTGGAGCACTTTCTTCGCCAACACGTCCCCACACATACGCCTGGATGGAACTAGCTAGGTTGCAAGAATGACAGTGTCTGACATGCAGATTCATATACTTAGACAAATCCGGTGCGCCGGAAATGAATGACATGGGTCTGGGGTAATGCTAAGCATTTTTTAGTATTTTACTTCAAACAAATTTACCGTGCTTTTATTCATGTCTTTAAAATAAATGATGTTAGTGTCCATCTAAAGTAAGTGTTTCATTATTTATTTATCAACGTTTTTACATTCCAATTCAGTAGTTATCTATTTCTCGCCTATCACGCTCACAACAGAATAACTATGGTAACGAATATCTCACGCCATTAATTGTTTGGTTACCGCGTTATCTTCATGTATACAATGCGATGGTGAAGGTAATCGTTAAGAAACGGGAAACCAACCGTTGATAAAAGGATGCAGCCAATGAGAGGAAAGCTTCAGTAATTTATATTCAAGTTCATCTGAATTAGTCATCGTAACGGCTGCAGATTTTTCCAGCGCCCAGTTCAGAGTGTAGTGACATAGCGGGAACTTAGTTTTTGAACAAAAATGAGAGAAATTGTACATCTTCAGGCTGGTCAGTGCGGAAATCAGATAGGAGCAAAGGTAAATATTCTTTCTTGTTATTTATCTAAATATTGGATTTGTATGTTTTAATTTAGAAGACGTTTGTAAAGCTGTAATTCGCGTTGCTACTTCACGGTACTTGACGGTAACAATCAGACAATGGCAGGCTAACAGTTGTAGACTACACTACACGTGTGTTACACATGTTTGATTAGCGTGACTGTTCGTGTACCAGTCTTAATTTAATATATTAAGGTGCATATGAAGTTATTCACAATTTGAAATTTCCTCTGGAAAAATGATATCGGGGATATAGATTTTACCAGTTAATTAAATATGAAAAATGGCGGAAATTAAAGGCCGCCAGTTCAGCCTCCAAAGATCGGTTAGTTTACATGATCGTGGACTTGTTTTTTTATTCACATGAATTAAATGGTGCTAATATTTTAATGTTAACTTACAGGCTTTCCAGCGTTCCTAGTTTTTCCTAGTTTTCCTAGTTTTTCCTAGTTTTTTGAATTGGCTCCTAGTTTTTCCTAGTTTTTACAAAAAGCTCCTAGTATTCCTAGTTTTTACTCAAATAAAGAAGTATTTTTTTCATAATTACAAGTTGCAATGCTTTAAATCATGTTTTGCAAAATATTTTTACAGCGGATGTTCAAAAACTGTTTAGTTGACATGTTCCTATGCTGGCGTCATTGTTGCGTAACCCAGCCATCTCAACCTTTGTTCACTAAGGAAAGCTTTTATCAAAACTTAATTTTATTAACGAGTTGTCTTTAACTATGTGTTGTCAACATTTAGAAACACACAACTCAAAATCTATTTTCAAATTTTTCGCTTCACTTTCATATCTTGAACATTAAATGTATGTAACAGCCTATATTTTTCTAACCGAGAAAATGGATTAACATAAGATTCCTTCGGAAACTTGTTTCCAGATTCTCCTACCTTATTGTGACTATATATGTTTATGTACATGTAACATGCCATATGGTAAATAAATACGATGCCATTTGTTTTAATTGTGAGTTAAATGTTTGGTTATGTCTCTTATAACTCTATCATAATACTTTTGCTGACAAAACTAAGTTGTTGCCAAATTTCAAAGTATTTGTAATTTGGGTTATTTATTTAATTTTAATGTCTTTGTTTTCAAATAATCAAACAACAAAAAGATTAGAACATTAAATTTTACATATTTCTTTAGTATTGTTGATCAACGTTAAATTTTTACAACACAGCTGTTAAGTACCTCTCCACTTACTTTAGGCATTTTGGAAACAACCATTAGATGCTGTAAAGAGCAGAAAGACGAGAAATAAAGAAAAGAAGGTTAGGAAAAATAAATAGGAGATAAAGGCTGAAGTGGATAAGGCTAATAAGATTTTGAAAGAGAAAAATTTAAGCCTATAAAAAAAACAAGGATTTCAAAGAAATGGGCATTGCTCAAGGTCTCCGTGATGTGGCAAAAATAAATCTGAACTAAGTAACCGTTGCAATTAACAAATGTATAGAAGATAGAAATGACATGAGAAAGAGATAAAAATGGAAATGATTGAATTATTAATGAAAAAGCTTTTTTTCACTGCCATGGGAAGGGGCCCATGCCCTATAATATTGGGGAAAATAGCGTCATTTTTACTCAGAAGGGGAATGAAAAAAACCTGATGTAAAGTCACTTTTTGGGGAAAACTGCATGATTTTAAAGAAATTTTCTGAGGGAAAGGCGTCCATTAACGGCCCCTACTAAAGAAGAAAAAAAAGCCCTGAGTTTAGAGAAATTTCCATTGTATCTTTGCCTGGAGAGGTAGATTTCCAAATCACAAATCAGTTGTTGGGTACAAAGATATAAATCTGACTTCAAATAAAGTTGTGCTTATCTTACAAAGTCTTGTGTTTCTAAAAAACTCATTTGATTGGCTGATACAATTTAGATTTACTTCATCAAAATTAAATGAAATTTGTCAATGCAAAGTATCTGTGATTATGTGGCCTTCTTTGATTAAAAACCTGTAGTCTATAATTGGCAACAAAAAAGAAATATAATGTTTCAAACATCAAGTTTTGTTTCCAAATTGCTACAAAGTATATTAAAATAAATGTAATAGGGACTGGCTAGAGGAGTCAACAAACTGGGTGACAAATAGGAAGTTTTGTTAAATAAACCTGATATTCAGGTGGTTGCTTATTATAAGTGCTGTGCCAAGACAATAAAGTACGGGTCCCACAGAAATTTGTTTGACCTGACAAGTTGTTTTACCTGGAAAACACACCATCAGTTCTTGCCTACTTCTTAATTTAAGAGTTTCTGGGGGCCTCTGGCCCCCTGGCCAGGGCTTTACCTTGGACACAACAGCGGTGCAAATGATGGACCCAAATCCCCAGCATAATTTTTTAGTTTTTTTTTAATAATTTCTCCCTCGCACCCATGTAGCTGCACGACCTTTGTATGTATATATAACTCAAAAACTGATGTACTTACATTTATGTACATTATTCAAATAGTTAAATTTTTTCTTAAGATAATGGAAAAATGACAGGTATTTTTAACACATGGCATTGTTTCTAAAATGTTTGTTGAACACTGTGCATATTACTACCTAAAAGATTCTTTTTGTAACAATAACAGTATATACAGCAGTCATTATCATGTATATATATGAATATGAATGTTTAAGAACTTAACAGGTTAACTCTGGTTTGTTAATTGTTAATGTTTATTAATGAATAAAAAACATTGGTTTATGTTTGACAACAGTAAGCCAGACCTGATTTAGCAAGGAAGTAGTAAGCTCATCAGCCTCTGAATCTGCATGAATGGTAAATTTATATATGCAAAGATGACACGGTAAAGCGATAACTTTAAATAGTTCCTAGTTTTTTACAATTTCTTCCTAGTTTTCTCCTAGTTTTTTGTGCTGTTGCTTCCTAGTTTTCTCCTAGTTTTTCATAACATACTGCTGGAGAGCCTGAACTTAACAACAATTTTATCTTCAATGATTCGTTTAAAAGGACTTATAAACAGACTCCATTGTTCTTGAAGTAGGTCATCGAGGGGATTTTAAATCGCTACGTTCTGAAGTGTAATGTGGTACGTGTAACTTCCTCATAACGAGTATCAAAATGCAGAATTAGTGGAAAGTTCAGAAATGTGTAAGTGGAAAATAAATGAACAGATATGATTGGTTTCATATTCTGGCAAAAATGCGTTGAACAAGTTGAAAGGCTCCGTGTAATTTTAAAGTTATTTTCAGCCGTGACTGGCGCGAGTACCGCTATTTGAAGATGTTGGGCATGGCTGACCTGTCGGCTGCTTGAAATTAGGGGAGTGGTCTCGGACAGATTGATAAATCTTAGGATCTTGATTTTTCTTTGTACATGTACCACGATGATGAATTGAACGATGACACATTGAAATACTTTCACTATCTAGTGCATGAATGATGGTAGATGGTTTATATTGTGTACCTGTAATGGTGTGAAACATCGATAACAAAAGAATAGCCTGGAGTAGTTACTTTAAAATTGTGATACTCAAGTGTAATCGAAAGTTAATACTGTTCGTTGTATTGATGTTTCTTTAATTTGTGTAATACCAGTAACAAGCTAGTAGCTCTCACGCTTTTCTGTCAAGCACCTGCATTGTTAAAAAAGTTCATTTCTATCCCTGTCGTTTTATATGACACGATCAAAGTATCTATTAAGTATTACAAAACATGCAGAAATAATGAATCATTGTGCGAACAATTGTAAATAAACTAGCTTCATCACATGTTGAGCATGCTGAATTTTGTACACCTGCGGTTAAATGTGATATTTGGCAACAATTTGAAAGCTGATAAAGTACTTTACGTAACATGTGGTAAAAATAAACAGCAGACATGCAAACGGATGAATCGTGATCTGCATAAAGTGTGCGTTTTGCTGTCGGCCCAAGATAATAAAACTGAGAATGGAGACCTGTCTCAACTCTAGTGCATCTGATTGGCTGTAGACGATTCTGATCGACTGAAATTGATACTAGTCTCCTTTCAGCCAATCAGATTCTTTGGGATTCGGAGAACTCGTAGACTTTTTTCCGTTTCAGCCAACCAGTTGCATGAGATTTGAAACTGATCTCCAATTATTTCTGTTTTATAATCTTCAAACCTTATTGTTACCTTCTCTGGTCACTAAATCATCTGTTAGCAAAGACGATACATTCACATACATCACCGCATGATAAATTTACTGAAGGTAGTGTAGCACATGCGGCAGTAGCTTGGGACTTGACCTCGCCCAACCATCGCCCCTTACGAGTATTAGGAACTGGAAATAAAAGTGCAATGGTTGCAAAGGAAATGAATACATTTTATGATAAATTCCGAACTGTCAAACTTTCACTTAATTTATATTCATTATTGACGTTAAGTACACTGAAATTTGTGGGTTTTCTTGTTCAACTTTAAATCTGAAACTGACATGCTTCGCACACTTTGGTATACAGCAGTTTCCGCTGCTCGCACGAATCAATAAACGCAGAGAAACAATCTTATTTTTTGCATAACTAATTCAGCTGCTAATCGTTTTTTGAATAGTTGAATTGCTGGTTTTATTGTCCGTATCACAAGGAATCGGGTTTTATGGGCGTGGCAAGCACCAATAATGCCGCGTGTTGCTTACTGAAAGGTATGGCACCTAGGCTGAATTAGAATTAATACAAAATATTTCGGTGCAGAAGCAGAGAAAGGAGTTGAAGCAACTGCCGTACTATTGAACCACTGACATGTACGTAGCGATAGTGCGAGGCTGTCAGAAAACTGACTTGTTAGTGTTTTTTTTTTGTATGTAATATGTGCATGCTTTTGTCAGCTGGAGACGACGATATTGTGTGTCTATATCTTACACGTCTGGTACACCATTCCCAGATGACAGTGCTGATTTGTTAAAGCGGCAAGCCGCCAATCTATCGTACATGCAATATTTGAATAGGAGAGATAAATACCAATCCATTAGATTAGAGATATTTCTTTTAATTTTGACCATGCTAATTTAAGCGAAAAGATCTAGGACTTGACTCCAAATCCCCGGCGGAAGTAAAAAAAAATAACTAATCGTGCATTTCAGTTCTGGGAGGTGATCTCGGACGAGCACGGTATTGACCCAACCGGTAGTTACCATGGAGACTCGGACCTGCAACTGGAACGCATCAATGTATATTATTGTGAAGCGACAGGTAACGCTTGTGCACAGTTGTGTTTATTATTTACAATTTATTTTTTTACTCCTTTCACTAGTTTTGGGAAGTGATCTCAGATGAGCATGGCATTGACCCCACGGGTACTTACCACGGGGACTCGGATCTTCAACTCGAGAGGATCAACGTTTACTATACCGAAGCTTCCGGTTAGAACTTTTAACTATTTAACTAATTCTGTTATTATAATGTATTACTTTTTTATTTTCACGATTGTTGTATTTTCATGAAAAAAAAAACAATTTCCTGTTGCTTTAAATGTTAACTTTCGTAAAAAAAGTCTTGAAAATGTGCGTGCCATACACAAATTAAATGCAAGATTACATTCACTTTTATATGACTATATTGCAAAAGCAAAACCCGGAATGTCTATTGCAGTTACTACCCTACAGATAGTACTGCTTATGGCAGAGTATTTACATGTAAAACATCACATGTGTGAGTTGTCAAGGCTTTGATTCAAAGTTAGGGTCGACAGAGATTTCAAATAAACAGATCTAAAAATCTGTTACTGTTCGAGAACAAAGACAAGAAATTCCATTAATCATGCTGTGCGACTGTTATGACCATTTGTCAGCATTTCTTCCACAATATTTAATATTTAAACGCGTCATGTAGGTTCAAACCTGTCATCTGACGAAACCGGGAAGCGCTTTATGCATGGCTGTTAACAGTTTGGCACTCGAGTTTACGCCAGACTCCTAGCAACTATAAAACTACCGATGAATTATAAATGAACCAGTCATTAAAAATCACTAGCATGATGTAGCTGTATGTAGTTGTACACCAGTAAAACTGTATGTATAAAATGACAACACCTGTGAAACACTGTTGAAGGCTCGGACATAAGCATTGAAATAAGGTGACTAAACCAAGTAGCTTTTCGGTACCGACAAGAAAAGAATCGGGATCCCCCATTTTTCCTAAATCGGCATGTAGTCAACTCATTTTATCAAAGACCTTAAGTGAAGTATGTTCAGTTGTTAATGAACCCATTCTCCCCGCAAGCTTATTTCTCCACGTTCCGGTTTCCGCGCACGTTAGTTTAAAATTCAAGTTGTTATCTCGACATATCGACATGAAAACTGTCAGATTTAATTGAAACGGTACCAAATTTTGACCGACACAACTTCATTTACCAGAAGTTTATTTGATTGGAAAACTGACGTTAGATGGCATTACTTGAAGCAATAACGCAGGTCATCATTAAAATATCCCCCCCCCCCCTGCAAATCATTGGCTGCAGTTCTTGTATTATCTCCTCGGTACAGACTTTGCAATGACCGAGACAAAAACCTTAAAATGTAAAACATAAACGGGGGGAAATGAGGGCTTGTAGATCGGCAAATCATCGGTAATAAAAAGCAACAGATCCGAAGTTTGACCGTTCTTGTATATCGAGTTAGCGTCGTTAGCGAAAGAGGTGTGCTTTATATATATTTGATAATTTCATCGATCTTGGCTGGGGTAAAACTGCTGAGGACTGGCGTTTTTATAGCCTTGGTAACCGCTTTATGATTCACGAAATCAATACTGGCGATATAATCTTGCTGAATCCAGTAAGTCTGACTAATATAGACATACAATAAGTGACTCACTAGACACGCGGGCATGTTTTAACATAAACCCAATATTTATTATAATGTAGGGTCAGTGTAGAATCGGCACAGTGTGGACCCAGCCTGGACGTCCGTGTAGTATGTAGTGTGAATATCCGTGCAGTATATAGTATGTAAAGGTCGTAGAATTGCAATTTCAGTAAATGAGGATGATGTAAAGGATAAAGTCTATTAATATGTGTAATACGTTTGTTTGAAAATAGAATCTGTAGCGAGCGCAGCGATGGCAGGATTCTATTTCTACTGAAACGTCTAACTATGCTCCATCCGACTTAAAAGTCGCGCTACATTAATTTGTAGCCATGCGCATGCGAGGTTGAAAATAGATTCGACAGAACGGGCGCCGTTGCATGGAATAAGGGTATTCAAGGATACGCAGAGCTGCTGTTTATACTCGGGATTTCTTAATAGTTCCATCTTGATTCCATAATGCTCAGTTTCTGCTGATGTGTAAGCATTTGTAGGAACCTTGATATTGAAAATTCTTTAATTAACTTTACGTCTGCCGCGTGCAGGAAGATTTTGCTGTATAGATTCGATCCAGACGCTCTCGAGAGACGTGCCCCAGGTTATATCAATATTTGATCGTAAATGCCGCAGTGAGAAATCCATATTTCTATAGATGCTCGTCTATTTCAGGTGGCAAGTATGTTCCCCGAGCAATTCTTGTCGATCTCGAGCCTGGGACCATGGACTCTGTGAGGTCCGGACCATTTGGACAGATCTTCCGTCCAGATAACTTTGTCTTCGGACAGAGTGGTGCCGGGAACAACTGGGCCAAGGGTCACTACACCGAGGGAGCCGAACTGGTCGACTCCGTCCTGGATGTAGTCAGGAAAGAGGCAGAATCTTGCGACTGCCTTCAGGGATTCCAACTCACACACTCCTTGGGTGGTGGCACCGGGTCTGGTATGGGAACACTCCTGATCAGTAAGATTCGTGAGGAATACCCTGACAGAATCATGAACACATTCTCCGTAGTGCCCTCACCAAAGGTGCGAATGAAATCTTTTATATTTGCATGGGTTATGGTTATGATTTCGTATGTCGTGCCCAGTCCGTCTGGACAAAGAATGAATCCCTATATCTTTTTAAAACATCATTTCTATTTATAGAATTTTTTTATTTCAAGTAACGTACTCGAGAATTTTAAATATTATCATCGATGTTTAAAATATTCCAATAAAAGAGTGAAGTTTAAACGCAAATTAACTAACAGATAACCCCGACAACAGATAAATTTTAAAATCGTTTAGTATAAAACTGATCGACTATGGATTTTGATCACTTCGAATGACTATCATAGATTTGGATCAATTGTAAATCAACGTTAAAAGAATATTATTATCAGCTCCAAAATAGTTTGAATTTAAAATATTCATAATTTCTTTTCACGTTTTGCAGGTGTCTGATACAGTCGTAGAGCCTTACAACGCCACCTTGTCGGTCCACCAACTTGTTGAAAACACCGACGAGACCTACTGTATCGACAACGAAGCCCTCTACGACATCTGCTTCAGGACCCTGAAACTGACCACGCCCACATACGGGGACTTGAACCATCTGGTTTCCGCTACCATGTCCGGCGTTACCACCTGTCTACGTTTCCCAGGTCAGTTGAACGCCGATCTCCGAAAATTGGCCGTTAACATGGTTCCTTTCCCACGTCTCCACTTCTTTATGCCCGGGTTCGCACCATTGACCTCCCGTGGTAGCCAGCAGTACAGAGCTCTGACCGTCCCAGAGCTCACCCAGCAGATGTTCGATGCCAAGAACATGATGGCTGCCTGCGATCCCCGACACGGCAGGTATCTCACCGTCGCTGCCATCTTCCGCGGACGTATGTCCATGAAAGAAGTTGACGAACAAATGTTGAACGTTCAGAACAAGAACAGCAGCTACTTCGTTGAATGGATCCCCAACAACGTCAAGACCGCCGTGTGTGACATCCCACCTCGTGGTCTCAAGATGTCGGCCACCTTCATTGGCAACAGCACCGCCATCCAGGAACTTTTCAAGCGTATCTCCGAGCAATTCACCGCTATGTTCCGTCGCAAGGCTTTCCTGCATTGGTACACCGGCGAGGGTATGGACGAGATGGAGTTCACCGAGGCAGAGTCAAACATGAACGACTTGGTCTCGGAATACCAGCAGTACCAGGACGCCACGGCTGAGGAAGAAGGCGAATTCGACGAAGATGAAGAGGAGGGGGCTGAAGAGGCATAAAATCTAAATACTGAACACTTTATCACTTTCGATAATTTAACTTACGTGTACGCAAAATCAACACACAAACATTAATAAGTTAAAAAAGGATATTCAGCTACAGTCAATTAATAATTTTAATGATTTCGGACATGGATGTATTAATTTATTTAGTACGTTTTATCAAGCAAATACGTACATCTAGTCAATGAAAATGTTCCACTTCATCAAAATACTCAACAAAACTTATGTGCAATTGTGAAATCTTTTAATCCTTTTTCTTAGAGCTCTCTATCTCTGGCTTTATACAATGTGACACGGATTGTGAAATCTCAATCTGTTGTCTAATAAAACAAAATGAAAAAAATGCGTTGTCTGTTTACTTACTGGTGTTGTCTAATCACAATAATCTCGATTCGCCCTGGCTCATGAATTGCTAGTTCGAACCCTTATGTCCCACAATCACCAATAGCGGTTCAGAGTGAAGGAAAGTTTGATACGAGTACTGGTGCAATGCCAGGAACTTTACCGTATACGTATATAAAAAAAGAAGCGAGTTCAAAATGGTTGTTTGTCAAAAGCTCACATATAAGACCCAGCAGTAGACATCTGAACATTGAAGTAGACTTGTCATGCACTGTAAGGAGACGATGCTATATTACGAGCATGCCAGCATTGCGCCTTTTGCCATTGCTATTAGTATATGATTATTTTGCTTACGTTCAGAAAAGTTAGAACATTAGAGAAAAATAGACCTTACAAATCCCTAATAATCTGTTTGCAATTTATCACAAAAAGGAAGCAACACAAAACAACAATTCAAATGTCATCATGCGTGAAATGATACTGACAACATTATCTAAGGTCAATTGTGAAGAGAGAAATCAACATTTTTGTGTCATCCAATTTCGCGACAAGGAAATTGAAGGTCATACACACTTTCACAAATAACTCGGATTTTATACATTTGTTAAACCAAAGGACCTTAGATATCGTTGTCAGTAACTCATTACTCATCAACACATTTAAAATTTTAATTAATGTTTAGCGTTTTTGTGATAAATCGCAAATAGAATCTTAGTTTTTTTTCGGTCTAACTTTTTCTTTACTGTGCTAACTTTTCGAAAGTAAATTAAACGTATATTAATAACTTTGTTTTGTGCAAAGTTTGATGGAACTGCATTGTGCCGTTTTAGAGATTTTAATATTTTTTGTTTTTGTATATGGCAAAGCAATGGCGAAAGGCGCAATACCTTAACCTATACAAACAAACCATGATAAAAATCATCAATTTTTCTGCAATAATTTGTCTCTACGTTAACACGCCGGGTGGCTAGTCGTAATTGGGCTGAAGGTTATAAATCTGAGCATGGAAACGAGTCTCATATCTCAAGCGTCTGATTGGCTGAAATGGCGACTGGTTTCCATGCACAGTTTTATGGGTACGGATCGATATGTTGCTGGCTAACAAATAGGAATAACTTCACCAACTAGTAGAGATTAGTGTATTCAAAAATTACCTCCCTTATGTGGGGAAAAGCATTTCGAATGACCAAAGTTTGGACAGCTATATTCTAGTGAAGATAAAATCATTAACGTTTAGAATGTAGAAGTTTTTGGATATACGCGTTCTCGAAGGGCGAGCCGAAGGTGACCAGATCAAAAAGCCTTCACCGGGGATAAAACGGGATAAGGGATAGCATTCTTTTTATTGTATTTTATTTTAACAGTCTATTAGACTTACAACATGCGTCAGGCCTTAGCGGGTGCGGGTCTTACCCTATCCCCGCCCTAAAAAGATAACATAATATTAATTATTAAACATAGCCTTAGAATGTCGCAATGGGATCGTCCTCAGCTAAAACAAATCTCGTTTTTTGACAGACTTCGCTTCGAATGTTTGCACTTTCTCACACATCGTATCATTTTCCACAGTATGATTACTTAAGGACCGTCTTTAGTTGTCATTGCACTGACAGCCGTAAAAAATAAAAATATAAATCAATATAAATATCTTGTATATTTAACATATGTAAGTCTTTAGGACACAAGATAATGTTGAATTGAAATGAATTCTCTCTCTCTCTCTCTCTCTCTCTCTCTCTCTCTCTCTCTCTCTCTCTCTCTCTCTCTCTCTCTCTCTCTCTCTCTCTCTCTCTCTCTCTCTCTCTCTCTCTCTCTCTCTCTCTCTCTCTCTCTCTCTCTCTATGAAAAGTGATCGGGGACATTGTCGCACAATGTTAACAGCTGCGGTCGACTATGTGGGTCACTATAATGGTACGCGGTACTGTACATGTTCTGATAAGGATGTTGTTACCCATGCTTAATTTAGGTATCACAAATAATACAATTCCAGGAAAACAGGATCAAGGTTAGGCCTACACATCACTTTTCCACTTATACAACAATTCAACAAATTGAGATCTTTAGTGGAGAATATTGTGGTAGATATCAGACAGAGCAATGAACTTGTGAAACATGTAAACATTAAGATTACGAATAACTTTTTATATAAAAAAATTATTGGTAAATGATTCAATATTTTATCGCTCATATGAGTATCAAACGTGTATAAAGTAAATCCATTAATCTTGGTTATCATCGAAAATGTGGTCTTATTAGTAGTTTTCATTCAATTTCTAATCGGAACATTGTTTTCAAACCAGAAGACACGTTTTAAATTATCAATAAGACAAATTATATGATATAAATTGAAGATATAAATTGTTGAAATATATGCGATAACAAGGTATGCATACACCCTCGGTATTATCAAGACTAACATGCTTCGTTTTTTGTCGTCGTATGCCCACTTCCGTTACAGCTTCAAACAATAAAGGGTCATCTGCCCTTTCGGGTAGCTGTCCTTATATTTAAAAGTACATCTAAATCAGGTTAAAACTTCACTGTATACGTTCATGCATCCGTTTTTATTTTAAATTTAATGCTTCAAGTCGGGGCCACAAATGTCGCGGAGCTCGGACTTGGTACGCGTATAACCATTGACCACGGTAGCCGACGGGCCAAAAGTTGCCGACGCAGGACTTACTCTTTTTCACGTTTATGAAGACAACATTTTAGAAAGGCGGTACATTTCACTTAAATTATTATCCACGATTATTTTAAATTGGTAAAACTGTTGATCAATATTAAACCTTGAAGAAAGATAGCATGCATTCAATAAAATTTCCATTTCATTTCGATGTTTTTAAGTTGAAGATTATCTAATGTCAGTTGACAGTTTAAATAATCTCATAATAAAGAGGCATAGAGCAACCGTCGCGACGTGAATATTAAATATTCAAAACATGTAATCATTAGTTTCAAAATATTGACTATTTAATACACCATCAAAAGGTTCTGGTGATCCACTGTCGGTGATCCTTGTCGGTGGATTCTGAAATCAATAATAATCTCTAATGAGAAGAGATGCTATTAAAGGTACTTTAACTCAAAGTCGTTGGTTTTGACTCCCTCAGGCTAGAATATCCGACGTGAACGGGAGTGTGGTGCGAGGTGGGAGGGGGGGGGGGGTGGTAGCGTTAGGATGTAGAGGACACATTTTCTCTTATGGCGGTTTACAAAGTCTTACTTAGTCTAAGTGCATCTGCAGAGGAGTAACCAGAGCACAAAATCATAAAACTACGATTGACTATATAGATGAAAGATAAAACTTAGATGCTTGAGGTTTCAGACTGGTCTCCAGATTAAGTTTTATGATCTTGGGCCCAGGCGAATTAGAAGACGGTATGCTGTCTGGATAAGAAGAGGTAAACAACATAGGCAACACTGTTAGACAGCAGCACAGTATATAAAATGTGCAGACACGGCTCTGCAGCAATATGCTTAATGTGCACAAAGGTAGCTAAACCTGAAGAGAAAGAGATATTCGATAGGAATGGCAGACTTTGGTGGTAACGATACGAAATAGCGTGTATACATGTTAATTGTTGTGTTACCCCTTTGTTTCCTGAAATATTATAAAACATAATTATTTTACCGAATCTGACATTTCATGCTGACGAACATAGTTCCACCTAGACTGCCTTTATATCTTTAAACTGGTATTTTCATTGAACAGCGAGGGTGGAGGTCAATGGAACAACACTGACAAATGTTGTAAAATCGTCTTAAAAATGATCTCTAGGTACTACTCATAAAAATGTAAGAACCCAAGTGTGTCTTGTTGGGGGAAAGTGTGAGATTGGTGCGCCCTAGAACCTGGTTTAAACCCTGAATGGAAAATCGTTTTGCCACTGACCGTTCTAAGGCGGTAACCCAAATGTTCTCTTTTCCGTTATTTTTTGTGGTGTCTTATTTTAAATACGATTTTTGAAACCAATGCTCTCCTTTCTTCTTTGATTTTTGGCTGCGTGAGGAGGCTGTGTTTTCTGAGTGCGATGATTTCTGACAGGCATATTTCACTTTTTGTTGCTTTTTTTATGAAACGACTATACCTTATTTGAGATTTGAATGGGAAAAATGAGTTTTACCAGCATAACAAGTCAATAGCAATAGCAGGACGACCGAACATCAAACAAACAAAAAACTAGAAATAAAAACACCTTACCACTCGTACCTTTAATGTGCATCAGTACGAATCCTTGCGAAGTGCATGAAACAGCGAATTTTGCGCTAAATGAGTGTTATTGCCGTTTCTAGGGAGCAACATCCAAACAGTATACTATTATAAATTGTGTTTGCTCAAGCTAAATGTTTCTGTGGGTGAAAAGTCAGTTGAAAAGGTAGACGGCATAAAACTTGAATCTGTAACATTCGAAGATGCGTGAAATCGTGCACATCCAGGCAGGGCAGTGTGGCAACCAGATCGGTGCCAAGGTAGGAAATTCACCGTCTTATAATGCTAATTCAAACATACAGTGAAACTTAATAAGAAATATTCCAGGATTTACAAATAAATATTCAAATTTAGCGTTGGCTGACGCCTTCAGCTAAGCTGAGTGTTTTAAATTAATGTTTATAGAAGTTTTGGTGAAACGTTAGCTTGTCATTATGTTCAAAACGTCGGAAAACTCCAGTCCTACCCTCTTGCTGTTTTATGGAGTTTTCTGTAAATTTGAATGGGCATTTAGTCACTGGTGAAATTGAAGTATTTTTATATGAGGCGAGTTATTGTTATGCAGTGTAAAACATTTCAAATCAACTAATCAACTTGAAATAACTTTATGTAAAATGTAAATGTGTTGTCATAGGAACGTAAGATTTGTTTCCTTATGCAGACGATGATAAATTATTTTTAACAAGGGTTGAAGGTTATAAAACTGAGATTGGAAACCAGTCTCAAATCTCAAGCATCTGATTGGCTGAAATGGCGACCAGTCGCCATTTCAGCCAATCAGATGCTTGAGATTTGAGACTGGTTTCCATGCTCCGTTTTATAACCTTGGGACCAGAACTTTGTCCAGTGTTCGTTTTTTCTTTACTCTTGCTTTCTGGTTCTCTAGTTCTGGGAGGTGATTTCAGACGAGCATGGCATTGATCCAACCGGAACCTATCATGGAGACTCGGACCTTCAGCTTGAGAGAATAAATGTCTACTTCACGGAGGCAACAGGTAACAATTATATAAAAAAAACTGTTAGAACTACCGCGAAATTCTTCCGGAATTCTAACCGATTTCGCACATTGTCTATTATAAATGGTACACACATATCGGGAATGGCCACATCCAGCAGACACAGCCTCCCTACACAGCCAAAACGTAGACAGGAGAGAAGAAGATGGTATGGTTATACAATTATCTTATTTTAAAATAGACGTCACAAAAAATGAACGAAAAGGGAAACCCGAAAGGTTACTGCCTTGGAACGGCCAGTGACAAAAACAATTTGCACTGGGGGTAGGGGGTGGGAAGGGAGGGGTGTGGGTTAAACCAGGTTCTATCGTGCACCAACCTCACACTTGCCCCACCAGGCTCTCATAGAAGGTTCAAATTGGAATAAAATGGACATCGTGGATTGAAGAAAATATATCGTAATTTCATGGATTTCTGTGCAACGCAATTCTAGAAAAAATGATCAATTCTAAGATGACTGGTTAATTGCGGTTTGTGTGTTTCCAGTATATAAACGCTTTTTTCGGTGTTCATCCGAAGGACCCGCGAGTTATTTTCCCGCTAAAAATATAAGGTACAAAATGTGTCCCGATTTTCCCGCGAAAATTTATTGTTGATACGCTTGCATTGAATCATGAATCTTTCAGACAGCCTAGAAATAAACGGAATGATTTCGTAGGTCCTAACTAACTTTCTTACAAACTAAGAAACAACTCAACTCCTGTTGCGATTTGCGAGTGACGCATATATTGTGATGACATCATTGTTAACTTGATAACAATATGATGATTACAGCACAAAAAACCGATTTGCGAGTGACGCATTAAGGATGAGTAAAGGTTAGTGAGTGTCCTGTAACATGAAACATAAAATACATGTATCAATAAGAAACATCTTCCATTGATCATACATGATGCATAATTCTAGTCTCAACTTAAGACTGCTTTACTCGGCACAATGAACTTTCAAAGTACATGTATAATGCTTTCAACACGTAGTGAAGGATATTTGGGCGAATATTCAAGCATGGTGCAATTAACTTCAAACTCTAAACATGAGCCCTGACAATTTTGTCAACTCCCAACCAAAACGATACTGCCCTTATGAAGTTTTGACTGTGTATTTGTCATAGGAACGCCGGCCGCCCACGTAAAACCCCTCCCTTAATAATCATTTTTTAGAAAGAGGAACCGTGTTTCTGTAGCAATGCACGAATCGCATATTAAATGTGATTCTCGGAACGTTCCTCAAAATACCGGAACTACAGAACCTGTCCTGTCATGCTTGAATACATTGCGTCTTTTATTAAATATTTACATTCCTATTGATTTCTTCGTTTTAAAAAATTCGGTTCATTTTGCATGAACCGCGTGACCCGTAATGACGTCAGTAACGTCATGGCTGTTACTATTGAAAACTCCCACGTATTACTCCCCCTTTTCACTTAATACTAATTTTTGAAAGCGTACGACTTAAGTTTATTTAAAGAAAAAAAATGAATAAAATGTAAATATAAGTAATGATTCTTATTTTGGTGCGGTTCATGCAGATTGGACGTGCACGTGAGAGCTGGCAAATTTACCATAAAGCACTAGCGCGCTTTATGGATTTGCCAGCTCCCGCGTGCACGTCCAATCTGCATGAACCGCACCAAAATAAGAATCATTCCTTAAATAATATATAAAAGGTATGTGTATAAACTCATTATAATAAAAATGTAGAAACCTCTGCCCGTTTGTCAATGTCTTGTACCACTAGATGCCGGGCCTAATTTCCCGTAAGTTCCTTTACAACAAAGTATATGAATCCATTTACTGGAATACAGAATGTTCAAAACATTTAACTGAATCAAGTATAATGTTAAACTATTGAATTTGAATTGGAAATTCGATGTCACCACGAAGAGAGACTCGCTAGAACTGATTTCAAATTAATCCCTAATCCTATTTATACACCGATTCTACACAACCGTTCAAAACCGGTTTGTCATACAATATCCGTAAGGACAAAAATACTCTGCTATACGATGTAACGCAGAGTACTATAATTATTGTTAAAAATTATTAAATAAATCAGCTGTGCTCTATAAGCCTATACACAGAGCATCGGAGTGAAAGCAAAATGGAAAAAAAACTTTTCTAGCATTCATGCGATGTTTGTACTCCTTTTACTTGTCATTGCATTAATAAGGTCTGTTTATATATACAACATCAATGCTCGCCGCTAAATTGACAAATTAAGCCCCACCGAAACCCTTATGGATCCGCCCCTGGACTTCTTATCACATGATGTCGGTTCCGGCAGCATGAATAAATATACTTAGTATAAAGTGAACTATTTTGTGAAACATTGGAACTGCTATATACTTGTAGGGGATAGGGGTGGGCGGGGGGGGGAGCAGGGGGATCTATTGGAGTATATACAGTATACGTAAATGATTCCTTTGGACTTAGAATTAAAACAATTTGAAATTTCAATGACATATAAGCTTTCATATGAAATATTTTGAAATTGTCTTTTGCAATAAAAAGCAAGTCTTTTACAGACCATTTTGATTTTTTTCATTATATTAATTCATTATCATGACAGGATAATTGTTGGCCCACCCCCATAAAACTCGGAACATCATATTGTTAATACCCAGTTAGAGACGATAGAAGAAACTGCATCTGTTCGGCAACATTTCAGGTGGCAAGTATGTTCCCCGAGCCATTCTTGTCGATCTTGAACCCGGAACCATGGACTCTGTGAGGTCCGGACCATTTGGACAGATCTTCCGTCCAGATAACTTTGTCTTCGGACAGAGTGGTGCCGGGAACAACTGGGCCAAGGGTCACTACACCGAGGGAGCCGAGCTGGTCGACTCCGTCCTGGATGTAGTCAGGAAAGAGGCCGAATCTTGCGACTGCCTTCAGGGATTCCAACTCACACACTCCCTTGGTGGTGGTACCGGGTCTGGTATGGGAACACTACTCATCAGCAAGATTCGCGAGGAATACCCAGACAGAATCATGACCACGTATTCTGTAGTGCCCTCGCCAAAAGTTAGTTAACGTTTACATTCGCATTTTATTCTATATTGATTAAATGATAAAAGTAAGTATTGAGGTATCTTTTCGAATTTTCATTTGTTTTATTGAAATAACCTATGGAAGTTGTCACTTACAAGTAAGCAGATTTCGCACGTGAAACAAAAACAAAGTATAGACATGCGGAAAGATAAACCTATACATATAAATAGATTTAACTTTTTAGATAGTACTATACCAACGTATCATATGAAGTTATAACACGTACGAATTTATCTGGAACAGGTATCCGATACAGTCGTAGAGCCTTACAACGCTACCTTGTCGGTCCACCAGCTTGTTGAGAACACAGACGAGACATTCTGCATCGACAACGAGGCTCTCTATGACATCTGCTTCAGGACCCTGAAATTAACCACGCCGACATACGGGGACTTGAACCATCTGGTTTCCGCTACCATGTCCGGTCTCACCACCTGTCTACGTTTCCCAGGTCAGTTGAACGCCGATCTCCGAAAATTGGCCGTCAACATGGTTCCTTTCCCACGACTTCATTTCTTCATACCCGGGTTCTCTCCCCTGACTTCCCGTGGTAGCCAGCAGTACAGAGCTCTGACCGTCCCAGAGCTCACCCAGCAGATGTTCGACGCGAAGAACATGATGGCAGCCTGCGATCCCCGACACGGCAGATACCTTACTGTCGCCTGCATGTTCCGTGGACGTATGTCAATGAAGGAAGTTGACGAACAGATGTTGAATGTTCAGAACAAGAATAGCAGCTACTTCGTTGAATGGATCCCCAACAACGTCAAGACCGCCGTGTGTGATATCCCACCACGTGGTCTCAAGATGTCGGCCACCTTCATCGGCAACAGTACTGCCATTCAGGAACTCTTCAAGCGTATCTCCGAGCAATTCACCGCTATGTTCCGTCGCAAGGCTTTCCTGCATTGGTACACCGGCGAGGGTATGGACGAGATGGAGTTCACTGAGGCAGAGTCTAATATGAACGACTTGGTCTCGGAATACCAGCAGTACCAAGACGCCACGGCTGATGAGGAAGGAGAATTCGACGAAGAGGACGAAGAGGAGCAACAGGAGAAAGCGTAAATTGATACAACGAACCATAAGTAGCACTGGTGACTGTATTCCAAGTCATGTTTGAAAGACTATAACAGTACTCGAAAAAATATTAAATATTTTTTTATTTAAGAGTGGTCTTGAGAAGCAACCAAACACATCTGTTTTATTTAAATCTTTGTTTTAAAAACAATCTGATTTATTTGACAACTGTGGCCTTTTCTTTGAAATAAAAATAAAATAAAATAGAGGTAAAAAGCGAATCGTCTAAACCTTGTTTGTTTGATAATGCTGTTCCAATTTTATGTGTTTTTGTCTATCAAAGTTATTGTTAAAAACGGGTCTGTACGATCAACATAAAAGCAATATGACGTAAAAAATTATGATCCGCAGTCTGGGGAATATAAAACAACTTCGATCAGGACCCATGACCCATGGGGCGTCCGTGTATGAGTGGTTAAAGTTGCAGACTGTAAAACTCTTGTCTCTCACCGCTGTGAGTTCGAGACCTACCAGGGTCAAGATCTTTCATGTGACGAAGCTGCCAGCTAGCTTGCGGAACGTCGGTGGTTCTACGTCGGGCCTGAAAATTGTTCGGAGGGGCACCTGGGGCCTTCATCCACCGTGTACATGTAAAAGCTGGTATGCCAAATGGGCCTAAGAAGCAATAAGCTTAGCATCTGTTGATGTTCTGGCCTCTGTCTCTGCCTCTGTCATCAAAACCTTTCAGAAATGAGTCATCCTTTAAACAAACTCTTAAATGTACCAGAAAATATTTAAAATTCCTATTAAAACTAGTTATATTTATATATACAATAAAATACTTTTTAACATGGTGTTTTTCAGTGCTCATTTCTGAGCTGTCCGAGTTTCCATTTCTTACTATACAATTGTCGAAGGGAGGTAATTCAACCGCTTTTCAAACAGGGCTGAAGGTTAAAAAGCTGAGATTAGAAACCAGTCTCAAATATCAAGCATCTGACCGGTCGCCATTTCAGCCAATCAAATGATTGAGATTTGAGACTGGTTTCCATGCTCGATTTTATAACCTTGAGCACAGGTATAACGTTTGAACGATTTACTCCATAGATACACCTATATGGCTTGGGCGAACAGTGTATAATTATCCGGTTCAGCCGGCACATCTATGCCGTCTGATCAGGATCTAAACTGGTCACCTTTGTTTCATTAGGTTATTTCTGATCAAAAGCGGCCATTGCAGATCCTGATCAGACGGCACGGATGAGCCGGCTGATCTTGATTTACACTGGTCGCATAGTCGTTATAATGCGTATATTTGAAGGGTTAAGGAATACATTGTCAAATTTAACGTTTATTCATTTAGAGGATATTCAGATAACTTAGTAAACAACAAGGTAACAAACACGTGGTTATACGACTTGACAGGAAAACGGATCTCATAAGGTAAAACCTCGGACACCTCGAACACTTTTTTAAATCAGAATGAGTTTTCGAGTTTTCGATGTTGTACTGTTGTTGGTGTTTGTTGTTGTTTTTTTTTAATCAAGATACATATTTTGTATTTTGAACATTCAATCTCGTCCCTGGTGGGTCCCGAATTGCAACATTCTCCTGATCGTTCATTTAACTATCTAAATGATTAACCATTCATTTGTTAAGATATAAGATATATAAACTGAGCTATGGGTCATACTCTGGCTCCCGTCCCTATGTTCTGTTATATATTCTTATGTCACTTACACAATAATAGTCAATGCCTACAAGAAAAGCAACTCCTGTAGGTACCTAACTAATATGCATTTTACATGTACTTCCCTTTTCTCCCAGAACAAAGCATATTCGAAAAAAAAGAAAATAAAATGAAAACAACAACAACAACAACAAACAGATAATAGGTATTTCAGTGTTGTTTTTTTAATAAACCATCTAGCTTGTGCCAGGCTATGTGTGTCAGAAAAACCCATTTTCACAACGGACTAGTTCAAAATGGCCTTATCAGGAACGGCCCACTTCAAGAGAATATATAACGTTTTAATTAAATACTTTCTAGTCGGTTAAAGAATAAGCCTGATTAAAGTGCTCTTGTTTTGTTCAGAACTTTTTATCTTACTTCAGCAAAAATATACTGAGCCGAAATGAAAACTTGACAAAAATAAACATGGAAAACTCCTATGGCATCTATGATGCTAGTGAATGCTAGGAATTTATGACCAACATAATTTTATTGACAGTTGTCGGTTCAGTACTTATCTGTTTTAAAAAAAAAGAAACAAGAAAAAAGCGTTGGATTTTGTTAATTAAAAGGGAGGTAATTTGCAAAAAAACCCAGATATATAAGTAAATGTAACTTATTTCTTTGCATCAGTGGGCTTTAACGATTGTGGTTTTCGTTCTGTACTTTTAAATTTGACAGTCAAATGATCTGTTTGAGACTTTAATATTAAATATTTTGATCTCAATTTGTTTGAATCCCATTTTCTTAAAAAACAAAATAATTGTTCAGTTTAAAAGTCATACCACAAGATAGGCAATTCGAGGCGCTTCAAAGGGATATCACATATTACGAGAATAACAAAGTTGTCATAGAATATAAAGCCGAAATCAGTCGTCGCTCTCGCTTTAATTTTGAGATAGCCGATAAGTTCATTTATTTTTATCAATTTCAGAGTCAAACGGACACACCGGCAATAAAGCAAGCAATCAGTTAATCAATTTACAATCCTTTTCATTATATGATCCAAGTTCACAAGTCTATACCTTACAATATGTATACACATTAGAAACAAAATAGCACATACCTTTTCGTTGCTTAACTGGTCGCCATTTTGCGGACTGCCCCAGTGTACCCACTATTTAGTACAGGGCAGCTGTTACATAACAGTGTGGTTATAGTTCCGGAAAAAAGTCAAGAACTTGTATTTTTTTCGGATTTATATTAAATTGTTAACCGATATAATTAAAGGAACAGTCAAAACCTGCACCATCCGTAAAGCTACATAGTTTCTTTAGCAGCAACAGCTATTAGCTCTTCGCTACAGGTCATAGGACAGTAAATAGAAAAGCCTGTCGCGGATTGGACAATTTTGTCTAGGGACGATTCGGGCTTACTTTTTTTCAAAGATTTATTGACCAAAACTATAGAGAATAAAAATAAATTTTTGTTTTCAAAAATGTAAAATGACTTTAATTATATACTTTAAAATAAAAATGATTTTTTAAAACACTGTTTGAAATGGGTGATTTGTGGCACTTTATCGAAGTTGGTTCGTTCCTTATTTTTGGTTGAAGATTTGTATACATTCTGGGGATGATTACTTTCGGTTTAAAATGCTGAGAGAATGAGTTGGTGTAGACCCTGATTTCTGGCCATTTTTGATTTGCCCAAATGACAGGAGGTCCAAATCTTATAATGTAAGTCTATGGGAAACTATTTAGTGGTCTCTGACCTACAAGTTATATTGTATCTGCAAATGACATTTAGAGAAACTTGTTCTCGTTTATAGTACTTATGACGACAGATAAAAATACTATAGTGTACTTATAAACGCAGACTGCGGATATGTATTACGTCATACTAAAGATATTTTGATGAGTACATGGTTGATAATTCCTGGCACCTGACCCCCTTCACACTAGTATTACATTTTTAATGTTTTAAACATACTTTTACGGAATCCTTAACGGGCCACGTTAAATTCCGCTAGTACAATGCGATAATTATCGCCCTCCTGTACACTTGTACTAGCGAAATTTAACAACCATCGCGAGGTTTTTGAGCGATAATTATCGCGTAATTTTAGCATGTTGTGTGTCTCGAAACGCGATAATTATCGCTAATTTTGCGGTTTCAGTGATGTCACTCAACACCGGCTCATCAAATACGTCCTACCCTACTCGGTCCAATTGTCCTACTCGATAAAATAACCCTAGGATTAAAGACACGAGAAATTTAAGAGCTTAAATTTCGCTAGTATCTAAATATCGCTAGTCTCTTCTGACACACAACATGCGAAAATTACTTGAATTTATTGTGCCTCATCACAATTATTATTATAATTGATCATAAGCTTTAAGACGACACCGTGATCATGTCCGTTCATTCTGTTAGCAATGACACTGTTAAATGCCCCCTCACGCGTCGGTTTAGGATAAAACAAATATTTTCGTACCTAAACGTGGAGTACGACGCATGCGCACAACAATGTGAAAGAACTCTATTATCGCATTGTACTTGCGAAATTTAACGTGGCCCGTTTAGGATTCCGTATAATTTTCTTAAATATATTAAGCGGAAAAACAAACGTGTATATTATTTGCTTTTTGAGTGCAATGTGTATTTATTTATCGTCGCTGCCAGAAACCTATGTGATCGACATCTTTGATAAGTGGTAGTCATACTGGATTTTGTAGAACAGTGCAAGATTTAAAGCACTTCCCAAATCTACCATGGTTCTTCTGGGTGCCCGGTTTATACAGCACAGCTTTAATCCTGGTTGAAGCCATAGTTTATATGCGGCGATTTCCTAGGTTTTACGTCCTGTCATGTCTTCTAAGGGTGTTTGAGAAACAGGAATTCGGATGCAATAGATTATATCATGTTACTGTTCATCAAATCAGTTGTTGTGTGATAGGAATCATTAGGAAGCAATTCTGAAATTCCGGACCTAGGTCAGGATCCGAACCCGAGACCTACGGAATACAAAGCGAAGGAAGTGCGTAATCACTAGGTCAGCAGTAAAATTAACGCCCTCTTATGGTTCTGTTTTAGCGGCCCGTTTACTTAGCTTTATTTTCATGAGCAATTTGCCTATACATCTCAATGGGCTTCTCTTTGATTTAACCTAGCTAATCAACTACTGTTTTTTACGTTTCAATTTACATTAAAATGGGAAAATCGTTGGTCTCCCTACATTGTTGTATTTACATGTATAAATTAAGGATGTTCTTGACTAATTGCTGCAACTCCACTGTTTGAGACGTTTCCTAACGCTCCAATGTATTTGTTTTGCTATAATACAAATGGCGAGATATAATAAAGTGGCGTAACTTGGGTAAGACTTGGAGAATTTAACACAAAATATAACATGTTTAAAAAGAGACGCAGTATAATATAGTATTCTAATGCTTGGTAAAATATTTTTTTGCTATTTTGGTAGGCAGATATCAACATGTAGAGACATGTTTATGGTTTGATTGTGTTTAACGTATTTGTAGCCTTTTATTGAAACAAGAGTTAACGATTTTGTTGTCAACGATGACTTTGACCAGGCAGATGATATATTCCAAGTACTAAATGAATATGATAAGTACTTTCAAAGTTATTAAGTTTAGTTAAGTTTAATTTGAATTTGAAAGGGGCATAATTCAAAAACTAGTGAAACATTAGTTATAATTCTTATTTCCACCAATTGCTTTCTTTATGCAGATGATATATTCCAAGTATTAAGTGAAAAGGACAAGTACTTTCAAAGTTATAAGCAACATAATGTTTCATGTTAAAGTTAGGGACTACCGGACGACGCCGACAACGACGCCGCCGGATGATAGGATCGTTGTTTCGACCTCTTGGGCGATCCCAAGAAAAAGCGAAAACACGATGCGATAACGCGAAACCACGATGTTAAATCGCAAAAACACGATGCGATATCGCGATATCGTGTTTTCGCGATCTTGAATCGTGGTTTCGCGATCTCGTATCGTGTTTCGTATGTTCGAGTTGTCGCCCAGGAGGTTGAAATGGCGAAACAACGATGATCTCAACGGAACACCGTCTATCCCTATCGCAGGCGACACAACAAAATAGCAGATTGGTGACAACTGGTAATCAGTGTAGCGCACTGTATACTTCGTGTTGGGAGATTAATTTACCCCATAACAAACTAACTCCACCGCTTTTGTCAGTATTCGTGCAAGATCTTTCAATATAGATACAACTTTCGTATTGTATTCAATTAGTTTAGAACTTTTATCATGCTTATTGGAAAACGTTAATATAAGCAGATTACATGTTCTTGCTTTGTCCCATTTTTTTTTATCTAATCATGCGTTTCTACGTATCTCAGTGAGTGGTCATACGTATCCATGTTTCTTTACCCACTCTATATTTTATCTTATACGAGCCAATGGAACCACAATTTGCAAAGTCCAGACTTGTTCGGCTCGTTACATTATACACTTAACTGATATTTACTTTGGCCAGTGATATGAAAGGCTATCAAACTAAGAAATCTTTCCGTCGATTTTACGTACTCGTACAAGTTCGAACATAAATAAATAAAGGAAGACAAATAACACGTTCAAACATGAATATAGACATTTACGAAATTTTATGGATTTTATGGACGGTATTAGTGACGGGTCATTATTGTGGTTTAATACATTTAAGCAAAATTTTTTATTATAGTTAGGCAGATTGCAACATGTAAAGACATGTATATGGTTTGTTTGTGTTGAACGTATTTATAGCCTTTTATTGACACTACCATTATTAATATCTATTGTAACCATAAAGGAAATTTCATTTGGAAAAGAACGCTTGAATTCAAAACATAGGTAACCATTTCAAGGTAACCATTATTTTTTTTATATTTCACTGAGTCAGACGAGCTAAGGTTTAGTATACTAGCATTTTGTTAGCAAAACAAAGAAAAGAACGAAAAATATAATATACTAATACTCTGACTGTTTGGCAGGAGTTAAGAACGACACGATACAATTTTGCTTTTAATGATTGTCTGCAATTGTGTAACTTTTATTTGAAAACAATAAGAGTGGAGTGTGAACTATAGGTTGACCAAGCTAAATTGGCGATGTTTACAAATATTATTAGAATGTAAACACGGGTTAAGACAAATTTACGCGTTAAAAATAAATTTTGCAAATGTACACCACACCTCCTCGATAGCGCAGTTGTTAACTCGTCGGGCTGGCATAGGCCTTACTCTTTTTTCGGCACGGGTTCGATTCACACTGACACACGGCGTTTAAGGAAATATTTTAGATTTATATTTTTAAAGTTTTATCGCAGTTATTTCTTATTAATTTATATATTTTGCTTCAATTTATTTTATCGCGGAAATAATTATTGTGTAAAAATATTTTTTAAAAGTAAAAAAAAACAAGTTTCGAACCTCCAACCTGTAACAGCGCTGCTACAATTGCATTAAGACTGCGTCTTAGACCACTCAGCTAATGGGACAAGTATTGGGAGTTTACCGCTTTGTATAAAACAACGATTATAATATTAATCCATTGTTTTCATATATTTTCAAATGTTAACACCCCAATGTAAACATTGCCAAATTACCTTTGTTCAATAATAATATATCATGTTCAAACTTTAACCATTGCTATACAAGGACCAAGCTAATTTGGCGATGTTTACAGTTAGTAATAAAATGTGAACACTGTTAAAGGCAAATTTACCCGTTAAAAGTACTATTTTGACATCCACTTTATATCGCCTCGATAGCGCTGTGGTCAACGTGTCCTGCCAGCACTGGCCTATGTTTTATTCGACAGGAGTTCGATTCACACTGACTCTTCAAGACATTTTTTTTATTTATATCTTGCTCTAAAAAGAAACTTGCGTTACAATGGAAATATCGGTATGATATATTGTTTCTAGTTATGGTAGCAGATACTCACATATATTTAAAATGTACTGAGGGAAATCATTGAATCTGAAAGCTAAAACACTACATTTTCAGTTAAAAATATACGAACTATTATACATGTATGTCACCTGTTTAACGAATACACTCGTCGCTGTTAAGTTAATGCGTGCGATAACTGTACGACACATTTCCCTTAAGAAAACAATTATTTCTATTTGCAGAACGAAGTTATTTTCTAGCGAACATCTAATGAGAATATTATCTATAACTGCATATTTCAATGGCCAAGCACTTTGGTCGGTTTAACACACTTTGTCTTCTGTTTCCGGGGTATTGTACTTTTCGGTCTGCTGTTGCCAGAGATTTCTCAGAGGTGGTTCACTAGGGTAGCTACAAATTCACTTGGAAATTATCAGTAAGGTCGGCATTCCATAGTTCCGTGATGCGTGATCCGTGTCCGCTTTTTTCACTCACCAGAGATATCGTTGGGTATATTCCATACCTCCGTGTCCGTTGCGCGTCCGTCTTCGTCTCCGCGACGTGGAACGGACACGGAGGTATGGAATATACCCAACGATATCACTGATGAGTTAAAAATTGCGGACACGGACGCGGACACGGACACGGATCACGCATCCCGGAAATATGGAATGCCGGCTTAACTCGTCTACGCGTGCTTGAAACCTCAATTCTTGTTCGAATGAAACGAATGAATGAATGAACTGAAACGACTATAGTAAAACAAATCTGGAGGCGTCTGATTGGCTGTTGAATGACGTCGTACTAGCTGTCTGTATCCTTTTTAAAATTTTCTCTCTCTTTAGCTTCTAATCAGCTAGACCCATTGCTCATCAACATAATTCATTATAGAACATGACATGGATAAAGAGAACTACAAATTTCGATTTCGGTTAGATTTTGCATGTTTTGGCTTGCACAGAACCTTCTTCATTGTTAATTACGCATTCAGGTTGCTTTACTTCAAGCCACCCCCCTTGGTTATTGTTTCAACATCCGCAAGGGGAATGAACAAACAGCGGCAAAAATTGATTGACAGTAAAACCTTATTTGGAAGTGAAATACAGCATCTTTTGATTTGAGCGGCAGTTCTAACAGTCGTCGCATGACAAAAAACGTGGTCCGGCCGCGTCTTGTGAAGTGCTTCAGTGCAACAGGTGTTTACGGAGGTTGCTCGCTGGGTCACAATCTAATTGAAATAGAAATTTTTAGTAGCTTATAAGTGGTGCTTTATTATTTATCTGTCCTCTTGACAATGAGCTATTAAGCTAGCGACATTATACAAACAAGAATAAATGTATACATAAGGCATTGCGCCTTTCGCCATTGCTTTGCACGCCATTGCTTTGCAGTAGACAAAAAAGAAAATAATAAATATCTCTCAAACGGCACAATTCACTTCCATTAAACTTTGCACAAATAAATGCTCTAAGTGTATGATTATTTTGCGTATGTTAAGAAAAGTTAGAACAGTAAAGAAAAATTCCTTAAATTCTATTTGCAAGTTATCACAAAAACCATGCAACACAAAACAACAATTCCAATGCCACATGCGTGAAATGATACTGATAACATTACCTAGGGTCCTTAAAAACTTAATTGTGAAACGAAAAAATCAACATTTTTATTTTTATGACATAAATTTTTGCGACCAGGAAATTGAAGGTCAGACACACTTTTTCATATAACTCGCATTGTAAACATTTGTAAGACCAAAGGACCTTAGGTATCGTTGTCAGTATCTCATTACTCGTGAAAACATTTTACATCGTTATTAATCCTACTTCATTTTTGTGATAAATTGCAAATAGAATTTTAGATATTTTGGGGGTCTAACTATTTTTCTTTACTATTCTAACTTTTCTTAGCATAAGTAAATTAATCATATATTTATAACATTAGTTTGTGCAAAGTTTGATGGAACTGCATTGTGCCGTTTGAGAGATTTTTATATTTTTCTTTTTTGTCTATGGCAAAGCAATGGTGAAAGGCGCAATACGATAACCGCCAGACAAAATTGGTTTACTAGTGTCGCTTGTTTTCTGAAGTAGGGACAGGCGAAGTGTAACAGTCAATAAAGAAATGACCGCTTGTAATGGAAGTAGTGCATTCACTTGTAATACCGAGGTAATTAACAAATGAAAATAAAGAAGCACCACATCGAATAGCTAGTATTTCTAGCGCCTTAGTACTGAAAAATGATTCTCAAAAAAGGTACTTGGTCTGCATTTTTAAGTATAGCTGTGTAATGTAAAAAATAAATATATTTCTTTGATTTCTTTTTCGTTGCAGCACTGCGACAATATTTTATTCCGTTAAAATGTCAGCAAACGTTGAGAGAAAACTTAGAGGAAAAGCTAATAAGGGAGAGGAAGATATTTACCCGGGAAAAATAAAAGATTGGAATTACGGAGAAGTATACAAGGAACTGAGTAAATCAATTTCGTTTACAGATATTCACCATGATGCTTCATTACGCGTTAAAGGTTTGATACAGGAAAGTCGAGGGTTTAAGGGAGGTGATAAGAAGTATGATGAAGTAAGAGGAGGAGATATAACGGGATTGTTTTCTTGGTGGTCAGTAGACATTGCGGAAACTGAGTTACAACGTATCAATGAAGATAACGAATCGGCTTGGAAAGAGAGCGCAGATGTGTTTCAACCTGGGAAATCGAGATACGGACAACATCGTTTTGTAATTGGTTTGAACGAAATGATTCGAGCATATGAAAAATGCTGTGGCTCACCAGCTGAGATACGAATTCTCGGGACATTTAAATATTCAAGAGAAGTTATGCATGCGCTTGTTATTTCACCACAAGGAGACGAAACATTTAAGACCAAACCGTTGCTGGCAAGTTTTACCAATCTTGAAGACCAAACTGATGGTGCGAGCGAAATATCTTTGGAAAGTAACGCGATTTTGAAATATTCGGAGAACGGTCGCTACCAATGGTAAACTTTTTCTTCAATTAAATGGGATAATCGGGCACCCCCTGACAAGACACGTTTGTGGGGTAATCTAGCATTCGCGTTCTTTTTAAGCCCTTTACCAGAGCAACTCTTACTCTTGGATGAAGATGTTGTGCTTAATACAGCGAACTGGCAAACACTACAAAGAAGTTCCATATGGCTCGGGGAAAGTGATGATACCGTTGTTAATGACACGGAAATTTTAGGAGAAGATGATCAGTCGGAGGCGGAAAATGGAAGAGAAAGTACTTTACATTTCGGAGGAGAAAGACAGCGGTGTACAAGCGAAGGGGTGGGGGAGAAATGAAAGACGACAGATAAAGCAGGAAGATACAAATACATATTTTATGCAGTAAATTGCATGTAATACATATAGTATTATCCGTCTACTGAGAATACGGAATGTGATGCATTATTTCAATTCTAGAGGAAACCCTACTAAGGAGTTAGCAATGAATTTTGATATATTATTTCTATTGTAAACATTTCTGAGGACAACAATGGGGCGGCGGTACGCTAAAAGACAGTCATCAATACGCTCAACAGACCTGTTTCCTAATACCGTTGTATTACGTGTTTCTATCGCTACCACATAATCTCCGAATTTCAGAACGAGACATAATATGTTGGGCCGCGTCATTACACATTATAGATTATAACGCAATGCGAAGAAATTTGACAAGTTTTACTGAATTACTCGACTCTTAAAATAATTGAAAACGATCATATTGCCCTCGCTGATTTTCCTAGAGAAACTGTTTATTTGAAACTGTTTATTGTGATGTTTTCAATCCGTATCGAAGCATGAAATTATATAGCCTCTAAATATGGATGAAGTGACACAAAATAACAGGATGTTTATTCTAACCAGACAACTGCAGTATACTGAATCTTGCTAACAAGAGTTGACCACATAGGTATATCTGTTGCACGTTCACTGCCTAACAGTTTTCTTTAAGAATAAACTTGAAGTGGGAATAAGAAATGTTTTAAAAGAATCGGACAAAGCAGCGTTTTTTAAAAAACAATCCTGGAAACACACTCGATTATTGCCGTAGATTAAACACAAGCCTTTCATTAGTTAAATTTCTTGAGTTTGATTGTTAGACAAACTTCATTAGCACAAGAAATAGACTGAGGCTCTTAAAGTCCGCCAGTTTTTGTATTCTCTTTTAATTTTAAGCCACAAACAAAACGATCGAGTTACATTTTGCTATTAAGGCCCTATCAGGATCGATCAATAGTACATTATATATATTAAATAAAAGATGGTAAAAAGCAAAATAATTTTCGTATGGTTCATAAGCCTAAAGTATTTTAGATTCTACTTCCATGGTTTCTTGTGTTCCTGAAATGAGCGCTTGTTCTAATCTAATAAACGGCATTATTTGGCATAATAAATAATTTCTTTTTTTTCTTGCAAACTCCATGTGTGAGTATCGATTTACACCATAACACTTTTTGGGTCCAAATACTTAAAATTTTAAAGAAATAGTGTCGAGATTACATAATTAAACCCATAGCATTTACTATTAATATGCAAGTCGGCATACGGCGCCTCGTTCTGAAATCGCATTTCGATAAAAATCGGAAAAACCGTTCCGCGAAGGAGCAATGTGAAAAGGGTCTGCGGACGACAGAGATTAACGACTACGATGGCCACAGGAAGATAATTGCACTTTATGATTACACGTTCAGCGTGGTAGCATCAATAATGATTTTGTTTTAACTTGTCTAATATCAATTTATAACATAAATGGCGACACGTTACCTCAGTTACAAGTATTTCGTTAGTCTAGTATGTTGAAAAATCATTTCAATCCATAATTACAAATGTAGTTGTTATCAGCTAATCAACCTCATAATTTTGCATTTCACGAGCGCACTATTGGAATGTTAAAATCCGAGCTGCGAGAGTTTAAACCTAGTTGTTTTGATGACTACCAATCTGTTTATTAGTTATGAACATTACATTTTATCTTTTATTTGCAATTACTCATTCAGATGGAAATTTATATATTATGCTCTTTCTCAAAGATTTGCATAAAAGTGCCTAGTTTTGAGCTTGTTGCGCAAAAACTGCCCTGTTTTTGAGATCTATCTATATCCCTGTCTATATCCAAGTTGGAGCACTAATTACGATGCGGTCTTTTATGTTTTTGAAATTCTTAAAAGTCGTTAACAGGCTCAATGAAACCGAGCCTGCAATATTTTCATATTTTTCGTCTTCGGTGGTTTTCAAAGTGACCTTTGCATTTTAAGATAAAAAAAACTTAAACGATTGTTTTAAAATAGAAACTTGGTAATCATTCTATACGTGCATCTGTATTTTTATCATTTAATCTTTAACTATTTAATTTATGTTACAAAAATTCCACCGCCACAATATTCAAAACTTGCCCTTGAATATATGAATTATTAACGAAATACGAATTGATTTCACTGCGGGGAATCACGTGGTTTTGTTTTGATACCATGCACGGATAATGGCCGACCAAAACAGTCGGTAAGTTGATCTTTTTTAGTTATTGTATAGCCCACATCGGTTTATACTCTCCAAGATATAGTCTACCATACGCGGAATTGAATTTCTTTTCCATTAGTACCTTATTTTCCCCTCAGAGTTTTCCCTCCACGTACAGATCATTTTACGTTTTGTATATGGACATTATTTTAATAGCCCGCATTCGTGTTAAACGTGGCATACACAAGACAATTTAAATAAAACTGATGAAATGTATGAAGGTGTCGCTATGACATCGAAGATCGAAGATCGAAATTCAATATCGAGCTGAATATCGAGCCCGCTCTGAGATCGAAATTCAGATAAAAGTGAATTTCGAGCTGGGATGAATATCAAGCCAGCTCTGAGATCGAAATTCAAACAAAACCCTGCGAATATCGAGCTGGGGTGAATATCGAGCCAGCTCTGAGATCAAAATTCAGGTAAAAGTGAATTTCGAGCTGGGAAGAATATCGAGCCAGCTCTGAGATCGATATTCAAACAAAACCCTGCGAATATCGAGATGGGGTGAATATCGAGCCAGCTCTGAGATCGAAATTCAGATAAAAGTGAATTTCGAGCTGGGATGAATATCGAGCCGGCTCTGAGATCGAAATTCAAACAAAACCCTGCGAATATCGAGCTGGGATGAATATCGAGCCAGCTCTGAGATCGAAATTCAGATAAAAGTGAATTTCGAGCTGGGATGAATATCGAGCCAGCTCTGAGATCGATATTCAAACAAAACCCTGCGAATATCGAGCTGGGGTGAATATCGAGCCAGCTCTGAGATCGAAATTCAGATAAAAGGGAATTTCGAGCTGGGATGAATATCGAGCTAGCTCTGAGATCGAAATTCAAACAAAACCCTGCGAATATCGAGTTGTGATGAATATCGAGCCAGCTCTGAGATCGAAATTCAGATAAAAGTGAATTTCGAGCTGGGATGAATATCGAGCCGGCTCTGAGATCGAAATTCAAACAAAACCCTGCGAATATCGAGCTGGGATGAATATCGAGCCAGCTCTGAGATCGAAATTCAGATAAAAGTGAATTTCGAGCTGGGATGAATATCGAGCCAGCTCTGAGATCGATATTCAAACAAAACCCTGCGAATATCGAGCTGGGGTGAATATCGAGCCAGCTCTGAGATCGAAATTCAGATAAAAGGGAATTTCGAGCTGGGATGAATATCGAGCTAGCTCTGAGATCGAAATTCAAACAAAACCCTGCGAATATCGAGTTGTGATGAATATCGAGCCAGCTCTGAGATCGAAATTCAGGTAAAAGTGAATTTCGAGCTTGGATGAATATCGAGCCAGCTCTGAGATCGATATTCAAACAAAACCCTGTGAATATCGAGCTGGGGTGAATATCGAGCCAGCTCTGAGATCGAAATTCAGGTAAAAGTGAATTTCGAGCTGGGATGAATATCGAGCTAGCTCTGAGATCGCTATTCAAACAAAACCCTGCCAATATCGAGATGGGGTGAATATCGAGCCAGCTCTCAGATCGAAATTCAGATAAAAGTGAATTTCGACTTGGGATGAATATCGAGCCAGCTCTGAGATGGATATTAAAACAAAACCCTGCGAATATCGAGCTGGGGTGAATATCGAGCAAGCTCTGAGATCGAAATTCAGGTAAAAGTGAATTTTGAACTCGGATGAATATCGAGCCAGCTCTGAGATCGATATTCAAACAAAAGCCTGTGAATATCGAGCTGGGGTGAATATCGAGCCAGCTCCGAGATCGAAATTCAGATAAAAGTGAATTTCGAGCTGGGATGAATATCGAGCCAGCTCTGAGATCGAAATTCAAACAAAACCCTGCCAATATCGAGCTGGGGTGAATATCGAGCCAGCTCTGAGATCGAAATTCAGATAAAAGTGAATTTCGAGCTGGGATGAATATCTCGCCAGCTCTGAGATCGATATTCAAACAAAACCCGGCGAATATCGAGTTTGGGTGAATATCGAGCCAGCTCTGAGATCGATATTCAAACAAAACCCGGCGGATATCGAGCTGGGGTGAATTTCGAGCCAGCTCTGAGATCGATATTCAAACAAAACCCTATGAATATCGAGCTGGGGTGAATATCGAGCCAGCTCTGAGATCGAAATTCAAATAAAAGTGAATTCCGAGCTGGAATGAATATCGAGCCAGCTCTGAGATCGATATTCAAACAAAACCCGGCGAATATCGAGCTGGGGTGAATATCAAGCCAGCTCTGAGATCGAAGTTCAGATAAAAGTGAATTTCGAGCTGGGATGAATATCGAGCCAGCTCTGAGATCGATATTCAAACAAAACACTGCGAATATCGAGCTGGGGGTGAATATCGAGCCAGCTTTGAGATCGGAATTCAGATAAAAGTGAATTTCGAGCTGGGATGAATATCAAGCCAGCTCTAAGATCGATATTCAAACAAAACCCTGCGAATATCGAGCTGGGGTGAATATCGAGCCAGCTCTCAGATCGAAATTCAGATAAAAGTGAATTCCGAGCTGGGATGAATATCGAGGCAGCTCTGAGATCGAAATTCAAACAAAACCCTGTGAATATCGTGCTGGGGTGAATATCGAGCCAGCTCTGAGATCGGAATTTAGGTAAAAGTGTATTTCGAGCTGGGATGAATATCTCGCCAGCTCTGAGATCGATATTCAAACAAAACCCTGCGAATATCGAGCTGGGGGTGAATATCGAGCCAGCTCTGAGATCGAAATTCAGATAAAAGTGAATTTCGAGCTGGGATGAATATCGAGCCAGCTCTGAGATCGATATTCAAACAAAACCCTGCAAATATCGAGCTGGGGTGAATATCGAGCAAGCTCTGAGATCGAAATTCAGATGAAAGTGAATTTCGAGCTGGGATGAATATCGAGCCAGCTCCGAGATCGATATTCAAACAAAACCCTGCGAATATCGAGCTGGGGTGAATATCGAGCCAGCTCTGAGATCGAAATTCAGATAAAAGTGAATTTCGAGCTGGAATGAATATCGTGCCAGCTCTGAGATCGATATTCAAACAAAACCCTGCGAATATCGAGCTGGGGTGAATATCGAGCCAGCTCTGAGATCGAAATTCAGATAAAAGTGAATTTCGAGCTGGGATGAATATCGAGCTAGCTCTGAGATCGAAATTCAAACAAAACCCTGCGAATATCGAGTTGTGATGAATATCGAGCCAGCTCTGAGATCGAAATTCAGGTAAAAGTGAGATGAGATCGAATTCCACGTACGCCCGACCTTTTTCCACTTTCTCTTTTCATATATAAACATATTGAAACCTATACCGCAGTCATTTAATTATAAGATATATGAGATCGATATTCAAACAAAACCCTGCGAATATCGAGCTGGGGTGAATATCGAGCCAGCTCTGAGATCGAAATTCAGATAAAAGGGAATTTCGAGCTGGATGAATATCGAGCTAGCTCTGAGATCGAAATTCAAACAAAACCCTGCGAATATCGAGTTGTGATGAATATCGAGCCAGCTCTGAGATCGAAATTCAGGTAAAAGTGAATTTCGAGCTGGGATGAATATCGAGCCAGCTCTAAGATCGATATTCAAACAAAGCCCTGCGAATATCGAGCTGGGGTGAATATCGAGCTAGCTCTCAGATCGAAATTCAGATAAAAGTGAATTCCGAGCTGGGATGAATATCGAGCCAGCTCTGAGATCGAAATTCAAACAAAACCCTGCGAATATCTAGCTGGGGTGAATATCGAGCCAGCTCTGAGATCGAAATTTAGGTAAAAGTTAACTTCGAGCTGGGATGAATATCGAGCCAGCTCTGAGATCGATATTCAAACAAAACCCTGTGAATATCGAGCTGGGTTGAATATCGAGCCAGCTCTGAGATCGAAATTCAGATAAAAGTGAATTTCGAGCTGGAATGAATATCGAGCCAGCTCTGAGATCGAAATTCAGATAAAAGTGAATTTTGAGCTGGAATGAATATCGTGCCAGCTCTGAGATCGATATTCAAACAAAACCCGGCGAATATCGAGCTGGGGTGAATATCGAGCCAGCTCTGAGATCGAAATTCAGATAAAATTGAATTTCGAGCCGGGATGAATATTGAGCCAGCTTTGAGATCGATATTCAAACAAAAACCTGTGAATATCGAGCTGGGGTGAATATCGAGCCAGCTCTGAGATCGAAATTCAGATAAAAGTGAATTTCGAGCTGGGATGAATATCGAGCCAGCTCTGAGATCGATATTCAAACAAAACCCTGCGAATATCGAGCTGGGGTGAATATCGAGCCAGCTCTGAGATCGAAATTCAGGTAAATGTGAATTTCGAGCTGGGATGAATATCGAGCCAGCTCTGAGATCGAAATTCAGATAAAAGTGAATTTCGAGCTGAGTTGACTCTCCAGCCAGGTCTGTGATCGATATTCAAACAAAACTCTGCGAATATTAAGCTTGGGTGATTCTCCAGTTTAGATGAATATCGGACCAGCTCTGAGATCAATATTCAAAGAGACCAAATGAATTTCGTGTTTGTCTGAATTTCGAGCTAGCTCTCTGAAGAAATCACGCCAATATCGAGCTGTTGTGAATATCGATCTAGCTCGAAGATCGCTTCTGCATATTCACGCTGTGTTAAATATTCAATATTATGTTCAGCGTCTCTGCAACACCAACTACAACCTTTTTTTTTAAATCAAATTTGTTTAAAGCAATTCCGCCCCATTTAAAATCTGTATTTATCTAGCCCGTGACAAACTTGGCTGTTTTAAGGTCGTCAGTAATCATTGCTGTACATTCATTCTAGCTGGAAGATCGATGTTTTTGTGCGATATTTTTTATCAAACCTTTCTTAAACGCCCGTTTCTAATGAAGCGATATTTGATTGTGTTCATAAGGGGTTGAAAATCATTTAAATACTTGAAAGTATATGAAACCCGAACGACTTCATTATTCTTAAATAGCATGTTGTAATTATATCGCCACTCTGATTAAGAGACTATCGCAGTACCAATGAAAAAAACATATAAAGGAAGAAAACTTGTGCTTTATTTAGACGTATAGATTTTCCAATGTTTAAATGTAACAAAGGTAAAAAGTCTAAAGATGGCATGAATACTTTAAAATTGTTATAAATGTAATATTAATGAATAAAAGTTCAAATTCTGTTCATAAACTAACACAATAATAAAAACAACACAAATCATCATTTTAGAAGTAAACACGTATAGAATGATACTGGCAAGAATGTCTTGTGTTCTTTCAATGACCTGTAAATGATGACGAGCAACAATAAAAACGTGTATTGGTTTGTTACATATTTACACGACCATGAAGCTCAAGATAAAACACAATTTTACAAAAATCTTGTATTTGTAACATTTGTTGACAAAAAGACACAATATATCGTTGTCAGTATCTTTTTACTGATATAAGGATTGAAAACAGTGATCTGTGATGTTTAGATTCTGCATTTGGATGTTATGGAGTTTTCAAGTTTGGCTATTTTACTGTATTGTTTTAATATTTTAACGTATGTGAAAAGATACAGTAAAAATATCTTTTGCAATTTTTATCGAGCTGCATTTTGTCGATAGGGATGTCAGATTTTATAATTTCCTTTTTATCGATGAAAGTGCAAGGAAGACTGTGAACAGACCCTTAAACATGTTAAATATGGTGTGTTCCACATGTACCGAACTTACTTTATCTGACTTCCAAAACCAATAACTGATGTTTTAAAATTCTACACATTCATTGTGTTTTCAGTACCTAAAGGACTCAAATGAAAAAAAAACACAAAATAAAGGTATTAACTTTTCCGAGATTTATTTAAAATACTTGACAAATAAGCTAAAACGAAGTATCTGTAGGTCGTTCTAGAACAATAACAAAGATTTACAATTATTGACTCATTCACTATCACAGATAACCATAAAGTGAGTTTGACATATGTGTCGTTTACAATGTTTCACTAACAATGTACACATTAATAAGGCAAACAAAGCATGTTTCTTTCAATGTCATTGTCCTTGTCCTGGTCTTATTGTCTCCTTATGGAAAAGGCGCATAAGTTACCTTTTTTCTTCTGTTAACAGTTACAAAGTAAAACGGTAATAGCCACTAAAGTTAACATCGTCTAACAATGCAAAATAGAAAGTCTAAATTCAGATATCAAAACAACACCAAAAACAGTTACAAACAAACAGGAACTGAAAGGTTCGGCCTTTCAAGCGCAAGTGATAAAGCATTTTCAACAGGTGTGCACACCTGCCCCATGAGGACATGATACGCACGTTAAACATAATTCCTTTTTTAACCAGTCTTACAATGAAATTAAAGTTTCGTACATAAAAAAATTATCTAAAGGTATAGCAACAATTCCTTCTATAGATTATTTGGTTTGTTTATTGGAAGAACGACTCGCCACCCAAAATAACAATAGACATGTTCATTATGCAATGCACATCTAAAAAAAGACTGCAAAATTTCTACGATTTATAGATTGAACACGTGTATGATTCGTATAAATACTGCCCATCTTATACGATAAAGCATTAAACAAAAACAAGTATGTTGGTAGAATGAAGTACGATACGACAAGTATGTTGGTAGATAAAGTACTATACGACTAGACTGTTGGGAGAATAAAGTACGATAATACAAGTATGTTGGTAGAATAAAGACCGATACGACAAGTATGTTAGTACAGTAAAGTACGATACGACAAGTATGTTGGTACAGTAAAGTACGATACGACTAGTATGTTGGTGCAGTAAAGTACGATACGACAAGTATGTTGGTAGAATAAAGTACTATACGACTAGACTGTTGGGAGAATAAAGTACGATAATACAAGTATGTTGGTAGAATAAAGTACGATACGACAAGTATTTTAGTACAGTAAAGTACGATACGACAAGTATGTTGGTACAGTAAAGAACGATACGACTAGTATGTTGGTGCAGTAAAGTACGATACGACAAGTATGTTGGTAGAATAAAGTACGATACGACAAGTATGTTCGTACAGTAAAGTACGATACGACAAGTATGTTGGTAGAATAAAGTACGATACGACTAGTATGTTGGTAGAATAAAGTACGATTCGACAAGTATGTTGGTAGAATAAAGTACGATACGACTAGTATGTTGGTAGAATAAAGTACAATACGACAAGTATGTTGGTAGAGTAAAGTACGATACGACAAGTATGTTTGTAGAATAAAGTACGATAATACAAGTATGTTGGTAGAATAAAGTACGATACGACTAGTATGTTGGTAGAATAAAGTACGATAATACAAGTATGTTGGTATAATAAAGTACGATTATACAAGTATGTTGTAGAATAAAGTACGATACGACTAGTATGTTGGTACAGTAAAGTACGATACGACTAGTATGTTGGTACAATAAAGTACGATAAGAAAGGTATGTTGGTAGAATAAAGTACGATACGACTAGTATGTTGGTAGAATAAAGTACGATACGACAAGTATGTTGGTAGAGTAAAGTACGATACGAAAGGTATGTTGGTAGAATGAAGTACGATACTACAAGTATGTTGGTAGAATGAAGTACGATACGACAGGTTTGTTGATAGAATAAAGTATAAAATAACAAATATGAAATGGAAATGATTCTGTGAACATTAATTAAGCTGATAACATTCAACTCCCCTTGTTAATAATGATGAAGCTAAAATAACATTTTTCAGTTACAAAATATTAACCACATTAAAGGCACTTTTTTTTTTTTCTTGTCTAAGGCTAGTAATGAGCATTCCAAACGAATGGAACATATAATAAGACCCAACAACGAGAGTTTTAAAATGCTAAAGGAAACATTCCCTCCGGCCGGACGTGGCACAGTTATACATTTTTGATATGTATTATACCAAACAATATATTGCATGCGATGGTGTCCACGATGTTTTTTTGTTCTTTAAGGGCTGAAGAATGCCGTCGAGGCCATCATACCACAGAAAGTCATGTTGTTCTGAAGCAACAATTGAACAATAATGATTTAATCGGTGTAATGTTATGCCAGCAAGTTTGTACGTTTTACATTCCAATAACGACTCTGTGCTATGTAAGAGTACTTCCAAAGGTAAATATCCGTACATGGCAAGTTCAAAAACTCTGAGAACAAACATAGGTGAGGTCTTCGTAACAAGTCTCCTTACACTACGTTCTCCATGGCAAGTTGACGCATTCCTGAAAATAAACCTTTCTGTTTTACGTATTCATTAAACAATCACATTGTTTGGGGAATTGTTTTTCTTCTTCTAAAGGTCAGTTAATGAAGAATTCAAGTAACAGTTCATAGACGAGTACACTATCGAACTTATCATATACCTACAGAAGTGGTAGTGTTGTTATTCTTATGAAATGCACCTCTACCGGTCGTCGAAGTGTGAGGAAAATCACTTTCATAGTGTTTGCAATATTCTCCTGATATAAAGGAACCATTAAAAAGGGAATGACCAAAAACTGACTTGGCAAATAGTTATGGTTCCTTTGCACTAAACTCGTTCTTATTAATTCAAATTCATCATCGGGACCCGGTTTTAGCAAAAACACCTCTAGATTGTGAACAAATATCCGCAGGTTGACATGTTTTAGGGGTACCTCGTATTGTACCGCACCGCGCCGAAACAAGGAAAGCAAAACCAGAGAGATTCGACTTCAATAGTTATATCATCCGCAATAGACGGAGAGATCCGGAAATCTCCGTATGTTCAGATTAGCATGGTGCCAGTACACTGCATCCATTAAACCAGTCAACATACCGCATATCCGTTGGATTAATGGCGGCCGCGCACCGTTAGTAGTAAATCAAAATTTTTAACCAATGAAATGTTGTAAAAATCACACGTGTTTAACAATTATGCATAGAAAAATAAAATGCTAGTCTGTCATTAGCATTATATTGTGGAAACTTCAGGCGAAACTTTAAAGCGTTTAAATTTTATTAGATTTGATAAAATGCTCTGTTTAATTTTATAAAATTTCTTTATGGTCATAGTATTTTTATGTTTGCATATCTTTTATTTCTTTCTAGTCAATAAATATTGTTTCAAATCTAAGTGCGAATAGCAATAATTTTATAGTTAAAGTATATTTCATTTTTCCATGAGATTCATTTCTTTCTAGTCAATTAAAAGTTTCAAATCAAAAGTTGACTTATTATTTATTTTTCCTTGCACAATATGACTTCAGTCTTGGATACTAGCATCCGCCCGAATGCCCGTGGTAGGTACATTTGTAAAATCTTGATAAAGCAGAAGCACGACACGCAAACTATTGCACTGCCATCCGAAAGTTCCTTCACACTCTTGCAATAGGAAACTCCACAAAATCTATAGAGGATGTGTTAGTACTTTCAGTGCTTTGATTATTTCAGTAATTGATACCACATTTTATACATTTTGTTTAAGGGATAAATAAAGCCAGCACGTTTTCAAATAAGTTTTCCATGAATAAACATAACACTAAGAAATAGCTTCTTGTTATCTAGCTTTACATTAAAAATGGTTATTTTTTATGCTAATCATTACGTACGACTATCTGTTTGATGATTTAATTTACCCGTTAATAAAAAGGGCATTATAGTCAATCATCTGCTTCTCATTCGTTATTCCATAAAACGGAATTTTTCCCTCAACGCCGTTTATCCTTTTTAAGATGTTTTTGTCCAATACTTTTGTTTCGGTTTTAACTTTGAATTTATTCAGCGAAACAATAGTCAGATTGCATAAAAATGAAGTTTTCTGTTTGATTATGTGATAGATCCCCAACTCGTGCATCGTACACCCATGTCGTTTTTTCATTTATTATATTTATTCATAAGATTTAATTTTAAAAGTTAAACATTAATTCGTGTAAATATACCTGAGTACCAAAGTTTACAATTCACAGGAATTCGTCTTAATACTTTTTGGTGGTAGTGGTTTTATTGTGATTGGGGATGATACTTTGGTACCTTTTTTCTGGTATCGGGACATAAATAAATAAATACATATGTTACTTACATCTCGATATCGTTGGCATCCTCACTGTCTCCTGAGCACCAGCATTTTTCAGTGTTATTCAGCCACTTGTTGATAACTTGTTGTACTGATTTCACGGGACTCGTCATGCTGAAACCGATAACAACTGGCTTAACATTCAGCGTTTCAGGGAAATGATCATTAAATCCTGTTTTAGTTGCTTTCAGAGCGAATTTTAAAGAAAATAAGACATTTTGTTTATCTTACTATGTTATTTTTGGAAATGACTAAATTTGCACAGTTGGAAAACAGCGGCTACTTACGTGGATGATTATGGTAAAAATTAGCGATCTTTCGAAGATTTTCACCGACAGTTATTTGTTACTCGGGCTCTATCAAATAAGCCACCATGACGTGCGTAGATGTTGAGGTCAAACCTCTATCACTTTGAGGGTGGGGTGGAAACTCTGTCAGAAACAGTCGGCATAATCGCCATTTTCAAAATCGCACGACTAAGCATATGCTCTGAAACAATGTGTAAAAACCAAGATCATGTGTAAGAGCATGTTGTTTTCGTGATATGGGTTTTATACATCGGTAATGAGATAAAACAATACTACCTCGTGAAGCAAAACCGAACCAATGATATCGCAACTGACAGTACTCGGAGATGGCACTTGGGGCATTGCTTAACTTAATGTTATTTTAATTCTCACGAAATTCCATTAAAAGTAAACAAAATGTTAGCTCTGCTTTGCTGAATTAATAACTTATATGCATTTCGCTGCAATCAATATGCAATTTGGTCAGGGGTAGCTTAAACAAAAACCGCGCTCAAACTACTGAACAGTGCACACCGATATACATTTTATGACGACGACGAGCAGACACATTTTACCACGAGATGCTTCGAAAAAACGTGCCATGATTCAGATTTTGTAATCAATACGGGTGCTTAAACAACCCGTTTTCAAAAGTCGTGTTTTAGAAAATTCTCCTTAATATTTTAGTTTCAACGATGACATAACTGAGTGTAAAAATATACGATCGGATCGATATTTTTTGCGTTCATCGAGATATGAAAAACACAAGGAATGTTTAAAAAGTATGTGGTTTGACGCACATTTAACAATCCAAATGTTTTCATTCGCTGACGAACGCAATTACATAGAGATTCAATTCTTAAAACAAATTTTTTTACACCATGCAATTAACTCCTTTTATATTGTGTTAGAAATAAAAAAAAACAATCTCATATAGTATCGGATGTATACTAACACAAAACACTTAGTTACGATAAGTTATCTTTTTATTGTTAAAATAATAGCGAAATGCTACTGGTAGCATTTTAAGTTTAGTTTTATTTAAAGTGGTTATAATCCCATAGCTGTTATTCTATCAACAAAGCCTGATCCGAACAGTCACAAAATTAAAGACTTAGGTTACTTTTTCCTACTAATCAATAATGTGTAATATACCTGACGATTACTCCCGACAGTTCTTTTGACTCTCTGTATGGTGATGGACAGTTCTTGTTGTTGCATTTTGAGGTCACATTGGATTTCCATTCTGCATCCAAAAATCGAAAAAAGAAGTCGACTTCATCACCATGGAGATTACGAATGTGGTGTGTTGGGGCAGATGTGAAATTAACACAGACTAGCTTTGCAGCAGCGAATTCATGTTCATTCATTAGGGAGAATACCCTTTGTAATGTTCTGAATACATCACTTGGATATTCTGATATAATGTTTCTTAGAATTTCACTTTCTAGTGTTTTAAGATAAATTATTGTCAGTCCGTTATCAACAATGCATGTGTTGTACAAGGTTAATCCTTCCACTTTTCCATCCCATTTTTGAACTTCAGGGTACTTTGTATAGCTTGACTGAGTCGGTTGGTATTTTGTGGTTTTACTTTTCTTACTTTTCTAGACCACACTTCTTCTTTTAATTGGACTGAAATATCTGTTTCTGCTTTTCTTTTTCGATTCGGTGTCTTTGTTTTCTTTTTTCGTGTTCCTGGAAACAGTAGTTCTGTTATTCTGCTCTCCAGAAGGCTTCGCAAGTTCACTGCGAATTTTGCTGGTCTTCTGTTTCTACCAATACAAATATTTGTTTTAACTAGTTTAAACCAACTCTCTACATCAGAGTTTGTGCATCGTGTTGTATTTTCCCCCTTCCATTTCAACATTACCCCAGACCATAATGGGAAGAGATGCATAAATCTGTCCAACAGACATTTTGTCACTTCTGGGCAGAATAATGAATTTACCTGTAAGTCATCTGATGACTCATTTTGCATCTCACAACGCTTCGCAATTTCTTCAAAAACCTGTGTAAATGGAGAGGATTCTTTAATTGTTTTCCCAGCCTTCAATAAGGAGTCTTCACAAATATCCTCTAATGTTTCTTCATCTTCATCATCGTCATTTTGGTCATTATTTATGCCTGCAAATTCCCGTTTTAGTCGGTCTAATGACTCTGTTACTTCATTGTTGAGATATTTTGAATAAAATACATTGCACATGTCAGAAAACAGAGACTTTGCTTCACAAAGTGTGCTTGAATTCTGCAACCGAGCGAATGACTTGTATATAAATGTTCTTAATTTTTTTCTAATGTTGTGTTTGTACTTCTGAAGATTTCTTGAGAAGTCTTTCCAAATAGTGCCGCACACAAATGTAAGATAGTCAGACCTTCTTCTGCGGTGTCTTTACTTGATAAAATTTCATAACAGCGTTGCATGTATGTTTTGATGTTCATGTTATTAAACGTTTTTAGTACTGACTGTATTAATGCATAGCTGAAGTCTGTTTCAACGTGACCAATCTTCATCTCTTTGCCTTTTAGCTTAGCAGAACGCATCACTGTAGATAAAAATAATTCAATTCTTGGAATGGTATGTTCTGTAGTAATCATGTCAGCCACTGATATTTGTGGTAGTTCAGGGTCTGGTCGCATTACTAGCGAATACATATAAGGTCTCTTCTGTTCCGGTATGTTTCTAATGACTGATCCAGTTGCGTCAATATGAAGAGGAACTTGTGATGCGAATTTTGTTAACAATTCTATCTCCCGATCAGAGAACATGATCACACAGAAAGGGTCCAGTCCAATATCACGTATGTATGGGTCTCCTTGCTTTTCATAAGATTCTTTTAGGATCTGAAGTTCCGAAAATAAGTTACTATGATATTGTTCATGTTTCACTCGTTCCGATATTACTTTCCTTAACACTTCTAATGTCGGGACGGACGTGTAGTTTCCCTTTTCCATTTCTTCCTTATCAGCGCGCAAAACGTTTTCAGCGAAAACATTATAAGGTGTCGACTTCTCTATTTTCTCTCCAGTAGATTTCCTGTTCATACCTGTAAGGTTTCTCCTATTTACTTCTTTGTCACTGTGATGTGCATTTAGGTGTCCTTTCGTTCGACAAATAACTTCTACAGCTTCGTTTGTTGTTGGTTCCTCCATTATAGAGAATGTAAATTTTAATCTGCATGAACCTCCTGTACATGTTGCTGTGGCTTGGAAGAATGGCGCTGCTGATTTTCTGCTCCTCACAGCTTTTACGTGATGCGATCTGAACGACAGCACATGTAGCCTTTGTGTACTTTATTCACGTGCTGTGATAGAACATCCGTCCAGTTACTTTTCATTCTTCTAATAGTTCTTCCTTTTCCGCCATAACGTTTTCTTCAGGTTTTATTTCAGACCAGATCTGGTTGCTGATGGCAAAAACAAAGCCGTCACTACTGAAATTAGCCTGTTCCGGCGTATTTTCATTACTTAAAGTTGAAAAAATGTCCTCCTTGTCATTTTGTAATTTGTGTTTTTTGTGTTTCTTGTGCTTCTTTTCATATTTCCCCGAAATTTTATTAATGGTTTGATTGAAGCCTTCATTAGTCGTAAAACTATTTCTTGTATGGAAGTTATTATCTTGTTCTCCTTCACGTGTGGTTTGATCATCGTTGGGAATTTCCTCATTCAAAACTTCTTGATTGTCCTGGACTTGTTCCGATAGTGCTGGTTGATAATCTGAACTTTCTATGTCTATAAATGAAACATCACTGATGCCGGTGAATACTTGGTTTTCTGGTTTTTCTTGATGTATCCGCTGTTCCTCACCACTCAGCACATATTCATTATTAAGCACAGTTTCACGCTTGGTAAGATCTTTTTGTAATTTGTGTTTCTTGTACTTCTTGTGTTTCTTTTTAGGTTTTCCCAAAATCTTATTCATAGTTGGATCGAAGCCTTCATTTGTCGTAAAACTAGTTGTTGTATGGAAGTTATTCTCTTGTTCTCCTTCACGTGTGGTTTGATCATCGTTGGGAATTTCCTCATTGAAAACTTCTTGATTGTCCTGGACTTGTTCCGATAGCGCTGGTTGATAATCTGAACTTTCTATGTCTATAAATGAAACATCACTGATGCCGGTGAATACTTGGTTTTCTGGTTTTTCTTGATGTATCCGCTGCTCTTTTCCATTCAGTACATTTTCTTTATTGAGCCAAATATGCTTTTCTTCGTTCTGTCCAGTGAACTGTGCACCCTTTGAAACTTTATTTCTTTCGTATTCGATCAATACACGAAGTGCACGCAAGTGACAAATATCTTCGCTGGACGCTTTTTTCCTCCGTTTATTTCTCGGCATTTTTCTGTCAAACAAGAAAGCAAATAATTTACTAAAATATTAAATTTGCCTGAAGGTTTCGTTTACTATTTTCTTAGTCTCCCTTATTTGAATTTTAAATTTTATGCATTACTAGAATTTTGTGTTCTACGGAACACATGCACCTGGAACACAAGAGTCGCGTGCTTGAAAGAGATAAAATTTGGCTCATTTCTCATATTATATGATAAAAAGATGTAACATAATTTTCATTGCAATAAGTCGTATACTGTTAACGTTATAAGCCACAGTACATTTCAAAAGTAAGTTAAGACCCTTATAGATAAAATCTTTAATTCAACAAAATATTATTAAAGTGTAATAAAACTTCCAAGGGAAATAATTCTGTAAAGTTTGTGCACTTGCCTTCCAATAATCAATATGTGTTTTTTTCAGTTGTAGAGATATGCTACAGTTATTTTCAAAGCATAAAAACTTTTTTATGTGGCAAATGTGGCAAAAAGACACAATTTTGCCGAATTTAAAAATTAAAACACATTACTGGACAAACCTAATTTTTTCTCCCTTTACCGCGATGCACGATTTTACGATGGTGAAATCACGATGGTACGATGATGAAAACGCAAAGGCACAATGGCGAAACCACGAAGGAACGATGGTACGATGGTGAAAGCGCGATGTTATATCGCGGTTTCATCATCGGACCATCGTTGTTTCACCATCGTGCAATCGTTGTTTCACCATCGTCCCATCGTTGTTTCACTATCGTACCATCGTTGTTTCATCATTGTGCCATCGTTGTTTTACCATTGTGCCATCGTTGTTTCACCATCGTACCATCGTTGTTTCATCATCGTACCATCGTTGTTTCGCCGTCGTACCATCGCCATCCGGTGAAGCATGCGCATTTCCGCTGCTTTTCTTATTTATAAATAATGGACGAATGTATCGGCAACTATTTTGTTAGATGTCTGATTACATTTTTCTGCAAAAAGTAAATGTACATCAGCGGATTTTACTGCGCATGACTACAGGAAGGCGATGGTACGATGGTGAAACAACGATGGCACGATGGTGAAACAACGATTGCAAGATAATGAAACAACGATGGTTCGATTGTGAAACAACGATGGTACGATGGCACGTTGGTGAAACCACGATGGTACGATGATGAAACCGCGATATTACATCGCGTTTTCACTATCGTACCATCGTGCCTTCGTGTTTTCACCAAGTTTGTCCATACGGAACACCGTATAATTAGGACATTGCATATGTTCGTGTACAGTATCGTCTTCTGTTTAAACTTACGATTGTGAATCTTGCAACCTCAATGACTGATCCTTGGACAATATTGCCTAAAAGTTAATTCGGTATTCTACCCGTCCACCGACATGATAAATTTATTAAGTATCAAGTAGTTGTACCATACGTTCTATGGAGTTACTTTGTTGGCATTTTGCTAACAGCTGGAATGTTGATAAAATACTTTGCAAAATACGCATTACTGCACGTAAAAATTCATGAATCAGACAAGAATCAAAATTCTTCGACTCCGCATTTATAACAACAAACTGTTAACGGTTTGATAAACAATTAAGATCCGATGTCTTGTATCATCAGGGTCCGTTTCTTTAATAATGCTTAAACGCTTTTTATTGATATTTAACATTAATATAGCGTGTTCGTGTGTGTCTGGTTTTTCACAAGTGAGCCTTCGGAAATATAACTGTCAATCTAGGTAGTTTAAGGGATTGCCACACTCCTCCCAACTTTGTTCATCGATAAAAAGAAAATTATCAAAAACTCAATAATGGCAAAATGCCGTTCAATGAAACTTTGCACAAATGAATGTTACTAATGTATCTTTATTTTGCATACAGTAAGAAACGTTAGAAAAGTAAAGAAAAGAAGCTAGACCTAAAAATTCCTTAAAATTCTATTTACATAAATTCACAAAAACTAAGCGTTACAAAACAGAATTTTAAATTCCCATGTGAGCGCAATGATACTGACAAGAAAATGTTGTGTACTTTGTAAAAGAATTTCAACTACTAAAAGAGAAATCAGTGATTGTCATCCGTTTACGCGACCAGGAAGTGACCAGAAAATTGAAGGTCAAACACACTTTTACTAATATATCTCATAAAGTTTACATATGTAAGTCACGAGGACACAATAAATTGTTGTCAGTGCCATATTACTAATCTTGGCATTTAAAATGATGTTTTGTGTTGTTTAGTTTTTGTGAATTTATGTAAATAGAAGTTTATTGAATTTTTAGATCTCACTATTTGTCTTTACTCTTCTAACGTGTCTTACCATCTGCAAAATAAAGATACATTAATAACATACATTTGTGCAAAGTTCCATTTAACGGCATTTTGCCGTTATTGAGATTTTGATATTTTCTTTTTTATCGACGTACAAAGTTGGGAGGAGTGTGGCAATCCCTTAAATTGTTAAAATTCTTCCTTATAAATTATACGTAACCAAAATCTCATACAAGTGATCTTTACACATCGACAAGATCCAGCTTTTCTGAAATAATTCATATTCTTTTGCTTTCTTTTGCACTTGAAACGGATAAAGGAAATGATAACATATTCCGTCACATTTTTCTTTTAAATCAAAGATACAATGGTTAAGTAAGAAATTTTAAATAAAAACAAAACTCATCACATTTTTGTGGTCAGCTTTCGATGCGCCGTTTTAAGGTACAATTAGGCACCACTAAACACAATTCGCACAACGAGGCACCGTCCCGATTTGTCACTGTGATAAATCAAAAAACATATTATTATGTATATTTTTAGAAGTCTGTAATTAAACGTCAATTTTACCGAAAGCGGAAATGGTGAAAAATAGTGCTGTGTTTCTGAATGGTAAATAATTTACAATATTATTTCCTTGCAGAGATAGAAGAAAATTGATTTGTATAAATTTCTTTTAATATTACTTTTTCAGTTTTCTCGATAAAATAATTGTGATCACGAAAATAGCGTTGTCTGAATAATGATTATGAACAAAATAGGCATAACATACACGAATTTCGTCGTAAACGCACAAAATTTTATGTTATAAAATAAGCCAAACTGTATCATAAAATTATTTTTAAGCAAGTAAGCGGAAGCAAGTTACTTTAATGAATGTATTATTAGTTTTTATGACTTATGTCGCTATTTTAAAATAAGAAACAATTTTTTGGCCGATTTAAATTTGAACTTTTTGCATTAAAATATCAGTACAAGATATTTTTATGATTAATTACAATTTAATTCTATACACTTACACCGTATGTTTAAACGTTTTCGCTATTTTAAACGTTTACCAACATAAAACAAGTTTACCTTTTACATGTAATAGGCTTTATACACATTCGTTAGACCGCATATGTCACAAAACGAATACGTGACATGTGTGATGTATTCGGTCGAATACGGACCCTTCGGCCGAATATGGGACATATAATGTGACATATTCGGTTGGAATTAGTTTTTTTACGCTCATCAAAACGTATTTGTCACTTGTCAAAAAATGAAAACGGTGAATATAAACTGAAGTCCAATTATTTAAAATATTAAAGATTAACCTAGTACTCGAATTGTTAATATCATCATCATCATCATGCAACATCGCGACAACACGATGCGACAACAGTATCGCGTTGTCATGTTATTACATTATCTTGTTTATTAGAATTAGGAAAGAGATTTTACGTGTAATGATATGATGTTATTTTAAATAACTGTTAAAGTTATGTCAGTTTCATAATTATTAAAGTTATAAACAAGATCCTAATGTTGTTAATTTGACTTAACTAGACGGGTGTTCAGTTGAACACTTGTGTCGCCCTCTGGCGCTGTCGGAATAAAAATGCAAGTACAAAAAGGGGCATAACTCCATCAAATGTGACCTTGACCTTAAGAATATAGTATCGTCACGAGCGTATTGTCATAGGGAATATTAATTGAAAGTTTGATGAAGAAATATTAATAAATGGCAAAGTTATAGCCAACGTTAAGTTTTCATATAAAGGGGAATAACTCCATCAAGTGTGACCTTGACCTAAAGAATGTGGTATTATCAAGAGTGTGTTGGGAAAAGGAATAAATTTTTGAAAGTTTGATGAAGAAATATTAAGAAATGGCAAAGTTATAGCCAACGTTAAGTTTTCGTGAAGGACCGACAGACCGACGGACGGACAAAGCGGTCCCTATGTACCGCCATTTCTTCGAAAGGGCGACACAAAAACTTGATGTCAGTTTCTCGTCTATTAAAACGATTTGTGTTAAAAGTTCTTGTGGACACTTACTGTACATTGCATATCTGCAAGTCGAAAACGTTACAACATAAAAATCATTCGTGATGATGATGTTGATGGTGATATTTCGTTGACGTTAATGAGGGTAAACTGCTGCTGCTGCGGACAAAGATCATGGCAACGATGTTTAGAATTGGTTCATTGTATGAAATGTGTGATATATACAGAAAGACATTTATAGCTAATTTGCACAAACGTATGTGTCACATGAAGACAGGTGTGATTAATTCGGCCGAATATGTCACACAGGTATGACATATACGTTTTGTGACATATACGGTATAACACATATTTACAGCATCAACCCCATGACTGATATACGATCTGTACCGTTAACCGGGATTTAGAAGTGACTTCTACATGTAAGGTTTTCAATGTTCGTGAAGTTGGCAGCCTAGCAGCCTAGCAGCGTGAAGTACGCAGCCTACCAGCCTGGTAGCGTGAAGTTAGCAACCTGGCAGCGTAAAATAAGCAGCTCGGCTGCGATGCATCCTGGCGGTGTGAATTTAGCAGTCTAGCAGCCTGGTGGCGAGAATTTAGCAGCCCGGCAGCCTGGTGCCGAGAATTTAGCAGCCTAGTAGCGAGAAATTTTTAAGTCGACGAATAGGATGTCATGAATGATTAATAAAACGGTACATGTAACGCATTTTAAAATTTCACTTCATGTTACAGAATATGCGAAAAGTGAAATTTTGAAAATCAGTAAGACATGAGTAATTTCTATACAATAGATTGTAATCGTACATTTTCAAGAAATTGCTTGATTTAAGTAATAAACATAAAATGAAACGAATGTTGACCTCATATTTTATGCATAAGTAAGCCTAGCAGCCTGCCAGCGGGAAGTAATGGATAGACGGGTATTATGTTATAACGTGATCTTAAACTATCATTCAATCAAAAACGCATTTGTTTCAAAAATATATTACATGTTTCCACATTTACAGAAATTTAAAATTTTGAAAATAAGAAGACGTGAGTAATGCGAATTCAATAAGTTTAAAATACATTTTTCATGACGCTAGTATCTGTACAAATAATTTTATTCAAAATTGTAATAAAACGAGACTTTTGCCAGAAAATGACATCGTACTATTTTTGTATGTCGAAGAAAAACACAAGAAATTAACTGACTTGAAGTTAAATAATGAAATAAAACGAATTTTGATATCAGTTTTATGCATAAGCAAGACTAGGAAGCCAAGCGGCCCAGCAGCCTAGCAGCTTGGCAGCCCAGCATCCTGGAAGCCTAGCTGCTTGAGAGTGCGAAGGTTCGACTGATGTTATGTTGGTTAACGTATTTTAAGCTATCCTATCATTTAAAAACCTATGTTGATATGTTTCATGTTCTCATTTTTGCAAAGAAGGCGAACACTAAAAATGTTTAAACAAATCATAATACATCATTAATATGGTTGTATGAATATAATAGATTAAATTCGTATATTGTCATGATGCTGGTGTAAAAACAAGTCATTTTATTCGAAAATCTAATAAAACAAGATTTTGACTATGCTAGAAAATGAAATCCCACGAATTTGTATGTCGAAAAAAAAACAACAAGAAGAAATTAACTGATGCGTAGTGAAATAATGAAATAAAACGAATTTTAATGATAGTTCCATGCATTAGCAAGACTTCGACTTGGAATCCAAGTAGCCTAGCAGACGTGCAGCTTAGCTGCCTTGAAGACTGGCAGCCTCAGCCCAGCCCAGTGGCCTAGCAGCCACGTAGCCTGGCAGCCTAACAGCCCAGTAGCCTAGCAGCCCAGTAGCATGGCAGCCTAACAGTCCAGCAGCCCAGTAGCCTAGCTGCCTGGCAGCCTAGCAACCCAGCAGGTTGGAAGCCCGAGGTCGAGGAGTCTAAGTCTCGACAGATGTGATGTTATAGCGTGATTTTCAACTATGGTATCATTCAAACACCCAGTTTTATATATTTCTTTTTTTTTTTTCAAAAATTAAAAGTTTAAATTTAAAAAATATCAGAAGACATAATTAATATGAATATAATAGATTTTATGACGCTAGTGCAATAAAAGGTCATTTTATTAGAAAAAAAAAAACAAGACATAAAACAAAATTAACTTTGCCAGAAAATGAAAAAAAAACGCGAATTTGTATGTCGAAAACAAACAACAAGAATTTATCTAATCTGAAGTGAAAAAAGAAGAAATAAAACTATTTTTGACTTCAGTTTCATGCAAAAGCAATACTTCGACTTGGCAGCCTGGCAGCCCAGCAGCCAGACAGAAAGAAGTTTAAGGATTGACGGGTGTGGTGTTATAACGTATTTTAAACTATCATTATTATCATTGAAAAACTCACTTTTACATTTATTTAAATTTCTCATATTTTTTTCAGAAAATGCTAACATTAAAAATTAAAAATCAGAAAGGCATGAGAAACAGCAATAAAATAGATTAACTTCGTATTGTGACTCTTTACGGAGCTTTTCTTACTGCATGAGAACAGAATCGCATAAAAGTAAAAAAAAAATAGTTTTATGAGATTTTCTAATAAATTGACACGGAAAAAGCTGTAAACTTCTTTTTGCCAGGTTGCCAAGCTGCTAGGCTGCTAACTTAACACCACCAGGCTGCCAGGCTGCTCACTTCAAGCTGCAAGTCTGCCAGGCTGCAGGCTGCTAATTTCACGCTGCCAGGCTGCTGGGCGGCTGACATTACGCTGGTAATCTGCCAACTTCATGAACATGGGTTTTTGGTCATTTGCTCATATACAACTGTTACTCAAGAGCACCAAAAAAAAAAGAATATCAGGAACTGTAAAAAAAATGACTAAAAACCATATTACGGATAAACCGTCTTACTATAAAACTAACAGCATTTTGCTGTTATACTTTTTCTTGTAAAATGACTTTGTCATCATCATTTTGGTGCTTCATACTTCCTTTATTAAAAAATATACTCAACAAAACAAGTCAGGGATATGTTTTTTGTTGACAATAGCCTATATAATGGAAATCATTACATCTATGTTATTTTGTGAGTTAGTAGTCTGCTTATGTAAGAACATTTCTTTAGGCTTAACACCATTTTCGATCTCTTGTAAATATAAACAAGATTTACTAAATTGGAGAGTCAATTAAAAATGTCACAAACAGCTGCAGCAGAAAAGTTTCATTGGTCATTCCACTAACCACTTCTACAACTTATTTCACACATATTTAGTGCTTAAGATTGAAATGAAATGAATTTTGAATTTTAAATTTGATGTAATGAAATTATAGGTGTCAGATTCCATTATATTTTTATTCCACACTGGATATTAATATCCCTAACGTTTTGGTCAAGTTTGTAAGAAAGTCATTATTATCATTTTAAAATATGAAAACTGCTTTTCGTTGACCTACGAAAACGCACACCTTCTTTATCATGTTTATATAATTGTGATAACTTTTCGAAGTTCGAAGAAAATTCGTTGTTTTGAAAATCTGAAGAGATATGTGACAATTCTAATCATTGAGCAGAACGACTATTACAATATATGGAATATGGCTAGTCATCAAGTAACAGTGATAATGAGTGTTCCTCTAGCTATAGCAACACGGAATTTAGTTAATCCGCCAGGCCGCTAGTCCGCTAACTTCAGGCCGCTAGACCGCCAACATTACATATCTTTAAAACATGACATTTTGCTGATAACATACTAGATGGAAAGCATATTTGAAATGATAATTAAATGTATCAATTAATCACCGTTAGCTGTTCTGCAGGTCACTTTAATGTCCGAAACTATATTTACCTTACCGTAGCAGTTTTACAAATTCACTTAGAGGATATTATAATAAATTGCCCAGTTTAAAACTAATAAACTTAAATATGTTTAATCGTTTGAACTTGTGTGTACATCAGTAGAAAGCTTAAACATTATTATCTGCATAAACTTGAAACAGTTAGTTTAATTGTGTTTTATCTTCGACCTGATCGGTGAATCCCAGAATGAACTTCATCTTGGCAATTCTGACAACTGAAAAACTTTTCTTTCAAAACGCTCAAGCAGGTACATGTACATCAACTTTCAAAACGTCTACAATACCTCAATTACAACTAGCAACACAATCATTGTGGAATCTATTCCTTGTGTAACTTCCATCAACCGGTTTCAGGAACATTTTTACTGGAAAGCGGAGAGAAGAGGCCCAGCCTCCACTCAGACCAGTAAAAAGATCGCCCTTTTTATCCCATGCAGACCTTATTAAGAATCCAGACTTGGACAATAATTTCCATTGAAACATGTTATCATAAACCTGTACACAGACGATACGAAACAGAATCCTTCCGGGCTATACAATTTACAAGACTACTTAAAAGTGGCAATCCTGTAGGCATTGCTTATAATGGTTGCCGGTGGAGACATATATAAACGCAACAAAACTGTTTCTGTTTCACAATGGCCGGTGTCGGTCAGAAACGCAAGCTTGGAAAAATTGACATTTTTCTTTCTTACTTGTATGTTAGATTTATTTTCAGCAGCTTAAAATATTTAATTTTACTCGGAAAGAAAGACGATTGAAATCTCAGATGAGTAACTTATCCTACGTACATACACTAGCAGTGAGATCACGTCAGAAGTTAAAAGTTAATAAGAAATATTTAAATTTGAACATAAGACTTCATCACTCTATTAAACCCGATATGCTTTCGCAATCCGGTTAAACAAAGCTAGTTAAACGCTAGCTCTCAATGCCCATCCAGTATAAATGTAGCACATAAATGCCCATAACTTACTGACATGATATTTTCTCTTACTTCATTCTAACCTCTGGCCTACCTAAAACTAAAACTTAAAATAATTCCGTCCAGAAAAGATGTGTGAAGTTAGCGGCCTAGCGGCCTGGCGGCGTGAAGTTAGCGGCCTGGCGGCCTAGCGGCGTGAAGTTAGCGGCCTGGCGGCGTGAAGTTAGCGGCCTGGCGGTCTAGCGGCCTGGCGGCGTGAAGTTAGCGGCCTGGCGGCCTAGCGGCGTGAAGATGGCTGCCTTTATCACAATTTAGGTTGATCTTAAAAAAGGATTGAAATCTATTTTTACAGCATATAATGTAAATTGCAGGGGTGTGTAAAAAAGTTATCGACAGGATTTAGCTTTTACTTTATTAAAATAGATTATTTAACAAAGTTCTAGCTTATCTGCAAAGACGACAGTTGATGATTAATTAAAATATCAACAAGAATTAGCTTTGATATTTTTTAACTTTTCGAAGCCTGGCGGCCTAGCGGCCTAAACTTAAAATTTATCAATTTATGTTTATCTTAAAAATGTCTTGAAATCGATTTTTTCAGCATGTAATGAACTTTTCAGGGGCGAATAAGCAAAATATCAACAAGAACTAGCTTTGATTTTTTTTAAGTTTTCGAAGCCTGGCGGCCTAGCGGCCTGAACTTAAAATTTATCATAATTTATGTTTATTTTAAAAATGTATTGAAATCGATTTTTTCAGCATGTAATGTACTTTTCAGGGGTGAATAAGCAAAATGTCAACAAGAACTAGCTTTGATTTTTTTTAAGTTTTGGAAGCCTGGCGGCCTAGCGGCCTAAACTTAATATTTATCATAATTTATCTTAAAAATGGATTGAATTCGATTTTTACAGCATGTAATGTACATTTCAGGTTGATTAAGATATTGGTTAACATTACGTCGTCCTATATTTCCGCCATTTAATGATCAGTTATCATGTTTTACCGTTCCACTCGCAATAACGAGATCTTAATATTGTTCTGCAGGCCTGTGGAAATTTAACTAAAGCGATGCAAATAAATAAAAAACGTGGGGCTCGAAACTGAGTCTGGTCTCGATTTCTGATTTTTCTTTTATTTCATAATAGGTACAGATCACTATGGTAGGCATACATATTTGCGAGGGTTGAAATTCTGGTTCCAACCATGTATGAATTGTTTGGCCAGATAAGAAGACTGTACAGATCCGAGCCTCCGTAATTCCGATTATATATAGAATATGGATTTGTTCTATTGTAAAACGTTACGTCGTCCTAAATCTCCACCATTTTATGAACATTTTTTATGTTTTATATACAATTTTATTCGCAAGAACGAGATCTTAAAATTATTTAGCATTCCGGAAGAGATCGCAACAAAGGAATCTAGGTTAAAGCGAAAGAAGGAGGTTTTTAATCCGAGGTTGGTCTCGGTTTCTGATATATTTTTTCTTTAAAATAGGGACATATCGTAAAGATAAACATACATATTTTCGAAGGTTTAAATTCCGGTTCCAACCATGTATGAATTGTTTGGCTAGTTTAGAAGACTGTCCAGATCCGAGCCTCCGTAATTGCGATTATATGCAGGATATGGCATTTTTTTCTCTGGGTAAACATTACGTCGTCCTAAATCTCCGCCAATTCATGTACAGTTGTCATGTTTTATATACCATTTTACTCGCAATAAAGAAATCTGAAAATTATTCTACAGGACTGAAGAGACCGCATTAATTCAAACCAGGTTAAAGCGAAAGACGGAGGGCTCGAATCCGAGGCTGGTCTCGGTTTCTGATATTTATTTCATGGAAAGAGTGACATATCGTAACGGTTAACATACATGTTTGTGACGGTTTAAATTCTGGTTCCAACCATATATAGATTGTTTGGCCAGCTTAGAAGACTGTACAGATCCGTGCCTCCGTAATTGCGATTATGTGCAGAATATGGATTTGTTCTATTGTTAAACGTTACTTCGTCCTAAATCTCCACCATTTTATGAATAGTTTTTATGTTTTATATACAATTTTATTCGCAAGATCGAGATCTTAAAATTATTCTGCATGCCGGAAGTGATCGCACCAAAGCAATCCAGGTTAAAGCGAAAGAAGGAGGGCTTTAATCGAGGTTGGTCTCGGTTTCTGGTATCTTTTTTCCTTTAAATTTGGACATATCGTAAAGGTAAACATACATATTTTCGAAGGTTTAAATCCCGGTTCCAACCATGTATGGATTGTTTGGCCAGCTTTGAAGACTGTACAGATCCGTGCCTCCATAATTGCGAGTATATGCAGAATATGGCATTCTTTGTATAAGTAAACATTACGTCGTCCTAAATCTCCGCCAGTTGATGAACAGTTTTCATGTTTTATATACCATTTTACTCGCAACAAAAGAGATCTTAAAATTATTCAGCATGCCGGAAGAGATCGCACCAAAGCAATACAGGTTAAAGCGAAAGAAGGAAGGTTTTAATCCGAGGTTGGTCTCGGTTTCTGATATATTTTTTTCTTTAAAATAGGGACATATCGTAAAGATAAACATACATATTTTCGAAGGTTTAAATTCCGGTTCCAACCATGTATGGATTGTTTGGCTAGTTTAGAAGACTGTCCAGATCCGAGCCTCCGTAATTGCGATTATATGCAGAATATGGCATTTTTTCTCTGGGTAAACATTACGTCGTCCTAAATCTCCGCCATTTCATGAACAGTTGTCATGTTTTATATACCATTTTACTCGCAATAAAGAAATCTGAAAATTATTTTACAGGACTGAAGAGACCGCATTAATTCAAACCAGGTTAAAGCGAAAGAAGTAGGGCTCAAATCCGAGGCTGGTCTCGGTTTCTGATATTTATTTCATGGAAAGAGTGACATATCGTAACGGTAAACATACATGTTTGTGAGGGTTTAAATTCTGGTTCCAACCATATATAGATTGTTTGGACAGCTTAGAAGACTGTACAGATCCTTGCCTCCGTAATTGCGATTATGTGCAGAATATGGATTTGTTCTATTGTTAAACGTTACGTCGTCCTAAATCTCCACCGTTTTATGAACAGTTTTTATGTTTTATATACCATTTTAATCGCCAGAACGAGATCTTAAAATTATTCAGCATGCCGGAAGAGATCGCACCAAAGCAATCCAGGTTACAGCGAAAGAAGGAGGGCTTTAATCCGAGGTTGGTATCGGTTTCTGGTATCTTTTGTCTTTAAAATTTGGACATATCGTAAAGGCAAACATACATATTTTCGAAGGTTTAAATTCCGGTTCCAACCATGTATAGATTGTTTGGCCAGCTTTGAAGACTGTACAGATCCGAGCCTCCGTAATTCCGGGTATATGCAGAATATGGCATTCTTTGTATAAGTAAACATTACGTCGTCCTAAATGTCCGCCAGTTGATGAACAGTTTTCATGTTTTATATACCATTTTACTCGCAGCAAAGAGATCTGAAAATTATTCTACATACCAGAGGAGACCGCATCAAAGAAATCCAGGTTAAAGCGAAAGACGTAAGGCACCAATCCGAGGCTGGTCTCGGTTTCGGATATTTATTTCATAAAAAGAGGGACATATCTTAAATGTAAACATATATGTTTGCGAGGGTTTAAATTATGATTCCAAGTATAGATTGTTTGACAAGCTTAGAAGACTGTACAGATCCGAGCCTCCGTAATTGCGGTTATATGCAGAATATGGATTTGTTCTATCGTCAAACATTACGCAGAATGCACTGCTGGACATTCAAAACATGCATAAAATCGAATTTCAAAGAATCAAGAAGGCCGCCAGGCTTCGAAAACTTAAAAAAAAATCAAAGCTTGTTCTTGTTGATATTTTGCTTATTCACCCCTGAAGTGTACATTACATGCTGAAAAAATCGATTTCAAGCCGTTTTAAAGATAAACATAAATTATGATAAATATTAAGTTTAGACCGCTAGGCCGCTAGGCTTCGAAAACTTAAAAATCAAAGCTAGTTTTTGTTATGTTCGTGAAGTTGGCCGCCAAGCAGCCAAGCATCCAAGCAGCGTGAAGATGGCCGCCAAGCAGCCAAGCAGCGTGAAGTTGGCCGCAAAGCAGCCAAGCAGCCAGGCAGCGTGAAGTTGGCCGCCCAACAGCCTAGCAGATACTTTGGCTGCTGTGAAACTTTGGCTGTTAAGCTGCTGTGGCGGCTGGAAAAAAGTTCGCTGCTGGGCTGCTGTGGCAGCTGGGATACTTTGGCTGCTGGGAAAAGTTGGCTGCTGGAATACTTTGGCTTCTGAGCTGCTGTGGCGGCTGGGAAAAGTTGGCTGCTGGGCTGCTGTGGCGGCTGGGAAAAGTTGGCTGCTGGAATACTTTGGCTGCTGAGCTGCTGTTGCTGCTGAGAAAAGTTGGCTGCTGGGCTGCTGTGGCGGCTGGGATATTTTGGCTGCTTGGTAAAGTTGGCTGCTGGAATAGTTTGGCTGCTGCGCTGCTGTGGCGGCAGTGAAAAGTTATCTGCTGGGCTGCTGTGGCGGCTGGGATTCTTTGGCTGCTGGGAAAAGTTGGCTGCTGGAATAGTTTGGCTGCTGCGCTGCTGTGGCGGCTAGGAAAAGTTGGCTGCTGGGCTGCTGTGGCGGCTGGGAAAAGTTGGCTGCTGGAATACTTTGGCTGCTGAGCTGCTGTGGCGGCTCAGAAAAGTTGGCTGCTGGGTTGCTGTGGCGGCTGGGAAAAGTTGGCTGCTGGAATATTTTGGCTGCTGAGCTGTTGTGGCGGCTGAAATACTTTGGCTGCTTGGAAAAGTTGGCTGCTGGAATACTTCGGCTGCTGTGACGGCTGGGAAAAGTTGGCTGCTGGGCTGCTGTGGCGGCTAGGAATAGTTGGCTGCTGGGCTGCTGTGGCGGCTGGGAAAAGTTGGCTGCTGGAATACTTTGGCTGCTGAGCTGTTGTGGCGGCTGTGATACTTTGGCTGCTGGGAAAAGTTGGCTGCTGGAATACTTTGGCTGCTGAGCTGCTGTGACGGCTGGGAAAAGTTGGATGCTGGGCTGCTGTGGCGGCTGGGATACTTTGGCTGCTGGGAAAAGTTGGCTGCTGGAATAGTTTGGCTGCTGAGCTGCTGCGGCGGCTGGGATTCTTTGGCTTCTGGGAAAAGTTGGCTACTGGAATAGTTTGGCTGATGCGCTGCTGTGGCGGCTAGGAAAAGTTGGCTGCTGGGCTGCTGTGGCGGCTGGGATGCTTTGGCTGCAGGGAAAAGTTTGCTGCTGGAATACTTTGGCTGCTGAGCTGCTGTGACGGCTGGGAAAAGTTGGCTGCTGGGCTGTTGTGGCGGCTGAGATACTTTGGCTGCTGGGAAAAGTTGGCTGCTGGAATACTTTGGCTGCTGAGCTGCTGTGGCGGCTGGGAAAAGTTGGCTGCTTGGCTGCTGTGGCGGCTGGGAAAAGTTGGCTGCTGGAATACGTTGGCTGCTGAGCTGCTGTGACGGCTGGGAAAATTTGGCTGCTGGGCTGTTGTGGCGGCTGGGATACATTTGCTGCTTGGAAAAGTTGGCTGCTGGAATACTTTGGCTGCTGCGCTGCTGTGGCGGCTGGGAAAAGTTGGCTGCTGGGCTGCTGTGGCGGCTGGGAAAAGTTGGCTGCTGGAATACGTTGGCTGCTGAGCTGCTGTGACGGCTGGGAAAAGTTTGCTGCTGGGCAGTTGTGGCGGCTGGGATACCTTGGCTGCTGGGAAAAGTTGGCTGCTGGAATACTTTGGCTGCTGAGCTGCTGTGACGGCTGGGAAAAGTTGGATGCTGGGCTGCTGTGGCGGCTGGGATACTTTGGCTGCTGGGAAAAGTTGGCTGCTGGAATAGTTTGGCTGCTGAGCTGCTGCGGCGGCTGGGATTCTTTGGCTTCTGGGAAAAGTTGGCTACTGGAATAGTTTGGCTGATGCGCTGCTGTGGCGGCTAGGAAAAGTTGGCTGCTGGGCTGCTGTGGCGGCTGGGATGCTTTGGCTGCTGGGAAAAGTTGGCTGCTGGAATACTTTGGCTGCTGAGCTGCTGTGACGGCTGGGAAAAGTTGGCTGCTGGGCTGTTGTGGCGGCTGAGATACTTTGGCTGCTGGGAAAAGTTGGCTGCTGGAATACTTTGGCTGCTGAGCTGCTGTGGCGGCTGGGAAAAGTTGGCTGCTTGGCTGCTGTGGCGGCTGGGAAAAGTTGGCTGCTGGAATACGTTGGCTGCTGAGCTGCTGTGACGGCTGGGAAAAGTTGGCTGCTGGGCTGTTGTGGCGGCTGGGATACATTTGCTGCTTGGAAAAGTTGGCTGCTGGAATACTTTGGCTGCTGCGCTGCTGTGGCGGCTGGGAAAAGTTGGCTGCTGGGCTGCTGTGGCGGCTGGGAAAAGTTGGCTGCTGGAATACGTTGGCTGCTGAGCTGCTGTGACGGCTGGGAAAAGTTTGCTGCTGGGCAGTTGTGGCGGCTGGGATACCTTGGCTGCTGGGAAAAGTTGGCTGCTGAGCTGCTGTGGCGGCTGGAAAAAGTTGGCTGCTTGGCTGCTGTGGCGGCTGGAATACTTTGGTTGCTGTGAAAAGTTGGCCGCTGGAATAGTTTTGCTGCTGCGCTGCTGTGGCGGCTAAAAAAGTTGGCTGCTGGGCTGCTGTGGCGGCTGGGATACTTTGGCTGCTGTGAAAAGTTGGCGGCTGGAATAGTTTTGCTGCTGCGCTGCTGTGGCGGCTAAAAAAGTCGGCTGCAGGAATCAGCCGCCACAGCAGCTCAGCAGCCAAAGTATTCCAGCAGCCAACTTTTCCCAGCCGCCAAAGCAGCCCAGCAGCCAACTTTTTACAGCCGCCAGAGCAGCTCAGCAGTCAAAGTATTCCAGCAGACACTTTTTCCCATCAGCCAAGGTATCCCAGCCGCCAAAGAAGCTCAGCAGCCAAAGTATCCCAGCCGTCACATCAGCTCAGCAGCCGACTTTTCCCAGCCGCCACAGCAGCTCAGCAGCCAAAGTATTCCAGCAGCCAACTTTTCCCAGCAGCCAAAGTATCCCAGCCACCACAGCAGCCAAGCAGCCAACTTTTCCCAGCCGTCACAGCAACTCAGCAGCCAAAGTATTCCAGCAGCCAACTTTTCCCAGCCGCCACAGCAGCCCAGCAGCCAACTTTTCCCAGCAGCCAAGATATCCCAGCCGTCACATCAGCTCAGCACCCGATTTTTCCCAGCCGCCACAGCAGCTCAGCAGCCAAAGTATTCCAGCAGCCAACTTTTCCCAGCAGCCAAAGTATCCCAGCCACCACCGCAGCCCAGCAGCCAACTTTTCCCAGCCGCCACAGCAGCTCAGCAGCCAATGTATTCCAGCAGCCAACTTTTCCCAGCAGCCAACTTTTCCCAGCAGCCAGCTTTTCCCAGCAGCCAACTTTTCCCAGCCGTCACACCAACTCAGCAGCCAAAGTATTCCAGCAGCCAACTTTTCCCAGCCGCCACAGCAGCCCAGCAGCCAACTTTTCCCAGCAGCCAAGGTATCCCAGCCGTCACATCAGCTCAGCACCCGATTTTTCCCAGCCGCCACAGCAGCTCAGCAGCCAAAGTATTCCAGCAGCCAACTTTTCCCAGCAGCCAAAGTATCCCAGCCACCACAGCAGCCCAGCAGCCAACTTTTCCCAGCCGCCACAGCAGCTCAGCAGCCAATGTATTCCAGCAGCCAACTTTTCCCAGCAGCCAACTTTTCCCAGCAGCCAACTTTTCCCAGCAGCCAAAGTATCCCAGCCGCCACAGCAGCCCAGCAGCCAACTTTTCTCAGCCGCCACAGCAGCGCAGCAGCCAAACTATTCCAGCAGCCAACTTTTCCCAGCAGCCAAGTATCCCAGCCGCCACAGCAGCCCAGCAGCCAACTTTTCCCAGCCGTCACAGCAGCTCAGCAGCCAAAATATTCCAGCAGCCAACTTTTCCCAGCCGCCACAGCAGCCAACTTTTCCCAGCCGCCACAGCAGCTCAGCAGCTAAAGTATTCCAGCAGCCAACTTTTCCCAGCAGCCAAAATATCCCAGCCGCCACAGCAGCTCAGCAGCGAACTTTTTTCCAGCCGCCACAGCAGCTCAGCAGCAAAAGTTTTTCAGCAGCCAAAGTATCAGCTAGGCTGTTGCGCGGCCAACTTCACGCTGCCTGGCTGCTTGACTGCTTGGCGGCCAACTTCACGCTGCTTGGCTGCTTGGCGGCCAACTTCACGCTGCTTGGCTGCTTGGCGGCCAACTTCACGCTGCTTGGCTGCTTGGCGGCCAACTTCACGCCGCTTGGCTGCTAGGCGGCCAACTTCACGAACATTGATATTTTACTAAATCATCCCTGAAATATGAATTACATGCTGTAAAAATCGATTTCAAGTCGTTTTTAAGATAAACATAAATTATGATAAATATTAAGTTTAGGCCGCTAGGCCGCCAGGCTTCGAAAACTTAAAAAAAATCAAAGTTTGTTCTTGTTGATATTTTGCCTATTCACCCCTGAAGTGTACATTACATGCTGAAAAAATCGATTTCAAATGATAGTGCCTCTAGCGAACCCGCACCGTCACGGCGACAGCGCCTAGCCCTACAATTCCTGCGACGTAACCAATTGAGCTAACCGGGACAATCCCCCAAAAAAGTTGATCGGATAGCCCTGATATACGTAACAATCACTGCATGACACCGGTAACGGGTTATTTTACTGATAACAGTACTGACTATATGTACGGGGAGACTTTTTACGACCGCCACACTGCACAAATAGCGCTTTTTAAGATAAACATAAATTATGATAAATTTTAAGTTTAGGCCGCTAGGCCGCCAGGCTTCGAAAAGTTAAACAATCAAACTTAGTTCTTTATCATCAACTGAAATGTAATTTACAAAGAGTACATGGGAGTAAATGTACAAATAGTTTCCGAGTCGTTAAGCTATAACTTTAATTTAAAAAATAAAAGCTAAATCATGTCGATAACTTTCTTATACACCCCTGCAATTTACATTATATCTGTAAAAATAGATTTCAATCAGTTTTTAAGATCAACGTTAATTGCGATCAATTCAGCCATCTTCACGCCGCTAGGCCGCTAACTTTACGCCGCCAGGCCACTAACTTCACGCCGCTAGTCCATTAACTTCAGGCCGCTAGGCCGCCAGGCCGCTAACTTCACACATCTGTCCAGAAATACGAATATATTTAAACAAAATCTCAACTTTACCTTTAATGCAATTTTCAGACGTCTTCGGTTTCACAGAATCTGTACATCTATGACTTCTCGAAAAAAGCGTGCAGATCGTGGAACGCACCCTGACGTCATTGTGCCTGTCAACGCCAAGTTCGTATCATCATCATCCAATCATTGTCCTCGCAGAGTTTCCGTTGTTGATACGGATGGACTAGTTGGCGAAGGAATTTACACACCGGCTTTCAGTCTCTATCCAGTAAAAAGAGAAAACACCCACCCCAAAATGTACCGATGATTTCGCGCATTTTATTCATCCACAGAAATCCTCGTTAATACCCGATAAATGATTAGGCAAAAAAGGGCAATACAAAACAGTATGGGCATTCAAATTACATTTATTAGAATTCTTGCAAAACATAAAAAACGATAATAATTAGCCGAAGTTCTTCTTAAAATCGGCAAAAAGACACTTTTGAATCCATTTTTTCCATGGTGAGTGGGTCATGTTACACGTATTAGCTTCTGTATGAATTTGCTCCTGAACACTTCGCCGTGCGCACAACATGATTTAAGGCTTAACCTAGGATCCGTTTAACAGGTACGACGAAAAATATTCTGAGAGTTGGGCTCCGCGCAAAGAAATTTTGCACTAGGTCAAACAAATGTTAAGGACTTGATTCTGTCATCGCAGCACTTTCACCGATATAACAGAAAAATACAAAAATCGCTCTTACGGCTAAACGCATTTTAATAACACTTTGCACAAATCACAGTTGTTTATATATCTTTATTTTGCATATGTTAAGAAAAATAAGAAGAGAAAAGAAAAAAAATCTAGATTTAAAAATTCCCTAAAATTCTATTTACAAATTTATCATCGATTTTAAGTGCATCATGAGAAATATGATACTGAGAACAAGGTAAAAATGTGAGATATATGTAGAAGTATGTTTGACCATGTTCGTGAAGTTGGCCGCCTAGCAGCCAAGCAGCGTGAAGTTGGCCGCCAAGCAGCCAAGCAGCCAAGCAGCGTGAAGTTGGCCGCCAAGCAGCCAAGCAGCCAAGCAGCGTGAAGTTGGCCGCCAAGCAGCCAAGCAGCCAAGCAGCGTGAAGTTGGCCGCCAAGCAGCCAAGCAGCGTGAAGTTGGCCGCCAAGCAGCCAAGCAGCGTGAAGTTGGCCGCCAAGCAGCCAAGCAGCGTGAAGTTGGCCGCCAAGCAGCCAAGCAGCCAGGCAGCGTGAAGTTGGCCGCCCAACAGCCTAGCTGATACTTTGGCTGCTGTGAAACATTTGCTGCTGAGCTGCTGTGGCGGTCAAACTATTCCAGCAGCCAACTTTCCCCAGCAGCCAAAGTATCCCAGCCGCCACAGCAGCCCAGCAGCCAACTTTTCCCAGCCGTCACAGCAGCTCAGCAGCCAAAGTATTCCAGCAGCCAACTTTTCCCAGCAGCCAAAGTATCACAGCCGCCACAACAGCCCAGCAGCCAACTTTTCCCAGCCGCCACAGCAGCTCAGCAGCCAAAGTATTCCAGCAGCCAACTTTTCCCAGCCGCCACAGCAGCCCAGCAGCCAACTTTTCCCAGCCGCCACAGCAGCTCAGCAGCCAAAGTATTCCAGCAGTCAACTTTTCCCAGCAGCCAAAGTATCCCAGCCGCCAAAGCAGCCCAGCAGCCAACTTTTCCCAGCCGCCAACTTTTCCCAGCAGCCAAAGTATCCCAGCCGCCACAGCAGCCCAGCAGCCAACTTTTCCCAGCCGCCACAGCAGCGCAGCAGCCAAACTATTCCAGCTGCCAACTTTTCCCAGGAGCCAAAGTATCCCAGCCGCCACAGCAGCCCAGCAGCCAACTTTTCCCAGCCGTCACATCAGCTCCGCAGCCAAAGTATTCCAGCAGCCATCTTTTCCCAGCAGCCAAAGTATCAGAGCCGCCACAACATCCCAGCAGCCAAAGTATCCCAGCCGCCACAGCAGCGCAGCAGCCAAACTATTCCAGCAGCCAACTTTTCCCAGCAGCCAAAGTATCCCAGCCGCCACAGCAGCACAGCAGCCAACTTTTCCCAGCCGTCACAGCAGCTCAGCAGCCAAAGTATTCCAGCAGCCAACTTTTTCCAGCCGCCACAGCAGCCCAGCAGCCAACTTTTCCTAGCCGCCACAGCAGCGCAGCAGCCAAAGTAGCCCAGCAGCCAACTTTTCCCAGCAGTCAAAGTATCCCAGCCGCCACAACAGCCCAGCAGCCAACTTTTCTAAGCCGTCACAGCAGCGCATCAGCCAAACTATTCCAGCAGCCAACTTTTCCCAGCAGCCAAAGAATCCCAGCCGCCACAGCAGCCCAGCAGCCAACTTTTCTCAGCCGCCACAGCAGCGCAGCTGCCAAACTATTCTAGCAGCCAACTTTTCCCGGCAGCCAAAGTATCCCAGCCGCCACAGCAGCCCAGCATCCAACTTTTCCCAGCCGTCACAGCAGCTCAGCAGCCAAAGTATTCCAGCAGCCAACTTTTCCCAGCAGCCAAAGTATCACAGCCGCCACAACAGCCCAGCAGCCAACTTTTCCCAGCCGCCACAGCAGCTCAGCAGCCAAAGTATTCCAGCAGCCAACTTTTCACAGCCGCCACAGCAGCCCAGCAGCCAACTTTTCCCAGCCGCCACAGCAGCTCAGCAGCCAAAGTATTCCAGCAGTCAACTTTTCCCAGCAGCCAAAGTATCCCAGCCGCCACAGCAGCCCAGCAGCCAACTTTTCCCAGCCGTCACAGCAGCTCAGCAGCCAAAGTATTCCAGCAGCCAACTTTTTCCAGCCGCCACAGCAGCCCAGCAGCCAACTTTTCCTAGCCGCCACAGCAGCCCAGCAGCCAACTTTTCCCAGCCGTCACAGCAGCTCAGCAGCCGAAGTATTCCAGCAGCCAACTTTTCCCAGCAGCCAACGTATCACAGCCGCCACAACAGCTCAGCAGCCAAAGTATTCCAGCAGCCAACTTTTCCCAGCCGCCACAGCAACCCAGCAGCCAACATTTTTGAGCCGCCACAGCAGCTCAGCAGCAAAACTATTCCAGCAGCCAACTTTACCCAGCAGCAAAAATATCCCAGCCGCCACAGCAGCCCAGCAGCCAACTTTTCTCAGCCGCAACAGCAGCTCAGCAGCCAAAGTATTCCAGCAGCCAACTTTTCCCAGCCGCCACAGCAGCCCAGCAGCCAACTTTTCCCAGCCGCCACAGCAGCTCAGAAGCCAAAGTATTCCAGCAGCCAACTTTTCCCAGCAGCCAAAGTATCCCAGCCGCCACAGCAGCCCAGCAGCGAACTTTTTTCCAACCGCCACAGCAGCTCAACAGCCAAAGTTTCACAGCAGCCAAAGTATCTGCTAGGCTGTTGGGCGGCCAACTTCACGCTGCCTGGCTGCTTGGCTGCTTGGCGGCCAACTTCACGCTGCTTGGCTGCTTGGCGGCCAACTTCACGCTGCTTGGCTGCTTGGCTGCTTGGCGGCCAACTTCACGCTGCTTGGCTGCTTGGCGGCCAACTTCACGCTGCTTGGCTGCTTGGCTGCTTGGCGGCCAACTTCACGAACATTGTTTGACCAATACATTTTCTGGTCTCAAAAATGGATTAAAATTTTTTTAATGTTTCTCTCAATCATATTACTAATGTTGGCATAAAAGTTGTTGTTTCGTGTTTGGATATAAGTACACTTTTATGTAATTTTACAGTCTAGCAATTTATTCTTTACTGTGTTAATTTTTCTTAACATTAAAAGTATGTAAAATAAAGATACATCGATAGCATTGAAATGTGCAACGTTTTATTCAGCTGAGTTTTGCCGTGAGAGAAGTTTTGATATTTTTTTTACTTTTTTTTTTATCCATAACAGTGATATGAAGACAGGACAAAAACATTAAATAATTCAGTCTGTTAGAGTATCGATTTCAGAGCTAATAATCAGCCCGGCTTGAAAATCAAATGATGTGTATAAATATTGATCTCAGAGCTAGCTCGATATTCAGTCCAGCACGAAATTCACTTTTATCTGAATTTCAATCTCACAGCTGGCTCGATATTCGCACGGTGTGTTTGAATATCGATCTCAGAGCTGGCTCGATATTCAAGCCAGCTCGAAATTGACTTTTATCTGAATTTCGATCTCAGAGCTGGCTCGATATTCATTCCAGCTCGAAATTCACTTTTATCGGAATTTCGATCTCAGAGCTGGCTCGATATTCACCCCAGCTCGATATTCGCAAGGTTTTGTTTGAATATCGATCTCAGAGCTGGCTCGATATTCACCCCAATTCGATATTCGCAGGGTTTTGTTTGAATTTCGATCAGAGCTGACTCGATATTCATCCCAGCTCGAAATTCACTTTTACCTGAATTTCGATCTCAGAGCTGGCTCGATATTCACCCCAGCTCGATATTCGCAGGGTTTTGTTTGAATTTCGATCTCAGAGCTGGCTCGATATTCATCCCAGCTCGAAATTCACTTTTATCTGAATTTCGATCTCAGAGCAGGCTCGATATTCATCCCAGCTCGATATTCGCAGGGTTTTGTTTGAATATCGATCTCAGAGCTGGCTCGATATTCATCCCAGCTCGAAATTCACTTTTATCTGAATTTCGCTCTCAGAGCTGGCTCGATATTCACCCCAGCTTGATATTTGCAGGGTTTTGTTTGAATTTCCATCTCAGAGCTGGCTCGATATTCATCCCAGCTCGAAATTCACTTTTATCTGAATTTCGATCTCAGAGCTGGCTCGATATTCATCCCAGCTCGATATTCGCCGTGTTTTGTTTGAATATCGATCTCAGAGCTGGCTCGATATTCATCCCAGCTCGAAATTCACTTTTACTTGAATTTCGATCTCAGAGCTGGCTCGTTATTCATCCCAGCTCGATATTCGCAGGGTTTTGTTTGAATTTCGATCTCAGAGCTGGCTCGATATTCATCCCAGCTCGAAATTCCCTTTTATCTGAATTTCGATCTCAGAGCTGGCTCGATATTCACCCCAGCTCGATATTCGCAGGGTTTTGTTTGAATTTCGAACTCAGAGCTGGCTCGATATTCATCCCAGCTCGAAATTCACTTTTATCTGAATTTCGATCTCAGAGCTGGCTCGATATTCACCCCAGCTCGATATTCGCAGGGTTTTGTTTGAATTTCGATCTCAGAGCTGGCTCGATATTCATCCCAGCTCGAAATTCACTTTTATCTGAATTTCGATCTCAGAGCTGGCTCGATATTCACCCCAGCTCGATATTCGCAGGGTTTTGTTTGAATATCGATCTCAGAGCTGGCTCGATATTCATCCCAGCTCGAAATTCACTTTTACCTGAATTTCGATCTCAGAGCTGGCTCGATATTCACCCCAGCTCGATATTCGCAGGGTTTTGCTTGAATTTCGATCTCAGAGCTGGCTCGATATTCATCCCAGCTCGAAATTCACTTTTACCTGAATTTCGATCTCAGAGCTGGCTCGATATTCACCCCAGCTCGATATTCGCAGGGTTTTGTTTGAATATCGATCTCAGAGCTGGCTCGATATTCATCCCAGCCCGAAATTCACTTTTATCTGAATTTCGATCTCAAAGCTGGCTCGATATTCACCCAAGCTCGATATTCGCAGGGTTTTGTTAGAATATCGATCTCAGAGCTGGCTCGATATTCATCCCAGCCCGAAATTCAGTTTTATCTGAATTTCGATCTCAGAGCTGGCTCGATATTCACCCCAGCTCGACATTCGCAGGGTTTTGTTTGAATATCGATCTCAGAGCTGGCTCAATATTCATCCTAGCTCGAAATTCACTTTTATATGAATTTCGATCTCAGAGCTGGCTCGATATTCATCCCAGCTCGAAATTCACTTTTACCTGAATATCGATCTCAGAGCTGGCTCGATATTCACCCCAGCTCGATATTCGCAGGGTTTTGTTTGAAATTCGATCTCAGAGCTGGCTCGATATTCATCCCAGCTCGAAATTCACTTTTACCTGAAGTCCGATCTCAGAGCTGGCTCGATATTCACCCCAGCTCGATATTCGCAGGGTTTTGTTTGAATATCGATCTCATATATCTTATAATTAAATGACTGCGGTATAGGTTTCAATATGTTTATATATGAAAAGAGAAAGTGGAAAAAGGTCGGGCGTACGTGGAATTCGATCTCATCATCTGCTCAATTCTACTTATATCGAATACGTTGCAAAGGTATCAACGAAGCAGAAATATTCAACATAATGTATACTTATACATTTCATTTACAGTAACAACACATTCCATTTTTTATTTCGTGTCATATTAAATATTTGTACCAAAAGTGAACGATATGTCTTTTTTTCAACCGTAAGTTCACTTTCATATGAATAATGATACGATTTGCCATGTATTATGCTTGAAATTGTTATAGCGAATTCGTATTTCTTTTTTTGTTTCATTTCAGAATATAAGGGCGAAATCACGTCTTCCTGTACCAACCCCAGAGAATACGAACTGATACTCGATACTTGTTGGAAAACTTTTCATGTGAAATATGCTAAAATGATTGAAAAGAAGAACGGAGCTCTTTCTCCTTTTTTCACCTTTTTGGTCATAAGATATGCATCCGTCGGGTAATGATGTACTTTAAGTATGGGTGAAATTGATTTAAAATAAACTGAGTTATGCCTTTGTTTTAATAAAAGTTGTTATTCACTCTTATCATTTTATATACCGTGCTCTGTCTTCCTCTCTTCTTCTTGGCTGTGTGGGAGACTGTGTCTTCTGAATGTGGCAATACGTAGTATGGATATTTTACTTTTTTTATCTTATATCTGCAGATAAAACTTGATAATCTTGTGCGCGAGAAAGGTGAAGACATGTTGAGCATATTAGGTACTCGAGATTTGTAACGGGTTTCTTCTCAAATGTTTTATTGACAATACATTCCAAGTAAAGAACATTTGTATGCACACAGATAAGATGAAAGATTAATATACATCTATAAAATGTTTAACTGATTTATTTTTTAATTATTGACAAAACATATAACATACATTGATTTACAATAATTTCGCGTAAATGTATTGGAATAACAGATACAAGTTTAAATCACAGCAATAATTTCGCGTAAATGTATTGGAATAACAGATTCAAGTTTAAATCACAGCTTAAATCAACATTGTAAGTCACATTTAAATAAATATGGAGGATATCGTTCACCTGAGCTTAGATATACATGAAACAAATGTATACATTACATAAATCAACAGGAATAATAATAAAAATAAACAAAAACATGGTAACTTACAGATAAAAAAATACTGACGTATCGCTAATTTTATATGACACCGAAAAGGTGCCTTGTACATGAAAAAAAAACAATAACTTCAAACAAAGAACAAATGACGACAACAAAACACCATACGAGGACAATAAGTAAGAAAGTAAGTAAGTAAGTAAGTAAGTAAGTAAGTTTTATTATAGTGACATTGTGTATAATATTTACACACTATAATAACAAATAATTACAACACCCGGCTTCGTTGGGCCTATAAGTGACTTCAGATGATTTTAAACATTAGAACAGAAACTAATACTGTATGACATTTTCAATAAGTACGCATGTACTATTTACACCTTAAGTCACACAATAAAAAAACAAACTATGTACATATGGTATGTCTGAACGACAGTTTGAAAAGAAATAAATACATATTTCTTAAGTTGATTTTAACGAGCGACTATTCGTAAAAAATAGATAATTGATTTATATGGGTCTTGTCGTCTTACTGGATACATATATAATAGAGATTCCGATTTTAACACTTTTTGACATACATGCGTTCATTTTAAACGAAATGAAAAACCTCAGTTCATCTGTTTTAACCCTTAATAATGTTCATTCATGATTGATATGTCAGAAACATGAGAACAATATTTAATAATGGGAATTTTTTTCTTCTTGAAATTGGGATACAGAATCTTTCATGATCATTTCGCCCGGGAGTACTTCTAAAACTTTTCCCGCAATACTTGCAAAGTTGCTCATCCGTTGTTGAATTACTGAAAATAAGAACGTGATATTAAGAGAATTGAACACGGCCAAGCGTGGACCAGGGGCTTGACAATCGGTTGCGTATGAACGTTTATTAAATAACTATACGTTATAAGCCCTATAAAAAAAGCATCTGCCACGTTCAATAACACGACGGCCTGCTTTATAACAGGGCCATTATCATTAACACTTTCTCGGCCCCGGGCCGAGAAGTGTTATAGAAATAAAGCCCGCATCTGAAGCAATTTGATTGGCTAATAAGACAGGGCCGAAAAAGTGATAAAGATTTTAGCAAGAAACTAGGAAATGGCAGCCATTTTTTTTTAACTCGCTAATAATTCTGGAGGTGCTTTTAACATTAAGATTATGTCGGGTAAGAGAAAGTTTTCTGATATTGAGAGCTCACAGGAATCACAGTAGACAGTCTGACATTTTGTTGTACAAAAATAATGACCAATATTAAGTTACAAAATGTATCCTGGTTTGTCCTAGTTTCGTGACCCATAACACCGTTTTTTGCGCATGCGCGTGACGTCATTGATTTCCATAAGCAAAAATATCATCTAATTGACAAATCAACTTAAGTTTGAAATAATACTGCAATAAAAGAATAATTTTTAACAAAATAAACAAAAAAATAAATACCTTTTATGACATGTACATCACACCTCTGGATCAGCTGGACGCTTTCTCCTGGTTTCGTGACAACATGTTTATTAATAATGTCAAGGTTATCATGCCAATACACAATTTTTACAGGCCAGTTCATACACTGTGTCCATATAGAACTTCCAGGTACAGTCAAAGTTTCTGATTAAAACATTTTTATTGTGTCTTTCTGTATTATCAAGCAATCAGGTGTCAGTTAAATATAGAAACGAAATAATTATAATTCACATATGGAAAAAAGTAACTTCTTCAACAAGGTAAATTTTTAATTTAACATATTTACAATTTGTTTTTTTCTTCATGTGGTTAATTAATTTTTATTTTTTTTTTGCAGTGGGGACACAGAAACTGAGCATGCCTTCTTACAACATGCTCTGTGGTACAATATGTGAGATGCACCCAATGACCACATGAATCACAACTGGCCCATCCTATTATCTTGATGAAGTCATGTACTCTTGGGGGTGTCGATTTCCCACAAACACAGCATTTGTCATCATCATCATTTTCTGATAGTGAACTATCAGAGTCACTGTCTACAGGAATACCCGGTCCAGCTATGTTCTTCTGTAATCCACTGGTGGAGGGTTTTGGGCTCATTGGTTTGGTGTTGATCTTTGAAGACTTTGCTTTTTTGGTAGATTTTTTTGGACTGGAATTTTTTTTCTTTTCAAGGTAATTTGTCATGTCCGAGAAAAAGTTATCATCAGTTATTGCTTTTCCACTAGCATTTGGCTTTTCAGATACACGTGGCTTCTTCTTACATGAACACTGGCAGCCAGTATTTTCCTGCTCTACCATTTTCATAATCTGTTCCTCTTTCTCATTCAACAATTTTTCCACAGCTTCTGGTCCGGCTTTGATCATTTTGACTTTTCTTACAGGTTCCTTTTCCCTGAAACTTTCACAAGGAAGCAGTTGCTCAGGTTGTATAACATTTGTGTTCAACGGGTAGATGCCTGTTTTGCGGAAACCGGACTGAATGTTGGCAGGAGTTAACGCTTTCAAGTAGGCTCTACAAGCAAGTGCACAAATGTTATATTTGGTAATGTTCTGTCCCATATGTCTGGACAAGAACTGTGCACACTCACTATAGTAATGTTTCTTGAAGGGCCCAAAAATAGCCACATCAAGAGGCTGCAGGAGATGTGAACTGTGAGCCGGCAGCACAAACAAAATGATGCCATGTTCTCTTGCCCATTTGATTGTTTCTGGGGTTTTGTGTGATGAATGGCCATCATATATCAACAGTATGGGCTGGTTACTAGCTGCAGAGGGTCTGACAAATGGCAGAAAGTGATGTTCCAGGTAATACCTGAATATCTCGCCGTTGGACCAGCCAGTTTCCGACATAGTGCCATCTGCACCTGTACAGGCCCCTTTCATAAGGTCAGGATTCCAGCGCTTTCCCTTAAATACAAAGAAGGGAGGAATTGAGTTGCCCAGGGCATTGGCACATCCAATAACAGTGGTAGTACTGGATTTAGGGGAGGTAATGGCTTGTGGCTTGTTATTTGGATCAGCAATAACATTGGATGGTTTATGTTCTGGTTGTATTCCAGTTTCATCTAAGTTATAGATATGCTGGGGTTTGCTAATCAATGCATTTTCCTCCATTACTGCTTTCAAATTTCTGAAATAGGTTTCTATTACCTCAGGTGTTGAGCTTTTTGCCCTTGATGTTTCTAATTGCCTAGGTTTTAATGAAGCAATATCATTTTTCCAGCGCTTTAAGAAAGCATAGAGCCACTTATTGCTCATTGAGGTATTTTTAGCCTTTTTTCCAAGTTCGTAGGCCATTTCTCCCGCTAATCTTTGGGTAAAAACATTGGTTAACCCATACCCTAGGTCTGCCCTTGCCTGCAAATGTTCTACAAGCTTTCTCTCCTCCTCTCTACTAAACAATGTTTCATTTCCATAATGAATTGGGTCAATTTTCCCTTTGACTCTGTCTCTCAATGTTTGCTGAGGTACGCCATATATCCTGGCTGCCCTTTTGACAGCAACACCCTTATCCTTAACAAGTTTGTATGCTTGTATTAGGGACTCGGGCGAGTAAGCTCGATATTTTCCAGTGATTTTGGATGGATTTGTCTGAAAAAGGGAATAATGATCTGTTAGAGAAACATAACACAAGAGTTATTCAGGGAATGAAATCGACTATGGGCTTAATTCATGCAAATTTGAAGTTATAAATCGGATATTCTAATGGGCAAAGTGCGTGGAACAGACTACGCGAACTTAACTGTTTTTCCACGGGAAATAACTACGGACGCCGTGTGCAAAATTTATAAAGCGCTTCCATGACACCGATGAAAGGAATCAGTGATGGTTTTTTGTAAAATATTGAAAGAAAAGAGTAAATATTTGAGTAAATACCATGGAAACGGGAAAATAATGTAATTATTGGCTTTATTCGGGTAAGTTTACCTGCTTTTTGCGCATTTTCTTGCAGTATTTGCGTGACTTTTGTCTTAGTAAAAAAACTTGCACAGTATCCGGACGTTACCACAACCAGCACGAGCGTCAATTCCGAGTTTTGTTTACGTCACGAAACCAGTGCAAGGGCCGAATGTAGGAGAAACAAGCATAGCATTTCCAAACAAACTGATAAAATGTACTGTTATTTTTATAGTTCTTATCCATGGTTTCGTCGTATTTCTTGATTAAATAAGATTAAATTGTACATACCGTGAAATATACCGATTTAAAATCACTTTTACACTTTTATTTTCCATTCATTTTCCCCATAATTCGCATAAAGCTTGATGTTTTACGAAGCTTCCAGCAGAGGTAAAAGAATGAAACACTCTCAAATCATAGCATTTACAGACTCATACCATGAGAATCACTTCTAGCATTCAATGTTCAGCAAATACCCATCCTTTCCATTGAATTAAAACTTAAAACAAAATAAACAAATGGTATTGTTTTAAAGTTTAAAAATAGTAAACATTCGTCAAATTACGTCACATATCTATCAAATGACGTATGAATTGGCATCGTGACGTAGTAATTAAATTAATGAAGGTGCTCAATTAATTACAAAGTGAAGCGAGAGTAATGTTATAACTTGTAAGTACTTGTAGGCCGGTGGCCAGGAACATGTTTGCTCCCCCCCCTTAGGGAATTTAGTAGACATGATTTTTCTGAAAGCCTGTTATGTCCTGGATATTTTGCAGTTTGTTTGCACTCTGGCGAGTGGGGCATAAGGGTGTTACGGAGGTTTTAATATGTTACCCCTAAAATTTGTAGAAAAAATATATGGATTTTGAATCTTTAATTCTGCTCTATTCCAGATACGATTTAATAAAACTTGTATTTTTATATAAGGATGAAGTATTATCTGTTGATTGATGTAGTTTTCATTTCAAAATATTTGCACTTAAGTAACATATTTAGTGTATAACATACATAACCCTAAAAAGATGAAATTTAAGTCAGAAACTTACCTGTAGGATTTTTATTTGTAATCAAACTTAGGCAATAATACATGTTTTTGAAAGCTGCATGATCAAACAATATAAAACAGTTTGATTTTCATAAAAATCACACTGGCAATTGTAATATTTTTTCCATAATCTTATATGTTACCATATCGCTAATTCAAACATTATATTCATGTTTTGGGATAAACAAGCATATAATATAGAGTTTAATTAAATTATTGAGCTTTATAAATGTAAGTGATCTTGAAACTTGCATGACTTCAAATTTTCAACATACATAACATATGTTACTTATTAAAATAAGGCTTATTTCCTTGTTTTTATTTATTTTTAATAGTGTTAGCTGATATCTATTTGAAGAAATTAACTATGTTTGCTCTGTGCAATGTCCTGATGTTTGTTAGCCCTGTGTAGATTTCTTATTACATTCACAGACTTTTTTGTGACTAATATTACTAATTGAATGAAGTATTTTCTCTAAAACTGATATAGTTGTACAAAGAACTGATTACATTTACAAAACTGTATCACGACTATGCAATCATTTTAGATTAAACTGTAAAATAATAATAGTAAGAAGTTTCTTGTGTATACTATGTTATGTTATGTTATGTTATGTGGTTAAAATGTTAAAGTGTTTAAGCTTGTCCATTTTAAACCTTCAAATCTCCGTAACATATAATTCCGAAGTTACAATATTGACAAAGTACAATGTATTTATAAATTAAATTCTAAAACAAAATTTTAGAATTGGTTCCAAAAAAGTAAAAATACAAGAGATAAAAATATTGCTTTGAAAAGTGTTACAAACAAAAATTATTAAAACTAATTATATGTTACCTAATTATTTAAATATTTTTTTTCAGAAAGATCACTTAGAATAAAGAAAATAAATTTCAAAAACCGTGTTTTACCCGGTAGTTTGTATCTAGATTACCGTAGAGTCATTCATAATGTGAATATGAACTTTCTATAAACTATATTTACTAAAAACAAGGTTGAAAGCACCAGTTCTGGTCTTTTAGAGCAATAATAACTGACATTGCTGTTAAATAAAACATTTGAAATAAGAAAAATAAATTGTCCTAAATGAAACATTATTTTTTCCATTGTTCAAAGAATGCTTAAGAATTTGTTAAGAATTCCGTAAGATTTTAGTAGAATGTTACTTAAAGACAAACAAGTGTTAAAGAGAAACATCCTTATCTGAAAGACAATCTGTGTAATGCAGGTGATGATAAGCTAATAGACAAGTTAACGTTGACTTATGTATAATAATTTTTTTAGGTAAAAATTCTTTTACTCGAGTCAAAAAAATTGCTATATAATGCTCATGCTGTTTCAATGTTGTACAAATTCTACACCGAACCTTAGTACCGGTATTTAGATAAAAAAAACTACTTTTAAAAACATTTCGAACATCAGATAATTTAATCAGCTTCTTTGTGTAGTTTAAATTAAGTAGCTTTGAAATTTGTTATAGATCAACTTTAACATAATATAATATTATATAAAAATATTTATCAAAATGTTAATTAACTAATCATTTGCAGTTTCTTGCTTTTCTTTTCTTATTAATTTTGCTGATTATTAAAGTAAAAATTGGTAACATATTATAGGATGACTAAAACATAAATAGCACAATAACATGATAAAAAATGTTAATTTTGTTTATTCTTTCTTTTCTACATTTTGTAAGAACCAATCGAGAGTATCTGGACTTAGCTTTAGACTGGATGCAACAGCCCATGATTAATGCAAATGTAAGCTGTATTACAATGTTGGCACTGAGCCATATTGATAGGTTTATTTTTAATTTGAAAATATTTAAAATAGGACGAACTTGAACCATCTACATCATACAAATTTATTTCAAGACATATTGAGCAGTACACAGATCATTAACCTCTAAAGTCTAACTAAATTTAAATTAAAAATTCATTACTGTTTCATATCACCAGCATCAATTCCTTAATTTCCTTTTGTAACATAATTCTTAATATATATTACCTATTTTAATACAAGATACATAAAGTGCAGGAAGGTTGGTAACTAAAATACGTTCTTTTGGTAACATATTTAAAAATGGTGATTTATGATATGGTATTTATTTTTATTATGATATAAAGCTAACTAATCTTTAAAACTCATGAAGAGGTGTATTTAAAACAAAAACCATTACACCAAAACTTCAAATTTATTAACCATAGGCATAAGTATATGATATAGCATAATACTAAAGTCACATATAACTAAAGTTAAAGATAATATTACCAAAGTGTTTAACACAGTTTACCTTTAAATCACACAATATGTCTTTCAGAGTTTATTTCTTTATAATTAAGTTTACATGTATTTATAAATATTTTATTTGCTATCTTTGAGATGTTTTTCCATTGTTTGTTTTCAGATATTTTGGTTGGTTGGAATTTACAAATATATGTATTTATTTACATACATTAAACAAGAAGTGTGTCTCAATGAGACTTTATTACATTAAAATACTGCATTCTTATTTATATTAATGAATTCAGCAAATAAAACAAAAATTACTTGCTAAGTAAGAAATGTTTCATACAACTTTTTAAACTAGGTTTTGATGTTAAGTAACATACACATGTATCTTAATGACTATTTATAGACCTATACCTTAGGTTGCAGATGTTTTATTGCATTTAAAATTAAAAAAAAACACCACCTTCCTGGGAAAAAATAGGTTTATTTCAGAACTTTTATAATTGCCAATTATTTCTTCAACGCATACAATTTTCTCAAAGGTCACATATTCAAACAGGCGTTACGGTAAAACGCCCCACTCGCCAGAAAGCAAAACATTGCAAAATGCGAAGAATGGGATAGGCTTTCAGAAAATAATACCCTTCAAAATTCCCCCAGAGGGAGAGGGTCTATTGGCAGCTCAAGTTCTAAAACATTTAAGGCATGTTTTCCCATTTTCTTTTCTTTCGGTAACATATTTCAATATAGCGTAACGGGCTTATATCCCAATGTATATCACTTTATTACATTTGTCCTGAATTCTCATTTAACTTACTATATTTTACTTATAAGCACAAATTACTTGCTACTGCACGTAAGAAATGTTTCATACATCTTATTTTACTAGGTTTTTATGTTAAGTAACATAACTTAATCACTATTTTAGAGCAATACCTTAGGTTACAGATGTTTTATTGCATATGAATGTAGTTTAGAGCTTCCTGGTGTAGAATAAATAGGTTTATTTTAGAACTTTTACAATTGTCAAATATTTCATTCTTACACAAACTTTTTTTCAAAGGTAACATATTCAAACAGGCGTTACGGAAAAACGCCCCACTCGCCAGAGTGCAAACAACTTGCAAAATGCGCAGAATGGTATAGGCTTTCAGAAAAACATACCCTTCAAAATTCCCTTAGGGGGGGGAGGGGGGTCTATTGGCAGCTCAAGGTCTATTGTGGTTATTTAATAAAATTGTCAATAAATAAGTGATTTGATATTGGCCCTGTTATTTGTCCTCGGGTCAGTCGTATTAGCCCTCGGCCTTCGGCCTCGGGCACATGCGACTGCCCTCGGACAAATAACAGGGCCAATATCAAATCACTTATTTATTAACATATAATAATAAATATCTCTATCTTGGCATTATTTTTTTAAATCTTAACTTGCTTATATTTACACTTCAACTTCGTCCGCTACGATAAAGTCTTATTCATCAAACGGATCATAACAGAATATTTTGAATGTTTTTTTCTCGTGGTACTTGAATTACATTGGAATCATGCGTGAAAGTTATCATAAAATTTTATTCCGTGGGAAATATCATTTTACTTATTGCACAGACACTTTTTTAGGGGTCCTTTGCTGGCCCTATATGCCTATAGAGCTATAAAGGCCTATATATAGGTTTACAGGTCTCTAGATCCAAAAGTGGGCAATTTCAGGAAATAAACGGATGATCTACAGCATGAGAAACAACTACAATCACTTAGAACACAAAATATCCCAGTTTTAAAAAAATACCCGTTCATACATAACTTAACCAATTCGAATCCGATGTGACAGATTTTTCTATCTTTACCGAATGTCTCATGCAAGATACTTTTTCTTGGATACCTTTTATTATTTATAACATTTCTGTGTAAGTATACAAACTAATTCATTTTCCTTACGCTGAAATATTGACGTTAACGCAAACCCTTTTTATAAATGACGTCACTGACTTGAATATATTACGTCAGATACTTGAAGACGTCACTTACGTGACTCATTCTACATGGGGGTGTAGGATCGAAATTTCCTACACATGTGAAAACAACGGATGACCTGATCTGGTGTGCAAGAAAAGGAAACCTCAAACGGCAAAAAATATAGATTTTTCTGTCTAATAAGTGAGAAATTCTCATCTTGCACGTCCTAGGATATAGGGCAGATTATTTTGTTTCAGAATTGTTTCTAAAATGCCATTAAAAAAAACTAAAACATTTCATGGAAAATGTACAAATAAATATTCAAAATTTCACCGATAACTTCACTGATCTGGCCCAAAGTATCTTTTTTCTTTTTTTCTTTCATTTGCTTTTAATATTTTTAATTGTGTTCATATATGATTTTATTGACTGAGTTGTTTTATCTTTTTTTGTTTTGCATTTCCTTGTCGTGACGCCTTAAATATCTGCACCGAAGGGGAGCTGACACATGTGAACCCTTACGTTCTGTAAATATTTGTAGTAAATGGAGCCTTCATTACATTTTCTTTCTTATTTATTTACAAAGTAATAAATAATAATTATTTACACAACCATTTGCACACCTTTTTGGCATCGACCGAAAACTGTGTGTGAGTAAGTTTCAATCGAGACATCTTAACCGGTTTGATGAAAGCTAACTCGAAATTTGAACGGTTGGTTTCTACTTGAAAGTACATTGTAATGAAAAATGACATTAAAAAGAGAAAAAAGAAATCCCTCGTGGGATTCGAACTCACAACCCATAACACATATTAGTAGAAATCTAAAGTGTTACTGCGACGGCCATAAAACCTTTTGTTACAGGGATGTTCAACTTTAGCATTTTGAGCTATGATGGTTTTATCTAACTTAACTATTTTGCGGAATATTCCAAAAATCTATAAATACAAAAGTACATTCACGGCTCGGTAAGATCATTGAGTACCTACCCTTTGGCTTTACAATGCTATTAGCTTCTTATTTTTTATATGTTTGTGTGCTTTTGCATGTAACATTGTTGCACCGATGGGCGGGTTGGAGTTATTTCACCAAGACAACTTGTACTTGTTTTGCGATACGAGAACCTGTCGGGACAAGTGTGAGGTTGGTGCACCCTAGAACCTGGTTTATACCCCCATTGGCAAATTATTTTGCCACTGACCGTTCCAAGGCGGAGTTTAACGTCAAATAAAAATAGGAAGATGACCAACATAAATTGATATCGAACACAAACTACGTCTTAGAGTCTGCTTTTCTTAATATCGATCGATTTGTAATATAAGCAAAATTAATAATGTACTCGTATAATATAAAAAAAATTGAATTTACAGATTTTTAAATTGACGAAAACCGCGTAATTGTTAGCAAAATTCGAAACTTGTTAGACGAAAAAAAAACATGTGTACAATAAGTCATTCTTTTAAGACGCACAAACCGATATAATATTGTAGCGATTAGTTAAACTTCAGCTTTTGTTGTTGGAACGCAAGAAATTGTACAAACTTCTCAAAAATGACATCAGTGGTATATTTAAATACTAATAATTTCGAAACTGCTTAGAATACAAAAGTAAGATCATAAAAATTTTGGCATGTTCCGTTTTATGTGTATGTCTATTTTAAGAGGAATTTCGAAAAAGTAATGGTCCTAAATATTTATAGCGCAAGTTTTCGACACTTTGACGTTGACACGCCGGGGAAACTCTGATATGGGACTCGTCTTGCGCTCCCGATAAATTCATATCAGCCACTTCCGGGGTTCCATATCAGACAGAAAATTGACACCGATAACTGCGAAAAAGGTAGGTGATCCTAAATTTCCATCGATCACATAAATTAGGGACCATTTCCCGGAAAAACACGAATGCTATTCGACCCTCCTTTGAATCACGAACAAAATGATATTTATCTCTTTTGGATCAGTTCAAAATCGACTGTAACAAAGATGTTAAATGTCGACGATTGATCATAACTGTAGGCCGATCTTCGGACATTTTATGAAATAATACGTTGTTCACTTCTTTGTAAGGAAGTAGTATCGTGTGTATGCGTAAAATTAGATGATATCTCCCATCAGATGAAACTTCAGTGGCCTGAAATGTACAGATACTGAATTATTCGTTAAAATATTTTTGAGTTCCATATCAGGCTGTCGAGTTCCATATCAGACCAAGTAATTTCGCAGCAAAATGCTTTTCAGCATGCATAATTATATATGAAAGGATGTTTTACATTTAATTATATTAATTTTTTTGCGGTAGAATGATTTTCAAAATTAAATTTGTCCTTGCTCATAGAGTTTCTTTACCCAATATTCATGGGATGGATCGCTTGGGTCAGGGCATACTCACGTCGGACGGTGTTGAGAAACCAAGGACCGTTTCTTCGACACGCCAATCAGAAGAAAGCAAAAGAAGAAAATATTTAAGTTTCAAGTCTAGTATCAATGAACCACGGCGGGGTGAAATGCCTGTTCGAGCACATTATACACAACCAAGGAAACCAAAGTTCTAATGGCGAAACAATGTGAACTTTACTTTTACAAATGATTTATGGTCTGCCTAATAATGTACGACTTCCAAGTGAATGCATCTCAGGTGTATTACCAGTGACAGACTTAAAATACTTTCACATTTAAGAAAATCACTTTTTTTTTCGCGAACAATACCTTTTTAATGTTATCAAAAATATTAGTTTGTATAAATACATCTGTATCCTGGCTTACATGCCATTTGTTGCGATTCCTTTAGAAGTGTTAATTTTATAGTAATGCATCTCAGAAAGAAGACATTAATTTGTAAAAGCAAAACTGATGTAGATTGTGATATTTCACGCTTACAGTGCATAAATAAATAAAAAATGAAAGTCTTGTATTGGTTACTTGAATGTGAATTTCATAAAACACACATTATAAAATATTTATCTTTTTTTATTTTTTAAAAAGGAACTTTTAGGTAAAACACAAAAAAATATGTATTTTATCTTAATTTTAAACGATTTAAAAATAAATTAATAAAAGTTTGAGAATATATCTCCACTGTGTAGTTCACGTGGTGTCGTTTGAATGTTTTGTTCTGCAATATTGAAAGGATTTTCGTTCATTTTTGTCATCACAGGTCTGCATTTGGGCTGTGTAATTCCCTTTAACAATAAATAGTTTGCTGCGTTTATTGCAAGCAGATTTTGTTCCCGACAATATGATGTCTAAGACAATTTGTACTCAAATTGTCCACTGCATATGTCACATTTAAATCCAAGAATTCCAACATGAATGACACTTGTGACAGATCAGATTCTTGTAATAATGTTTGATGCAGTTGTCCCGTTTAGTGCGCTCCATGTATTTTCCGTTTTTAACTGAAATAGACGGGCTAACAGTGTAGCGGGCTAGCAGTGTGAACTGGGCGGGCTGGCGGGCCAGCGGGCTAAACTTTAACACTACATTGAATTAACATGAAAACGTTATGTAACATTTCCTAGCAGTGTGAAGTGGGCGGGCTAACAGTGTAGCGGGCTAGCAGTGTGAACTGAGCGGGCTGGCGGGCCAGAAGGCTAAACTTTAATACTTAATTGAATCAATATGAAAACGTTATGATACATTTCCTAGCAGTGTGAAGTGGGCGGGCTAACAGTGTAGCGGGCTAGCAGTGTGAACTGGGTGGGCTGGCGGGCCAGCGGGCTAAACTTTAACACTTCATTCAATCAACATGAAAACGTAATGAAACATTTCCTAGCAGTGTGAAGTGGGCGAGCTAACAGTGTAGCGGGCTAGCAGTGTGAACTGAGCGGGCTGGCGGGCCAGAAGGCTAAACTTTAATACTTAATTGAATCAACATGAAAACGTTATGATATATTTCCTAGCAGTGTGAAGTGGGCGGGCTAACAGTGTAAAGGGCTAGCAGTGTGAACTGAGCGAGCTGGCGGGCCAGCGGGCTAAACTTGAATACTTAATTGAATCAACATGAAAACGTTATGATACATTTCCTAGCAGTGTGAAGTGGGTGGGCTAACAGTGTAGCGGGCTAGCAGTGTGAACTGGGTTGGCTGGCGGGCTAAACTTTAACACTTCATTGAATCAACATGAAAACGTTATGAAACATTTCCTAGCAGTGTGAAGTGGGCGGGCTAACAGTGTAGCGGGCTAGCAGTGTGAACTGTGCGGGCTGGCGGGCCAGCGGGATAAACTTTAACACTTCATTGAATCATCATGAAAACGTTATGAAACATTTCCTAGCAGTGTGAAGTGGGCGGGCTAACAGTGTAAAGGGCTAGCAGTGTGAACTGAGCGGGCTGGCGGGCTAGCGGGCTAAACTTTAATACTTAATTGAATCAACATGAAAACGTTATGATACATTTCCTATCAGTGTGAAGTGGGCGGGCTAACAGTGTAGCGGGCTTGCAGTGTGAACTGGGCGGGCTGGCGGGCCAGCGGGCTAAATATTAATACTTCAATGAATCAACAAGAAAACGTTATGAAACATTTCCTAGCAGTGTGAAGTGGGCGGGCTAACAGTGTTGCGGGCTAGCAGTGTGAACTGGGCGGGCTGGCGGGCCAGCGGGCTAAACTTTAATACTTAATTGAATCAACATGAAAACGTAATGATACATTTCCAAGCAGTGTGAAGCGGGCGGGCTGGAGGGCAAGCGGGCTAAACTTCAACACTTCATTGAATCAACATGAAAACGTTATGAAACATTTCCTAGGAGTGTGAAGTGGGCGGGCTAACAGTGTAGCGGGCTAGCAGTTAGAACTGGGCAGGCTGGCGGGCCAGCGGGCTAAACTTTAATACTTAATTGAATCAACATGAAAACGTTATGATACATTTCCTAGCAGTGTGAAGTGGGTGGGCTAACAGTTTAGCGGGCTAGCAGTGTGAACTGGGCAGGCTGGCGGGCAAGCGGGCTAAACTTTAACACTTCATTGAATCAACATGAAAACGTTATGAAACATTTTGCTAGCAGTGTGAAGTGGGCGGGCTAACAGTGTAGCGGGCCAGCAGTGTGAACTGAGCGGGCTGGCGGGCCAGCTGGCTAAACTTTAATACTTCATTGAATCAACATGAAAACGTACTGAATCATTTCCTAGCAGTGTGAAGTGGGCGGGCTAACAGTGTAGCGGGCTAGCAGTGTGAACTAAGCAGTCTGGCGGGCCAGCGGGCTAAACTTTAATACTTAATTGAATCAACATGAAAACGTTATGATACATTTCCTAGCAGTGTGAAGTGGGCGGGCTAGCAGTGTAGCGGGCTAGCAGTGTGAACTGAGCGGGCCGGCGGGCCAGCGGGCTAAAATTTAATGCTTAATTGAATCAACATGAAAACGTTATGATACATTTCCTAGCAGTGTGAAGTGGGCGGGCTATCAGTGTAGCGGGCTAAAGTTTGAATTGGGCGGGCTGGCGGGCCAGCGGGCTAAACTTTAATACTTAATTGAATCAACATGAAAACGTTATGATACATTTCCTAGCAGTGTGAAGTGGGCGGGCTGGCGGGCCAGCGGGCCAGCGGGCTAAACTTTAACACTTCATTGAATCAACATGAAAACGTTATGAAACATTTCCTAGGAGTGTGAAGTGGGCGGGCTAACAGTGTAGCGGGCTAGCAGTGAGAACTGGGCGGGCTGGCGGGCCAGCGGGCTAAACTTTAATACTTAATTGAATCAACATGAAAACGTTATGATACATTTCCTAGCAGTTTGAAGTGGGCGGGCTAACAGTGGAGCGGGCTAGCAGTGTGAACTGGGCGTGCTGGCGGGCAAACTGGCTTAATTTTAACACTTCATTGAAACAACATGAAAACGTTATGAAACATTTCCTAGCAGTGTGAAGTGGGCGGGCTAACAGTCTAGCGGGCCAGAAGTGTGAACTGGGCGGGCTGGCGGGCCAGCGGGCTAAACTTTAATACTTAATTGAATCAACATGAAAACGTTATGATACATTTCCTAGCTGTGTGAAAAGGGCGGGCTAGCAGTGTAGCGGGCTAGCAGTGTGAACTGAGCGGGCTGACGGGCCAGCGGGCTAAACTTTAATGCTTAATTGAATCAACATGAAAACATTATGATACATTTCCTAGCAGTGTCAAGTGGGCGGGCTAACAGTGTAGCGGGCTAGCAGTGTGAACTAAGCGGGCTAGCGGGCCAGCGGGCTAAACTTTAATACTTAATTGAATCAACATGAAAACGTTATGATACATTTCCTAGCTGTGTGAAGTGGACGGGCTAGCAGTGTAGCGGGCTAGCAGTGTGAACTGAGCGGGCTGGCGGGCCAGCGGGCTAAACTTTAATGCTTAATTGAATCAACATGAAAACATTATGATACATTTCCTAGCAGTGTCAAGTGGGCGGGCTAACAGTGTAGCGGGGTAAAGTGTGAATTGAGCGGGCTGGCGGGCCAGCGGGCGAAACTTTAATACTTAATTGAATCAACATGAAAACGTTATGAAACATTTCCTAGCAGTGTGAAGTGGCGGGCTAACAGTGTAGCGGGCTAGCAGTGTGAACTTCGCGGGCTGGCGGGCAAGCGGGCTAAACTTTAATACTTCATTGAATCAACATGAAAACGTTATAAAACATTTCTTAGAAGTGTGAAGTGGGCGGTCTAACAGTGTAGCGGGCTAATTTATGTTTACATTTAAGATATGTCCCTCTTTTATGAAATAAATATCAGAAACTGAGACCTGCCTCGGATTGGAGCCTTACGTCTTTCGCTTTAACCTGGATTGCTTTGGTGCGGTCTCTTCAGTGATGTAGAATAATTTTCAGATCTCTTTATTGCGAGTAAAATGGTAAATAAAACATGAAAACTGTTCATTAACTGGCGGAGATTTAGGACGACGTAATGTTTACCTATACAAAGAATGCCATATTCTGCATATAATCGCAATTACGGAGGCTCGGATCTGTACAGTCTTCAAAGCTGGCCACACAATCCATACATGGCGGGAACCGGAATTTAAACCTTCGAATATATGTATGTTTACTTTTTCGATATGTCCAAATTTTAAAGAAAAAATATACCAGAAACCGAGACCAACCTCGGATTAAAGCCCTCCTTCTTTCGCTGGATTGCTTTGGTGCGATCTCTTCCGCCATGCAGAATAATTTTCAGATCTCGTTCTTGCGATTCAAATTGTATATAAAAAGGATAACTGTTTATAAAATTGCGGAATTTTAGGACGACGCAAAGTTAAACAATAGAAAAAATCCATATCCTGCATATAATCGCAATTACGGAGGCTCAGATCCGTACAGTCTTCTAAGCTGGCCAAACAATCTATATATGGTTGGAACCAGAATTTAAACCATCACAAACATGTATGTTTACCGTTACGATATGTCCCTCTTTCCATAAAATAAATATCAGAAACCGAGACCAGCCTCGAATTCGACCCCTACTTCTTTCGCTTTAACCTGGTTTGAATAAGTGCGGTCTCTTCAGTCCTGTAGAATAATTTTCAGATTGCTTTATTGCGAGTAAAATGGTATATAAAACATGACAACTGTTCATGAAATGGCGGAGATTTAGGACGACGTAATGTTTATCAATAGAAAAAATGCCATATTCTGCATATAATCGCATTTACGGAGGTTCGGATCTGTACAGTCTTCTAAGCTGGCCAAACAATCCATACATGGTTGAAAACAGAAACTAAACCCTCGCAAATATAAGACTCGGTTTCGAGCCCCACATTTTTTATTTATTTACATCGCTTTAGTTAAATTTCCTTATGCCTGCAGAACAATATTATTTGCGGAAATAAAATACGACGTAATGTTGACCCATAGCTGGCAGTGGATTCGATCTTATTTGGGTATTCGTTGATTGTGTAAAGCGAAAACCCAACTCACTGCTGACAGTGGATTCGATTTCATTATGGTATTCGCTGTCAGTGAAGAACGAATACCCAACTCACAGCTGGCAGTGGATTTGATCTCATTAGGGTATTCGCTGTTTGTGTATTTAGTGAATACCCAAAGCTGGCAGTGGATTTGATCTCATTAGGGTATTCGCTGTTAGTGTAAAGTGAATACCCAACTCACTGCTAGCAGTGGATTCGATCTCATTAGGGTATTCGCTGTTTGTGTAAAGCGAATACCCAACTCGCTGCTGGCAGTGGATTCGATCTCATTAGGGTATTCGCTGTTTGTGTAGAGCGAATACCCAACTCACTGCTGGCAATAGATTCAATCTCATTAAGGTATTCGCTGTCTGTGTAGACTGAATACCCAACTCATTGCTGGCAGTGGATACGATTTCATTACGGTATTCGCTGTATGCGTAGACCGAATACCCAACTCACTGCTGTCAATAGATTCGATCTCATTAGGGTATTCGCTGTTTGTTAAAAGCGAATACCTAACTAACTGATGGCAGTGGATTCGATTTCATTAGGGTATTCGCTGTCAGTGTAGAACGATACCCAACTCACTGCTGGCAGTAGATTCGATCTCATTTAGGTATTCCCCTTTTGTGTAATGTGATTACCCATCTGACTGCTGGCAGTGGATGCGATCTCATAAGCGTATTCGCTGTTTGCGTAGACTGAATACCCAACACACTTCTCGCAGTAGATTCGGTCTCATTACGGTATTCGCTGTAAGTATTGAGTGTATACCAAACTCACTTCACTGCTGCTCATTGAGTTTATTTCAATAAATATACTAAAATGTGTAGTTCCGGATCACCGAGTAAAAAAAAATAAGTCCGGATAATTTCCGGTCACTAAAAGTTAAAAGTAAAATTCGCCCTTCTTCAGCAACTGCAAAATATTCCTTCCAAATGGTAAAGAAAAACAGTCACTTGCATTCGGAGTAAAGGGACAAATCAGTTACTAAAAAATAAGAGTAAGAAAATAAAACAATGACGTCAAATTCATAACAACATAAAAATGGTAGTTCCGGATCATCCCATCATAGTTTATCTATCTATCTGCCATTAATGTCGAACCCCTGATGGGGACCTAGACATGTTGCTCGTCTGCTGGGAGACTGTTAGTAAAGAATAAAGATTAAGAATGGTGAGGGTTTAAAAGAGATGTAAAAAAGAGAGATAGGCGGGTTTTGCTTTGATTGTCGAATGTCGAATTGGTTTTGAATATCGAACGTCGAACTACATATTGAAGCTTTCAATGTTCGAATGCAGAGAAAGATTTGATCTCATCAGGGTATTCAGTGTTTGTGTAGACTGAATACCCAACTCACTGCTGGCTGTGGATTCGATCTCATTAGGGTATTCGCTGTCAGTGTAGAACGAATACCCTACTCACAGCTGGCTGTGGATTCGATCTCATTAGGATATTCGCTGAATGTGTAAAGCGAATACCCAACTCACTGCTGGCAGTGGATTCGATCTCATTAGGGTATTCGCTGTCAGTGTAGAACGAATACCCAACTCACAGCTTACTGTGGATTCGATCTCATTAGGGTATTTGTTGAATGTGTAAAGCGAATACCCGACTCACTGCTGGCAGTGGATTCGATCTAATTAGGATATTCGCTGTTTGTGTAAAGCGAATACCCAATTACCGCTGACAGTGGATTCGATCTCATTAGGGCATTCGCTGTGTGTGTACAGCGAATAACCAACTCACTGCTGGCAGTGGATTCGATCTCATTAGGGTTTTCGCTGTCAGTGTAGAACGAATATCCAACCCACAGCTGGCAGTGGATTTGATCTCATTAGGGTATTCGCTGTCAGTGTAGAACGAATACCCAACTCACAGTTGGCTGTGGATTCGATCTCATTATGGTATTCGCTGTTAGTCTACAGCGAATACCCAACTCACCGCTGGCTGTGGATTCGATCTCATTAGGGTATTCGCTGTCAGAGTAGAACGAATTCCCAACTCACAGATGGCTGTGGATTCGATCTCATTAGGGTATTCGCTGTTAGTGTAAAGCGAATACCCAACTCACTGCTGGCTGTGGATTCAATTTCAGCCGGATATTGAATATCCAATTCCCTACTCATTACTCACTGCCAACTTCACACACCTAAATAAATCAGGGTTTTAGCCTTTTGTTTTACATGATGTTGGTTCGGACTCGATGTGAAAATGGAGTTTGTGGTTGTCTCGACCGAAGGCATGCTTAGTTTATACTTCTTAGCCAGGGCTTGCGCCTATTGTTTTGCTCGTTTGTCCCCATGCTTGTATGTCTCTGGTGTTTTGTGGTTCGTTTATGTGTGTTGCCTTTGGGCGGTTTGTCAGTTTTCTTTGTTTCTTTTTGAAGGCATTGAAACGTGGCTAGTAAACAATAGCTGCCGACCCGCCATGAACATCTGGATGTCTACGAGTTAAAGGACCGAAACACCGTTGGCGGTATCGAATTGATAATGCCATTGCCTCTTTCTTTTCCGTGATCTGTTTATTGGATTGTGGCGGAGTGCTTATTGGTATGAGTGTGGTTGTGTGTTTCTGTCTTTGATTAAGTGGTGTCTGTATGCATGTTGATGTCCATCTGGGTAACATTGCAAGGTGGATGGGATTTACTACATTGACCTGTCGGTGTTGAGTGTGATGCACTGGTTGTCTGGTCATTCTGAGCATAAAACTGTTTATTGTTATGTTCTCAATTTTTTTATGAAATTTTGAAAAACATTCCAGTAATCACATTGAAAATACAAGGTGTTAAAAGTCTTACCACTCTTGAACCTCATTTTTCACAAAACGTGTTTTTCACACGGTGTGAAAAATGCGTGCGAGTATTTCACAAATCGTGTGAAAATTACGTTCGCATACAAATTCGTACGAACATGGAAACGCATTTTTCACAAGTTAAAATCTTGTGAACTTACATTAATTACTACAACTATTATGGTCTAAGATACGTATTTACGTAATTGGAGCCAAACCTTATACATAAGAACGATTTTGAGAGTGGTGTCCTTTGCAAATTGAGTAGTTACTGTTTAAAAAAAACTGTATCAATTAAGTTGCATGGTTTAGTTGTGGTTTATATTAATTGTGCCAATATGCAAAATTTATAATTGGTTTAAAAAGATCGAATTTTGTAGAAATTTTAGTCTAATAAGTACATGTCATGATCTGGTGTGAGAGAAATTTATTGCGTGAGTAACGCTTGCATTGATTGTGTTAGAACATTACATGTTTTATTCTTTGTTTACAAGTCTTCTACAGTTTATTTTATATTTCTTTCATATTTTAACACCATTGCTTGCGTTGTGTTTCTCGGTATTGCATGTATTGTGTATTTGTTATATCACCATATATATATATATATATATATATATATATATATATATATATATATATATATATATATATATATATATATATATATATATATATATATATATATATATATAACGATGAACTATGAATGTTCAAGTTAATGGAAATAAAAGTTCTGTTCTGTTATGTTCTGTTCTGTGATACGTAACACGACTCCTTCATATTATCTTTTAGACAAATTCTGCGACATACAAATGTATATAAAACATGCAAAAGTAAGTATTCTGTATAAATGAGAATCGGATATTTGAAAATTGTTTTAGAAGACAATACACATCAAAGTGCTGTTAAAGTATCGCGAAACAACAATGCTAGATCGCTTTGGCGATGTGAGTTCGCGAAAGTACGATGTTAGGCCGCTAAGGTACGATGCGAGGGCGCGATAAATATATTTTACGATTATAAAATAATTTATGTATTTTTAAATCTTTCAATCTTTCATGTATATATTACCATGTACATTGTTATTGATATGCATTATGTTAATGTGGGAACCCATCGGAATCGAGATGCTAATCACATGATCCATTTTAACCAATGGCATCAATCGAACGCCATTCTTTCTCTAGTTCTGTTATCAAGAAGCCACGCTAAACTTTCTCTTCAATTTATTGATTTTAATTCTGACAATCATGTGTTAACAGGATCAAATTTTACGGTAAAAAATTCTATACACAATTTGCTATTCAGTGAAAAGGATAATTACAGTGCCACGGAGGGACATATAGGTAAAATTGAGTTGTTGTTTTTTTTTTGTTTTTGTTTTTTATCACGGACATTCTACATTGTAAACTGGACTGGTAGTTACATTAATCCAACATGGCGGTGCGGATTCAGCTATTTGGACATTCGTTTGTTTCACGCCTCAAGTTATTTATACCAACGAACGATAAATTTCATTTTAACCTTAACTTACACCAGCCAGCACTGGTTCAATACTCCGGCTATAGCGGCGCCAACATTGCCAAGTTACGGGATAACTTAGAAACAATCGAAGACTTCCAGCCACATATGGTGATAATCGTCATCGGAACCAACGACTTGTAAGACAATTCGAACACACCGCATTCAGTTACACAACAGGTCATGGACTTAATAGACAGCTTATTGTTTAGATACGATGTACAAAAGGTCATCATTTGTCCAGTGCTTCACCGTATGGAACCGACGGTCCGTACCAGATGGCCGGTCCAAGTCCCATCATTTAACAGACGGGTAGATGAAAGAAACATCTGCTGCAACGAGCATGTACTCGATGCATTCACAAACGAGCTATCTTCTGGCGTTTTAAAGGCTTTTGGTCGGAAGAGGCGAAGTCACAAGTGTTTGCTGCTGATGGGGTCCACCTTTCTAACAGGGGAAAAGAACGCTTTTACCAGAACCTCCGTGGTGCAGTGATATCCTTGCTGAAGAGATTGACAGATAAGTAATCCCAACTTTTAAAATTTGTACATAAATAGTCAATATATGGCTTTGTATCAGTATTTCAGTCATTGACATTTCAAGTTACCGCTTTGTGTGGTTTTTATTTATTTATTTGACATTTCCAGTGTCAATACAAGCTTCGCACTTGTTTGTTATAACGCTGGCTGACATTTTTAGGAGGCAACTACCAGGCTTTGTACCTGTGTTTTTGTGTTTGCCAAAATTTTACCAAATACTGACCAGGATTTGATTTTTCCAGGCTATGTACCTGTGATACCATACTTATAATTACCTTATCTTTCCAGGCTTCGTACCTGTGATACAATTCTGATTATACCTTTTTTCCAGGCATGGCACCTGTGATAAAGTCCTGCTAATACCTTTTTCCAGGCGTTGAACCTGTGATACATTTCTTTACTCACCTGGTCTTCACCAGTCTTTACAGAGCGTAGTACACATTTGCTATTTATACATATTAACTAAAGTTACACTACAGGAGTTTTTGCTTTCATCATACTTAAGAACGTACCTTTTCCCGATCATAGTCATCTTAAGGAAAAGTACATCTTTAGGAAACAATCAAATTTTATTGAGTGGAGTGCCAGTATACTAATCATTCAGAATTTTCTCTGCTCGCCAGTTTACGTTAAAGACTCTAAGTTTACATACATGACTGTGGTGTGCTAATTTTCTCACTTATATGCCCTGGTGTTTTATTTTGCTCTAGTTGCACGAATTTTTACATTCAGTGCCACCGTATGTAATTTGCCATTATTAACGATTATAAATTACTCCTTCTAGATGAATAGGTCAAAACGTAAACCAGAAACAGTGTCTCACTGTACCTGTCCGTCTTGTGAGCCATCGGCACAGAAGAAAACCAAACAGACATGTAACATGACACCAGAATCTTTAAGCAGTCCTACAATATGTGACACTACAGGGCTAGCGGCGGGTAAACCCCAAAAGACACATGGTAAATAACATGCCAAAAACGCCACCATGTCCAAGTTGGACATAAATAAAAAACTTAAGACCATGGCTGCCTTAAATGCCAAAAGTCAGCAGGTGAGAAAACAGGAACTCACACAACAGACCCAACATATACTCCCAGAAGTTCCAATTTTTTCTGAGGATGGGGTAGACGAAATGCAGCCTTTTCCGCTGGCTCACAACCAATGTCACCAGGACATAGCAATGGAAGATTCAGAGATAAGCACTTCTTCCTCAAATTCGGACGCTGCCTCGGAAGAAGAGTACGCGGTTAATCAGTTCACTCAAGAGCACTCCAGACAAATCATGGGAGGTAATGGCATGGTTTATGTTGAACCTATTTCAACACCCATACATACACAAATCCCTTCCAAATTACATAAGAAAATTTGGCGCAATAAGTTTGTAGATTTTGCATCACTGCTTCCATCAGTTCACAATAACTTTTCACAGCATAATCCTCAGTTCTCTCTACAAATGGATAGCCATTCAAATATAAGCATTGTCCCCCAGCAAAAAACCAGAAAAATCGAACACATTGAGCAGTGGACAACTGCTTTTCTCAGATTTGTGGCCATCTACAGCCAAAAACATCCCCTTCAAACACCCCAATTGATGAAGTATGGGGAGATAGTTCGAGACTTGGCACAACGTCGTGCCGCTTGGGCATTCTACGACATCCAATTCAGGATGCGGCGTGAATCCATGATTATCCCTTGGGACAGGATTCACACAGAATTCTGGATTATGTCTACAACACAACCTACCAACCAGTCCTTTCGACCTTTCCGCTCACCCAACACCAAACACAACCGTAACAGCTCTCACAACAGATCAGGGAAATTCCTCCAAAACACTTGCTGGGTCTATAACAGACGGACGCAGTGTCACAACCAGCAGTGCCCTCATCCACACGTCTGTGGATACTGTCGAGGTGCCAATTCTGCCCCCAAGTGTTCCTTCCACAGCAAAGAACATGCCGCTCAGTCACAATCTGCCCCTTCCGCCTCATCCAGAACTTCACCACCAGCTGTTTCAACACCCCGTACAAACAAGAAATAAACCAGTCACACCCATAAAACTAATTATGCTTCGTGCCTACCTCTCAGGTTATCCCCAAGCTACTTATCTCATATCGGGTTTCCAGACAGGTTTCTGGTTAGGTTATTTCGGCCCAAGACAACCTTCCATGGCAAAAAATTTACAGTCCTGCTATCAACATCCCGATATTGCTCTAAATAAAATTCAATCAGAAGTACAAGCAGGTCGCATTAAAGGACCTTTCACCTCTAGACCCCTGCCAAATCTTCAGATAAGTCCAATTGGTTTGGTGCCAAAGAAAACAGCAAATCAATTTCGGTTAATCCATCACCTCAGTTATCCGGAAGGCCTTTCTGTCAACGATTTAATAGATCCGGAACAGTCTAAGGTACATTATGCTACATTTGACGATGCGGTACGGATTCTTTTAACAATGGGTCAAGGCAGTTTTATGGCCAAAACTGACATTGACAACGCTTTTCGTTTGATCCCAATCCACCCCTCAGACCATGACCTCCTGTGTATACATTTCCAGGACAAATTTTACTTTGACACCTGTCTCCCCATGGGGGCTTCAAGTTCTTGTGCCATATTTGAAAAATTCAGCACAGCACTTCAGTGGATAGCAATAAACAAAAAGGGAATATCCCACATTACACGCATCCTTGACGATTTCCTCATTCTAGGGCCTCCAGGTTCTTCCAAATGTCAAGAAGACCTGGACACCTTCCTGCTTCTATGCAAAGACATAGGAGTTCCCATCAAACAGGAAAAGACAGAAACGCTTGTCAAGTCATTACTTTCATGGGTCTGGAATTAGATTCGTTAAACATGGAAGCCAGGTTTCCCGAGGACAAATTAAACAAACTAAGGTTATCACTCACTAAAAAAAGGTGAAATATGCATATCAGGAATCGCCACATTCAGAAAAAACAGCCTCCCCACACAGTCAAGAAGAAGAGAGGGGGAGAGAGCATGGTTAATAAAATAATCAGTTTCAAAAAAGACACCACTAACAATAAACAAAAATGAGAACCCGAGGGGTTACCGCCTTGGAACGGTCAGTGGCAAATCAAATTGCCACTGGGGGTTTAAACCAGGTTCTAGGGTGCACCAACCTCACACTTGCCCCAACAGGTTCTCATATCACAAAACAAGTACAAGTTGTCTTGGTGAAAAGACTCCAACCCACTTATCTGCTTAACAATGTTGCATGCAAAAGCACACAAACATATAAAACATAAGAAGCTAAGAGCATTGCAAAGCCGAAAGGGGTACTCAATGATCTTACCGAGACCAGAGCTCCTGGAGTAAAATCAGCAAGAACACGATGACAGGGATAAAAGAAACAAATCGAGTTTCTAGGTTCTTTTAAGAAAAGATTTCCCCAATAACCTTCATAAACTCTTAAACCCCTGCCACCGTCGTGCAACCAAAGAGGTAAGCATAATGATCAACTGTAGAAGGGTTAATCACCAGGCCTGAAGAGCGCTGTAAAATATCATGTTGGTAACCTTTCTTTTTAAATTTACAGATGGTTTTTACGAATAACCGGGAGAAATTAACACTGCCTTTAATCTTTTTAAGTTTATAAATTAAATCTCCATAAAAAACTGGTTGTGAAATACCTTGTTGCAAAAGTGATTTTAAACTGCATTTGTATTTATGAATTAAATCTGGGTATCGGCGATAAAACTTGCAAAAGGTTTTCCTTAATTTGTGATACCGATAACCTTGTTTTAAGAGCTTTTCTGTAATGCAAAGATTACGTTCATTGAAGTCATTAACATTGTTGCAAGCTCTTGAAAAGCGAACAAGCTGTGAGATATAAACCCCATAAGATCTTGCACGGGGAACATCGCCGTCTAAAAACGGAAAATTTACTATATTAAAATTAAAATCATCTCTTTTATCATAAATTTTAGTAGTGACATAACCATTTTCAATGGACAGATTTAGATCGAGAAAGTTTGCTTGCTTTTCTGAAGTGTTCGCTTTGTTAAGTTGTAGTTCGCAAAATGTAGGAAAATCACTCTTAAAGAATTACAATCCCTACTGGGTCTTCTCAATTTCTGCTGCTCAGTAGTGGTCCCAGGCCGTGCCTTCTTACGACGGCTCATAGATCTTACAAAAAAGGTAACACGTCCATCACACCGTATCACTCTAAACAAAGTCAGCAGAAAAGACCTTCAGGCTTGGCAAATATTTGTCGAACACTTCAACGGTAAGAGCATTCTTTTGCAACACAGGTGGATTGCCGATAAAGCTTTACACCTCTACACAGATGCATCTGGCAACTTTGGTTTTGGGGCAGTTTTCAATACCAAATGGTTTTTTGGTTCCTGGCCACAAGTATTAAAAGACCATAATATAACATTCAAGGAACTACTCCCCATAGTCTTAGCTTTGGAAGTCTGGGGAAATGAACTTGCAAACAGATGCATTATTTTACATTCAGACAACCATGCGGTTGTACACATCATCAATTCGCAAACCTCCAAAGACACCCACATAATGATCTTAGTACGCAGATTGGTCCTTGCATGTATGCAACACAACATCTTAATCAAGTCTGTACATATTCCTGGAAAATTAAATACCTTACCTGACCTTCTTTCCCGTTTACAGATCGACAAGTTTCGGGCCGTGGCAACTCACATGGACAGTCAACCTACAGTCATCCCGGACATCTCTTGGACATTTCATTGAATAAAGCAGTTGCAGACCTGCTCGGCAACTCTCTTGCTCCATCCACGCTAGCCACATACAAAAATGCCATGCGTCACTACAAACAGTTTCATGACACTTACCACTTAGGCCATAAGATGCTCCCCATCAGCACCAAACGCCTAGCACAGTTCATAGCAGTTTGCCATCACAAAGGTTTGAAACCATCTTCCATTTCCACCATTCTTTCAGCGATTTCTTACATCCATCAACTGAATGGTTATCGCAATCCCACTCAAGCATTCATTATTAAACAACTTCTACATAGTGTCAAGAAATCATCAATTGCAGACACAAGATTACCGATAACCCCTCCGATTCAGGAACAATTGTTGACCACTTTGAAAAGAATCATTTCGGACAAGTTCACCAGATACATGTTAAGAACCATGTTTGTTGTTGCCTTCTTCGGTTTATTTCGGATTGGTGAAATTTCTAAGACTATCACAGACCCCCAACACACGGTTCTCAGGCAAAACATAACTTTACACTGCAATTCAGCCTCTATTCTCCTCACAACTTATAAACACTCGCATGGTCAACCCTCTCGCGTTCTCCTTAAGAGACAAGACAACTCCAAAATCTGTCCAGTTCATCACCTTGAGAAATATCTAGCAAGTTCAAAACACAAGCAGGCACCATTATTTCAACATACATGTAACTGCCCAGTACAGTCAACTTTCTTCAACACGGTTCTAAAAAAGTGTGTTAAACAGACGGGTCTGGATCCTAAGAGATATAAACCACACTCTTTTCGCATAGGTGGGGCCACACACGCACATTTATTGGGTTATTCCACCTCCCAAATTCAGGCACTAGGGAGATGGAAATCTTCAGCTTTCCAAAAATACATACGCATCTCAGCCCTATAATACAACATACACATTCAAGATATTTTCCTTGATTTCACACTTGTCTGTTTTGAGGCAGCAAGTGTCACTGCTCCTGATTTCATGTACTTGGTCTTTGTTTGTTTGCTACATTCATACACCATGCCATTGCCTCCATATTGTTGTTTTTCGGGATTATTATTGTCTGTTTTGAGGCAGCAATAACATAACAGTGTTTCACCATAAACAGTGATATTTCAGATAAGTCTCTTTTATGTTCTGTATAAGTGTATATTTTTTAGGCACATCTTAGTTGTGTTAACACAGGTGCTACATTTTTCAATTTTATACCTTTCAGCTGTTTATTATTATTGACTGTTCTGAGGCAGCAATAGGATCATAAACAACATAGCTTTATATTTCTGTGTATATTTTTGTACATAAGAAATTAACTCTTTTACAATGGAACAGTAACCGTAACATGAGTTGATGAGTGCTCCAATTTAACATTGTTACTTTATTGTCATACCATAAATGCAATGATGATGACAGATCTAAAATATACAATAACATAGACCGCAACAATGTTAGAATAATAGGCGCTAATTTCAGCTTAATGACATTTAGCTGCGTACATCGCTTTATTTTCAACGTGCTATATTGAAATGTTTTAAGGGGAAGCGTTCTCTTTGCTTGTTTGTTTTGAGGCAACAGGAAAGGGATTGCGTGACCTCGGATCTAGCCACAATGATTGTCTGTTTTGATGCAGCGATCAATACCGGTTTGCCTCCTATATACGCTTTACAATTTATTTAAGTGGAGGTCTCAAGGATGTACGATTTACAATTAAACTTGTTCAATCCCCTTTTCACACCACACCTTTCATCTGGGCGGGGGCGGTTTTCCCTTGTGGCGTTTCTTGCCGCTCAGATAAGAAAAAATAATGATTTTTTTATTTATCCTTTTATGGTATTTTTAAATAAATACCCATTTTCAATCAAACAAGAGTTTTTCTATTATTTTTTCTTACCAGTGAAAGTTGTCCTTCACGCCTACGGGATTGAACAAATAGCATAAATATATTTTACGATTATAAAATAATTTATGTATTTTTAAATCTTTCTATCTTTCATGTATATATTACCATGTACATTGTTATTGATATGCATTATGTTAATGTGGGAACCCATCGGAATCGAGATGCTAATCACATGATCCATTTTAACCAATGGCATCAATCGAACGCCATTCTTTCTCTAGTTCTGTTATCAAGAAGCCACGCTAAACTTTCTCTTCAACCGCCTCCTCCCATTCCTCCTCCACTCTGATTGGTTCCCATTATTATTTTCTTTCCGTTTATTTCATATTTTTTATTCTGCTTTGTTCTTACCTTTATTCCTGGACGGCGTTTCTTGCCGCCCAGATAAGAAAAAATAATGATTTTTTATTTATCCTTTTATGGTATTTTTTAAATAAATACCCATTTTCAATCAAACAAGAGTTTTTCTATTATTTTTTTCTTACCAGTGAAAGTTGTCCTTCACGCCTACGGGATTGAACAAATAGCATAATAATATAATATCGTGTTTTCGTGGTCTTGCTGGCCTAAGGGCTTGACATCGAAAACGTGAAAACAGGAGGCGAGAACGCGAACCATCAATGCTAAGTCGCGAAAGTGAGCTGCTGAGACCCGAAATTAATATCGCGTTCTCGCATCGTACTTTCGCGACCTTGCATCGTGTTTTCGCGATATCGCATCGTTGTTTCGTGTTCTCGCCGAAGATGTCGACAGGGCTAAACAACGATGGCCTGAACGGAACAACGTCCAATACTATTTGTCATGGTAACGTTTTAATTTTATTAAAGCTACGACCAAAAGGTCGAAAATATAATGAAAAGATACATATGTTTTAAAATGATTATAGTGGATATCAAAAAAGGACTGTATACAAGAATTATTTAGAAAATTATATGAACATTTAAATTTAGAGCAAGACAAAAACTCCACCATTATCCATTTCATAAATATTTGAATTTCCCATTAACAACCGAACGAATTCCCGTCATCCAATTTGCTTCTAGTGCCTCAAAACGATGTTTGTTAAAGAAAATACTCGTGCTACTGGCTCAAGCGGGTTGGCACATTGTCAAAGTTTGGGCTTTGATAACAGCAGTGTCGTGTTCAAAAACATGTTTAAATATATTTTAAATGGGAATAATATGTCGGTTTTTATAGAAACCTGGGATCTTGCATGGTCATTTTCCTGTTTTCCTCTTTATCTGATGGCCTATTGCAAATGTATGGGTATCAGAGGAAGGGTAGGACTATGCATGATTGTTATCAGATATATCGCAAACAATAAGTAGTAGATCACAGTAACACGAAATTCATACAAGAACTAACCTCTCCATGCGGTTTTCTCCGAGCTGGCGATTTATCATTATACTCACAATCTGTCGTTATCCGCGATTCTCATTATCTCGGTACCTACCGCGGGAGAGCCATCCCCAACAGATCTTACAAACAAACTGTATTAAATAATTACATATTCACATCGTTTAAGAAATTCAATGCAAAATATAGTATGTAGTAAGTGGACTTTGAACTTTTTTCATTAAAACATCTTGAGAATAATCAACGAAAATTTGAGTGCACATTCTATGCATGGCAAATATGTAATTTTATAATCTGAAATTGTTATACTTTTGCGAAATATACATCATGTCGTGTTAGTGTACATGTTTATGAAAACAGGAAAGAATATTAAAAGAGGTTTTAAAGGGTGTTGGGGTGGTAACTTTGAACTTTTAAACATTTAAATAACATTTAAATAATAGAAGTGTATTTCATTAAAAAAACAACAATAAAGACATACTCTCTCAGATAAAATACCACCAGGGTGAAAAAAGTTTTGTTTATCTTATACCATAGGATGTACAGTGATTAGGACACTTCATGTGAAAATTACGTTCAGACTAAAATTCGACAAAAAAGTAAAACGTATTATTCACATTGCCGATTTGTGACCAACTCGCACGTGGGATCGAACTCAAGACCCCTGGATTGACAGTTCAATGTATTAACCACCAGACCATAGATCCGCTCCTAAATAAATCGCTAGATGTCCTTATATTTATGGACAAGCTTGTGTCATTGTACGAAATATACAGCTTTGTATGTACCTCTGGTGCATCTTCTGCTTCACTACATGAGGTTCTACAATTCATTGCCCTACTAAAATCTTATGTTGCAGTGTCTTTTTTTCTGTTTCAGTTAATATTGTCGTTTTTCTGTATATAATACATCATTTGAATATCAATACTGATTTTAAAACATTTAGTGTACATATTTGTGACAATTCTCAAGGAATACAGTATCGTGTATACCATAGGAAACAAGCATTGTTATCCCGCCGAGTTCACACTGCTAGCAAATGCATCATTACGTTTTAGTGTTAAAATAATTAATGATGGAATTTAGACCGCTTGAGTGCTAGCATGCTGAATTTGTACTGCTAGCCCACTCCACTGTTAGCCCGCCCACTTCACACTGCTAGGAAATGATTCATAACGTTTTCATGTTGATTCATTTAAGTATTAAAGTTTAGCCCGCTGGCCCGCCAGCCCGCCCAGTTCACACTGCTAGCCCGCTACACTGTTAGCCCGCCCACTTCACACTGCTAGGAAATGATTCATAACGTTTTCATGATGATTCAATTAAGTATTAAAGTTTAGCCCGCTGGCCCGCTGGCCCGCTGGCCCGCCAGCCCGCTCAATTCACACTGCTAGCCTGCTACACTGTTAGCCCGCCCGCTTCACACTGCTAGGAAATGTTTCATAACGTTTTCATGTTGATTCAACGAAGTATTAAAGTTTAGCCCGCTGGCCCGCCAGCCCGCCCAGTTCACTCTGCTAGCCCGCTACACTGTTAGCCCGCCCACTTCACACTGCTAGGAAATGTATCATAACGTTTTCATGTTGATTCAATTTAGTATAAAAGTGTAGCCCGCTGGCCCGCCAGCCCGATCAGTTCAAACTGCTAGCCCGCTACACTGTTAGCCCGCCCACTTCACACTGCTAGGAAATGTTTTATAACGCTTTCATGTTGATTCAATTAAGTATTAAAGTTTAGCCCGCTGGCCCGCTCAGTTCACACTGCTAGCCCGCTACACTGTTAGCCCGCCCGTCTCACATTGCTAGGAAATGTTTCATAACGTTTTCATGTTGATTCAATTAAGTATTAAAGTTAGCCCGCTGGCCCGCCAGCCCGCCCAATTCACACTGCTAGCCCGCTAAACTGTTAGCCCGCCCACTTCACACTGCTAGGAAATGTATCATAACGTTTTCATGTTGATTCAATTAAGTATTAAAGTTAAGCCGGCTGGCCCGCCAGCCCGCTCACTTCACACTGCTAGCCCGCTACACTGTTAGCCCGCCCACTTCACACTGCTAGGAAATGTTTCATAACGTTTTCATGTTGATTCAATTAAGTATAAAATTTTAGCCCGCTGGCCCGCCAGCCCGCCCAGTTCACAATGCAAGCCCGCTACACTGTTAGCCCGCCCACTTCACATTGCTAGGAAATGGTTCATAACGTTTTCATGTTGATTCAATGAAGTGTTAAAGTTTAGCCCGCTGGCCCGCCAGCCCGCCCAGTTCACACTGCTAGCCCGCTACAATGTTAGCCCGCCCACTTCACACTGCTAGGAAATGTTTCATAACGTTTTCATGTTGATTCAATAAAGTGTTAAAGTTTAGTCCTCTGGTCCGCCAGCCCGCCCAGTTCACACTGCTAACCCGCTACACTGTTTTTTGTCCGCCCACTTCACACTGCTAGGAAATGTTTCATTACATTTTCATGTTGATTCAATGAAGTGTTAAAAGTTTAGCCCGCTGGCCCGCCAGCCCGTCCAGTTCACACTGCTAGCCCGCTTCACTGTTAGCCCGCCCACTTCACACTGTTAGCCCGCTAGCCTGTTATCCCGCTCAGTTCACACTGTTAGCCCTCTAGACTGCTAGCCCGCTCAGTTCACACGGCCAGCCCGCCAGACCGCTAGCCCGTTACCCCGCGTACTTCACGGACATCTTTATTATACACAAATTAACGGATGATCAACTTTTTTCCGTTTTCAACATTTATGGTGGGTGGAGACGTTGCTCACCCAGTTTTGGCGTCAAAAATTAAGTATTGTCCAAATCTTATGAATTCGGTCAGAATGATGTGCGAGGATCGCTCAGTTGAAATATGCAAAACTATTTCCACTTGCCGTTTTTGAAAAACAACGCCATCTATGAAGGCACCCTGATTTCCTCCTTTTCTCCCCTAGAAGTAAAGATTTAGCTATGTAGTTAACATATTAAAGATAGGAAAATGGACGTGTACATGTGCCGGTACAAGTATAGTATGATTTTAGTAAAATCTTTGGATTGAGACATACTATGTATTTGAAATATCATAATAATCTACGTAACGCGAGCTTATTTGGCATCGTTTTAGCGGACCCCTTCTGTCTTCAACTTTTTTTTAATTTCATATATCAAAAGTATAAACATCTGGCAATAACATGTAAAAAATAACGATATTTCACGTCTGCTTTCGCGCTTACATTATTAAATAGATGAAATCTGGGTGCCGTTATATTTAATATATGACTTCATAGCTGGATGAGGAACGTGTCCATCCACCTTACGGCCATGAATGATAAGGAAATCTCACACGGCTAAAATACATGTACGTATTTTTCAGTTTTTTAAAGTTAGCGAATGGTTTATGTAATCACAACATTCACTCATAGGAAAACATATTGAATGCTCTAATGCAATAATAATAGCGAATAACACCATAGAACAACTAAAATATCTTACCCTGTTAGGAAAACTATATGGTCGTTCACTGGAAGTGTCTCGCGTTTCTCGAGTTTTGAAGCCCATTCAACCAGATAGTTCAGATATAAATCACCATCGGCATACTCCCTCTTGTCTTTCCAGATGACGTGAAGGGATGGAGGCACGGGGCTTTGGCTATTTCTTGTCTTCATGTAAGAATATTAACACTGTTAATGGTTACACTTAACCATTTCAAATCACATCGACGCCCATTAAAGCTTAACCCTTTTCCCATAAATACAAGTTTTTACGTATGTGCAACCAGTGTATATTCAGATCAGCCAGCACATATTTGCTCTCTGATCTGGATCTGCCCTGATCAGGAATAACCTAATCAGTACAAAAATGATAAGGGTAGATCCTGATTAGACAACACAGATTAGCTGGCTGATCTGGATCTACATTGTTTATCCATGAATAAGAGCTTAATCCAATGAAGTAATTGCTTCAATAGCCACTATATAAAGCGTATAACTATATTCGCAGAAATACCACCATCAACTCCTTAACATTCGGTTTTGTATTGACAAAACTAAACATTATAAAAGCAATATTTCATTCATCCAAATTAAAGCAATATTTCATTCACCCAAATCATGAACGCAAATATTTCCTTTCCTTTTTATAGTCTTAATAGGTCTATTTAAATGTGTTAAAATAATTAACAATTTCGAATAAAATTAATAACGTCAAAAATTGCCTTTTTGCCATTTCCTGTTAAATTTATGATGGAATTACCAAACTTGTCATCTCTATCGAAAAAAAGGAGAAAGCCTTGTTTCACATTTATAAAGATGAAATTGACATCATATGGTTTTGCAAAATTTCGATTTGGGGTAAATAACTGTTTTTCACATGTTTTTTTTCCTGATATCATAATGTTAAAGCACAATAATTGATAAAATGAAAGAAGCAATAAAATAAAAAAAATTGCATAAATCGCATAGAAGCGAATGGGAAACAATGTTTAAAGGTTGTCTTTTTTTCGTTGCGTCTCAGAAAATATAATTTACTAAGAAATTGAAAGTTTTTTTCAATTATTTCTTTTAAGACTACCGTTTAGTTGGTCAACGTTTGAAGATGGTTTAGTAGACGGTTGTCGGGAAATTTGCGGAAAACCGGAACTAGGCTCTATGGTAGCACCACCGGAAGTGTGCTGTGATCGATGTTCGTGAAGTTGGCCGCCTAGCAACTAAATCCAAATGAATTATATATCAATTAATTATGGTAGCAACTACAAAGTGTAACTTTCTATCGACGGAAAGTATACATGTAAAGTATTTACCTACCTTGAAGAACCCAAATCCAGAAAGTGTAACCATAGGCAATACCCTATTTGGCATGAGATTATATCTTGAACCTGCAAACACGAAACGGACCAAGAATCATAAAACAGAATTTGAAGACCAGTCGCAGATCAAGCATTTGGTTGGTTGAAATCGGGGCTAATCTGCATTCGTACCAATCTGATGCTCGAGATTGGAGACAGGTCTCGGATCAAGTTTTAAGATCTTTGGCCATGGCTAAATCCACACACGAGATCAAAAATAGTAACTCTACATGCCTGGTGCAAGCTGCAGATATAAGTTTTATTTGATCGGCAAAACGTGACCTGTTCAATTGTTTCAAGACTTTCGTTCATCAGAAGATTTCAATTTTGGATTTCATATTTCGCTAGCTACGAACAGAATTTATGGGTGTGGACGGGTTGAGATAACGGCTATATGTAGTAAGTAACATACTGATACCAGGCGCCAAGGTTATTATACCTAGAGTGGAAACCAGTTTCAAATCTCTACGATCTGGTTGTTTTTGAGCGGGTTACCCTCACAGAGACCCTGACCGCATATCCATTATATCCCGCTACCCGCCTAACGTGTTATGTTTCTAAAGTAATAATTTATACTGATCATTTATTAATGGGCTGTCAATCACTGTCATCATCTAATCAGAAAATCGCGTGACATACAATACCCTGTACAAAGTAACATACCCCGTGATGAGTGAAATCCTCTTTCGCAGAAAAGTTTTTGTTGCTTGATCCAGTCCGTCCATACCATTGATTGCTGCCGTATATTTGTAGAATCTGCAAGGGAAAACACAGCTCAACAGTTTGCTTAAGATTTCATTATTTTACACCCGATGATATATTGAACAAATAAAATATCGCTAAGCCGTATATCGTAAAGTACCAGAATTCGCAATGTGTTGGAATTTATTTTTGTGTACTGTAATGGGGCGTCCACAGTCAACATTGGACGATCATCGATAAAAATCAGGGGGTCCAACGTATTTGGTTTTTGCGGAAAAGTAAGTGAGAGACATGTTCTGTGCGGAACAAAATGGTGGAATATTTCGTTATTTTGTGCATTTCCTGAGATATTTTGACCTGGTAAGTAGGTTTTTATCACTGTAATCGTAATATAAATACGCCTACCCGGAGGCCAGACGTGTAAGCTCCGCTCGGTTTTTTAACCTATGTTTCTAGAGACCTTAACAAAAAAGTTATTGAATGTATAAACTGAAAGATTGTTTGTTTACAAAGTGATAATAGAAAATTTTGTGACTTGAAACTGTGTTTTTTTTCGCTAAAATATACCGTTCTTGTTCCTATTTTAACTAAAATATTATCGAGTTTTTGCATATATTTCTTCACGAAGGCTTTTGCACTTAACATGGGTTTTTTATGGCCGATTTGTTTATGTTCAAATACCTTTAATGTTAAACTATTACCGAGTTTTTGCATATATTTCATCACGATGGCTTTTGCACTTAACATGGGTACTTAATGACCATTTTTTTTTAAAGTTCAAACACCTTAAATGTTTGCCGTGGAAGTGGTAAGCATATTTTGTTCGGTGCAGAATCTGAATAACACACTCGTATGCGTTAGGTGTAAGTAAGACAAGAGCTGGTAACAAATCTTAATAATCAAAACAAAAGCCGAATTGTTACCCCAAAATACGTTTGTTTTTATCTATATATGCTAATTGACAAAAGTCTTGTCCGGTAGGAAGATTTAAACTTTTTGCATGCCGATTTTCAACACATTACTCTACCGGCAGTAGTGGCTCAAATTCTTTAATTGTTTTTTCATTAATGCATAAAAATGTCCTCTTTTTCTATGGATACCAAATTCATGTCTGTAGAGCAATGTGGAATTTAGATTTCCCAAAAATAGCGGCGAACCTCTAAATATAGAGCTCTCCAAATTCACCACACCAGACTGCCCCTAAACCGTAGCCACTAAACGATCGCCTATTTAGATGTAACGTAGTTGAATCCCCTCTATGCACCTGTGGTGATCGAGAAAGTACAGACCACTATTTCCTTAAATGTCCAAATTTTTCAAATCAGCAACGATTATACCTTAATTACCTCCCATGTCCTCCTCTTATAAACAATCTACTAATTGGGTCTGAACATCTCTCAAACGAAGCTAACATTATGGTAATTTATAATGTACAGATGTACATTCAATCTACACGCAGGTTCTTAAACTAAGTTTTGAGTTTGGCAAATCCCTCATCTCTCTCTTTCTCTCTCTCCCTCTCTCTCCTTTATATTTCCATTTCTCTCCTCTCCTCCTCACCTTTCACACTCTCCTCCCATAAGCACCTTTTTTTCTCTCCATTATCATACTTCTTAAACGATATATTTACCGGACAAATATATGCACAACTAATGTATTTTATTGAACGACCCATGGAGAAGAGTTTATATAAGCGTTTTCGCTTGTTCTTTAATCCATAGCATGACATTTTTTTCATTGTATTATATCATTATATGTGCCTTTTGATTGAATAAATACTATTTAAACCAACATTTCTAAAATCAGATTTGAATCAGCTAATTCGTTTGAAGTTTAAATTATGTTACTTTTAGATTGGTTATAAAACAATCATAACATAATATGATATAAAGATGCTTATCAAAATTTAAATTTATAGTTTGCAGTTTCTTGCTTTATTTTCTTACTATTTTGCTGATTATTCGGGTAAAACATCGGTAATATATTATGAGATGAAAAAGACATAAAAAGAAAACTTTATTGCTTCATTCGTGTTTTTAAGATTCTTTCTTGTCTACTTTTTCTTAGAAAAAAATTAATGTTATATATCGAGAAACATCTGGACTTAGCTCAAGGCTTGATGCAGCAGTCCACAATTAGCGTGAACGTAAGCTGTACTACTTCACTGAACCATATTGATAGTTTTATTGTAAATTTGAAGAGGAAAAAAAAGAACGACCATCTACATCATACACATTTATTTCAACAGTCATATTGAACAGTCCACATATCATTAACCTCTAAAGTTTAACAACATTTTAATTAAAAATGCATTACTGTTCAATATCATCAGCAGCACCAATACCTTAATTTCATTTTGTAACATAATTCTTATTTATCACCTATATTTAATACAGGATACATAAATTGCAGACAGTTGTTAACCTACATACTGGATAACGATACTGGCATATTTTAACAGAACTGGCAGTGTTTTTTTATCACTGTAAAAGTCATATTACCTCATTTTACTTATTGTTATAACTATAGTGGTTAAGCATCTATTACAGTTACTTTTAATGGAGACATTTAAATTGCAAATCATTGATAAAAACTAATTAAACAAATAAATGATATCATGATATCATGAATTAAACTAATATTTTCAAACAGAATATTCTTGATAACACTTTGGCTTATCAAAAGCAAAATATTTAATACATTTTCATTACTGACTTGAATTTCCTATTTTCTTAGTCAGCTTTCTTTGAAAACAACTGATTAAATTTATCACTAAAATCACTACTTCTTATCATTATAAATTTATAATGGTAAATTAAAAAGGAAATTTCATCTTAAAATGTCTCTTTTACTAACTAAGAGCAGCCTGATGTTTGTTGGTGAACTTAAAATACATTATTGCCACAATTTATCTTGTAAGAAGGTATTAATTTATATCGCTTTTGTGCAATAACTAAAATTGGTTAATAAGTTCCTATGGGTAACATATTTGAAGATGGTGATTTATAATATGGTTTTAAGTTTTATTTAAAATATATTGTATGTAATACCTTTATTAATCAGGAAAATGTGTATTTATACTAAAACATTAACACCAAACTTCAAATTTATTTACCATAAGCATAAGTATATAATATAACATATTACCATAAGGTTACGGAAATTTACAAAATGTTTGACAAAATATACGTTTTAATCACACAGATGTCTTCAAGAATTTATTTATTTATAATTTTATTTATAGATACTGTCTTTGTTGGTCATGTTTGAGATGTTTTGTTGCATTTTTTTCAGTTATTTTTGTTGTTGGCATTTCCAAATATATGTAATTATTCACATACATTCAACAATAGGTGTACATACATTTAATAATAAGTGTCTTTTAAACTGGCTGTTTTACATTAAAATATTATATTGTTATTTTTGTTAATATATTTCACAAATCAAACACAAATTACTTGCTAATGCAAGTAAGAAATGTTTCGTATATCTTATTATACTAGGTTTTGATGTTAAGTAACATAATTATCTAAATGACTATTTAAGACCCATACCTTAGGATGCAGATGTTTTATTGCATTAAAAGTAAGGAAAACAACTTTCCGGTGTAGAAAAATAGGTTTATTTTAGAACTTTTATTTTTGCCAAATATTTCTGATTTACATATAATTTTCATAAAGGTCATATATTCAAACAGGCGTTACGGTAAAACGCCCCACTCGCCAGAGTGTAAATAAATTGCAAAATGCGTAGAATTGTATAGGCTTTCAGAAAAACATACCCTTCAAAATTCCCCCAGGGAGGGGGGAGGGGGGTCTATTGGCAGCTCATGGTCTAGTAGTTTGACCTTTTCACCTTTTTCCGGCTTGCCCACAGGTGACCGGATATACGGTAGGAATTTACTATGGAAACAGCGAAGAGAACCAAGTTATGCCGTTTGAACGTAAGTTCGTGATTCTTGCTTTCTCTATTGATTCTTTAATTGATGAAGGAAATCAGTGTGGGAATACCCCTTTTCAATCCAATAATATCACTGGATCATTAAAAAGCAGCTAATCAAAATCGTTGTTTCAAAAGCATCTTGGCAAAATGTGGAGTTTCCTTGGTCTGGGTCATTCTAGACGCTTAGACTGGTAGACGCTCTGTTTTCGGGACATTACGGACCATGACAATTACAGACCTATATGTCCCTAGCCTCTTAATTAGCCGTTATCAGTAAATAAACGACTGTTGTTAATCGAACCTATAGACCTTTGATCGGCTGTTGTATGACGTCTAAATTTCTGCCTGAATTTATTTCAACATTTCTTTCCTAGGTTTATCCCTCATCATGAAAACATGATATTTATTGTTTGTGAAAAACAAAAAAGGGACGGCCTATACTTTATTAAAACAAAACAACTATAATTTGTAAACAACGCACCGAAGGACATGACATGGTAAATATTGTGCAGTTTTTTTGCAACTCAAATTTTAACAAATTTTTGTATAATAGGTATTTCGAACATAATGTACGGCAGTTAATCAGTGACCATGTTAAGTTGAACTAAATTGCTATTAGCAAACCTGTTAACAGGCATCTTATAATATGATATCCATAGTATTTTAAAATAATACTAACTGGTGTTTAGTTGTTAATATCCAGCAGCATGTACTTTACCTATCAACGTGCGAACACCACCTATACCAAGGAAAGATAGCTTAAACTCGCTGAGGATTCTTTTATTAAAACTATTGTCTGTAATAGTGTGAATTTGTCTTTGAATGTTTGAGAAAACGGAAGCCGATTGATATTGAAGGTTAATTAAATATCGATGGAAATGCTTTTTAACAGGAGTACGGTGCTCTTTATCTGATCAAAATCGGTCCAGAAATTACTGAGAAATAAGCAAAAACCTGCCTGAAGCGAGTGACTTTGTGTGTGCACGACATTCTAAAAGTGACGTAGTATAGCCACCCTGTGTAGGATTTAACCTTCCTTGTAGGTGTAAAGGAAAAAAATACTTATCCTAAAGAAATATAGTGCGACTAATAATAAAATTAATAAACAAAACAAACAATAATTATGTTATTATCCTAATGTGAATATAAATTTAACAATCCAGCTAATTAGATATAGGGTTAGTGTCATTTATATTTTAACATTTACTTTAGTTTCGGTTCAGATTTCTGATCTTTTCTTATTAATGTTAATAATTTTAACTTGTTTTTATTTGTTTTGTTTGTTGTTTTTTTGTAAAATATTACCAATTACTATATTTACTTAATTAAAAAGTACATTGATTTTGCGAAACATTCCAATGATACTCTTAAGTGAGAGTGATTTATCTATAATGGTATTCTATTACATGAAATTATGTTTAAAATAGTTGCCCGCGACTCGGTCACCCCTTATTTAACTTTGTGTTAGACTGGATATGAGTTGTTCTATTGCTGATAATATAGTTTACTTTTGATTGCTTGTAATATATACATAACTTATCACGTATGATGATACCATCATGAGGTAAAGGCTTAACAAGCGCACAGACGAGGAAGTAAATCACCAGTGCCCTTTCAACGTTTGTTTTTATCATAACGACAATATAATGGCAGATTGCCATCTATATGCACATATCAATAAAAAAAACTAGGCCTTTTCATTGTAGGATCGTTTTTTTCTAGTCAATTATCTTATTAGCGGAACTTTATTTTCGCTAGTAACAAACGAAATATAAAGGGAAACATCGTCGGGCATGACCAGGATCTCGGACCAACATTTTACCATACCATTGCTTAATATCATTTGGGTAAGAGAATGGTCCTATAAGTGGATTTTCAAGCCAGGCTACAAATAGACAATGGAAACAATTATCTAGTATAGCTACTTGTATTCGGATGACTGTGTGGAATGTATGCATTACCCATGTACCGCAATGCATAGCGACGAATGGCCCACTCTTCCCAGTGTATGAAAGTGTCCAAAGTCTTCCAAATGATACATTTCAACTTTCTTAATCTTTTCAAGTTACTATGATAACCTGTTGATTTGTGGAATTAAGTTAACTGTCGGGAGTTCACGGCAGTATCGGGATGCGTTGACAAAACGAGTCAATGCTTTGTGCTATTTATAAACATCTTTACTTGCTCTCTGAAACACGACAAATACTATCTTTTTGAACTATGATGCAAAAGCCAATGTATTCGTGCATAGAAAAAGTTACTCCAAAAGAATCACTTTCCTTGAGATATTTATTACAATTTTGCATACTGCAAGAATAGATTGCTCTCATTGATGCTTTTATAAAAATAACGCAATGAACAGTTATTTATAAAATAAGTCATTAACTCGCATATTACATTCGCTGCAAAATTTTCAAATCAAATACTTATACGTGAATATAACGACACATCGTAACCATTATGGAATCTTTACATTTTAAACTATTGTTTTAACAAGTGTATTAGCGACGAAAATATGTCGGATATTTCAGGCCGAAATATTTATAATTATTCCAATCAATGATTATTTTAACTGAGTTTGTCAGTATATTTATTAACATATCCTTTTTCAACCGAATTTCGAACTGCACATTATAAATTTGTTTTATAAAAAAAAATCATAAGTATATGTTGCCTTTGTATGTTATAAATGGGAAATAAACCACTATGGGTGTTATTTATGGTCAACCCGGTGAGAGAAAAGAACCATATTTATCGAATGTATGTCTACGATACGAATTTCAAAGAGTTACTAAAGAAACAAGATGATATACTTCATTAAGAATGACGGTTGTTTTTTCTTCACTTAATGCTATCACCTGTATTTTATAAATATGAACTCAACAAGCATGGGAAATTGGCTTGATCAACCGGAAGTTTATAAAGACGAGTAAAGGACCGCATTTGTCCAATTTATACCTACAGTATGAAAGAATTATTGAACGTACTAGAGGATGAATTTGGATGGGTTTAAGAAACAATTAAAAGTCTTTTGAATGAAAGAAGGAAAACAATTTGACGATGAGGCGAGAAAATCATTGTAGCAACTAATTGATGACACCGAAAAAAGATTACACATGTTCAATAAAACAAAGGTTACAATTTAAATATTATAAAATTCAGTTTTTATAAACTTGGCTTGCAAGAAACATTCGGTTCTTTTGTATGTTAACGCTTGTCGATCATTATTTTATGAGATTAAGAAACTCTGCGTTTGTATAACTGCAACATTAGCAGCTATGCAATGTACATAATTTGCCGAATTTATCGGCAAAATTACCAATAAATGCATATTTTTAATCAATAGGATATATTTTCAACCAGTTTGTGTCTAAACTAAGAAATATATATTTTTATTTTTTATAGAATTTAGATAAAAGAAAATGATTTACGAAAACACTGTGATGTGCTCGTTGATGTGCGATCTCAATAACGTACTCATAGGGATTAGTGAAGTGTTTTCTCTTATGTCACGAACGTTTCGTTCTGATCTAACTGATCGAACACGTCTTTGTTGTCGGTATTCATGCATTATTACGTGTCAATGTGGCGATGCATTATTTATGGGGGTGGGGGCTCATCAAAAAACAATGTATTATTTATTGAGCAATCTGAACTTAACATGATATGTTAAATGGATGAAATGTTAGATAAAATATGAATTTTTACTATTAATTTTAAAAGATTTTGTTAGTCCTACATGCAGTATTTGAGAAAACTGAGCATTAATGCCAACCTTCATTAGCGTCAAATGCTTCGTTTTCTTAAAGTTTACATTGTCTGGGAATCAAGTGAATGTCGTCATTAACTTTGCAGCACCCTTCTGCTCATCCTATGCCGACGCCAGATTCTGCGCAACCTCAAAAAGAGGGGCAGTTTGGAAGAATTACAGACAGAGAGAAACTGGAAAAAAATATCAGAGAACTTCAGAAAGAAAACCCTGATCTCAAAATAAATAATAGCTTACTTACTCACGAAACGAAATTTTTGGATGGTCTGTTAACAAACGCGATGCGTGAAAAAAGGTTTGTGTCTTGTTATTGTAAAGATTAATTAAATGTTATCATTTCTAAATTAACTGCAAGGCCTGCAAACTTGCATTCCACTAAGACATACACTAACATATCGAAAGAAAAATAATTCAGTGTTTTGCCGTTCTTAATTTAAAACGATACACATTTCGTGTAATTAATTGTTAAATTTTTTAAAGAATGTCTTCATACAGGTGTAAATGAGTTTCGCTCGACCAAGTGCTAGGCGGCGTGGGCAGTACTACGAATTTCTATTATTGCCACTGAAGTGGCTAAATCAAACCGAGCTTTGTCATGCTTTCATATTTGTCATGTTCCAGGGTGGCTATACCACGTGACTTTTTGGATGTCGTGCACACACAAAATCACTTGCTTCAGGAAGGTTTTTGTTTATTCTCAGTAATTTCTGGACCGATTTTGATCAGATAAAGAGCACCGTACTCCTGTTAAAAAGATTTTCATCGACGTATAACCTCATTATCATTTGGCTGCCGTTTTCTCAAACATTCAAAGACAAATTTGGTTTGAAAGTGTATGGACTGGATTGTGTAAACCCTAAAAAAACTTAAAAAATAAATAAAGGTAATTTATTGATTTCTTAACTTGGGTCAAGAAACATTTGTTCATGTGTGTGTGTGTTGGGGTGTTTTATAAACTCCTGACTCACTCCCAAGTTTAAATTTTAGCCAAATTTAAAATTGCTTCATGTCCGACTATTCGACTATTCAAATAGTCGAGCGTGCAGTGGTTTCCGACTGGCTCTTGTTATATATACTGTTTAAAGATTAAGATTTTGACTTACTTTACATGTAACACGTTTATCATGTTACGATAAACTTTAGGGCTCGGTATGCTATACAAAGATCGTTGTTAACATTGTAGTAAGATTTAACCTTCCTTGTAGAAATAAAGGAGAAGACTTACTCGAGAAATTGTGTGCGACTATAAATAAAATGTATAACAAAGCGAACAATAATTAGGTTTATTATTATAGTGTTAATATAAATTTAACAATAAGTCTGCTTAGTCATAAGGTGAGTTTTATATTATATATTATAAATTTATTGGGGATCTGATCAGCAACAAGAATTTGAAAAAAAAAACACAAACAAATGTATATTAGACAGAATCTCTTGTTTTAGCGTTATATTACCCTAACAGAGAAATTACAGTTATGACGGACAGTTCCAGCTACGCTTCTTGATGTATGGTTCTCCATGAACAAGAAGACAGAGAGTTTAAGACGGTTTCTTATTCATCCAGAGCATTAACTACTGAACACGGATATTCTACTATAGAAAAGGACGTTCTGTGGTCACTTACGGCTGGAAAAGCATATTGACCTACTGGAACGGAAATATTTCACTATCTTCACTGAGGAAATCGTAATCCCTGTTACAGGATACCAGTCATCAGTGTCATCAGAGTCTCTCTCAATTGTATCAATGTCAAAACTGTTTTCCTCACGGATCGATTTAGAAAAAAAAATCAACTGGGAACAAAGACAATCTGCTTTTAAAAACCACCTTTGGATTTTCCTCTGAATAGTCTTTAAAGACAGGTGTAACTCCGTTATGTCAAATTAGTACTGTTATTCAGTTGATTTTGTCATCAAACTAACAATTGATATTGTATTGCTTTTAAAGTGTTTTCGAAAAATGTTTAATTCATTTCAGAACAAAACGAAACCCGATACAGAGAAACGAATTTACACTTCAAGTTCAATTAACTTATTCTATTAATAGTTATTTTTACCTTCCGAGTTTCTGTTTCGATTTCAACTTTTTCACTGAAGTTCTTTTTTATGTATATCCTGTCAAAGCTTTAGAAAAAAAACGCAATAAATCAACAGTGGATGTTCGAATATTTATATCACATTTTTCATACTAGTATGTATATTGATTACATTTTCAAGAGATGGAAGTACATGTAGCAGATAAGTTTGATAATGTGTTCATGTTGTAATATAAAACCTCTGTATGTACTGTTGATGAGGAGAATGTAACAGACGTTTCGTTTGCAAGTAAAACAAAAACATTCATGCCCAGAAGCATTCGACTGAAAATGTAAAAAATTGGTTCTACTCAGAAATGGAATAATGGGTGGCCGGTTGGATAGGTTGGTTTAAGATAAATCATAAAAGACAACATGTACACATTTGTTATTGGTCAACTTCCTGCGTAATTGTGAGGTCGGAACTCCTAAAAACTTGGTTTAAACCAAAGTTGGCAAATATTTTCTGCCACTGACAATTCCATGGTGGTAACCCCATCAGGTTTTATTTTTCGTTTATAGTTCATTGTAGCAGTATCTTATTTTAGAATTGATCGTGTAATGATTTTTATCTTTTTCAGCTCAGTGTTTGGTTGTTTCGGAAGGCTTTGTTTTCTGTGCGTGGCTTTTCCTGATACGCCTGACTAATCTATTTATTGTTAACGCTATGAAACCATTAGTTTCCTAGTAGAAGTAAAGAACTAGTAAACGCCTAAAATCGAAAATGTTGTCAAAAGCCCTGAAAATGCCCATAATCTCTGACATATATAATCTCTTACATAACTATGTGTAAATATCTCTGCAGTAAAGATGATTTCCTTTGGTGGGGAATTGGAAAAACTTATGGGAATTTATGTAGGGTTCTGAGAAAGCTGTTCAGCCTTCTGTCAAGCCCCTCAATCAAGCGAGATCAGTACCGGCACATACCTATTTTGTTTGTTAGTTTTTTAGTCAGGCACTTAAAAATCCATCTAGATGCTCATTAAAGTCTCGAACACAGAAGCTGAACACAGCGACTGAGCGGGACCGTTACTATACATGTTTTAAGAATAATCTGGTGTTAGCTAGACTACTCCATTGTTTCGATTTGTTGAATATTGTTTCTATTTGTTGATCTTTAGAACTTGTAGGTAATTGATCGGTCTATAAACATAGTACTCAATATACGAGAAACACTCTTTCTTTATGTTACCTGACAAAAAGAACATTTATCGAGCTAATGACTAAAGGTAATGAAAAAGGTTAAACTCATTTTTTGTCTCCAGAATAGGAACTGACAGGTTTTTTTCAGAGTTCGTTAATCCCAACTAGTTAACTAGAATCTTTAACCATAATTAAGTGGTAAACCTGAAAATTTCGTCATACGCCATCATAAATCTGCAAAATAAACCAAAAAACATTAAACGATATACACATTTCGTTTAGGTATTACTAACATTGCGAAAACTTCCAAAAAAATTTAAAATGAATTTTGGGGGAAATACGCCTTGCTACCTAGATTTTAAAGAAGAAATGTATTTATCCAAGTATGTACTAATATTTGCAAGCACATTTTAGTCTAATTCATGTTCTAATTACCAAGCACATACTAAAAAAAAAAGAAAAACCGTTTGCATGAAAACTCTGAAATTAATGGACGGACAATATACCTAAGCAAATCATACCCGAAATAAGTGTAAATAAATATATTTCTTTACTAAAATCTAGGTAGCAATAAGTATTTCCTAGTTTCTAACTATTATTTGTGCAAAGATTCATTGAACAGCATTAACGGATAACGGAGATATTTTGTTTTATTTTTTCAATGAACGTGCAATGACGACTGTAGACGGCCCTTAAAATGACTTGATCAATGTGGCTACTTCCTTCCGTCACAAAAGGATGTTTCTTGTACTGTAAAAAGCTACAAAGAAATTAAAAAACAAACAAACAAACAGATGTCTGTTAAGATCAATAACGAAACAAATTATTATACAGTCTAAAGGATTAAACGTTTATTTTATGTGAATTAACCGAAATAAAACGCACTATTTAATAAGCATTAATTCATATTGCAAATGTGACTACTTTCAGAGTTTCCTGAGGTGCCAACACTTTAAAGGTTTAAGAGACAATAAGAGATGGGTGGATATTTTTCTTCTGATAGCTCTCAACCAGGAAATGGGAAGCGGTACGAGAAAAGAAGACCTGAAGGGTCACACCACAATCCTCATCATGACCAGCAGCGTAGGCATGCAATGCAAAAATTGCTGTTTAAGCTTGAAGAAGAATTCGAGTGTATCTTGGTACAAATAAGAAGCATGATGACTGGTAAAGTTGACAGCTCTGCAGAAGAACAACTTTTTAATATCACTCGTGACACAGAAAACAGACTCCGCGAGTTTAACAAGGTAAACTATTCATATTTCTGAAAGTTAATAACAAAAATTATTTTTTTATTGTTCATATATTTCTACTGGAATCTGTCCAGTATATACTGGTGATTCATTACTCTTGAAAGTAAATAAAAATGTGATGATAATTATATAATCACAAAATACAATGACCAAATTCACTCTTCTTTGAGAGTAAATGAATGCTTAACTGAAAACGAAGAATAATGTAAACTAAATAAATGTTCCTTGATTTTATCTTTCTGCATACTATTATTTCAGCAATGCTCTCGACGAAGACCTGGGCCGCAATCCTCACCAACTACACAAGAATCATCCGATGAAAGGAATATTGTTGAAAACCTTAAAGCAGAAAATAACAAACTTCGTGAACAAAATAAATTGCTTGAAGCGGAGAAAAAGTATCTAGACGGATTGTTTACAAATTCTATGACATCAAGGTATCAGTTTACTTTCGATTTTTTTCTTAATAAACGGGATCCATGGTTTTATTCTAATATATTCAATTTCTTCCCGTGGAGCATTTATACAATATGATTTGATTGATTATTAAGAATTATTTATCTGTTAATTTTAACTGTCCACAGAATTATTTAAATAGGGGTTATTATTAGGCAATTTACGGCTTCAAAGGAAAAAAAATACATACAATCGGTATCACTTTTGACATAGCATCATTTATACTTGGTACAGATAGATTGAACAATGTATGGGGTCTTCCACTTCTACCATTATACTTTCCATCAATATATATTTAAAAAATCGCTCTAACGGCATAATGAATTTCAATAAAATTTGCACAAATAATTTTTTTTTAATTGTTTGTTTTTACATACGAGTATGTTAAGAAATTAAAAGTAAGTATAGAAAAAATAGAAGGATGCTGACAACAATATGTTGTGTTCTTTTGTATAACAAGTGTATTAGACATGAAGATTTCTCTCCTCATTTGTGCAGCTTCTTTAAAAATAAATATCTGTGTGGTTTTGTTTTTGCGTTTGTTATTTTAATAGAATTATATGTTAACAGAATTTGAACTATTGTTCATTAATGCCACATTATTTTTTCCTTTAGTGCAACCACATTTTTACAGTATCGTTTACCGTTTTGATTTTACAGAAGTCCAATTCCTCCTCAAGAGAAATATCAAGATCAGCCGAGACCGAAAAGTAGCGCATCCGTAGGGGTAAACATTTAATTAATCCCGATAACAAAGAAAACGCAAAAAACAACATTTTTAATAGCTGTTTCCCACCACAACAATTTTCAAGTTGATTGGCAAATCGGCAAACATTATGCCTTTGGCCTTTACAATATAACATATGGCAAAGACACAACTCACATTTTCATAAACAATCTATACACAATGCACACGATATGTTCAAAAAAACAGTCAACAAAGCAAGGGTACAATTACGGATACGATAAGGATCCCTAAACATTGCACATTTTAATAATAGTACACTTAAATGAAAACATAAGGCATTTAAATTTATTTAAGAAGGCCAAGATGTGCCACCAAAATAGTTTCTTCTTATTAAAGAATAACTAGCTCAACATAACAAAATAATACTATATTTTAATTTTACACTGTTTAACTTTCAAATGGCCAGATTCATCTTTTGTGTAAATCTCTATTCATCTGAACTTACTGTCTGTGTTGCTATGAATACGCATTATGTTTAGTATACATTTTAAAATGTATCAAGGGGTATTGATCAGTACCGTTAAAAGGAAGTAAGATTTCAAGATTCATTTAGATAAATGTTACTAGAACTTAAGAACGACACACTGGGCGACAAGAGCAAGCTTGAATCATGTCTGAATATTCACATTTTAACAGGAAGGGAGGAATAGTGATTTAGCTGCCAAAATTTCCCAGCTTCAAAGGAACCTTCGCGAAAGAGATGAAGAAAATGCGAATTTAATAGGAGTCAAGAACAGTCTTTATTCTTTCAAGGAGACATTGGAAAAAGAAAATGGAAAAATGAAAAGGACAATAACAAAATTGGAAACGGAAAACGATAGTCTTTTAACACGGTATATACACGATATTACTATTTTTTGTTAAGAAAAGTGTATTAAAGTAAAATTAAGTTCCATTCTGATAACTAAAGAATACTTAATATGAAAAATGTTTTTAGCAATCTAAAGTTGCTAATTTATGCTGTATAGTTTCTTGAATAAAAGTTGAATGAGAACAAATATGATAACACTATGCATTGATTCTGAAACAAAAACTTTGTATGTTTAGTGCTTTTAGATAGTACGCGAATCCTAATTAATTTTCCATTATTGGTTTCTTTAAATATACCTCAAATACATCAAAATGAAATATCGATGCAACATTATTTTTCTGTTTTAAAAATAAGAATGTCAATGAAGCAGAGACGCTAAATCATAATAGCGATGTAAAACATAATTCTATTTATGGAAATATATATTGAATATGTTATATTTGTCATTTTCGGTGGCTTATAAAGTTCCTTTTTCATATACAAGTATTTTATAATCAAAGCAGTATTGTTTATTTAAAACATTGATGTTCATTCAATCAGTAATGTTTTAATTACCATATTTGAATGCCGTTGGGCACGATACATACATTTGAGTTAATATTGAAAGGCGCTCTACCCGGGGCTAGGCTTCGTCGTGTTCGGTGGCTTTCAAAGTTCACCTCTATCTATTTTAATATACCAGGATCGTTGTTTTTGCGGTTTGGCATTCACTCAGTGCTGTTGTCAATTACAATGTTTGAAGGCTGTTGGAAAGGCGGTCTGAACAGTAGTATGCATTTCCATTACTGCTCATGAACGAGCTCAACCAAACTGAGCCTGTAATATTTGTCGCGTTTAGAGGCTTTCAAAGATCCCTTTTCATCTATTTTATCAGGAAGTAACCTTAGTACTAAAATTGTTTCTCAACGAAATTATATTTGAAATGACATACATTAAAATGTTAAAAATGAAATAAGTTTGATGGGGCTTTTGATTTTTATGACCTCTTTTGGAGGTACAAATGTTTAAGATCACTATGGTAAAGATAGCATCTTTCATCTCAGACTCAGTAAAGTTGCTGGACAAAAGCTTACAGAAAACAATCCAGCCATTGCTGATCTCAGCGACCCAAATAGACCTACCAAGCTTGGTGAGATGTACAGTGAGATATATGACAATGAATGGACAGATGCATTTGAGGAACTGAATAAAACAGGCTACAGTGAGGAAGAATGCATTGAAACACTGCGAATGACACTTCTGGTAATAACGCTAAATATTTATATCTTTACTCTTCTGACAAAACATTTCTGAGATGAAATGAAATAACTGCCAAGTTTTTAATCAACGAGACCAATATTTTCATAATATTACGGCTAAACATATAACGTACTCTTGAACAAACATTTATTGTTAAAGATACATGATTCATTCAGATCATCCTAAAACTCAAGTATGTTAGAAAACCTTATTGCATTTTGTAATATGATATCACGTTAAATTTAATGTCGAGTTAGAACATTGTATTTTGATAACTGAGATAAGTATTTTAAAATTAAATTGAATACTAAAGATTATTAAAAAACTTTATCCAAAGCCTATTCAATGAATTCGTATCAAATAAAAAGTACGCCAAATAATGTCATTAATGTATCATATTTTACGTAAGTTAAAGAAGTTAGAACAGTAATGAAAAAATAGCTAGACCTAACACTTCCCTTAAATATAGGGGATTTCTCATTAGAGAGATTTTTTATCGATGACAGTGCAATGACGAAAGGCCCAATCGACCTGAATCAGTCTAATTGTTGGTATGCATCCATGTGTGAAATATTAAAAGCACGATGTGCATTTCAAAGTTAAATATTATGAAAAAGAAAAACGATTGTATGGTTTCATTTCAGAATATCATTCAGTTCTGTGAACAGAAGTCGAAAAGTCTTCTAGAAAAAACGGAAGAAGCTGTCAACATCTTGTTTCAAGAATACACAGTTGCACAAGCAGATGTAAATCTTCTTTTATTCTGACTACAATGTCTGTTCATATTACAAAACAATTGCCGATATCTTTCATCTGTTTATTCAACCGTTTTGAGAGAGAGAGAGAGTGAGAGAGAGAGAGAGAGAGAGAGAGAGAGAGAGAGAGAGAGAGAGAGAGAGAGAGAGAGGGGGGGAGAGACTTCATTTCATTTATGATTCTTTTGTGGATCTTATAAAAGGCCAAACAATCACGAACGGAAACAATTCTTTAAAACAAAACACAGCTCTTTAAAGACAAGTGTTACCATAAATAGTGTTTATTCCTCATAACATCGAAATGCGAAGTGAAAGATTGGAGCTTGCCTTCTTTTATTGAATTAAATTTGTCTTTTCAGACTTGTCCACCACATTTGACGATGCCCCGGAACGTCGTAAGTATGCGATATTTATAATTATATAGATGGTAACTACATTATATTTTTTTAAAAGGCTGTTTCTGGTAGAGTGTTTTCTTGTTCTCCTCATACAATAATACAGATATTATTATATATATTAGATAATATATCGGTTTTTAAGTTGTTTTTTGTACAATTGCAAATTATTGCCTTTTTGAACGAAACTTTTGGAGATACAATCAGATATCTTAAATGAATCGACTCTATAATAAGAATTGATGAGAGTTAACTTCAAGTTAAGAAATATAGACGTTTATTTAATCACAGGTTGATAAAGATAAGCATATAGGCCGGGGCTCGATCCTGGGTTATTTGCTTAAAGGCAGTGAGCTTTCCTGACTGAGCTATCTGGTCCGGTTACACATCTTTTCAGAAAGTGACTATTACCGCGACATACGCCACTGGCATTTTCTGGGCGTTATCTTGTCTAGTTTTGATCGTGTTTTTCAATCTTAATAATACGGGTAAACAAAACTATTATGCACAGGGAAAATCAAATTAGGAAAGTTTGATCGGTAGCTTTTTTACCAAAGAGGAATCTAGCAGGGTTTTCTTCACAGTTTGAAACGACACATATTTGGGATGATGTTTTCGGAGAAACCTCACACAAACAGCTCGGTATTTAAAAAGGCTTCAGTTTTCAAAACGAATATCAAGTTTTCTGTTAGTAATATTTCATAAACTCTTCACATGGTTTCCTTACAGCCGCGAATATGAAGCTCGCTTCACACGCGAAGGCCCCAGATTCCATCCTTTATCTGAGAGTTAATTTAAGATTCCAACATTGTCTAGAGTCCATCACAAACGAAGTAAAATATCTAATAGTTTGAATTTGATAAACTATTAATTATTGCATTAATATTAAGTTGACATAATAAGCTGTACATTCAACAATGCACAATAAATGTTTGCCCATTAAAGTTACTATGATAATAGACGCAAAGTCTATAACAAGTATTCTTTCATGGAAACATTATTCATGAAATTTCATGTATTATAATTGTCATATGTTTTAGAAATAGTTTCAAACACTTTTTTCCATTCATTTTTATCAGGCTTTTTTATAAATTTTATTACTTACTTACAGCATCACAAATATAAACGCCGCCTGCTGATGTAAACGTTTTGTTAAATATCGAGTACGTGTGTCCGATCGTTAATTCCTTCCTTTATTAAAAAAATAGAAAAAAGGTGTTGCATGAAAAGTCACATTTAAAATGTAGCAAAGGTCCTAACTGATAAGCATCACTGTTATTTATTATTAAACCGAAAAGTTAAAAGAAAATCTCCAGACTGAATATTTTAAAATATGGAATTATTCATATGACGAAGTTACATAGCAAGGCTCTGTTGCCATACGGTACGGGATCGATTCTCACTATGTGCCATATATTTTATGTTCCTTTTATCACATAAACTATACATTAACCAACATCAGCTATGAAAAATCTACATGATTATTTTCAAAATTCAGATTTTACCATGTTCAATTTTAAATATGTATATATAGCCATGTTATTTTAGTGATATTTTGGGAAGAGTTAAAAGTATTGTTGAAATTTTACGAATTGCGTGCAAACATTTTCTGGCGTCATTATTGACAGATTTTGCCTAGTTTTCATAGATACCGGCAAACATTATCAATATTTATACATTTGAATTCAACACAGAATGTTTCAAATCATTTTGTCACAGATGTAATCTAAATTAAATCCTAACAAATGTATGTATTTATTATGAGCTTGTTTTTATTGCTTTCTAAAAACCTGATTACCGATAAATAGTTTGCAGGGCATATCGTTGATTACCGTTCAGTCTATTCGTGCTCCTTATTACTACCTTCACACCAAAAGCACAACCGCTACCGTACAATTTTGGCCAGCATATTCCGTAAAACATCTTATTGAGTTAAACCTGGCATTCACTGGGAATAAACAACGAAGCACATATATTGTTGATGCAGTGATAAGATAACTAACAAAATACACATAAAAAGTAACTCTCGTAGAATGTTACATAGCTCAGAGCCGGAATGATCTTCATAATTCAACGATGTTTTGAAATATTGGCATAACAGTATAACAGCGGGTAAAAATGCATCGAATCACGTTTCCAAATTTCAAAGAAATGCTGGTAAATTTAATTAAAAATGAGTAATGCTGACCTAACTTTCCTGATCAAAATTTATTAGCAATACCGTCTCCGGAACTTAGCCAAACAATGTTCTCGCTTTACCAGCGGTAACGGTATTGCACGATTCTCCCACCCCCTCTCAGATGAATCGTTTTACTTTTTTACTTGAAATTGGCCAAACAACCACAATTTGTCCATAAATCCATAAATCGTATGTCGTAAATGTCTTTAATGATGTTTTAAACAATCGGTTCCAATCGGCTACAAAAATTAAGGGCTGCATCGACAGACATCGATCTAGGTTGTTTTTGACCCGTTTCCCGGACGGATCTCACGAAACAAATTAAAAACGTAATAATCTAATAATAAACTTGCCAATCTCACACAAAAGGATTCTCGGAATAATAATATTGAGACGGTTTTTTATTTGTTGCGCTACAAAACAATTTTCTTCTACGCAAATTTCAAAGAAAAAATGTTTTCATTTGAAGCGGCCTGTTTGTTTACAGTAAACCGTCCTGGATGGATATCTTTAGCAGGTACTTGTGACGTAGTGTGATGCAATTGATTTTAATGGATCCTATCTGTTTCGGCTCGAAGATAAATTTCTGATGAAAGGGTGCTATAGCTTACAGTTGAATATTTACAGGTCTAGTGACAACGTGACTGACAAATCCGATTTGTTTCTTCATTTCCATGTAACGATATAATTTGAAAATTGCCACCATTTGTTTATATTAGATAACTTTAAACCAACATTGTTTTTATTTAAGGCCAAAAGGTGGGGAAAGGTTATGCGTCAGATGTCCCTAGATGAAGATAAGGACTACATCCTCTTGCAGCAGAAATGGAAACCTAAAATAAAGTCTGCGGAACCTCCCACGAAGGCCAGCAAGCAAGGGACAATAAGGGTTTGTTGATAAAAGATATTAAAGAGTTATTTAGTTTTTGATAGGGTATGTGATGATATATTGCCGGTCTGGGTGTCATTTTACCCGAGCCATAGGCGGGGGTTTATATGTCACCCAGACCGGCAATAAATCCTCACATACCCGTCTAAGGAACCAAATAGCTGTTTTATTATACTGCAAAACCTTTAAATATTTATGTTTCGGTTGATTATACTTGCTTTGGGGTCGGCTTCGCAAACTATTGCACTGTGCACAATGCGTTTACTAATGGCGTCAACTTTCCCGCAAAGCTGTTGCGTCCAAATTACAGCGCTGAAAAAAACTTGAGTTGTTAAGTACTGAAAACTGGTTTCTGGTTCGAAACTATGGAACCAAACTCGCGTACTCACGCGCACACAGAATCAGTTTTAATTGCATTAAAAACGTTTTTTACGATTTAAAGAACGTTCTGCAATAGTTTTTTAACGAAAAACTTGCCATCGTTCGCTCTTTTCTCATCGTTGCTTTTCAAACAATTAAAAACGTGTAATAAAGATACTTTAGGAGTGTAAGCGGCGTATATAATCAGACCAGTGCTTGATTGCATTCATCAGTGCATGAATATCAGTTGGGTTGTTTAAAAACCTTAAAGTATCAAGGACTTACAAAGGTTTTTTCAACCCTGACAACCAACAAACTTTTTAGGGAAACTATCAACTTTGAATTGTTTTCAATTGAAGGTAGACAGACCTCGTTCCGCAGAGACTATGAAAACCCAGTTGATGATATTTAGAAAAGAGGTAGCTGAGTCAATGGTTCCTTTGGTACAAAAGGTAAATTTTATATTAAAATAAATACACTTCAAAAAGGAAGACTGATTAGTAGCGGGTTGAACTCAACTCTATGTACTTGTATCCATCTAAGGAGTTCATTTCCGTATTTTCATAATAATATCATTCAATAACCAATAGTTACGTGATCTTAAAATACGAATACAATTTAATTAGATTTTGCCCTAGCGTTGATATTATACGAATTAAATGTTTACACAGTGTAAGATTGATGTTTTAATTGAGACTGAGATAAGCTTATCTCAAATGAAGCTGAATAGAGATCCATTACTTTATGAATTAACAAGAATTGTTACATTTGTTTCACTTGTGTTACCAAATAACTCGATATTAATTAGTTAAAGAGGTTGCTCGTTGACTGACAATCAATTCTATCTTCTATATTGACTTTGAGCCAGATCGTTTAAAACACATTTAATGTGAACATTTGACAAAAGTTTCGTGAAATTCCTTAAAGGGATTAGAACAATGAATATAAATTATGATTATTAAAAAGTTTGATTGGCTTGACTTTGGTCTTTGTTTATCAGTCTATCTTTGCATCCATGCGTATATTTCGCGACATAACTTCTTAACCACTGGAAGAAATTCGTTGAAGCTATGGTCAAATGTTTGATTCATCAAGACGACATGCATATCATGAAAATTTGGTCGAATGTTCACCTCACCCATATTCAGCTGAGCTGGTTCAAGGTCAAAATCAAAAGTGGAATTCAGATTTGAGCCATGTATTTCATGTCCGCTCCATAACATAAAGCAAGGAAGGAATTTCGTAAAACTTTGGTCAAATATTCACCCAATAAAGACGACGTACATAACCGAATTATCGACCTTGCCGGCACTTAGTCAAGGTCACCAGTGCTTTTCGAATGTTCAAGCAATGCATTTCGTTTCCACACTATTACATCTAAACCCCTGAACCCCATGGAAGATGAAATGAAACTTAGGTCATTATTCAGACTTTGATTAGAACCTATATGTTTCAACCGTGTTGGCTCAAAATCACAAGTGAAGTTCAAAGTTGGGCCATGTATTTTATGTCTGCTTCATAACATCTAACTCCTGATCAAATGTTCACTTTCACTGAGGCAACTGGTCTGGCTCAAATTCAAGTGAAGTTCAAAGGATTGAGCTATGCATGTTGTATTCGCTTCGTATTTTCTTAATTATCATAGCCTTTCCGAATAATAAAAAACCAAAAGCTCACCAGAAATTCCAGAAAAGTTTATCCATTTAATGTCTATGTGAAAGTAAAATATGCATATCAGGAATCGCAACACTCACAAAACACAGCCAATCCACGCAGTGGAAAAGGAAGAGAGGAAAAGAGAGCATGTTGTTATAAGTATGTCAATTCAAATAGACGCCACAAACAATTAACGAAAAAGAGAACCCTTGGGGTTACCGCCTTGGAACGATCAGTGGCCACAGGGGGTTTTAACCAGGTTCTAGAAAGGTGAAATATGCATATCAGGAATCGCCACATTCAGAAAACAGCCTCCCCACACAGTCAAGAAGAAGAGAGGGAGAGAGCATGGTTAATAAAATGATCAGTTTCAAAAGAGACACAATTTCAAAAGAGAACAATTAACAAAAATGAGAACCCTAGGGGTTACCGCCTTGGAACGGTCAGTGGCAAATCAAATTGCCACTGGGGGTTTAAACCAGGCTAGGGCGCACCAACCTCACATTTGCCCCCAACATGTTCTCATATCAACAAACAAGTACAAGTTGTCTTGGTGAAATAACTCCAACTCACCCATCAGCTTAACAATGTTACATGGAAAAGAACAAAACCATATGAAACACAAGAAGCTCATAGCATTGCAAAGCCAAATGGGCTAGTATTCGATGATCTAACCGAGACCAGAGCCCATGGAGTCAAATGAGCAAGAACACGATGACAGGGATAAAAGAAACAAGATTCTTTAAAGAAAGATTTCCCCATAAACCTTCATAAACTCTCAAATCGCTCTACCGTCGTGCATCCAAAGACGGAAACTTAGTGATCAACTGTAGATGGGCTAATCACCAGGCCTGCAGAGCGCTGAAGAATATCATTTTGGTATCCTTTATTTTTGAATTTACATATGGTTTTACGAATAACCGGGAAAAATTAATACTGCATATATTGTTTTTAAGTTTATAAATTAAATCTCCATAAAAGACTGGCTGTCAAATACCTTGTTCTAATAATGATTTTAAACTGCACCTGTATTTTTGAATTAAATCTGGGCATCGGCGATAAAACTTGCAAAATGTTTTCCTTAATTTAAATTAAGTTTTTCTGTTAATATACAAAGATTACGTTCATTGAAATCATTAACATCATTGCAAGCTGTAGAAAAGCGTAAAAGCCCCGTATAACCCCGTACGATGCTGCACGAGGAACATCGTCGTCTAAAAACGGAAAATTTACAATATTAAAATTAAAATAGTAGTTGCGTATCCATTTTCAATAGAAAGATTAAGATCAAAACAGTTTGTTGCTTATCTGAAGTGTGCTTTGTACAGTTGTAGTTCATGAGGGTAAAATTTATTAACCAGAGATGGAAAATGGTTATTAGATATATTCAACAAATCATCAAGGTACCTCGATGTGTTGTTAAAGGCTGTAATAATGTCATCTTGATGTTCGGTAGAAAGAGATAACATAAAATCTCTTTCATAACAGTATAAAAACAGATCAGCAACAAGGGATGCACAATTAGTACCCATTGGAATGCCTATTACTTGTTTATAAATAAAGGTACCACATCTCACATAAATACAACGTATTATCCAATAAAAATGTGAGCGCCTCGATAAGGACTTGACAGGTCCAAAAAGTATAATTTTCATTAAACCATCTGTAAAAAAATGCCATAGGTTCATTACAAGCGGTAAAGGTTTTATTTTCTAAAGAAAACGTTTTAATCAGACTGGTTAGCTTTTCTTTTATTAATTATGAGGTTGAGATGTATATAATGTAGAGAAATCATAAGTAGACAAACAGTGACGCATTTTCACTACCCAATAGAAACATTTTCGACATTACGAAATATGGCGCGGGATATTGCGGTCCTTCAGGCTGCCTAACTTAAATTGAAAATTCTCTGCAGCATACATATAAAGCCTACGATTATTTTTTTTAACGTTTAGTCAACTGGTCTGAAATGAATTGACACTTGATTTTTTTTTCAAATTTTGTTATTTTTTTTCCTGGTTTGGAAAATATTTTTACAAAATTTCAATAATTATATTTTTCAAGAAATTATGGTGACATTTTCTTTCTTAAACTGTATTTGAAAAGAATTTTGTTTATTCGGGTGCATTGTAAACGAATTCCATTCGTAATAAATAAGAAACCTTTTAAGTTTATAGTAAATTCTTCTTTGCACACAAAGCATTTTTCTTGTATTTTTAGCAAAGAATTTATTTTGTCAAATGTTCTGGTATTACATTGTATAAACCACATCGTACTGACTTGCATTTATCATGAAATACAGACTTTTGTTATGATGAACTGTGATTTGTAAGATATTATTGTTTAGCTTGGTATTCATTCTCCACGCTGTAAAGACGTCAATGAAATAAACAAGTATGGGTGGTCTTTTTTCATTTCATACTTTTATTATCATTAATAGATATCCATCAACGTCGAAAATTATATCAAATTCTAACCTTTGGAGGAAAAGCTGGGGGTATTGTAGCAGTCGTCATGAAAGTTTCATTTTGTTAAGTTAAAATGTTGTGTTTCTATGTTAGGCCTATATCACAGCGAGCTGGAGCGATGGAGAGTGTGTACAAGCACTTAAGCCGTACATCAGGAAATGCTTGTTCCTGGGATGGATGATGGTTGTGCAGTCGCCTCCTCTGGTTCTGGCGTCGTGCCAAGAAGGTGATGTATTTGTGAAGGACATTTATAAAGAATATACCAAGTCGGGACCGAAAGTGCAGTATGTTGTGTGGCCGGCCATATTGCTGTATCCCGGTGGGCCCGTGATCGGAAAGGGTGTCGCTCAAGGACAAAAGTAACAATAAGGTCCATCAAATGACCGATATGAACTTTTGTTTTAAGTTTTTTGTTAATCAGTATTTTATTTTTTTGTTAATTTTCAATATCGTTATCAGTTACAGATTTTCCTTATTCAAGCATATGAAGACGGCGTTTAATGTGTTTGTCCACTGTCGCAATTTTATGCATGTATATACATTAAGGGATAACTCGATTGTTTAACGTGGTCAAAACAGTTTGTTTTGAGATTGTAGATTGTATATCAAATAACAAGATATTCTAGAGCAAAAAAATGAACACGTGTATATTATGTTAAGCTAAACAATACATATGTAGCATGTATATATCATCCTACCTGCTGGGCAGTGTTTGGTTGTATTAAACCGTTAAAGGTTGTTTACTAAGAAATGTTACACCAAACAATGTGCGTAATTTTTAAATAAAATAATTGATTAATATTGACTTTTCAACGTAGTTACAACAGCAGTGAAGACACAAAAATGAATACTACAAATATGTGTCAAACGCCCTCCGGTCAGGCTAAAAATCTGAGAACAATAGTTGTTTGTTTACATGTCGTTTTATGTCTAAATAATTACAGTGTCAAACGGTCACCTGGTTAAAATGGAAGCACAACAATTTTTTCTCATTATATATTCCAAGTATACTTTTGTAAACCGAAGAATATGCAGACAAATCGGAAAGAATAAAACATATATCTTTTCGTTGCTTATTTTATCACCTGCATGGCACTCAACATTAAGTAGAAGGCAAACTTTACACGATATTGTTATTGCTTGAGCAGCAATTGATGTATAGAGAATAACAGGTTACTGTCTTGCGATATAAGTGTTATCAGGCGAGGCCGATATGGAGAGCGGAGGGGCGAGGCTCTGCCGAGCTCCTCCGCCCCCATATCGGCCGAGCCTGATAACACTTATATCGCAAGACAGTAACCTGTTATTCTATTTATCATGCACTTACCACTTAAATGTCGATGTTTTTCTACTGTATGCTAAATTCATCTGGAATAGGTTAACCGCTGTGATTTTGTGTACGCTAAATTCATTATGAAACGTTTTATCGCCGTGATTTTTTCAAAAATAAACGTTAACAACGCGCGCGGTATTTCTTACGCGCCGATAAATAGTTCTCCTTTATAACGGCCCCTTTTGTTATGATTTACATATAATTTTAAGAAATTAGTTCATTTTGAAGCGATAAACTACCCATTTCTTACCCAAATTTAAGATAAACACAGTAAAATAAGCTCAAACGAACGTTTATTGCTCTGTAATATGATCAATCAAATTTATTTAGCGAGGTCATGGACACCATATTTTTCTGACAGAAAATGTGCTTATTTCGTTGTGATTTGATAAATTAACAATAATTATTGTTCATGGATAACTATATCGAGAAACAACTGTTTTAATCAGGAATCGGATTTATGACAAAATAAAGTGGCAACAGAAAAGTGAAGTATCGCTATGTTTCTGGAATTCAGTGATTTGTGTCATCGGTATAATTTTTGACATTGATCAACATCCGTATCTAGCCTTCTAGGAAATGTCACTGAGACATATTGAATAACATAAGGCATCAACCCAGCACCGAATTCGAATCTCCCATCAGACTTTAGATGGGCCATTATAGCAAATATCACTTGTTTCCTCGGATAGATCTATGCTGATCTTCAGAAGAACATGGTCTACAGTAGACCCACTAACTGAGATCAGTCAACACCTGACATGTTTAGTGTTGAAGGATGATACCTCAAATGTATTACTAAGGTAATTATTATTATAAAATGTTAATTTAAAATTGTTCATTTTCAGGGTACTGAATTGTTCACCCAACAATCGACAGGACAATTTTATCAGTTAAATAAACACATTTTGATTGAAATCAGAAGTGAAAGTACAAAAGTTACAAAGAAAAATCTTCAATTTTAGTCCAGTTATATGAATGATTCCACTCCACAGGTGTTTTTCTGTGCATTCCATGCGTCAGACGCATTTCCAATGCAAATTTTTATTTTTCTCCAAATTAAAAAAATATTCCTATTGAAAGATAAAATTTTTTATGCTTAACAGGTTCGCGAAATCTGGATGCTTAGTGCGAGAGTAAAAAAGCATGTTTTAGGACAGTACGAGACGGGATTTATCAATCGCTTTCCAGTTGTTTTACATTTTTCCTTATTTTGAATGTTTCTTGACATGAATTTTCTAATTTTGGAAAGAGTCTTTTTTCTCAAAAAGTCGGAAAAGGGCTTGTCCAATATTTGATTACGTAAATACCTTTATTACATGGGTGAGCATTGTAGATCCTGATCAGCCGCCGCATTTGTGCCATCTAAACTGTTCGCTTTTATATTCGTTATGTTATTTCTGACCAAGATGCAACTAATGCGAATCGAGATCTTAAATCAAGGATATGAATATTTCAACATCTGGTTCTACACTGGTGGCACATGCATTAAAATGTGTATATTTGGAGTAAAAGGTTAATTAAACATTTACCTTTAACCATAATTTTGTATAATTTTTATGAGTTTTACCCCCAAACCCTGTACCTGCAATGTGTTTTAATGAATATCACAAAAAAGTAACCTGATTTATATTATTTTGTAGGCTGGTCCATGATTGTCTAACCCTATGAATGGTTGTCTCTTTCATGCCGAATTTACAAGAGGTATTGACCGTACTGGAGTTGTGAAAGACAAGAAAGGTAAAAATTTGAAATCAGACTCAGAGTTTTATTTTACAACATCATAATTATGCATGTTTATATACTATAAGAAATTTAAATTATTGAAGAACACTTCCAATTTTAGGTTTGAAAGTCAACACTGAAAATAGTAGGCTAAATTAATGTGTAAATGGTGTGCATAAAATTAATTTTTTCTCATAACTGGACAAGTTTTCTTAATATTTCATAAGACATTGCAGTACAATTACGTATGAATTATTGTTAAGAAACTTTTATTTTAATAAGCACTTGCTCCAAATTGTCATCTTTGTAACATTTATAAGATAAATCATTACTCACGATTTTTGGAAAGATTTCATACTAGTTTAAAAAACCAACATACTATGCATTAACAATTTCCGCCTGCATTAAGTACATTCACGGCCATCAGTCCCATTCCTAATTACAAAACATGGTTTTTTCCAAAACATGATTAAGAAAAAAATATATGTTACTTGCTTATGTTGAAAAATCACATTAAAGCCTGAAATTTAATTTGGGTGATTGGTGATCAATCTGTAGACTCTTTAAAAATAATTTTTATCAACATTTGATTAATGAAGTTGAAATTCTCAATTTCAGTGAAAAATTTGTAGTATTTCCCTTCTCAAAATGGTGCCAAAAACACTGTAAAATAAACTTTAAACAAGTTTTAAGTATCGTATATCATCAGGATATTGTTAAAAATCACGGCAGAGCCTCGCCCTTCCGCTCCCCATTTCGGCCTCGACTGATAACACTTATATCGCAAGACAGTAACCTTGTTATTCTCTATTGACGGTTTTACAACAACAGATTTCATTCTTCTTCCGAATTTATTCAGTCACACAAAAATGTGGAGCAGTAATTTTATTTCACAAAACCTTGTTTTTAAGCAATATGTGTCACTCTTCTGTCACAATTATTATTGCTTTTGCAGACCTGTTTCAATATGTGTCTTTTTGGAGTCGGCCAAAGTCTATTTTTTTAAATGAAGTGTTTTTTTCTCGTTTATTTTCCAGAGTTTCCCATGAAAAAAATGAATCCACATCTCGCCAACAACACCAATCGTACGGGCCACGAATTTACAGGAATAACGCATTTGAAAACAGACGAAAAACGACGAATTACTGGAGAAAGTCCAATTAGCAGTGTTTAATAAAGGTTTTTCTAAGAAAAAATGACAATAACACCATTATTTGTTTTCAAATCTTATAAAATAAAGTGAAATACGGAAAATTGTTTCGTTATCGATATTTGTTTACATTCGTTACAATGGCTTCCGGAAAGTAGTTCTGTCACTAAGTGGGCGGAGTAACGGATGAGAGGTCTCGTCGGATTGGACGACGGGTGTCCTCGGACTTTATGGTAAACTTAACACGGTGCAAGCAATATCGGGTCGGTGACCGATATGCGAAACAAATATCACCCCGGCGGGTATAGGAGCTTTAGCATTAGGGTGCATGATATATATGTAATATCAGGTTGATGCAGGATGCTATTTTTGCCAGGCAAAATTGATGTTCACACTTATTGTTTAGCCTTATACATTTAACCGATGTCCTTTCTACACCGACCATATAATAATAATTTCTACATATTGAATTAGAGTATACAAGCTTGAAACGTAATCAACTAAAAAGATGCATCTTGCTATCTTTCCAGATTAAAGTGTATACTCCAATTCCATTCTGAAAATTAAAGAAAATATAGTGTTGATAAAACAGTGAATAAATGTAAGATGTATAATTACCAACAAACACCGGGTAAGTGTCAGTTTTAGACATGATATTAAATATAGTTATCTTATCTATCATAAAGCTGTACTCGGATTGAAAGGCATGCCTTGTCCAACAATTTTTTATTATGCTCTAATATGGGCTGTCCTCTTATAGCCATGCCGTGAACGGAGTTATAATATTGTTTTATGTATATATGTTCTCTTGTTTATGTATTGTACATACAGAGAAATCCAAATGAATAAACTTGGAAACTTGGAAACTTGATCAGGCACTCTTGCATTTAACCCTATAGTCGGCAAATTTTGTAAAGGTTACGATCTACTTTTATACGATAATAATGTATATAACTAGTTTTAAACGGACGGTGTTAGTTAAATAGCCTGCTTCGCGCAGTCGGTAAAGTTGTTTCCATTCAGAAATATTGATGAAAACTCAAACATGCAAGTTCGAATCCTAGTACAACTACTTTTACTTTTTTATTTTAAAATTGCCATTCTCTCAAAACTCATGCACACCGGTTTGTGTGTGTAAATCAGCTGTGTAGCATTTTAATAACAGCATATTTAGCGTGTAAGCGCTACAGAAAATTGTATTTTTAGCCTATACAAATGCATAATGCCGTGTGTTGTGTGTGTGAACCAGCTGTGTGTTATTTTAATTACAACATATTAAGAAAATTGCATTTAAGCCTATACGAATGCATAATGTCACAAATACATTTGTAAAAAAATAAAAACTATCCTAAATTCAGATATACGTATACGTAATGTATACGTAAAAGTAAATTCCAAAATATAAAATAAATGTTCAAAAGTATTTTTCTAATGCGGTTTTGTAAGGATTCGAACCGGAGACCTTCACATTGATATTCCGGCATGTGTACTAATACATCATACGTCACTCACGCCTGACGTGAACAGATATATCGATATATTCACAGTGTTTATCCAATGACCTTTACGAAAATTAATAAAGTCCAGTTCAGATTTGTTGGACAATAATGATGGACCTCTACAGCACAATAAACAACAATATTTATATTAACTGTAATGTTAATGACACAGGACACATAATTTTAGACTCTATTGTCATCAAATTTAAGCTTCATTTGCTCTGTCGTTCACTTTTGTGAAACATTATGTCAGTAAAATAGAATCTATATATAGAAAATTACTGTCTATTGTGGTTTACTTATCCAAGAGGACACCGATAAAGGAGCTAGTTCCAACTTCATTCATCTGATCACTGGCACTTAAACTTTTTACCCATACTCTGTTGCCCGCATTTAGTTTTACAATGGTACTGAGCGAACCACAGTCGCTGTAAGCATTGTCGTACGCATGTTGATTCAACGGTGTTATGTAAGTAAGTAATCATTTATTATAGTGACATGTGAATAAAGTTACAAAACAACATAAATATATATTTAATAAATAAGAAGTATCCACCCGGCCCAACGGGCCTATATGTCACCTTATAAGAACATTTTAAATGTCAAAACTCAGCTGTTTTAAAAAGATTCAGTGAAAATTTATGATATACATGTTATTAATTATTATATAAAATGTCTTTTCTTTTCAAGTATGCTGCTGTGATATATTTTGCAGTCTGTCTGCTATAGTTTATCATAAAAACACACAGTTTTTCGTTGTCATTTATGGTTAGAATTGTATTTAATATATGACCAATATATTGAGCTCTAATATTTCTGTATCTAGGACATACAATTATAAAGTGCACCTCTGATTCTACATCCATTAAATCACATAAGGAACACAGTCTCTATTCAGGGGCTTCACCGATGTATCTTCCGGTTTCTATTCGAAGGGGTAGTATACCGACTTTAGTTGTGCTAGTAGTGATAAGATTTAATTTCAAGTAGTCCTCACAGCTAAAAACTGATTTAAACGTTATATAATGTTCTTAACTTGGAAATTCTCTGCACATCTGATGTCCATAATCTGGAGTAATACTTATTTAATTTAGAATGAACTTCTGATAGATAAATCACGGTTATGATCTACGACTATTCCAAGATGTAACTCTGCACCGGCAGTGTTACTTGCATGCACTTCGAAAAAGTACAGTCCGTTAACAGGGGCCTTGAACACTCCTATCAAATTGTCATATCCATTGCCTTCATTTAGCCGAGCTATTCTCCATATCTCTATTTGGTTTGTGTCAAGATTGTGGTCGATGGGATTATAAACAATATATCACAGTAGCGTTGTTTGTGCCGTGTGGCGGCTGTAAAATGTCTCTCCGTACATTCAATCAGTGCTGTCATCAGTTACGTACTTTGAAGTTGTTGAGCACGATACTTATGTCCTATGTTTATAGTACTTCTAAAATTACTTTTGTTTAAATATTTCGGCCAGTTTATAGATAGGTGGTTTCAATATCCGAGCGAATAAAGATTTGGATATTGTCCAATCACCCCCAAGGATATACTTCCTGCTTTTTAAATTTCGTCTTTGGCGTCGTCTGTGATATGCAGGATTTATATTCTAAGATCCCCTGTCAAAATTCTATTCTGTTTAGTTCCGCCCATTGTTTTCTCGTTTAGGGCAAACCCATTCTTCTATCATGGTACCATACGCCGCTGAGCATGGAATGGTATTAATCTGAAAATACCTCATTGAAGGTTCCATGTTCACCGCCATATGCATACCATCGTTTGGGATGGATCGAAATTGTACTATTTATGGGTGTAATAACTGAGTTGCGCTCAACCCGGGGATAGGCGGCGTGGGCAGTTATATGCATTCCCATTACTGCCCATGAACAAGCTCACTCAAACCGAGCGTGCAGTATTTCATATTTGTCGTGTTCGGTTGCTTTCAAAGTTCCCTTTTCATCTATTGAAAGAAACAATTGGCATATCTACACGTTCTGAAAAATAACAAAAGTCAATAAATGAACTTAGATTTACATGGGAATTAATAATAAGTGTTCTCTATATAATTTCAACTTTATATTTGGTGAAACATTCATAAATGATACACAATTAAAAACAGTCGGCGGACCAAAAATCGTCAAATGCAAATACTTCATAGTAAGGTTAAAATTTTTGGCTCGAATGATCGTATAAAATCATGAACTAGGGTGATCAGGTTTTCCGATGAAATAAGTCGAGGCCATCAACATTCCTAATCCTATTTTTTTAAAAAGGATTGAAAATACAATATTATGCAGAAACAACTGAGTTTTTATGATTTTAAATATAAGCATTTTCAAGACTTGGTGGAAAAAAAGAGTATAATCCATGAACAAATCGAAATCGTCAAAATCCCACAATTTATTATATACCCATTACTGATTTTCCATAGTGCAGCGTTAATCCGCAAAATTGATACAACTCGTCAAATTAGAAATTCCGTATCATATAATGTCTAGCTTTCCGTTTTCTATGTGACGTCATATACTACGTCACACTAGGTTGTCGTAATTTTCCGGCACTTAACGAACTCCAAAATATCAAATTTCCGTCGCAGTTTACAAACGTTAGGGTATTTTTACGCCATTCATAAATTTTCTACGCCGTTCATAAATTTACTTCCGCGTTACTATTTTTATTTGTGCTATTATGTAAACCACATTTCTGACAAATTTTTGTTGTTTAGTTTATTTAAATTTGTTTTGAGCGAGAAGGGTATATAATTAAAGGAACATTATGACATTATGCATTCTGTAGATTCTTATTATTTCTCATTGCGTATGTAACCCACATCACGCCCGACCTTCGGTCTCGCGCGATATTGTTTACATACCCAACTCGAGAAAAACGAACCTAGTGAATGCATACTGTTATAATATTCCATATATGTATAGTCATGGAATACATTGTTCACTGTGCCTTTTTCGTATTTAACAGCTTTGGAGTGATGTTTGATATCCTAATACTTACAAATCAGCTAATTTCTGACATGGATATCAAAATGGATGAAAAAGGAACTTCGAAAGCCAAAGAACACGACTGATGTTTAAAATATTGCAGGCTCAATTTGATTAAGCCTGTTATGGGGACTCCGCCTAGTATCGAATGGAGCTCAGCTCATATTGCACAGACATATGTATCGCGCTCAGCGGTCTCCAAAGGAGGTAATTGATAACATCATTAATTTTATGTACGGGGAGGCTTTCACAGTCGCCACACGGCATAAACAACGCTACTGTAATATTTAAATAAATAAAAGCCAAACTTTGAAAGCCACAGATTAAGAATTGAAGACATCGAAATCGTTTTAAGATTTTACAACGACATTTTGTAATCGCAAATTTTAGGAATAAATCATTTAAGAAAGAATAAATCTCATATCTTTATACAAAAAGCAATTTTCTAAAATGAGGTGGAAAACATACCATTACATGGCATTTAAAATCTTGTAAAAACGTTATATATGCACAGGACAGACAGACAGACAGACAGACATACGAACGGACGGACGGACGGACTGACGGACAGACAGACAGGCTGACAGACAGGCAGGCAGGCAGGCTCACTGACAATGATTTATGTGTCAGAAATTCAAGAAATTTATCGATCGCCAAACCATCATCAGCGTCCAAGCCTTTGTCATCATTGTGCTTTAAAAGTAGAAAGCACAGCGCCAAACGATAGTGAGTTATTGCTTAATTATCTTTATTGTACCTTCTAGAAGTTTTAATTCTTCCGTCTTATTTTCGAGGAAGTTTCCGAGCTCTCTTAGTTTGCCATCCAATTTGTCAAGTGACTCATGCACTTTTTTTTCTCCAATTTCTCCATGTTTATTTCCATTTGTATAATTTTTTCCGGTAGTTTAGATTCATGAGAGTAAAACAGACATATTCAGGCAAAAATATTGTAATATAAACATTTTTTATCAAATCTTTATATCAGTTATTCGATTTCTTAATACAAAGACTCAATTACTCTTAACTGTTCCTTAAAACACATTTTCTTATACCATAAGATACTTTTTTCAACAAATTATTTAATAAAATATTTAATTTACGAGTATAATATGACTTAAAAAATTATTACCGTATAATGGGTTATTTTCGCGATTTTGCCATAATTTAAATTTTCGCGGTTGTAATTTTCGCGAATTTGCAACCGCAGAAATTTACTTTCGCGTTTTTACTGTTCCAGTGAATTCATATTGCTATATTTCTTGTAATCCTGTATACAGCAAATGTACAGGTGTAAAAAATAAGTATTATTAGAAGAAGTGTTTGCCATGGTGTGAAAGCTGTGCATTTAACATTGGTATTTTATCAAACTGTTATAAATAAAATTGCCCTTAGCATAAATGTCATCCGTCTTCATAACAAAGGTGATAATGAGTTTATCGGCGGAATAATGTCAGTGAACACCGCAGATATAGACTTAATGTAGCGATAACTAACCTTTAGCCCGCTGGGACGATTATTAAGCCTTTTCAAAACTTATGAAGTATCGCTCCGAAAGAGTATTGGCGAATTAACAATAATGCTGCCAAAATAACGCTCAACCGAACGCATCATTATCCGACCTATACAATTATTTTAAACAGGTAAACGAGGTACAATTAAATAACGATGAAGGAAATAACCAACCGTTTATTGTTTATGAAGAGTTAAATAAAGAAATAAACATGCCAATAAATCAGCAAGAAATTCTAAGAGCAGTTAAAATTTAATAAACAATAAAACTCCGGGCATCGAGAACATTATAAATGAACAAATAAAAGCAAGCGTGTATTACATGTAACCAACTTACATTAAACTGTTTAATATTATTTTTAATGAAGGTATCATTCCCGAAACATGGACAATGGGTATAATTAAACCAATCTATAACGGTAAAGGAGATCCAAAATTACCATAAAATTACCGTCCTATCTCTTTGCTCAGTTGTTTTGGAAAATTGTTTACAAGTATAATTAATAATAGGGTAAATACATTTGCAGAAAAATCGGGAGTAATTAAAGATGTCCAAGCTGGTTTTCGTAAACATCACTAATTTAAAGAATACATGTAAAACATATAAAATAGTATTAAAAAGTATCATAATGAATATAAAAACAACAGCATCAATAAACTGCGTAAACTTCGAAAAAGCGATCCGAGAAAATATTGGAAAATATTACATGGTAAAAAAACAACCGAATATGCGGCAAACCTTAATGAAATACATCACTTTTTTTAAAATACAAATTACAAAGAAAATACTAACATTGCATAAAATAATCTAGATAATGACATAATATCAGAAGACAATATTAACAATGAAATAAACGGTATTATCTCGGAGGCAGAAATATGGTTTGCCGTCAAGAACCTTAAAAATAACAAAGCCTGCGGTTACGACAAAATATTAAACGAACATATTAAATCAACTTTCAATTTACTGAAACATGTTTATGTCAAATTGTTTAACGTAATTTTTGATAGCGGAATTGTACCTGAAACTTGAACTATAGGTATCATACATCCAATTTATAAAAAGAAAGGAGACGCAACCAATCCAGAAAATTACCGTCCTATAACCTTACTTAGCTGTCTAGGAAAGCATTTTACATCTGTCATAAACAATCGTATTACCAGTTACATTGAAAACAATAATTTACTTAACAGATGCCAAGCCGGATTTAGAAAAAATCAGTCTACCGCAGACCATATTTTTGTATTGAATAGCATTATAAGTATTTTGCATAATTCTAAGAAAACACTCTTCTGTGGGTTTGTTGATCTTAAACAAGCTTTTAATACCGTGTGGCGCGAGGGATTGTGGGAAAAACTTTTTAATACTAATAAGGAAAATGTTTAAAATTGATAAAAAATATGTACCAAAATATCAAATCGTGTGCAAGACGTAACTCCTCTTGTTCAAATTTCTTCCCGAGTAATATCGGAGTGAGACAAGGCGAAAATCTTTCGCCTCTTCTTTTTTTCCCTATATTTTTGAATGATTTACATTAATATTTTTCTGATTATCTAAATGTGAACGGTGTTACCGTAACTGACGAACTCGTACTCAATGAACTCCACGTTTTTCTTAAGATTTATATACTACTGTATGCCGATGACACGGTTATATTAGCAGAAAATGAAATAGACTTCAAAAATGCTTTAGATAATTACCAAAACTATTGTGACATTTGGAAATTAACCATTGATCTGTCTAAAACAAAAGTGGTTATATTTTCTAAGAGAAGGCAAACGTTTGCGTCGTTCACTTTAAACAACCTGCCTATTGAAATTGTTGAAGAATTTAAATATTTAGGTGACTTTTTCTCAAAAAAACGGTTCCTTTCTGAAAACTAAGAAACACTTCGCTTCTCAAGCAACAAGAGCAACGTTTAGCTTAATTAAAAACGCAAATAGATTAGATCTCCCAATCGACCTTCAGATAGACTTATTCAATAAAACTATAAAACCAATTCTTTTATTTGGAGTGCAAGTTTGGGGATTTGGCAACATCCAATTACTAGAAAGAGCTCAACTTCGATTTCTAAAAAACACATTCTTATAATGAAAAATTCTACACCGAACTATATGGTATATGGCGAATCTGGCTGTCACCCCTTATGGGTGGATATTGAAGAACGCATGGTTAACGTTTGGTCAAGTATTTGTACTACAAACATTCTAACGAATTGTAAATTATCTTGTATTATTTATCAACATCTTCGGGTAATTATACGTAACCTCCCCGACATTTACTTAAGAAACGATTTCCGTGGGGTTTATTGTATCAAAAATGTATTACTGAAAACTGGTCTGATTAACATATGGGAAACACACGTATTTCCAAATACCAAGTGGCTTAAACTAACAGTCAAACAAAAACTAAAGGATTTATCTATAAACGAATGGTTTTCAAATGTAGAAAATTCAAGTAAAGGTCAAACATATAGAATATTTAAGCATAACTTTCAAACTGAACGATATTAAGCTAATACACCAAAACAATACGTTTATCATATTTTGAAATTTCGAACGCGAAATTATGGATTCCCAGTAGAAACTGGCAGTTGGTCAAGAGTACCAGTAAATCAACGTTTTTGTACGACATGTGAAGGTCAATTAAGAGACGAATTCCATTATCTATTCCAATGCCGACTATTCGAACAAGGTAGAAAACTGTACCTTAAGCCGTACTACTATCGAAGACCTAATACTTTTAAAATGGATCAACTTCTTAACACAAAAAACCAAAAGGAATATAGCAACCTGTGCAAATTTATAAAAATCATTATTAATTATCGCCTTTAAATGTACATTACTTTATACTGGTAAAACATGAGAACGCTGGCATTTTAGTTATATTTCGTTCAATATTAACATTTAGATGTAAATTATTGTGATTATACCTGTATTGTGTTTGTTTATAATATTTGCTATCACATGTTATATTATTTGACTCTCCGTATAAATGTGTTTAATAATCTCATAAAAGATTCTGTTAATGTTAATATACTACTTTGTAAGCCTCGAAAATATCAGTCATGTATATCCTCATTTTGTCATAATTGGCATGAGAGAAATAAAAGGTTTTTGACTTGACTTGACTTGACTTGACTCAACGATTAATAATGTATATATTTTGAGAAGCATTTTAGATATCGTTTTTTCAGAAAGAAAAAAATGATATGCTGTTTTATTGATTTTAAACAATGTTTTGATAGTATTTGGAGAGTCGGACTTTGGCAAAAATTACAAAAAGAACGAATTAATGGCAAATGTTTCCAAGTTATTTACAAAATGTATGAAAATATAAAGTCAAAAATTAAGACACATGAAGGAACATCTGAATTTTTTAACTGTGATAACGGTGTAAGACAAGGAGAGAATTTATCTCCCTTTTTATTTAGTATATTTTTAAATGATCTTGATAGTTATCTTACAGATCATCATGTACAAGGAGTAAACAAAAATGTCGCAATTGATGATTTCCACATATATCTTAAATTACTTATTTTATTGTACGCAGATATACGGTTATATTTAGTATTAATGAAGATGACATGCAACTCGCTTTAAATTGTTTTAAATCTTACTGTGATACGATGAAACTCAATATCAATACCAGTAAAACAGAAAATTATTACATTTAGTAAGAGTTTTCGAAATAGGGTAAAAACATACAAATTAGGTACAGACGAACTTGAAAACGTAAGCGAATATAAATACCTTGGCGTTTTTCTTTCTAAAAATGGTTCATTTGCGACAACTAAGAAATACATTGCTCAGCAAGGTGAGAAAGTCCTTTTTGCTCTGCTTAGAAAAATTAATACTTTAGCCTTACCATATGATATTCAAATAGATCTCTTTGAAAAACCGCTAAACCCGCATTGCTCTATGGCAGTGAAGTTTGGGGTTGTGGGAATTTAGACATTCTAGAGCGTAAACAGTTAAAATTTTATAAGTATATATTTAACTTGAGAAAATCAACTCCGTCATATATGGTATATGGTAAAGCAGGAATAATGCCATTATCTGTAGACATTAAACACGTTAAAAGCCGTGCTATATCTTACTGGACTAAAGTTGTCACAGAACAAACAGATAGGCCGCAATTAAGATTATCAACAAAGGTTTATAAAATACTCTATCATTTGCATTCTGAAAACAACATTAAATCTTTATGGATCGATAACATTAAGACCACATTATGCGACATAGGTTTCTCAGGAATATAGTATTCTCAAGAGTTCCCAAACCTAAAATGGTTGATTACAAGCGCTAAGCAAAAACTCAAGGATATTTTTATTCAACAATGGCAAGCAGACATTGCTGGGACAACAAATACCAATATTTATAAATTATTTAAACAAGACTTTAAACGTAGCAAGTATATAGATATTCTGCCACAATATAATTGTAAAAAGTTAATGGCCCTTTTAACAAGAAACCATCGTTTACCAATCGAAGTTCGACGTTGGCGAAGTTTACAAATAAATGAAAGAAAATTCATTCTGTGCAATGAACTTGGCGACGAATTCCATTATTTATTAGTTTGTCCACAATTCCATATCGAAGGAAGGAATTATCTACGCGAATATTATTATCGAATACCTAATATGTTAAAGTTCATAGATTTATTATCAACCGAAAACCATGGTGCTTTAAGAAAATTAAGTTACTTTGCAGATAAGATATTACGAATGGTAAACGCTGTCTAGTGAGATCTACCTTTTCGACGGAGTTCTTTTTCAAAGCCCTACATTATACATTTTTCAAACACAATTTAACACGGTTTCTTTCTTTTTAACCATTAATATATGGCATAGTTATCTGAAATTATGTTCAAAAGTTAATTGTATGTGTGTATTTGTATTTGTGTGCACATGTGTGCGTGCGTGCGTGCGTGCGTGCGTGCGTGCGTGCGTGCGTGCGTGTGTGTGTGTGTGTGCGTATGTGTGTATGTATGTATGTTCGTATGTACGTATGTATGTATACTTGTACATACAGTATATATATATATATATATATATATATATATATATGGTTGAGATAAGTAACCAACGAACAAACCTTCAGACATAAAGGAACAGATCTAAGCACCAGACACGGCGACATCGCCTAGCCAAGAGTGCTGTACATGGTTATAAACGTGCCATCCAAGTTCTCAATAGAGAAATTTTCCGGCAACGCATATAAACCATAACTATCCACAAATGACCCTCTGACTGCCTAGACATTTACATACACTTATTTTTATACATATACAAACATGTAGGACAATTACAGATACACATCTTTTAGTATCGTGCTTCCTCCTTTTTTATTTTTGGAGTTTTTATGCACACTAGTGCTATAGACAGAGACACACACAATGAAAGTCAGCTGGATCTTTCGATACACTGAATTGAAGATATATATTAAGTTAAGGGGAGATAACTCAATTCAAACAGCTAACTTTCTAATTAAGGGATCCCCGAAAGGATTCATGTTCGTTGAAGTAAGATACATATGGTTGAGATAAGTAACCAACGAACAAACCTTCAGACATAAAGGAACAGATCTAAGCACCAGACACGGCGACATCGCCTAGCCAAGAGTGCTGTACATGGTTATAAACGTGCCATCCAAGTTCTCAATAGAGAAATTTTCCGGCAACGCATATAAACCATAACTATCCACAAATGACCCTCTGACTGCCTAGACATTTACATACACTTATTTTTATACATATACAAACATGTAGGACAATTACAGATACACATCTATTAGCATCGTGCTTCCTCCTTTTTTATTTTTGGAGTTTTTATGCACACTAGTGCTATAGACAGAGACACACACAATGAAAGTCAGCTGGATCTTTCGATACACTGAATTGAAGATATATATTAAGTTAAGGGGAGATAACTCAATTCAAACAGCTAACTTTCTAATTAAGGGATCCCCGAAAGGATTCATGTTCGTTGAAGTAAGATACATATGGTTGAGATAAGTAACCAACGAACAAACCTTCAGACATAAAGGAACAGATCTAAGCACCAGACACGGCGACATCGCCTAGCCAAGAGTGCTGTACATGGTTATAAACGTGCCATCCAAGTTCTCAATAGAGAAATTTTCCGGCAACGCATATAAACCATAACTATCCACAAATGACCCTCTGACTGCTTGAGTTATCTCCCCTTAACTTAATATATATCTTCAATTCAGTGTATCGAAAGATCCAGCTGACAGCTGTTTAGCATAGTATATGCAGCAAATTTTATAAGTATGAAATTATCCCTACCCATGATTTGAAGCTTGTCATCAATACCAATGATTTCGACTCCCGATCTGTTAATTGTATCGGTACGTATCTAATCTGCCCGAATATTACTAAATTTGTGCACTATGGGATATACTCGATTAACCCAGAACATAAAGAAATAGCAATGACAGTTTTTATCAAGCGTACCCTACGGTCTAGCAATATAGAATATTACTAAATTTGTGCACTATGGGATATACTCGATTAACACAGAACATAAAAAAATAGCAATAGCAGTTTTTATCAAGCGTACCCTACTGTCTAGCAATATAGTACCCTACTGTCTAGCAATATAGTACACTTCACAGTTTTGAATTTTTGGCGTTTATTATTTTAGCGAATTAACGAAAATCGCGAAAATAGCGAAAATATTATGCTCGCGGTAATAACCCATTATAGAGTATTGCCTTTTTCGATATAAAAAAGTTTTAATGAACCTAGAGCTCAAACCACGGTCGATTTTACATTTCTCAGTATTACCTCTACAAAAGGCAACAATTGTATCTTACATTTAAACGAATCTTACCTTTAAGCCGTGCTGTCCACGTTAGTTCTTTATGGGGAGTTTCGTTTTTGAAAACCACATTGATAATTGTGACACTGCGTGAAATTTAATCAACTGATTCCTAAAATACAGTTGTTTGGTTTCTGTTATGAAAAACTAAATATAAACTAAATGGTACGCGTTTACTAAGAAAAACAGACAGTATACCTTGTGGCATCTGGCTCTGCCAGAGAAAGACATACAATTGATAATCCCATGTATGCCGTTAATAACTGTCCGAACATTTTGTTCTTTTGAAATGTGTTTATTTTCTAGCGTAGAAGATAACCTGATGCAATTGCAGTGAATATCGTAAAATCGAACGAAGTACATGTAGTAGTTTTGTTTCTTTATCCATGATACTACGAATACTTATTGTTCATCCTGGTACGGAAATCGTTATTTCATTCGATTCAATCATTTTATACCAGACATACCAAGTGAACAATTTAGCTTAAGATCTTCTTTACGCCTTGTGAGTTGTTACTTGATTAAAAAAACAATACTGCTATTTTCGAAACACACAAATTTAAGTAGTTGACAGAAGTACCATCATGGTGTGAATTTATTATAAGAACTTTCAAGTGAAAACGACGAGCTGCAGTGGATAAAACGAAGTAAGTTCTATCTAAATGAAAGTATTAGAAGGATCGCACAGAGAGAATGGACAAAATGCGTGCTTTGCCATATTATACCTGTCTTGCCGTTTTATTATTAAAATTTAATTAAATCTGTCCAAGGCAAGCGAGGACGATCCACTGGATTCAAGATTTGCATATGAAGAAAACCTGCTCGAAAAACGAAAAAATGATAAGAATGGAAAAAGAGATTGAACGGATGAAAATAGAAATGGCTGCAAGTCAAGCAAATGTAATAACAGTACTTCAAAATATGACAAGGATTCTGGACAACAAAACTGCGGAGTTGGTGCTACTGCAAGGTAAGAGAGAATTGATATTTATTTATGAGCTAATAAGTTATTTAAGTATATGTACATGTAGCAAACAAAGCAATAGATTCTTTTTACAGAGTATGTTCATGAGGATTTACTTCAAAGCAACAACTCTTATTACCTTCTAGGAGCCGATTATTTTGGTATTCCATATGTTTGACTACTATTTTGAAATTAATGTTATCATTACTTCAACAAACATATAAATATAATTAATCAAAGGACTGGAGGTACTGATGGGTCGGCCATCAAAACAAAATTGAAAAGCAATGGATTTTTGGGTTTGATTAAGTTGGACCAGAAATAAACTTTCGACTCAAGAACGGGGAACAATTTACTTTATGTCCTCTGAGACATTGATCTTCGACCCCAAAAACAATTAACAGGTCAAGACAAATACTGTTATCAAGTTTGCAGACGCGGTGACATGAAAAGCGAACCTGGTGGTAGGACAATATGTCTAAAGACATAATTAGAATATGATTGGACTTGTAGACGAAAACATTAAATTGACCAATCAAAATTAAGTGAAGGATATCATACTTCATAGGTCATATGGTCAACAGTGAAACAAAGCTGGTCAAAGTTCTCAAACACAACGCTTTATTTAAAGGTATTACTCCTTTCGTCCTTGCATTTTGCATTTAGACAGACTTTTTAATTTTTCATTTTATCAATGAGAGTGCAATGAAAAATGGAATATTACCTTAATGGCGTGAATACTTTTGTAAAGTTTGGAAGAATCCTGTGAGCAGTTGTTTGCAAGCGCAGTATCATTAGACAGCACCTGAAATTCTGAGTTGAGATACGGTGACACCAATGACAGAAAAAAGTAGCTAAGCTAGTCATAATCTTTAATATTCAAACTTGAAATCGACAAACAGAATTGGGTCACATGATTTAAAATAATACTACAAGTGACACTATGTTTTTTTTCAATGGTTCTATTATTCAGCAAATAATGTTAAAACACACAATTACACTGATGCTTTTTTGTCAACTGATGTTTTTTCAGTGAGGTGCACATTAAAACGTTTTGGTTATATTTTATATAAATTGTTTCCATTTCACATCCACTATTTGTATTGACATTTGTGATTTTCTTATTCTTGTCCATTACAAAAGCAGCATGCTCCATTGCAGGAATTAGTGGCAATTTAAAGGCTGTATGCTCCCTCAGACAGTCATAGACAGAATTGTCAAACTGGTCTCCTCGCAGCATTCCATGTAAAGCTGTAATCCTGAAATATTAATTTCAACAAATAACCTATTTATATTGAAGTTGTAATGATTTTAGCTGGAGTGTCTTTGTTTTTCATAAATTAAGGGTAATTTTGGTTATTAATTGCCAGAATCCACCAAAAAGTTACACTAGATGGGTGTTCACTTGTGTCGCCCTGGAAACTAGATCAGGTTAAAAATGCAAGAGCAAGAAAGGGAATAACCCCATCTTGACATAAAGAACTTGGGGTCATGATGAGTGTGTTGTCATGAGCAATATAATTTGAAAGTTTGATGTAGAAATATTAAGAAATGGCAAAATTATAGTCAACATTAAGTTTTTTCTGTTAAAATAAAAGTACAAAAAGGGATTAACTCCATCAAATGTGACCTTGACCTGAAAATAACATCAGCTCAAGCATGTTGTCACAAACAATATAATTTGAAAATTTCATGAAGAAATATTAAGAAATGGCAAAGTTAAAACCAACATTAAGTTTTTGGGACAGATGGACGGACAGACAAAGCTATCCCTATGTATTGCCTTTTCTTCGAAAGGGCAACACAAAAATGATCCTTTAGATTCAGCAGCTAGTGGACACCTGGAAAACAATAGATTAGTATCAGCAAGAACAACTTTGGTGTCTGATCTGGATCTGATTGGAATCTACACTGTTTGTATATTTGTAAGAAATAGCCTCATGAAGCTAATTATGAACCGTGTAGATCCTGTTAAGACTGCACAGGTATGCATGCTGATCTGGATATACACTGGTCACTCATGTCATGTATTCATGGAAGAAAGGGGCAAAAACGACACAGTAACTTTTATATAGGATGATTAATTTTCTTGTGAACTGAGGTCTCACAAGTCAACACATACATACAAACACAATTTTATGTTTTCTTGTTACAAGATACAAAAATACAAATACCAACATATACAGATAGATTTAGTGTGTCTCTATCATACATTCATGCAGCTTTAATAAATGAAAATAAAAAAATGCAAACCTTGTCTTCATTTTCTACATTAACATTCATATTCTTCTTCCTAATGTTCTACCAATTCTGCAGACATTTCAAGTCCACAGCTTTCACTAGACTGATGATACACATGGCTGAAAATAAATGTTGTATTTTAGTATTTTAAATCATAACAAATAACCCAAATCAATTTCACTGTACTTTTTGTTGCTTATGAAATGATAGTGCCTCTAGCTGGGAGCGAACCCGCACCGTCATGGCGACAGCGCCTAGCCCTGCAATTCCTGCGACGCAAGTTGTACATAAATTGATGTTGCAGGTTAACAGTTAACAGATTACACTGTTTTCATAATTCATCATGCCATCTTCAATTCCTATAGGCTCATACACAATTTATCCCACTTAACCTTTTCCTCCATGTAATGCCTTTGTGGCATGGGTGATCAGTGTAGATCTAGATCAGCCGACACATCCATACTGTCTGATTAGGCTAAACTGTTAGCTTTTTTATTCAATAGCTTATTTCTGACCACAATGTGACCAGTGCAGATCCAGATCAGATCTGCCATCTGATCTGGATCTCTACTCTGGTTGCAAAGGCATGAAAATGTGTATATATGTAGTAAAGGGTTAATTATTACAAAAAACACACAGGTCTGCATTTTGATACTTCATTTCACTCGATGGATACACCTTTTAACCAGAGACCTATATATATAAATATATGTATAATATAGGTCTTTGTTTTAACACATGAGCAACTATTATATATCTAGGTGCTGACACATCTCCTTCCAGTTAAAAAGAGCTTTAAATGTATCTAATGAACAGAGTAGATACAGATCAGACCACAAAATGTCTGATGTGCAAGCTGGTCTGGAGCTACATTTGTGCTATCTCTATCTGATGTGGATTTACACTGGTTGCCCATGTGGTAAAATGGCGTGTAAATGGAGTAAAGGGTCAAGTTATTAACCATGAAAGTGGAAACAGCATTGGACACATTCATATGAGATTACCCTACTTAATAAACGAATAAGCAACCACAAGAACCCATCGTGTTAGTTCAAGGTGGCCCACAGATGAATATTATTATATATAATATTAATAATCAAGTGAATTCAAGCTGACCTTGTTATTGGGTCAAGGGTAGTCATATATGCCTGAGGCAGAAGGCCGTAGGCTAAATACGACAGCCCGTGGCCCGATAACATGGTCAAATTCATATGAAGACTAAACTGGGCCAATACAGGTGTTCTGGACCAATATGAGAATTGCTGGGCCATTATAAAATACTTAAGTATTGATGTGGTGTACCATGTAGTGTCTGCCAGGAAAATGGCATGTTCAGGTCAGGTGACATTAATGAGATTTTGCTACACTGCAGTCATGTAAAAAAAGGGCAAAGTATGCAATGCCTGTACTGTATATTAATACAGGGCTCTCAGTAGAGAGAGATTTGAAGGAAGTAGTCTCATCAAAAGTGAGCAGACTTCTCTCTTTGTTGAGCTTTGTGAGAAGTCATTTTGTATTTAAGATATAGGGAAAGAAAGCTGTTGACTGCAAACTTCTCCATAATGCAGTAAATTATGACAAAACTTCTCCCTGATTTGCAAGTCTGGTGAGAGCCCTGTTAATAGTTAATTAATAAAATTTAATATACCATTAGCCTTCTTCCTCTCCTCTTCCAATTTCATGCTTTCGAACCAGAGATGGCACATTTCTTTCATTTGATTTTATCACTGAAATTATAACAAACACAAAATTGCAAGGGTGCAAGGAAGGAATTCTGAAAAACCTGAAATCCTGAAAATTTATTTAGGAAAATCAATCATTTTTAGACACACAAAAACCTGATTTTCAGGCAAACGCACCCATGAAATTATAACAATTATTTTGATCTTTGCTCAAATTACAAATATTCTTTATGATAACTAATTTTATTTTTTAAGTTTTTTCATAACAATTAGTTTACTCTCATTTTGTACTTTGCTAGAATGGTCTTTCTTCAGATTGTTTCCATTCTGCATTGGAATTCATTCAGTCTGATGTGTGAGGTGTATCTACAAAAAGTCACGCACAATCTTTTGGACTGTGAAAAGATGTTGTTCCTTTAGTTACTGTGAAAAAGAGTGCTGTCATTTGTTTTGTAATAATATGCCTGTTCCAACAGCCATTCAAGAAAATTTCATAAAGTAATGTTGATTAACAGTATTAATTATCCATATTGTTTCATCACTGCCAGAGAAGTTATTATGTGTTTCCTTCTTTTGAAAAAAAAAAATATGGATCCAGGCATGTCACTTTAAAATTAACCAGAAAGTATCAGACTGCAAAAAGTCAAAAATGTGTTGACTGCTCTTATAAACTAGTCAAATTGGGTTGCCACTAAAATTCACATAGTGGGTTCCTTTCCAAATAACTACCGGTATATATTTACATTGCTGCTCAGAATTCAAGTCTGGGTAAAAATCATAGACTGAAAAAGACATAAAACTAATGTCTGAAGTAGTTTTGGTTTATTTTACCTTAAAACAATTTGTATTGGAAAGCTTATGAATACTTGTTACATCAAAATTATTGAACTGAAACACTGTGTAAACCTAGGTTCACTTCAATACTTAGTACTGGTGTAACATCAAAAGGGAGATAATATATTCATTTTTATAATTTGGCACTTGTTTGTAGTGAACAAAATTTATATCTTTGGTTTTCATTTCAAATTTTATTGTTACTTTGTTGGGCAATTCTACATTAACAAGACTTAATTTAACACTATGAAACTAATTTGAGTTATTTATCAAATTACAGGAACCTGAATTTCCATTAGAAAATATCCAGATAGAAAAAAATATCAAATTTTCCCAATGCAACGGATTTGTACCCCACCCATTAACATGTTACAAGAATTTACCAGTTGCAATATTGACAGCGTTATCGCAGCTCAAGCATTACAAAGAAACTTAAATATACTGTTTACAATAATTACATCTTCTGAACAGTCATTCTGGATTTAACTCAAACATTATTTTCTACCTTCTCTTTTGTTGTCCACTTCATTGCATGACGTCAAACAGTTCTATACCGCTTCAAATGGGGTATTACGTCAAATTTGGTTGATACAGGTCTGACCAGAACCAAAGATCATCTAAACCTGTTTATGAATAATTAAATCAATTAAATTTATACTTCATTCTTTCTTCCACGATGCTAAATTCGCCTGAAATGCATTTAAGAGATACTATTAAATAAATATTGTGAAGTTCCTATTTCTGTATATACTAATACTATAAACTTGGTGCTACTCTTTTTCTTCTTATGGTTTTCCCTGGGTTATTAATTTTGAGAATATCTGTTCTGATTAAATGACCTGTGAGACATTTGGAATGGAGTGCAAGACAAAATTGAAAGTAGGAAAAACTTCTGATAGCGGATTTCATAAGGTCTACATATAACCCGCAATTATTGAAAACATTAGCTTTTCATTTCTTTGAAATTCGATCTATACTTCAGAAAATCCCGTGTCAACTATGTAGCTGGTTAAAGTTTGGGAATGGGTTATATCAGAAAATGTCATTCATTTAAGATCTGGATATGTTCTGATGGAAATTCAGGTTCTTGTGATCAAATGCATAAAATGCATTTATTACTATATCTGTTAAATCAATTCATGTATGAAATTTAACTTGCTTTAAACATAATTTTCAATAGATCTAAATGTGTTAAAAAAATAAATCATTGTGAATCAGATGCTTTATGTTTTACTTTAAAGCATTCAAATGGGAATAAAATTCTTACACGAGTGACGATATTTATCCAAGTAATTCGTTAATCGTTCAAAATCCGACTTCTTTCAATGCAATAATTTGAAATAATTTGATTACTTACATCTCTACAAGGTTCCACAATAAATATCCACAATGATTAGGGCCCTAAATTAAAAAAGTTTTGCTTAGTCCTACGGTCGATTTTGAGACTCCTACTTTCATTTTGGAGAGTGCATATTAATTAAATGACGTAACGTTCAATAAAACCTAACGAGCCAAAATCACGTTTACTGCGGTGTAGTCTTTCGAATATAAAATTTCAAGTTTTACAATGATTTTTGTAACGTACCATTCGAAAACCACCAAATCCACCTCCATTTCGATATGAATAATTCTATTTACAAAGAGAACTGCTATTGTCAATATACATTCAAATGTAACCTGGGTGTTATAAAAACATTGCATCACGAAAATAACTCGATAAATACTCACTGTTCAGTTGATTACGATGGATTTTTCATCTTCACCCTATGTTGCCGAATCCAATATGGCGTTCCGCCATCAGTTATTCATGCGCGTTCATGACTCAAAATCTTGTCTGACGTTCCACGAGTTAAATTTCTTCAAATATTAATTGATTCCATATTTTTTAATATAAATTTTATCATATTGCACAGAATTACAAAATTGACCGCTTTGTAGCATTGACTTACTTTTTGAAACTAAGAACTATATTCTAGCGTAGCAAGCATATATGCTATGGTAGCACGCAAGTACTGTCGTTACTACATTGAAATAAAGAAGGAGTTAGGACAGTATTTCATGCAACCCTCAAATTGTTAGGTTCATAGTAAGGCAAAAACGATTGTCGAAAATTGTTTTTTACTGGGTCTGCCGACCCAAAAATCATGTACCGCCTATACGTATTGATGAATAGCTCAATGGTTAAAAATAAAACGATTCCTATTAATGTTGACATCAAGTCAGTTACGCATTCTACATAATATTTAAATATTATTGACGGAATAACTATATTGCAATGCTAACTCCATATTCTTTTCATTATTTGTAGAACGAGTTGACCTCCCAATGGTAGCCTTCAGTGTGTATAACCCTGTTGATCGCATTCTGGACACAAGCCAAATAGTTTCCAGAGTATCCTTCTGAACGAACGAAATGGATACGACAAAGTAATTGGAACTTTCACTGCTCCTGCTACAGGTCTCTACTTCTTCGCGACCCACGTATGTAACACTGCATCGGTTGCGTTCTACTATGACATTATACTGGATCATAATACAATAGCTAGAAGCACTAAATTCAATAATGTTCAACACGACTGCGGCACGGTTACCACTGTAACCAAAGTGACGAAGGGAAACCGAGTATGGATCAAATGCACAAGTGGCAACACCAGTAGCCAGTTATATGAAAGCTCATACTGGCGTAATTCTTTGATTGGCTTCCTACTGCACAAGTGATTCCCTGATTAGCTTTCAACATGGAGAGTCGAAGGAAGTTTCTAATGAAAATAGTAAATCTATCGAAATGTTAAATCGTATAATTATTTGAAGATATTATCTCCATTATATTTTTCATCATTATTTTCGCATCGCGGTAATATGACGAATACTGCTTAAAATAACTAAGTAATTTAATTTAAATTAAACAGAGTAAAAGCAGGTTTATAACTAAAATTGAAAAACTACCTTTTATGTATTTTTAATTCTATTCCGAGTGATTTGTTCATTTTTATGAGGTATTTATAGTATAAAGTCTATATGAGAATAACAAGTAGGAGTTGTCTATGGATTCAATGTATATTTCGCTTTTCTATATTATGATTATATATATGTATCCAGTGTTTTCATTCTTCCTATGCATACCGTCGTTTGGGATGGATCAAAATTGTACTGTTTATTGGTGTAAATGGTGTAAATGTTGAGTTGCGCTCAACCTGGGTCTAGGCGGCGTGGGCAGTAAAAAGCATTTCCATTACTGCGTATGAACAGGCTCAATCAAACCGAGCCTGCAATATTTTCATATTTGTCGTGGTCGAGGGTCTTTAAAGTTCCCTTTTCATCTATTTAGATAGCTTTGATATGGTGGCTGATTTATGCCATTTCGTTTTTATCGTTATTTCGACGCGAAATAACGCCAAGCGAAAAGACGAAATAACGAAAAAACGCCACGCGAAAAGACGAAATAACGAAAAAACGCCACGCGAAAAGACGAAATAACGAAAGAACGCCACGCGAAATAACGAAAAAACGCTATATTTGCGCGAAATAACGAAAAGTCGCCGTGCAAAAAAACGCCAATTTAACTGTACAAAATAGCGTTCTTTCTAGCTTCGCCTGGCGTTTTTTCGTTCTTTCGCTTGGCGTCTTTTCGTTATTTCGCTTGGCGTCTTTTCGCTCACCGTTATTTCGTTATTTTGCCTGGAGTTTTTTCGTTGTTTCACCTGGCATTTTGTCGTTATTTCGCGTGGCGTTATTTCGCTTTGCGTCTTTTCGTTATTTCGCCTGGCGTCTTGTCGTTATTTCGCTTGGCGTCTTTTCGTTATTTCGCTTGGCGTTTATTCGTTATTTCGTCTTTTCGCGTGGCGTTTTTTCGTTAGTTCGTCTTTTCGCGTGGCGTCTTTTCGTTATTTCGTCTTTTCGCGTTGCGTCTTTTCGTTATTTCGTCTTTTCGCGTGGCGTCTTTTCGTTATTTCGTCTTTTCGCGTGGCGTCTTTTCGTTATTTCGTCTTTTTGCGTGGCGTCTTTTCGTTACTTCGCTTTTTCGCGTTGCGTCTTTTCGTTATTTCGTCTTTTCGCGTGGCGTCTTTTCGTTATTTCGCTTGGCGTTTTTGCTTCATTTCGTCTTTTAGCGTGGCGTCCTTTTGTTATTTCGTCTTTTCGCGTGGCGTCGTTTCGTTATTTCGCTTGGCGTCTTTTCGCTTGGCGTTATTTCGTTATTTCGCTTGGCGTTTTTTCGTCTTTTCGCCTTCCGGTTGATATGCGCAAAGTGTAGCAACAGTGAAGCTGGATATATGGGTAAAAACAACTATTCACGGACGGAAGGAGGGACGGACAGACAAGCGGACGGACGAAGACCATTCCTATACCCCACTCCCGCTACGCGGCGGGGGATAAAAAAACGGAAGGGCAGAGGCGTTACCAAAGATTTTTCCCAACCATCACCACCAAAAAATTTTGATTGGTGCGAGTTTTGAGAAATAAAAGTAAAAAAAAAAAGAAATACAGGTGGGGTGTGATGGATAGGTGCCTGAATTCCCACCCAATTCCAACAACAAAAACATTTGTTGGTTTGAGTTGATAAACAAATAAAATAAACTAGAGCTCCGCGAGTCGGATGTGTCTCCTAACGAAATTTTTGTTAGTCGACATAAAAATGTTAATTACCTTTTTGTTGTACAGTTATTAGCAATGTATTTGCACACAATTCACATATAAAATAACCTTTTAATTGTCTGATTGCAAGAAACACGCACAACAATACGAGTACAAGATATTTTTTCAATGCCACCCAGTTATTTACTAGTGCCCTTACTTACTTAATAAATGTATTATACTTTGCATGAGATTATTGTGAGTTCTTATGTTTTAAAATTCAATTGAAAATCAGACAACGATGTATCTTGTTTTGTGAATAACAATAATCCGATAGCATACAACCAGAGAGAGAGAGAGAGAGAGACAGAGAGAGAGACAGAGAGAGAGACAGACAGACAGACAGAGAGAGACAGAGAGAGAGGGAGAGAGAGACAGACAGACATACAGACAGATACCGAGACAGAGAGACAATGAGAAGAGAGAGAGAGAGGCAGAGAAAGAGACAGAGAGATTTCATGTTTTATTAAATAACCACAAAAACGCACGTAAACTAAAGTTAACCAATGACTTTTAACGAGTTAACAACAATAAACTAACAAAAATTTCGTTAGGCGACACATCTGACTCGCGGAGCTCTAGTTTATTTTATTTGTTAATCAACTCAAACCAGCAAATGTTTTGTTGTTGGGATTGGGTGGGAATTCAGGCACCTATCCATCACACCCCACCTGTATTTCTTTTTTTGACTTTTATTTCTCAAAACTCGCACCAATCAAAACTTTTTGGTGGTGGTGGTTGGGAAAAATCATTGGTACCGCCTCTGTCCTTCCATTTCTATCCCCCGCCGCGTAGCGGGATGGGGGTATAGGAATGGTCTTCGTCCGTCCGTCTGTCTGTCCGTCCCTCCTTCCGTCCGTGAATAGTTGTTTTTACCCATATGTCCAGCTTTACTGTTGCTACACTTTGCGCATGTCAACCGAAAGGCGAAAAGACGAAAAAACGTCAAGCGAAATAACGCCACGCGAAATAACGAAAAAACGCCAAGCGAAAAGACGCCAAGCGAAATAACGAAAAGACGCCACGCGAAAAGACGAAATGACGAAAAAACGCCAAGCGAAAATACGAAAAAACGCCAAGCGAAATAACGAAAAGACGCCACGCGAAAAGACGAAATAACGAAAAAACGCCACGCGAAAAAACGAAATAACGAAAAAACGCCACGCGAAACAACGAAAAAACGCCAGGCGAAATAACGAAATAACGCTGAGCAAAAAGACGCCGAGCGAAATAACGAAAAGACGCCACGCGAAATAACGAAAAAACGCCAGGCGAAGCTACAAAGAACGCTATTTTGTGCAGTTAAATTGGCGTTTTTTTTGCACGGCGACTTTTCGTTATTTCGCGCAAAAATAGCGTTTTTTTTCGTTATTTCGCGTGGCGTTCTTTCGTTATTTTGTCTTTTCGCGTGGCGTTTTTTCGTTATTTCGTCTTTTCGCGTGGCGTTTTTTCGTTATTTCGTCTTTTCGCTTGGCGTCATTTCGCGGCGAAATAACGAAAAAACGAAATGGCATAAATCAGCCACCATAGTGAACAGAGAAAAATAATTTTAACATATACCTGTATTAAATTGCTTTGATGGCGTTGACATGGTATTTTCAAGTAATATCAGTTATTGACCGATAACACCATTTAAGCTTCGCCGATAATGTCTGAAAAGGCTCGATCTGAACAAGCTCACCTTGAACTGCGTAATTACTTTTAAATTTCAGCTATCGGGAATGTAGTTTCGTTGATGGTGGTTTGTACAACGAGGAATACTGGGAGATCACCCGATATCATGCGGGATATTATTACGGTCCTAATGAGCAATGTGTTCTCCTGTACGGAAGGAAATCTAGACTCTGCTCTGTAAGTGTTCAGAATTTCATTTTTAAGGGTGGGTTTGAGAAAATTGACCGAGACAACATGTACTTGAAAACCTGTTAGGACAAGTTTGATGTTGGTATACCGTAGAACCTGTTTTTATTTTCAAAGGCAAATTCATTGTCCATTGCCTCGGATGCTCGATTTCGTTAATTGTTTGTGGTATTTGTTAACTGAACCCATGCTCTCGTTTCCACTCTGCTTTAAAGCTATGTGGGAAGGCTACGTCGTCTGGATGAGGCTATTCCTGATGCATATTTTTTCATTGAATAATAATACCAGTCTGGTGAAGAAATGACAAAGCATTTAAAATTGGATACATTGTTTGCTACCTGTCAATAGCGAAAATCGAGAGTTTATTGGGTCACCTGGTTGACAAATAGGGATCCGTTGGCCTCGGCGTCATCCGAAGTCCTCAAACTTTAATATGAAACTTTATGTTGCCTATAACTTTCAAAAGATCTTGTCCTAATCACTTAATCACTGGACGTCAGCTACTAGTATTAGACTTTCGTTTTCGTTGTTTTATGGGACTATTTCCTGTGAACGATGTTCTGCAGTGTTAACACTTGGAATATACTCCGATTTAACGCATTGAGCCATGAGTGTACTTGTCTATTTATAGATTTATGGAATATACCGCAAACTAGGGAAGTTAGATATAACCATCAAAGCTCAAAATGCTTAAGTTGAACAGCCCTGTAACAAAAGGTTTCATGGCCGTGGCTGTAACGCTTCAGATTTCTGATATGTGTTATGGGTTGTGAGTTCGAATTCCACGAGGGATTTCGTTTTTCTTTTTAAATGTCAATTTTTCATTACAATGTACTTTCAAGAAGAAACCGACAAAAATGCCATCAAACCGCTGAATTTCGAGTTAGTTTTCATCAAACAGGTTAAGATGTTACGATTGAAACTTACTCAAACACAGTTTTCGGTCGATGCCAAAAATGTGTGCAAAATGGTTGTGTAAATAATAATTATTTATTTTTTGTAAAATAATATGAATAATAAAAATGAAGACTCCATTTACTTCAAATATTTACAGAACGTAAGGGTTCACAGGTGTCAGCTCACTTCAGTGCAGATATTTAAGGGTCACGACAAGGAAATGCAACACAAATAAAGATATACCAACTCAATTAATATAATCATATTTAAAATTAAAAATATTAAAAACAAATGAAAGAAAATAAAAAAAGATACTGTTATTGGATTCGAACTTGCAATGTTTTGCATCATAGGCCGATATCCTTACCCGCTGAGCTATTACTTCGTAACGGAATATTTACTGCATTGAACAGGTTAAACTGACGTACTTTTCCTATTTTGGATTATAACAGTGGACTTGTCCGAAAGGTCACAGCTCGCGGGTCAAAATCGAACTATATCTGCATGAAAAAAACATCCATGACAACAATAAACATCATAACTCCTGTTTCACGGAGTTTGTGAGATATGCCTTTTCAAAGGCCTTTATTCCGAAAGTTAATGTTGCTAATCTTGTTAATAACGTTGGAAGAATTGGTTATATTTACTTAATACTTTGGATATTTCTTCTTCATAACAATGCAATCTGTGAAAACAAGGATGATAACTCCTGTTTCAGTGTCACTTTTTTTAGTTAGGTCCCTTTCAGAGGACTTTAATATGAAAGCTTACTTTTGGGGAATGTTGGTACAACTTTGAAAGCACATTTATTATTCACTTAAAAGTTGGAATATATCATCCAAATGAACAGACCCATCTGTAAAAACAAGGATGATATCTCCTGTTTAACTATTTTTATATTTCATATATTTTTGTAAATATTAATCGTATATTCTTAGACCTAGTCGGGTACTGTGTGATTAAAATGTTTCCTTTCATTAATGACTGTCTTCAGTCAAATAAAAAGTGCAGAATTTATATTACAAAGTTTTTATCTGGTTTGAGTAATGCCCCTTTCAAACAGCAGACGACACCAGTGTTCAGTGGTACACCAAATTCTAGTTTGTTGTCAAAATTATATGCGCATCAATATCTATAAACGAACATAAAATTTTATTCTCTTGAGTTTACATCCGGGCTATATATTTTTGTTTTGGAGTAATATTTACAAGCCATCGTTTTAACAAATAGGTTGTACAGTTACACAATATAAAACCTCTTGTTTTTTGGGCCAGATCAATGAAGTTACCGGAGAAAATTTGAATATTTATTCGTACACTTTCCATTAAAATGTTGTAGAGTTTTTTTTTCAATGGCATTTTAGAAACATTAATCCAGAACCAAAATAATCTGCCCTATATTCTAGGACGTGCACGATGAGAATATCTGCATCCTGATGGGATGTTATGATCCACGTTCAGGAGAATGTACGTATCATATTGCAGCTGAAGTAACTGAATGTGGAAACCAAGATATACCTAAGGTAACATAAAATTCAAGTACTTTTACAGTAAATTTTAGTTTGTTTCAGATTAATTGAAATATTCCACACAGTAAGTCGATGTAAATGTATTAAATGCTCAAATCCCCAGCACCTCAGATATTATGACGAAACATACCAGTCTGCCATTATGTTTTTGTTGTTGTTGATTAGACCAAAATGATGACATTCGAAGAATTTTCAGGATGAAAGGTCCGAGTGACTACATAACAAACTGTTAAAAATTCTGCGCTTTGGGGGAAAATATTTCTACCGGAAATTGACATTATTCTTTGAAATGACTTAATAAAGTGCAACATTGCTTACTATGCATGTACATGTATCGGCAAAATTTAAAATATAACATGTTAATCAAGATCACCTATTAGTTATGAACAAACAAATAATGATTGCTAGTTCTTTCCAAATAAATTAGTTTGCAAAATGTTACTAACGTAAGTAGTTAACCATTCAAAACTTAATTTTTAATCGTATCTCAAATTCTTTTACGTACGCTTTTTCTGTCAAATATACGGATAAAGAAGTCTTAATTACACTCCAGTTCATGTTTAAATTTCAGCGGTGCTTTTCGGGACAGTGCGAAAGAATATGTAAGTTACCGAGTTCATAAAAAATCTGTTACTTGTTGGACAGTAGTAGATAATTCTCCAAGGTTCTTGAAGCTAGCAGCCAAGCAGCCTGAAGTTAGCAGCCTAGCAGCCTGAAGTTAGCAGCCAATCAGCCTGGAGTTAGCAGCCCAGCAGCCTGAAGTTAGCAGCTCAGCAGCCTGAAGTAAGCAGCCCAGCAGCCTAAAGTTGGCAGCCAAGCAGCCTGAAGTTAGAAGTCAAGCAGCCTAAAGTTGGCAGCCTAGCAGCCTGAAGTTAGCAGCCCAGCAATCTAAACTAACCGATAGACGATAGATGTATGAAATTCAGAAACGGTCTGATATGCATTGTTTTCACTTTTTAAGGGCACTACAAGAATATCTCATTTGAAATCAACCTGAATTCTTCAATTCAAAATTTTTTTAGCTGGGCTAGAAAGTATATCTCTAAGCTGCTAAAATGTGAAGGTAGCAGCCTAGCAGCCTCAGCTTGGCAGCATAGCAGCCCAACAGCCTAGCAGCCTGAAGTTGGCAGTCTAGCAGTCCAGCAGCCTGCAGTTGGCAGCCCGGCAGCCAAGCTGCCTAAAGTTAGCGGCTTTGCAACCTTAACTTTCAAAATGATGTAAGAAATTCGGAAACGGCTTGAAATCCATTATCTTCACTTTTCAAAGACACAGCAAGTTTATCCCATATAAAATCAACCTAATCAAATTTCTAATCTGGTGAAATGGAAAGAAATTCTGCAGTGGCTTGAACTGCATCAAAATCCCTTTTTGAATACAGTAGGAGGTGACAATTATTTAAATTAACTTTTAAACCATAATTTTAACTAAATCTCTAGGCTGCTGAAATGTGAAGGTAGCATAGCAGCCCAGCAGCCTAGCACCCATAAGTTAGCAGCCTAGCAGCCCAGCAGCCTAGCAGCCTTAACTTACAGATAGATGTAATAAATTCGGAAACGGCTTGAAATGCATTATTTTCACTTTTTAAGGACACGTCAAGCTTATCTCATACGAATTCAACCTGATTACTAATCTAGTGAAAGGAGAAGAAATTCTACAACAGCCTGAACTGCAGTGCAATCGCTTTCTGACCACAAAAGGAGCTTAATTTTATTCAAAAACAATTTAAACCTCAAACATTTACTTATTCTCGGCAGCTGAAGACAAGCAGCCCAGCAGCCTAGCAGCCTGTAGTTAGCAGCCTAGCAGCCTGAAGTTAGCAGCTTAGCAGCCTTAACTTACAGATAGATGTAAGAAATTCGGAAAAGGCTTTTAATGCATTGTCTTCACCTTTTAAGGATACAACAAGCTTATCTCATATGAAATCAACCTAATCAAATTTCTAATCTGGTGAAATGGGAAGAAATTCTGCAGTGGCTTGAACTAGCCATAGTTGTCGACCGAGTTAACTATGGTTTTCGATCGTGCCTCTAGTTTTCGGCGATATCCGTAGTGCGGAAAAAACAACAGAATCACAAGTTAAAAATCGATCTCGTTACCCCAAGACTGAGTTTTAATTTGTTAAAAAGGGACTGCACTCCAGATTTGAGTTTCTCAAAAACTCAAATCGGTGACATGGTTCTACCTGATGTGGCACCTCGTATGTCAAAGGTTTCTTGATTTTACAGCGTTATTCCGCAATACAGTAAGATCCATTGTCTGACAAAATGACCATCCAAATGTATTTTATTGTTGCATAAGGGTCATCTTAAGACCCAATCAAGGGGTAACGAGATCGATCTAACTCTTCAAGGCTTTGTATTTATTTACCTTTTTTTCGAATAAGACCGGGATGACGTGTGATTGTGTTGGTGTTTGTTTTTGCCGGACATCCGAACTACGGATATCGCCGAAAACGATATGTCTCGATCGAAAACCATAGTTAACCCGGTCGACAACTATGGCTTGTCCAATATCTATGGTTTTTGGCCGGTAACACTAGTTATCGTAAGAAACTATGGTTTTCAGACCGATATTTATAGTTATTGGTCGATAACCATGGATAACTGATAACTATGGATATCGGTTTGTGTGCAAACCGCTTGACATTTTAATTACAATGCTGTACAGACAGTTTCAGAATTTCTTCCCAGTTCAGCAGCTTTGAAAAACGAACACAACTTAAGGTTTATTTCATCTCGACTATGCTTGTTGTGTGCGATAAAGTGATTCTAATGCATTTAAGGCCGTTTCCGACGTTCTCACATCATTCGCTAAGTTTATGCTGCTAGGCTGCTACCTTCACATTTCAGCAGCCTAGTTTAAAGTGAATTTTTAAGGTTTTTAAGTTCATTTCATTTAATTGTAGCTCGCATTGCCGTCAGAAAGTGATCATGATGCATTTCAGGTCGTTGCAGATTTTTTTCACATTTCACTTGCTTAAAAATATGAAAAACAAAGGTTATTTTCATCTCCGATAAGCTTGTTGCGTCTTTAAAAAGTGATTATAATGCATTTGAGGCCGTGTCCGACGTTCTTACATTAAACGGTAAGTTTAGGCTGCTGGGCTGCTAGGCTGCTAACTTCAGGCCGCTAGGCTGCTGACTTCAGGCTGCTAGGCTGCCAACTTCAGGCAGTTATGCTGCTGGGCTGACTGTCTTCAGCAGCCGAGAATTGTTAATTTTGTGGTTTAAAATTTTTGTCATTAAGTTGAAGCTCCTATGTTGTCAGAAAGCGATTGCCCTTCAGTTCAAGCTGTAACAGAATTTCTTCACATTTCACTAGATTAGAAATTTGATAAAAAAAATCAGGTTGAATTCGTTTGAGATAAGCTTGAAGTATCCTTAAAAATGAAAATAATGCAATTCAAGCCGTTCCCGAATTTTTTTACATCTATCGGTAATGTTAGGCTGCAGGGCTGCTAGGCTGCTAATTTCAGGCTGCTAGGCTGCTAACTTCAGGCTGCTAGGCTGCTACCCTGTTATTTTACAATATGTTTTAGCTCTTTTTGTGTTCAGAAAGAAACTGTGCTGAAGTTGAAGCTGTTGTAGAAATTTTTCACATTTCACCAGATAAGAAATTTGAAAAACATTATTCAGGTTGATTGCGTATAAGATATGGCTGTAGTTTCCTTAAAAAGTGATAATTATGCATTTAAAGCCGTTTCCGAACTTCTTACATCTATCTGTAAGTTTAGGCTGCTAAGCTGCTGGGCTGCTAGGCTGATATCTTCAGGCTGCTAGGCTGCTGGGCTGCTAAATTCAGGCTGCTAGGCTGCTGGGCTGCTAGGCGTCTGGGCTGCTGTATTACCTTCACATGTTAATGCAGCTCAGAGATTACGTTAATCAGCGAATAAAAAATTCAGGTTGATAAAACGATAATTTTGTAGTGTCCTTAAAATGTGAAGGTAATGCATTTAAGGCCGTTTCTTAATTTCTGACATCTATCGTTATGTTAAGGCTGCTAGGTTGCTGGGCTGCTAGGCTGATAACTTCAGGCTGCTAGGCTGCCACATTCAGGCTGCTTGGCTGCTGGGCTTCTTGGCTGCCAACTTAATGCTGCTGGGCTGCTACTTTAACATTTAAGCAGCTTATAGATATACTTTCTAGCCCAGCTTATAAATTTTGATTTCAAATGAGATAATCTTGTAGTGTCCTAAAAAAGGTAAAAATGTGCATATCAGACCGTTTCTGAATTTCATACATCTATCGGTTAGTTTAGGCTGCTGGTCTTCTAGGCTGCCAACTTCAGACTGCTGGGCTGCAAACTTCAGGCTGCTAGGCAGACAACTTCTGGCTGCAAAGCTGCTGGGCTGTCAACTTCAGGCTGCTAGGCTGCTGGGCTGCCAACTTTAGGCTGATGGGCTGCCAACTTCACAAACCTAATTCACCAATTCATTAAGCAACACGAGTTATTAACTGATCAATATTGTTTAATAAAACCACATCGGATAGCTGGATAAAATAGCTTTTTCTACTGCAGTAGTGATCGAGGCTTGATACTCGCAGCTGTATCCCATATAAATCTTGCACCTTAATATGGACGTAGTTTTTCATGTGATAAAAGTAAATCGCTTTTCTGTAAACGTGTCTTAGCTGTTTAAAACAGTCTACTTTTTAACTACTTTGACGTATTTATTATATTCCCGATTGTTATAAATTACTTTCAAAATTGGTATTTTATGTTTATATCTCTTTTAGATTGGCCTACGATCCCTTCCACGTGAACAAGTTGTTTCCGATTCTGATACCGCTTACACTCTGACACTATTGCTTCCAATAATTTGGCTTCAAGTTAACATGTCCTGCTGTTAACTAGCATTGTACCGTAGAACTCTTTCGCTTAAATGTATTGCAGATATTTTGTGATTGTGTAGTTATTGTGATTATAAATGGGATATGTCATAAAATATTACGTTCTGTTACAATTTGTGGAATTCTGTATTTTGTTCGATATAAAATACACGAAAAATTCGCATTGCCTTGCGTTACCCTAACACTGCTTGTTTTTACATTCTAAACCGACCTTTCCAGTTTTCTTAACTTCACTGATAAAGATGACGGATTACGTCAGAACTTTAATCTTGACGTGGAGTGGGATTTGATACAATCATGTTCTATTGTATTCTATCCAATTTGACAGGTTACCGACACTAAAATGATGTCATATGATATATTTGTACCAGACAAGAATTATATTTTTAGGTTCATTTTAACGCCTGAAATGAAGATTATAAAATTGAGAAAGGAAACCAGTCAAAATCACAAGGATCTGATTGGCTGAAATGGCGACCAGTCATGAGATTTGACTGGTTTCTCTTTCAGTTTTATAATCTTGGTGCCTGCTTTCTTGAGATACTAAAATTACCTGATGAAAAATTTCTTGAAAAAGTAAATTTACAGACTGTTCAGTTGCAGTATCCTATTTAGACGATACTGCCATCAGTCACAATATTTAAATATAGACTAATTACTGTAAATAGTTCACCGGATGTTCTTACTCTGACAATGCTTACACTAAATAGTCCTTTTTGGCCTTTGGGGGCATTTAATGGCTAGTATGTCTGCAAGGAACGTGTTTAGTAAATGGCATGCTTTTACTGACATACTGATAGCAATTTTATGTTTGGAAATGCAGTTTATGAAAAAAGGCCGTGGTTTTAGGATGGCATATGTATAACAGTTTTAATGTTCAGACAGAAGTGAAACAAAACAGACCTCTATTTTCAAGGTGTCAAATCTGTTAATTGATACATGACCCCTACTTTTCTTGCTGAAAATGGACAGTAGAAAAACTTAGCTACAAAAGCATGTGAGTGAGTCTTTTATCAAATGGTACCATCTATGATTGCCAGCCTTTTGAAACATGTCATGTTTACTATAGTTTATATAGGGATATCTTTGTACAGGTCTTACACCTGTAAGTTTAAGTGGATGGCAGCATTTGTCTGCATTTTTTTCACTAAAATTAATATAAGATATTGAAAAAGACAAGTTTTCTCATACCTCTGTCTCATGAAATTACGTCCGATTGCGTTAGTTTACGTTTTCATATGGTTATAAATTGTACGTGTTCACCGTTAGGATGACACGAACGAAATTAGCAAACTACTTCGTTGAAAATAGTTGTTAAATAAGTATTATTTAAGAAAGGACGTTTCGCCCTTGCCAGTAGATTACATTAACATTTCATTGGAACAAAAAAGCACCGAGGACATAAAATATGCAATCTTTGAACGTTGCTCATGTAAAATTCATAATGTGTGAAATCGGAAACTAGCACAATCGTCCTCAGTCTCGCAGATACATATGAATAAGCGTATGTTGATTAATGCCCGAAAAAGATTAGAAAATACACAAAAGGCCTTCATATCCGGAAAAGTAACAAACACCATGACGGCTATAACTGGGATATCGCCTTTAATAATGTCTATAAATGACTGAAGAGGAGCGAATTCGATGAAATATCAGACAAAGCAGTATATTTTAGGATCTGTTGTGAGTGAATTTAACTGCGTTAGTACCGCTATATAACGGCATTTGCTGTTTTGGCCCCAAGTAAGTTGTTGTAAGATTTGTGAAGAACAATCATTATGAAGAATTTAATATGCAAATTTTGAGAAAGTGTAATTTATGCACATTTATGCATATCGTCCTGCAAAGCTTTTAGTGGGAACAGCGACTCGGCAAAACAAAAAAGATTGTTCGTTAATAAGAAAAAAGAACAGTTGGCTTTCAGCTTCTAACATCATGAGCAAAAACTGGAGACAGGTCCTGATCGAAGTCTTAGCATACGTAGCCTTGTTCACACTAGTCTAGATCATCTAGACGTTCTGTCATTGATCAGTGTCACACTGCTCTGACGAACGTCTAGAGACATCGCTCAATCTGAACTCATCGGACAGTGTCTACACACCATCTCTCTGATGTACGTAGGGACGCGCCATCTTGGATTTTGGGACTACTTTTAGCAACAAGATGGCGGCCCCCATGGTCATTCTCAAATATTTTCTATTTTTTTAACATAATTGTTGCTGTTTTAATGTAACTTGAGCTTTTAATCTCTGCAATGAAACTTGAACGCATTGTTCGAACGGCGCCATGTTTGTTTACTATCCGAAAGAACTATATTTTAGCGTAGGCGTTTTGGGTTAGACATATCCTTCCACCAGATACATCCGAGGCACGATCGCCGATTAGGCGGAATTGGCCGAGTAGTTCCGATTGAGACATCGCTATATAAAAAATCCGACAGGTGGCGCTTTTGTATGGTAAACACAACCAAAACCAATCGCGATTTCTAATGAAATTTGTTAAGTGCTTTAACCGTATTTCTCCCACACTGGGCAAAGTGAAATTTAGGTAATATGATATCGAGCTACAAAATCAGGTATATGGTTAATGAAACAAAAGACGTTTAAGTACTTGCCTACCCCATTTTACATGAATGAATGCAAGTATATGGTAAGCCGTTGCTGGCTCTTCACGATAATGGTTTTAGACTATCACGTTATATGGTATGGCAGTTTGTCATTGTACGGTGATTGATAAAAAGGGAAGAATATCAAAATCTTTAACGGGAAATGCAGCTCCGTCAAACTTTGCATAAATAAATCTTATTATGTATGTTTATTATTTATACATTAAGAAAAGTTAGAACAGAAAAATAGTTTGACCTTAAAAATCCATAAATTCTGCAGCCAAACACAAAAACAAAGCAACACTAAACATCAATGTAAATGCCTTCCTGAGTAATGAGTTACTAACAACAATATCTTAGATCATCTTGTCCAACACATGTATACAGTAAGAGATATTTGTAAAAGTGTGTTTTGCCTTTAATCTTATGGTTGCGAAAATCGATAAGAAAAACTTGTTGATTCCTCTCTTTATAATTAAAGTTCTTTTAAAGAATCTTGGATAGTGTCAGTATCATTTTGATCATGTGGGCTTTGGAACTGTTTTTGTTTTGCGATGCTTCGTTTTTGTGTTTGATCGCAAATAGAATTTTTCGGATTTTCAAGCTTTTTTTTTTATTTACTGTTCTGAAAATAGTCTTAACACTTTTGTCTTTTTGTTATTAGGGCTTTATTATGTCTCCCACCACGTAGTGGTGTGGGAGACATTTTGATTTGCTCCTGTCTGTCTGTCTGTCTGTCTGTCTGTCCGTCCGTCTGTCACACTTGTCCGCTCTCTAAGTCAAACAGTTTTCATCGGATCATCACCAAACTTCATCAAAATGTTAGTGGCCATAATATCTCGATCAAGTTCGATAACCAGCCATATTGCCCAAGGAATCTCAGAATTATGGCCCTTAGTCATTTTTGAAACTATAAAGGTGCATTAGTGAGACCGAATGGCATACTGTCACACTTGACACTTGTCCGCTCTCTAAGTCAAACAGTTTTCATCGGATCATCACCAAACTTCATCAAAATGTTAGTGGCCATACTATCTCGATCAAGTTCGATGACCAGCCATATTGCCCAAGGAATCTCAGAATTATGGCCCTTAGTCATTTTGAAACTATAAAGGTGCATTAGTGAGCCCGAATGGCATCATTCTGAATTTACTATAACTTCTATATAGAAATCTTGTCCATGCTTCTTCTCCAAAACTGCTTGGGGAATTTCATTAAAACTTCACAGAAGTGTTTGTCACCAAGCGTAGTTGTGCATATTGTCAGGAGTTTCCGCTTGGATTAGTTTTGGCCGAGTTATGGGCCCTTTTCTTTACTATATAACTTCCATATTGAAATCTTGTCCATGCTTGATCTCCAAAACCGCTTGGGGGATTTCATAGAAACTTAACAGGCATGTTTGTCACCTAGCCTAGTTGTGCATATCGTCAGGAGTTTCTGTTCGGATTTTGATTTTGATTTGCTCCTGTCTGTCCGTCTGTCTGTCCGTCTGTCTGTCACACTTGTCCGCTCTCTAAGTCAAACAGTTTTCATCGCATCATCACCAAACTTCATCAAAATGTTAGTGGCCATAATATCTCGATCAAGTTCGATAACCAGCCATATTGCCCAAGGAATCTCAGAATTATGGCCCTTGAATTATCAAAAATAAGTTGTTTAAGGCTTGTCCGCTCTCTAAGTCAAACAGTTTTCATCGGATCATCACCAAACTTCATCAAAATGTTAGTGGCCATAATATCTCGATCAAGTTCGATAACCAGCCATATTGCCCAAGGAATCTCAGAATAATGGCCCTTGAATTATCAAAAATAAGTTGTTTGAGGCTTGTCCACTCTGTAACTTGAACAGTTATCATCTGATCTTCACCATACTTTATGAAAATGTTTGTGGCCATAATATCTCGGCCAAGTTCGATAACCAGCCGTATTGCCCCAGTCATGTCAGATTTATGGCCCTTGAATTATCCAAAATTGGCTGTTTAAGCCTTGTCTGCTATGTAACTGAAATATTCATCAACTGATTTTCAATAAACATTATGATAATGTGTGTGGCCTTAATATCTTGGCCAAGTTCGAAAACCAGCCACTTTGCACCAGGCATATCAGATTTATGGCCCTTTGATTTATCCGAAATTAGCCTTTTAAACATGTCACTAACCTGGTTCATCTATACTATAGCTATCATGACATTACCTACATTGCATTATGAGAAAGTACTGTGCTAAGCAGCTATAAAGGTATTTCTTACACTGTTTAAGTTTTCATTTTACAATATCTGTTCCATACTCATGATTTGGTTCTTGTCTCATTTTCTGCTATTTTTATTATATGATGTTCACCAAATGCTATAATTATCTGTGTAATAAAAAAACAGCCGCTTTGACCCCGGCACATAAGACTTATGGCCCATTTATTTATTTACAATTGGCCTTGATAGCCTTGTACACTCACTCTCATGGTCTTTTTTCAGTGCATCTTCACTGATATATCAAAATGTTAATGACAACAAGTTTGACAACCAGCCACATTGACCCTGGCACTTCAGGATTATGGCCCATCAGAAATTGAAACTTATGTTTTTCCTGATCCTCCAAAAATTTGTGACATTGTTTATGACTAATATTGCACAGAACTTCCGTATGCCCTTTTAATAAATTGCCATCTTTATATTCACTTCACCAGTTTTATCCTGTGCATCATCAAAGATGATGCCTTTGTGGGAGACATGTGCTTTTCCCAAAAGCAGTTCTAGTTAAAATTTAATCTAAGTGATTCCACTGTAAAATGTTGCTAAGGTCGCCCTTAGGGTATGCCAAAGAATTTTTAAGTTATCGTAAGAAATTTTAAAAAAAAATGGTAGTAGGGCAAAGTTTTTCACTTCAGACGTAATTTTGATCCAAAAAGTTCCAAATTTAGAGAAAATATATGCTCTTCTTATTGAAATGATTTCATTCTAAAAATTTCTAAGGTTGCAATAAGGTTACTATTGTGCTTGCAACATCTGTTTAAACTTTTCATCTGATCTCGTGGTAACCGCAGAACCCAGCTTACTTTAACACGTCTGTGGGCGCGATAATACAGTTAAAAATGCGTGTCGCCGTAAGATATGTCTTTTCGATTTCCAGCTGGCAGGGCGACAGTCTAAAACAGTTTTCACATGACAACATAGGCGTTTCATACTAATGTCCTAATTACAAGCCTCGTTTTGGAGTGTCTGTTTTTTTAACGAACTTCAGACGTGCTGATCGCCTTTGCGAAATCATAGCGTCTGAATGATGGAGACTAGGTTCACACTGTCCCGGTATTCAGCCCGGTGCGTCCTGGTTTGGACACCGGGGCCAACCACAACAACAACCGTAGCGACGCCTGGAATAATCGCATTGAATCGGGATAAACTATGTTGAACGGGGAAGTGTCCCCATTTGTGTATAAAATTTAAATACAATCGGAATCACCGGAAGCGAAACCTTTGCCAGCTTTTTTTCGGGGAGTTCCGGAGCATCACCTTAGCTCTTCTGGCATGATTCGTTTTGCCATCGTAAGACAACAACAATGTAAGCCTCAGAAGGGTTTACACGTAAAAAATAAATAGTGTAATACAATGTAGTCCCCAGGAAGGTTTACTCGTAAAATAGAAATAATTATCTTGTATCACAATGTAGTCCATTAAAGGGTTTACACGTAAAATAGAAATAATGTATCACTATGAAGTCCTCGGAAGGGTTTACACATAACTTAGAAATAATGTATCAAAATGTAGTGCTTAGAAGGGTTTACATGTTAAATAGAAATAATGTATCACAATGTAGTCTTTAGAAAGGATTACACGTAAATAGAAATAATGTTTCACAATGTAGTCTTTAGAAAGGTTTACACGTAAATAGAAATACTAATTAATCAAGTCAAGTCAAATTCCTTTTATCCTCCCATGTCAAAAGACAAAATGAGGATAACACAATATTACAAATGAGGCTATTGAACAAGTATAATAAATAACTATTTTGTTTGGCATAACCACATACTTATTTGTTTGAATAGCATAACTATATATATATGATATATAAGAATGAGTAATTAGCGATAACAAATATGATTTAATGCAATGTTATTGTTAACAGGTATGCTCACTGCGATTTAGCACAACTATTTGAGCGCGACAACGACTTTTCTATATATGTGATGATTGTCCTTCGCGCACAACCCAGTTACTAATCAAATCAATGCGGAAAATTTTTCTTCTATTTCTATATGCCGCCGATCGGAATTTGAATCGCAACTTTGGCGGCTCCATAAAGCATCTTAAACCATATGTATCTTTAAAAAATTACATACCTGAAAAGCCACATTCAAGTAAAATCAATATATGTAATCCTTTATAAATAACGGTTTCGTTTTTTATGCAAAACATTTTAAACCTCCACCCATGTCAACAAATTTCGATTTCGGCGCTTAAAGTTTACCTGAATCACGTTTATCGATAAATAACAGAATTTAAATCGGGTCGATTTCCACCACAGTTTTGATCGTAACTGCTTGAGACGTAAAGGACAGACATCTGTAAAAAGTCAGTATGATAATGGGTCTGTGCTTGCAGTCGAATTATTGAGACTAACTGGGATTGAGCCCGATAACGGAGAGTTAATTTTATACTACATACTTTAATTTCTGTTTTCAGTTTCTTAGCAATTTTTTTGAAAATCAAGATTGTTTGTAATCCACACACATTTAGAGAAACAGGTTTGAGGGGTTGTAACAGTAATAATGCAGCAAGAATTCATCAAATTAACAAAATACCGACTAATAATCAAACCTGTTTGTAAGGATAATTCTAACAAATTTACATAATTTCGAAAAATCAGATTTACTGGTAGTATTAAATAATTGATCCATTTTAAATGTATTAGGTCTTCTATGGTTTGAGATTTCGTTTTCGTTCGATTTCAAAAATTGGACATTGGAATAAAAAGTGAAATTCATCTCCTAATTGATTTTGGCATAGGTTACAGACTCGCAAATGTAAAGGTATTTTTGACCAGCCGCCGGTCTCCACCGGTAGCCGATGATTACGAGTTCGGAACTTTATCATGTAAAACAAGTATAATTTTTGAGTATTGCTTAAATAGCTTTCCATTCAGAAACTGTGTTTAAATATTCTATATAAACAGAACAGAACAGAACAGAACAGAACTTTTATTTGCATTAACTTGAACATACATAGTTCATCGTTATATATATGATGATATAAACAAATGCGCAATACATGCAATAGCGAGAGTGATTAAGGAGAAAATAACATCAAAAGACAAACAACAACAACTATAAAGCTTCAACACATACAACTCTACGTGAAGTAATTTCTATTATGATCAAAGTTTAAATCGTTTTGTAGTGTATTCACTATATAACATACAAATACATGCAATTGGTTAAGGAGAGAATAACAACAAAAGACAAACGACAACAATAATGCTTAAACAAAGACAACTCTATGTGAAGTATTTCTATAATGATAAAAGTTTAAAAGTTTTGTATTGTATTCACTATAAAACATTATTTAATATGTCTTATCTATTTTAAAAGCTCTTTTGCAATAAATAGCTAATTTCATTAATAATTTCTTATTTGTGGAACTTAATAACTGATTAAATTTGAACATACTCGGGTGATCATAGTAGTACCTTGGAATAAATTTCTTACGATGGTCGTTAAAAGCCGTGCATATTAACACAAAGTAGCATTCGTCTTCTAAGTCTTTTTTTTTGTGCATATAGTACATTTTCTATCATACCTTGGGGTGTTTCGATGGCGACCCGATTCAATATTTGAAATATGTGAAGACAGTCGAAGTTTGGCTAGAACTTGCCGAAGTTTAAAATCTTGTATATTTTCAATTTAAGCCGATAATTCAAAATTGGGTTTTATTTCTCTGTACATAGCCAATGAATTTCTTGAGTTAATATCGTTTCTCCACGTCCCAATATATATGTCAATTAGTCTATTTCGTAAAACAGGAATAAAACTATTGATGTTTACAGAGTCCGGGTACAACCAAACATCATTAAAGCCCAAATTTTGTAATAAATTTCTTACGTTTGAGGCCCAATTTTGGCAATTTTGATCTCTATGTATATCTCGCCTCATAGTCCTTATCATGGTTTGTAAAATACAATTGCTATTTTTTCGCTATACAATTTTAGAAAGTATTAAATAATTCGAACGTATCTTATTAAGTATAATGGATACCTCCCGAGTTCTTCATAAATTGCCGCGTTATTTGTAGATATTTTAACACCTAATAATGATTTCAAAAATTTTCTATGTACTCTTTCAATATTTTCAGCTTGACAGAAACCCCAAACTTCACATGCATAGTTAAGTATAGACGAAACATACGCATCAAACAAATTTAACATAATCTTGACAGGAACTTCTAAGTCGCTGGTTATAGAAAATAATGCACCCATAGCTTTCAATGCTTTACCTGCTAAAGTTTGCGTTGCATTCATAAAAGAACCGCCATTTGATAGGACTAAGTAGGACTAAGCCGATGTAGTTAAAAGAAGGAACTCTTTCAAATTCTATTCCATTGTAATACAGTTTCTCATCTTCACCAATTCTGCCCCCTTTTTGAAAAATCATTACTTTAGTTTTGTCAATATTTACATTAAGTTTCCATTTTGTACAATAATTATAAAAACTATCCAATGAATTTTGTAGACCGTATAAAGAGTCTGAGAAAATAACTGCATCATCTGCAAATAGCCGTAAAAATATAGATAGTTGTTCTAATGTTAATCCACAATCATTTTCTTGCAGAAATATCTCAGACTATATCATTCACGAATAATGAGAATAAAATGGGCGACATTATTTCCCCTTGTTATAACCCAATATCACAAAAACGTCTGATAAAGAATCCATAACACATAATTTAACTTCATCGTATAAAGATCTAAAAACTCTGAAAAGATTACCATCAATGACCAACTTATTCATCTTAAACCAAAAACCATTTTTATAGATGGTATCAAAACATTTCATCAAAACAGCAATATAGTTTTTTCTTTGCATTTAAATGTCTGTCAATAAAAGATTTAAGTAACAATATTGCATCTACAGTGCTGTGATTAGTTTTGAAACCAAACTTTGCATCTGTTAAGATTTCATTTTCACTTGTCCACTTTTTAGCCTTTCATTTATAACAACTGTAAAAAGTTTTGCGAAACAGCTTATCAACGTGATGCCTCTATAGTTTTTAGGATCCGTAGTATCCCCCTTTTTAAAAATAGGTATAACGACACCTTTTGTCCATGATTTTGGAAACTGCTGTTTATCTAATATATACTTAAACATAATTTGTAACGGTTTATCTAGCACTTCTATCCCTTGTTTAAAATATTGATAGATAATGTTGTCGAGCGAGTTAGCTTTATTGGATCCCAGCAATTTAATAGAACTTCTAATTTCATCTAATGTGAAAGGTTCGTCTAGTTCCGCATACGTCGAACTATTTTGGTGAATATTTTGATCAAAATTTTCCAAAAATTCGTTAACTTCGAAATCTTCTTTTTTGAAGTTTCACGTGACATATTTTAAAATACTCGAAAAAGTCATTTATTTCTATATTTTCACCAGTATCCTAATTTTTCTTTTGCTTGAAAAGTTTCCAAAAATCTCGAGGTTTTTTATTTTTCAGTGAAACCATATTAGAACCTTCATTTCTTTTATATATTCGTTTTGCTCTTCTGTAACAATATTTGTAATCTTTTTGCAGCTATACAAATTATATATCATTTTCGGAAAAATGAAAATTTAATTTTCACAGCTCATCATTAGTACAACTGTACTATCTGGAAGTATGAATTACCTTAACACCTTTAATAAGATAGTTTTAATATACACTAAGATACCGCCACTGTTCCTTTTTGCTCTTCTATTTTGAATTTTACGATACGATTGTATAAGTTTATATCTTTCTAGGTCAATTTTTGAGCCTTTGTTTGTCCATGATTCGCAAAGAAAAAGTAAATCAAATGCACATATAAATTTTGTTAAGTCACGATCTTCTCTTTTTTGTTTTGTAAGTCCTTCGATATTCCACGAAACGTATTTCACCGCACTCTCGCTCACATCCTAGTATAGCTCCTTCCCTGTATAATCTCCTATCGATATACAGTCTATCTCCGGCGAGTATATGTGATACTTTTGTTAGAGTTTTCTACACACGCAAACCATTCATTAATGAATAAGTCTTTGAGCTTTTGTCGCACTGATAATTTTAGCCATTTAATATTTAGGCAATTTTGTGAATCACAAATATTGGATAAACCAGTTTTTAATAGAATTGTTTTAACAGCATGTATCCAAGGAAAACGGCGTTTTAGAATTTTAGCGTTTAAGTTGCAAGATAATTTATACAAATATTGATGCATTATTACCGAGAGTTTACTTGTTTGGGCGTTTTCAAATGTATAAATGCGAGACCAAAAAGATATTATTCGTTCTTTAATGTCAATTTGTGAAAAGGAAAAACCGGTTTCGCCGTATACCATATTATTAGGTGTCGAGTTTTTCATTTTTAATATGTGTTTAAGAAAACAAAGTTGTATTCACTCTAAAACATCTAAATTACCATACCCACATATTTCTGCGCCAAAAAGAATGGGTTTTACAGTTTTATTAAATAAATCAATTTGCATGTCTATTGGATCGAGTTTATTCACGTTTCTAATTAGACGGTACATTGCCCTGGTTGCTTGAGATGCAATATGCTGTTGTTTTTGCTTGCATTAAGGAATGAACCACTTCTAGAGAATACGACTCCAAGATATTTAAATTCATCGATTATTTCAATCATTTCATTTTTCATAGTGAATTTATCCAAACACACGACTTTATGTTTTTTACATGTTTTTAATTATATTAAGACATTTGCCATTGATATTTGTTTGTAAAAGCTTGTTCCAAAGACCCTCTCTCCAGACCATGTCAAATGCTTGTTAAAGATCTACAAATACACAAAACAGTTTCTTTTTCGAATTATTTAAAATATTAATTAAACTATTAAGTACAAAAATGTGATCAGTTGTCGACTGCCCCTTTCGAAAACCCGCTTGACCATTATGTAGAATGTTATTGGTTTCCATATATTTAGTGATTCGGTTGTTAATAACTGACGTAAACAATTTTCCTAAGCAACTTCATAAAGTAATTGGACGGTTATTTTCAGCTATGACATGTCACCTTTTTCTTGTATATTGGGCTTATAATACCTATAGTCCATGATTTAGGTACATTACCTTTATCAAAAACAATATTAAATAGTTTTACATATACAATTTTCATGGCTTGGAAAGTTGTCTTTATATGCTTATTAATAATCTTATCGCAGCCGCCAGCTTTATTATTTTTTAAATGTTTAACGGCAAATTCGATTTCGTCTTCTGTAATAGAGTTATTCATTAAGTTGTTTTCTACATTATTTAAAGGTATTTCTAAATCATCATAGTTATTAATTTCATCGCTATAATTTACATCTCTGAAATATTGTATCAGCACCTGATAAAACTTTGTTTATCGTAAACCATAACATTAGCTTACATGATGATTTTAATTTTAGAATAGTAAATTTTCCGTTTTTAGACGGCGATGTTCCCCGTGCAACATCTTATGGGGTTTATATCTCATAGCTTGTTCGCTTTTCAAGAGCTTGCAACGATGTTAATGATTTCAATGAACGTAATCTTTGCATTACAGAAAAACTTTTAAAACAAGGTTATCGGTATCACAAAATAAGGAAAACCTTTTGCAAGTTTTATCGCCGATACCCAGATCTAATTCATAAATACAGGTGCAGTTTAAAATCACTTTTGCAACAAGGTATTTCACAGCCAGATTTTAATGGAAATTTAATTTATAAACTCAAAAGATAAAAGGCAATGTTAATTTCTCCCGGTTATTCGTAAAAACCATCTGTAAATTTAAAAAGAAAGGTTACCAACATGATATTTTACAGCGATCTGCAGGCCTGGTGATTAATCCTTCTACAGTTGATCATCATGCTTATCTCTTTGGTTGCACGACGGTGGCAGGGGTTTAAAAGTTAATGAAGGTTTATGGGGAAATCTTTTCTTAAAAGAACCTAGAAGCTCGATTTGTTTCTTTTATCCCTGTCATCGTGTTCTTGCTGATTTTACTATTTTGCTCTGGTTTCGTTAAGATCATTGTGTACCCGCCCTTTGGCTTTGCAATGCTGTTAGCTTCTTATGTTTTATATGTTTGTGTTGTGTGGCATAAAAAGTAGTGCATTTTAAGAAAATACAAATATTTCGAGAAGGAATGCGAACTTTGAAAGATAATGCTACAAATAAAAACAAGAAAACAATTTAATGTTGTTGTTCGAACAACTATGAAAGGATATAAAAAGAACGATTAAAAACAAATCAGTCACGTGACCAGCGGGAGATAGCGTGGGTTGCCATTTTGGTTAGGTTGAAGCAGTTGTGGATCGAGATTTCGAATATTTTCAATGTTTACAGTAATGATATCTGTGCAGGACATGTTCGATTAAACCAGCGCGTCAGTCTTTCAACGCTTTCAGCGCTTTGATTACTAGATGAATATGAACAATTGTGTATACAGTCTAAATCAGTATACAGTTACAATAAGGGCAAACACAAGAAGACATAATCAAGTCAGCACGTGCATCACGAAATTATGTGACTCCGTGATTGTCCTATTTGGAGGTGATTGAAGGCCCGTCTACGGTCACTGCCTGTGAACATTCAATAATATCAGAGTTATCGTTCACTGAGTCAACATTCATGTGTTGTACCGTGTTTTGGCTAGCACAGTCAATGACGTTCCCTTGGGAGGAATCGATGTTGCTTTCGAGAACATCCAACCGTTTGGCAGAATAATCAGCATCAAGTGTTGAGACTGCTTTGCGTTTTGTTTGCTCCTGTAAGAGGGTCTCGAAATGGTTCGGGATTTCAAAGTTAGTCTCTACCCTTTAAGCAAAGTTCGGGATACCTCTGTTAATAGGCGCTCTACGTACCGCCTGCTGTGTATATCTTTGCTGGCTTTGCGACCGATGGTGAGCGGCCTCGTTCCTGTAAATCACAATGAAGTCCTCGGAAGGGTTTACACATAACTTGGAAATAATGTATCACAATTTAGTCTTTCGAAGGGTTAACAAGTTAAATAGAAATAATATATCACAATGAAGTCCTTTAGAAAGGTTTACACGTAAAATAGAAATAATATATCACAATGTAGTCCTTTAGAAAGGTTTACACGTAAAATAGAAGTAATGTATCACAATGAAGTCCTCGGAAGGGTTTACACATAACTTAGAAATAATGTATCACAATGTAGTCTTTCGGAGGGTTTACAAGTTAAATAGAAATAATATATCACAATGTACATAGTCCTTTAGAAAGGTTTACACGTAAAATAGAAGTAATGTATCACAATGAAGTCCTCGGAAAGACAATCGAAATAAGTATAACCATGTAGATCTCAGAAGCGTTAACGACATAATTTGTAATAATCAATGTTGTCATTAGAACGGTTCACGTGTAAAATAGAAGTAAAATAGAAATAAGATATCACAATATAGTCCATGAAACGGTTTACATGTAATAAAGAAATAATTTATATCACAATGTAGTTACAAATGTAGTCATCGGAACCGTTTAAATATACTTATGTTACATAATTATGTACATCACAATGTTGTCCTCAGAAATGTTTTTAATAGAAATAATATATCAAAATTCATTTCGAAGTCCTCAGTAGGGTTTTCTCTAAAATTGAAATATTAATCACATTCCGTGTTTTCAGAAGACGGATGATTTTATATGTATTATATGCAACGTACTGCATAAAATATGTATTTTTATCTTCCTGCTTTATCTGTCGTCTTTCACCCCCCCCCCACGTCTTCGCTTGTACACTCTGTTTTTCTCCTCCGCCATCTTGAGTACTTACTCTTCCATTTTTCGGCTCCGACTGGTCATCTTCTCCTAAAATTTCCGTATCATTAACAACGGTACCATCACTTTCTCCGAGTCATATGGAACCTCTTTGTAGTGTTTGCCAGTTTGCTCTACAACATTTTCATCCAAGAGTAAGAGTTGCTCTGGTAAAGGACTTAAATTGAACACAAATGCTAGATTTCCTCACAAACGTTTCTTGTCAGGGGTGACCGATTATCCCATGCAATTGAAGAAAACTTCGTCCATTCGTACCGACCGTTCCCCGAATATTTCAAAATCGTGTTATTTTCCAACGATATTTCGCTCGCACCTTCAGTGAGGTCTTCGTGATCGGTAAAAGTTGTCAGCAACGGTTTGGTCTAAAATGGTTTCGTCTCCTTGTGGTGCAATAACAAGCGCATGCATAACTTCTCTTACATATTAAAATGTCCCGATAATTCTTTTCTCGTCTGGTGAGCCACAGCATTTTTTATGTGCTCGAATCATACATATTATAAAACGCTGTTGTCCGTTTCTCGATTTCCTAGGTTCAAACACATCTGCGGTCTCTTTACCAGCCCATCTTTATTGATACGTTGTAACTCGGTTGCTGCAATGTTTACTGTCCACCAAGAAAACAATCCCGTTATATCTCCTCCCACATCGTCATACTTATCACCTCCCTTAAACCATCGACTTTCCTGTATCAAACCTTAAACGCGTAATGAAGCATCATGGTGAATATCTGTGAACGAAATTGATTTTCTCAAATCCTTGAATTTTTCTCCGTAATCCCAGTGGTTTAGTTTTCCCGGGTAAATATATTCCTCTCCCTTTTTGGCATATCCTCTAAGTTTTCTCTCATTGTTTGGCGGCATTTTAACGCACTAAAATATTGTCGGATTGCGGCAACGAAACGAAATATCTGTTATAGATGATTGTCGAGTCATATACAAACCTTATAACAATTTGTGCATCTCCAGTTTTATAATTTATAATTTCACATTAAATCTTTTACAAAATTTTCGCCGCCCCAAAACCGAAACCTTGCCTATGCCCCTGTTATGGTGATGAGCAATGGGCCTAGTTGGTAAGCTGGAGAGCAAATTTTAAAAAGGTACAGACAGCAATAAAACATCATTCAACAGCCAATCAGAGGTTTTTAGCTCGACTATTCGAAGAATAGGGGAGCTATCCTACTCACCCCGGTGTCGGCGTTGGCGTCGGCGTCGGCGTCGGCGGCTCCGTCCGTTAAACAAAATATGCACTTTGGTCCATAACTTAAAAACTACTTATGATATCAACTTCAAACTTGAAATATATATTCACCATCAAATTCTACATCATTACCAACAAGACCCATAACTCTGCTACAAATATTTTTTAAGTTATGCCCCTTTTTCACTTAAATTTTGCGTTAAGGAAAATATGCACTTTGGTCCATAACTTATAAACTACTGGAGATATCAACTTGAAATTTGGAATATATATTCACCATCAAATTCTACATCATTACCAACAAGACCCATAACTCTGCTGTCAATATATTTCAAGTTATGCCCCTTTTTTCTTATATTTTGTGTTAAGCAAAATATGCATTTTGCCCATAACTTCAAAACTACTTGAGATATTGCCTTGAAACTTGAAATATATTTTCACCATCAAAATCTACATCATAACCAACAAGACCCATAACCCTGCTTTCAATATTTTTCAAATTATGCCCCTTTTCCACTTACATTTTGTGTTAAGCAAAATATACACTTGGCCCTTAACTTCATTATTAATGGAGGGATTTCAAAATAACTTGGCACAAATGTTCACCATGACAAGGCGGTGTGTCGCGTACAATACCTATGCCTGTAGGTCGAAGGTCAAGGTCACTGTTACAAAAAATAGAATTTTCTTGTCCGGGCTGTAACTTTGTTATGAATGGAGGGATTTCAATATAACTTGACACAAATGTTCACAATGACAAGGCTGTGTGTCCGCACAATACCCATGGCTGTAGATCCAAGGTCAAGGTGACTGTTACTAAAAATAGAATTTTCTTGTCCAGGCTGTAACTTTGTTTTGAATGGAGGGATTTCGAAATAACTTGACACAAATGTTCACTATGACAGGGTGGTGTGTCGCGTACCATGCCCATGCCTGTAGGTCAAAGGTCAAGGTCAATCTTACAAAAAAAAGAATTCTCTTGTCCGTGCTGTTACTTTGTTATGAATGGAGGGATTTCAAAATAACTTTGCACAAACGTTCACTATGACAAGGCAGTGTGTCCACACAATACCCAAGCCTGAAGGTCCAGGTCACTGTTACTTAAAACAGAATTTTCTTGTCCGGGATGTAACTTCATTATAAATGGACGGATTTCAAAATAACTTGGCACAATTGTTCACAATGACAGGGTGTTGTATCCCATACCATGACCATGCCTGTAGGTCAAGGTCACTGTTACTAAAAATAGAATTCTCTTGTCCGGGCTGTAACTTCGTTAGGAATAGAGTGATTTCAAAATAACTTGACACAAATGGTCATCATGACAAGTTGGTGTGTCCCGTACCATGCCCATGCCTGTAGGTCCAAGGTCACTGCTACTAAAATAGAATTTTCTTGTCAGGGTTTTAAATACATTAGGAATATAGTAACTTGCCAGAAATGTTCACCATGACAAGCTGGTGAGTCGTGTACCATTTCCATGCCTTTAGGTCAGTTCTTTTCTGTAACATTACTGAAGTGATTGATAATTGACTAAAAGTAAATATCTCTAATAAAAAAATTTCTAACAAGTTTTCTAACAACTTCAGAAATATTTCATAGTTATTCCCCTTTTCAGTTTAATATTTATGGTACATTAAGAAATTATTTCTGTTATTTGAAATGAATTTTTCCCTTACCATTCACTTGTTAATATTTGTTAATATTTTTACTGATTGCACATGAATGTATGGCCATAGTTGTTACTGTTTTAATCTTCAAATTGCATTTGTTTCAAATGATTCGAATAGTCGAGCATGCTGTCTCCTCTGACAGCTCTTGTTAGATTTGTTTTACAATTGCCGTTTATTCAAAGATATCGGCTGTGTAAGAGATTTATAATTTGTAGACGGTATATAGCGTAATTTTAACACAGAAGTTACAATACTAGCAATTAATAATGACCAGTGTGGTTACAATACCACGCGTGTAGGACAATAAATATGTTTTCTGATCTAAAAAAAAACAACAGTTAATATTATAAAAAGAGAATACAGTGAAACAGTCCAGTCTTTCTTTGCATTTATATTGAATTAGATCGAACTCCTGCCCACTATCCAACCTCTAACTGTATTAAATCCGAATATTGACCCGTCACCCATCCCGTTGATCCATAAACTTTCGTTATTGCCAGTATTAATGTTGAAGTAATGCAAAAGCAGTTAAATTGCAGAGCATATGTCTATTTTCAAATGTTTTAAATTATTCTTAGATGCATCAATTATTCCTCTAAATACTCTTAAGTTTCTGCCAGTTTTGAGTACACGAAAATAGCTCTGTCAGAATCTTTCTAGGGTATATAAAGGTCATTGCGAATTTTCCCTGAATGAACCAAAAAAAAAAACGTTTGCTTCATCATCTCTTCTTATAGTCTCAATAATTAAAGCACAGACCCATAATCATACGGACTTTTTATAGATGTCTGTGCGAAGGGCGACCATCGTATATATAGAAAAGCGTTTGTTACTCACAAATAGTTGGGCTACTTTTCTTATATCTGAATTTTTACTTAAAAAAACTGTGATATCCTTGTGAATAATTTGTATTACTTTATTACAATTTAACTAACAAAAATAACAGTTTCAAAAACTTGAATGACTGTTTCTTACCAAGTACAAAAGGGAAACACTTTTTTTTCGATTAGAGTTAAGGTTAATATTATTAATTGGAATTTCACAATTTATACATTGATATACTGCCAGAGAAGTTATCTTTAACACACACATGGCATTTAAATAAATCCTGTGTCTATAATTACCCACAACTTGTAGTGTTAGTATATAGTAGGTGTGAATCGGTGCCCGTGATGGACGCGTATTTGAAAACTGTAAGCAAAATATAAGATTTTCGTGGATAATATGGTGAATTAGTGGATATATGTCTGGATTTTAGTGACACATATGATTGTGAAGGATTTATGGCAAAGAAAAAGCGTAAAAAGCGGAGTAACGGTAGTGATTCTGACAATAATTTGAATAATAGTAAGCAGTTTAAATCCGGATGCATACCGGTAAATTCGGATACAACAGTGGTGGTCAGTGAAGTTCTAAAGGAAACTAACAGTGTTCTATTTGATAAAGAGTGTGAGGTCTCTATAAATACATGTACGTATGATGAGGATAGTGTCTTCAATAGTCAAACACCAACGCCTGTAACGAAGTGTCCCTGTGAAAACATGGCGAGAAACAGCCAAAAGTCTCCCGGTAAAAATTTGAATGTTATCGATATGACGGAGAAACAGCAGCTGGCGTTTCTTGTGCAAACTGTGACTGATATTAAAGTGGGACAAGATAATTTGAAGCGAATGTTTGAGTCAAAGCTTGATAAACTTAAAAGTGAGTTGATCACTAACATCGATATAAAAGTTCGAGCATTGAGAGATGAGCTTAGTGTAGACATTGCTAAAGAAACGAGGCGTATTGATGACGTGTTGACAACTGTTCACGGAATGAACAACCGCCTTAATGCCCTAGAGCAGTCAGCAATGCAGAGTGATAACGGGACTGCTATGATCAGCGACCACGACGGACCTTTAATGCCCCATGGCAATCCACTGGATGACCCGAATCGTACCATTACGGCTAGCGGCATACAGGTGACAGAGTCTGAAGACCTAGTTAAATGCGCACAAGACCTAGTTAACTCCCTTGGAGAAGATGTTAGCTCATCAGTACAGGTTACAGCAGCTATACGTCTACCTGCTAGATTTCACGATCGACCACCTATTGTGAAAGTCAGTCTTCATTCACTAGAACAGAAAATAGTGCTACTGCGTAAGAAAGCGCAACTAAGATTCGTTGATCGGTTTAAGCATGTGCACATAAGACGTTGTAAGTCACGTGTTGAAAGTCTCATAGAAATGAACGCCCGTGCTGTGCTGAAGAATCTTCCTGAAGGACGCTCTCTACGTGTAGACGCTAGAGGGCGCATTACAACAAGAAAGCAACCAGAACGACAAGACGATGATCACAGGGACCCGCAGAGAACGGTTGCCGCTTCGGCAGCGGGGGTTGAGGGACCTGGAGAGCAGCGGAACAGCGACCAGACCAGAGCGGCAAGTAGCTAGGACGTGCACCGACCCGATAGCATAAGTCTAGCTCACCTAAATGTGTGTGGCTGGACAAGAGACAACGAGGAATTACGTGTAAATATAGTAAATAGTTTAAATTGTGATATCCTATCGATTTGTGAAACACATTTACCTATTAGTGTTGAATTAGCTGTACAGGGCTATTCATGGATTGGATTTAATAGGACTAGTATTCACGTTAATGCACCTAAACCCTCCGGGGGTGTCGGACTTCTAATTAAGCAGTGGATATTTGACGTTTATACAGTATCTATAATAGACAGGTCATACGATGGCATTCTGGGAGTTAAATTCTTAAACAGTCCTACAGACCATGATTTCATTGTGTATTCGTGCTATTTGCCACCAGAAAACTCCAACAGAGGGCGCGATGCCCAGGGCTTCTTCGCACATTTGCTAGCTCAAATATACATTAACTCTGACTGTGATGAAATTTTCTTGATGGGGGACTTCAACGCCCGTATCGGATCATTACCGGATACTATAGAAGGTTTTGATGTTATACCACCGAGGATAGTTATAGACACAACACTTAACCAACATGGACATGAGTTTTTAGATTTTTTTAATGATGCTAAGTTTTGTGTTTTAAACGGACGGCTGACGAACAGTCAAAATGGATTTACCTCAGTGTCTCGTAGAGGCCGATCTGTAGTTGACTATGTTTGTATCCCGCAAGACCAATATTTAGAGTGCAAAGCGTAATGGCAATGCAGTCTATTGTAGATCGTTATAACCTTCACAGTCTGCTTGGCGAACGATCACGTTTACCGGACCACTCGGCGATAATTGTAAAGTTTACCGCTACATACGCCCACACAAATGATCTTTTACCAAATGTAGGTCAAGAGTTCAGACGACAACGGTATAGAGTGCGACAGGTGCCAGACAACTTCATGGATAGTAATATTGCGAGACTGGCTATTATTGAGTGCATTGATAAAATCGAAAGTTGTCGCGAAACACAGGCCGAAATTGATGACATATACAGAACGCTATGCGACTCAGTAATCAGTGAAATGGACAGAACTATTCCAAAGAGCAATTCTAGGGCCACAAATAAACGATACAGGATACACAGACCTTACTGGAATGATAGTTTGACTGACCTGTGGAATACAATGCGAGAAAAAGAGCGCATTTTCCTTAAAAGCCCGAGTGATACGAACAACAGTGTTAAATATGCGTTACGGCGTGATTACATTGCAGCCAGGGATATGTTTGACAAGGCGTTACGGCGTGAGGAACGGGCTTACAGAAGGTCACAAGCGGAAGTTATTGAGATCATGAGTACAAACAATCCTAAGGACTTCTGGGACAAAATTAACAAGCTTGGTCCAAGAACTGACAAAAGTATTCCATGTGAGATTGTTAATGAGAACGGTGACCTTATACGGGAGGAGAGAGAAGTGCTCACAAGGTGGAAACGTGATTTTGAGAACCTGTACAACGGAAAAGACTGCAATGACTTTGACAGTGAACATTATAGGCGCTCAAAAATCCATAAACATTCGCTCGAAGGAAATTCATCGGACCAATTGTACACACCAAACGAACAACTTAATGCAAATATTACGCTTGAGGAAATCAACTCTTTAGTAATGAAAGCGAAATCAAATTCTGCCTGTGGCTATGACGGTATACCCTATTTTGTGTTGAAATGTCCACCGTTGATTGGTATTATTAAAGAGCTATTTCAGTTAATCTTCGACACAGGGATTATCCCGTCTATCTGGCGCAAGTCCGTTATCTGTCCTATACTAAAGGATCCAACTTCCGACCGCCGTGTGCCTATGAACTATCGTGGTGTGAGCTTGTTATCATGTGTAAGCAAGCTGTATACTGGACTTATAAATTCCCGGCTTAACAAGTTCTTAGAACAAAGTAACACAATAAATGATGAACAAAATGGTTTTAGTCGTAACCGGTCGTGCGAGGACCACGTATTCGCTCTGAATGGAATTATTAGGAACAACTCTACAGTGTTTGCAGCATTTATTGACCTCCGGAAGTGCTTTGACTTCATTGACATCGATATGATGCTCTATAAACTACTATTAACCGGAGTTGATTGGAAAATGTATACTTCTCTAAAAAGCATTTATAAACAATCTAGTGCCTGTGTTCGAATCAACGAAAAATTAACAGACTGGTTCACGTGTACTACGGGGGTGAAACAAGGGGATTCGGCGTCACCGACGCTATTCGCCATATTTGCCAACGACCTCGTGGTCAACAACCTTGACCTTGGATTTGACCTGGGAGGGCGGAAGGTCTCCATGTTATTGTATGCAGACGATATCGTGTGTATTGCACAGACAGAAGAGGACCTGCAACGCATACTCGATACACTCCGTGACTGGTGTCGTATGGCGTGTACTAACTAATACAGACAAGTCTAAGTGTATCCACTTCCGGCCCGGCCGCCGACAGCAAACCGCTTATGAGTTCAGGATCGATCAAAACATCATAGAACTAGTAGACAGCTATAAATACTTCGGTGTGACTTTTAGCTACAAGGGAGATTTCTCACTTAATGCTGAAATATTTGCGAAGAGCGCTGGCAGAGCCTTAGGGAAAGTCATTTCTAAAACTCGATCAATTAAGGAATTTGGAAGCAAAACATTCGAGAAGGTGTACGAATCGTGTATCGTTCCAATCATGGACTATTGTTCAGGAGTTTGGGGATATAAAACATTTCAAAGCATTGAGAACATACAACAACGCGCCATTAGACATCACCTGGGTGTCCACCGTTTTACACCAATACTGGCACTAAATGGGGACATGGGTTGGATTCCCACTCAATATCGACGATGGATTAGCATTGTGCGTCTATGGAATAGACTTATAGGACTAGACGACAATAGAATAACTAAACGGGTATTTATAATGGATATTAGCACTTGTCACAATAATTGGTCAAGTGACATTAAAGACGTATTTACTAAACTAAACCTCAGGGAACACTTCGATAACCGGGAACCAATAGGACTCGACATAGAAAAAACACGTGTGAGAAATCTGTATAGCAACATGTGGTCAAATAACGTGGCTAACATTCCTAAGCTTAAAACGTATAGACTATTTAAAACAGAATTCAGCCAGGAACTATACGTGAATCTCAACCTGAAACGATAAGAGAGATCACTCTTAGCGCAGCTTAGATGTGGCATCCTTCCCTTACGTGTGGAAACCGGGCGCTACGTTGGTGAACCGCTAGACCAAAGACTCTGTAAAATGTGTAATAGCGGATCAGTCGAGGACGAAGTTCATTTTGTGATTAACTGTGAGCATTACAAAGATATTCGGGATCGTTCCTTTAATGAATGTTTAAGGGATACACAGTTTTTAAATAAGTCTGACGTTGACAAATTTGTGTACTTGGTGAAAATAACCCCCAGAAAACTTGCAAAATACACTACATTAGCCTACCTTAAACGAAGAAACACTTTGTACTCATGAGATTTTTTAAGGCTTGCTGCTTTTGACAATCGAGAAGCTGTACGTAAGAGTGTGCTTAATTGTATTGCAACTTTAGTTTAACTTGTTTTCCCTTTCAGAACTCGACTTAAACTTTCCACATTTGTGTTAGATATGTGGTGCATAAACTATGTGTAAAGCCTACTGTTAATTTACTGTGTATTTGATTGTACATTAATGTTGATTTAGACTATTTAAACTTTCATAAACGTTCATATAACCTGTTCATACTATGAAAATCAGTTGTTCAGGTATAGGTGACTTATAGGCCCATCGGGACGGGTGCATGATATTATGACTGACATTTGTATATGATTTGGTATATTGCACATGTCACTGAAATAAATAAATACTTACTTACTTACTTACTTACTTACTTACTTACTTACTTACTTATATAGTAAGACTTCGGAGGATGCGTGGGTGTAAGCAGTCAGTCACGTTATAATTTGTTTGTATTAAGATCACAAAGCAGTTTTACGATTATGATATTTTCCTAAATAATTTCGAATGATGAATCTTGTAGTGTGCAGTATAATGCCGCGTTTTCGTAAAAGTAGTCAATATATTTAGTTGCATAATATTACGTAGTAAAATGTTTATTTAAATATGAACATCTCGATATATATATATTTACGTTTTGAATGTTACAAACTGCACCATATGAGGCGCGCCACGGGATAAGATCTCTTTGGTCATTTTCTTCTCATATTAAAATTATCACATTGTCTCCTTCCCTTTTCTTACTTATCTTTTATTTTGACTGGTAAGTGACTTTGTCACATATTCAGCTTATATAGTATTATTTTTACAATGTAAATAAGTAATCAGATCAGCTCGCCTTTATGAAGTCATGTCAAGGACTTACGCCAATTGTCCAAAAGGACCTTTTCCCGTACCGCGCCTTTTCTGGCGCCGTTATTATCTTTGTAGCTTTTGTTGTTGTTGTTTCCTTGTCTTTTTGTTGTTGTTGTTGTTTTCTTTTTTTTACTAGATACAGTTTATATTGTATGCTTGCTTTTTTTGCCAATCGCACATAAACATAAAATTTACATTTCTTACAGTAAATCCAGAGATTTTACTTTGTGAATTTTTTTCTGAGGTCTTATTCACTTGTGAACTTGTTAACGTGTACACAAATACTACGACCAGTAATATGTTTATGTGTGTTGAACATGCTATTATTTTGTTTGACATAATACCATTGCTGAGTTTTACACGTACCATCTGATAAATTCTTACTGTAAGATATTAAAATCACTGTGGTATCATTTAGTTTCGTGTGAAGGGCCCTAACGACATATTTGCCCCTCAGGACCCTAACGACATATTCGCGCAAGCATAGACCTGCCAATTTCGCATATTTCTTTTTAATAATTAATAATAACAATTTCATTGAAATTTAATCGATTTTTTTTTCTCTTCTCTTTTTTTTTGATAATTAATATAAAGTACATTACTATTCCACCGGGGTCTAAATCGCGCACCATTGCTGGTGTGTATTATTCGAAACTTTAAACCTGCGCGAAATAATGATACCTTCATGGCCTGCTACGAATGACTTAAACGCCAGCAGTACTCTAAAACACTCAACGATTGCAATTCTCAATTTACTTGATATTACCTTCTTCAAAACCAGTCTCTCTCACAATTCTAGGATCTATCATGTTCCTTATCACCTTTTTATTCTCTCTTTCCTTCTACCCTCAGTCCCGTCTTCCTACAGCCAAACCTCAACCTAGTCCTGTATTAAAAGTTTGTATAATAGCGGTCTCATTCTTCCAAGTAAGACCTATTGTTATCACATGACATGTAAGAATACTAAAAATACCGCTGTATGTACCTGCTTGGACTCTTTTCACATCTGCTGTAAAACCACGTATGTCAGCCACATCAGTCTTAACCATATCGTTATACTTATCCTTTGCCTCAACAATCACCTCTCTTACGTTGCCGGTTACTCAACGTGTTTGAACTTATACAAAAACGGTACTGTCTCAAAACAAATTTCTTGGCCTAAGAAAAGAATCAAAGCTCTTTCCACAACTCTATTCGACAATTATAACTTTGCATTAATAACAAGTTTACATGCTTACAATTGTGTGCTGTCTCAGCATTGATCACACTGAGAATCGCGCTTTCCTCTGACGTCCACCCGAACCCAGGTCCGACTTCATCACATTCTGCATTATCCACTCTCGAATTTTTACAGAAGGGGCTAAGTATTATGCACCTAAACATTCAAAGTCTGAAACCCAAATTACTCATCCTCCAAACTGAATTACAACAATACGACATAGTCATTCTTACTGAAACCTGGTTGTCAGATAAGATCCCGAATGACGACATTCTTATTCCTTATTTTAAAATTCCATATCGCTTAGATCGGCGTGAAAGACCAGGTGGCGGTGTAGCAATATATGTTCGTGATACTATCTATAGTCAAGCACGCCCTGATCTTCTAATAAACGGTCTAGAAACTTTATGGATAGAGGTTAAGATTGAAAAACATCCGTTGTTAATAGGAGGTTTCTACCGACCTCCCGACGCTAATCTCAACTATTTCAATTTGATAGAAGAAAGTTTTGATCGGGCTTTCTACACTCGTAGAAGTAATATAGTAATAACTGGAGATTTCAACATGAACTTACTCTCGGCCGGTATGAGTCACAACAAAATTCAGTCACTTTATACTTCATATGGTTTCCATCAGCTTATTAGCCAACCAACACACTTCACAGAATCCACGAACTCTCTTATTGACCTCTTTATTGTTAACAATCTCAGCTCGGTCATGACTAGCTTTGTTAACGATTCATTCATTCCCGATGTTGTCCGATATCATTGTCCGATTGTTCTAGTCCTAAAGTTTAAAAAGTACATGTCACATTCTTTCAAACGCACTGTATGGAATTATAAATCTGGCGACTACAATAAATTCAGACAACTTCTCTCAGCTTCTGACTGGAACAGTATCATCAACTCTCTCGACCTGGAAGGCTAAACCAATAATATAACTAAAACAATTCTCTCCTGCGCAGCGCAATCAATACCTAACAAAACGTGTACCATTCGTCCGTCTGACGTCCCGTGGATAAGTAATAATATTCGTAAACTTTTTAGACAGCCCCATCGTATTCACAAAAAGGCAAAGCTCGTAATACAGATTTTCACTGGGCCCTTTATCGCAAAAAAAAAAACGTAACGAAGTAGTCAGCGTAATACGAAAGGCAAAACTTTTGCATGATAATAAAATTACAGAACAGCTCAATTCTGACAGTCTTGATATTAAAACATGGTTTTAACTTTCAAAACATCTATTAAATAGTAAAACGACGGCTAATGTAATTCCGCCGCTAGTTTTCAATAATATCGAAGCATTGAAAAAGTCGAAGTGCTTAATAACTTCTTCTGTGCCCAGTCGTCACTTGAAGATAGCACTTCTCCTCTTCCCACTTTACGCGCACCGTCACATCCATCCTTGTCTAGTATATAAATTCTCGAACAAGACGTAAAAGATATCCTCTCATCTCTAAACGTTTCATAAGCTTCTGGTCCAGATTTGTTGAACCCGCGTCTTCTAAAGGAAGGCTTAATCATTTTAGCTCAACCTCTTTCTCACCTCTTTAATACATTAGTGCAAAACGCGTACTTTCCTTCTTGCTGGAAGATTGCGAACGTATCTCCAATATTTAAGAAATCTGACCCATCTGACCCCAGTAACTACCGACCTATCTCACTCTTAAGCTGTCTTAGCAAGGTAATGGAGAGATGCATAATGAAATATCTATTTAATTATCTCATTGACCATAGTTTCATTCCAACTGACTAGTTTATATATACAACGAAATTTGTAAGGCTCTTGACGAAGGTAAAGAAGTAAGAATGGTCTTCTGTGACGTATCAAAAGCATTCGACCGTGTCTGGCATAGAGGATTAATCATCAAACTTAAATCTATTGGTTTTGATGGTAATATACTTTCTTGGTTTAGCTCATACTTATCTGACAGGAAGCAGAAAGTCTGTTATAATAATGCAACCTCTACACTTATGAACGTCTCTGCCGGTGTTCCTCAAGGCTCCATCTTAGGGCCTGTTCTGTTCTTAATCTACATATGACATATAGTGATTGGTACCACGCTTTAGTTCCACTTAAAACATCTGCTATTAGTAACTGTGGAACCAATCCGAAATATGCATTTAGTAAATCGAGTATGCCCTGCTGGGATCCTATTATTTTTCCGGGATGATTCTATCCATAGCTAGTCTGGTATTTATTGTAAATGATCTTGCAAATCTGATCGTATGTGAAATTTGTATCTTTTTTTTAAGCATAGAACTTTAAATATCTGTCCTACAAATTATAGTTTTGTCTATTCAGCTGTTAACATCACTGTACGGTATTGATGTGTGTTTTGATATTGTTTATCTATTTAATATTATATGTTTACACTTTTCTCTATAAAATGTTGTGTATTCACACGCCATAGTGTAATGGCAACAAACATGTTCATGTTTTTCTGCCAATAAATATTTGAATCTTGAAATCTTGAATCTTGTTCTTAATCTACATAAATGACATTGTTAATGAAATAAATTCCAAAATCCGCTTGTTTGCTTACGACACTAGCCTTTATGTAATTGTCGATAATCCCTTAATTGCCTCTGAAACATTGAACATTGAATTTGTCTAAAATCGAAAATTGGGCAAACACTAGGTTGGTATCATTCAACCCTAGTAAAACTGAATCTCTAATTATAAGCACGAAAATTCAAAAGCCAAACCACCCTACTCTCTTCTTGAATAATACACCTATAAAAGAAGTGTCTGAACACAAGCACATTGGTATATATTTATCTAAAAATGGTAAATGGTCAACCACTATCAAATTTATCGTTGAAAAGGCTTGGAAAAGAATTTTCATATTACGACAATATAAGTTTCTATTAAACAGAAAAGTATTAGAACGTATGTATTTTAGCTTTATTAGGCCCCTTTAGGTCAGAGACCACTAAATAGTTTCCCATAGACTTACATTATAAGATTTGGTCCTCCTGTGATTTTATTTACACGACTTGTTCCAAAACTACCCCAGATTTGCATAGTGGCACTCTTGGGAAATGCAAAAATGACCAAGAATTGGTGCCTTCACCAACTCATTCTCTCAGCATTTTAAACCGAAAGTAACCACCCCCAGAATGTAAACAAATCTCTAACCCAAAATAAGGAAAGTACCAACTTCTTTAAAGTGACACAAATCACCTTTCAAACAGTGTTTTAAATAATCATTTTTATTTTTAAGTATATAATTAAAGTCATTTTACATTTTTGAAAACAAAAAATTATTTCTATTCTCTATAGTTTTGGCCAATGAATCTTTGAAAATAAATTAAGCCCGAATCGTCCCTAGACAAAATTGTCCAATCCGCGACAGGCTTTTCTATTTACTGTCCTCTGACCTTAAGGGGATTTTCAAATTAAAGAATTTCATTTTCTTTTAGTTTTAATTCATACTTAGTCATAACAGCACACAATTACAATGTTTACTTTTATGTTGGTTTAAATACATGGGCACTATGACCAGACAAGTAATGCCTATCACACTTGTTCTTTAAAAAATTGCATGATTTTCAGTTTTAGAAATGCCTAACCAGAAATGTTCTTTCACCACATGTAATTTGCATATAAAGTAATAAATGTATTCACTACATGATGTGTTTTTTGTTGCTTTTGAAGAAAAATGCAGTTTTCCACCAATTTTATATTATTAAAACACTTATTTATGGGTTTCAATTACCCCACCCCCTTAAAATACAACATTTCCACCAATTTTAACACATTAAAATGTTTTACAAGATATATAATTTAATAAATCAAGTTATTTTACCATATATTTCATTAAAAAAAACATAGTATGCATTGAAAGGAATGATCAACATGAGCCTGTTTTTCACATTTCATGACAGATAGAGGCTAGATCTGGTACAGGAGAACTTAATTTTGGAACCTTTTTGACATAACATGCCATCTTTTAGCCTTATTTTCTGGAATTTCTTAGTGATTATGCTCATGATTTGACACAAATCATGTAAAGAGTGTTTCATTCTGTGATATAAACCTATGTCTTGAAATATAATTCATGACTCACAGAGAAATATAACAATTTATATGAAAAATATACCATATTTTGACTAAATTGAAGAAAATAAAATATATAAAAATAATAATAAGGCTGAAATACCCCCAAAATATGCATTTTATTGATAAAACAAACTTCAAGAAGCTCATTCCAATCAAAATCCACATTACCATGACTACTTTCAGTGAATAAAGGGACCAAATGTTAGAATTTAATCAATTTTGCATATTCAAGGGAGGTAATCACAATAATGGAAAGACAGTTATCTGTTGTTTATCAATTCATTGTGGTTCATAACCTTGCTAATTTGAATGTTTTTAAACATTACAACTGAAATACAACTTAAATTAGATTTAGTTCACTATATTTGAAGAAAGAGATAAAAATCTAAACACTAGTGGGGTGACAAATGCATTATAAAAACACTACACCCCTGCATTCTTTCAAGTTGCATCATTTTAAAAGAGCTCAGAGACCACCAAAACTAAACAAAATAAAGCTGGAAGCAGTCTGTTTGTTTTAAACTATTATGAAAGATGTTTTGGGGCCAAAATGCTGCAAAATTTACAAAAATGTTGCCTCAGATATTCAATGTGACTTGTTGGGAAAAAAATTTTGAAAGGCATCTTCTCGCGACATAATATTTATCGCAAAAAGTAATAAAATCATTTCGACAAAATCTTTTCGTGCAAAATGCATTCCAAAACATTCGCGAAGAATGCCGGAAACATTTTTACATGCAGAATCCTTGAACACATAGGAAACTATAAAACCACATGTGATGTAGACCACTATTATTTGTTTGGCACCAAAATTCCTACCCACATGATACTAATATTACTCAATGTGCATTTGTATGAAATCTTTATATAATACATGAGCCATTTTCCCTTAATTATGGTACATGTTCTATTAATCTACAAGTTTTAAGCAATAAAATATGCAGAAAACCCTTACTAGTGCTCCTTCTAGTACTAATCAAGCATTGTTTACATCCAGGCTTTAGGTCAGAGACCACTAAATAGTTTCCCATAGACTTACATTATAAGATTTGGTCCTCCTGTGATTTTATTTACACGACTTGTTCCAAAACTACCCCAGATTTGCATAGTGGCACTCTTGGGAAATGCAAAAATGACCAAGAATTGGTGCCTTCACCAACTCATTCTCTCAGCATTTTAAACCGAAAGTAACCACCCCCAGAATGTAAACAAATCTCTAACCCAAAATAAGGAAAGTACCAACTTCTTTAAAGTGACACAAATCACCTTTCAAACAGTGTTTTAAATAATCATTTTTATTTTTAAGTATATAATTAAAGTCATTTTACATTTTTGAAAACAAAAAATTATTTCTATTCTCTATAGTTTTGGCCAATGAATCTTTGAAAATAAATTAAGCCCGAATCGTCCCTAGACAAAATTGTCCAATCCGCGACAGGCTTTTCTATTTACTGTCCTCTGACCTGTAAGAAGATGGTCTAACTGTACTGTTGAACAATCGAATTCACTCGAATCTATTCAATTAGAAGCTGCTAGAATTGTTACAGGCGAAACGAAACTCTGTGAAATCACAAAATTGTATCAAGAGCTTCAATGGCAAAAAAAGTGAACGCAGAATACACCACAAATCAGTCTTATTCTACAAAATGAATAACAGTCTTGTACCAAACTACCTTCAGTCTATGCTACCAACCATCAACCAATCCAGAACCACTTACTCATTAAGAAATAATTCCGACCTTGCTCAAATTCATTTTAAAACGACCCTCTATCGCGAAACCTAGCACTGTCCATGAATGGAATAATCTTCCAAGTGCCACCAAAAATAGCTTAACACTTACAAGTTTAAAATCCAATTTAAATGGGCAACATCCGCAAACCCCCACCTTTTTACAGCATAGGACCTAGAGTTCCCCAAATTCACCACACCAGACTGCGTCTTAACTCTGACTGACGTACTTTAAGCGAGGAATTCGGTAGCTGATATCCAATATGGCGGATAAAATCGTAAAATTTTGATACTTATGCGGATATTTTCACACGGTAAGCACGTAACATTCAAATATTTCCTTTAATGACATTGTTATTTAGGTTTGTAACATATTCCAACTATTGCTTTCTGAAACAGCCAACTTTCTAAGCCAAGATTATTTTAAACTTTGAATAAATGTTTTTAAATCGGTCATACCTAGGCCACCAGAGTCGATTTTCATTACGGATATTTAGCTTCTTAAAAGTTCGTTAACGAAAATTTAACAATATTATTGAAAATCCCGTCTATAAGAAAGAATTCGATCGGACCTTTTGTGTTCTGTTAGAGAGTATATAATTGAGTCTATAAGGACAATATGATTTTTCAATAGTTTATTCTTACTTAAGTTTAGGGCTGTTGCTTTAAGCCTTTGAATATTCTCATTTTGACTGTATTCGGGCGTGTCTTAATTAATGTGTTGAGCGCTTGCTGCCCATCTCATTCTCTGTATTTAATAGGCAGGAAAGTATTTTAAACCAAAATTTGGCAATCGTTGGGTGCATCAACGGAACTTAACGTTGTTCAAAGATCATCTTGACACATACCACAATTAAGTTTACATCAAAAATTTAAACACAGCACAACATAACTATCATTACAAGTGTCTTTTCTAAATAAGTAGGATCAACCTTAATCTCAAGTCAAATGTTAAATAACGATATTTTTCTTATTTTAAAATATATTTCATTTAACAATATGTCCATCAAACAAATAATAAAGGAAAAGTAATGTTGCACAAAAATGTAAAAGAAACATCCTGTTCAGTCTTCTTCGCAGGGTAGCACCACCTTTGCAGTAGTTTTATATGAAATTATCCAGAATCTAATTAAGCAAATGTTTATAGGCACCGAGCAGAGAACATAAAAGTCCATGTTGTATAAACTTGTGTTTCTTCAATAGTTATGTCTCTCCTGCAATAAAAAACTCAAATACTAAACATTATTTTAAATACATGCAGTCATAGCATAATGTCCTTACAGGTATAATTTATTTGTTTCAGTTGGCCAAATTTTTGTTGATATACACAATAATCGGATATCATAGTGGTCGATGAAATGAAATCCTTATTTATACTTAATATCGGTTCATATGTTTATCATTTTTATTCGTGGTTCCAATGGTAATCATTTATTACCTATTACATCGTCTATCCAGTCGCTAAAATCCGCCACAGACGTCATCACTGTCGGAACCAAATCATGGAAACAGTTTCCGTACCCAAAACTCACCGCACCAAGTAATTCCCATCGTCCACTTCTGGTCCTACACAGAAGCGGTCCACCTGAATCGCCCTTTAAGTGAAAAAAATCGTTGACGATAATTACCATTGTTTTTAAATTCTCAAAATTGAGTATCTAAATTTAAAAAGCAAATAAAACGTGTTATTTTCTAACTTGCTTCATCGCAATACTAATTGTTAAGTCAATGCAATTAAAATAATTAATTGAATAAAGAAAAAGAAGAAATGAAAATAAATATATATAGTTCTTTAACTAGATAAATGTATCATAAAATAAAATAACTGAACAACGGTGGCTAGTAGGGTGAAAGATTGGCAAATAAACAATATAAATCATGGATTTGGAACACGGAAACAATAATTTTGTGTAAACGCGTAAATTTGCATTTGCTGTAATTTTCGTGTTTTTAACTTATTGCCAACCGGCCAACAATAAACAGGACACTCCTTTCTAATGGCTTTGGGGAACACGAAAACGTGCAACAACGCGTAAATGCGACAGGTTGAATGCGCTAACAGGATGGATTCGTATTCGCTTTAATTTTCGTGTTCATAACATACTGCATCACAAACCTGACAATAAGAAACAAGACACTTCAACATTATGTCGTTTTGGCTTGTTACCCTTTTCGGTATGAATGTTTTTGCTACAAGTACTATACACTCACCCCAAGTTCTAATTGGTTATCAATTGTATGTTTACAGTGTATGCTAGTTTCGTTTCTTCCCTATGTCAAGAGTGGTTGTGGAAAGAACTGTTTTGTCTTGAAATCAATTGTCTAAAAGTCTTTTTAATCTTTATTGATTGTTTTCTTAAACGAATTAAATACCATTTACTTACACCGCTCGATCAAAATTAGAGCAGTCTTTAATTTAAAGGGAGGTAATTTAAAAATTGGATACTTTGAAGGGGATTTATTCAAACAAATGTGCTGTTGATTAATAAGGTTTTATGTTTTTCCTACTTATGAGTGGTCCTTATACAACAAAACAAGAAATTAAGAGAAAATTTCTGTTTGCCTGACCTTTTTATGCAAGAAATCCAATTTTAGCAAAATTAAGGATAACTCTCGCCAGACTGTTCCAAAGTCATTTATTACAAGATTAAAGCTGAAATTGAAGACTTTTGTTGGCTTATGATCACAAATAAAAAGCGAATTCAATGTTTTTCTAATAAAATAATACGAACAAAAGGTGACCAATTAGAACTTTTGGTGATTGTATTTGTTAATGCCCTGCGTATGCATATCGGAAGGCAAAATCACACAAAGACTATCTAGAGATCGTCGATTCTTTAGCGATGGTAAATTATACGAAACACAAAACTGTTACTTTTACATAAACACATACTAAACACGTTGGTGAGCTGGGTCCTTCAGTAGCAATACAAAGAACATCTTGAGGGAACACTCCTTCTTCATCAGATTCTGACATCCAAATGCTTTTACAATAATCATACGACACAATCTGCACTCGTTTCTTTTGCAGTGTTTCTGGAAGCACGTCATATGAGAAGGGATCTGTAATTGAAAGGGTTGAACAATGTTTACTTGAAATTTTATTGCCCCTACTGGGGTGCGAACTCGTACTGTTACAGCGCCTAGCAATGCAATTCGAATTACGCTTCCGATTGTACTAGCCGCACGACATGTTTTATCGGATAAATTTCATGTTCATATTTATCATTGCATGACACTTGTTACTTACTTATTACTCACTGATAACAGTACTGGCTATATTTACGGGGAGATCTTTTACAATTTGGGATATACAGTTACACCTATTGAAAACACTAACACATTAAAAAAGATAACATTTAAAAATGACCAAAGATTAAACAACCTACCGGAAAACAATTTTTCTGTAGCACCCAAACCGACAACGTAACATTCAGCTGCTGTTCCAAGTTTAATGACTTCATCGCGTGATGCAGCAGTTGGCAGGCAAACAGGCCTTGTGAAATTATTGATCATTGCCGGGTGCTCGAGTTTCAGTAACGCTAAGTCGTTCACTGGATAGGTCGAAGAGACATACTCCTTTTCTTAAAATAATAGTAAAAATCTGAAATAACTAGATATTGCGTCAATAAAATGGGCGTCAACAAAACAACTTACGAAAAATTTACAATACAACCATTGGTAATTTTCTATGACAACTGTATGCAAAAGATAGTTATTTGTTTGTGAAAAAAAACATCTTAAAATATTTTAATTCAACACAATGCCTGCATTTATGGAAATGTTCATGAACTTCTGAATGTAATCTCGCATTCTGCGAGATCGTACAGTAACTAATAATACTACGATGATAATATTCTGTTTTCAAGATGCATACTATGTATCTTTTACATTTTGACGACTGTAAAATTGACTTAAACATAAAAAACTAATATAAGCTTACAATCGTTCCAAAAATACAATTAACCAGTATTCTTACTAACCCGACCATATTATTTTAATTTCTCAGCATGAGTTCGGAACATATTCTTTAAACTTGAAAAAATAACAAGATACACACATTTCACTTTTTCTGAAGACTGTACACAAATTTCATGTGGTGAAATCAAAAAAATATCGAAGTACTAGTAGGTAAAACATTGGTAAGTCACAAAGTTGACAGTAGCGGGTAAATTGTCCTTTATTCAAATATGCGTTCGAAAGCGATTTTTAAACAATTCTATGCGATTCTACAACAATGAGACTATTTAAGAGAATATGTTTCAGCAGTTTTAGCCCGTGTCGGTATAAAAAAAATATGCAGTCGATTTTGTGACAATTTGTTTTACCCCCACTACGATTAAATGGCATTGACTTATGATTTTAATGAGAATTTCATTTTTTTTTAAGAAGTAAAATTATTTATTTATTTTGTTTCAAATTTGAAGACTGTACGCAAATTTCATGTGGAGAAATCAAATAAATATCGATGTAGTTAAAACATTGGTTAAGTGTATATAAATGAATACGTCATACAGCATCTGACATGAATTATATTATATACAAAAAGACACATTGATTAACACAAACTGTAGTGTATGGAGTAAATGCTTTAAATTACTTATACTATTTTTGTTACAATAACATGTGTTAATACTAAAATATATATTACTTTAAGATAATTCAACAAAGAACAAAGAACATATTTTAAAGTAGTTTTGAATCTGGAACTTCATGTAGCCTTTATAATAAGACCCGCCACCCCGACCTGGATGATCAAAATGTTTAGATAAACAATAAAACTATAAAGATATGTATTTTAAGTAAATACTTAACTACAATATCTACGGTGATCTGTCAAAATTATGTCAGGCTTTAAAAAAGTAATATGTTTTGACTTTGAAACTGAAAAATAAAAAGGGGCTTTTCTCAAAAGCCTTCAAAAACCTGAAATTAGTTTGACAAATGGCCATAAGATATTGTACATTAGTGTTGGATATATACCGGTTTCGATTATTAAGATATAAAGTACATGAATCGGAAGGTATTTTTGCGCTTAGTAATACGAGCAAATTATTCGTCTGAACTTGGTGAACTTGTGTGCGTAACTACAGCCAAATGTTTACCTTTCTTTTTGAAAATCTGGCCGGAAATCAGTATAAAAAAAGTCGTTTTGAAATTAGCTATTTAGCTATTTTTCAATTTTTCTTCCCACATCCCCTTCCTTAAAACCGTTCGTGAAGAAAATTAATCAGATTTCTAAGATGTGAATAATACCAAATTTATTTACTTCTACTTAATTTTAAGTACATGTATACCTTTCAACAACATCTAGGGACAATTTGGTAAGTGTGTCAGATACCAGCGTATTATTCGGCTGTTCTACCTTATGGTATAGGAATATTTGTTTACGGTATGATAACTTCTTTGTCTCGTACAATGTATGTTTTATATAATAGAACTCTGTATATATAATACCTACCAGCTGGAGACCCTAAATTATACAAATCATTTGTTTAAACCCAGTACTGCATTAACAAATATAAGAGGAATATTATATTATATTTGCTTCAACACTGCAACAATATTTCAAATAACTGATTATCTACTTATTAAATAATAGTTTTTCTTTACAATAAATCAACTGAATGTCAAACCGTATCAAGGTAAATTAGTGCAATAACTCAATTCTTGCAACAGACATTTTACATACGTTAAATAGACCGATCTTCTACCGCCTTAGTTTTGACTAAGCATGCTTATTTATTTAACTGCTGTACAAACAAAAATGCCATGCAACTCGACTTGCAACCTTGTCGAGTCCAATGCGACAATCCCACATGTTATATTTCTCGTTGTTAGTGTTGTCGTGTCGTATAAAATCTCTCTCTCTCTCTCTCCCTCTCTCTCTCTCCCTCTCTCTCTCTCTGCTATTTAAATGTGCGTGCAAGCAGCAAGCTGTGTTATCTGTGTGATACGCATATACGAGCATTACTGATAATTAAATATTGAATATTTTAAAACATTTAATTATGAATAACAAAGAACATTTGCACGTTTATTCTCCCGACTTACCTATTGCTCTTACAATAGATATTTCCTGGTACGATGTGCCACTTTTGTCAAGTTTATTATTTCCAAATCCAACTCTAATATCTTCCAAATTGAACCTTAATTCAAAATAAATATTTGATCAGTTTTTGAATTCAACTGCCATGTTAAAAAAAGTACTATAATAATATTTAATTACTACAGCAAAACAAAGCGTATCTTTGTTAATTTATCCTGTTGCGTTATATGTCTTACAAGTTCAACCTAAGAGGGACTTTCAGTTTCAATATTTATACAGGCATTCAAGACTTTTGCGCTTGGTTAAAACTTTCGAAGTTAATGATATACACAGAATTATATATGCTTTTTATAAGTTTAATATCATTTAAATCCAAAATTACTCATTAAGCCTCTCTAAAGCGCGAGAGGGAGGCTGTGTTTTCTGAATGTGGCTTTTCCTTCTATTAAAATTTCACTTTTTGTGGTTTAAAGTGGAATAAATAATAGCAGCTCATGATGTTTAGTCATTATATGACACCACAAAAGAAACTGATTACTGAATCTCTCTACAAAATGTTCTTAATATCCATAGGGGTATAACTACAATATGCACTCGAGTTTTATTGACAATGTTAACGTGTACTTATGATACCTTTCTATACAGTGAGAGGTTGTTACTGCCCAGGAGGGATGTATCAAGGATACACCACACACCAGATGTCCTTGGACAAGTAGCATCCCATACCATGGCCATTCCTCGATAACCGCATCGAGGCCATTAATTATATATGGCCGTACAATAGAGTCTTGTATTACCGTTGTACCACATTCTTTGAAAAACAAGTAAAGCAATTAACAAGTTGTCTGAAATAGTTTTAACGGCTTTGTAGTCATTTAGAAGTAAACAGACAGAGCGTTGTTTAGGGACGATCGTTTACCCGAATGCATTAGAAAAAAATGGCATATTTGAAAACCAAACAATATCATTTATTGACTAATATAATGTGTTGTTAAACATTGCTTTTTAAGTTTATGATATGAAGTATTCATAAGTACCCACATATGTTTATAACACAAAGATTAATGTAGGATTTTACATAATCCGCAGATTTATTGTTCTTGAATGTTCAATAGCTTCATTATTTATTTTCTGAATTTCAAATTTATGGCTAAAACTTACCTGGCATTCTACAGAACAACTTAAGAGGATAACAGTCGCTGAAAAAAGAGTGTTTATTATTACATAATTCAGAAATGAAATATGGACAATATACCAAAATGCATAGCAATTTCTTTTTGAAGTGACTTAGAATTAAGGATACTGCATATTAAATGTTGTGTTTTCTGCCATTTATGATTTGATTTAGCCGTTTTTTTCAAAGATTGAAAAGATTTGTAAATAATTAATAAATGTGCTGTTAATTTAACAAACATTTTTTAAATGAATTACTCACTACTTATAAAAATGTTAAGTGTATGTACTCTATTCTTTATGCTTAGAACAAATTTGTAACAAAATTAAAAATTTGTAAACAAGTTTAGTTTTTGCATACATGTGTTTGTGATATAAGCTTTTTAAACATTTTTTACATTTTGATCGTCATTGTCTTTGCTATTATGCCTTCATCAACTGGCTTGAGTCCGCTTGATATTTCCAACACATGCCTGAAAATAACCGATCAAACAGTTCATAGTGACAATTCCGTTATTTTGCTGTTCATGTGAGAATCAAATGAGATGCTTCTTGTTTGGTTGGTTGCTAGCATTGATGTTTTTAATTTTTTAACGATTTTTAAAGACCGACATAAATTGTTTTACTTTAGTTGGTTGAACGCCTACAAGACGGTGCGCGGCTTATTCGTAAGATCGTCCAGTGTCGTCTCGCCTCTTTTGGAATTAAACAATTTGGTGTCTAATACTTCAAAGGTATGGTTTCTGTTAAAGTATTTAAACTAAATGTGCTCTTAGCCTTACTGTGATTAAGCAAGATGTTATCATGTGAAACAATAGGAAAACTATATTTTTGTTCATAGTCAACTTGTGATTTCCCAACAATGTGCACATCACGTTTAAGGTAACACGTCGAGCCGAAAAACAATGTTTGCAAGGGAAAATACAATTATATACATTGTTACTTTTAAATAATGCAAAGTCCAGTAAATTATAAGAGTTGCAATGAACATAATGAAAACAAGAGCCGTCAGAGACGGGTTATGCTCCCCAACGCCGCTTTGTCACAAATACTTTTTTGTTAGAACAGGAAGAATTTGTAAGAAAGATATTGTATTTGAAAGTTTCCTTTACGATTCAAACAGAAAGCATTTTACAATATTGTACAAAAATAAGACAAAAAAAGAGAAATTTCAAAGGGCACTAACTCAAAAATGAATAAAGCAAGAGTTATGGTTCTTGTGCATTGCACTGCTCTGCATTGAGATCATTCTACTTATGAAGTTTCAAGTTCAGAAACTTTTATACTTTGTGAGATATGCACCAGATAAAACTAAGTAAGAGAAATTTCAAAGGGAAATAAATAAAAAAATCAATAAAGCAAGATTTATGGTTCTTGTGCACTGCACTGCGCCTCATTGAGATCTATCTACTTATGAAGTTTCAACTTCCTAACTCTTATACTTTGTGAGATATGCCCCGGACAAAAAGTAAGTATGGTAAATTTCAAAGGGCATTAACTCTATAATGAATAAAGCAAGAGTTATGGTTCTTGTGTGCTGCACTGCTCCTCAACGAATTCATTCTACTTATGAAGTTTCAAGTTCATAACTCTTATACTTTGTGTGATATGCCCTGGACAAAAAATAAGTAAGAGAAATTTCAAAGGGCAATAAATCAAAAATCAATAAAAGCAAGAGTTATGGTTCTTATGCACTGCACTGCTCATCATTGAGATCTATCTACTTATGAAGTTTCAACTTCATGACTCTTATACTTTGTGAGATATGCCCCGGACAAAAAGTAAGTATGAAAAATTTCAAAGGGCAATAACTCAAAAATGAATAAAGCAAGAGTTATGGTTCTTGTGCACTGCACTGCTCCTCCCTGAGATCTATCTAGTTATGAAGGTTCAACTTCATAACTCTTATACTTTGTGAGATATGCCCCAGACAAAAAGTAAGTATGAGAAATCTGAAAGGGCAATAACTCAAAAATGAATAAAGCAAGAGTTATGGTTCTTGTGCACTGCACTGCTCCTCATTGAGATCTATCTACTTATGAAGTTTCAACTTCATAACTCTTATACTTTGTGAAATATGCCCCGGACAAAAAGTAAGTATGAGAAATTTCAAAGGGCAATAACTCAAAAATGAATAAAGCAAGAGTTATGGTTCTTGTGCACTGCACTGCTCCTCATTGAGATCTATCTACTTATGAAGTTTCAACTTCATAACTCTTATACTTTGTGAGATATGCCCCGGACAAAAAGTAAGTATGAGAAATTTCAAAGGGCAATAACTCAAAAATGAATAAAGCAAGAGTTATGGTTCTTGTGCACTGCACTGCTCCTCATTGAGATCTATCTACTTATGAAGTTTCAACTTCATAACTCTTAGACTTTGGGAGATATGCCCCGGACAAAAAGTAAGTATGAGAAATTTCAAAGGGCAATAACTCAAAAATGAATAAAGCAAGAGTTATAGTTCTTATGCACTGCACTGCTCCTCAACGAGATCTAACTACCTATGAAGTTTTGTATTGATACCTCTCATAGTTTTTGTGTAATTGTCCGGACAATATTATGACGGACGGACGGACGAACGAACGGACGAACGAACGGACGGACGAACGGGACGGACGGACAAAGCGACAACTATATGCTCCCCCGAATTTCGGGGGGAGCATAATAAACCAATGACTCTATTCATGGCCTGTGAGGAGTACTACGAGTATGACAAACCTGACTTTTCTATTTAGAAAAAATAACATGCTATGTATTTAAAAATTTGCTGTAGATAGCAACTGCTATGCTTGATCTATTGTTTCGACCTATGGCTTTTCACACATTTTATTTGTATAAGTTCTATTTTTACCTGAAATACTCCAATTATAATTTTTTTTATGTTTTACACTGTTAAGAACGAAAGTTTAACAATGCTTATCTTATTTGTCGAATTGAGAATCTTGCTAAGATGATGGTGATTGGTCTAGAAAAAAGATGTAGAAGGTTACTCACCCTTGTCCGGCATGCTCACAAAATCGCTCCGCATCAGAAAAAGTAACACCATCGACACACACCGTCTCTCGTGAACGAGTTGTGTTTACAAATATAGTGACAACCTGATCCTTGCTGACTTGAACTACATATAACAGTACAATATGTAAAGATTCTGTCACTGAATCAAATAATTATGTTAACAACGTCAATACCTTTATTTCAATCAGTCTCCAATAGGTTTTATTCGTTTTCAAACAGTTGCTTAAATGCATTTAACGATTCTTCTTAACGCCATTTGCACTGTTCCTAACCTTACTCATATTAAGCATAAAATGCTGTTGTTTTTTATTTGGCGGTTCTTTTTTTCAGCAGAAGCAGCTCAAACCCGATAGGAAAAGGCGTTACTTATAGGAAAAGAAGATAATTATTCAGTTAAAAGTTTAACCTTTATAAGTTCTACATACCACATCTATATTCATCGGTGCCATCTTCACATTGTCTGATGCCGTCACATCGTTGATGAAGAGGTAAACATTGGTGGTTTTGACATTCAAATCCACCTCGCTTTGCACAGCTCTCTAAAACATTTGAATGTCGCTAATTTTAAAAGCTGTTGTGTTTTTATTTATAAAATAAATACAGATTAACTTTTGTTAGAAGCCCAAATTTCCAACGGATATACAGTACTATAATCAACTAGTGGTTAAAATCAGAAACGGTTTTGGTTTTGATAAAATAAATGATTTTTAAGAAAAATATCTGCTTAATATGTTTTAAGTTTTGTTCTAGCAAAAGTGTAAACAATGCAGGTCATTTTTACCTGAACTCTCACTTAAACTGTAAAATGCAAGAGTTTAAAGATAATTCGTTTAAGAATCAAGTAATGCTCCCTAAATTTTAACTTCTAAGCAAAAAGAGTTTAATAAGGGTAAAAAAACTTACGGCACGATTGGTTAAAACATTCCTTCTCGATATGTGTACAGCTGTTTTCACTCTCGAAGCAATCTAAAATGTCCAAAATATATGATACCAAAACGTTTTTGCGTGCTTTAGCCTTACTTGAAAAAAAAATGTGTGATTACTTACACACAATTAAGTGTTCATTAAAAAAACCAAATCCTGATCCGGCGTAATCAATGGTTTATATCCAGAATTAGCCGTTGGAAATACATTTATAGAACTAATTCCAAAATCTAGAAAAAAATACAATAAAAGTTAAAAGTAAGTATTTAATTAATACTGAAAGTTTCGATCAATCTCTATAGGTTTAAAATTTTAAGAAAAAATCATTATCATACAACATCTGGACTCGTCTGAAGTCTCCGGACAGTCTGACTGGCCGTCACAGAGCAGTGATCTTGGTACACATACTGACGAAGTTCCGGGGCAGAGCTCTTCCCCTTGAAAACACACTAAAACAAAAGCATGACAAATATTTCAAATAACAACATTGTTGTCGCCATATTCCTACATTTAAAGTTAATAAATCAGATTAATGCAGTATTGACAACAAACGGTGTCTGAATCACGGCCTTGGTACTTTTCCGGGGGGATTTTGACATTCCCAAATAAATTCCAGATGCAAATGTCTTCAATTTATTACCTACCTTTTCTAGGAAAGCATTGATTTTACCAACTGATTTTACCAATGTATGCTGTTTTTTCCAGTGAAGATGATTTGAAGTTTTTACGCCATAGAACCTTATTTTCAGATTTGAAATATCTACGTTGTCCGTAACAAAGCGGTAACCACAGTGTATTAGTTTAGTTTGCATCTATTTCAATCCGTTACATTAGATGTAGTGTTTGAAAGACCCGTAATTCTAAGTGAAAAAAAGAAATATGCATATCAGGAATGGCCACATCCAGCTTACACAGCCTCCCCACACAGCCAAAAAGTAGAGAGGAAAAGAGAGCATGGTATTACAATAATCAGTTTCAAAATGAACGCCACAAACAAATAACGAAAGTGAGAACCAGAGGGGTTACCGCCTTGGAACGATCAGTGACAAAACAAATTGCCACTGGGGGGTTTAAACCAGGTTCTAGGGTGCACCAACCTCACACTTGCCCCAAACAGGTTCTCATATCACAAAACAAGTACAAATTGTCTTGGTGAAATAACTCCAACCCATCGGCTCAACAATGTTGCATGAGATTTTCTATATTCCTCTTTCATATAATTGGAATCAAACGAATTTAGACAAACACGAAGGAGGTTTGCCGTATGTTATGTATTCTACTACATTTATGGACAGATCTTTTTAAGGCATTTAATGACAAGTGTCAACGCTAAAAATAGTTATTATTTACTTGAAATATGCATATCAGGAACTCACACCGAGAAAACACAGCCTCTCCACGAAGCCAAAAAGCAGAGAGGAAAAGCAAACATGGGTTTATCAAATGATCAATGTCAAGTGTGACCCTACAATTAATTAACGAAAAAGAAAATCTGATGGGTTATTGTCTTCGAACAATCAGTGGGAAACATTTCTGCCACTAGAGGTTTAAATCAAGTTCTAGGGTGCACCAACAACACACCTGCCACAACAGGTACTCATAAGGACAAAAAAGAACAACTTGTCTTGGTGAATTTGTGCCGACCCACCCATCAACTCGACAATGTTGCATGCAAAAGCAAATAAGCATATATAAAAACGTAAGAAACTAAAAGCCTTGTCAAGCACAAAGGTGAGAAGAATCACTTCTTTAAGGAAGCATTCTATATTCGATGTTAAAACTACTTGATTGAGGGCTGACCTTCGTTTGAGCATCTGATATATGCGTATCTGTCACATCCGTCCATAGTTGGATATGAACTGCAGCGACCCTTGTCATCACACGTCAGTTTAACTTTGATGGAGCTATCCTTCTCCCAGAATCGGTAGCTAAATGCATCCGAATTACCTCTAAAACATAACAACAATTAAGACATTAATTGACGTAAGTTTAGGACTAACAAAAACAGGGGCATGCTTTCGTAATTTATATTCAATAAGCAAATGACATTCTTATAGCTGAAAAAACAATTATGTTTATTCAATTTGAGACCGACTTCTGACCGTTAAAGTTCCAATCAATGTAACTTAGTGTAACTTGTTATGATCACTCCATCCAACATTTTATCTCTCAAATAATTACGTCCGATGTTCATTCAATTAGGTAATGACTTTAGAAAACACAATACGGATTATCGAAACAAACTGTCTTTGAAAATAGCAGAATACTTGGAGAATGTACGTAATAACTTTCGCCCGGAACATATTATTGCTATTAAGAATCCATTTTTTATACCTAAAGCCCAGCTGTCTACAAACGAAGTGAGCGATGTGTATTTTGAAGAAATTCTGGTCGATATCAATGCTAGGATAGCACACTGGCCTCCAGGCTTTGTTATAAAAGAACGCCAGCTGGCCGTATGATCCATCTCCTCCAACGAGCTCCATGACTCCATTAGGTCTGTCTGAAAATCAAACATGTTAATGCAATAATTTTGAATACAAATTTTAAGCATTTTTCGCAGAATTAATATTTTACAAATTGTAACAAGTAAATCTGTGAGCTAATGCTGACTAGTAATACCCCCGCTGTGAGAAATATGACTTTCAAAATGTTATTTGAATTTTTCAATAAAGATGCCCTTCGGTTGTTGTAATGCACCTATATAGTGATAAAGATGCCCTTTGGATTGTGTAGCACACATTTATAGCAACAAAATCTGAAGATAGCCTGTAAACAGCAAGTAGATGAGCAAGGAGCATAAAATCGCTTTTCACCATACGGGACTAAAGGATATGCAAAATACCAGGCTGCTGCATGTCATAGTTGCCTTGAAAACTGCGACGGAAATTTTGTTTCGGACGGAAGAACGGACCTAAGAACGAACAAACGAACGGAAAAGTGTAAAACAATATACCCCCGCTCTTCTTCGAAGCGGGGGTAGTCTATTAAATTGTTTAGTATATCTTTGTTATAATAATTATATAGTCATTATCTTTTAATAAACCTCGACTTTATGGTATACATAAGAGATAAATGTTGTTGCTTTTGTAAGGCAAAAACCTGAATTTCTAAGAGCAAGACTTCGGTACAGTTTGTTCCATTTGAATATAAAAACAGGGCCCAAAATCACAAAACTGAGATTAGGGACCAGGCTCAAATCGCCATATCGTCAAACCAGATGCCTGAGATTTGAGACTGGTCTCCAGTTTTATTTTAAATGATCATGGGTCCAATAATCGCCTACCACAGTATAGTTCATCACTTTTATCCAGACAATCTGGTTCCCCATCACACACAAAGAAGTAAGGTATGCAGATGTTATCAACCAGACAATGAAATGTATCACTATCACAACCTGGAAAGTAAGGTATTTTTGAAATAACATTGATTAAAGACAGGTCAACATTGTAGATGCTATTATTATTTATTCTTAGAAAAAAATGCTAAAATGCATATTATCTTCCTATGATTATTAACCAGTTTATACGAATGTTATACAATAGCTAGTGCTACGGATGGATAGACATCGGGTATACTTGAACACTTAAAGATACATTTAAAACGAAAACATTACTGCGACCTTAGAATATATTTTCGGCGGTTCAATCATATAAAATTTAAACAGTTTCTTCCTGATAAAAGTAACTTTTAAATATTCATCATCATACACAGTTAATATAATAAAATAAACAAGTAAATATTAAACTAATGTCAATAATTTTATAGATTATTTGCAGTGGGTTAAAGTAGAAAGATTAAAATCAGGATATATCAAATGATATGAACTGAAACCTCGACATAAACATGTCATATAGTTACAGTGTCATTGCCATATCTATGTGAAAAGAAAACGTTGAAGAGGGACAAAATGATTATTGTTTGAAATCTGATGACAACAGTTTCGACATGCCGATCAAACACGCACTAGGCCTTGATGTTGTGCAGTTGCCAGCAGTATATGCCACATCGTCCAACGAAACAACACCGGTGAACGAATCGTAGGGTATTGATGTTTTGGCCGTTACAATTAGTCTGGCGGATTTGTTTCCTTCAATTGGAATTCCACCTTGGACCCATCCCAAAAACAGCCGATTCACGTGGTCAAACCTGAAATGTTAACGGTCGAAGCTTACATTGACAGTCACCATATATGCTGGCATTGAATGCGGAAAAAAAACTAATATCAATGTTCGCAAAATATCGCATTAAAGACTATTGGTGTCTATTAATTTTTCAAAATGCTTAAAATTAACAAAATCGTAACCTTCTCAGTACAAATATTTCTAATTTTGTATTTTGCACATAATTAACTTGTACTAGGACCAAATGTACACTTTTTTCACAATTGAAAGAAACGTTTTAAACAGTGATAAGAAATTTGGAATCAATCAGCAAAAAATGCTTTAGAAAGAAACATTACCACAGTAGCTGTTTTACTCCCGTCCCTTCATATTCTAGATACACGTATATCTGGGCTGTAGTTGACTTTGGTTGATGACCGGTACTGTTTAAGTAGTACCAAAATGTAATACAACCATTTTGTGCAAAGCTCTGGTACGGTGACTGCATCGTCTCCACGTCAACATAACGTATCGCGTCTAAAAGTCCTTCGCGATTCTTCGATGTCATGTAGTGTCCTGAAAGAAAAATTCTCTATCGATATAGACAACAGTTTTACACCGGTATTACGCAAATAAGCGAAAAGTGGTGAAAAGAAGGAAATGCTCAAGAAAAAAACCCAAGAGCTGTTAAGAGCACAAAAATACAAAAATACTTGTTTTTTTTCAGACAGCAGAAAAGTTGTCACACCATTTATAATGGAACAGTCAACGCTTCGAAGAAACAAGTTTTTTTTATAAATTACCCTCTACATCCATCTAGAATCGGTTTTTGATTACGTCATACCTTTTCCTGAGACCTGATATGTATGATCAGTCGGAGGTCGACTGATGCTCATACTCCGCTGCCACTCCCAAAGTGTTTGTGACATTCTAATGACGTCTCGGTCGTCCCAATACGTCCTAGCAACAGTCGTATTGATGTACCCACATAGGTTGGTGTGCTCAAAATCGCATGTTATCCCATATCCTGTATCCCATAGCAAACGAAATTAAGAAAAACAAATAATTTACTGTTTTATCTTGTAGAATAATTCAACAAAAATTAATTAAACTTTTGGTGTCTCTTTTGAAACTGATCATTTTATTAACCATGCTCTCTCCCTCTCTTCTTCTTGACTGTGTGGGGAGGCTGTTTTTTCTGAATGTGGCGATTCCTGATATGCATATTTCACCTTTTTATAGACATTTTAAAAAACATTATTTATAAATAAAAAAAACAAGTTAAGTTTTGTAGTGAGAATTAATACTATATACTTACCTTTTCCTGAAATATCCATATACGTGCGTACTTTTCTTAAGTCATTTTAATGCTTTGCATTTAGTTGTATTAGTAAATGTTTCAATTGCACACATGTGTTCATTTATGAAATATGTGATACGATTTCGTCGCGAACACCACTTACCACAATCTGTGGTTTCGTCAGAATTATCAAAACAATCTTGTCGTAGGTTGCATTTCTGTTCATTGGTAAAACAGGATCGCTTATCTGAGCATAGATGTGGGATGTCGTCCGGACAAGCTAAGGAAAAGATATAAACGGAATTTTCTTATCCCTTTACTTGTGAATTACCAACCTTATGTCATTAAGATATAAAAGTAAACAGCAAAATATTAGCATGTTCATGGGCATAAAGCTTGTGTATTCCTTATATTAATTACATAACACTACAGCATGTATAAGCCTAATATCATATCTCTGAAATTATGTCACAGTTTTTAATCCATGGCAGATGATTGGCTGTTCTGCATAGTGAACTTTACTCCACCCTGAAAATGGAAGCTTGTTGTATTGTTATTTCGATTATAATGTTGCAAGGGTTGCTATGAAACAGAGGCTTATCTGCGTGGACATTACTTTGTGGGTTCATTTCATTACTCATTGAGGCCAGCCTGCGATATGCCATAGTCGGTTCGTTTCAGTTCCCGTACATACGGTACAATAAAAAAATTCCGATTGACGGGAAAATAATGAAGCATAACTCTAGATTGATTATGCACTGAAGTATTTCGAAACGAAACTGATGCATTAATCGGTTATGTATCGTGCATCATTCAACTTCTGTGTATATGTTAATCTAAGAATAATCTAACCTATGCTGACTGCGGTACAACTAGTTCCGTTATGCATCAAGAACTGTTTGAGCCCGAACACTGCAGAGTTCTGCACGTCACCAGCAGTGCTTGGTTGAAGATGAATCATATACACGAACAGAACAGCTCGCACATTTCCACGCCGTACTGGAATCTTGAGTTTAAAACGTCAAACAAGATATTTAATGATTATGAGAGCCGAATAGTATAATTATAAATGAATTATAATCGTCATCCTTTCACCAAACTAGAAGCAATGTAAAAAGGAACATCGTCAATATATAGTTTTAAGTGCATACTATAGGTAAAGTCTAATATACTGCTTCTCATCTATCTTAGATGCATATCATATACCACATTGAAATATTACAGATTTCAACAATGTTTAAACCTTTAACTATTAGTGGCCTATTTGACAGCACTGTGCACATGTAATCCTGATTATGCTTTGGATAAAGAAAATCCTCAAAGCTGTCTAAATTTGTTCAGAAATGCAATCGACTTTCAAATCACACGATTGTTATTAATTCGGACAAACTTTCCAGGTTTTCCAATCAAAGTTTAATAGATATTAAATTAAAATGTTTACAAAGTTTACCAATATGTGCCTTTGAGACCCAGATGGAATTATATAAAACTGGTGAGTGGATTCGCTCATCTCGCTGTCTTCATACTCCAGTTTTATCTTGCCATAAGCGGCGTCTCCAAGGTAATTTACTTGTAAGCAGGAATCTTGAGTGAGGTAGTATGTAAAGGATTCCAGAATGCTTGGCTTAGGGGTCAGTTTTGTAAAACGCGTTAAAAGAATATCTGTAAAAACGACAAAACGTTAACATTAAAGAAATTTTAAACAGTAGGTGAAATCATAAATATACAACATAAATCTTAAAGATAATAATTATTTTAACACATGTGTAATTATATTGATCAATTATTATAACAAGGTTTTTATTTAGCACTCGGCAAAACAGTTCTAACTATGCTAAATATAACAAACACATAAACATATCAAGCATTTCAGTAGGAACAACTGTTTTTCATACATACAATATGCACGAAATGTTCAGCAATAAAACGTGAATTGAATACATAAAGCTTAAAGGAACATTTAACAATTTAAAGAATACAGGAACATTGTTTAAAACCCGCTCCAAAAATGTTCAAATATTTGCTACAGCACATATGTGTTAGAAAATGAACCCCTGAATCCACAAAAATTGTAAATAACTAACAATTATCTTTCATTTTAAGTGATATCAACAAATCTGCCAATTTCTTCCGCAAGGGATGTCATCATGATCAAAAACATTTCATCAGATACAAAACCTTCCGTTTTAACAAAACGGTGGTATATTTGTCGCCGTATGGGTTCGCTCACCAGTGGGGGCAATATCATTTCAAAAGATAAATTATACATCCTTTCAATTTCTTCGTGGTGGCGTTTGTTTTAATGCACAGCGAACATTCATCGATAATTTTAAAACAAAACCAAAAGCAGCAATTTGAATAGAGGAATGTACCATTACTCTGGTATCAGGTCCCAAGGTTATAAAACGAAGAATGGAAACCAGCCTCAAATCTCAAGCATCTGATAGGCTGGCTGAAATGGCGACCGGCCGCCATTTTAGCCAATCAGATGCTTGAGATTTGAGACTGGTTTACAATCTCAATTTAATAACCTTCAGCCCAGGATAAGAAGAAAGAACTTCTTCAAAATTTATGGTAATTTGAAAAATAACAAATAAACCTCTTTATAATCAATTAGTTGTTCTGTCAATGTTTAATTTTGAAATAGACACATTCGAGGCATGTTTAAAGCTCTCTATCTTTTATAAGAAAAGTCTGAGATTGTTTTTAACGTGGCATATCCTGCTTGTTAAGGTTTGACATAACCACAGCTCTCATCAACGCAACAAACAATTTAATAAAAATATTCATAAATGGCATATAAGTTTACATTTACACTCCTTATTTGTCCGTGCACACAATGTTTATAAAGAAATCAGCTTGGCTTTCCACGTAACGTAGAGAAAATATTAAATAGGTTTAATGGAAAACGAAGAACCATTTGATTTGTCTTTAGAAAACATGTCTTCATATTTAGATATAATAAATGACTGAAGAGAAATCTTGTTTTTTTCATTTTTACTAAAAGGAAGTATTTTTACCTGTTAAACTGAAAGACAAAATTGCTACTAATTATTTTTATTAAAATGGAAAAGCTTAAACACTAAACAAACTTCTTACGATTAACGATGGAAACATTTTCTCCATGTACTGAAAGGAGTCCATCTGATACCATCTGCCAGGGAAAACTCGAACCTTGTCCTGTTTCAAACCCGGTGAATATGAAATCACGACCATCTGTAAAATCGGTCAGGAAAGCGAATCCTGCATGAAAAAGGATAAATAATGGTTGTTAATTAAAATTAGGACGTAATAAATTTACCCTGATTGTGTTGGTTGTCTTATGTTTGAATAAGAATAGTGTTAAAATACATTTTTGAATTATTAAATGAAACTATTCTGGCTTATAAATACGGGTATGAAACCTACGTAGGACATCATCAGATATCAATGTGCAGTTACGTTCATACAATATTAAATACAGTATTGTATATCTGCACTGCGATACAGTATTATTTATGCGATATCACAGGGTACTATTTTACAAGAAAGAGACCCAAAAAAGTTGCACATTACATAAGCATAATTCATTTTTTCAAAACCATATCTAATAAACACCAAAATTTTGTTTTTAAAGTGTCAGTCAAACTTTTCAAACTGGTTCTGTTATTAAAGCTTAGAAACATTTGTAAATATGCATTTACCAAATAAAATTGTTCACTGTGGACATCTTGTAAATATGACTCTCAACACATGCCTGTCTGGGTGTATGTCTTAAATATAAAACAATAATACAAATGATAGACTTACCACAGGTATCTTCTGCTTCGTCTTCACCTAAACTGCAGTCTATTATTTTATCACATTTCCTACTCTCTGGTAAACACCTATCGCTACAAAGAAATCCATCACAACCTGAAAATATATAAGGTCACAGTGACAGTTCGTTTATTATCAATGCTAACAATAATATGGGATTTAATACACAAAATGTCTCCTATATATTATAAATAAAAGTGATAAGAAAAATTTGCTTCGAAAACAATGCATGTTCAAATACCGTATAGTTTAAGTCGTCCTGTTATTCTCTGTAAATAATTATTTTGGTATCATTTAATTTCGCGCGAAGAATTTTCGCACAAAACTACAAAGGATATTATCGCGCGAGCATAAATTTGTGCAATTATATATTGCTATTTAAACAAATTACAACATGGTGCCACGCTGGATTTTAATTTCGCTAACTAAACCTTGCCGCGAAATACGCGTAAATAATGAGAAATATAATGATACCACAGTACACGCTACGTTACCTGTAATTCTTTCACAATCTCCTTCTTTCAAAGAAGTCTCATAAATTCTGTATAATCCTTTTCCTTGACTCTCAAAGGCCAAGCTTATTACTCTTCCTTGTAAAGTCACCTGGTTTGATTCGGTATTTGAAACATTGTCTGTATAGCCTGTTGTGCTCCTCAATTCCTGTCCTTTGTTATACACTACCAATCTTGGCTTCACGCCTAAAGAATCAGCTGAAAGCACCTTATATTTTAACTCCAGACAATAATTGTCTTCTTCGAACGTAAGCAGAGGTGAATGTACTGTTCCTGAGTCCGTACTGGTCAAAGCATTTCTGAACTTCCAGATACCTCCTACAGGGTTGTAATGGCATTCGTTGCCCGTTTTAAAGTTACAGGATATAGAAGGCGCTGCAGAAAAGAAAAGACAGGCACTACAGTAAAAGTAAAATTAACGTGTGCAAATGGATAAATATTAATAAAATAGTCTAGACACGCAATCAAACTTTAAAAATTAAAATAAAGAATTTGAATAAAATGTCTTTTAAATAAGTGTGTAATTTGTCAATACAAAATGAGCAATTAGAGTAGGCTGGTGCCTGTATACATTAATATAAAAATTAAGAAAAAGATTTGAAAAGAACTTTGAATGTCACCAAAGACGACATATATAAAGCAATGCAGGCTCGTTTTAAATAAGCCTGTTCACAAACAGTTGTATAAATGATTTTACTGTCCATATAATATAGCCCATTCAGCAACCAAACTTTCATAATACATGTACCATCCAGGGTATCAAAACCGATATTTTTAAATATTAATATATATGCTATGCACACTTTTACTATAAACTAAATAAAAAACTGAAAAAAAAGTTTTATTTTTACATGCTTTAATTTGATGGTTATCTGAAATTTCACGAAGACAATATAAAATGCAAAAAAAGTTAAAGAAAGATGAAACGTTAAAGTTATGTTGAGTGAATGGTAAATTATCATAACGGAATCTATTTCAAACACTAAGTTATAATGTCAGCGAAAAAAAACCTGTTGCAAATCAAAGGCAAAATAATGCTTAATCATGTAACATTACCCATTTAGTAAATAAATACCTTTACCTTTACACCCAGTATCGTTTCTGAGAATGACATTGTCTATTGCAACGATTGTGTTTTTAACCGTCGTCTTTTTCACACCAATAGTGACATTCGTAATAGAATATTCACTTAGAAGCTGAATGCATTCTGACACAATCCAATTTCCGAATACGCCAGTTTTAATTAATGATCTCTTCCCTCCAGCTTCGACTATTATCTCTACATCGACTTCTTCCGTTTTATGGTAAGATAGTTGAATATTTTCCTTGGATTCTTTTATTATGAATGTTGCAAAGGATTGTTCGTTGATCGACATTTTTGTGGTGTCAATGAAAATGAAGTTGCCTAAATGATATGAAAAATAATCATCAATCATTTAAATGTACAATTTAAGCATATCATATTTAAAATACAACTTCTGCAAGAAGGATATGATTTTTAAAGTTAAGTTATCTCATCAAAATAACACCATTTATTAATTGCAGCAAAACAACGGCATATTTAATTTTGATTTTGAAATACAATATCTGATTTTCAGTATGTTTAAAGGTCGCAAAACAATTATCACTTAGCGCAATCATGTCGCTGAAAATTATGATCACACGGATGACACTCGCATACCATTATCAGAACAAAAGCTAAAACCACTACTGCCTCCAAACCAAAAATTAAAGTCTTATAAAATTTATATAATGGTTTAAAATGGAAAACACAACATAATGTCAATTATTACATGAACTATAAATAGACGCAACGCGATTGGTCACACCCCCAAAATAACCGAGTCAATAAATCTAGATATTGACCCGCTTTCGCTGATATTGACCTGTCTATAAATAGAATCCGAAAGTTTCCATCTTTTATATTATTTATAGTTCATATTATATTATTATTATATATTATTTATAGTTCATGTAATTAAACAGTTATTTACTTATTAGCTGGGAAATATGCTGTTGATATTGACCGCAAAAATCGTTATTGACCTCGGCTATCGCCTCGGTCAGTAACGATTTTTTAGGTCAATATCACAGCATATTTCCCAGCTAATAAGTAAATAATTGTATAATATGTACTTCCAGCAAAAACTTACCATATTTATTAAAATCAGCATCATATTGTATTTCTCCAGTTAGTGTGTCAGCAGTCCTGCTTCTCCATAATGTTCCCGAGTTGATAAATCCACATAACATAGGGTTGTCAAAACTGCAAATATCCACGGCATCTAAACTTTCTGCAAACATTGAAAAAGGATTATATTAGAGGATTACAGTACTCAATATTGTACTTCCGTATGACCGACAATATCCAATTTTGTCAGATGCCAAATATCTAAAAAAAAATATACAGTAAACCTAGTCCTAATGATCTGCACATCACGTCTTCATATCTCTTGACCCTTATAATTTATTATGATTACAAAAAGTGTTTTTAGTTCCATCATTTTTAAATACTTTTATGGATATACAAATATCTACAATTGCTACACCATTTTAGTTTAGATGGACTTACCATTTCTGTAACTCCATTTTAACGTTTTCTAAAGCTTGCTAAATTTCAAAGTACCACGCCTTCAATACTGTTGACATTTTGTTTTCAAATCCTCTTTTATTGTCGGTCATCCTGATGACCGACATATTATAATCGACCAAACTTGAGATCTTTAGCCTGAACACCGGTTAACAGTGACTCACAGTCTAGCACGGATAATTTAGACTATGCCTCCTGTTCCGCATGCAAAAGAATAGTGTATAGGCTGACAAGAGAGCTGCGGCCGTTTAAACCTAGTTGGTTTAATGACTACCCATCTCTTCATTAGTTATTAGTTATGAACATTACATTTGACCTTTTCTTCGCAATTACTCATTCAGAGGGACATTTATACAATGCTCTTTTCAAAGATTTGCATAAAAGTGTTTAGTTTTGAGCTTTTTGCACAAAAACTGCCTGTTTTTGAGATCTATCTATTTCTCTGTTCTTTTGATATCCAAGTTGGAGCACTTATTAAAAGTCTTAAACATACTCAACCAAACCAAGCCTTCAATATTTTAATACACTTATCAACTTTTCTAAGTATACACCTGCGTACTAGGGCATTAGGCCTACTGGCTTGATAATTGAGCTATTGCTCTAAAACTTTCAATAAACATGCAAGTAATACTAACTGATTTATTAGTAAAACATTATTCAAAATGACAGACAAATGACTGCTCACAATTATTTAGAATACTGACACCCACAGAAAACAAATTCACAATATCAGTTAAAGACGAGTATTGCCACCTTCAGCGATGAACGGTTAAATCGCGAAAATATTGTTGAAGCGGAATTTTTACTATGGGTGATCAGTTATAACGCTGTGGGCTGGTGTGTCAATGCAAAAGAGGACTGTAGCAGTTTTAATCCAATGGAACTTATATTCTGCAGAATATCAGCGACCAGTCCTTGTTCCGGTTGTCCTTCCACGTCTCCAAGCACAAAGGCGCATGCAGTAAATGCATGGTGGTGCATTGTGTCATCGTTCGGCGAACACCAGACGTTTTCTTGAGATGAACAACGTCGGAATATTTCCATGGTGCGCTAGAACTCCGGATCTAAATTTAATTGTAAATCTATTGTGTGATCTTGGAAGAGGCGTACGAAACAGGAGGGACCAACCATGCAATTTGAAAATGGGCTTCTTCAGGAATGGGCTTAAGATTCCATAAATAAGTCATTCAGCACTGTATTAGCTCAATGAAATTCAATGTGTCTTTCAGTTATACGCGCTGTTGGTGTCATACTCTTTATTGACTGATGTGAATTTGTATTATGTGGGCCCCAGTACTCTAAATGACTGAAAGCAGTCAGTTGTCTGTCTTTTTGAAATCTGTTTACTTATAAATCAGTTAGTATTTATTGCATGTTTTATTGAAAGATTTTGGAGCAATAGTTCAATTATCAAGCCAGTAATGCCCCGGTACGCAGGTGTATACTTAGAAACGATATTACGTGTATTTGTCGTGTTAAGTGGTTTTCAAAGTGAAAAAAAAATAAACGATTGTTTTAAAATTCAAAATTGGTAACCATTCTGTACGTGCATCTGTATTTTTATAATTTAAACTTTAACTATTTAATTTATGTTACAAATTTCCCGATTCCCTCTCAAAACCACATCTATCCATGCCTTCTCTTCTTGGGATCTATAGTGAACGGCCGGACTAGTCGCAGTTGCAATCCAAATTGAGTTTAACTTGTAAAATATTTCCGGGGATACCCCTGACCCCATTGTCTGCTTCCCCTACACATGCATTATACTGGATCTGGATTCGGTCTTTTGTCGATACTAAACAGTAACATTATTTTAACAAGTACAGTAAGGTAAACAACACAAGCACTATCAGTCCTCTTGTTTATGTATTGTACATACAGAGAAATGTAAATGGAAAAAAAAACTTGAAACTTGAAACTTCAACTAAATTCACAAATGGTTTGTCAGATACGTGACATTGGTCGACTGAAAACTGGACAAATCCTTGACTTACATTGGTCCAAAAATAAATGCAAGCACGAATACATATTTATTCTATTAATTTATCTGCAAATGACCCACAAGCTTTTTGGAAAGCTAAAACTTGTGAAGTGTCTTATCTTTAACATTCTTTAATTCCATTTTTGATCATTTCAAATGACACGGGGGCGTTTGGCTTAGAGATCATTCAACAACAAGACAACATGACAACATGAACATTTTTGTTGATAAGAAGACTCGGCGGAGCAAGTGTAAGACTGGTACCTTTAACCCTTAGTGACAAATTAGTCTGAAAAGTAAATTTCCTAAACACATTTTACCTGCACAAGGTGTTGAAGAAAACTCAACATTATCAATTGCAATCGTCCCAGCATCATCACCTTTCGTTGCCACGAAACGAACGGTCTCTAATTCTTGTCGTATTTTCACATAATAAAATTTCCATGTATCACCATTGTCGCCGTTTGCTACCTCGTGGTCTTCTTGTATGACAGGATTTGATTCATACACTAGTTGTAACTATAAATAAATCAGTAGTATTAAGACACAATACTAAACAACTGTTAAACATAAATACTAAAAATATCTGTATTTCTAATTAAGACTAATAATTTGCTTCTACTGTGATCGATATGCAGGATAAGAATTCTTTTACCGCTAACAAAACTCTTTTATGTTTAGTTTTTTTTTAGTTCCGCCCATGGTTTTCTGATTAAGGAAAAACACTTTTCGCGTTACCGTTCGCCGCTGTTAATGGAACTGTTATGATTTAAAAATTAAAAAAACAATGCATTAGAAGCTCCATGAACACCGCCATAGGCATACCATGTACTGCTTATTTTTATAAATAGTAAATTGCGCTCGATCAGAGCGGGTGTAGAATAATGTATTAATGTCCATGAACAGGCTGAATCAAGCAAAACCTGTAATATTTTCATTTACATTTCTTTTTGGGTTCGGTATTTTTTCAAAGTTTCTTTTTCATCTTTGTGTCATGTTCAGATAATTTCCAATTTCTCTTCTTCATCATTCCAGAAACAAGTGCTCTCAAAGAAAAGCGTCACACCATAGAAGTTCTATAAGTTTTACAAACATATTCTAAAAGTTTTCAATTAAACAGTATTTAACAATAATAATGTATCACCGTTAAAGTGCCGGGGTTAACTTCCCCATGGATTTTATAATAAAACTTCAAGCACTGGAGAGACGAGTCCTGCACATCGATGGATTCTAAAACCGCAATGTCACCTTCAGCAGCTTGATCGAAATCAGCATACATGTAACTTCCTGAAAATATTCATACTTTTATTTCATCATTTTTCAATTAAGGCGGAAAAATTAACGTCACATAATGTTTGTGTGAAAAAAATCAATCAAGCTTTGTGTGAAGACGTTGTGAAAATGGAACCTCGTTCAAATTATAACTGATACCGATGAGTAGACAGTCACATGCCACCAAGTTTATATAACCACTTATTGATGATTTTGTCAAATAGGTGCGAATTAAATGTATTTTCAGTGATCGAACCTCATCAATAGAACATGGTGTAGTAAAATTTGTAAAACAAAGTTTGCCGAACAACCAAATTAAAATGTACTTGTTGGTCACGTGACTGTCTAGTTACACGTAACTTACTTTACTTACTGACCCGAAGCGTAAATCCGCATCGCAAACAGTCGACGATGTATAGACTTTATGATTAACAACGTAACAACGAATTTTCCTTTACAGCCAACAATAGTTTCCAAACATATGGTCGCAAGGTCTGCTTGCTGCGACTTACCCGTCAATCCGTTGTAAACAAGCCACTTTTGTTGTGTGTTTTCGTCAGTAACAGAGCGGTAATAGTTGAAACAGTAGTCCTCGAAGCTGCATGTCAGCGTATCTTAAGAAAAGAATGATGTTAAAATTTTGTTGTATTTTTTTAAATTATATTTTGACCGAAAAAGTAAACATATTATACACAGCAACGCTTGCACAATGCAGAACAATACAGATTTCGCATATGACAATTAATGAGGGTCGGTCATGTAGGTTGTTTGGCGCGAGACTTTTGTCTATAACTTGGTCTTTATTGTCAGTTTCAATGTTACAGAAAATACCTGATGAAGGTTCAGTTTTTACTGCCACACGCATACGATTGCATATGCATTTTATATATTAACAGATGTCTTATTTCCATTGCGCTCGAGAGAGAAAAGCTTTGTGCCCATGCTTATTCAATCGGACCTACTAGAATACTTACTTGCACATGGCTGCGAGCTTATTTGGATGTCATCGACAGCCAACAGGGAAGTTTTCCTTTCAATCGTGCCTACAGTAGATAAACAAACATGTAATTAATAAATTTAAAAGTAACTAAAAGTAAATTTAAGTAATTCATAGCGTCTGAATAATACTATTTTAACTTGTACGTGTATAACTATGTCCGGAAGTATCATTTTTAATGAGGTTAAAATATCATAGGGAGTGAGGGAGTACACGCTTTTTTGGCATGCATACATTTGGTTCTTGCATTTTAGCATTACTTATACAAATTAGCCGAAAGTTTATAATACAACACTCGAATGCTCACCAATTATCGGGTAGGTGTAAAAAACAAATCATTGTAACAGTTAAAAATACTCTAGGTGTGAACATGTTTTTATGGCTGAATGTTTACCAAAGATACAACATCACGCATATTTTCCAATTTCTCGAATGTTGAAACAGAGAGAACAACGGCGAAAATTAACAAAGTTCGACGAATGTACATCAAACACGAATAACTGTCAGAACCGCCGCCAAATTAAATTAGATCTAAGTGATTAAAAGCAGGTTTCCATTATTAATTTTATATTATAAAATCAATCTCATTATAATTCATCGCAATAACTAATATTTTTTATCATCGCACGTACAACAAGCAATAGTCACTTGAATGTTTAAAGATTTAATGATGCATTGCAGCCTTCAACTACCAACGCTCAATACAATTTTCTTTTGCAACTTGTCGATCAATGTTTCATTATAGTTATGTATCCTTACTTTTGAAGTGACTGACAAAAGAGGTGTTTGTTGCACTTGTTGTGATGACACATACACGATTCAATAATAAATAAAGGGCAAAGGTATTGTTTATTTGGTATAGTTTTTCGGGTGAACATTCCCCATACTCGCCATATATATAACAATGATTACAACGACCATGATGAAAGAAAGTGTCTACATTTCCGTATAGCTTCGGGATTGTGCAAATGTCTAGATAAAAGATAAATAAAAAATATTTGTGTTCAAATTTCGTCATATATCGCATTGGACCTATCCGATATAAATTGTTTTTGTCGACAAATTCATTGGCTGGCAATCATTAAACAAAAATGGAGTAACCTTGATCACACAAATCACATTTTAACAAAAGCGCATAATGCAAAATTGTGTGTGATTTATCAAAGAGTACAATATTGCTGAGTGGAATCGGAAATGTTCTATTCTATTAAGGTTTATTCAACTCTTTAGAAAGTAAACGTTATAGTATTTGCAGCGTTTAGATACTATAACATTTTTATAACTATCAGTTTTATACCATTTTTAATATTCTTTACAAACCAGTATTTATCAGATTTTAGAATTTAAGAAAACTGCGTTTTATATCCAACATTTTTATATATTCAACTTTCTTAAAATAACTACATATATACATCCACTACAAAAACGATGTGGTGTGTGAAAATGTTTCCATTATATACAAAAATTGTAATACTTGTTACAACAAAGATCTTTTACAAAACAAGTAGAAATGTGAGAAAACTGTAAAAAAAACAAGCGAGGTTAGTTTTCATTTTGGCTTTTTTCATTTCTTTTTGGACAATATATAACACGCTTATGCTAATTTGAATTAACTTTATATACGTTAAATACTACATTTGTACGCATGCTAAAGAGCGTGAAATCCCTTAACCCCCGGTAAAAGTGACATTCAACAGAAACTCAATAAACTGAACGCGGGTATCGTTGGTCAACAATTGTACGTGTTTTAACAGAACAAAATCAACAAAAATATATTTCCGGTACTCTATTTGACATAGTTGACAAAGTTGACAATATTTCGAAAATAGTTTGACAAGTTTACAATTTTCCCATAATTTAAGTCATAAAGATCAACACGCACGTTTCAAAATAGGTAATATACGGCAACAATAGTCCCCTTACCGTTCTCGAAGAACATATCACCGCCGAACTTAATGGAAATTAGGTCATCACTGAATCCTGTCAAGTCCATACATGCTGCGGACCACTGATCCCATCTCAATCCCGTGGCCCTTGATTCAAAGACAAGGCTGCCATTTATTTCTATACGGAGTTTCTAAAACGTAGATTAGAGATAGAAAAGATAGAAAAGAACTCACAATTTGTAAATTTATGTGTATAATATAGTAAAATCCTCTAAAAATGTTTGATTAGAGGATTGTACTATATTATACACAGAAAAACAGTGTATCCACAAAGCTGAGCAATCATGAAATGGCAACTGTCAATTGCATTTGCACATAGATAATGTTCACATTTTATTTGGACAAAGTTCAAATAGGTCATCTTATATTTTGCTATAATTTAGAGCACATAAAGCTTAGAAGCAGCCAGAAAAAATGTTTTGTTTGTTTTTGTGTAAAAAGAACTGACAACTCACAGTTTTCTTTAGTGGAACAATTCCATCACTGATGCTGTAGTAAAACCGCAAATATCTGACACCTTTTCGCACGTTGGACAAATCAACAAGTGGTAAGCTACTCCCTTCTTCAATAAGCAAGTAATTCCCTTTAAGTAAAGATCATCTTTGTTTTAGAAAACAATATATTGTTTTAATTATTTGATTATTTATTTTTAATTATTTATATATTGTTGGACTAGAGGTTTAGTCTAGCTTTCACTAATCAATTACGAAATTCACAAACTTTCCAATTTAAATATAACGATGTTTGCATTGTTGTTTTTCTTTAACAATTTTCACCAGGTTTGGCTGCACTGAACTTTTCCTGCTAGGTTCTGTTTTGGATGTAACTAGAGCCCAAGATTATAAAACTAAGTTTTGAGATCAGTCTCAAATCTCAAGGATCTGATTGGATGAAATGGCGACTTGTCGCCATTTCAGCCAATCAGATGCTTGAGATTTGAGACTGATCTCCTGATTTAGTTTTATGATCTTGGGCATAGTTGCCTAGGTGAATACATTCCAACTCAAACACATACTTAACAATTTAATTTGCAAGAAAATTGAAGAAATCGATGATATTTCTGAAACCTGGGCCTCTGGAGTAAACAAACAAGATAAAAATGATAGGAATGAAACAAACTGACTGAGTCCTTAATCTTTTCAATACTTTCCTAGAAATTTCTCAGTAAGATTCATTTCCATGACTACCCATGAACAGTCTCAATTAAATCGAGCCTGCAATATTTTCATACATGTTTTTAAAGTTCCCTTTCCATTTATTTCTAAAACTCATAACTCCCCACCATCAACAACCTGCAACCAAGATGTTATGAAAATGTCATTGCGAAGGCTACACACTATCATGACGACAGTCTGTTCGCATTTATGGTGGTTTGGAGGGGGCGGAAACAAAATTTTCTCGAATTCGTAAATAAACTGCCATTTTTATTTCACAATTCATATCTTATTAATGCAGCTCACTTTACCAGAAGCATTGCCAAAGGTGTGGTCTCTCTGAACAAAGTTTTTATTATTTGGATCCGCTTCTCCAGTTATCATTGTTGCCGATGAGTCTCGGACTGAGCAAAGCACGTTTTCCAGTGGCAGCCAGCCCAAACATATGTCAATATTTTCGAATGTGCATCTGTATGCCTTATCATCATCTGTTATTAAAAACAACATTATTATCTTAAGGAGAAAATTTTAAAGCTTTAAAGGAGCCAAAAAATCCAAAGAAGTATTTTTATAGCAAAATGATTAGTAAAATAGTACACAAAATCTTTAAAAAAAACATACAAGTAAAATTATATTTACAATATAATATAAAAGATTAGATATTTAAAAAGTGAAATATACATCAGGAATGGAAACAAAATCCTGACAACTAAAGACACCACAAACAATTAACGAAAACGAAAACTCGACGGGTAACCACATTTTCCACAAGTGCATGGGGAGAGAGAGAACCTGGTCAGTCGTGTCGAGATGTAGACATGAGGATATCGTTAATAAGCGTGCTGTTGCTTGCGGTACTAGGCGCTGTGACTGGATACTGATACTAGCTAGGACAGTACTGGTTTTATTTCTGGTACTATCCTTTAACATTTTTCTATTATATTGGTGTCTGTTTTTAGGTTTTCATTCGCTGACAGTCCGATTTACTGTCTGTCATTCCTTCTTTCTTTGACTTCTTCCTGAATCACATTTACCAAGTGCGTTTTTTTCTTACAGAGCTCATTTAAATGTATCCAAAGAGCATGTTTATTTTTAAAAAAATGTGTCCAGAAATAACTAGTTTGAATAGAAAATTAAAGGCGTACCTATACAAGGCTCAAATGAAAGTTCGATACTTTCGATAGCTGTGTTTGATAGAGAATTCCTCTCTGTTGATCCTGCAGGTGTTAATTCTATCACTAACAAGTATAACATATCGTTTCTCACTGGATTAGGCATTGGCGCACAGCCTGCAAATCATGAGAAAAAAACGAAATATGCATATCAGACCGGTGCAGAAAACAATAATTGTCTGAGGAGTCAGTGAATTGATAACTTTCAAAATGTGAAAGCAATAATTCAAACAGTGAAATAAATATCAACAATCAGAAAACACAACCTCTCCTCAAAGCCAAACGAATACTTTGGGTTAATAATACGGTCAATTTCAAAAAAGAACACCACAAAAATTTAACGAAACAGAAAAGTGCAAATACTGCTATTATGCGATTGCAAAATATCTTTACTTAATACCGGTATTAACTGCCTATTACGAAAAGTTGAGATGTCACTTACCATATTGTTTTTCTAGCCTTCGAAATTTAATAAAGTAACCCCCCTTTTCAACATCAACTTTAGTAAGCATACAAACAAAACCTACCTGTAAACTCTCCATATATAAAATCAAGTGAGCTCTTCCACAAAACTGACGTTATGTTTCCTGATGAGGCTTTTAAATGTATTGATAAACCATCTCCTATAGCCCGGAACCTAGAATATCTCAAGTGAAGGTATGTTCCAGCCGAGTAGGAAAATGGAACTGATTCTGCCCCGCCAGCCCCGCCAGATATCCCTGTATCTGGTTCCACATAAATACCGTCTAAAATAACAAAAATGTTTAATACATTTCATTTTCTCTGTTACGTTTATTGTTTTAATGTATATTATTATGAAAATTCTTATATGTTCCTTCTCTCCTTTTTATCGAAGACTGTTGATTGTATGTAAGGAACTTGGTTCTAACAGTTTTGTTTCCAGTATGTGAATTACCCATTTTAATTCATCCCATCCTTCATTTCATCATGTTTTTGAATGTCATCAAACAGGAAAAAAGCAACAGGATTTCTCGCTATTAAACTCACAGTTTCTTGGTAAACATGCATGTATTCCTTTCTAGGAGTCTTTTTTTTATTTTATGAATATATTTAAAAATGAAAAATGTCATAATTATGTCTTTTAACATTTTATTCCTTGATACAGCTGTCTTATAATGAACTTACACTGGCTTGACCAGCTAGCTTCTCCGTTCAATAAATACCCACACGTTGACCTCATAAAATTACAGGAAATACGTTTAGGTGCTGAAAAGGCAAACAGTTAATGTAAACTACAAACATATCTGACAAATTTCTTAAATTTTAAATAAAAATATAATAACGAGACATCCACAGTAAGTATTCTGACACAAAGTCAATGACGCTTCAGTGTTCTTCGTTCGTTGCCCCGGAAGGTTCCAAACCGGTACCATACCCTTGTTTAATTTAGTGTGTGTGTTTTTTTAGTTTAGTTACCTGTTGTTTGTTTCTGTTGTCGATAATGTTTTTATTTTTTTATTTGCTTTTTTACATTAAAGTTGAAATGTCTGAAATGTGTATTTGGCTATTTTTAAAGATTTACAATTTATAAATATATAATTTATATATATAATTTTCTATCAGGAGCTATCTTTCGCAAATATCGCTATATTTCAGGATATTGTTCTACAACAGATTAAAAAATCGTTCAAACTTCGAATCCAAATGATCGATAATTCATTGCAGATTTACCAAAACTCATTTTAGTTTTGATTGTTTAATATACCGAATGAACATCAATTACACTTACGACATGCTATTGTCTGTGTTGCGTAGAAACTGTCCAAACATGAACTACTTTTCATTGGACTGAACTCAAAGTCACACTGCCTCACGTCAGTCTCATCTCCAGAACACGTGATGCTGCTCACCAATCGTGGAAGTGCTTCCGGAACTTCTGAGTCGGTATCAAGGTATGCGGGCCAACTGTGAATAATTTTCATTCAATCTCAAAAACAGTTACATAGATCATTTAAACCGATATGAAAATCTGAAATATCGTAATTTATAATAAAAAAAGCTACCTACATATTTAAAGAAAGACATACATGTTGAAACGATTAGACGCTAACCGAAAATGAAAGTCCCATTCTAACTGAAATCCGGCGTTTTACGTGAATATTACCTACCAAATGCTGAAATTCAGTTACACATAAGAACAGTACGGTGACCGACGGCGGCTTGAGCATTTCCGAAAAAAAAATCAAATCAGCAATTGCAAACAATACACAAGCACCTACCCAAGGCCAAGTGTTTTGCAAATTATATTAGCGGCTGCTTGCGACAAGTCGCCGCACATTGTGCCAACTTCTCCCTCTGACATGATCTCGATACGACCAACATCATCCAGTGACACTGATGCTACACCTCGTACTGAAAACATTAATTCTGATGCGACTAAAAGAACAGAGTACAACAGTATAAGGAACTCTATCTTCCTTAGAAAACCAGTCAGTTATTTGATGTTTACAAATATTCATCAAGCATTCAGATTTCACAGAAAACAAAATAAATGAAAATGTAAAAACAGATATTGTTTTTAGTTCCATAAAATGGTGTTGTTTTTTTTCAAGGTCAGAAAAAAGTGAAAACAAGGCTTACCAGTTATAGGTATGGGATCGATTGATCGTATTTTATCATTATCCAATAACATATAAACGTTCTATTTAAATCAAAATATTTATTTTGATTTAGACCCTTTTATCATTCACATTATTCCAGAGATCCCCTTTATACTCGTATGTTAACGGCAGCATTGGTTATATCATTAATTTATGTTGCATAGAACTTTTCCCACTCTTCTGGTATAATTTAACTTTCAAAGATGTGCATTTTAAATACTTGCATTACAATAATATATGAAAATGAAACTGTTACAAAGCAATCAAACATGAAATTTGACAGAGACTGTTCATGGAAAACAACTGAATGCATACTGATGCCAACACCACCTAGCACTTTTACAACTTAACTCAATTACAACGAAAACAGTATAATAAAGTTTGCTTCATCACAAACAATGGTGTGCATACGATCTAATAATAACTTGATTAGCGGTATATGGTCCACACAAATAAAATGAAATCATAATTAAAAAAACAAAAGGTGAAAATGAACAGTGCCCTTATGTAATAAAACTGAGCATGGAAACCAGTCGCCATTTCAGCCAATCAGGTGCTTGAGATTTGAGACTGGTTTCTAATCTCACTGGCTTAAAATACTGGGGATGAATGTGATCCTAGCAACGTTTTGTCGTCAATATTTAGTTTTGATTAAAAGAAAATTCTAATTATATAACTTACCATAAGGAATTCTGTGTGCAATAAGATCATAAACGACAGCTTGAGATTCTATATGGACGTCGATCTATATAAAAAGATATCACAAAAGTTAAAAGATGAAAATTGTAAACAAAATATAATTTGACTTCCATCATTGAAAATCACATTTTATTAAAACTGTGCACTGGTTTGTTTTGCAATCATAATGAATGCGCGATATTTCACTAGAATCTCTTACTTTAAGAAAGCATAAACCATTACACGTATGTTTTTAACTATCTAAACTTGATTTTAAAAACTTCAAACATTTTTACTTACATAACCTTTTGCTTCATAAACTTTCACTTCTGTGATATTACAAAGTGTTTCTTCAATACCAATACCAACGTCATATGAGAGGCCTAAGCAACCGTTCATTAAATAAGTTACTTCAGCTACCAGTGAATCTTCTGTAAAGTATCAGAGTATTTACCAATCTCATTAGGTGACTTAAAATTTAAGATGTAAAATTTCTTGAAAAAGAATTTTTCAGTCAAGCTGATGAACCAAACTGCATCCTCAATTTAATAATAACCGGCACGTTTACAAACTTAAAAGGTATGCAGTTCATTTATTACCAAAGACTGATCTCTCGAAAAAAATAAGTCATTAACATTTTTGAAAAAAAGAAAGTAGGACTGGGTGCAGTAGAATTCGCCTAGAATGCTTCCTTCATAATTCCTTGCGCTTTCTAGCAACAACTCTGGTCAAGTGTGCTTTATGATCACAAGAATCCATTTTTAAATAAGAGACACTTATTTTCCTTAATTGATACTGTAATATAATTTGACCAAAACTTAAAATATAATTATCGGTGTAGTTAGAGCATTGGTTAAGTATAGTCGTAGTAAAAGAATATTTATCATTTTTACATATGCAGAAGTATAGACTGTTATCAAATTGACAACCAACACATACTTTTATCTCGGACGTACAGTTTTACCGTTGTGCACTCCCGTCCAGACATATCGCTCTCTTCCTTGTTTGAAGAAAGTCTTAAACTGGCGTCAACTATGAATGACGAACAAGCGTTCACTGGATCTATAATTAACAAAAGGTGCAACAAACAATCTGAGTAAAATACTAAGACGATCATAAATAAGGGTATAAAAACAAAAAGCTACCAGAAACAGAGGGGACAGTCGATCTTAATAATGAATTAAAACACTGAACTGCTGAATTTAATTACTGACATTCCTTACGGCGCTTGTTTATATTGCAAAGTTGTTCGTTACAACTTACATTGCCGAAAAGAAATGCTAAAACCACGACCTCGGCTAAACACATCGGATTTAAATTTCACAACGACTGAATTGCCTGTTGTGTTGAATGAAGAAGGTATGTAACCACACTGATGTCGTGTTATGCCTTTGGAATCTTCCAAAATCTACAAAAGACAATACAAATCGGTTTAAGAAGCTAGTAATGATAAATCAAACCATTGCTACATAAGTTTAACAAATACGATTTGGGTTGCCGATGCTCCCATCGGCTGTTTCACAAAGGATCGCAAAAGATCAAACAAAAGAGAGTTCTAACAACAGATTTTAAAGAATAGAACATAACCTGGTGTTGCAAAATATGCATTATCCTGCTTTAAACATTATTTTTGAAGCACTACTTACATGCAGACCACATTCCTGTTCACTGCTATTGCCTATACCAACATCAAAGTCCTCCACTTCAAAGATTATGACATGATATGGTTCTACATATATGCGCCATTCACAATCGGAATGTAAAGGGTATGGCTTAGGGTAGTTTTCAGTCATTATTCTTCCGCTTGGTCCCGTCATGTTATATCTGCAACCTATAATGCAAGGTATTTTGTATTCGAATCACAATATCCTTTTATGATTTAAGTGACATAATCTACAATTAGGATGATTCTCCACAAAATTTCATATGTTCAGATTTGTTGTCCGCTTCTGCCACTTCTTGCAGGGATGTTTAATATATTAAGTATTTCTTATAAACACTTGATTTAAAAACGAAATATATATATTTTCAAAATTTCTCTCAGTAACGAATTATCACATTCCAGCAGTTTGTAATTACCAGAAAACCATTACATAAAATCAATAGTCATCACTTAACAAAACAGAATTATCACTTGGTTTCCAATAATAATAATAGTAGTAGAAGAAGAAGAAGAAGAAGAAGAAGAAGAAAAAGAAGAACCTGGCGAAAATTGAAAATATTTTAGGGCAGCAGTAAAAACACATACATGTAGTATTGAAAAAGTATTATAAAGACAAATATGATGAAAATGGAAATTTGAAAACCAACAAGCAAGTGAAAAGCGAAAATATTGCCTGATAAATTACCTGCTGATATCGACTGGCATGAATTGTTTTTGCTCGCAAGTTGAAGTAATTTACAACCGTGCATGTATCTAACAGCTTGGTCGAAAGGTCCAAAACATCTAGAAACAATGTCTGCAAACAATTCAATAATGTTAACATTATGTGAAGAACAGTAACAAATAATAATATTAGGCCATCGCGATATGTTGTCTGATTTGCTAAGGTAGTAATATGCATTTCCATTACTACCCATGAACAGGCTCAATTAAACCGAACCTGCAATATTTTCGTATTTGTCGTGTTCAGTAGCTTTCAAAGTTCCCTTTCATCTATTACAAGATGGAGGTATTAATTGGTTTACATTTTATATTGTGTTTTGCAGAGCACATGCATGCAGATCCCGACGCTGTAAGTGACAATACCATAACAGATAAGATTTGACTATGAGATTTCTTTACACCAAATAATACCAAATTTTTGCTGTGTGTGCGATTGTTGCATGCAAAATTTTCAAGTAAAAGAGTGAGGTTGGTGCAACTTAGAACCTGCTTTCTGTGTTATCATTGGTTATATGTCTTTAAAAAATGGATCAATGTATAAACTCATGCAATTTTCTGGCCGAGTTTCCTGAATGTTGCTAGTCCTGATGTATGTATTCTTACATTTTGTCCAACGTTTGAAACTCGATAAAATAACAACATCAGACAACGTACAATAGATAAATAAATACTGACGTACGAATTATTTATGCAAGTTTCAACGGAAAGTGGCATTAAAGCCGACAGCTGGTTTTTACACGATCCAAACTTGCAAATGTAACAGCATAAATCGAAATCGGCTCTTGTAAATTCTCAAAAATGACCAAACTGAGTAATTCTAAAACAAACCTTCGCAGTGTTCACGACAAGGATCGGCTGCCGTGCCTGTGTCACACTTAGGTGTGTACAGAGCACACAATAAAGCCGTGGCGTCTAACCTGCACTGTTGCGAGATACTATTGTTCATTAAATAACTGCTGAGACTTTCTAATAGGAAACTATAGCTTTCTTCAAGATCGGATATTCCGAAAATTCCTGGTACGGTTACTTTGGAATAACCCAGTGCATCACAAACATCGATGGGGCTTCTGTGGCAAGTACCCTCTGCAAAACAATAGATAATATAATCACACGAAATCTTTCTTCCCAAAAAACCGTATGTCCACAAAATATCTTACATTTATACAATGATCATCAAAAGTTGACATTGTTTTTTCTCGGTGCAACCAAAATGATTGACAATAAAAATTGAAGTAATCAATATGTTTTATGTTCAAAGTTTCTTTCCAGATTTAGATTATGCATTATGTGCTGAAAGCACAAGTTAACGTCAAAACAAAAAAAATCATTTGAAATATAGAAATATTATTTCGTGCTACGTACCAGTTTTAAAAACAACGTCAGTATTAACAAGAAGTTCGATTTTGTCTTCTGAGCGTAAACCCCCTGACTCGATCATGCAGCTGTAAAAACCAGCATCATCAATGGCCACTCTGAAATAAGACGTCAGAAGCTTTTAGTTCTTAATAAATATCATGTTGTGTTTCTCTTGTTTTCAGTCAGGTGACCTTCTAATATGTGTAAAGCAAAGTATCTTTGAATCATAATAAGGCATCTAGCTACCAATTAAATTTGATTTAATATTTATGCTTTTGAAGTAAACTGGTAATTGAACAATATAGAACACAGTAGATTCTAAGTATACTATCATTATGTGATTTTCTTTTAAAAACATACCTCTTAATATTTAATTCGTAAGTTATGGAAGTCATGTCATCGTTTGTAACGGTTGATACGGAATATTTATCTACAAGACCATTTCCAAAAACTTCTGTTCTCTTTTGATTAACAATCTCACTATTTCGTGCAATCTGAACTCCCTTTTTATACCAAAGAATATTTACCTGAAAACACGATATAACAAGTAGTTGGTGAAAAGTTCAATATTTTCAGTTATCATAAAAAGAATATATAATACATAAGTGTGACAAACTTTTTTGAAAAACAAATAAAGGTCAATTTTGTTGTACGGAAAAGAAATTGTATCAAATCAACCTGATCATCAAGAGAACATGACCATGGTTAGTGCATAAAGATGGCAAGACGATGCGGTTATCACATATAATTCGCATGTACATAACTGTGAACTAAAGAATTAACTTCCTATCAGTCAAAATGGTATGATAAAATCTTTGGTATATTGTTTAATAAAAATATTTTTTTTTATACTTTGCTGAAGTTTTATCGAACTTTCTAAATGTTGTTATATTTAGAAATAATTATGAATGATCGTTTAAACTAGTATATACAGTAGAAATCTGGACAGATCAAGTAACAAAGAAGCAGTATACTTATCACAATTAAGAGGTTGTAAAATTATCACATCGTTTCGGTAACAAGTCTGGTGGTCTTTGATTTACTGATTTGAAAATAAATGAGATTTCCAACTGGAAGCACATGTGGTATTCCATCAGAAACATATTTTTAGTTGTTCTTAAACGTGATATTTTGATTTCCCAAATGTGAGCATTTGTAATTGCAATTGATTTTCCTTTGTGGAACAAATATTAAATAAAACAGCTGAACGTCGGTATAAAAATTGTTCATTCGTACACCGAACAGAACAGAACGAAAAATAAAGCACATCAAATATTTGGGTTTGTATTTCGTAAAACTGAAGCCTGACATTTAATATACAAGTACCGTTTATAATGGTTATTTGATAGAAAGTTTTGTTGATGCAGAATTTGAATTATGAAATATATAAACAACTTTTAAAACATCTCACAAGAGAATACGTTGGAGAAAGTACGATGTTATCACAAATAAGCGAAATGTTGTTTTTTATACTTTTTAAGATCAAAGAATTAAAATACACAATATTTAAAAACTTACTTCACTTTCTGTACTTTTCTTCACGTTGCACTTCATTGTACCAGTGTCAAAAACCCGGAATGTTATTTTATCTTCACTTATTGATACCGTTGCAATGTTTCCTGAATTGAACAATAATATGTTAAATTGGTCAACAACCTTAAACTCAAACCCAAAATCTTCCGATCAACAACATTAATAACGATGTTTTTATCTTCTTATTATAATTGTTAACATCCTCCGGTTGATTAATAATATAATGTGAAGATCTTTTAGCGAATACGTTCCGGTGCATAATAATGTTATAATACATTTCAGATGTATTCAAAAAAGGATTAATGTATTTGACTAAGTTGAAAAAAAACGAGAATACATTAAATAGTTTTACCAGGAAGATTTCCGAATGGATGATTAACTGCTGTGTTGGGTGGTGTGATGATTTCTGAAAAACAATTATAAGTTAATTAACATTTTCTCTTCTAGGAAGATCATATCGGAAGTTGTTTTTCAATAAAACTCAGTCACGGGCATTTTAAAATGAATAACTTTAACATTACAATTCATATTCTGTGATAAAATTATTCAAATTGGCGGCTCTGACCTGAACACGGTGATACCATCACATTGTCTATCACAAGAATTACACCATTTCCGAGTACTGTAAACACTGGCACATATCTTCCAAACTCGATTGTCTCAGATGAACCGTCCCACCGACTGAAATGAAAACCAGAGATAAATATTTGAAACAGCTAATTGATTTCAAGATGAACAGAAGCCGAAAAAACATAATACAATTATACAACAAAATATTTTCGGCAACCGCAATCACACCTGGCCCCAGAATCACAAAACATCTTATGCTCAAACAAATTTTCAATTCTGTATTGTTTGTTCAAGTTCTGAAAACATGTAGGTAATTTACATTGGAATAAGTAAAAATGGAAATTCTTAAATAAACATTAGTTTATTAAAAATATCATTTTAAATAATAAAAAATGAATATAATCTGAAAAAGTTTTGGAAATATGTCATACGTGAAGTTTTCTGTAAACTGTATAGTCATTGTAAACCATCCCGAGGCAGCCAATATATCGATATATTTTTCGTAGATATTTCCTCTTCCGTAACGGTCAACAAGGTTTACTACCATAAACACATAGGCTTCGAAAGGAAGCGTCGTGGGTTCTACTAAAACTAAGAAATCCAATGAGAATCCGCAAGTTTTATTCGAAACATCAAGCGGCCCTGAGGTAAAATTCGCTTGGCTGTTTTCATTGGAACGATAGTAAAGCACTCTATCTGAAAAAAAATTTAGTTATTAGATGACATTTTCAACCTTCGGAGAAAGAAAAGAAATAATTAAAACAAATACTTCAAGTACATTTGTCAATGCCATACTCATATTCTAAAACCAAAGCAACTATTTGAACGAATAATTCTTTGGAATCCGCTGGATTTTGAGTGCGAGGTAAGTGAATTGGAAGGACAAAGTTGATTCAACATGTAGATGTTTAATTAAATTACGGTTTCTTTTCGCATTTTTGTTGCACTACGGTGGCGGTAGTTAAAAAATATAAAGGTTTCGAGGAATATCTGGTATAAGAACTAAACTCTACGATCAGTTTCTTTTAGTACTGCCATCGTGTTTAAATTGATCGAAAATTGATGTGTTTGGTCTAAGTGAACTATTTGAGTACCTACGATTATTATAAACTGATTTGTTTTGTATGTTTACATGCCATTGTGTGTCCCGTGTGTCAGCTGTAAAAGGTCTTCTCGTACATTCAATCATTGCTGTTATTAAGTACAATCTTTAAAGGCTTTTAAAAGCGATATGTATGTTTAAATATTGAGTTGCGCTCAATCTGGAGCTGGGCGGCATGGACTGTAATTTGCATTTCCAATTCTGCCCATAAACAGGCTCAATCAATATATTGATATATGTCGTGTTCGGTGGCTTTCAAATTTCTTTTATCATATAATTACAACAATTATGAGAATGTCGGTGAGTTGATGTTGATTTATCGATCAAACATGTACATTATTTCTGATATGAGAACCGGAAGTTAGGTTTGTGAACACAGGAACCATGTTTACTGATAAAAGATGCTAACATTTAATGTTCTCTTTTCGTTTACTGTCTGTAGTGTTTTGTTTTGAAATACGTCAAACTGTATAGCTCTCTATCTCTCTTTTTATTCGCTCGGTGAGTAGGATAGGTTTTCAAGCTTTTTTAGAAATATGCATATTCAACCTTCTAACTGAAAATAGGCCATTTAAAAAATAAATAATTAAAAAGTGATATTAACTTGTAGAATATCTACATTCAGAAAACAGAACTTCCTCACACAGCCAAAAAAACTGATAGGAAAAGAGAGCACGGGTTAATATTATTTTTATGTTCACAAAAAACACAAACAATTAACGAAAATCAGAACCTGAAAATCATGTTAACTCCTTTCGACAGTATTTTTTCAAATTGATGTATGGTGCTTGGTCTGTACGGTGACATGACCTTAACCAAGTCATTTTACGAAATTAAACTGTTCGAACAATTTTATCATTAAGTTTATTTTATTGAATAAATAACACATTAAATAGGTACCTGTTCCATCTTCAACCCGAGACTTTATAAGCACATTTAAATCGTAAACCGCATAAGGAGTCGTTACGAGCCGTATTCCATCCGAGAGTTCATATCCACAACCATCGGTGTTAAAGTTACATTGGAAAGAATAACCTGTAAATATAATAATTTAAAAAACATATCCCATTGAAAAAAATCTGTATATGTTTACCACGAAAGGTAACAAAGATGTTCTTTAGTTTAGTGTTAAGTCTGAATGAGAGAATGCAAACAATTACGACATATTGTTCATATTGTTTTCCGGTTAACGTTGTTTATACTAATTAAGTCTCCACGTGGCTTGTATCATTTTATATAGAGAGAAGTTTTGACAAGTGTAATGGTACTCGTTTTCAAAAGTACAAAGTTCGAAACATGTCTGATCTAAATTATCATTTTATATTTTCTTTCATTTTTGTTTTAATTTCTATAGGACAAGTGGAATTGGAACATTTTTCTATTGGTTAACTGGGACTATTAATTATTTTATCATATAAATGAGCCTTTAACATTAAGAGGTTTTGACGAATCTTGCAAGATCTTTTATACTTCTTTCAATGTAAATTCGTCAATGCAAAGTTCAATACCTAAAGGTATCCGTTTACTCGCATGCGATATATCAGCCAATTAAATAAACTTTAGCAAATGACTACTAACGGTCATGATGTTCATGTCAATTCAAAACTTTGTCAAACAGGAAAATATTAACACTATGTAACACAAAACTTGATACATTGTGACGCTACTTTAGGTATGTATTATTTTATTTACCACAATCTATTTCGTCTTTGCCTCCAGGACAATCAGAAAACTTATCACAGTACACGTTATTGTTGGGAAAGCACAATGTTCGTGTATGACCGTCGTTATCTTGAAAACTGCACGAGCTGTTCTCACAGCTTCCTAATAAAACAATCAACAATTCGAAAGTTATGATATCGATATGATATATTGTTATCACTCAGTTAAAATCGTTTAAGATTTATTATCGTTATTAGTATTATTATTATTATTACTAGCATTTTGTTGTCATAAAAAGTGAACAGTGCATGCTATTATTGTCAGTACTGTTATCAGTAAAATAATCCGTTACCGATGTCATGCTGTGATGATAACGTATATCAGGGCTATCTAATCAACCTTTTTTGGGGTTGTCCCGGTTAGCTGAATTGGTTACGTTGTCGGAACTGCAGTGCTAGGCGCTGTCGCCGTGGCGGTGCGGGTTCGCTCCCAGGTAGAGGCAATATAATTTAAGATGAAATGAATAAAAACAAGTAATGTATACATAACCATTGTCCTCCGTTTTACAACCAAAACTTCGAGTTTGTTAGCTTGATAACTCATGCATTATGGGTTATTTAACTGCTCTAATAGCTATAGTTATTATTGCTTTCAAGCTAACAATATCTACTGTAACATAGTTTACAAATTTTAAACTACTAAACTTTAGAACTCAGGAAACAATTTACCAAGGTCACACTCTCCTTGCGTAACCTTTACATCATCGACGACCAGATGTGTCGGCGTCCCTTTTATGTACTGGGACTCAAACAAAATGCTGTATTTCCCAACTGGCATATTAATCTTGATTTTTTGTAGTTTTCCTTGGGAATGATAATCGTCGAAGACTTCCAGAACTTTAAGGCTGTTCGAAGAATTCATTATAACCCGGAACAAGTTGTCGTTGAATTCTCTAAGAAGTGTGAATGTGAGGCATGAAGTACTGTCAACATTCATAACACGAGTTTCTGCATATGAGAATGGTTGTAGTCCCAGAATCAAGGATTCAGAATCAAGGATAGCTGTAACACGAGAAAAATCTAGACACGTAAGCTATGTGCTCGCAAAGCTGGCGTGCCGACTCATGAGATTGTCAATTTCAAGACATGGAATCCACAACATAGTATTTAACTTTTTCTTTTTATGTAATGTAAAGCTTATCTTTTTCTTTCGTTTTTTTCCTTTTTGGCTGGTTTAAAAACGGTTTATTTGTCGGTCACGAACTGATCCTCGTATGTTTATATGTCTTTGAAATTATATAGAAGATTCTAAAATGGCAAATATGTTAGAATATTGTGAGACGGTTTGATGTAGTTTATTTAGCCCGGTAAAAGCTAGTAATTATTGAAATGACAAAAATGGTTTCACTACACTAATATATTTCGTTCGTTAATCTATCAGTTATTTTAGTTCATGAAATAAACTCACCATGGGATCCTTCCTCTACGTTTGCGTTGAACAATGACCATCCACAAGCATATTCGTCATCAAAGCTGCAAGCCACATTTGGTTCTACAAAATACAAAGTGCGAATTGTTGTTATTAATGATTAAAAATTATTTGGTAAGAGCCGTGTGTCGCTCCAGAAAATGTAAAGGTAGACTGTATTAATCATCTACTTTGCAAACATAGATACAAAAAGCATACAGTATTAATCATTTTCCACTTTGCATACATACATGTTATGAGTTTATTTTAAATTTGAAAACTCTATCATTATTAACGTATAAAGGAAATTCAAAATTTACTTACGACAGATTGCATACTCAGCATTCGGACAGACATCTAAATGACTACATATTCCAGTAATTGGAAAACAAAATGTAATTCCTCGATTATCGCAAAGAAACCCGCTTGTGCCACAATCTACAAATCGAGAACTTTATTGTACAGTATAAATTATATTGACATTATAAAGTGACTAGTATTCAAATCAGAATATTAACTATCAATGTATACAACAATATAATGTGGCAAATAAATTCAATATTGTTTGTTTCCTTTCTTTTATTTAATCTACTGTCATTATTTTTGATAATTGACATATTTATTGTAGCGTTCATGTCTTTCACAAATAAGTAATTGAAACACCTTTTCTTCAGAAACAACCAAACGCTTATATTCTTTATGTCTTTCGTGAAATGTCAAAAGGTAGTATTTATTGCGACACTGACATAATGTGCGTGAGCCTTTTGAGCTGAAGGAAGCTGTCATAGAAGCTCGCCTTCCTCAGCCTACATCTCATATCGGGAGAGTTTATGATACAGAATTATTCTCTTTGGCGAATCTATCGCCGGTCCCCAAGCCAGTTGGGTGGCTTTAATAATAAGCTGGAAGTGATCAAATTCTCAACATCAAAGAGAAAGGGGGGCCCAATAATACTGAAACAAAAAGTCCTTTAGTGGTGTTTTTTCTAACGTGTTACAGTCAAAAACAACTGTCTATGACTTAAGTCCAATGAATGACTTACCTATATACTCGCAGTCTCCTGGAAATAAGTTTACGGACTGTAAGTCGACATATTCTGCATCGCCAACCGAGGCTTTCGAGCTTATCCAAATTTTACCAGAAATCTCTGGAATCTAAACGATACAAAACCTATTTATTGTGATAAGTTTTATCGTTGCTTTCACTCCCAAGACCTAAGATCAGCAGTTTGTTTTTTAAATATGGGTTACAGTGTAATGTTTCCGCCAAATATTCAGACGCATAATTTAATTATTTAACGAGTAGGAGAATGCAGAAATATAGTCTAAGGATAACTTTAGTTTGTATGGCAGTGAAAACCCACAGGTAGTATATCAAAATACGATTTCGCCTGAATTTTGCAAAGATAACACATTTATGCATGCTGATAATAACGCGTAATCTATATTTTTCAGTATATTTTGCTTTTTTAATAAACGATGTTGTTGTTTTTTCACAATCTTATTCATAATGAAACAGGAATTTATGTCAGCATCTAGACTTCTTACTTTACGAAAATGGATTGTGTTCTATCATGAATATTATTAATTGAAATCTTAATTCCTCAATGATTTTACAACAGAATATGAAACTATAGGTATTCTGCCAATTCTCGTGTAAGAGAAAGTTAACGATGAATTTACTCACAATATCGAATTGTTTTCTATTTTGTTTTATTGACCAAATTCATTTGAAGGAATTATTGAATTTTAATTGTTTCTCAAATTTTTGATTTTCTTTAAATAAAGGTAACCTTCCCAACTATAGTTTTTTAGAAAAAAAATACATTTAAGAAAAATCAAAGCGTGTTGAATTTACTGATAACAATTTACCTGTAATTGTACCGTTTGCCATTCCGCGGAGTAGAGCGGCAACTGGTTACGTCTTAACAAAATTTCTTTGTCATCAGAAGATTTCTTTAAATCAATTTTAAAGATGGGTGATTTTTCCAAATCGCTGTAACTAGAACGAGCTTCAATTTCAAAACACATTCTAGAAGTCATTGGCACATCATAGTGTGGAAACCATAGCTCTGCACCTGACATGTAACTTCTCAAATACGATCCTGAAATAATAATAAACATTGGAAAAATAAGTTTTCGGAGAATGGAAAGACTTGTGCCCAAGGTTATAAAACTTGGAACGGACACCAGTCTCAAATCTCAAGCATCTGACTGGCTGAAATAGCGACTGGTCAGCCAATCAGATGCTTGAGATTTGTGACTGGTTTCTATGCTCAGCGTCATAACCCTGAGCATTGATTAGGACGAACCTAATGTAAACGCACACAAGTATCTAGGATAAAACTAAAAGTATATTGTCAAACTTGCGAAATTTTATGCAAGATTCTGGGAAGTACTAACCTTCTTCATTCCACTGCCATCCATCTTTTATGATATAACCACAAAGGCTTATATCATCAAAGCTGCAATTTATGTTTTTCTCTGAAATGAAAAGAAATATAAAATATTGTTTATATAGGCAATAAATATAAACATCATTTCTAACATAAATCCAATTTTAAAAATGCAAAGCCAATTTAAATGCTTATTGACAGTTGCTATCTTTAAGGCTGTCGAAACGGTATGTTCACACTTGAAAAACAATTTAGTGAAAAACATTAACTACTTATATTTGTTCAAATTATTTAAAAGACATACCTGGACATGGACCATGCTCTAAATAAATGTCATCTATATCTGCATCAACATTTGATGCGATAACTGACACATTGACATATGCTTCTGTCGAAACGAAAGCCTCTTTACATACTGATAGCCATACGCCAACTCTTGTAGTGTCTTCGACTAGGCTGGTAATTTGAACGTCCGTTCTCATTTTCAAAGCTTTAATATATTACAAATATGTAAAAAATTTATTTTAATTTGTATTATGTTAAAACGCGTTGTAAAATCTTCCCAAATATTACTTATCTTATCAGTGTATTTTGTGCAGGTCTGTTACAAATAGTGCAATTATAATTCTATATAATTCAAACAAAACAGTCCATAATTCTTTTAAATGAGTATTTTTGTTTATTTAATTTGCACCAAAATAGGTAAAAATTGCTATATCACAAATACGATAATTGCACAGTTAACCTTACTACCCTAGATGCCATTAAACGATCCCAATCACTTATCTAAAAACGCAATAATCATAAACAAAAAATCGTAAAGTTACCCGAAGCTGCTGTTACGACCTTTGAAATCCTATAAAACATCAAAACATGCATCGTTTGAGGCTGATTCGTATTAAACAGAAGTATGTTGAAAGATGCGGTGGTCTTTTCGGTATGTTCGGTGGTTGCAACAGCCATATAATGGCCTGAAAAATTATGAGAATTTATAATAAATCAAGAAAATATTTATGCTCTATAGGAAAACAATTCACAACGAACCCAACCTCAACACGCCGCCTTGCCCCGGGTTAGATTACATTTAATTTCACAGCTGAATATGACAATATATACATGTAGTTCTTTCTAAAACATGTTTGTCATAAAAAAAATTCTCTAACTATACGTGACAGGCTTAACCACACTGAACCCTCAATATGTTCTTATATGTTGTTTCCTGTAGCTTTAAAAGTTCTCTTTATATATTCGAATGATATAATCACCTTGTTTGTTTCTGAAAGTGTGATCTACCAAAGCATCTTTATTTTGAAGTCCCCCTCGTCTCTCCCAGCGGTAGGAAGATCCGCATGTCACATTGGTATCCATAGTAACATGAGTTGTGTAGCCACATAAACGATGCTCGTCTTCGAAAGTGCACCTCGTGGGTTCTAAAAATAAAATAATTATAATCGTTTGCTTCTACAAATAAAACAAGAGATAATAATCCGCAATTGCTTTTTCTTATTAAACCAACAACAGTAAACGGCGAAATATTAATTGATGTCATATTAAACAACACTAAAATGGGAGAAGGATTGTATCGACATTTGTTTCCATATGAATACTTAACTAAGCGGGTGCTTGGTGAAGATATCAGTTCTTAAAACTTATTTTAAATTCGGATCAGCCATTGTAAACGAGACGAAGTTTTCAGTTTCATTTATTAAGAAAAGAAGTCCCCTCTTTGGCAGCCAGTTTCTTTTATAGATCTTATTTCTTTATCTATTGTATTAAAATGTTTAAATTCGGACAAATCATTCAACTGAAGAAGTTCGAAACGTTTATTAGGTAACCAAGCCAGCCTGTGTAACTATTTTGCTAAGGCTCACTTAAAATATCGTACAAATAAACATTTTTGAATTCAGGCATCATTTGCCTTGACGAAAGTTTTAAATACATGTATTTCTAAAATAGAATAACAAGTCAAGATCCCGCTCAGGGCTGTCATATTTTGACAGATCTAATTTGTTTGAACTACTTAAATACTATAGCCAGCATAGTATACTATAGGAAATAATATATTACTTCATTCTCATTCCTAGGTGAGGGAAGGCTGTGTTTTTAAAATGTTTAACCCGCGCATCATATTTATAAACTAACAAGCGTTTCCAGGTCTTACCTGGGCAACTTCCTTCTGAAAAGTTGATATCGTCAATATACACTGTATGGATATCGGTTAAGTCACCAGCGCGCTCCTTAACCGATTCAAAGACAAGTTGTGCTTTATCTAGCACAACATTCTCCAGTTGTAGACAAACAGATTCTGGAGTGTCGGTTAATGATTTAATACTAAATCCACCCTTGATTATATCCAATTTGGTTTCATCTCTTAAAAGGTAAACCTGAAAAAAAGTATAAGTATAAAATAAGAGAGAAGTGATATTTCATTCTGCGTGTAACATCGTCTCAACAAGTCTTTATTTCAGAACCTGTTAACATTTCTAGAGCGCGTAGCAATGTTTAAAATTCTAACGAACGGATTCATGGTAGCGTTACCACTGATACCCGGATTAAAAAAAAATCAATTGCAGTTTGAATCCATTTTGCTTCAATGTATTTCTAAATTCTGGTATAATTTACAAGTTACAACTTACTCGTATCAAGCCATTCCAATTTCTCAATTTTGTTCCTGATAACAATTTGCTTGACTCATAATTTTATTCAAACGAGACGGTTGTTTGGACGGGTTCAATTCACTGAATAAAGAGTATACAGAACTAGTAGCGACAATTATTGCAAATGATATCAAAAGGATTACCGGTTTCTGTATACATTGCAGGTATCTTCCTAACGTTTTGTTGCTATGAAATGTCGCCTCTTTCTGTTTTGGTGCAAACCAGGCAAATGCAATCTTTTTATCATTTTAACTGGGCAGTATTCAAACATTTTTATTAAAAAACGTGAAATCTTATATTGTGTAGATTAACAGAACACTAAACCTACATGTATATCATACGAATATAACTTCTCTTAATAAAACCAAATTCTACAGGTTATTTAACTTTACAATGAAGCATATACTCGTATATAGATGAAAGCAACAGTCATTTCAGGCGATTTTGTTGTCATGTGTAACAGTTCAAATTCGACATCGCAGTGTGGAAAAACAGAAGTACTTTGCTTTTCTCTAACATCACATAATTGCTGATTTCAATCCAGATGCTCTATTGTCAAAAAAATGAATTAGTACCTACCATTTTTCATGACAATTACAATAGTTAATGTTATTTGACGGTGGTTCTAATAAGGTTAAAAGGTTATAAAAGGTTATGGGTTTATAGTCTGGTTCGTACGAGACATATTCACCCGACTTTCACATTTACCCCCTGATCACTGGATATAAGTCATCCGTTAACAGTCGGCGCCGAAAGCAGCCACGGAACATTGGCTTATATTCCTCACAGGTACCCATTTATACACCTGGGTGGAGAGAAGCAATGAAGGCTTAATTTCTTGCTCAAGGAAATTAGCGGCCGGAATGGGGCTCGAACCCGGGATCCCTCGATCCCCAAGCGAGCGCTATACCACTGGACCACCGCTGCCTTCAAGGTTCTAGCATTCTTGAATGGTTCTTACATGCCATTTTGTTGAATCGGTTGCTGGCTTTTTTAGTTAATGCACCTGTGCAACTGGTATAGGTAAAAGTTCGTAAATATAAAAATAAAGCGATAGAAAGGTGACGTTTGTACAAGCTAGAGCCTTTAAAAAGGTGAAATATGCATATCAGGAATCGCCACATTCAGAAAAAAACAGTCTCCCCACACAGTCAAGAAGAAGAGAGAGGGAGAGAGCACGGTTAATAAAATGATCAGTTTAAAATAAAAACACCACAAAAAATTAACAAAAATGAGAACCCGAGGGATTACCGCATTGGAACGGTCAGTGGCAAATCAAATTGCCACTGGGGTTTAAACCAGGTTCTAGGGTGCACCAACCTCACAATTTAAGTTAGTAGAACCAACGACGCTACTAACAGTTTCAATGCGGTAATCTCTTGTTCGTAGATGTATGCATTCACTTCTTTTTTATAGTTAATAAGTTTGAGCTGTAAAAAAAGCCTGGTGGTTTACCTTAAAATATCCCAAACCGGTTTTCAAAAATTTGAACGTGATTCTGTACGTTCCATTGGAAATGTCGAACACTGGTGAAATCAGTTGGGTCCATGAACTATATGGAGAACCTAGGTCAAACACTCTCATGTAGTTCCCAGCCATTTGGGGAACGTTGAAGTTCGGGGCTCCTGAGTTGAATACAAAAATATAATCTGATATTGACTATTGCTTTGTTTGAACTAGCTTTTTAAAAGGCAATTCATATTTAATGTTTAAACTTACTGATTATTTACGAATATCCATTGAACTACTTATCGGTTATAACAAATACAAGAACTTTAACATTATATATACATTTCTCACGAATTTAGAACAATCTATAATTAAAATTAAAAAGTTTTGAAATCTATTTAAGAGCAAACCAAAAATATTAACACGTACTTAATTTTGAAAATTTAACAATAAGACTTTCACAAAACATTAACACTTGGAAAATTTAACGGACAGAAACCAAAAGAAAAAAATCAGGTACATATATAGTAAAAGAAATTAGAAACGCAACTTCTTTAAACACGAAATATAGTTGAATATACTTCGTGTTTAAAGAAGTTGCGTTTGTTATTTTTTTAAGTATAGATGGACAGAATATCAAGGGTTGAATCTTTATTCATATATACTTACAACTGTTTTGCCATCAGCACACAATATGTCAAAATATAATTAGACATGTTTTCGACCCATTTTGGTTCATATAATAATATCCTTGAGTAATGATAAATACAGATAGTGATAGCATAATGTTAATAATTGGAAAAAAAAATACAATCACCGCTTACAAAGGTTTCTTTACTCGAAATTGTTGACCTTTATTTTGCATTTTAACCAACGTGCCCAGTTTCGAAATCGTCAATATATTTTGAAAAAAAATATTATTACAAGAAAAAGTACCCTTCATATAATTTAGTTACAAACTTGTACGCACTGTCATCAAGGCAAACGTTCTGAGTGATTTTTTCATATTAGCATAATGACCAAGTTTTATCTGGAAAATGTATGACGATTCATCATAACAGCTTGGTCTTAAGAAGCTTTTTTTCAACCAGGTTTTCTCAAAATGTATTATCAATAACCGGACTTACCACACTTAACACCAACATCTTCAGAATGGTCGCAGTCCTCAATACCCCAGCCACCAAATGTACAGTCTGTTACAGATTCCTCGCTCCCCTGACAATTAACTTCATCCATCCAGATGTACCCGACTCCTGCGCCAAAATATCCTTTATCAAATGGCAAAGCTTCAGCAAACCTAGAATTAACAAGCAATATTTAAAGCAATGCTTACATAGATCTCAATTCGTTTACATTTTCGTTTTTTCATCACTTTAATGTTATATCTAAGAGAAAATACATGTATCTGTATTTGTGTAACTTGTTCAGATAGTTTTTGTGTTGCTTGTGCTGATTTATTTAAGTATCACCATGGCGTTGTTTGTACTGTGTAGCGGCTGTACAAAGTCTACCAGTACATACAATCAGTACTGTTATAAATTACCCTCTGTTGAGCTGTTGAGCAAGATAGATATATCTGTGTAAATATTGATTGCCCTCAACCCGGGCACAGGCAGTTATATGCATTTCCATTACTGCCGATGAAAAAGCTTAACTAAACAGAGCCTGCAATAATATGAACTTTTTTCGTATTCGAAAGCTTACAAAGTTCCGTTATGATCTATTGGAATATTATATATTTCATCAAGTTCCGCCCATTCTTTATATTTAATGACAAACCCGATCTTTAGTCTGGGGGGCCATTGAATGGTTTTACTCTAAAACAACCGGATTAAAGGTTTCATGTTCAGAGTAATATTCACAATATCGTTTCAAATACTGTGAATACATAAATATTTTGTGGCTTTCGTGGGCAGATCAAAACACGCATTAAAAACAATAACGAAATGTAGAACTGAATATACACATGTTCAAGAAAATTGATTTTATGGAAAAACGAAAATAGTGTCAATCGAAAAACTTCAATGTTTTATGTCTATGGAAATAAAATGCAGTAAATTTTCATGAATGCCCATAAACAGGCTCATTTATTTTCATTAATGCCCATAAACAGGCTCAATGAAATCGAGCCTGCAATATTTTTATATAAGACTTGTGTTTGATTGTTTTCATTTTCATTCATTTTGTTATGTTCGAAACCCTGCATTTTTCTCATTTTTCGCATTTCTAGTTTTCCAATTTAAGGCTATCTAAGCCATTCAGTTTTCGTATTATATTTGATTTATTATTCCAATGATATATGTTATCCAAAATTCCTTTCTTATGTAAAACTGTCTGTGTGTTTCAGCTTATAACTATATTGTTATGATTTCGAATAAAAACATTTACCCGAAACCAAGTTGTCTACAGACAACAACTGCTGCAGCAATGTTGAAATTATCATCACAGATCGTCCCCCATTCACCTACAATGATTTACATAACAGATAATAACGACAACAACAAAATTCTTTGAAAGAGCTAATTACCCGAGACTCGACCTGCCTAAATAACAACAGACAATTTAACAGTCAGTGCATTTACTGCGTGCGTTGTTTATTGAAACAGCAAGACAAAGGAAACAAGCAAGCAAAAAGTAAGAGGTTCAAAGTATTCAAACACTCATTTCTACTTCATAGCATATAAAAATACCAATATAAACACGATATGCGAAAATGCAATTAAACAACAACTGTTCAATACTAGTTGTCGATGTAAGCATAACCATTTCTTAGCTAGAAATTCTATGTGTACAATTTATATGTTTGATATACTCAAAAACGAATCATTTCTCATATTTAGTTTCGTACCATCGTGTTTCACTTCTACTCTTCCTTCATATGGTACACTGCCACCAACCAAACGAATGTTAACATCACCGGTTCCGTCATATTTACCTACAAGAAAACAAAATATAATACATTTGATTATAAGTATTTAATAAGTAAAAGATCTTTTAGAAAGTGTTGAATAATTGACAAAATTCCAGCATGATTTTACTTTATATAAAAATATTTTATATATATTTATATTTATTTTAGTTCAGAAATATGCTCACATTTGTATATTTCAATGTAGATATTTCTTATGCAAAATAAAAACAAAAGATGAAAAGGGGAAAAGTGTTAATACACTTGCGTGCAGTAAAATTAGAATCCCTGAACTTAATTCAAAGAAAATCACATCCTACTTATTTCAGACACCAAAGCTCTATATATAATTTTAAAAAAAACGTATGATTTTCCATAGCAACGTTCTAAACATTGATTGTAAACTATGACATGCTGATCGGTTTTGCTGTAACTTAAAAGGTGCCTACCAGCGTTTTGACTGAGATCCCAGATATATTGGTCAGAAACTACTGCGTTAACTTCATACCCACAGTCTCCGTTTTCGAAGTCACATGTTACTGTATCTGAAAATTCAATAAGGACATTTTATACTTGTATTTAATACCAAAAGATTAATTCGTCTTAAATAGTATTAACTACTATTTCTATAGCACGGGTTTAATAGTGAAGTTTTGTGTACTATTATACCAATTCACACGTTATTTATTTTGTGTATTATAATACGAATTCAAATGTTATTTATCATGTCTCAGTTAATTATTACCTAATAAATTAATATTTATTTGAAATAATGAAATAAACTATTAAAATGATACATATGATTATTATTATTATTATTATTATTATTATTATTATTATTATTATTTAAATATAAAACGTTCTATAGCAATCGTTTAATAAAGTAAGGAATACCTTGACGTCACTGGTTGTTTAAATAATTTGCAACCCAAGAGCAAAACTTTGTTACTTAGCCTATCAAAACTCTCTTAAAAAGCTCATCCGTAAAAAACAACAAAAACTTCAATTTTTGCAGGCAGTCTGAACTTGCATTTGAAAATTGCAAATTTTAGTGTAGTGGAAGCTCATTTAATCATACATGTAAATGAGAATAAATAGTTCTTGATGTCTATTTCTATTTCTATTGTCATTTACTCACCAGTGCACGTGTCGACAATCTGCACGTCGTCTAGGATTATATCTTGAAAACGATCTTGTCCTCGGATGGCCTCAAACGTAAGAGTTATGTCGTTATACTTCTCTAATAAACGTGTACAAACATTGTGCCAAACCATCCTCCGGGCTGATTGTTTGTTCTTCCACAACTCTCGTGTCGTCCCATAAGATGATGTTGTGATCTGGACATAAAATTGATAAAATATTACTTTTCAAAACTGAGCTTTTTTAATAAAAGGGCATCCCAAAACATACTGACTTTTTACAGATGTCTGTCCTTTACATCTCAAGCAGTTACGATCAAAACTGTGGTGGAAATCGACCCGATTTAAATTCTGTTATTTATCGATAAACGTGAGTCAGGTAAACTTTAAGCGCGGAAATCGAAATTTGTTGACATGGGAGGAGGTTTAAAGGAGTTTTGCATAAAAACGAAACCGTTATTTATAAAGGATTACATATATTGATTATATTTGAATGTGGCTTTTCAGGTATGCAATTTTTTTAAAGATACATATGGTTTAAGATGCTTTATGGAGCCGCAAAAGTTGCGATTCAAATTCCGATCGGCGGCATATAGAAATAGAAGGAAAATTTTCCGCATTGATTTGAATAGTAACTGGGTTGTGCGCGAAGGACGATCATCACATATATAGAAAAGTCGTTGTCGCACACAAATAGTTGTGCTAATGGTTATACAATTAAATGTGTTTGCCCCTGAACCTTGCAACTTACCCTCAGCGTACTAGCTCCCTGTATGTTGGTATCTCCTAACAGAGCGTATCTGAACCTGAGACCTGTCCTGTCTTCAATATTTGCTTCTATGTAGAAATCAAGCTTTGCCACATCACTAACGTTGCCTCTCGATGCATCAGCCAACATGTAATAGCCTTTAAGTGTACAAGTACATTTATTGCAAATAACTTACTAACAAGTAAATCGTTTCATTAACTTCTTAAGGGAAGATGTAGCAAAAAGCATTATTTTTATCGTCTAAATGAAAAGTCGCTATGATTGGTTACATTTTAAATGCAATGAAAATATATTTTCTTAAATTAAAATGCTTGTATTTATTTAACATATTAATATAACGGAAGTATATTTTACCGAATAAGAATATGTATTGTTTAAAAAGCTTTTACGATTACATAGATGAAAAGGGAACTTTGAAAGCCATCGAACGCGACAAAATGAAAATATTGCAGGTTCGGTTTGATTGAGCCTGTTCATGCCATGTCATATTCAGAACGTTATTGTTACCTGCACTATAATGTGATATGTAAGTTTTGTTTTACAAAATTAAAAACTTAAGTTAACATTTTCTACACTTGATAATTAAATTGTTACAGTAAGGCAACAACTTTTCGAGAAATTCATTGGCTGTGCTTTGAAACTACCATCTTAGTAGTCTAAATATGATTAATTAACCATACCTTCCACGCTAATATTCCTAGACAAAAAGCTTCTATTTGTCCAATGCCATCTGAACTCCTGTTTATAATTCAAATAATTTCAATTATAAAAGACTTCAAACATTGCCCAAAGTAGCGAAAAAATCTTAATGACAACACTTACACAAGTCAGCATGTGATTCTGTAAAAGGCAATGAATATACATCCCTTCGTCTAGTGTTCATACCATTAACTTTGCATTAATTTAACATAGCAAACCTTGATTTAAAGCACGATTTATTTTTAAAACTGTCAGACCTTAATTTCCAAAACACTATTTCAATCAAATCACTAACTTTAACAATATGCTAAATCATGTTTGAAAACATTATTCTCAAATATGTTTTTTTCAGATTTTGTGCACACATAACAACGCTAAACACAACATACAGCCCCTAATATGTCTCATGGCTAATTCCTATAATTCCCCGATGAGTTTCTCCTAAGCCAGAGTTATGGCACATGGGTTTACGAATGAGGAGTGTGAACTGTTCATAAGAACCTGTACGAACAATAATAAGGTAGATACATTTAACCCTGGAACATGGTATAAAACCCCAGTGACAAAATGGTTTGCATATTAAGGCTATAAAACTTTTGGGCACTCCTTTATGTCAATTATTTATGGTGTTAGTTTTTAACTTATCAATTAAAAGCTCATGAAGCTCTCTTTCCCTTCTTACTTTCTGGCTATGTGGCGAGTATGTGTTTTCCGAGAGTGGTTATAATCCTGATATGCATATTTCACTTGTTTCACGAATAGATAAATTATGCTATTTTCTATATCAGTAGTATTTCTGTTTAAGTCAATATCATTGGCTCGGTTTAAAGAAGTAAGAAAATTATATATAATGACAATGTGGAAGTGGAGATGTCAAAGAACTTGGATGGAAATAAATTGTACCTTGTTACAATTTCCGCAAATTATTTTTGTATTGCAAACATCAATCTGTCCAAAATCACATTTGTTGTGTGAAATATCTAGATAAAAAAAGGCAGAACAAAAGTAAACCAGTTTAAAGGCTCAAAGGTAAATTTACTTTGTTCCTTAACATTAAAATAAATTAATCTCTAAGTACACCAAAGTAGAGCTGCACGTAGAGTGATCATTATTAAAGATATATCTGGCGCGAATAAATTTGCCGAAATAAACTGCAAACTGTTACTAACTTTTACAATTATATATTTTTTCAGTATTCTGCTTATGAGATATAAGACATATGAAGGAATACACTATAAAGGCTCTACTTGTTTAACCTGACATAGGTTTCACCTCTGAAATTGATCATATGATAAACCCATGCTCTCTTTTGCTCTGTACCTGTTGGCTGTGAGGGTAGGCTGTGTTTTCTGAGTGTGGCAATTCCTGATATGCACATTTAACTTATTTGTTATTGTAAAACGCCGATTGAAATGATATTGCCTCTAGCTGCGAGCGAACCCGCACAGTCACGGCGACATCGCCTAGCCCTGCAATTCCGACGACGCAACCAATAAGATATAAAAAAACAAGTTTCAAAGAGCCAGCTTTGTACCAAACGGTTATTGACCTCAGAGATATGTTAACATTCTTGTATGTTGCTTTTAAACGGGTTGGATATATTTAAACATTTGATCTATAAAAATGAAAACATACGAGATGTTCAGTCTAGTCCAGATTTAAAACTGTTCGCTCAGGCTTGTACATCTTCAATCCTTACTTAAAAATGACACATTTTCCAACCTTTAGTTCTTCAATCTTTATGTGCTATAGACAAACCTGGACAGAATCCAGCGGTCAACATAACATCATCCAGCGCAATGATCAAACCAGTGCGAGATCCTCGACGAGCTTTGAATCGCAGTGTCTCTAAAAACAATTATATTAGTGATGTATTAAAACGTATCCTAGTTTATGTTTTATTATTTATTATCAAAATTGTAAAAAAAAAACGCTCTGAATGGTTTTGCCTCTTTCACTAAATGACGTTGTGTTTTCTATTCTATGCTATAAATAAGCTTAGATTGTTGGCTGGTACACATGACAAAAGAATTACACCAATTTAATGCCGACACTTAACATTCCAAATGAGCGCTCATAATTTGAAACAGGTTTTTTACTGCAAAAATATGAATATAATCAAATTTTGTTTAAACTCTATGCGTAAGCAGTGGTCAACTGCGATGCATATGGGGTGATAAATTTCTGGATATTGTTCAATCACCCACAAGGATATACTTCCTGCTTTTTAAATTTTGCCTTAGGCGTTGTCTGTGATATGCAGGATTTATATTCTAAGATCCCCTCTCAAAATTCAATTCTGTATAGTTCCGCTCATTGTTTTCTCGTTTAGGGCAAACCCATTCTTTTATCTGGGGACCAAACGCCGCTGAACATGGAATTAATCTGAAAATACCGATTTGAAGTTCCATGTTCACCGCCATATGCATACCATCGTTTGGGATGGATCAAAATTGTACTGTTTATTGGTGTAAATATTGAGGTGCGCTCAACCCGGGGCTAGGCGGCGTGGGCAGTAATATGCATTTACATTACTGCCCATGAACAGGCTCAATCAAACCGAGCCTGCAGTGTTTTCATATTTGTCGTGGTCGAGGGTCTTCAAAGTTCCCATTTCATCTATGGCATGAACCATTTTGAGAAAGATTAAGTTAAACTGAAGTACAATGGCAGAAGTTTAAGCGTTTTTGTAGGTTTATAAAGAAATTTTCGAGGTCTTCTTTTGCATGAATCAGGGTCGACCAACATAGTGGGTGGGTTTAAGTCGATTCTAAGAAAATCTTCAGGTCAAATGTGAAATTCCTGCAGGAATAACTTTCAACCCATCAGCGGCAGATATTCCAAACATTTTATTTGTCAATGAGTAGTATTTGAAACTCTCTCTCTCTCTCTCTCTCTCTCTCTCTCTCTATCTCTCTGTCTCTCCGTCTCTCCCTCTCTCTCTCTCTCTCTCTCTCTCTCTCTCTCTCTCTCTCTCTCTCTCTCGTTCTCTCTCCATTTGCTGTGTTTTCTTTGTGTTGCAAGTGTAGTATGTGTTTATCCTTTCATTAATGGACTAGCAACCCTCTGGTAAAAAGACTTAAGGTAGATCATATATATATTATATATAACGCATTCCGCCATCTGCTAATATGCTACCAGTACCTTGTGTAGAAATGCCTGTATTTACATTCCAGCACCCATACATCCAGTTCCCTTCCATCTCCTTGCTGACTACACGAGAATCCCAAACAGTGCTGGGGTCGTCTTCTCCAGCGTGTAGTGTAAGGGCTTGGTTGTCGGTATCAGTTATGTAATAACAGAACTCTAGTTTTTGTGCACTTTGTCCACTTACGATTTCTGGTAAATCCAAATAGGCAATGTCATTCTTATTACCATATATATTTCTGTAGTAAATCACGAATCCTGAAACAGAGTTAAAGTATAGAACTGAATTGAGATATTACAAGTTAAGGGATTGCCACACTCCTCCCAACTTTGTTCATTGATAAAAAGAAAATTATCAAAATCTCAATAATGGCAAAATGAAACTTTGCACAAATGAATGTTACTAATGTATCTTTATTTTGCATACAGTAAGACACGTTAGAAAAGTAAAGAAAAAAGCTAGACCTAAAATTCCTTAAAATTTATTTACATTAATTCACAAAAACTAAGCAATACAAAACATATTTTTAAATTCCCACGTGAGCGCAAAGATACTGACAAGAAAATGTTGTGTACTTTGTAAAAAAATTTAAACTACTTAAAGAGAAATCAGTGATTGTCATCCGTTTACGCGACCAGGAAGCTACCAGAAAATTGAAGGTCAAACACACTTTTACTAACATCTCGTAAAGTTTACATATGTAAGTCACGAGGACACAATAAATTGTTGTCAGTATCATATTACTCATGTGGGCATTTAAAATAATGTTTTGTGTTGTTTAGTTTTTGTGAATTTATGTAAATAGAAGTTTAGGGAATTTTTAGATCTCGCTATTTTTCTTTACTCTTCTAACGTGTCTTACCATCTGCAAAATAAAGATACATTAATAACATACATTTGTGCAAAGTTTTGTTTAACGGCATTTTACCGTTATTGAGATTTTGATAGTTTTCTTTTTATCGATGAACAAAGTTGGGAGGAGTGTGGCAATCCCTTAAGAAGTTGCATATATAAAATAATTCTGTTGTCAGTACTTATATAGGGTGTTTTGTTCAAATACTTAAGAGGAAGATGTGAAGTTTTTACTATACAAATGCCTATTTCTTGGTTTTATTATGTCGGTTTTGAGAAAAAAAAAGAAATATCTGTATCAATAAATAATTTAAAAGTTATTTCTCTAAACCGCTTCCGAATGCACCAGCGGATCAGTCCCTCAATTAAAATAAATGTGTATATAATTTGCACTTAACACTGTACTTAATGAACAATTTTAAAAGTAATATTTCATAGACTCCTCCATCATTGAAAGACTCATCTGATGTGTCCTCTTAAAAAGAGTTTCGATCAATTTAGTGTAGTTATCAGTTTCAATTACCTCCCTTGATGGTAATATGATAATTTCAATTCATGAAGAATGTCAATCAATGGGGATGGCAGTATATAGGCATATTTCAACTATTCTTTTTCTCTTGTGTGTGTGTGGGGGGGGGGGGGGTACGGATTGTATTTTTGAAATGACTATATAGGACAGACCAGAAAGTATTACAATCTCGTACTGTTCAGGGCTGTAAAGGACAACCTAGTCCCAGTAGTTTGTTGCGCGACACGGTGGTGTCCTAGAGTGATTTTCATGACAATTTGTTACTGACTATTATCTGCATATTTATTAGTACCTTGACTGTTTTGATTGGTGTGATCAACGATGCCAATCTGAGAAGCCCTGTGTCTGACCCAAGGGCTGCTGCCCTTCCCATTCTCACTGGGTGGTAAAATTTCATAACAACAGTTGCCAGTCTCAAATGTACAATTGACACTAGAATCACACACTGGCTGATCTTCGCAATCCAAACTTGCTTCGCCAGCTAAAAGCATACGTAGTGAACAGGATTATCAGTTCAAAAGACAAAAAAAATGCTTCAGCATTTCTAGATTTTGTTGGGGTTGACAAACATCATTCTTTCTTTGATTTTATTAATAACTATATGTAAATTAATAGAGTATTTCAATGAGCAATTTTATTTCGTCGGCACCTAACAAACTTTGAGCCGAAAATAAGAAGTTTAACCATAAAGTATACGCGTATTGGCTAAAGTCGACTTTTAACGGCCGTCATATATTATTGAAATGGAATCATTTCACAACGCTCCGACCGGAGTGGTTTTTCACCTTTTTATTGAAACGCTTTGCTTTAAAAAAAAAGAGGCGAGCACTGCCGGTTCTCTACAGATCTATAGATTCTATAGATGCTTGCTTGCAAAATTACAAGGGAATTTTTACTTCAGTTTACTAGAATAAATCAGCATACCACAAACTATTCCAACTGCTTCGTAGTATTCACAGTCGTTTTCTCCCCATGGGTTTGCAGAACAATTTGCTATATGCATCTCATCACCGTGACAAGCAACTTCATCCAGCCAGAAAACGCCATCACCTATTCCAAACCGGTCCTCTACATGCCCCGGGCCAGCACTTCAAAACAAGACTGTGGTTACTGAACAGTGTTTACCCCCAGTTTTGCATATAAGCCACGTGTAGATTTTGTATTATTATACATGTAGTTGCATACTCAATGGGAAGTTTGGCAAACATGGTTTCATTGTACTGAAAGTACTGGGCTGAAGGTTATACAACTGAGCATGGAAACCAGTCTCAAATCTCAAGCATCTGATTGGCTGAAATGGCGACTGGTCTTTTGGGCACTGTTCTCGGTGACTGTTGTATTATATCGTACTTTACCAAATATGTAAACATTGACAAACATTTAGCATACTCCAAAAATGTATTGTGTTTATTACAAATAACATACTTAAATCCAAGCATTCTGCAGACGACTGTGGCGTCCTCCGCCTCAAAATTGTCGTCGCACACAAATCGCCATTCTTCATTATGACGAACTTGAAGCAGTCCTTCCAAACATGTTGAACCGCGAAGTAGACGTACATCAGCTTTGAAAACATCTCAATTAGTGTTCAGATAGCCAAGCAACTTATACAATAATTATGAATTAAAATCTCCCCACACTATACTTTTTTCCATATAAAACACTTTTAACCACAGGGGTTTTATCTTTTTTTGAAAGACGTTAGTTGCATACGTTGGACCAGTTTTAATCCCACAGTTAAACAACCTAATTCATCTGCCATTTATCTCAGTCCAGTGGCAATATGTACTGAGCTGTTTATGAGTTGTTGACAGGTTGTTTTCTAATACAGAGCATTTATACGTATTACTTTTTAATGCATTCGACATACATTTTCCAAAACATGCTTGCAGAACTCTGGTAATTTGACATACCTGTTACTATATTTGGAGCTGGGCTGGTCATTACTTGCGTCCCATCTACAACAATTTCGATGTAAATAAATATGTAATCGCAAATATTAATTGGGTTGTCGCAACTTTACTATTAAAAATTGTTAAAATTAATCCTTACATTTTAGTACATAACGTAGTTAAAACATTATTGTTAAGTTAATCTATATTCTATAGATAAAAATAGTCTTCACTATTATATGGTTTAGGTGAAAATGGTTTTCGCAAATAAATGGGTGAAGTATATGAGGTTTTTGTAAATCTTAACGGTTAATGTCTACCCACTTGTATGACTGAAATGTATTTGCAACAAAAAGGTTAAGGTAAAAAAGTATGGATAAAATTTATTCTGAGCACAAAAAAAATATTATTGTTTATGTTTCTTAAGCTACATTACTCACATTTGTATGTAAAAGAATAACATACCACATGATACACCGGCATCTTGTTTATGTGAGCAGTGCACTGTATTATAACCAAAGCCGTATGATAAACATTGTCCTAAGTTGTCCTCATTTCCAAGACAGCGCACTTCCGATATAACCACTGGGCCGGACCCCGATCCGAAGGCTGCATTTATGTACGGATAGGCATCACCAATGAAGCTACAACATAGTAAAACCTAGAATTACACACAAGTCATTGTCAGGTCGCCACTACTGCATTTCTGGACTTGGCCTGCGTAGTATTTTGTCCCAATTACCGCTGGAGGAGTAACAGCGGATAACGTGGATGCACTTACGTTCGTGCTCATACACATTGTGTTGGTAAAAAGGCATGTTCATGGGGTTATTTAAATCGCGGTTGTAAATTTTATGGCATACGTTTTAATTTTAATACTATATTCCCTCATGGTTTTAATTTCGGCAGTCGATCTGCCCACAAAATTCACAAAATTAGTACTTGAGAAAGTTAATGAATACAGTGTACGTAAATCATTAACGGTAACTTGAAAACCTTGTTTACGTGAATCTTCACTCGTAACTTATATAACGTATATTTGCAAATCTCCGCGTTAGCTAATTGCATGTGTGTATCGCAACATGTCAAATAGCTTGTAGTTTATTCTTTCAACCTTGAATTAAATATACGGAAGTATGTAATGTAAGTAAGTAAATAATTTATTATTGTGACTTATGCATTAGATATTAGAATATTCACAAAATAATTATAAGCATATAAATAATACTCGGCCCCATGGGCCTATAGGTCACCAACACATGTAGTCTATGTACTACGCTTAAAGCCGCATTTCCAAAATTACCTTGCATTTAACATTCTACAGACAACCTTGGCGTCTTCCTGGGACCAACCATCACTACAGACTGTACCAAAATTCTCGTCAACACCTTTCCTTCTGACTTCTACACGACCTGCTCCAGTCGAAACTTCATTCCCACGCATCAGCCTAACCTCTAGATCTATCCAGTTACAGTACATGTATTTTATCAAACATTTCATACAGTTAGTATAATAGCCATTGTCATTTAGAATATGATCGACAAAAATAAAGCTACATTACATGTAAATGGACAAACGATTGCTGATAGGCAAATACTGGATATTTTATTGGTTAAGCCGAAAAAGGTTAAAGATAAGTTTCTAATGTAAAATTATCATACAAGCCGAAAAAGATTAAAGATAAGTTTCGAATGTAAACTTATCATACAAGCCGAAAAAGATTAAAGATAAGTTTCTAATGTACAATTATCATAAAAGCCGAAAAAGATTTAAGATAGGTTTCTAATGTAGAATTATCATACAAGCCGAAAAAGATTAAAGATAAGTTTCTAATGTAGAATTATCATACAAGCCGAAAAAGACTAAAGATAAGTTTCTAATGTACAATTATCATACAGAATAATAAAACAAATGTTGGATATTTGCCTAATGGTTTCCAAGGTTGTACAGTGGCACCACAGTTAAATTCGTCGCTTCTGTCTGTGCAGTCTTCTACTCCATCACACAGCTTCGTGGCATTTATACATTCCTTTAGCTTGATACACGTAAATTCATCCGGAGAACAGGCTAGAAACATACATTTCAAACCATAACTTACTACAAAGGTGCTCATTAGATGAAGTCAGTTATCCTCAGCACGCAATGCAATATTTGTTCTATTGCTTTTTTTAATTTTAGGTATTGTTTAACTGATAGTTCGTCAGATTACTGCATTAAGTTTATCAATGTTTATGGTATTATTGAAAGAATTGAAAAATGCATATCGGGATTTGCCACACCCAGACAATATAACCAAGCAGCCAATATGTAGAGACGAAAAGAGAGAAACGATCAATATTAAGTAAGACATCACAAACAATTAACGAAAAAAGAACCGTTGGTGTTAACGCCTTGAAACGGTCAGTGGCAAAACAATTTGCCATTGGTGGTTAAACCAGGTTCTAGGGTGCACCAACCTCACATTTGCCCCCAATAGGTTCTCATAAGAACAAACAAGTACAAGTTGTCTTGGTGGATAGCTCCAACTTACCTGTCAACTCGACAATGTTGCATGCAAAAGCAAACAAACATATAAAACATAAAAAGCGGAAACATTATCAGGCAGAAATGTGAGTTCTCAATGACCTTGCATAAACATTGTCAGGCAAAATGTGAGTACTCAATGACCTTGCATAAACATTGTCAGGCAGAAATGTGAGTACTCAATGACCTTGCATAAACATTGTCAGGCAGAAATGTGAGTACTCAATGACCTTGCATAAACATTGTCAGGCAGAAATGTGAGTACTCAATGACCTTGCATAAACATTGTCAGGCAGAAATGTGAGTACTCAATGACCTTGCATAAACATTGTCAGGCAGAAATGTGAGTACTCAATGACCTTGCATAAACATTGTCAGGCAGAAATGTGAGTACTCAATGACCTTGCATAAACATTGTCAGGCAGAAATGTGAGTACTCAATGACCTTGCATAAACATTGTCAGGCAGAAATGTGAGTACTCAATGACCTTGCATAAACATTGTCAGGCAGAAATGTGAGTACTCAATGACCTTGCATAAACATTGTCAGGCAGAAATGTGAGTACTCAATGACCTTGCATAAACATTGTCAGGCAGAAATGTGAGTACTCAATGACCTTGCATAAACATTGTCAGGCAGAAATGTGAGTACTCAATGACCTTGCATAAACATTGTCAGGCAGAAATGTGAGTACTCAATGACCTTGCATAAACATTGTCAGGCAGAAATGTGAGTACTCAATGACCTTGCATAAACATTGTAAGGCAGAAATGTGAGTACTCAATGACCTTGCATAAACATTGTCAGGCAGAAATGTGAGTACTCAATGACCTTGCATAAACATTGTCAGGCAGAAATGTGAGTACTCAATGACCTTGCATAAACATTGTCAGGCAGAAATGTGAGTACTCAATGACCTTGCATAAACATTGTCAGGCAGAAATGTGAGTACTCAATGACCTTGCATAAACATTGTCAGGCAGAAATGTGAGTACTCAATGACCTTGCATAAACATTGTAAGGCAGAAATGTGAGTACTCAATGACCTTGCATAAACATTGTCAGGCAGAAATGTGAGTACTCAATGACCTTGCATAAACATTGTCAGGCAGAAATGTGAGTACTCAATGACCTTGCATAAACATTGTAAGGCAGAAATGTGAGTACTCAATGACCTTGCATAAACATTGTAAGGCAGAAATGTGAGTACTCAATGACCTTGCATAAACATTGTCAGGCAGAAATGTGAGTACTCAATGACCTTGCATAAACATTGTAAGGCAGAAATGTGAGTACTCAATGACCTTGCATAAACATTGTCAGGCAGAAATGTGAGTACTCAATGACCTTGCATAAACATTGTAAGGCAGAAATGTGAGTACTCAATGACCTTGCATAAACATTGTAAGGCAGAAATGTGAGTACTCAATGACCTTGCATAAACATTGTCAGGCAGAAATGTGAGTACTCAATGACCTTGCATAAACATTGTCAGGCAGAAATGTGAGTACTCAATGACCTTGCATAAACATTGTAAGGCAGAAATGTGAGTACTCAATGACCTTGCATAAACATTGTCAGGCAGAAATGTGAGTACTCAATGACCTTGCATAAACATTGTCAGGCAGAAATGTGAGTACTCAATGACCTTGCATAAACATTGTAAGGCAGAAATGTGAGTACTCAATGACCTTGCATAAACATTGTCAGGCAGAAATGTGAGTACTCAATGACCTTGCATAAACATTGTCAGGCAGAAATGTGAGTACTCAATGACCTTGCATAAACATTGTCAGGCAGAAATGTGAGTACTCAATGACCTTGCATAAACATTGTCAGGCAGAAATGTGAGTACTCAATGACCTTGCATAAACATTCAACTATAATAAGAAGGGATAAACAGACGGTAATAAACAAGAGCCTGTGGAAAGTTGTTTTAAGTTACAAGTTACACGTTTTAATGTGTCCTTCGGTTTATTTCATTCTATCTAGTAGCCATTTAAAAATTTAGTTAATGTATAGTAGAAGAAGCATATAAAAATAATTGAAGTCACTTCCTGACATTTAAGTAAAGATGGCCAAAAACACCTTCGGACCCCGTGAACTTGAGCAGTATTATGCTCAAGAACAGGCTCTGCAAGTCAATTAATTAACCAGAGCTGTAAATTATTACATTCGACATATTGATAACGCTCAAGTACCCTTTTATCTATCTAGAATTTTGTACTTGATACTGACTTCATTAGATACTAGTGCAAGGAAATATTTGCTTGAGTTGCTTTTTATAAATGGTTTTTCAGAGTTAAAATAAATTTGTAAACATTACCGTGTTTTAGCTTTTCTTTTGCTTAAGACGGATGCTTGTAATTTGCTAAAGATGCAAGTTTTAACGGTCCTTTTGTCAAACTAATGTAAAAAATATCCTATATTTTTAAAAGATTATAATGGAACTTTGAAAGCCACCGAACACGACAAAAATGAAAACACTGCGGGTCGGTTTTATTGAACTGTTCATTGGCAGTAATAGAAATGAATATTACAGACCACGCCGCATATCCCAGATTTGAGCGCAAAGTTTGTTTGACGTTATTATCTACTTGTTGCGTAAATAGATGACAAAAATAAAAAAAAATCACTTTTCAAAATTTAAAATTCATCAAAATGACCCAATTATTGTCAATATCATACTGCTCATGTTGGCATTTAAACTGAGGTTTTGTGTTGCTTATTTTTGTGTTTGGATATAAATAGAATTTCAGGGAAGTTTTAGATCTAGCTATTTTTACCGTTCTCACTTTTCTTAATGCATGTAAAATAAAAACACATTAATAACATTTATTTAGGCAAAGTTTTTTTGAACTGCATTTTGCCGTAAGAGAGATTTTTCAATGTTTCCCTTTTTATCGACGACGTTGCAAATGACGAAAAGTGCAATAACCTCATTGGTTGAAAGATTAAAGAATTACATGAAAAAAGATTTGTTTCAGTGAGATATTGATTTGTATTTCGCTCGTTAATACGAAAAGTAGCATACCTGTCTATGCCTCACTTAATATATTAGTTTCGCTATTTGCTCGGAAACAAATAAAATGTTAAACGAGATTCGCGTGCTTAAGAGAATTTAGATTGACTCTTACTTATGACTGTTGGCGGACACCCTTCTTCGTCAGAAGCGTCCAGGCATTGTGGTCGACCATCGCATTTTTCAGAAAACGGGATGCAAGTTCCGTCTTTGCACTGAAACTTGTCAAGTCCACAAGCTAGAAATATCCGAAGAAGAAAAGTGTACCATATGTAGCGGAATAGCAGAAGCCTTATAATGAGTGTTCTAAAATATGACTGAAACAAAAATATTTTTCACTGGCGTATTTTGTAAGCCATCAGTTATAACCGTAACACAGTTGAATTTAACTTTAGCTTTTACTCGAGATTTTTCAAAGGTCTTTTTTATGGATCCAACAGGCTAAATAAAGCACACTTGATCTGTTGTGACACAAAATTGGACTATAAAACAATATGTTGTACACTGTATTAAGCAACAATTGAAAAAAATGTATTTGAAATCATTTTGCTAGTTACTATAAGGAAATGATGAAAACTGATTTAAAATTGGACAATAACTCATATTTAACAGTTAAAACAATGGTTTTAAAGCATTTTAATCAAACAACACTAAACGAGCATGTACTTGTCGAATGACACCATTAATTGTCATATGAGTGTTGTGCTATAAATAAATAATTAAATATGGAAATCTGCTTTGCTGATTTGGTTGTTGAGTTGTTGTTGTGGGGTTTTGTGGTATTTGGTTAGGGTGTTACTTAGCAGACAACCTTGATGGTCATAGCAAACAATCTCTCTCTCTCTCTCTCTCTCTCTCTCTCTCTCTCTCTCTCTCTCTCTCTCTCTCTCTCTCTCTCTCTCTCTCTCTCTGACTCATTGAATTAACACCGGCAAAACCATCAGAGTAAGTTAATAAATGCACCCACACATCAAAAGGGTAGTTACTTCCTTCCATCTCCGTGTCTAATCCTATTTCCGCACTTGGAACATAATACTTACAGCAGCCAAGCTCATCAGTTCCATCCGCACAATCATCCTCACCGTCACATAACCAGCTCAATGGTATACAAGCTCCGTCAGATATACACGGGAATTCCATACACGGTGAGGGCGTAACTGAAGATGATATACCAGGTGATGTCACAGATGTCGCATATGCACGTGTTGATGAGTTCGTTGCAGAGAACGGTGTTGTAGAAGAAGAGTCGTTGGGCGTCAACATTGTTGATGTGGAACTTTGGGTTTGGGAAAAGGTTGTAGAAGCAAGTGAAGATGTTTGTGACGATAAAGACGTAGTTTGTGTTGACTGTTCGGATGGTTTTTGTGTGGTTGTCTGTGTTGACTGTCCGGACGGTATTTGTGTTGATGGGCCGTATGAAGATGGTTGGGATGTTGTTTGAGTGGCCATCGTCACTGTGGGAACCGAAGAACTAATTGGCAGGTCTTGACCTTTGCAAAATAGTAACGAAATTTCTTCAGATAAATACAAAAATTTGTTGCATGGTTATGATTTAATAAGTAACGTGGTATGAACATAATTAGTAATTAAAATGTGGATGATAAAGTCAGTACATGGAATGATATATCAAATTAACTGAAAATGATTTTTATTTAAATTTTAAACCAAATAACGGTAAAATAAAACTCATAAATATAAATTTCACTTGAAGCATCTCAAAATCTTCTTAACTTACGTGTGACGACGACACTTGACTCCCCAATTCGTTCCGATCCTTTGAGAATACCGACAACCCTGTCAACTGAGATTGCTTCGGCTTCAGCTGGGTTTCGAACGTTAAACAACACAACGAAAATCACTTTAACACTACCAGACCTGTGTATAACAGAAATTTAAATAATTACGGCCCCGTTGCTCATCATAAAATCTATAAGGAATGAAAATTATTTTCTATGATGATATAATTAACATGAAAAAATATCATTTTTAAAGGAAAAGAACACTCATTTTTAACGGTTTGTAGTATTTAAAATTTCAATGTATCAAGTGTTTTCTCATCAAAATTCTTTCTTCAACATGCACGTATTCTGTTTTTCTGAAATCGGTTTGTCCGGATAAATATTTTTCTAATGTTGTTGGAAATGCAGTGTGAAATAACGTAAGTATGTCATATACCTGAAGGCCACCACTGTTGTTGAGTTGTAAGAACCAGAAGTTGAAGAGTTTGACATGAAAAGGTTATTCATCTGAAAAAAGGAAACAAAACAGTGTTTGGCTATCAACGTTTATGATTTACGGAAATTAACGAAAATAATTAGTGATTAGTGATATAAAAATGTTATTCACCTAAAATGGAATAAAATATAAATAAGCGTTTGGCTTTCAACTTGTAAGATTTAAGGAAGTTGGCGAAAACAATTAATGATTAGTGACATTAAAAATGTTATTTATCTAAAATGAAAATGTTATTCACCTAAAATGGAATAAAATATAAGCGTTTGGCTATCAACGTTTATTATTAACAAGAAGACTGTATAGCAGATTAACTTCTTTGTATGGTTTTTGTCTGTCATGTTGTCGTGCGTATGAAAATGATATAAACGATAAAGTATAAGGTATGCACAACTGTATTGAATGTATTTCGCACCCATTGTTGCCTAATATTAGTCATTTGTTTATTTACTACTCCTTACGCGACAAACATATCTACAATAATTGTGTTCCTAGCGTTCCCATACTCTGGTTTTGGTGATACTACACAAATCTGTTAATGTACCCGCATGTTTCTTCATTTATCAGGACCCTCGCAAGTACACAGGTCACTCCGCTATGTTCTGAAGCTTATGCTAAATGTCAACAATCTTTCCACATGCCACATGCATTACTTTTTGTGTTTCCGTTAATTCTATTTTGTACCCGTTCGTAACTAAATAATTATAATCAGCACCTTGTTTTTGTTTAGTCCGTATGTATCACCTGAACGACTGAGAAGCGACATATTTGAAATCTATCTTAATTTTAAATCATTGTGTTTTGTTGGCCATGTTGCTATTTCCAGATTGAGAAAAAGTTAATTCAGCTTCTGTGCTGAACAAGATGTCTTACCTCAGAAATGAAACTGTGTTCAGTCTCCTTGTAAAGATCCGATGCAGGATTACTGAGGTCAGCTGTCCATTGAGCATCTTTTAGTATGACCTCTCCATTGAATAATAGTTGCGCTGTAAAGACGGGAATATCTTAGACAAAAAACGACATAAAGGCTGAAGGTTATAAAACTGAGCATTGAAACCAGTCTCAAATCTCAAGGATCGCCATTTCAGCCAATCAGATGCTTGAGATTTGAGACTGGTTTCCATGCTCAGTTTTATAACCTTGGGCAAAAGAGAGGAAACTGAAGCTCGCGTGGGGTGTTTAACACTTGCATACTGTATACTGCTTTTTTCAACTTACTCTCTTGTCAAACATGTTTAGGGTATTACGTTGCATTGTGTAGGCATTAATATGCATTAATATAATTGATTGACAGTTTTTTTCTAAATAACACAGGTAGTGCTTTTATCTAATCCATTATCATGAAAAGATCGTAAAAAATACGTCTCTCCTAATTAGTAACATATTGGTACCATTTCTTCTATCTCATTGCGCGTCATTTTTACTTCGAAGTTTTGGGACAGGTCGCGCACTCAGTTATTAATGCAGCATGATTTCAAACGGCTGAAATCTGATAGCATGTTCTTTACATTGACACGACTGCACTGCAGTAATTTTTCATGAAATTAAATCACAATTCAAAACTGCCCAATAAGCTGAAATTGAGAGCTAGCAGTGAAACTTTAATAAAGAATGTAGAATATAAGGGTAGTATTTAGGGGGAAATGTACACGATAATAACAGCAGTTGCTTGAAATTGCTTCCTTTGATAATTCTTGATGAAGAAACTGAATTTGGTTGCTAATGTTTCATATATAGTGTGATATAGAGATACTGTTAGGGTGAACACCTCGTGAAATATATTATAGGTGCCCCTTCTATTGCTTATGCGAATATTCCTTCTACACTACGTCTTTACAGCGTGACCTTTTGCTGTAGAAAATATTTTTCAATGATTTGGGTGGGCGTGTGTGTTTTTCTATTAAATTGATCAGTCCGAATTTAGAAGTCAAACAACGCTTTCAATGACAAATGTTTTCCCACATTTGTCAGTGTTCTTGTCTCTATTGTATTGTTACTGATTTGACATCTTGTTTGAAAGGTTCAACCCAGGTCAGATGAACTTGTGGTATGGAAGTAAAAGGATACTCTGTCCACTTAAGGTGGTGCATTCTTCTCTCTGTACTTAAGGTGGTTCGGTCTTCACTATTAATTTTATAACCTTAAGTAACCATTGAAAACAAATGTGTATTATTCAAAGATAACAAAACTTATTTGAAACATCAACACGGATGCTAAGTAGAATATCATTATAGTTTTAAAATATTAAATTATTTTATCACTCATTATTACAACTTGTTTTAAAACGCTGAAATAAACTTTTAACTTGAATGAATCGTCGTTTAGTCCTTATTTTGCAAGGCAACTGATATTTGTTTGATTTTGTGTTGTTGTTGTTGTTGTTGGTGGTGGTGGTGGTGGTGGTGGTGGTGGTCAAAAGCAGCTAAACCGGAAACGAGGAAATGATGCAGAATAATCGGTAAAATATAACAAGTAGGCCTAATAAAGTAAGAGATTACTTATACGATGATATATTCAATAATGGAAAAAATAAAAGTTTATGTATTGCAACGATTTTGTTTGATCGAGATAATTTCGCGCTGTAACAAAAGGACGATATTGCAAAGACTCGTATGGTAAAAGACTCCGTCTAGCCTCCTTTATTTTTGCAGTTTATGTTCATTAGAAAATTAATTACATAATAGTTTATATACAACTCACCTGAACGTTCAATCGGTTCTGAATCTGGAAACGAAACAAGACTCTTTCAACTTTCAACTTTTATTTACACATGAATAATTCTCACAACATCAGCAATATATTCATGATAACTTACATGTAATTATTACTTCAGCGATCGTTTCTTTATGTATTTAATTCATAATGTGTTTTATTTGGCAAAACTATTCAGAAATTTAATATATTTCCGGTCTTTTAACTTTGAAGGAGCCAGTTATTTTTAACTTGAATGTGAATGTATATAATGTATTCTCTTTATTTTAAGACCAGATATCGGTATTGTTGTTTTTAAACAAGAGAACGACGTTTTAAAATAGTCCCCGCAACAAACCTTTGGGCTTGTAATGTGTTTAAAGTCCCAAAAAATCCAAATGATTTTCATACCCAGATTTACAAAATCAAATATCAATTGAATTCTTATATTTAAACACGTACTCTAATATTTTGACCAAAATTATGAGACGAATTTGTGACATAACGGCCTATTTGAATGGCCGTTGGAACATGTGGAAAGGCCGCGTTGACAAAGTGAATGACGGCCAATGTATAAAACCTATGTCATGCCTTGGGACGCGTAAATACCAGTCTGCTATCCCACTTTCTTAGTTAAGACAGTGTTGTCGCAATAATAAGCTAATTTCATTAAAACCAAATACATTCGTTACAGATATTTCTTACTTAAATCTAAAACCTTTCTCTGCGTTTACGGACAGCAGTAGGCCTATAGACTAACCTTAATATTTGCATTAAATCCGAAGTGTACTCTTATAATTATATTTGAAGAAAAACAATTACCTTTGGTGTTCATAAGTGAAATCACAATCCCAGCAACGACGCTGACGATGATCAAAATAATCGTAATAATGGCGGACAATAATAATGCCATCTTCCAAGTACAGCGGCGTTTCTCATGCTCATCACCGGTAACTTCATATGAACGTGTCCGTCTGTCTGTGTAGTAATCATGCGAATATTTGTAGTTGCTATGGTAACGTAAAGTTGGTACATGAGTTTCTTTGTATATTCGGTTGTCATAGTAACCACTTTTGTCACCGGAGCTTATATAATATGGTTCTTCGCTCCCATCATTTTTCTAACAAAAAAAACAGCAGGCGGGAAATATTCAAATAGTATACGTTTTGTTCAATTATGAGAAATAGACTGTTTAATTTACATGATGAAGACTATAATAATCAAGATACAATGTATGTATAATTGAATTGAGAAGTGAACCTAAACTTTTAACAGATCTTCAATTTTAATGAAATACTAAATGTGGAAGACATATACTCTATTCCAAAGGAACGTTTTCTCTTTGTTTTCGGTGATTTTTGAAAAAAAAATGTTTTTTTTAATGCCTTAGTATTTTGTGTCAAAACTCAGTTAGGCATCAAGAAAAGCAATTGATAGAAAATCCCTGAAAACAAAGTGCAAACTTTCTTTCGGAATTTAGCGTATATAAATATATGATAGAGAATCTGATGCAATTTAAGTTAAAATTCAGGGAGTTTTGAAGTTTGCACCTACCCTTGCTCGGCGGCTTGACTCACTGCTCTCCATTAGTGCTCAGATAGTTCGTAAAACTAATTAAAATATATCCATGTAACATATAAATGCGCGCTTATTCTGACGAGAACATTTTCAGACACAAGCACATCGCATTATAAAATTAAACATAAACACCGTTCATAAAATCCAAACTTAAATTTTTATTACAAACAAGGCAAACTGGAGGTACATAGGAACCTTTCCGACATCCTGCGAAATTTGATCACAAAGACAATAAAACTGACTTAAAATTTTGTCAATTCATAAATATTTAACATTTTATTTTTTCAGCAATATAAAAGACATAAACTCTTTTCATGGTAACGAAATTCCACCCAGTTCTAAAATATTAACCGAAATAAGAAATGCGAAAATTCTTTGTACTTCATAGTGCATTTTAAGGCGAAGCAAAATAAATTTAGTGTAATCAGTAAATGGGACAAAGCAACGAATTCAAGAGTGTGTTTTTTCTGTAATACACTCCAACGATCACTTCTAACGAAGTACAAACGTTGATCAAAATATGGTAGATCCATATTATTTTAGCGAGATATTTTAATTATATTTTAATATACTGAACAAAAATGAAAACCTACCAGTTTTTTTAATTCAAAGCTTTTGTTCAGTGATGATTTATGTTATCTTTCATTTAATGTATGGTACTTGCACATATCTGGACATTCGATTAAGTGGGAAGATAATGTTATGTTTCGACAGGGATCAAGTTTATCTCCTCGTTCAGAAATAATGTTGAGATGATGCTTTTTAACATAAAAGTTTCAAACAGATTATTTGACTGTCAAATATAGCAGTTTATGGCATGAACATAAGGAAAACACTATCATCCAACCCCAATGATGCAAAGAAATAAGATACAGTTCCTTAAGTATCCGTTTTTGGCAAATTACCTCCCTTTTAATTAAAAACTGAACTAAATCCAACGCTTAAGTTTTCCACAACCAGGTATAATATTTTCATGTTTCTTTTTTTTAACCGATAAACGTATTGGTGATCAAATTCCTCCAGATATTTGCACCCACTTTGTTTAAACCGATAAACGTATTGGTGATCAAATTCCTCCAGATATTTGCACACACTTTGTTTCAACCGATAAACGTATTGGTGATCAAATTCCTCCAGATATTTGCACACACTTTGTTTCAACCGATAAACGTATTGGTGATCAAATTCCTCCAGATATTTGCACCGACTTTGTTAAAACCGATAAACGTATTGGTGATCAAATTCCTCCAGATATTTGCATCCACTTTGTTTAAACCGATAAACGTATTGGTGATCAAATTCCTCCAGATATTTGCATCCTTTTTTGTTTAAACCGATAAACGTATTGGTGATCAAATTCCTCCAGATATTTGCATCCACTTTGTTTAAACCGATAAACGTATTTGTGATTAAATTCCTCCAGATATTTGCATCCACTAGCATCATGAATGTTATAGCAGTTTTCAACGTTATTTTTGTCAAGTTTGCAAATGCATCCGTTTAAGGCATTTGTCGCATAAAAACGCGTACAATAATAATGATGTACTGGTGTTCGGGACGGGATTGGGCTGGACTGGAAATTGGTGTAATAGGGTTCGGGACGGGATGGGCTGGACAGGGATGAGGCGGGATGGGATGGAATGGAAGGACGGTCCGTCGGACGAATTATAACCCCACAGCGGTATGCAGTTTACACGTTTTTAAACATTTTACTAAAATCCAAAGACACACTTTTGATTTATCAAATCATTTTACGAAATTGTAATTATATTTCAATCTAGTTGTCGGCCGTCCTTTACCAAATCCTGACACGTGGAAAACGGACACAGTTCTTTTGTTGTAGTGGATGATGATGTTGCTGTTGTTTTCGGTTGGACATGAAAAGTCATTTTATTCGCGGCCATAATTGGTTCATTTAGCTTAAAGGCTGATTTTTCGTTCTCACGAACATTTAAATGTGTTGGCCTTAAACAAGAAACCCTATACCCTTATCTGCGTCTCTGCAATATCGTCCTTTTGTTACAGCGCGAAATTACCTTTATCAAACAAAATCGTTACAATACATAAACTTTTATTTTTCCATTATTGAATATATCATCGGCCCGCGAACACGACACGTCGGGTACTTGAGTTCGTCTTTTTCTTTGCTTGTCAGTTTTAATTTGGCGATTAAGAGGGACTTTAATTTAAATAAAACCTAAAGATTTCATCCCTTTGTCTGGGCTGTTTTCAGAGAAGAATGAAACAATGTTTACAAAGTATTAGGTGCTAAATGTATATATAAAATGAGATAACTGATCAAGAATGCTTGCATTAACTTGTGTAATCTAACGGCGATTCGCAGCTGCAAGGTTTTCGAGTATAATCAAACATGATTAAAGACCACCTGTGAATAAAAACCACCCCTGGAATAGGTTTCTTTACAAGAAATGCAATTGGTTACTTGGTGTATTTCTACCGGCGTAGACAACAAAGACTGCGATATAAGAGCATCCTAGCTGCGAAAGTTCTCTTTATTCTATTCACAGAATAGATATTGTATAAAATAAAAAAAAATGCATGTAGTGTCGCGTCATATGATAATGGGTGAAGGCGTTGATAAGTTTTCATGTCTATACAATAAAGAAATATTTTTTGTGGCTTAGTAACTATGTCCTGGTGATTGATCTGAGAAGGGTTTCTTGGAACCAAAAATAACAAGTGTATGAAAACTTTTGTTAAAACAATAAAACAATTCTGAAATCAGTAAGAAATTCGTGAATATTATGAATATTAAGTTTAGGATTATAGGCACTTGTATTGTTTAAATACAAAAATAAAACATTGTGTTCCCGCTGAGGATTGAACTCAGGACCTTCCGCGTGTTAAGCGGATGTGATAACCACTACACCACGGGAACATGTGAGCCTGACTGCAAAATACGGAAACCATACAAAATAAAAAATCATTAGCGCTTTCGACTAATTCACTATTAAAGCATTAGCTGTCGTTTATCCCTTACTATGGATCAAAATCGTTTCAAACATTTGCGGTAAAGAAAGTAAACATCTTCTTTTATATCCCGCTCTTATTTGATTTTCAAAGTGTACTGACTGGATAATCGAGAAATGTGTAATTCGGATAGGATAACCCGAAAAATCTTTAATACAGTTCAGCTACGGTGAAATATTTCATAAAATGAAGCAATAGGACAGGTAAGCTCTTTTGTGTTGTCCAACAATATTGACCTGGCACGCTTGCATATGACCGTATAGTCGGAAAATTCCGAAAAAAAATACGATCTGCTTGAAAAGCGATATGAATGTATAATTTATTATAACAAGTAAGAAGCCCGCTTAGTCGGTTAAGGCGTTTCATTTCAATAATATAGAAATGATTTCGTTGGTTCGAATCCTGGTGCAAGTTTTATGAAATTGCCATTTTCTTAAAACGTCTGCAGACCTTTATTTTTGTATACTCCATGTGTAACTTTTTTAATTACTGTAGAAATACCGTATATGCGCTAAAGCAAATCGCATTTACAGCCTATACGATTACATAATGTCAAAAAGAAAATCTTTGAAAAAAATATCAACACGATATTTGTAAGGATTCGAACCGGAGACCTTAGGATCAGTAGTCCGGCATGTACTAGTGTATTACCAATACACCACACCTCACTCACGTACGATGTTGGCAAATATTTTAACATATTCGCTGGTTACATATAGGTATTTATCCAGTGACCTTTACGAAAGTTTCTGAAGTGCCAGACGAATATTGTTCCTTTAATATCAATTGCACACTGAGTTCAGATGAATTATTACACTAAAAATGTGTTTGCAATAGAATAGGCCTACAACAAACATCTTCCTAAATATTTTCCCGGAAACCATCAACAAATACAATTTCATACAGAACTTTAATTTTATACAATAATTTTGTATAATAAATGCATATATCGTTTCATTGATACACATGCAGTCACAATAGGTTATCTGTTTATGAAACAAGACGAACAAGAACGAGATGAAAGAACAGTAATTGCAAAACACCGCCTTTGTTTAGGGTGAAAGTTCGAGTCTACAGTGGCTGATAAATGAGATGCAAATGATGTTTTAAAGATAAAAAAGTTTGCATGTGAGTACCACCGTTTTCAGTGTCGACCATGTGTTCCAGTTTGGAAAATATTCCAAATAAAAGTGTGCAGTTCGTTTTGGATGATTTTTCATTAACTGCTTTTCTTAATGCCAAAATATTTGTTATCAAAAATGAGATTAGATAATAGATAGTTTTACTATAGGATTTAAATGATCTAATTTAATTGTTGATACTAATTATATTTAGGGTTACTATTTTATCATTTAATTTTGCGGGGATCAAATAACGCGCAGAGGGTATTCGTGACATTTCCGCGCGGGCATAAATTCGCAAACTTGCAATATTCTCATAAATTTAGATATCCAATAGTTTGATTTCGCTGGGATTTTATAGCTCTCACTTACCCGTGCGCGAGTTATGCGAAATTAACCCTCCGCAGTTTTCCTGATACTACAGTATCCAAACAGTTAAGGAAAACTGAAATGTCTCGGATATGAACGTATAAATGACCAGCAATTCAAAGGGGCTTGGCAGGGCCTTAAAATCAAGGAAGGTAGTTGATTAAAGTCAGTGTTTTTTTTTTCTTTTGAACACAAAGAAAAAAAACAATGCAAGATGAAAGTTAATTAATGTAACGTGGCCAATGTCAAATACTGGCACTTTATTTTAATCTGGCACTTATACTGAGAATGTGAAAAACAATATTGCAAATAACACGGTAGGTGCCCGGATAATGGAGATCGTTGATAACGAAAGATTTTGAGTATAATGGAAGGTCGGCAATGAAGACAAAAGTGCATGAGGTTAGTACTTGCGTGAATTTCGTGTTATTGCGATCGCTTACATAATCTTTTGCTATAGATAACAATCAAGCGATGTCTTACTCTGACCTACAGTATGCATTTGGCTGTCAGATAAAGTGGAAAACAGGAAAATGATCATGCAACATACCAGATTTCTACCAAAAAGCTACTTAATTTACCCATTGAAAAATATTTTTAAACATGTTTTCGTACACGACACTGCTGTAATCAAGCTCAGACATCGACAATTTATATGCCACCCCACTTGAGCCAGCTTGAATAATAACGGAGAAGCGATAATGTTAATATCAAATTGTTTTATCACTGAATAATCATGCTAAAAATTCATAAACAATTATGAATACTCCGTCCACCCGAAAAATGTAATTTTTCATTGAAAGTCTATGTTTGAAAAATCATCAACAAATCAGGCTATTTTTTAATTATTTTGAATTATTTGAGCTTTTATATGGATGTAGGCGAATACCCCATCTGCAATGGGGCGGGGCCAGTAGAATTCCAACAGACAACCATGGCAATTTGTTTTCCTTCACAGAGTAAACATTAAAAAAATAAAATCTAAAAAAGATGAGGGGTTGTGCAAATCAACAGCTACAGTATTATATTGTCTTAATAATAGTAACTATGGAAAAAATCATTTTTTGGGGATGGTTGGGCTTTGGTAGGACTCCAAGCATGAAAATAAAGTATTTTTTAATATTTAAGTGACGGGGAAGAGTGTACCCCACCCAATAAATATAATATTTATGGAAAATTTTATATTATTCAGAGAAAGCTATAATCGTTTTTTCTGAAGTTTTATAGGAATTATATCCATAATTCTGGTTGTTGATCTGGGAGGTTATATTATATCCATCACATTAAAGCTAAGATATTTTTGAAGTTTGCTTAAAATTCTAATGAGGGTTGCATTATTATGCTCAAGAAACACAATTCAGAAAGTTATACTTTTAACCCTATTGAGCTACATTGGCGTACGACAAGGGCCATGGTTTTTTTTTAAATGACACTTTATTAAGGCGTGGCAAACATTGCAAATGGCGAAAACAGGCTAAGATTTCAAAATCGAATTTTGGTGAAAATACTTATTGCCACCTAGATTTTAGAAAAGAAATGTATTTAGCTATGGATGTAGTTAAGTTTGCAAGCTCACTTTAGTCTAATTCATGTTATAATTATCAAGCACATAGAGCTACTAAAACAAAAGAAAAACCGTTTGCATGAGAACTCTGAAATTCATGGACAATTTACCAAACCCTCTCATACCTGAAATAAGTATTTGCTGGCCTAAATATATTTCTTTACTAAAATCTAGGTGGCAATAAGTATTTCCCCCAAAATTCATTTTGAAATTTTAGCCATTTGCAATGTTTGCGACCTCTTAAGCAAGGCATTTTCAATACTTGACCATTAAACGGTGTACCTAAGTGTGACCTTGACCTGCGAGTCCAATGGTTATAAAACAAGGATTTGCTTGTGATAGTTTTAACCAAACAGATAACGAGATCTGAAACCTTGAAACTAGGCAATGCAGAAGATCATCAACTGCAAGTCAGGTTTTGCCATTGAAAGAGTACCTGCAAACTTAAAGCAGCTCCTTCTTCTTCGCCTGGAATCTGACCACTTCAACTGATGACAAACTTTCGGCTAGGAGAGATACGCCTGTTAGCTAACATGCACAATTCACTGAAACATTTTAAACCATTTTACATCTTTAAATATCCTTAGCCCGGGAGAATTCACACAGATCGGGAGTTTCTCCGATGGTCACAATGCACGAGGAGTGGAGAACGGACATTGGAAGGGTTGGGAGTTGCTTCCTGGCAACAAATAAAATGATTCGACAGTACGGAGGCAGACAAAGATTGCAACCTTAAATATCTAAAACAGATCAGCAAGGTCGCTATGGTTTTGGTGATAAATAACGATTTGCAGGTGGCTTGGTCAATATACTTTTTTCATGATCAATCTCTTACTTTGAAGATAAAAACTTCCACAGTTTAGCCATAAACCATTACTCTTTGGGATATGGCTTATATGATGAGTTATATCCCATGTGAGACCAGTGTATATCCGGGTCTGCAGTTAGAAAATACATTGCCTGCTTCATTATCTTAAAGCAGCTAGATCCTGATTAGACTTCATGTACAGACTGATCTAGATCTTCACTGGTCACACAGGGTATAAACTGTATCCCGTGGTGTAAATGGTTAACCCTTTACTCCATATATACTCGTTGTTTTATTGGATGTGCTAGCTGATCTGGATCTACACAGGTCGCACTTGCATTCAAATACTGAGTGAAGGGTTAATATTCTTAATGCCATAACAAACACTTGGCACCAATGCTATCATAAGAACATTTTAAAACTGGTTTTCTAGTTTTATTGCTAAAAAATGCAACATAGTTAAACATGCTTTACTTAACAATTAACATTTTTATAATATCAAATTCATGTAAACATTATATCAAAAATAAAAAATATGAATCTAATGTTGGCAGTAAAAATATATCCCAACAGCCTTGTTATATGAAACTGTATTCATATAAATCAAATACAAAACACATTAGAACACATCAAACAAATAAAAACAATTCATGGAAGAAAAAGATATATACTTGGATTTTTGAATTTTATATATCTAAAAGAGTAAACCACCATAGCCCTTTCCTTCATAGATACACCTTAATTGCTAGGGCGAACAGTTTAGATCCAGATCAGCCAGCACATCCATGTCATCTGATCAGGATCTTAACTGTTTGCTTTTTGAATTTTTAGGTTATCTCTGACCAAAACACGGATGTGCCGGCTGATCTGTGTCTACATTGGTATGACTGGCATGACACTGTGAAAATGTGTCTCCAGATTTTCTTTTCTAAACGTGAACAGAGTTGAACAGACAATATTGCATTAAATGCATAGTTGAAATAGGGTTTGTAGTCATCATTTCAACCTTTTACTCCATATATATGCCTTTTATGACATGTTCAACAATTGTAGATCCAGATTAGCCAGCACACCTGTACAGACATGAGACTGGCACCAGAAGCAAAAAATCTGAAAATTGATGGGTGGTCTGGGGATCCTACCCCAGCAGGGGTAGAGGGGGCAGCGCCCCCCCCCCCCCCCCCACCCCCATGTGGGATCTAGGGGTGCAAAGCCCCCCAAGCCAAAAAAATAAAAACAGCCATTCCCATGGTGCCTAAATCCAACCTCCAGAAAGATTTTACTTACTTTGGTTTACCCCTATTTATGAATAATTCATTTCCTTCTGACAGAGAGTACAGAGGCTTTTCCTGCAGAAAACAACTTTCTAATGGACTGCCCTTATTCGCCATTTTGAAAAAAGAGATCTCCGATTTGGAGGAAGATCTCTGGAGTTAAAAGCCGTGCGTAACAGTATCCGGTCCCAGAGATCTCTGGTTCGTGAACAGACAGACCAACACCACTCCTCACCCTCAAAATTTATCTATGTAAATCTCAGGACCCCTCTGGACCCTAAAAAATCTGAAATCCACCAAAAATCTCATGCCTGCATTTGATCAGGATCTACACTTTTGCTATTTGGTCAGAAATAACCTTATGAATAAAAAATCGAGCATTGTAGATCCTGGTTAGATGGCACAAATGTGCTGGTTGATCTGGATCCACATTATTCACCCACACAATAAAGGTGTATCTATGGAGTAAGGGGTTAAATTTACCAAATTATAATGAGGAAGCGGTGGAGTATTGTTAGATACTTCTAAAGCTAGCACCAACTAAAATATCACACCTTTTCCATGCAGTGGCTTACATGTTTAAATCTCTCAAGCTTTCTGGTACATATCTATTTAAAACAATGAAATTAACAAGTCATGAACACATCCAAAGGTTATTGCAAAAACAAAACTAGATCTTAATGTACAAATAGCATATGTATGCAGGCAACATAAAAAACAATCATTTTAATACAAACCAACAGTTTGTTATGATGCATATGTAAAATGATTCATGCATATATTGAGATTGTTTGTAAGATTTGATATTTAAAGAAAAGTTTCATCTTTGAGCATATCACAGGTAACAAAAAATATATACATAATAAGTACAACTACTAAATCACTTAACAGGTCACACAAGAAAAGCTTTTGGTTATTGACACAATCTTTAATAATCCCTTTACAACTTAGATACAGCTTTTATCCCATTGGTGACAAGTGTAGATCTACATCAAAATATCTGTGCTGTCTGATCAGCATCTACACTGTTTGCTGTTAAGATTCCTAAAGTTATATCTGAACAAGAAGTACAGTTCCAGATATGTGCCAGCTGATCTGGATCTACACTGGTCACAAAAGAAAGGCTCATAATCATTAACACATTACATCTTTACTCACATGTGCCTGCTCTGGATCTACACTGGCCCCACATGCAATAAAAACTGTATATATGGAGTAAAGGATTATACGACCTGTTTCCTTAACAGAGTAGTTTAATTGTAAGATTCTTTAGAAAAATTCCATTTTCCTAATCTCATCAAGGGTAAGAAATTGTTGATATCAATTGTGATGCTTTTAACGGTACAGCATTTACCATGTAAACACCAGAGGGGTTAACTTTACACTTAAATGTGTCTGCTGTTGTGTAAAATCCAACATAGGTTCCCTCAAAAGTTTCTGTTATATTGTAACCTTGAGGATCAGACAGGTTAAGGTCTTTTAAGGTCAAAGTGAGTGTCGTTGGGCCGCCCCCTTGATAGAGATTCAATATGACAATGGCGTAACTCCCTTTTGGTAGAACAGGTCTGGTCCAGACTTGAATTTGGTCATCTGACCCCTGAAAAATATACAATAAAATAAATAATTATTCTGATCAAATAACAAAGCAACATTTATTTACACTCATCTTGCACTTTGTTATGATAAGATTGTTTCCATTTTGCATTGGAAAACATTTGGTCCGGGCATTGCTACAACAAAAGCTGTGCACAAACTATTGGACTGTGCACAATGTTTTGTCTTGAGATGTTGATTATCATGCACATGCAAAAAAGCATGTCATCATTCGCTTTATTGTCAACATGGCTGTTCCAACAGCCATTCAATGGGGCCATGATATTACAAACTCTCCTCAAGAAAACTTATAAGAATTGAATCAATTTTTTATCATGTTTAGCACAATAAGAAAAACATTTTGTTAAAGTAGTCATGAAGTCCTTCAGGCATAAATGCATGTAGTTATAGAAGCGCTTTCTTTATATTTCTTGAAAGTTCTTAAACTTTTTTAAATGTAAGTGCAGCTGATGTCACATAAGCAAACAGTGTAAACCCATATTAGTCGGCATATCTCGGCTGTCTGATAAGGGTTTACAATGTTGTCAATGAACTTTTACAAAACTGAAAAAAGATTGAACGGACCAGTCCATATTCAAAGAATAAATCCAGTACAATTCACTAATTCAGGGAGTCAATGGTTAATACCTGAACCAACACCAGATTCCCTTGGATTCCAAGTTTATCCTGATTCACTGAAATCACATTTTTATTCAACAGTATTTGTTTGGACTCTGGTCTCACATCGCAAGCATCAAGGCTCATGATGAGTGGTGACGCCCAAATTGCCCACATCGCCATCTGTGCTTGCTCTTCATCATGACTGAGGCCATAGGCCCCAACCACTAACTGTAAACAACAAAAATTATTGTCAAAAGTTAAATTTTATCACTAGAATTTGGTGTTCCACCTTACACATGTGTTGCCTGCTTGCAAAAAGTTAAAATGTGGGCCTATGTTTTATCATATATGATAAAAATATGTAATTCAAGTTGCATTGCAATACTACAAAATTACCAATTTTAATTAATCAGTTATTATCTTTCAATTATAAGCAAAATAAATTTTCAGATTAAAATCTTTCAAAGGAGCATAACTCAAAACAGATATAACTTCATTAAAACAGATGTTATATATCTATTGTGTCAAAAGAACAAATACTTTCCAAGTTATAAGCAATTAAGTTTCAGGTTTAAGTTAATTGAAAGGGGCATAACTAAAATGTTAATCAGGAGTTATCATTCTCAGTGTCACAGATGACTTTTTTGATGCAGTTGACATATTTCAAATATATAAGTAAACATGACAAGTACTTTCAATGTTATAGGCAATGTTAAGTATCATATCAAAGTCATTTATATGGGGCATAAGAGAAAAAAATAGTAAAAGCATGTGTTATCATTCTTGTTGTCAAAAATGGATTTGTTCATCAAGATGATATCACCTTATTATCAAGCTAATAGAACAAGGACTTAAAGTTACATTAGACAATTAATGAACCTAAAGGGTCAAAAGTCATACCATGTCTGGATCATTCCAGCCTCCAGGGCCGGCAAATGGCTGAAACTGCTGATTTTTCTTCACAAAGTATTTTATTATTCCGATCACACTCTGCCACGAGTCCTGAATGTCCCAGTAGTTACGCCACATGTTACATGTCTCTCGTATCGCAGAAAAATTAGACTGCAAGTATAAAACATACATATTCAAGGGGTTGAGGCAAATCTGGTCTTTTACATTTCCAAGGGAGGGGAAAATGAAACTGGATGCCTGTTGGCAACATGATGAACCCTTTTTCATGTGACCTTTGACCTCTTTCTGTGACCTTAACCTTTGAGATGGGAACATGAGGTTTGTGCATGACACTCTGACTCATAAAGGTTATCATTCGTGCCTAATAAAAACAAAATTGCACAATGCATGTTAAACATATGGGCCGGAAAAATCCTGATGGACACACTAACAGATGCATGCAGGAACGCACGCACAAACACTGAGCTGCCAATGTTACAACTACGTTGAGCTAACCGAAAGCGTGCTCAACAATAAATTGATTTTAATAGTGATCACACCTTATGGAATGACCACTTTCATATGTGTATAAAATCTAAATAAAATATGATTAATATACAATCTTTTGAACTTTGTTGTTAAAAATCATTCATAATAAGACCTGTTTTTCATTCGATTATTCTACTGAATTATTGTATTACACGGCCAAGTGAGAAGGCTGTGTATTGGGTGTGTGTTTCTCCTGATATTCATTTTTCAACCTTGCTGTAAACACTGAGGATGATGTATGCTGCTTATATCCCATGTGCAACCAGATTTATATCCAGATCAGACTGCACCACCATGCAGTCTGGTCATGATTTACACTGTTCACTATGGTGAGAAATAATCTAATGATTATAATAGAAAACCTATAGATCCAGATCAGATCTGTTTGCACATGTGATATAAGCCACATGCTGCCTTTTTAGCCTTCCCAAGGTCTACACTATTTGCTATTTGCTTATATTAGTTTTACAGTAAATGAGAAATTTTGACATTAAAATGTTGTTGAATTACCATAAGATCATAGCATACAGTTCACTGTTCCTTTTCATTACACTGGGGACATCCCAATAGCTTTCTTATTGGTAGATGATAATGGAAATTATCTGCGTTAAATTTACCCCCTAAATGAAGGTAATGGCAAATCTTAGGAGACAAATATTCCATAAGAATTGGTAATGAAAATTATGTTTTTAGATAGGGTAAGGCATCCTGTTTTGGCCAGTAACTGGCAGGAAAAGGAACACTGTCTACAGTGACTGTAATACCATAAGACCATGATGCTCTTCATAAAATGCCCATTCACAGGAATAAAGGATTGGTCGACCTGTCATGTTGAGATATTTTGCCATCACTGGGTAACCTGTAAGACAGTTTGTCAGTAACAGCAGAGAATATAAATGCACAAAGCATGCACATACACAACATAAATCTTGTTAAAATGAAACATTCTTTTATTTACGTGGTTTCCACCAGCTGCTAAAGCTTAAGGGTCATGTTGATCATTTTTAAGGGATACTGTGAATCAATATCTGAAAAAACCCTAGTTTTATGAAAGAGAACCATAATCACAGGGGTTGAAATTTTACATTTTTTTTAAATTTCAAGTCAAAGGGTTGTTTCCTGTGTCAAATGGAAACCTTGAGTTTTATAAATATATATATCTAGCATATTTTTATGTCAAATTCATAGATATAGTGTCCCATGATCATAAATCTTTTTTCATCCTCGACTCAATCTCAGAATGAAAATTTAAAGGTTGAATAACCTTACATTATCTAAAATTTAACATTTTAAGCTGAAGATATTTTAGAATTGATCTCAGCAACATCTATAGAACAGACAGATATCATGAATTTATGAATGCTGTTGATTCAAGCATCTGGTTGGCTGAAATGTCGACCAGTCACCATTTCAGCCAATCAGATGCTTGAGATTTTAGACTGGTTTCCAGATTAAGTTTTGTTTTATGATCTTTGGCCCTGGTACACCGATTTGGATCTTGACCTCACCATATGGAGCATCTTTGACATCAGAGTTACAGCCATCAAACTTGAGTAAGTCGACGCCCCAGTCAGCAAAGGTCAGAGCATCGGTCTGCATGAAGAACTCACTGCCTGGATAGCCAGCACATGTCTTGGAACCAAAGTCACCATATATACCTAACTTCAAGCCCCTTGAATGTACCTAATAATTAAGAAAAAATGTATAATTACTAGGGATGTAAACGAACGTTCGAACATTCGAACGTTCGGATAGGATTATGAACATTCGAATGCATTTGAAGCATTCGAATGTTCGTAAAAATTCAATAGTTACTGTGTGAAAATTCTTGTTTCTTTTTTAAAGTTAATTATCTATATCAAGAACGGCAATCAAGAAGGTTTGATATTAATTTGACACACATACCGTCAAAAAATTGATTTTCCGTAAACAAAGTACATGTAGATAACATGCAACATGTAAATCGGCTTCTACGCACGCGCGCGTTCTTTTGTAACATACGGCTCAAATGTAAAATGCCGACTAAAATAAATTGTGGTACACGTGAATAATCAAATTGGAAGGTTAGTACATATTACTAGAATAGGAATGTGATAAAAATATAAAGTAATCAAACAATTATTGTAAAATTTACTGCGAATTGTTATGATGATTCAATTTAGTAAATTACTGATGTATCATTTAATTTCGCTGGCACTAAATGTCCGACAATCGCCGAAAAAGACTGTTTTGCGCGGACGTAAATTCGCACAAAACCAATTTTCCATAAAAAAAAACAAACTCATTATTTTAATCGATATTTGATGGACCCGTTATTGTTACCTATTGTTTATTAAAACATGCGAGCTAATCATGTGTCAGTTGGTCCCTGTCAATTACCACTTCCTTTGTTAGTCAATTATCAGACCGTTGTTTATTCGTCACCACTAAATGACACGGGACCATCTATCTGCGCTCTTCAAAACATTAATTGATTGTTAAATTGCGTACCCGTTATATGTTCAAAAGTGTCAATAAATTGTAAAACAACTACTCAAAAAAGATTTTACGTGTCAAAATAAACTGAATGAGATGACAACGATACTGTTTGGTAAAACGTGACCTATTCTGACTTAAATGCATGGACTTAATAGTCGTTACAATTTTGAGTAACATTAAAAATATTCCAAAAGAAATTCTACAGTAATAACTTATTTTATTAATTTTATGAATATTATTATTAAGTACCTCAATTTTATATAAAAAAGTGAGTAAATACCAAGTGTAGGTCCATTCAGACATTATCACGTTTCGGATACGTATGTGGAACTATTTGGTTAAATTTTAGCTGAGGTTTTACATTCGCGCACTGGCCCGAGCGCGAAAATTAAGCCATATAAGCCATCGCTAAATAAAATGATACCACAGGTCTCATGCTCCGGTAAATAAACCCGCCTATTAAAATTTTGGAACAATGGGACATTATCGGCAAAATCTATTTGTATGACAATTTTGTTGTATCGGGGTACTGTGGGGGTATACTCATAGACATGTTTCATGGCTTGTATGTTTTGTGAATAATTCGAACGTTCGAACGTTCGAATGCAAACTGATTCGAACATTCGAATGGTAAAATAGGTGAAAATTGCCATCCCTAATAATTACATTAACTAAAAGATGTAATTTTATATCAGCCAAACACTTAAATGATCAAAGAAAAAAATCAATAATAACTAAAACTGTCCAAAAGTTCTAACAAATACCTCCCCCCTCACCATGTGCAGGGCATGAAAAATCATGGGGGCATGTGTTCCATAACAGAAAATGAATTTGAGAGTGCTTTATTTGCCCTTTATTCCAACAAGAGCTGTCAGAGGAGACAGCATGCTCGACTATACAAATCATTTGAAACAAATGCAATTTGAAGATTAAAACAATATCAACAATGGCCATACATTCATGTGCAATCTGGAAAAATATTAACAAGTGAATGGTAAGGGAGAAATATATTTCAAATAACAGAAATAATTCCTTAATGTACCATAAATATTAAACTGAATAGGGGAATAACTATGAAATATTTCTGAATTTGTTAGAAAACTTGTTAGTAATTTTTTATTAGAGACATTTACTTTTAGTCAAATATCAATCACTTCAGTAATGTTACAGAAAAAGAACTGAAATGAAAATATAATGGAAGTTTGAAGTTGATACCTTAAGTATTTGCAAAGTTATCGATGAAGTGCACTTAAGTGAAAATATAAGTGAAACTAGAAATGTGTCCATAGGACACGGATGCCCCCGCTATGCATCGTTTTCAGACACTCAAGTGCAATGATGGGAATAATAGCATTTCAAAGACGGTGATGTTCGAGTAATTATAAGAATATGCATAAACTTGAAGATCAAGTAATTATTTGTATTTGTGGCACTGTTGTCTTCTCATTACGGAAATGTCTGTGAAGAAGTTGTTGGTAATGCAATGCAATGTCATAGTGAACATTTGTGCCAAGTTATTTTGAAATCCCTTCATTCAGAAAGAAGTTATAGCCCGAACAAGTAAATTCAAGTTTTAGTAACTGTGACCTTGACCTTGGACTTACAGGCATGGGTAATGTACGCAACACACCGCCTTGTCATGGTGAACATTTGTGCCAAGTTGTTTTGAAAACACTCCTCAAAACAAAGTTATAGCCTGGACAAGAAAATTCTATTTTTAGTAACAGTGACCTTGACCTTAGACCTACAGGCATGGACGTGATACATGACTCACCACCTTGTCATGGTGAACATTTTTGCCAAGTTATTTTGAAACTACTCTATTACTAACGTAGTTACAACCCTGACAAGAAAATTCTATTTTAGTAACAGTGACCTTGACCTTGGACCTACAGGCATGGGCATGGAACGGAACACACCACCTTGTCATGATGAACATTTGTGTCAAGTTATTTTGCAATCACTCTATTCCTAACGAAGTTACAGCCCGGACAAGAGAATTCTATTTTTAGTAACAGTGACCTTGACCTACAGGCATGGGCATGGTACGCGATACACCGCCCTGTCATGTTGAACATTTGTGTCAAGTAATTTTGAAATCCATCCATTAATAATGAAGTTACAGCCAGGACAAGAAAATTCTGTTTTTAGTAACAGTGACCTTGACCTTGGACCTTCAGGCTTGGGTATTGTGCGGACACACTGCCTTGTCATAGTGAACATTTGTGTCAAGTTATTTTGAAATCCATCCATTTATAATGAAGTTACAGCCCGGACAAGAAAATTCTATTTTTACTAACAGTGACCTTGACCTTGGACCTTAAGGCTTGGGTATTGTGCGGATACACTGCCTTGTCATAGTGAACATTTGTGCAAAGTTATTTTGAAATCCCTCCATTCATAACAAACACAATTTTGCAAGAAAATTCTATTTTTAGTAACAGTGACCTTGACCTTGGACCTACAGGCATGGGTATTGTACGCGACACCCGCCTTGTCATGGTGAACATTAGTGCCAAGTTATTTTGAAATCCCTCCATTCATAACGAAGTTAAGGGCCAAGTGTATATTTTGCTTAACACAAAATGTAAGTGAAAAACGGTCATAGTTTGAAAAATATTGGAAGCAGGGTTATTGGTCTTGTTGGTTATGATGTAGATTTTGATGGTGAAAATATATTTCAAGTTTCAAGGCAATATCTCAAGTAGTTTTAAAGTTATGGGCAAAATGCATATTTTGCTTAACACAAAATATAAGAAAAAAGGGGTATGACTTGAAGTATATTGACAGCAGAGTTATGGGTCTTGTTGGTAATGATGTAGAATTTGATGGTGAATATATATTCCAAGTTTCAAGTTGATATCTCAAGTAGTTTATAAGTTATGGACCAAAGTGCATATTTTCCTTAACGCAAAATTTAAGTGAAAAAGGGGCATAACTTGAAAAATATTTGTAGCAGAGTTATGGGTGTTGTTGGTAATGATGTAGAATTTGATGGTGAATATATATTCCAAGTTTCAAGTTGATATCATAAGTAGTTTTCAAGTTATGGACCAAAGTGCATGTTTTGTATAACGCATTTGTTTAACGGACGCCGACACCGGGGCGAGTAGGATAGCTCCCCTATTCTTCGAATAGTCGAGCTAAAAAAGTGTTTTTTGGATATGCAACCAGTGTAGATCAAGATCTCTTGGCACATTCATGCCATCTGATCTGGATCTACCCTGTTCACTACTATGTTAGATAAAACCTAATGAATATAAAAGTGAACAATGTAGATCTTGATCTACACCCCAAATCCTAGATGGCCTGTTGTTGTGCGAAAGGGAAGCCCTTTATATATATACAGGTCACACTATAAGAATAAAAAACTTTACTTTTACTCTGCTTATACACAGTGCCTATCCACATCAGTGGACTCTTGCAAAATTTGTTTCAAAACAAGCTGTGATTACCGAAAATGTAAATTAAATAGACTTCTCCAAAACCCCTTACTTTCTGATTTATTAAAGGCTTCAAAGTACATTTCTCGAGAAAGATGAAAAATAATTCTAAATGGAAAATTTTACTTGGTACATGTCACTTATCTCAGGTTAATGAAAAAATGTATAGATCTACTAAAGCAACAATCATTGCATAACTTAGACTTACATAATCAGCCAGCTTCTTAATACCACTCGGGAACCTTATGGGGTCAGGTTGTAGTCTTCCCTTGTCATCTCTTGTCTTTGCGGACCAACAGTCGTCAATGGTAACATATTGATAACCAGCTTCTAGAAATCCATTCTTCGCAATGCAATCAGCTTGTCTTTTTATAAGATGTTCACTGCAAACAAAATCAAAAGAACTAAGTATTCATGTTTTAAACTGGATATACACTTTGCATATATAAATCCAAATAGGCAAATAATGTCATATATCATTGCATTTAACATTCTAGAATGACATCCTGAATTTTACCATAAACCATCAATTAAAGGGACTATGATAAAATTCCCAATATATCTATCTTTTTTACTTGCATTGCCATTAAATTCTTATGTTTGTCTTCATTTTCATGTCTGCTTGCAACCTGTCTCTGATTCCACACAGCTGATTAATTATAACCTATCTTTGATTTCACACAGTGGATTGGTTGTTACCCGTCTCTAATTCCATGTAGCTTACTTGGTGGTTCCCCTCTCAGATTTCACACAGCTGATTTGTTTTAACCCCTCTTAGATTCCACACAGCTGATTAGTTGTTATCTGTCACAGATTCCAAACAGCTGATTGGTTGCAACCTGTCTCTGACTCGTCACAGCTGATTTGTTGTAACCTGTCTCTGACTCCACACAGCTGATTGGTTTTAACCTGTCTGTGACTCCACACAGCTGATTAGTTGTAACCTGTCTCTAACTCCACACAGCTGATTGGTTGTAACCTGTCTCTGACTCCACACAGCTGATTGCTTGCAACCTGTCTGCAACCTGTCTGTGACTCCACACAGCTGATTGGTTTTAACCTGTCTGTGACTCCACACAGCTGATTGGTTGTAACCTGTCTCTAACTCCACACAGCTGATTGGTTGTAACCTGTCTCTGACTCCACACAGCTGATTGCTTGCAACCTGTCTCTGACTCCACACAGCTGATTGGTTGTAACCTGTCTCTGACTCCACACAGCTGATTGGTGGTAACCTGTCTCTGACTCCACACAGCTGATTGGTGGTAACCTGTCTCTGACTCCACACAGCTGATTGGTTGTAACCTGTCTCTGACTCCACACAGCTGATTGGTTGTAACCTGTCTCTGATTCCACACAGCTGATTGGTTACAACCTGTCTCTGACTCCACACAGCTGATTGGTTGTAGCCTGATTCCACATAGCTAATTGGCTGTAACCTGATTCCATCTAGCTGATTGGTTTTAATCCGTTGTAGAGTTCACAAAGCCGGTTTGCTGTAACCTGTCCCAATTTCCACACAGCTAATTGGTTGTAACCTGTCTCTGATTCCACACAGCTGATTGGTTGTAAGCTGTCTCTTATTCCACATAGCTGATTGGTTGTAACCTGTCCTAGATTCCACACAGCTGATTTAACCCCTCTTAGATTTCACACAGCTGATTGGTTGTAACCTGTATTTGATTCCACACAGATGGTTGGTTGTTTTGATTCCACACAGATGGTTGGTTGTAACCAGTCTCTAAATCCACTCAGCTGATTGGTTGATGCCTATCTCTGATTCCACACAGCTGATTTGTGGTAACCAGTCTCAAATTCCATACAGCTGATTGGTTGTAACCTGTCTGTGATAACACAAAGCTGATTAATTGTAACTTGTCTCAGATTCTTCACAGTTGATAACTTGTAACCTGTCTGTGATTCCACAAAGCTGATTAGTTGTAACTTGTCTCAGATTCCAAACAGCAACTTGGTTTATATCTGGCTCAAATTCCACTAAGTCTTTAATTCCACACAGCTAATTGGTTGTAACCTGTCCCAGATTCCACACAGCTGATTGGTTGAAACCTGTCCCAGATTCCACGCAGCTGACTGGTTTTTATCTGTCCTAGATTCCACACAGCCGATTGGTTGTAACCTGTCCCAGATTCCACTAATCTGATTGGTTGTAACCTGTCCCAGATTCCACACAGCTGATTGGTTGTAACCTGTCCCAGATTCCACATGGCTGATTGGTTGTAACCTGTCCCAGATTCCACATAGCTGATTGGTTGTAACCTGTCTCTGATTCCACACGGCTGATTGGTTAAAACTGGTCTTATAAACGAAAACTACTAGTTAGAGTTTCAACATTTCTTTATGTTTCATGATATCAGGTACTGAGGTTTTGACAACATTACCTGATGCAGTTTTCTGGATCACTCACACAATCTGTGTTACACCTGAATCGTTGCCAAGTCAGCCAGCCCATGGGTGGAGTCAATGCTAAACCATTGTCCAACGCCAAGCAGCAAGGTATTATAGCCAGGGTCAGAAACAGCATCTTCACTTCACATATTCTGTAACAAACAAGATAGTGTGACTGATGTCCCCCAAGTCAGCAAGTCAAAATGTCCTCACTTAAATTCAGGTCATAGGTACCCACTGATATACAATCAACAAAAATAACTATGGGTCACACAAAATCTATTTTTCTCAACTCCAGACATTAAACTGAAATTATACTGAAGATTTAACAGTATTATACTTCAATTCCTAACTGGAACTTAAACTTTAATTTGAAAGATTCAAGATTTTATTCAAACACTCATTATTGATCATCTATGCAAGTTTGAAAGAAATCCGCCTAATACAAATGTAGTTTAGGAGGATTTGATGCCACAAGGATGTACGGACGGATGGATGGACAAGTGCAACGATATATGCCTCCCACTTTGTGGGGGATAAAAAACAATAACAATGATGACGATAATTAACAATATTTATGAACAGAAAACATGAATTTCTATCCAATTCTAAAGTAGCCCAACTATTTGTGCGCAACAAGGGTTTTTTATGTATATAATGGTAAACAGGGGGTTGGAATAGCACTGCTTCCGAAGATAGTTAAGCTAGGAAAATGTTGCATTAGGGTTTAGTCGGCATTTTCTTTTAAAAAATGGATTAAAAAATGAAAATACCTCAACCTACAAGTAAAACTACAAGATCCAAGTGCCTTCATACTACAGACAATCAGTTTCGGCATTCAATCAGTTCCGGAACATGTTCATAATCTTAATTTAAAAACCGAAAAGTGGTCAAGAAATCATTGTGTGTTCTAGCAACATCACTCTAAAGAAGAGAAATGCTGCAAGAACACCATGATTTCTTAAGACATTTTCGATTGATAACTCAAATGTGCCAGAACTGATTGAATGCCGGAACTGAATAATTGACTGTACATATATTTAAGGCGTCGCAAACATTGCAAATGGCCAAAACAGGCTAAAATTTCAAAAATGAATTTTGGGGAAAATACTTATTGCCACCTTGATTTTAGTAAAGAAATGTATTTAGCTAAGGATGTAGTTAATGTTTGCAAGCTTAATTTTGTCTAATTCATGTTCTAGTTATCAAGCCCATACTAAAACAAAAGAAAAACGTTTTGCATGAGAACTCTGAAATTCATGGACAATATACCAAACCAACTCATACCTAAATATTATAAGTATATATGCTGGTTAGCACAACTATTTGTGCGCGACAAGGACTTTTCTATATATTTGATGATCGTCCTTTGCGCACAACCCAGTTACTATTCAAATCAATGCGGAAAATTTTTCTTCTATTTCTATATGCCGCCGATCGGAATTTGAATCGCAACTTTGGCGGCTCCATAAAGCATCTTAAACCATATGTATCTTTAAAAAATTTACATACCTGAAAAGCCACATTCAAGTAGAATCAATATATGTAATCATTTATAAATAATGGTTTCGTTTTTTATGCAAAACTCTTTTAAACCTACACCCATGTCAACAAATTTCGATTTCGGCGCTTAAAGTTTACCTGACTCACGTTTATCGATAAATAACAGAATTTAAATCGGGCCGATTTCCACCACAGTTTTGATTGTACGTTCATTCTACGATAGTTTGACCAATTACCTTTTTTGACTGTCCCTTGTAAATTCCAGGCAGAAACGATATAAAATAGTAAAAATTCGGTATTTCAGTAAGTGGTAGTAAGTGTGCATATGAAATATATTCTAAATTAACCACATCCTATTCGTGGTTTTACCTTGGATCACGTGTGAAATGCAACAATTACGTATTATTCCTCATGTCCCTAACTATGGTAGGTTGATTTGTCAACATGTTTCTTTTCCTATGGAGCCTTGAGAACACATTATTCACTCTTATTTCTTAGATTATAAATTGAGCAATGAAAAAAAGGTAAAATAAAAATCATTACGATTTTAATCTTTTACATAAATCGAGTATTTACTTGTCCCGATTTTTAAAATAAGATACGTTACGCCACTGTTGCCCTACTCTAAGTCGTAGCGATATGTATGACGGATATCAGTAACATCGTTTTTTAAACAATTAGTTGTCACTTCAATTAAAAATAGTCATATTAATCCCTGGATAATGTCTCGAAAAATTACTACACTAAGTTCTTGGCGGTGGCTGGAATTATTCAATTTTTTTTCATAAGATATGTTACGAGGCATTTCAGCTTTACCATCAACACTGTTCATTTCTCTTAACTGAAATCGTAAAGAAATTATTACTGTAAGAAGTACAAATTTCCATAACATAATTATAAATTTCAATCAAATGTAGATAAATTACTGTAACTAAATATGTTTAATGCACGTAAGATACGTTAAAATAAGATACGTTATATCGTTTTAAAAAGCTATTGTTTTTTAGATATAATCAAAGGCACATCTGTCCTCCATAGAAAACTTGTAGGTTGACATCTGACAGAACCATGTGGTTGTTACATTTTAACAGATTTTACAGCGGAAAAATGTATATTTAAAATTTTGAAAAGGTTCTACAGAAAACAGGTAGGTAGTGCTTTTAATGACTTTTTGTAGACAGTTTTAGGCATTTATTATTTTTACATTTACTATATTTGCAGTAAGATATACCACAATAACATATTCTAAGGGTACTTTCGATAGAAAACACTACTAGGATACTGAAACTATCGTAACGTATCTTATAAAATGTTACGTATTTTATCACATCTGTTTGTGCATTTTTGTCTTTATTATGTAAATCTGATGACAATTTTTGCTGTATTTAGGTTTTAAACTTTGTATTTTATCTTAGTAATACAATAAATGAACAAAAGAAGGCTCGATATGTGTCATGCATAGCATAACGTATCTTACTTTTTCGTAAGGTATCTTACTAATTTTCGTTACAATGGTTTTCTTTTTTTTAAACATGTAACCCAGGCAATATTTTATGCCAGCTTGCGTTTTACATCAATGTTTGTGATCGTTTACTCACCGTGTATGTGTATACATGTATTCAACTGCCTAACTGTATTCCAGGTAGGCAGTGACGTATCTTGTATTGTATGGTTCAGTGAGTGAGTGGTTGGTGAGCGATTTCACAATAACAAAATAACACGCATGAATTCCCAAACCCCGCGAAACCCTCTTTGTTTCTCTTTTCCGTCTATTTTCCCGGCACTCCGACTCTTATCTTTGTGGAATACAGATCAGATTAAACTTGCAGTTAATCTGTTATTGTCACAAATCTTATTCCTTAAGTATACCAGTTGATTGCATTTGGTATATTCATTACTTAAGGTTTGATTAAAACTATACCACAGATCCTGGTAAGAATCTATTTATTGTTTTACGAATAGAACAGTTATATGTGAATTGCTGAAATAATCTGTTTGATTCCGTTGCAATTCTGTGATTTTTTATCTTGTCTATTTCATGAATGTAAATATTTATTCTTTATGTTTTAGGCTATTTATGTATTACATAAATTCTAAATAATCGACAAGTGGTTTGTCTTGAAACCCTGCCCTGGTTACAAAATGGCTCCCTGACGGGGAATCGAACCCCGGTCTCCCGCGTGACAGGCGGGGATACTTACCACTATACGAAAACATAAATATAAAGTCTCAAAAGGTATAAAACGCCCGTCGATATTTTATTCATCGAAAAGAAAGACATTTGCTGCATTAAACAAATGATATGTTTGCCAATAGATATATTAAATACTTTGCGTAACAGCAATCTTTCAAAAACAGAAAAAACTAGTCAGATATTTTGTTTAAATATATTTGAAAAAGTTTTAAGTTGAATAAGTTAATGTTTCTGTTGTCTTGCAACACGTTATAAGTATCATTTCAATGCACTTCATACAAGTTAAACAAGTTATATGCCAAGTAAAGAAGATGGTGTCAGATACGTTACAGTTTCAGTTGTTCACTTTCCTCTCTAAAGCTTAAACTGATTGTGTTTGATATGCATTCAGTGTTTTCGTCCTTATGTAACTACCGTATCTGTACACAAAATATAAGTTTTTGACATGTCTTTGTCTTTAAGTAATCTTGTTATATGAAATAAAATGCAATGTTATTTTAAAAGTCTGGAAAATTTCCAATCACAAGGATTTGGGCTCAATATATTAGCAGAACTACATCATCCGTTGCTTTCTTATGATTTTATATACTGAAGAACTATCTTACCATTGCTTTTATCAAGTAGACATGTTATTGTGTGCTGTTGTGTTAACAGTGATGGACTTAAAAGTGTTGTAACCTATTTTACTTTGAATTTTGACATGATCTTTTCATCTAACAGTAAAGTTATATTTTGGTCCTGTTTGGGGACACGTGACATTGATTTGAATGGTTTATATGTTGTACTATCTGGCAATGTTAATAAAATTCAGTTATGCAATAAGTGATTTTTGGTTGTAAATGCATTCTTATATGTACCTTTTCGCGTAGAATGAATGTGTAACTGCTTGAGACGTAAAGGACAGACATCTGTAAAAAGTCAGTATGATAATGGGTCTGTGCTTGCAGTCGAATTATTGAGACTAATATGCTGGTCTACAATGTTTAGTGCCAATTCGTCAAAATAATGTTAGAGTTTTCAAGAAATTCAAGGAAAACTTACTTCCTGGTTCAAACTGAAAGTAGAAATCTATAGAAATCTACTTTCAATTTAAAAGACATCAATAAAAAGTCAGTATGATAATGGGTCTGTGCTTGCCGTCGAATTATTGAGACTAGGGGCCGAAGTGTCTTCAAATTAGCGGTTCGAATGGCAAGGGGTCGAAAATTATCGGGCAAAGTAAGGTCTGTAGGGGTTCGAGATGTCCTGATGCCGTACAAAAAGGAATTTAAGAGTTGTGTGTAAAAACAAAAACGATAAGGGGTACCGCTGTGTTTTCCTTACTTTTTCCCGTTATTTTACGGCACTGCCATGTTTTATACTCGCCTTATTTCCGTCGCCTGACCGAGTTTTGTCCAATCATACAGAACGTTATGTTATCAGTCAAGGAAGTTGAAAAATGCGCGAACGTCTGCGCAGACTCGAAATTTTACGTTACGAAGTAAATAATGGCAAAAATGTTATTTATCTCAAATTTAATGCAGTTATTTGATATCATGTTTAGCCATAATGTAGTCAAAAGCATAAACAATGCCGCGGTCTCGAAACAGCAGGAGCGCTAGTCCTCAGAAATCCGCTTCGGCGGAGAGTCTGGCTGAATTCGAACGAAACAAAATTTATCAAAATGTTCACGATATTTTTTGTGAAGCCGTGGACGATGATGTAATCCGTCTTGTTCTTCAGGAGTGTCATTTTAAAGGTTGTTTACTTTGTTTTACATAGTATTGAAAAGTCTGCAAATGCTTCTGATAAACCTATCAAGGCTTCAAACAAAAGTAGGACAAAAGCTGTCTTAGAGCTACCAGTAACCAGGTCAGACTGAGATAATGGCCCATTTGAACCAGGTGGTTTTTACATGTAGGACTAATGTAACAAACAATGTCATCAGATTCAGGTAGACCATGAATCAGGACATGACATAGTAATATCGCAATCAAATTATTTGACAAAGCAGCCTAATTTACACTTCAATATAGAGCTGTCATAGGACTGGCTAGGGAACTGGTTACCATAATTCTGAGGTACATGCCTAGATAAAAGGTGCAATATGGAAAAAGCTGTTATTGACATATTTGATCTCACTAAACTTGGTTGAGTATCTTAAATCAAAGACATTATTTGAGAAAAATGAATTGTTAGAAAGTAGTACTTCATTCACTGTTGGTTTTCTGAGTTTTAAAGATGTTTGTGACTTGTGTCTCCTCCTATTTGGTTTTTTCTGTACACTGTTTGGTTAAGTCTTTCCCTTATATGTCTGAAGTTTAAGATCTTTTGTGCTTCCACATGATCAAGAAGTAACTTAAAAGTTTGAACATTATCACTCATTTAACAAACTCGGTCACAGATTAACAAACACATTTTTTTTTCAAACAAGCATGACTAGTAACCAACCATCCAAAATACTGGCACAAGGGAAGGAACTCTAACAACATTTTTTAAAAATACTGAAATAAGTTCCAGATATAAGGGGTATTTGCATAAATATCCTTTAATGTTTGACATATAGCTTGTATTTTATATATGGGTATACTGTTAACACTAATTAATATCTTTTATATCGTTTAAGTTTAAACTTATTTATTCACATCGATTGTGAAACAAGTTCTTTCAACTTATATTAATCATGCTTGATGACTGCTTCCTGGGTTACCAACAAGTGCTGGCGCCGAATGTGCATTGGGGAAACTGCAGATGAATCTTATCCGGGGTTCGAACCCTATTCTCCGGATCTGTAGTCCAACGCTCTACCCCTAGACCAGTGTTCTTCCTAGATTTGTAGATTTATTGGAGGGTAATAATTACTAATATCCTAAAAACTGTGTCATCCTTTCCCAGTAGCAATGCAACAGTTTAATATTATTAATGTTATCAATATATAATAGCCATGATACCATTAATATCTCTATGTCATGGGCATTTCTATGTTTATCTATATTGCAGGAGAATTATGTATAGAGAAGCTGTTGATGATAGCAGAGAGTCGGGAGGAACAGAGAAAGTACAAGAGCAGGTTGCATAGCATTGCTGAAGGTATTTAACAGATTAAGATCTAGAGCAAGTTGTGAGCCTAGGCAGGTTTTGTTTAGAGCTTGGAGATGCGGCCCTAGCCTGTTACTTAACAGTGCTTAGGTCATGACCCTAACAAGATTGATAACTCTGGCTATCTTATTTCAGAGTTAACTCCCCATTTTATACTTGGAGATAAATGGTTAAGATGTTTCGGCAAGTTGGATATTTCTGAATTTCTACAAAGAGCATTGGCATAAAAGTTTACACATGATCCTAACAAGTTATATAACTCTGGCTGTACTTAGAGATAAATGGTTATCCTATTTTTGCAAGTTGGATATTTCTCAATTTCTACAAAGAGCATTGGCATAAAAGTTTACACACTTACTAAACAGTTCACAGGTCATGACCCTGACAGTTACATAACTCTAGCTATGTTATTTCAGAGTTATCTCCCCATTTTGTACTAAGAGATAAATGGTTAACATGTTTCAGCAAGTTGGATATTTTTGAAATTCTACACACTTACTTAACCTTGCAGAGGTCATGACCCTTACAAGAAACAAAACTCTAGATACCTTTTTTCTGGGATTATCTCCCCATTTTGTACTTAGAGATCTAACGTGGTGTTTCTGCAAGTAAGATAGTTAACACACTAACTTAACAGTGCACAGGTCATGACTCGGACAAGTTACATAACTCCAGCTACCTTATTTCTGGGGTTATCTCCCCACTTTGTACTTAGAGAAATTAACCTGTTTCAGCAAGTTGGAATATAACATCTGAATGAACAAAGCCATCTGTGACAACAAGAATGATAACTTCTGTTTGACTATTTTTGCAGTTCTGTCCCTTTTAAATATTTTAATATGGAACTTCATGTTGCCTATAATTTTAAGCCCTTGTCCTATTAACTTAATAATTTGAATATATCATCTTCATGAACAAACCCATTGGTGATAACAAGATTGATAACTCCTGTTTCACTATTTTTCCAGTTACGCCCCATTTAAATGACTATAATATGGTGTTGCCTATAAAATTGAAAGTACTGTTTTTCCTAATATTCAAAATATGTTATCTGCATTAACAAAGCAAATGTGACACCATGATTGATAGCTCTTACTTTTTTAGTAATGCCCCTTTTAATTTACTTTAACCTGAAACTTAATTGCTTATAACTTGGAAAGTATTTGTTCTTTTGACACAATACTGAATATATGTCATCTGTTTTAATGAAGTTATATCTGATTTGAGTTGTTCTCCTTTGAAGTATTTTTACATAAAACTTAATTTTGCTTATAAGTAGAATTTACAATAAAGATAATAACCGATCAATGAAAATTTTTAATTTTGTAGTATTGCAATGCAACTTAAATTACATCTTTTTATCGTACATAATATATGACAGGCCCACGTTTCAACTTTTTGCAAGCAAGCGATACGTGTACAGTTGAACACCAAATTTTAGTTTTCATTATTTAGAACTAACTGGTGATTTTAGTTCCTGTTTTAACACTCTGCCCCTTTGTGTATTAACTTTGTGTATTAAATTTGTATCATGACAAACTTCGCTACCGGGGGCATATGTGTTGTCCGAACACAGCTTCTTGTTTAATGAGAAAATTTGATTTTAGTGGGGAAAGTTTCGTCATGGAAAGGAATAAAAGTAACCTATTTGCCTGATGATGACTGTATTTCGGTGTCTTTAACATATTAAAGGGAAAACCCCTGCTAAGTGAACTATTTCTGCTGCTTTCCAATACCCTCTGTTCATTGATCTGTAACCAACAACCTGCCATATTGCCTTGACAATGTATATGTATGTAAGTGGTCTTTAACCAATGAATATTTTAAGTTATCACCTGATGTTTTAGATCTTGTAAATTTTCAGAATACTTTTTATTTTTTCCCATTCTATAGGTGTGTTTGGCTCACTACGGTCTCAAGACCATGGACAGAACACCATCCCCACTGCCTCCAATCTTTCGCCATCTGAAAAGGTCATCAGGAGACCAACTAAAACAGGAACAAATGACACAGGTTCCCCAATGTTACACAAGGCATTGGCCTCGGATCCGCAACTCCATGCTAGGGGCACAGGACCATCGTTCTACTTGCCAGTTGTTCCACCAACAAGTTCCATTTCTCCAGATGAAATCGAGATGGATCTTCATTTTCCGCAGCTGCCCACAAAATCCCCAGATGCTCACCTGTCCAGTAGATCTTCTTCAATAAGCTCTGCTAGATCTCGGAATGAACTGTCTAAGTCAGATCCCTCAAAATCTGCCCTCTTGTCTCAAGCCCAAAGTGCCTATAGCCAGCAGTATGATGATGCAGAAGGTTCCCAGAGATGGGAACAGTATAAAGAAAAACTGAGCGAACATTATTTAGTCAACATAACAAAAGATAATGAAGAAAGTGCCAGTAAAAGTCAGAATCTGGATTCAGCAATCAAAACATCATCAGCTAGGAACACACCTGTGATGCCGACTGATTTGGCCTCCCCTAGGTCGGACTCCCTGGAAAGGCCAAGATCAGCTTGTGGTAGGAGCTTTCCTGTGAGGCTCCTAAGTCGTAGTCCTGAGACAGTGTTAAAAGAAGAAAAAATGCCGGGATTGATATCTGGTCAGAATGATATATTTCAGAGAAAAATGAATGAAATAAGTGCTGGTACACTTGACAGTTCTGATCTAGATGAAACAGTGTTGAAATGTATCTACCAAGTTCATGGTGATTTGTTAGATGAAAAGGAACTTAAACGCAAAGCTCAAAATGAAGAAAAGACAACTGAGACACCAAGTAATAGACCGTCCTCCCAACCCATGACCTTGCCAACTATAGGTTTATCTGTGGATGCTGTGGAATTTGTTCCGAAAGCCAAACCTGCGGTTTCCACCATACAAGAAGAAACAGTGACTACTACAGTGGTAGATACAATACCTCAACCTACAAGTAAAACTACTAGATCGAATTCTGTTGAGATAAATTCGGGTGTAAAGAATATAAGGAATAATTCTCCATCAGTACAAGTAGTATCACCTCTCACAATCAGTCCATCATTAAGTCCAGGTGTAGGTTTGAGTCCTCCATCTACAATGATGAATAGTCCTGTAGCTAATCTAACTGGAAGTCCGATGTTCATAACACCCAAGTGGGGACAGCTGTATCACACTGTGAACAGACCTCCTCCATTGTTAGCAACACCAGGCACCAGGTTTATGGGACCAAATCCCAGTCATCATCTACAACCTGCTGGTTTCAGATTCACTGCACCAGGACCTATGCCATATTCTTCTAGAGTGTTGCCAGTTTATACTGTAGCCCCACCTCCTTTGTTCCGTATGGCTGGCGTACAACAGTTTGTTCAACATCCCAATGTTCAGTATAGTGACAGTATAGAAGAAAGAGTGGCAGTTGCTACTGGGCAACCGATTATGGCAACTTCTGAAGCATCGAGGCTTATGGCACCATCTGCAGGTAAACAAAAGACTAGTACCCAAGGTTATGAAGCTGAGATTTGAAACCAGTCTCAATTCTCAAGCATCTGATTGGCAGAAATAGCGACCAGTCGCCATTTCAGCCAATCAGATGCTTGAGATTTGAGACTGGTTTCCAATCTCAGCAGGGTTGGCAAAATGCCGGCAAATATGAGTATTTTCCATGCCGGCGGTATTTACCGGCAAATACTTGCAATTACTGGCAAATACTGGTCGATTGAATTGACCAGTCTGGAATTTATACTTTATTACCTATTATCATCATTCATATAGATAATTTCAAGTTTACCCATCAATTGCCATTATATTTATACTTAAGTTTAACACTTTTATCACTTTATCCATAATAAATAAAATATTTAAGTACTGAAAAAGTGGCCATCTGAATTGACCACCCATGGAATTTATACAATACAATGTATCCCTTATAGTCATCATGTGGATAACTTCAAATTTTAATTATTAACAATAATTATGGAGTCAGCTTTTTAGAGGGTTAATTTTAATTATAAACAAGCTATGTACACAACTTACAATAAATATACATGAATACAATAACACATAGGTTAGATACAAAGAAGTCTCTGTCTACCAGGCAATCTCTTCTTTCCCCTTAAAGTATCTTTAACAGAAAACCAGTTTGGCAGCTTTCTGGAGTCACACCAATACACAATCATTTCAGGCCTGCCAAATCTCCGGATTTTATCCGGAATCTCAGGATTTTAAGTTACCGTAAAAACCCTATGTTTTCGCTCACCCTATGTTTTCGGCCACGGTCTTTTTTTTTTAAATATTAATTTTTTTATTGACCCTAAAAATTTGGCCACTAAAAATCGGCGATTTTTTCACTAACCCTATGTTTTCGGCCAGCATTTTCAATTCTAAATTCGTCATTTTTATTAGATTAGTAACAAAAAAATATGTTTGTAAACCTTGGTTTCGATTTTGATATTAAAGATAGAACTTGGCAATAACCGTATACATCATTGTCCGCCGATTAAGGATATGTTTGTTTCTGAACAATTATTTTTCATCATCTTATTTGCGGTAATTAATATTGTAACAACAAAGCGGTAAGTAATGAGATCGAAACCTGGTAAAAATAATGTTTTTTTATTTAAAGCAATTATAATTATGATAATCTTTAGTTTGCAATCTGTCATCTCAAATCTGGAGACGTTGCTATGCAACTAGGCTATAAAGTGCGAAATATTGCGACTTTATGATTGCCGCGGGCAAACATCTATTGTACTTTTTACCTGATCACATGATCGGAGCTTAATAATATCCCAAGAAATTTTTCCCAAGAAAATACTGTAACTCAATTCAAGCCTATAAATTTTTATGAACAGAACCGATGTTTTTAAAACCGTTATTCAAATGCGAGTTTAATTTTATTACGAGTAAGAAATAAAATAATTGATGTGTGTTTTTAAATTTGCGAATACTTGCCCCTAAAATATCCAAGAATTATTACATGTACATTTACTAAAATCATCAAATTTACAACTGCTATGAACACCTGTTCATTGCCCGCTTTGATCTAAAATGTCAGCGATGCTTGTGTATTTCATCAAAGACGCCGACGTCAACTTGAAACAGTACGCACCGCTCAAAAAATCGATCGACGGTGTATTACAAAAAATTGCAACCCGTCAACAAACTAGGTTGATTTCATTTCTAAATCAGCCGATTGTTTGATTGATAATATTTGGTATAATTATTGCAAATTTCTGATCAGGTTGTGTTTCTATCTGCAGAACCGGCACTTTGCCGAATTAGCAGTTTGCAACTAATCTAATGCACTCTTATCTGCGACAGCCATCAAATTCTTTTGGCAATGTTGATTATACAACAATAGGATGTTTATTTAGCAACTATGGAGTTAATTGCTTGACAAAGGTAAGCAGAAATTTCAAAGGTACAAACGTCTGGCATGTGTTGACATATTCAAGGCTTACATTTATCTATGGACGTGTCAAGTTATGCACATGTGTCTAAATGTTTGGACGATCTGTTATTAAAAATGAAAATTCTCGTCTCTAAATATTATTCAGCCAGAAAAATAATATTTTTCTGTCCAAAGACTTAGACAAAATATGTTAAAAGTTACGCATTTCATAAAAACAGATGTATACTGTACCAGTATTCGGATAGTCGGCGACGCGGACAAAATCCTATGTTTTCGGCCGGGGTTTTTATAATTATTTTATCATGACCCTAAGATTTCGTCCAAGAAAAAAAAAATTATTTTAAGCTGCCCGAAAACATAGGGTTTTTACGGTACTTCTCCGGATCTCCGGATTTATAGTCAAAATCTCCAGATTTCTATGAAATTGCAAATAAATATAGATTAATTAAACCTAATTTAACGAGGTCGTGGTCAGTTACATGCAGTCTCAATGCCTCTGGCACAACTATACAATAACCGCGTGTCATAAACTAAACAAGGGCCTCGATGTTTCACCTGCCTTTATCTTTTTCACTGCTTGTTCATTCTAATATTGTCAAAAGCAGGTATTAACAGTTAAATATGAATGGTAAAAATAGACAAAAGTCATTTTAAAACATGTTCTTCAACCATTTCTAACAAAATCGGCAAAAATCATTTATAAAATTCTTTGAAGAATATAATTACAAAGAAAACTGTCAGAAAATCATCATCATCATCATTATCATCATTTTTGTTCAGTCACAGTCATAGTGAACAGCAGAAACAAAACATTAAAACAACAACAACAACATCATCATCATCGTCATCATCATCATCATTGACATATTCAGACAAAATCTCCGGATTTTTAATGAAGAAGTTTTGGCAGGCCTGTCATTTACTTGCACCTAGACAAATTGTATATGTTATTTATGACACTGTTGCCTGTGTTGCCCCTGGCTATTACAGCCCCTTGTATGAAACATGTTGTTTTAATAGTCTAGACCTTATGGCCAGCTTGTTAAGTGTCAATGGCCAGGTGCACAGGTGGACCAGCATTAATTTCTCACCTGCTGTATTGTTAGGTTCTAAGTAAAAAAAAGACAGTTCTTTATGATTTATTTTTACTTTAATTGCTTAAAGTGATCACCTGATATGAAATTTAATTAAAATATCTAATTAAATTATTATTATGATAAAACATTAATAACAGTCAACTAAGTTAAGATTTCTGCAGTAATTTTAAGGCAAAAAACTCATCTGTGTAGTATTTGCCAGTATTTTCCAGTATGCCACTTTGGGGAGTATTTTCCAGGGCGGTAAATACCGGTAAATACCAATGGTAAATACCAGGGGTGGTATTTACCGCCCAACCATGAATCTCAGCTTTATAACCTTCAGCCTAGTATATGTAAGGTTTGACTTGACTAGATCCTGATTTTGTTCTTCTTCTTTTTCATACATAGGGATCACTTTTTACATTGGCTATAAGTTTACCATTTCATAATATTTTTTATCAAACTTTAAAATTGTATTGTGACAATGGAGTTTTAATTTACCTAAAATAAAAAATCAAGGTCACATTTTACTTGTTTATGCCTTTTTATGTTGTGAAAACAACATTGTCTGTAATTTTGCCATTATTTAATATTTAACTATGTAGAAAAACACTTGCAAACAAACATAATGTCCATTATTACTCAAAGGGCAAAAACAAGACTGCAATGTTAGTGAAAAAATAGTAAGGTTGAATACTACTATAATACCTTATCAAGAAATTTACATCAAGTGCTTATAATGGCTGGTGCTAAGAAACAGCAGAAAAATAAGCTGTTATAATATCATTGAGCATGTTGTGACTTACACTTCTCACCACAGATTTTGTCACATGCAAAACAGATTGTTGTAAATGTCGTCAGATCAAGACTTGACAAACTTCCCATAACATACAGTTTATATATACTATGCAGAGGTTCCATTTGACCTGGGAGATGACCCTTTGACCCTTAAAATTTCCAAAAAGCCTTGTTTTGACCTCTAGGTTTTTAGCTTATGAGTCTTTTTATCCTTAAATTAGGGGTATTTTTGGCTTATAATTGAGAGAATCTCTTAAAATGGACAAAATGACCCTTGAGATTTAGCAGCTAGTGGAACCCATGTATAGACATCACACATACATTTGTTTATCATTATTACAGATTACCCGAGTGCAAATTCAACCAAAATTAACAAGTTCTCATAATTGAGTGTTTCTATGTTACATTAATTTGTTTAAGGTGTGCCAAAAGTGAAAGTACCCAACCAAGATAAGATAGAAAAGCTGCAGTTAATCCAGCAGTCGGGTCTGAAAGTTCTTGTTATAGTGAGGGGTCTGCCTGGAAGTGGAAAATCTACACTTGCAAGGTAAACAAGATGGCACTGATGGTAAAAATCGTGACTTTGACAACTATTGCCCAAGATTATAAAACTAAATCTGGAAACCAGTGTCAAATATCATTATCATATAATTGGCTGAAATGGTAAGCAGTCACCATTTCATTCAATCAAATGCTCAAGATTTAAGACTGGTCATTTATCACAGTTATGATCTTGTCCTTAATGAATGCAATGGTAACAATTTATAAGATGCCTACTGAAAACTTATTTATTCATAATGTTTTCTTCCAACAGAAAAAAGCCATACAAACTTAAAAGCCATACTTGTAAGCTATCTAACATTTGAGAGATTAGTTGTCAAGGAAATGATGTGCGTTAAGTACTTGTCAGCTGACCTGTGTACTGTGTTTTTCCTGAACACCATGTGTCAGTATTTCCCCCATTTTAGTATAGCAACAGATCAGTGAAAGATGTGAAAAAATGAACAATTAGACAATTTTATCAGAAGATATGAATGTCAGAAAAGTCCATTTCACAGTCCAGACGATGAACAAGTCCCCTTTGCCAGTCGGGCATGTCATTAATCATCAACATACAAGTTGATAAGGAAAACAAATGTTGCTAATTTAAACCTCTGGGCCCACGAGGTTTAAATATCCCTGGCCATTGACAATAGCAATTGGTCAGCTGTAAAAAGCATAGTGACACATAATAAGATTCAATTAATCATTTGAATCATTGAATTATCCATACTTCTGATTACTTGACTAGCCACAGCACAATAATATTAGACCAGTATGCCAGTATTCAGCATTTTAGCATATTATTAGCATATTACCAATGATGTAATTATGACATGTTTAGCTGTAGTTCTCTCAGCTATAATGTATACACATTTTCAAGATTCTTGATTAACAATAACATGGACCTGTTGAATGTGTTAAGTATACTTGCCTGTCATCGTATTTTTACAACTTGAACCTGGTCAAGGCTGGCACAAGTTTAAATAGAATGTTATTTGTGAAAGGCACTGTATTCAGGATTAATTTATCATGTTAATATTATGTACGTGCACTTTTTTGCAGAGCTTTACAGTTGACTGGTCTGGTACTGTCTACTGATGATTATTTTACTACAGGCAATGTGTACGAGTTTAATCCTGATAAACTAGCAGAGGCCCATCAGTGGAACAGAGAAAGAAGTAAGTAAATTCTCTTGTTTGCATTATATCACATACAAATAACTGGACAGTAACTATATGCAGTAAGATGTTAATAACAGTTGCACTGCACATGACAGGTAAAGTTCAGGACACTGTCCTAATAAATAGGACATGAAGATGTCCATCAGTTGACTTACATAGGCTCATCAGATATGTTTCATGTTTCCATTCTTTCCTTCTGCAATGAAGGATAATTTCAAGTACTTGATGGGGAACAGATCTATGTACTATAGTACCAACTTTTTCCCATACCTACCAGAGATAGTAGAAGTGCCTACATTCTGTAGCAAATGATTGTTAACATAGGTTTTAGCTGCGTTTGTGTTCTTTATTAGCCAACTTTCTGGGGAGTGTTTCAGAATGTCTGGTTAGGTAGGCATGTTAACCCTTTCCTGTAAAGATACACCTTTATTGCTAGGGCGAACAGTTTAGATACAGATCAGCCGGCACATCCGTTTAGATCAGGATCTAAACTGTTCGCTTTTTGATTCATTAGGTTATTCCTGACCAAAATGCAACCAGTGCAGATCCTGATCAGACGGCATGGATGTGCCGGCTGATCTGGATCTACATTGGTCGCACATGCGTAGAAATGCATATAGATGTATAGATCAAGGAAACGGTTGAAGTTCATGCTGGTTTGATTGGCTGAAGAATACACTATACATGTTTCCATCTTAAACATATGTTTAAAGTGAATTTTCTGAGATTAAAAAAAAAAATTATAGAAATTTTATTGATACAATATATTATGAAATAAGTATTGTTAACCAGGTTTTCAATGAAGTAGCTTATATCAAGATGAACATCTGGATTCTACTCTGATGTCTATACTCAGTTGTTGAAAGCCTGGTTTTGTCGCATTGTCTTGTATTTAATACGCTCATTTGTTAAGCAATTTTTGTGTCGTCTGACTAGGCTACACAAAAAGAATTACTTTGTCAGTGTCGGCGGTGGTAGCGTCCGTGGCTTCTGGATTTTCTTGTCCGGAGCCTAACTTGGTCACCGTAGGTCTAAATGACTCCAAGCTTGGTGTGGATGTTTCTGGCAATGACTCGAAGTGCAGTGCACATGAACCATAACTCTACCTTCTCCTGTTTTTTAATTATTCCCCTTTGATTGATTTTTATAGAGCATTTCTTGTCTGGAGAGTAACTTTGTCACCATAGGTTCAATTGACACCAAACTTGGTACGCATCATCATGTTTCTGGCAATGACTCGAAGTGAAGTGCACAATTACCTTCTGGCATTTTTAGCTCACCAGAGCCGAAGGCTCTGAGTGAGCTATTGTGATTAGAGGGGGACCAGATGTCCGTCGTCCGTCGTCCGTCGTCCGTCAACATTTTGTTTGTTAACGCGATAGAGGCCACAGTTTTCAACCGATTTTCATCAAACTTGGTCAGAATGTTTGTCTTGGTGGTGTGACGACCCCTATTGAAACTGGGTCATCTTGGGTCAAAAACTAGGTCACTAGGTCAGATTAAAGCAAAAATTTGATAATGCAATAGAGGTAACATTTTTTATCCGATTGTCATCAAATTTGGTATGAATATTGATATTGATGATCTCTACTCAAATTATTAAAATCATGTTCTTGAATTGCCTAGGGGCCCCACCCTGGGGATTTTAATTTTTTTTCTTTTAAATTCTCTTTTTAACCTTTGATTTCCTACAGTTATCAACCAGATTTCGGCACAAATTTTATACCATCTTAAAATTCAATCTTTCCTGAACAATTCATTCACTGGTTGTTCAGTGATAAAATTTGAAACAAAAATTTTAGTAGCAGAGTGAAAATTTCAAGTGTTAAAATTTCAATACTTCTACCTGTCTTCAGCTATATTAAGATGTATTAGGATGCACTATCAAGTTCATTGCTCTTAGACTAGTTGCTGGTCAAATGACCTACTGAACTTTCCTGCTTCAAGATCTGTGTTATGCAATATTAAAAACTTTGTGCTGGAAGTTTTTATAAGGTAAATTTGACATCTTCTATAGATACTGACCACATAAACATTCTTAATACTTTATAGCACTGAACATCAGGCTTTTCTGAATATTTTATTTAAATTCATAAGTAAAACAAAAACAACAACAAATTTGTAGCACATTCTCAAAATATTCAGACTATATTAACCCTTTTGTCCATAGACACAACTTTTTGCTTGGGCGAACAGAATAGATCTAGATCAGCCGGCACATCCGAACCATCTGATCAGGATCTGCACTGTTGGCTTTTTTATTCATTAGGTTATATCTGACTAAAATGGGACCAGTGCAGATCCTGATCAGATGGCATGAATGTGCTAGCTGATCTGGATCTACACTTGTCCCACATGCGTAAAAATGCGTATATAAGGAGGAAAGGGTTATGGTGTGTATCGTGTATGTACAAAAAATGGCAAGTTAATTTGAGGTCTCAGAACTCCTGCATTTGATTTTTATGTCTCCTCCCCTCTGGGGGAGACATATTGTTTTTGCCTTGTCCGTCTGTCTGTCTGTCACACTTCGTTTCCGCTCAATAACTCGAGTACCCTTTGACCCAGAGCCTTCAAACTTCATAGGATGATAGCCCTTATTGAGTAGAAGAACCCTATTGATTTTGGGGTCAGTAGGTCAAAGGTCAAGGTCACAGTAACCCGAAGAGTGAAAACCATTTCCGCTCAATAACTTCAGTACCCTTTGACCCAAAGCCTTCAAACTTCATAGGGTGCTAGCCCTTATTGAGTAGAAGAACCCTATTGATTTTGGGGTCAGTAGGTCAAAGGTCAAAGTCACAGTGACCTGAAGAGTGAAAACCGTTTCCGCTCAATAACTCGAGTACCCTTTGACCCAGAGCCTTCAAACTTCATAGGGTGATAGCCCTTATTGAGTAAAAGAACCCTATTGATTTTGAGGTCAGTAGGTCAAAGGTCAAGGTCACAGTGACCCGAAGAGTGAAAACCGTTTCCGCTCAATAACTCGAGTACCCTTTGACCCAGAGTCTTCAAACTTCATAGGGTGATAGCCCTTATTGAGTAGAAGAACCCTATTGATTTTGGGGTCAGTAGGTCAAAGGTCAAGGTCACAGTGACCTTATGAGTGAAAACAGTTTCCGCTCAATAACTCAAGTACCCTTTGACCGAGAGCCTTCAAACTTCATAGGGTGATAGCCCTTATTGAGTAAAAGAACCCTATTGATTTTGGGGTCAGTAGGTCAAAGGTCAAGGTCACAGTGACCCGAAGAGTGAAAACCGTTTCCGCTCAATAACTCGAGTACTCTTTGACCCAGAGTCTTCAAACTTCATAGGGTGATAGCCCTTATTGAGTAGAAGAACCCTATTGATTTTGGGGTCAGTAGGTCAAAGGTCAAGGTCACACTGACCCAATGGGTGAAAACCGTTTCGGCTCAATAGCTCGAGTACCCTTTGACCCAGAGCCTTCAAACTTCATAGGGTGATAGCCCTTATTGAGTAGAAGAACTCTATTGATTTTGGGGTCAGTAGGTCAAAGGTCACGGTCACAGTGACCCAAAGAGTGTAAAACATTTCTGCTCAATAACTTGAGTACCCTTTGACCCAGGGACTTCAAACTTCATAGGTTGTTAGCCATTATAGAGTAGAAGAACCCTATTGATTTTGGGGTCAGTAGGTCAAAGATCAAGGTCACAGGGGCCTGAAGAGTGAAAACCGTTTCCACTCAATAACAGGAGTTCTATTTTACCCAGAGCTTTCAAACTTCATACAATGGATGTCCTTATTGAGTAGAGGACTCCTATTGATTTTGGGGTCAGTAGGACAAAGGTCAAGGTCACAGGGTTCATCGTGCAGGGGTCATGGCGCAGGTGGGGGAGACATGCGTTTTTCTCAAAAAACATCTAGTTTTCTAAGACTTGTATCAGTTTTCAGCAGTCCGATGCTTGAGAATTGAGTATGGTCTCTAGTCTCAGTTTTATTGTCTTTGGTCCTGATCTTGACCAAACCAGTCTTTAACTCTTTCCTCCATATATACATATTTTTATGCAATGCCAACAGTGTAGATCCAGATCAGCTTGCTCATTTGTGTAGTCTGTTCAGGATTTGCACTCGTCGCATTTTAGTCAGAATTAACTGAACAAATAAAAAAGCTAACAGTGTAGATTTTGTTCAGACGGTAGGGATATGCTGACTGATCTGGATCTACACGGATTGTCCACGCAAAAAATGTATATATACAGAGGAAAGGATTAAGCATTTTTGTAGGAAAAGGTTTATTATCCCCTGCCGCATAGCAGCTTGGGGATATAGGAATGGTCTTCGTTCGTCGGTACGTCCGTCCATCTAACTGTCCTTCCATGCGTGCACATTTGGTGTCCGGTCCGTAACTTTTCAACCCCTAGACGGAATTTCATGAAGTTTTAGGCAAATGTTCTCCCCATCAAGACGACATGCAGAACCCATGTTCCAACATGGCAGGCTCAATGTCTAGGTCACTAGGTCCGACTAAAGCAAAAATTTCATTAAATCAATAGAGGTCACATTTTTTGTTCGATTGTCATCAAATTTGATATGAATATTAATATTGATGATATCTACTCAAATTACTAAAATCATGTTCTTGAATTGCCCAGGGGCCCTGCCCTGGGGATTTAAAAAAATCTTTTAAATTCTGTTTTTAACCTTTGATTTTCTACAGTTATCAACCAGATTTTGACACAAACTTTATGCCGTCTTAAAATTCAATATTTCCTGAACAATTCATATACTGGTTGTTCAGTGATAAAATTTGAAACAAAAATTTTAGTAGCAGAGTGAAAATTTCATGTGTCAAAATTCCAATATTTCTACCTGTCTTCAGCTTTATTTAGATTCAATCATAAGGTGGCAATATCAGAGTGTATTTATCCTGCTGGTGAATGACCTAATGAACTTTCTTGCTGAGATCTGTGTTATGCAATATTAAGAGCTTTGCTCTGGAGGTTTTTATAAGGTAAATTTTGTTATTTTGTATGGATACAGACCAAGCAAACATTATTTCTTCATAGCACTTTGAATATCTGGGCTTTTCTGAATATTTTATTCACTGTTTGTATGTAAAACAACAACAACAACAAATTATTAGCACATTCTCAAAATGTTAAGACTAAATTTAAGAGAGGTCTCAGCTGTATATTAATTGTTAATTGGAGGTCTCTTAACCCCTGGAATGAATATCATGAACATGATGTGCTGAAATCATTTTCCAACCTGGCTGGCTAAAGGTCAAGGCTGCCTGTGGTGTTTGAGCATATTTCGTGTCCAGTCCATAGCTTTTCAACCCTTTGAAGGAATTTCATGAAACTTTAGTCAAATGTTCTCCCCATGAAGACGATGTGCAGAACTCATGTTCCAACATGGCCGCCCCAATGTCAAGGTCACCAGTGGTGTTTTTTGAAAAGCCTAGAAGGAATTTCTTGAAAGTTGCATGCTTTGTGTCTGGTCTTTAACTTTTTAAGCAAGAAAGAATTTCATGAAACTTAGGTCAAATGTTCTCCCCATCAAGATGACATGCAGAACCCATGATCCAACATGGCCAGCTCAATGTCAAGGTCACCAGTGGTGTTTAAAGATTTGAACCATGCATTTCGTGTCCAGTTCATATCTTCTGAACCCCTGGAATGAATATCATTACACTTAGGTGAAATGATCAGTTCATGAACCTGATGTGCAGAACACATGTTCCAACCTGGCTGGCTTAAGGTCAAGGATGCCTCTGGTGTTTGAGCAGGCCAATACTCTGAACTTATCTGAACACGACATACCCTTGCACTTGAATTGGCTTCCACCTGCCTGCCCGCTGCCCAGAGCTATTGTTTAATTTGCTCTTAACCATCCATAATCTTTCCCACATTCACATCTGCGGCAGGGGATATTGCTGTCGTTCCGACTGCCTTGTTCTATTAATTTCAAGCAAACTACTGCCTCAAAAGAAAACAGATCATTTGCATTTTTGTAATGGGTTGAAGATTAGAGGCTCCTTGGAATTAAATACAAGAGTGACAGTATGAAATGTTATAATACCCCAGCAAATGAAGTAGAATATTCATCTCATGAAATGTGAAAATATATCTTTGTGTGATGATATAAGGCCCGTTATTATTATACCCCACAAACAAAGTTTTGGGTGTATATAGGAGTCATTATCTGGTTATGTGGTTGGTCTGTGGCACTTACTACGTAAAAATTTTTCAAGATATCGACTTGAAACTTTAAACATATGTTCATGAGTAGATTTGCGCAAACTATTTTATTTCTCATGTGGATCTGTCTATTATTTTTTGGAGGGGAGCTCAATTTAACAAAATCTTGTAGCGCAAACTTCTTCTACAGTTTTCAAGATATTGACTTGAAACTTTAAACATATGTTCGACATGAAGTGTAGATTTGCCCGACATATTTTTCATTTGGATCAGTCCATTATTTTTTGCACGGGACATCATTAAACAAAACCATGTTATGCAAACTTCTACAGTTTTCAAGATATCGACTTGAAACTGAATTCTTATGTTTGTTCTGCAAGAAGTGCACAAGTAAGCTACATATTTTTGTGTGTGGATCAGTCCATTATTTTATAGAAGGGAAGTAGCACAATTCAACAAAACCTTGTGACGCCAATTACTTATACAGTTTTTAAGATATTGACTTGAAACTTTAAACATATTTTTGGCATGAAGTGTAGATGTAAGCGAGATACTTTTATGGATCAGCATGAATTGTACATGTGCAAGACATTTTTTCCTTCTGGATCAGTCCATTATTTTTTTAGTGGAGCACTATTTAACAAAATGTTGTGATGCAAAGTACTGGTACAGTTTTCAAGGTAATTACGTCAAACTTAAAACAAATGTTTGGCTTGAATTGTAGATCTGTTTTACATATTTTTCATGTAGATCAGTCCATTATTTTTTTGTAGGTGAATGATTTAACAAAATCTTGTGATGCAAAGAAATACATTTTCAAGATATTGACTTGAAACTGAAATCATGTGTTTAGCATGAAGTGTCGATTTGGTAGACATATTTTTTATCTGGATCTTGTCCATTAATTTTTAAAGGGGAGCACTATTGAATATTTCATTCATTGTTATGTAAAAAATGTGAACATTATTTCTGTATAAATGTACTCTGACAAAGCAGTATTGCGGGGGTATTAATCACCTTCAGTGCTAGCTCTTGTTAATTGTTGCAAAGTCAGCTGTGTATTTGTTAATTTTCTTGATTTTTTTTCTACCTTTCATTTCATGAATCCAAGAATCTGGTGAGCGATAGGGCCTTTGGCCCTCTTGTTTAGTGATTCCCCTTTGATTGATTTTTATTGAGCATTTCTTGTTCGGTGCGTAACTTTGTCACCATAGGTTCAAATGACTCTAAACTTGGTATGCATGTTTCTGGCAATGACTCAAAGTGCAGTGCACAAGAACCGTAACTCTACCTTCTTCCCCCTGTTAGTAAATCCTCTTTGATTGATTTTCATAGAGCATTTATTGTATGGAGTGTAACTTTGTCACCTTAGGTTCAAATGACTCCAAACTTGGTATGCATGTTTCTGGCAGTGCACAAGAACCGTAACTCTACCTTGTTCCGTGTTTGAATTATTCCCCTTTGATTGATTTTTAGTGCATTTCTTGCCAAGGCAATAACTTTTTTGTGTATGTTTCTTGCAATATAACAATTAACAGGTTATTTTATATGGGAATTTTGTGCAAATACATTGCCAATAACTGTACAACAAAAAAAACTAATTAACATTTTATATTGACTAACTGTTATTGAAGTCCAGAAGTAATCAAGATTGTAAATCTTTATGCATGTACATTGTTATTTTTATGTGAAGATTTATTTGGAAATGTTATTTATTTCAGCTAGAGAAGCTATGAAGATGGGTAAGAGTCCTATAATCATAGACAACACTAATACACAGGTCTGGGAGTTCAAGCCCTACATTAATCTGGTATGTAAAACTTGCCTTTCTCAATTCATACCCATGCCCAAGATCATAAAACCAAATCTGGAGAACAGTCTTAAATCACAAGCATCTGATTTGCTGGTATGGTGACTGGTTTCCATTTCATTAAATCAGATGCTTGTGATTTGAGCTTAATCTCCAATCTAAGTTTTATGATCTTTGGATCTGTTTGGGTTTGATCAAAATTGTAATGTTTACTTGTGTCTTATTGGCAGTAAATGAGTAATGAGCATTTCCATTACTTACTATGATCAGGCTTATCAGATTGAGTTAGCAACATTCTTATTTTTTGTGTTTGGTTGCTTTCTAAGTGACTTTTTTCTTCAATGCTAATAATCACTTCCAGTTTCTTTGATTTGGTCTTAGAACTTGTTAAAGAACTCTTTTTAGCTCACCTGTCACAAAGTGACAGGGTGAGCTTTTGTGACCGCCTGATGTCCGTCGTCCATCGTGCGTCGTCCGTCGTCAACAATTGCTTCAATCGACTTCTTCTCTGAAACGGCTTGGCCAATTTCGATGAAACTTGCCACGGATGTTCCTTGCATGAAGCTCTTCCAAAGTTGTTCAAAGAAATCAATTCCATGCAGAACTCTGGTTGCCATGGCAACCGAATAGAAAATCTTTAAAAATCTTCTTGTCTGAAACCACAAGGCCTAGAGCTTAGATATTTGGCATTTAGCATCCTCTAGTGGAGCTCTACAAAGATTGTTCAAATTATTTCCCTGGGGTCAAAATTGGCCCCGCCCCAGGGGTCACTTCATTTTACATAGACTTATATAGGAAAAACTTTAAAAATCTTCTTGTCTGAAACCACAAGGCCTAGAGCTTAGATATTTGGCATTAAGCATCCTCTAGTGGAACTCTACAAAGATTGTTCAAATTATTTCCCTGGGGTCAAAATTGGCCCTGCCCCGGGGGTCATTTCATTTTTCATAGACTTATATAGGAAAAACTTTAAAAATCTTCTTGTCTGAAACCACAAGGCATAGTGCTTAGATATTTGGCATTTAGCACCCTCTAGTGGAACTCTACAAGGATTGTTCAAATGATTTCCCTGGGGTCAAAATTGGCCCCGCCCCAGGGGTCACTTCATTTTACATAGACCTATATAGGAAAAACTTTAAAAATCTTCTTGTCTGAAACCACAAGGCCTAGAGCTTACATATTTGGCATTTTGCATCCTCTAGTGGAACTCTACAAAGATTGTTCAAATTATTTCCCAGGGGTCTAAATTGGCCCCGCCCCAGGGGTCACTTCATTTTATAAAGACTTGTATAGGAAAAACTTTAAAAATCTTCTTGTCTGAAACCACAAGGCCTAGAGCTTAGATATTTGGCATTTTGCATCCTCTAGTGAAACTCTACAAAGTTTGATTAAATTATTTCCCTGGGGTCAAAATTGGCCCCGCCCCAGGGGTCACTTCATTTTACATAGACTTATATAGGAAAAACTTTAAAAATCTTCTTGTCTGAAACCACAAGGCCTAGAGCTTACATATTTGGCAATTAGCATCCTCTAGTGGAACTCTACAAAGATTGTTCAAATTATTCCCCTGGGGTCAAAATTGGCCCCGCCCCAGGGGTCACTTCATTTTGTATAGACTTATATAGGAAAAACTTTAAAAATCTTCTTGTCTGAAACAACAAGGCCTAGAGCTTAGATATTTGGCATTTAGCACCCTCTAGTGAAACTCTACAAGGATTGTTCAAATTATTTCCCTGGGGTCAAAATTGGCCCTGCCCCAGGGGTCACTTCATTTTACATAGACTTATTTAGGAAAAACTTTAAAAATCTTCTTGTCTGAAACCACAAGGCCTAGAGCTTAGATATTTGGCATTTAGCACCCTCTAGTGGAACTCTACAAAGATTGTTCAAATGATTTCCCTGGGGTCAAAATTGGCCCCACCCCAGGGGTCACTTTATTTTGCATAGACTTATATAGGAAAAACTTTAAAAATCTTCTTGTCTGAAACCACAAGGCCTAGAGTTTAGATATTTGGCATTTAGCACTCTCTAGTGGAACTTTACAAAGATTGTTCAAATGATTTCCCTGCGGTCAAAATTGGCCCTGCCGCAGGGGTCACTTCATTTTATATAGATTTATATATGAAAAACTTTAAAAATCTTCTTGTCTGAAACCACAAGGCCTAGAGCTTAGATATTTGGCATTTAGCATCCTTTATTGGAACTCTACAAAGATTGTTCATATTATTTTCCTGGGGTCAAAATTGGCCCCGCCCCCAGGGGTCACTTAATTTTACATAGACTTGTATAGGCAAAACTTTAAAAATCTTCTTGTCTGAAACCAGAAGCTGAGAGTACTTTTGTACTCAGGTGAGCGATATAGGGCCATCATGGCCCTCTTGTTTATCTCGTAAGTACTGAATTTCGATATTTTTTGTGAACATATATTTTTGATTACTCTTTGTCAGTTTTGCTTGTTTTGGTAAGGATGTGTGCTTATGCAGTCTTTGTTAAAATATTTATTAACAGTTCCCTAAGTTTGTAAATTAGAACAGAAGGATATTTGAATTGTTTGCTTTCAGGCACTGACATTTAATTATCACATAGAGATCTTTGAACCAGACACTCCCTGGAAGTACAACTGTAGTGAACTTGCAAGGTACTGTTATCTGTAGCTGTTGAACATTCAGAGAGAACATGGTACACAATCTGTGTAAATCATATAGCACTAGGAAGGAGATGGTCTGATTTTGCAGAAAGCGTTCATTGACACATCAGCAGTATAGATAAAGCTGAGTTCTTTTGAGGACTCTTAGTTTGAAGTGCTAGTTGAAATAATGACCTTTGTTTTGATTGTTTAGTTGGTATTGTTACATGACAATGTGTAGCTGCTTAGACTGCTACAAGTGGGAAATGTGACTGGCCATTCGATTCCTGTTGCTGGTCTCATTAAATATATGCAGTAGCTTTTTTCATGCTTTGTGGCAACAATACAAAGTCTGCCTTTGCAGTAAGTCGGTGTGTGTTGGCATCAGTATCGATCAGTCATCTATGTTACGCAATTATCTACATATAAAGCTGCATAATTGGGCAAGATATTTTGATTTGATGGTTTGAATGTTTTTCTTCAAATTGTTCAGAGGCGACACCCCATTCAAATTTTATACCAGCTGCAAATATCAGTTTATTTGCAGTTCAGATATTTATTTTATTGTTCTAAAACTTGGTAACAAAATGAGTATAAAACTATTCTGTATAAAGACGCTTTACACATACTAAAGACACAATTAAAGATTGAATGCGAATTTTCTGCATTCAGTAGTGTATGAATTATTTATACTGAGTGAATCAGGCTTCTTTGAACAACTCAAATGTTTCTAATGCCTCTGAATGCAAAGAATAACCAATTTGATTTTGATATCCTAAATAACCTCAATTCTTACTATTGGGTGTTTGAACAGTACTACACCAACTCTAAACAATGTGTGTGCATCAACTTCACCTGTCATTCCAATAGTTAGTTGGCAGCTTTCATTGTCATTATTGTAGTATTGGAAAAATGTTTGAATCACATGATGGAAACTGTCTCAAGACAGAAATTCATAGGAGGAAATTGCAAAATGAGTTTGACAGTTTGTTTTATTTATATTAACAGGCGCACATTGCATGGCGTTCCCCAAGACCACATTCAGAGGATGTGTGATAGATATGAGCATAATATAACTGTGGAGCAGATCATCAGAAAGAGAAAATCTGAATCAAGGTATACTAACCCCTGCCAGATTTCTGTAACTCTCAAGCCTTTTATTTTGTAGGACTGGTTCCTTATTTAAATCCCTCATATATACAACTTTTATTGCATGAGTGATCAGGATCTGCACTGTTTGCTTTTTGGTCAGAAATAATATAATAAATCAAAAAGTGAAAAGTTTAGATCTTGATCAAACATCAATGATGTGCCGGCTGATCTGAATCCACACTGTTTGCCCATGCGAAAAAAGGTGTATCTGTTGAGGAAAGAGTTAACTTCTAATATTGGCAGGTCCGCAAAAATGAAGTTGTCACAATCTTGTAGCGAAGTTTCAAATATTTGATTGTCATAAAGCATAAAAATTTGGTTTTAGGTGAAAGGAGGACAGTGTGATCACAAAATCTTGGAAAAGTGAATAATCTAAAGTTTATTAATTAGTGAATATTTAATTATGAATAATGTGCACAATTGATAATTAATAAATAACACTCATGTAATTGATGCACAGTATCATATGATTTCATTTGCCAAGAAATCTGAGAGAATATGTTTTATTACAGATTGAATGGTTCCAGTGATGATTTGGAGGCTGTCCTTGAGAAACCCACGTCTGTCAAGACGGAGAAAACACTACCACAGACACAAGGTTTGTTGCAGATTTGAATTGTTCCAAACTGTAAAACAGTTTCTGCAAAGTATTTACACTTCAACTTTATCCTCTACGATAAAGTCTTATTCATTAAACTGATCATAATTTCTGTTGGTAAACAGTATGACATATTATTTTAAAAGGCGTGGCTACAGTAGAGCCATTCATAATTTATTGGACGTTGCAAACTGTTTTTTATGTGACGTTGCCAGCACGCATGTTTTGCCACGATTAGCTACGAAAAAGCGTGCCATCATTCACTGTGTCACTGTGCCTTTTGAAACAGCTGTGATAATACAAATTCTTCTCATAATTTCTGTATTAAATAGAGTATTTATGAGTGGAAATATGATTCAATCCTGAAGTATATTTATGTTATGAATATAAATAGTATATTTATATTATGAATACAAATTAAATAAAAGATTTAAAAATTTCTAATAAATATCAACTTAATCTTAAATGTTTTTTGGTTAACTGCTTTTTTTAATTCATTGCCTTCACCAAGGTATTAACATGATGACGTAACACACACAGCTTAATTAACCTTTCAAGCTTAACTATGTGTAAGTAGTTAAAACTGCACTGTCGATATCATTTTTGGAATGGTGAGGAGAATAAGCATGCACCCATTTAACAGCTTTTAACAAATAACTAATTGGGGATCTCAAATATATGTATTTCAAGCAGAAATAAATGTACTTCTTTAATTTAACATTAATGATTGTGAATATTGCATCATAATGTAATAAGGGAATAGAAATATTAAATCAAAACAAAATAATGAACAGTTGAGAAAACAAAATGAAGTAAATAAAAATGATAATCTACTGCTTTTAAATCGTGGAATGTCATTTTTATTTTTCTGAATTTTTTTTTTAATTCACTTGAAATCAGAAATAAATTTCAACTTTCCTTATTTCTCATGATTAGCCCTTTACTCCTTTCATAAACCTTTTTATGGGTGTGCAACTAGTGTAGATCCAGATCAGTTTGCACAACTGTGCCATCTGACCTGGATCTGCACTGGTTGCAACATGGTCAGAAATAACCTAATTAATCAAATAGCCAACTTGTTTGTTGATTTCATTGTGTTCATTAAATTTAGGTACAACATGCCTGTCGATTTCATAGTGATTGCTAGATTTATGTATCACATGCCTATCCATTTCAGTGTGTCTGTTAATTTAAGTTGTTAATCTATGTTGAATTGTTGCAGATGATCCATCTAAACAGACCATTTCTGCAAACGAAACAAGAAATTCTAAAGATGTGCTACGCCTGCAAACTTACAAAGGAGATGATTTTAAGAAGCAAAAGTCAGCTGAATCTGATTCAGACAGCATTTGCAGTTTTCACTCTGGATCTCTGTCAAATCAGTCGTCAAGGAATGCTTCACCAAAACCGTTACGTCCATCCTTGAAACCACCTGGTGCCTTACAGAAAATGGAGAAATTAAAGCCGTCACTAGGGACAAAGCCTTTAGCATTGAAACCATCAGTTTTGAAGAGAAAAAGAAAAGAAATTAAAGAATTAGAATCCAAACTGTCTGAAGAAACGTTACAAATTGTTGAAGATGTGGTTACTGAACATGTGAAAGATAAAAAATTTTCTGTGTCAGATATTAAAAAATTAGAAGAGGAATTAAAAGCTTTATTACAGTTGCTTATAGCAAATAATTCAGAGGTTGAAGCTGGTGAAAAAATTATAAGTCTTAAATTGGAAGTTTTAAATCAAAACTCTGAAATACCCGAAGACAGTATAATCAGTGACAATGCTGATATAGAAGAAGATAAAGAAGAAAGCCTTGAATGCAGAAGTTCTTATGAAGATGATATAAAATTGGGAAATGGTAAAGTCACGCCAGAAAATGGACAAGAGTTAGAAGTTGAATTAAAGCTTACAAGTGACAAGGATGTGCATAATCTTGAAACCAATTCAGATATTAATGAAAATCATCAGGTAACTAATAGTTCTAGTTTGCTCAACAATACTTTCAACAACGAAATCAGTGAAGAACCAGTAAATACTAAAGAATTAATATCAGAGAAAAAATTGTCTGAAACAAAAATATCATCTTGGAAAGAGATTGCCATTGTTAGAAATGATGAGGGTTCTAAACAGGAGACAGACACAGAGGGATTGCTGTCATATGCCAATGACAGTATTGAGAGAAGTAGTGCGTCAGCTTCAGGGTTGAAATGTGCCTTTTTTCTGGGTGATACCAGATCAGATTTAACTGTAAATGATTTTGAACTGAAATACTGGGGAATTGTACCAACAGATGTGCCTGAAGATGGTGTTCAAAATGAAATTGTTCAGAACACTTGGGAGGATGTCAGTGAAAGTTGCTGGTCAGAACCAGCAAAAGAAAGTGCTAAACCTCAAAGGAAAAAAAGAAATAAGAGCTCGGATACATCTTTGGAGGCCAGTTTTGCACAAACCAATGGTGAATCAGTAAATGTTGAGGAACCAAATCCTGATTCTCATTTGACAAATGAGTTAGAAGTGTTTGATGGTTCAAATGAAATAGATGAAGAAATCAGTAATATTTTAAGTACACAATATGGAAAGTGTAACGAGAACGATGCAAGACCAGTTGTGCAGGAATTTCCTAATGAGGGAAAACCTACTGGTTGTGCAGGCACACAAGAAACATGTGAAAACATAGGTAATCAGGATAATGGAGACCAAATATTAGAAACTGTTTGCTCAAACTTGGAAGAGATTTCTGAAGTAAATTCAGATACTCTTGAAGAAAGATCTCAAATCATTGTTTCATCAGCTTTAAATAATTCCTTAAAACTGCTTCAGGATTCATACATAGAATCAGAAAATCCCATCCCATCATCAGCTAAATTACCTGAATTAAATATGGAAAGAAAAACTATTGATAATGAGGAACAGAGTGAAAAGCTGGATGATAATACTATGGTTAATTCTAAAATTAAAGCCTGTGAAGCAAATAAATCAACAGAAAAATATTATAAAGTTAAATTGTTGAATAGCTCAGAGTCTTCAAACATTAATTGCAATATTGGAATTGAAAGTAATACTACTGAAGGTTTTACAGCTAGTGTAACACTGGCAAAGAAAATACAAGAAATAAGATCCAGTGAAAGTTTGACTACTTCAGAAGACTCTGAAATTGATGGAAGTGTTAAAAGCGAGTCTGACATAGAAGTCACTCCTCTAAGTTCACCTCCGTCATCATTTTATAAGAAACCATCGAATCAAAATGGTAAAAAATCTGGAAAAAGGAAAATGGCAGCAAATTTTAAAGGGCCATTTCTGAATGAAGATGATAAGGAAAAGTTTAAAAGTACCAGCTGGAGTTCTTTTCCAATCCATGGAATTGAGCAAATAACTTCATCTCCAAGTAATAGTAAGGGTTCTTTGAAAACAAATATAAACAGTGTTGAAACTATGACAGAAGTGGATTGTTTTAATTGTGTAACTAGGTTAAATCAGGGTGAATTTATTGACAGTAGTGTAAGATACTTGACAGGCAACCCAAGAAAAATGTTCAATGGTTTTCACAAAGAGCCAGACAAAGTAAATCAAGAGGTAACAGATATACTTAAGGTAGATAAAAGTACTTCAACTGATGACTTTGTAACATTAACTGATAAAGAGAGTGTGGAATTTCTTCAGACCTGTTTTCCTAAATTGCCAGTAGAAGAATTAGAGTGTGTGTTAGAAAACTGTGCAAATAATGTGGAGTGGGCAATTAACTTGTTATTAGATTGGAAGTATGATCTCAGACTAAGTCCAGAAGAGAAACAGAAGTTTGCAGAAGGCATGGCTGAGTTTAAAAGATGCTCTAGCCCAGAAAATGTTGAAGTTGATACAGAGACCATGGGACCAAAAAGCCTTCTTGACATTTGTTTTGATTATATAGAACGAAAAGAAATTGCTACAAGAGAAGATATTGAAAGGCAGTTAATACAAACTGGTAAAGAAAGACTCGATAGAATTGAAGATGATAACATGACTAAAATCCGTCTCCATAGATCAACAAGTCTCACAGACACATCTGTCAATTTAAAATCAAGTCCTGGTGAAAACAATTCGCCAGTTTTCAGATCACAGAGTCATCCAGGTAAAGACTTAGAAAATGCAAGGTTTTTCGAAGGTTTTATAAGCAAACTGTTCGAGTATAAAGTTGATGGTTTAAATGAAAATCAGATAGAACAGGTACCGAATGACAATGAGAAGGAAGTAGATTCTGTAGAAAATAACACTGATATAGAGATGAATAATTTTGACAGTGAAACAGATATAGCCATTTCCAATAATGTAGAAGGGCTTGAGGCTTGTTTGGATTGGATGGTGAAGCCAGCAATGACCATGTCTGTTGACACTGAGGCAATAAGGAATCTTGAGGAACTCTTTGGACCAATTGGACATAAGGATGATCGTAAGCTACTAATGTTATTATTTTTAATTAAAGACAGAAGTTCTAATAGTGAGAAAAAGCCAGCTTAGTTGTTGGAGCTGAGACTGCAGTTCTTGGGTGGTTCTCACAGTCTCAATGGGCAATATGTATGTCATTATAAAAGCGGTGATACAATTTACCAGAATCCACCAAAAGATTGTAATCCACTCTCATAATTTCATGAATGGAGAAATGCTAATAGAACAAAATTTAAAAAGCCACTAGCCTTAATTTCGTCTTTCTTCATATAGTTTGAAATTCCACAAAATATTTAAAGTTTTTTATTCTTCTTACTTAGTAACAAACAGCTTTAACTCTTTCCTCCATATGTATGCCTTAATGGCATGGGAGATGTTGTAGATCAAGATCAGCCGGCACAACAATGCTGTCTGATCAGGATCTGCACTGTTTGCTTTTTGGTCAGAAACAACCTAATAAATCAAAAGGGTGCAGATAATGATCATATGGCTGATCTTGAACTACACTGGTCGCCCATGCCATTAAGGCATATACATGTATATATATGTAGGAAATTGTTAAATATTCATGGATGATTTTCTTTCAGTAAAAGAATCGTTACTGGTACCACTGGACAGAAAGACAGCTTGGCTGATGTATCAGAGTGTTAAACGGGGTATTGTAGATCAGAGAGCTCTACAGAGGAGAGAACAACAACAGCTAAGGGAAGGTGTGTGCATGCTCTACCTCTGATTTCATTAATATTTATGGGGAACTAAGTTAATGGGCTGTTCAGTTAATGAATTTAAAACCTCCATGTTATGTAGAATTAAACTTTAATGTCTTAAAAAATTGAAAACCGTAAATTTAAGAGCCAAGAAAATGGGCTTAACTAAAAACCACAAAATTACCCACCCATGAATATATGTAAGAACACAGAATTGCATTTTGATAAAACATGTAGAACCATGACACAATAGTATGACCACATCATCATTTACTGCAGCAGTGTAACATACAGGAAACAGCTTCATACTGTTTTGGTTTTTCAACCATTCTTCTATATGCTTTACAAATCGGTACAAGTACTTCTGTCATTTTAAGGTCTGGTACATTTACAGCTTTTGACTGATTGTGATACTTATACATAAAAAGTTTGCCTCTATATCTGCTGCCCCTTTCCCATAAATACATGAACATAACAACTTTTTTAAGAGGCACAATTTGTTTAGTTTTAATAATATTTTATTGGCTTATAGGTATATATACAGATACATGAATATTAGATAGATAGAAAATCAAAATGGGTTTGGCATAAAGTTCTGACAACATTATCATGTGCCCTCTTCTGAGGCACAAGTCAGTTGTATAAAACAGTATTTAGCTTAAATCAGATTGTCAGGATTAGCCTGGATCATAAACAGATTATGAATGTTAATTTGTTGCAGAAAAGACTTCCAATTAAGTTAAATCTTTGTCATATAAAACTATAGTAATGTTGCCAGTTTAATTTAAAAAAAATTATTTATTTAAATACATTCATTTCAAATTATTCCAAACATTGATGTTTGTTCAAGATGAAGAATATGCTAGACAGTTACAAGAGGCTGAAAATGCAGAAAGCAGATACCGAGCCAGGAACCAAAAATCAGGAGGCGCACAGCCTGGTTCCCCTTACAAGAAATCTACCCCATTGATTGGTCTCTCAGTGCAAGGAACCATACCAAAGGAACAAGAAAAAATTGCCTGGAATGGCAGGAACCAGTCACTTGCACAGATTATGAAGGAGGAAAAACAAATTCAAGAGAAAGCAGAAGAATTTGTAAGTTTTGGAGTATATCTGATACCTTAACCTAATAATTGCTTTGCATACTTTCTATAGGTATGTCCAATCTCATATGGGTCTGTTATGTTTGAGGTTCAGAAAATATCTTGTTTGAGATAGTGAATTATTGAAAGAACTCCAAAAATTATACGCAACTATACTTCACTTAATGACTGCTTTTTGAAATTTCATTTGTCTCTTTTGATCACTGATTAAGTTTGGTGGCTTTAGTGTCTAAAAATAGTAGGTTTGGTTTGAAAATAGAAGGGGGTTCCAGGTGGCAACATTTTTATAACCTTGGGATGTGTTTTCAGGAGAGGCTGATCCGTCTGGAGGGTGGAGATAAACAGATGGCCACCTGCCTGAAGAGACAGAAACTGTATGGGAAATTCCCAAAGCTTGATAAAAGCCTGCTTAATGATATATTTAAAGCTAATTGGTAAGTAATGTACAGTGATGTAGAAATGGGCACGGAGCCGGTAAAATCACCTAGAAGCTTAAGTTTCCTCATCTGGATACTTTTCATGCTGCACGAAAATAAAATTTTAATCAATGTTGTTTGTTTACATCGGTTGAAAATCCCAAATGTTGTAGAACTTTATAAAATTTGGTTTCCCAATACAACTTCTTTCGGGATTTATCCTGCAACAGTAAAACTGTTCTACACCCGGCATTATGTTTATCAGAGCAGTAATATCATGTACAGTGACTTAGACTAAAGTTTGTGTAAAAGTATGGCAAGTGGTTTGCACAATTAATCCAATATCTATAATTATCAGGCAATAAATACAGTTATTGATCTGGAAACCATAATTGACTGTTTAAAGTGATCATAAATTCATGAAATTGAATTTGATAGAGGTGTTGAATTTTAGCTTGAGTTTAACGTTTGGGGTAATTCTTCTCAGCACATTAATAGAAGTAAAAAGAGTTATCTCCCATTTTGAGAAACTGTCATCAAATATGATAAAACTTGTATCAGATTGTTATAAATAATTTTAAACTAAACTCAATCTAATAGTTGTTGTTCCTGTTTGTTTATTTAGTTTCAACTTGACAGAGACTGTAGCATCCATTGAAATGTCACTGGGGGTTGATAAACCTGGGAGAGTCTCAGATACCGCAGCACTCAGTGACTTCACAAACGATGATCAGTTGATGGAAGCAACAAAACAACAGAGCATGCAAGAAATGGTAATTTGATATGTTGGTAGTGCAGTTTAACAGAAACTGAGCTGTAAACTTTACAACTAATTTTGCATGATTGTATATAGTAGGGATTGAACTGAATGTTCAAACATTCGAATATTTGGTTTGACGATAAATATTAGAATTCTGCTTTTGTGTTTGAATTTTGGGAAATTCATTAAAATATATATACATATAGGTGTTGTCTCTTCCATTAAAATTACTTGACTTGTCCGTAAGATAATATGTCTTTACTGGCCTGAAGACTGATCTCAGTTTCAACCAGTCGGATGCTTTGGTTTTGAGACTAGTTTCCAGTATGGTCTTTAAGATCTTGGGCCCAGATTATTTCAGATCCATGCTGACCTGACAAAATTTTAAATTTTAATATTAACTCTTCCAAATATTGATATATCTTATATTCATGTGCGACCAGTGCATCAGTCTATGCATATTTGCAGTTCGATTATGATCACTCTCTGCTTCTTGCTCAGAAATAACCTGTAGAATCTAAAGGCAACTAAAGTAGATACCGATCAGACTACTGAATGCATGGATTAACCCTTAACTCCATAGATTCATGCTTATTGCCTGGGAAAACAGTGTAGATCCAGATCAGCCAGCACATCCATGCTGTCTTATCCAGATATACACTGTTTTCTTTTAAATTTATTAGGTTATTTCTGACCAAGATGTAACCAGTGTAGATCCAGATCATTTGTTCCAACTGATCTGGATCTACACAGGTCCTGGACGCACATGTGTTAAAATGTGTATATGTGGAATGAAAGCATTAAATAGTTAGCTGTGTACTTCAGTTGGACTCGTACATCTATCATCCTGTGATAAGCAAGGATTACCAGGATGGGACCGAGCCGGAATATGAAGACCTGAGAGGCGAGGCAAACCTGCATTTCCGTCTGAGAAATGAGTGCTTTCACAAGGCTAGAGAAGCTTACAGGAGAGGTCTTAAACAAGTTGCTACATTCTACTCCCAGCAGGTTTGTTGTAAGCTGTTTGGGTACAAAATAAATTAGAGTTACCTCCTTTTAGTATTTCTTACACTATCTATCTTTACATAATACAACTTTCATATATGGCGATCATCAAGTACCTTGGTGATTTGTAGGTGAAAATCTGATTGGTTTTGGAAGGTTTTTTTGAGGAAAGCATGATTTAGTGACTATTCATCAGATCTTAGAATTTTACTTTCAGTACAATGGCCACCTTATCTTCTGTAAATTCATAAGAAAGAACCTCTGACCCATTATTTCTATTTGCTTCAGGGTCACCAACACACACAGAAAATCAAGGAAGCAAACATGAGGGCCTCAGACCAGATTCTGGCTGAAAGGTTTGTAACAGTGTAATCATTTAGCTGTAAAAATGTAGAAGTGGATTATATACTTCTCAAAATTTAATAAGGGCCGCTGTTGTAGTCTGTATTAGTTTTCCCGCATAGATAATGTTTCAGTTCATCATTCAACACAGATAAATAATTGATTGGTTCCATCAAATAAACAATACAAACAAAACTAAACAAATCATGAGCTGTTCAAAATCCTAAACATCAAGTTTTGAGTAGTATACTTACTTAACTCAAGACATATATTTATAAAGTAAGGAGCAGAATGTTCTTTGAATCAGGTCCCAATATCATAAAACTGAGATTGGATTCCAGTATAAAATCTCGAGCATCTGATTGAGTCCAATAAGTCTCCAATCTGTTTTATGATCATTATGGTTCACAATGTTTGAATGTTTCAGGAATGTGGATATTGACAAGAACCTGACCCTTGACCTCCACGGCTTGCATGTTGATGAGGCTATAGCAGCACTCAACAGGATTATCCCACAGAAAGAAAGAGGTGAGTATGCCGGCTGTGTCAGGCAACATCTGTTATTATTACATATATATATATATATATATATATATAGAATACTTCATTCACTTTTATGGCATTGGCAAACAGTGTAGATCGGGATCAGCCAGCACATCCACAGTGTAGATCCTAATCAGTTGGCACAGATTTGCTGGCTAATAAGGATCTACACTGTTCAAATAAGCAATAAAACATGTACCGGTAGATATGTTGTGAAGAGTTAAATCAGGCAGAATCAAACAAGGTACAAGTGGAGCTCCAGATTTTCTGAAAAATATCCTATAAATTTATATTAAGGAAAACTTGTACCTGTCTGTTTTCGAACCAGGTGTTCAAGTGGCCAAGTGCTAATTTATTTGCTCCACTTATCTAAAGAGTAAAGCTTAAGCAGACAATCGTGATGGAAAGCCTTACATCCATTCCCCAGCGTTAAGAACCCTTTGTTTCAAAGTTATATCTGGAACACTGAACAAGTTCACTATAAAATATGCAATTTCACATCTGAAAACCTTGCCTTTTTAGGAAGGTCAAGCGCATACTTATGGTTTTTTAGTCAAAATCTGAAGAAGAAAAAAACTTGTTTTGGGATCTCAACTACAGTTAATGAAAGGACTTCTACCAAACTTGAGAAAACTTTACTACTCTACGAGACTGTTTGCTGTATCCAGTGACCATGTCCCTTTCTCAAAGGTCAAGGTCACATGGGATTAAAAGATCAATGTGTTCTAATTTAAATTCTTGTTTCCAAAGCATTCATGATGAAGAATCTCAACCAAATTTGTTTTGCTAACACAGAAGTGTTAGCCAAATTAAATCTGTTGTGGTTAAGAACCATGGCCCTTGCTCACAAGTCAAAATCACACATAGGGTTGGAATGGATAAATATCAGAATTTTTTTTTTGTAGGAGCACATTTTTTGTGCTCCTTAAAATGTAATGATTGGAAAAGAGAATCAGGTGGGCAGTTATTATAATGCAATATGATTTGATATATTTTCAGAACGCTGCAAACACATCACCGTAATGACTGGCAGGGGAAGTCACAGTCGAGGCGGAATATCGAGGCTGAGACCAGCCGTGTTGGGATATCTCAAGTCTAGCAAATACAAGTATGTCTCTTCATTTTGTTTTTACCATGGTTATTATGGATTTTCATATAGCTACTCACTGTGCCTAGCATTGGGTTGACTGCAACTCAGTATTTACACAAAGATCCCAACCAGTATTGTGCATATGATGGCGAAATTTCAAATCAGTCTCAATTTATTTGATTTAAGTTGTGAGGAATGTTTATGTTGAGTGAGACTTTTTAGGCTTTTATGATCAAGAATGTTTTAAAAACATGCTGCATTTATAATTGTTATTATATCTCGACCTTGTTTTCTTTCATATGAACATAACACTGTATTGTAGCATCAGAATGGGTTTCAATATGCATCTGAACAATTTTCCTTATGACTTACCTTGTATCAGAAACTTCAGCCTCAACAGAAAAACTGAACACATTTCAATATTTAAAGCAGAATGATAATGCTTAAAGCTTATAACTCTAACACAATTGATCTTGTGCTTCAAATATTGGACTATTTGCAAGTTGTTTCCTGTTGAAAAGGTCTTGTATTAAAAGAAAAACAAATTAAGCAATCATTGAATGATATATAGTCTTGTTATCTTCTCCTCTGCCACTTCAACCCTTTGCACCATCAGTATAGATTTTAATCCATGTTTGACCACTGAAGATCCACATTTCTGCAGTCTGATCAGGATTTAGGCTGTTTGCTGTTAGATTCATTAGGTAGTTTCTGTCCAAGAAGCAACATGCATGGATCTTAATTAGACTGCATGGATCTGCTGGTTGATCTGGATTATACATTGTTTGCCCATGGAATATAAGCCATATCCCATAACATACAGGGTTTAAAGGTGATGTGAAATAAATCAATCACTGGAAAAAGTTGTTTGGGTATTTCAGCATATCTAATTTGTTATTGAAATGAATACATCAATAAGTGCATGGTTTAATATTTCAGTTACACTGAGTTGCAGACAGGTGTGTTTAAAGTGTCCTTGAAGTATAGAACCCCAGAAAGATAGCCCCGTGGGATGGAAGAGAAACAGAGTGTCACATCTTTACAGAACACAGTCACTTCAAGTGCCTCCTTGTCTTGCCTGTCATCAGACATTGAACCATACTTTCAGTTTGTTTGCTGTAATTTTCCTTTAACTGATAACTTATTATATAGGATTTATTTACTGGATTACATAAAATAATTAAACTAAATATAGCATTTTGTGAAGGTTTAATTTAGCATAATAATGGACTATTGCTTCATTTTAACACTTTCTCCATATATATGCATTTTAACACATGTGCGACCAGTGTAGATCCTGATTACCCAGCACATCCTTGCTGTCTAATCAGGACCTGCACTGATTGCATTTGCTCAGAAATAACCTGACAAATCAAACAGCAAACAGAGCAGATCCTGATCAGATGGCATGGATGTGCCGGCTGATCTGGATCTACACTGTTTGCCCACGCAACCAGTGTGTGTCTATGGAGGAAAGGGTTAAATACTCTTCAGAAATTAAACTACCTCTAATATGTGGTATCAATTTAGCAGGCAGCTTTATTTGCCTTCCAAAAAAAACGCCATATATCTGTATTTTTCTTATGCCTTTTTCTCCGAAAATGAGTATATTTGTTACATACTATGTACAATAGAACATTCTATCTTTCATAGCAGCACAGTGACCCATCATGACAAGGTCAAATAAAGGTGCTCAAAAAAGAGTATTAATAATCACCCATATTGTTCTATAGAAATATAGATTGTCATTAGCAGCTATCACTCCTGTTGTTGTTAAGTATTTCCATGACACAGATAATCTATACAACAACACAGATATATACATAATTATTGTATTTACACAAATTCTCGTCAGCTCGAGACTTTAACCCTTCACTCCTTATCTACACCTATGTGGGCGAACAGTGTTGATCCAGATCAGCCCCCACATCGTGGCATCTTATCTGAATCTGCACTGTTAGCTTTTTGAATTATTAGGTTATTTCTGACTTAAAAAGTGAACAGTGCCATCTGATCTGGATCTGCACTGGTCGCACATGCATAAAATTGTGTTTATGTGGAGGAAAGGTTAAACAGTGTGATCTGCACATTGTTTAGTGTCAGCGGTACTACGGTACTACGGCTCCTTTGTTCTGTTTCTGATATATAAAAGGGACCTTGTAGATGTGCCCTTCATGTATTTATATATCCCTAGTGTACATTGAATCCCCCACATGATGGGCCCTTAATGTATTTATATATCCCTAGTGTACATTGAATCCCCCACCACATGATGTGCCCTTAATGTATTTATATATCCCTAGTGTACATTTAATCCCCCACTACATGTTTAAGTTGTATATAGTTGTGTTGCTGTAACAATATTATAAATAACCTGACCATAGCTAAAACTTGATTTTTTCAAGTTGGTAAAAACAATTATGTAGAATGAATGAGCATTATCTGTACGAGTAACATGTACCAGAAAAGAAATTCTGGTGAATACACTGAAAATGAAATTGTTATCACATTTGCTGTTTGAAACAGTGAGAATATCAGTTTTATGTCAGTTACTTGAAAGCAAGAAATAGTTCTATTTTTGTACAGAATGCGAGTACTGTACATGTTAATTTCTATGTACAGTAGTATTTACTAGTGTAACTTATAATACTATTAAAATGTATATATATAGAGTGTAAATAGCTCAGGATGAAATTTACATGTGATTTTAATACATACATACATACATATGTGATAATTCAATAAAATTTTAATCAATTTAGAAAATTAATAAACATTGGTACCTTGTACTTTTAATATTTTACTTTTGTTATTTACTTCATTAATAGAAAATCTTCACGATATTTTCTAATTGTAAATAGCGATGTGATGGAATTGTTGTACAGATATATTTACACAATTTGTCAATATAAGAAATAAGCAGAATAAAAGCTGCATAGCGTTTAATTTACTGAATGAGATGAAATACCAATAATTAGGTGTTGTAGTTGAAAATATAAAATAGTATTTTATGTCTTTTGATGATTGAGTTTTGATGTGTAATAAGCAAGATATTAAGATAATAAAGGCTATCGTTATAACTTATAAATACAAGAATGCAGTGCTTGGTCTCTTGAGTTGGAATCAGATTGTATAATGGTTTAAGAGGCATATTGTTTTTTTTTCCACTATATAACCTATGGTAACCTAACATCTTTTAAAAGCCTGGTAATAATAGCTAGTACCGTTTGTTTAGATATTAACTTATTTGCTATAAAAGCTATATGTACTGAATTTATGATTGGTACTTTTACCATTATTTATTGGGACATAGGTATTCAAGGGGTTAAGGGTTCATGCTGTCAGCAGGTTAAGAGTGAACAAGTCACTGTGCACAGTATCAGCAGGTTAAAACCAGTCTGTTCATGCTATCAGCAGGTTTAGAGTAAACAAGTCAGTGTTCACACTATCAGCAGGTTAAGACTGTCAGTGGTATTAACCAGTGTGTTAATCAGTCACTATTCACACAGTCAGTGGGTAAAAAGTTACCAATCACCATTCACACATTCAACAGGTTAAGAATGAACCAGACAGTTCAGGCTATCAGCAGGTTGAGTTAACCAGTCACTGTTCACACTGTCTACAGTTTAAACAGTTACTCTTGTCATATTCTTCACAGCTAAAATTCATTGTAAAGTACTCACCCTGATATTAGAAATACTTTGTAAGGCCTTCAACTTGTATCTAAACATTGATAGTGATTTTAGAAATGATTTTTTATATTTTCTTTATGAGCAGAATCAAATTAGAATGCTGAGTGTTTACAGTATGCTTCATTTACTTACACAAATCATATTAAGTGTGCTTTATACATAACATTATAGATTTTGTGCAGTGTTTTATTCAGGTGTCATTTACTTTGTTGTGGCACCATAACTGTTATATTCATTTTATTTTTGATTGTTATTACAGGGGATTTCTGTGTTAATCTAATCATAATGAAATTGAAATTTAATGAACTGAGTATGTTTTGTTGATTTTTTTATGTGTAAAAAATGTATTCAAAAGCATATTAGCATATTTTCTGTTGGCTGATGTCAGAGTGATATTGCAGGTAAATGTTTACAATATATGAATTGTAAAATAACATGTTAAATGGATGATTGTTTGAGTCATACAAATGTATTATTAGAATTGTTTTGGTTGAAAAGTTACTTAATTTATATCTTTATGATTTATAAACTGGTAATTTCTTGTTTTGATTTTGTTTAATCACTTTAAAATTCTTAAGCTGTAGATTTGAGCTTGCAATTTCTACAAACATCAGGGTCCAAGGTCATAAAAACTAAGATTGGAGACCAGTCTTAAATCTCAAGCATATGTTTGGCTGAAATGGAGATCAGTCAACCAGTCACTATTTCAGCCAACCAGATGCTTGATATTTGAGACTGGTCTCCAGATTTAGATTTATGATCTTGGGCCCAGTCCCTGGCAGTAAGGGAACAGTGGCTTTGCTGAGCTGTGCATGGCTGAACATTAGAGTATAGTCTGTGATTTTTGCTGATTGAAAACCAATTACTTGAAAACCAATTACTTGATGGACTTTCTTTGATGGTAATTTTGATGTTTGCAGTTTGACTCTGAAAAAATAAACACCGTCAAACTAATGGATTTTATATTTCAAATGAAGAATAATTATATTTTAAAATGAATAATAGAAATAGTAATATAAATTTATTTAAATTGGCTTTTTGCAGGATGCCAGCAACCCATACATACCTGACATACAAAGCCAATAATAAGTCAATATCTGAATAATGCTGTAGGTACTGCTAGATGTTATAGTACTTGTATCTAGATAAATATGTTGAACATTTGCAATACTGATTTATAGGTGTTCTGTGAAGTCTGAATGTTGTAATTACACATAAAGAATAAGAATAGGTACATTAAGAGTTTTTCCAGTGGTACCAATCATTGATGTCATTGGCTGATATTGGCAGCATTGCTATTTGAAAAAAATGAAACAAATGGTAGACTGCCTGGCAACAATTTAATTGTTATATCTATCATTAGAAACTGGTCTTGTCAGTTTCATTTTGACTCAGAGAACTTCAACTTCTTAGCTGGCTTATGGATGCTGTATATTGATTAGATGAACTGTGTTTTTGCCATAGCTGAAGTATTAAGTCTGAAGTGGCAGCATATTACTGTGGTATCATTTAATTTCGCTGGCACGAAATTTTGCGCAATCGCCGTAAAAGACTGTTTTGCGCGGACTTAAATTCGCGTAAAACCAATTTTCACAAAAAAGATCAAAATCATTATTATAATCTATATCTGACCGATCTGTTATTGTTACCCTTTGTTTATTTGAACATGCAAGCTAACCCTGTGTCAGTTGGCCCCTGTCAACTACCACTTCCTTTGTTAGTCACGCATCGGACCGCTGTTTATTCGGCGCCGCTAATTGACACGGAACCCGTATGATCCATCTATCTGGACCATTCATAACATAAGTGTATTGTTAAATTGCGTACCCGTTTTATGTTCATAAGTGTCCATAAATCGTAAAACAATTTAAAGGGTTTATTAATTTAAAAAAAAAGTGTCAAAATAAACTGAATGAGATGACAACGATGCTGTTCGGTAAAACGTGACTTATTCTGACCTAAATGCACAGACTTAATTTTTCGTTACAGTTTTAAAGTAACATTAAAAAAATATTCCAAAAGAAATTCGACAGTAATAACTAATTTTATTTCCTTTATGAATATAATTATTCAATTCCTCAAATTCATATAAAATAGCGATACGGGCAACTAAATACAAAGTGTAGGTAAATTCGGACGTTACCACGTTCCGGATACGTATGTGGAACTATATGGTTAAAATTTAGCTTAGGTTTTAAATTCGCGCACTGGCCCGAGCACGAAATACGCAAAAAATTAAGCCATCGCTAAATAAAATGATACCACAGTATTGCAGCCATTGGTAAACAATGGTACCACTGGTGTACATATGTCACCGATCAGTCTCTAGTTATAAAACTTCTAAACCCTTTACTCCATGTATATGCATTTTATTGCATGTGCGACCAGTGTAGGTCCTGATCAGCTGGCACATCTGTGCATCTAATCAGGATCTGCACTGCTGGTGTTTGGTTAGAAATAAGCTAATAAATCAAAAAGTGAACAGTGAAGATCCTGATCAGTTGGCATGGATGTACCGGCTGATCCGGATTTACACTGTTAACCCAAGCCATAAAGGCATATACATGTATATGGAGGATAGTGTTAATGCATCTGTCAATGCTGATTTTATTGAACTATAAAGAACTGATTTCATCGGAACCTTTTGTGTTTTTGGCCATTCTTTAAACAAATTGCATTTGAGTTTTGTATTGTTTGTTTTTTCTTGCACAAGTTATAATTGTGAGCATATTTAATTTAAATCATACAAGTAAAACATGAGACATTCTTGGTGACTGTATTGTTGAGATTCTTACGAAACTCAAAGCCGGCTCGATGTTAAATGCTAACATGGAATTAACAATGATTTCATGTTTTCTAAACACCAACACAGTTTGAATTGTGACATTCACAGATCAAGTCTGGAGGTTATAAAGCTTAGCATGAAAACCAGTCTCAAATCTCAAGCATCTGATTGGCTGAAATGGCGACTGGTCGCCATTTCAGCCAATCAGATGCTTGAGATTTGAGACTGGTTTTCATGCTCAGTTTTATAACCTTGGGCACTAGTTTGATAATTCTCAGTAAGAATTTCATGGTTAAAAATAATTTATTTTGGGTTTATGTATGTATAAAATCCAATTAAACCATTCAGTATATAGATAATCCATGAGATAACAATGTAAATCCAGATCAGCTTGCACATCTTAGCAGTTGATCAGGATCTACACTGTTCACATCTTAGTCCGAAATAATTGTACAGGTCTAATAGCAATACTAGTGTAGATCCTGATCAGACTGCATGGATATACATGTTAATCTGGATCTAAACCATTCACACATGTGATATAATCTGTATCAAATAAATAAAGATTTAACCCACAAATTGAGCATTATGTCAGTTAACCCTTTCCTCCATAGATACGCCTTTATCTCATGGTTGAACAGTGTAGATTCAGATCAGACAGCATGAATCCCATTCATGCTGTCTGATCAGGATCAATAATGTTATCTTTTTCATTCAGGTTTTTTTCTGACCAAGATGTGACCAGTGCAGATCAAGATTTGGATCTACCCTCCCTGGTTGCACATAAAATGCATACATGTGGAGTAAAGGCTTAATCTGTTCAAATTGTATATTATTTGACAGAACATAAAAATTATGTATTCCCAGTGTCTTTTTGCTGAACATTCATGGTCAGTGAGCATGGAGAAAAAATGATTTTCAATAGATGGTTATGTTAACTAGAATGTGATCTGTGCCCAAGATCATAAAACTTAATCAGGAGACCAGTCTAAAATCTCAAGATGATTGAGATTGAGACTGGTCTCCAATCTTAGTTTTATGATCTTGGGTCCTAATTGGTGTTTATTAGGCTTTTGGTTATTATGAACATATAACATTATCCTTTTTATCATTGCATTTTGATAGGTACTAGAGTTTTATGCTGTTGATTCGTCCCATTATACTCTTTAGCAGTGTTGTTTTTATTGTTTAATATGTTGTTATTTCTAATAGCTTTTTAGTATGCGCTTATGAAATTAGCAGACATTACATTTCTATGAAGGGCAAAGGGTTGATTAAGTTAAACAACAACAATATTAGATTTTTAATAAATATATATACATTATAATTATAGCTATGGGTGTTTAAAAGCTTTTGCACCTCATTTTTGTTTACTGTCATTTTGAAATTGGTTAACTTATTTTGACAACACAAATGTCACGTAATGTTGCATTTTAATAAGTGGTTGAAACCTTTGTCCAAGGTTATAAAACTGAGCATGGAAACCAGTCTCAAATCTCAAGCATCTGATTGGCTGAAATGGCGACCAGTCACCATTTCAGCCAATCAGATGCTTGAGATTTGAGACTGGTTTCCAAACTCAGTTTTATAACCTTCGACCCAGAATGATTGAATAGATTAAACCCTTATTGTTTGAATTAATGGAAATGATCTGAATTGTAAATTACATTTGTATATATAAGAAGAAAAAACCTTTTAAAATCTTGACCTTTGTTCAAGATTTAACATAAATTTATGGAGTTTTGAATAACAAAATGATAGCCATTGATAAAAAAAACATAATGTTTTAAAATAAGTAAGATACTGGCTGAAGGTTATAAAACTGAGTTTGGAAACCAGTCTCAAATCTCAAGCATCTGATTGGCTGAAATGGCGACCAGTCAATCATCAATCAGATGCTTGAGATTTGAGACTGGTTTCCATGCTCAGTTTTATAACCTTGTTCAACTGTTATGTAAAGAAAGGTTAGGATGTTTAAAGGATGTTATTTGAGGGAGCTTCAGTGTCACATTCCTAGGATATTAGATTATCTGTGCCCAAGATCATAATACTAAGATTGTAGACCAGTCTCAAATCTCAAGAATCTGATTGACTGAAATGGCGACTGGACACGATTTCAGCCAATCAGATACTTGAGATTTGTGAGTGGTCTCCTGATTCAGTTTTATGATCACAGATAATAAAAGAGACAGCTGTCACAAGATGCTAAAACTGAGATAACTCCCTGTTAAATTGGAGACCAGGCATAATTTTAACAAAATCGTTTAGATAAACTAAAACATCTTTTGCTTTGGTATGTGGATAGATGACAGGAATATTACACCCCTCTTCAGCGTATGGCCTGGTACTGAGATTGGGACCTGGTACTGAGATTGGGACCTGGTACTGAGATTGGGACCTGGCCCAAAAATTATAAAACTGAGAAAGGAAATGTCTCCATTTCAGCCAATCAGATCCTTGAGATTTGAGACAGGTTTCAAATCTCAGTTTCATAATCTTTAGCCCTGTGCCCAAGGTTATAAAACTGAGCATGGAAACCAGTCTCAAATCTCAAGCATCTGATTGGCTGAAATGGCGACCAGCCAATCAGATACTTGAGATTTGAGACTGGTTTCCAATCTCAGTTTTATAATCTTCTGCCATGGCTTCTGAATTGCTAGATTAGAGCCTACAAACATGATAAGCTCTTAAATGATACTATATGGCCATGTATGGAAATTAAATTCCTAGACTATATTGCAGTATGTTACAATGCACAATGAATAAGATGTAACATTGTTTACTTCACTGAACAGCTTTGCAGGTTATAGTATGAGTGTGAACTAGCATTACTTATAATTTGGCTTGTTTTTAAAGCAATAAAACCTGTAGCATAATCAAAATAATTAGATATTTTAGCCCATCTAATATTGCAGGCGTGTCTGGCTTGGTGCTTTGTATGTAGTAACAATAGTGGAAGTTTTGTTAAACATTAACATAAACCTAGTGTAGTGTATCATCCATTGATCATTAAAAAAGATTACTTCCTTGTAAAATGCTCCATTATAACATTTTACAAAGATTCGATTCACAATATAAACATTATGTTAGTATTAGTCCTGTGCATGATGAATGCACGTTAATATGATAGCTAGATTACTCAGAGTTCTTACAATAATCAACTTGCATCTCATGTATATTTTTGCACTTTGCCCTTGTCGCCGGAAATACTTTTATTTTTGAAGTAAACTGTCTTGATAAAATGTGTTTGTTATATTTTCGGACCAAAACGCCAGATAGTGAAATGATTTAGAGCATAAATGTTGGCCGTTTGCTGAGCTGGAATAAACATTATAATATGTACGCATAGTGTAAAACTAACGCAGAAGTTGTGATCTAAAGGGTTTTTGATCGACGAATGTATTGTTTAAATAGCGTTCTGATGACGACATTGTCATGAAAATCATTGTTCTGGCGGGCTGGTGCCTGCATTGTCATGAAAATCTTACCGACAGGTTGGTGCCGACATATTCATGAAAATCGTTGTACCGGCTGGCTGGTGCGGACATTTTCATGAAAATCGTACCGGCTGGCTGGTGCCGACATTTTCATGAAAATCGTTGTACCGGCTGGCTGGTGCCGACATATGCATGAAAATCGTTGTACCGGCTGGCTGGTGCCGACATTGTCATGAAAATCATTGTACCGGCGGGCTGGTGCCGACATTGTCATGAAAATCGTTGTACCGGCTGGCTGGTGCCGACATATTCATGAAAATCATTGTACCGGCTGGTTGGTGCCGACATTGTCATGAAAATCATTGTACCGGCGGGCTGGTGCCGACAGTGTCATGAAAATCGTTGTACCGGCTGGCGGGTGCCGACATATTCATGAAAATCATTGTACCGGCTGGCTGGTGCCGACATTGTCATGAATATCGTTGTACCGGCGTGCTGGTGCCTGCACTGTCATGAAAATCATTGTACCGGCTGGCTGGTGCCGACATTTTCATGAAATCGTTGTACCGGCGGGCTAGTGCCAACATTTTCATGAAATCGTATCGGCGGGCTTGTGCCGACATTGTCATGAATATCGTTGTACCGGCGTGCTGGTGCCTGCATTGTCATGAAAATCATTGTACCGGCGGGCTAGTGTCGACATTTTCATGAATATCGTTGTACCGGTGTGCTGGTGCCTGCATTGTCATGAAAATCATTGTACCGGCGGGCTAGTGCCGACATGTTCATGAAATCGTTGTACCGGCGTGCTGGTGCCTGCATTGTCATGAAAATCATTGTACCGGCGGGCTAGTGCCAACATTTTCATGAAATCGTTGTACCGGCGGGCTAGTGCCGACATTTTCATGAATATCGTTGTACCGGCGGGCTGGTGCCGACATTGTCATGAATATCGTTGTACCGGCGTGCTGGTGCCGACATTGTCATGAATATCGTTGTACCGGCGGGCTGGTGCCGACATTTTCATGAATATCGTTGTACCGGCGGGCTGGTGCCGACATTTTCATGAATATCGTTGTACCGGCGGGCTGGTGCCGACATTGTCATGAAATCGTTGTACCGGCGGGCTAGTGCCGACATTTTCATGAATATCGTTGTACCGGCGGGCTGGTGCCGACAATGTCATGAATATCGTTGTACCGGCGGGCTGGTGCCGACATTTTCATGAATATCGTTGTACCGGCGGGCTGGTGCCGACATTGTAATGAAAAACGTTGTACCGGCTGGCTGGTGCCTACATTGTCATGAATATCGTTGTACCGGCGGGCTGGTGCCGGCATTGTCATGAAAACCATTGTGGACTAGAGGTTTACCCTCCGTTTGTCCGTCTGTCCGCCCGGAAAACTAGATCCTGGAGAATCTCAAAAAATATGCAAGCTAGGTATTTGGTTTATTTAAATTTTATTTTTGACGGACAATAATGTATTTGCTATAACAACAAAAAAGTGAAATATCTTTATTTCTCCACTAAATCAGATGTTTGGGCATAATAGATACTTCCGCCGGTATAGAATGCAGGGACGTATTCGGGAGCACGAGAATAGCGAATGACTGTTTAATTAGGACCGCATACCTGTTGCGGATTGTAACTGTATAGCTTAACGTTTGAAACACTTCTGGGTTTAGGTTCTCGTTCAATAAACGGTCATTATTATGATGCAGTAACAGCGATCCGACTATAAATATGACTAACCAAAGCAATATTAGATGGTGATTGCTGTACCGGTGTAGACCCGTTCCAGGATGTACTTTTGGCACCGTTTACCAATGCGAAGTAAACAAGCCCGTGATCCGCTGATTAAAGCCCGAAGCGTTGTGCTTTTCACTGGTTTTAACTAGTGTTTAAGGATCCCGGTTACGATTATCAATATTGAATTGCTGTTGTCGGTTTAGGAAAAGTGTAAATGAGATCGTAAATGTGATAATTTCAAATAGCAGGGGAAAGACGCGGGAAAAGCCCATGTTAAAACTGTTAAAACGTGAGATTAAAAGGCTCTCTCTCTCTCTCTCTCTCTCTCTCTCTCTCTCTCTCTCTCTCTCTCTCTCTCTCTCTCTCTCTCTCTCTCTCTCTCGTTATGTCCCTTCTTTTCTCTTTCTATCCATATCCTCTTTCTTCTTTCTCTCGTTCTCTCTTCTCTCTCTCTCGGTCTCTCTCTCTTAAAATTCGAATTCCCATCAGTTATATTTAAACTTTGTTTTACCGTGTCCGCATTTGGCATGCAGGAAATAAATTGTATAAACAAAAATCCCCCAATGTTCCCCATGCCGCATTTTCCGTTCCGCACGGAAAATCTCGGCTATTACGGAAATGTTCACTGTGCAAAAGTTATGATAAGTTTTATCCAGCGATCGTGGGAAGGTTTAATAGTATACGGGAAACTTTGTTAAACATAATATAAAGGACACTTGTTAATCTTGAAAGGTAAATTATTTCTCTACTTATAGATATTTAAGACATAGCCAGTTTCTGTTTCCGATGGCATATATGTATACTGAGTTATCCTTATATATTAAAGCAAATGTAGAAGTCCGCATACTAGTAATTATTTCAAAGATGTCTCCGTCGTGTCGCACGTTGATGAATAGACAGTGCCTAAGGCTACCTTAGGTGACTGTGGACGTGAGCAGTGTTTTTTAGCCTAGCTAATTGGACTATATAAAAAAACACTATCAAACTGTAGTTTACTTTAACATTTAACGGTACTAAATGACTTGTATGTACGTAGGACAAGCCAGTTTTCCAGGTCACACCAAGGACGCTTCCGTTATCAAGTTTCCTAAGTAGATAACACTGGGACTTAAGTTTAACAGCGCTTTCCGTTGATTACAGAGGATTATTGCTGGTGACTGAGAGAATCCTATTTTACGGCCTGTCGACAATTTAAGATCACGTTTTTATTCTCTTCCGAAATAGGGAATTTCTGTTACTATCGTGGCTCGAACCCGGAAACCCAGAGCACCAAACCTCTCCCCAGGAGATGTTTCGATATTAAACATTATCATCAATGATAGTTTTCATGATTTATGTCAACAGATATTTTAAAATTTCTTTCCCGTAAAATGCAAATATTGATATCTTTTCATTGAGTGGTTTGGAATCCTTAGTCAAATAAACAGGACAAAAACACGTAACCTTTAATACAACACGCAGCAAGTATGAATATCTAAGTTTAATAAATGTACGATTATCCGGTGGCATATGCATTGTACTTGTTCCCAAATTTTCTAAATGCCGGTGTCAAATTTCGCCAAGATAAATCCGTCACGGAAATTATATGCACCACATTTTAAAACGCGTGCTGAAGCATGACTTTTCCCGTCAGGTCTGGTTTAACAGCTGTAGGCGCTTACAGGGTACACTTGAATATCAATTCAATAATAATGCCTCGAGGTTATAAACCTGAGCTTGGAAACCAGTCTCAAATCTCAAGCATCTGATTGGCCATTTCAGCCAATCAGATGCTTGGGATTTGAGACTGGTTTCCATGCTCAGTTTATAACCTTGGGCACAGGTTGCTACATATGTAGACCCATAATTATAGAAATAGTCATATAAGGGTCTACATTTGGTAGATTTAAACGAAATAGATGATTGACTTGCATTTAAAGAAGGGAAGCTAGTTAATTGAAAATGTATCTGATTTATCTAGGTAAAATGCACATTTAATAAATCAATGAGGCGAACTATCTTTAAAGCAGTTAGGTCCTTAAGAAACATTGTTTAAACAAAATTTATATGTCCTTCATTCATTACATTCATTCCAGAGGATGGAATAATAAGATGTATATATTAGAGTATACGAAAATATGAATATGACTGAAATACATTACGTTTCCAATGTTTTGCCTTTAATTAAGTCCGATATACAAGATTTCCAATGGAATAATGTATGACATCCAACTGATTTTGAAAACAATTTACAAGTAATTGTTAAATATGCGCTTTTCAACAAATTCATTGAAACGCGGATAAAACGTTTCTCACTTTGGCACGTTATTAACACAAATAAGATGGCTGACAGATTTCATGATTTGTACAGCATACCTCGGCTAAAGCTGGGATTTGAATCCAGTCTCAAATCTCAAGCATCTTCAGTCAAATCAGATCCTTGAGATTTGAGATTGGTTTCCATTCTCCGTTTTATACTCTTGGATCCTGCATTTCATATTAATCTACTATTTGCGTATATCTTCAGAGTAGTCCGGTTGATAGCACAATGGCAGCGGGAGACCACGATCTGGTCAATCGGTTGTTGAGACAATCTATATTAACACTGTGCCGGGAAGCCGTCGCCTACAGGGGGCGCCTCGAGGTCGATGGTATCGTGTGTTTGACTGTGGACGACAGGGACCAACACGTTGTAAAAATCCACGAATTCTTTGACAGGCATAAGAGCGGGAATACAGCAAATGATGTCGAAAGTCGAGTTCCGCTGACTTCCCTAATGTCCACTTACGTGAAAATGGAAGATGACCACGATGGAAAACATGGGAATCGAAACCAAGGTACAGACGAACAAACCGCGAGGACTGTGGCGGATAGTGAATTGTTAGAGAAGCAGAAGATAGGACAACCACAGACTGGTAGACTGGAAGACCACCTCCTCGCACTTGAGCGAAATGACAAAATGAAGTTGCACACGGTACCACTGTTGAAATCTGACGTAATCGATCTTTCTAAGGTCAAGCAAGAGCCACGCGATTTCATTAGTAGCACAAGCCAGGATAGTATTAACGAAGATAGTATAAAGGTGTCCAACACCATGACGACAAAAGATTACAAAAAGATAGGTCTAGACAATGTAACTATATCATCTGCCACAAATATTATGTGCAAGAAGTGTGACACTGTTGCAGATAACGTTAGTGTATTTGAGGCACACAACATGTCTACCCATGGCCACTTCACTTGTTTAATTTGCCTCTCGACCTTCACCTCGAGAAACAACATGAAGCGTCACATCCGCCTTCACACTGGAATCAAACCTTACTCGTGCCACAAATGCCCAGAGAGTTTCTCGCGCAACGACGATTTCAAGCGCCATCTTCTCAAGCATACGTTCCAGAAGCCCTTCAGATGTGCCGTGTGCAAAACCGGATATTCAGATCGCACTTGCGTCAAATCTCACATGCTTAAAGAACACAACACAAGTGTCTTCCATGTCTGTCCACAGTGTGGAGAAACGTTCATAGACTTGTATAGATTCCAGCAACACAAGAAACGACATCCGGAGTTTGAAGACTTCCGGTGTTCCGTTTGTTCCTTCACTGGTTCAAATGCATTGATGTATCACAAACATATGCTGACACACGGACCTTCGAAAGAGTACAGATGTACTCATTGTGAAATTAATTTTCATGACCCTTTCTCCTACACGAGTCATCTGAAAAGGCACAAGGGCGACGAAGATGTGCAAGATTACATATGTTGCTTTTGTGAGATAAAACTTCCCACATTCGAACAGTTTCAAAGGCACGAACATACTCACGTGCACCCGAAGCAGCACGTTTGTCATGTTTGTAAGAAAGTTTTTAGATACCCCTCAAATCTACGAGAACACATGGTGACTCACATATCAAAGTCTGATCTTCTCGGTTCCGCCCCAGATATCGAGAACGTCGAATCGCATGAGACTTACAACGAAAGCAGAGAATTCCAAGATTCTCCTGTTGCAACTGACTCTGACAAACATAGCTCAGTGGTTGATGATGATTCGCAGATGGAAATCGAAGAAAATAACAATCAAGTTGACGCCAAGATTCCAGACGAAGAGTCAGAAGGCGACAGTTCCGTGGGGAATGATGTGAGTGGATCCAGTGAGTACTGGTGCACTGAATGCAATCAGGGATTTGGAACTGAACATGAACTCCAAGACCACATACTGTCAAAACACGAGGCGATAAACAATTGCCAAGAGGATTCGAATTACGATTCGGCAACATTCTCGCGATCTGACGATTCGAAAACGGGTCCATTTTACCACGGTGAAGTAATTCAATTAACGCATATTCCAGAACCTTGCAAGACGTTCATGTATCAAAATGCTTTGAGGGCACTAGATGAATTCACAACTTCAAATGCACCTCGCGACACATGTTCGCCGCAACGAAGATCACGAACATACGGTGAAGATTTTGTTGTAGACTCTGATGAAGATCGTAAAAATTACATCCTGTCGTCGCTCACAAACCTAACTGAGAAAAATGGCATTTTAAGTAAGCCTGTAAAGAAAGATGGCGCTGCACAACCGAACAAAGACACTTACACGGTGCTTCCATCCACGGTACATGAACTGGATTTAGACGACGTTGCAAGAAAAGAACGCGCAAAAAGTTTGCCCGCTTTCGGCCTTATCCATGAGAATTATAAACCGGCGGGAAAGACACTGTCAAGTGCTGTCAATCTTCTGAAACTTAAAATACGAGGATTTCAAGAAAATCAAATTATACCTCCAAAATCTTCTGACGATCGATATTCAAAAGACGAACCGATATCCACAAGAAGTAAGAAATCGGATGAGACGGCTGAAAGTGACAGTGGTCCCGAAGCTGAGGGAAACATTCAGTCGTCTGCTGCGAAGTTCGAATCTCCCGGTACACCGACACGATGCTCAACAAAAATCAATCTGAAGATTCGAAACCCAGGATTTGAACGAGTTGTCACACCTCAAGTACTTTTCAAAACAAAAGCTCCGTTCACGTGCGAACTATGTGAAGAAACGTTCAGTGATTTTGAAAGTTTTCACGAACATGGCGCTAAAGTGCACAGACGCTACATTTGCTCGTATTGCGGTAAAGTATTTACTTCACGGCCCAATAGGGAGCGTCACATACGGTATCACACCGGGGACCGTCCATACAAGTGTGAACTTTGTTCTATGTCCTTCTTGAGAGGTGATGATCTAAAGTATCATCGAACGACAAAACACTCGGACGTAAAGCCATTCATGTGTGCAGCATGTCAGACGTCCTTTTCCTTGCCGAAAGACCTAGAAAAACATTTAAAGATTTACCCAGATCATAAGTTATAACGCAAAATTTTCTAAAAAGCATTTTTGCATTTAAGTATGGACTCTTGGTTAAGCATTGGATGATTTTCACGATTAATTGTGTGGAGCGCAAGACCTCGCTTCACATGCAATATTATTTATTTACATAAATCATGTTTGATTTTTTTTTCAACTTGACTCCATATTTAGATTTCATAGTATCATCACAATATTGTTCAGCTTAAACTATTGTAAATATATCATTGAATGTGTATTTGTATAAATGTATTCAGAAAACAAATAAACATGTTCAGTTTTCGATTGTTAACGATTATTTAAATAAATGTAATCAACGATAACAATATTAGCCATAAACGTTGAATTTCTTAAGTAGAGTTAATAATGCTGCCGTCAAAACAAAAAAAGACGAACACTTACCTCCCGATATTTCGCATGAAATACACTCCTCTGTAAATCAAGGCTGAAGATTATAAAGCTGAGATTGGAAACCAGTCTCAAATCTCAAGAATCTGATTGGATAAAATGACGACTGGTCGCCATTTCAGCCAATCAGATGCTTGAGATTTGAGACTGGTTTCCATGTTCAGTTTTATAACCTTGGGCACAAATGTACAGATAACCCCAAAGCCATACAAATGCAGCGGCAACCATCCAAGAGACAGACACAGTAATATCATCCGTATCCTCCCAAAAAAGATATTTCAAGTATGCCTATCTAACGCCACACACACAATGACTGAAATTCTACATGGTTTGAAATTAGCATATAACAATCAAGGGATGTTATGAAACTGATAACTACACTGACGTGAAGTATGGGGAGACTTTTAACAGCCGCTACACAGCACTTGACACCTGCTGTAGTGATAAATTAAATCTATAGATAACCCCTAAAAGATAAAAATGCAGCGACAGCGACTAGTGAACCATACATGAGACAGACACAGTACATACCATCCATAACCACCTACAGCCGTCCACAATGATTGACATTCTTCATGGTATATTAACATCCAGGTAATTGAAACTGAGCTAATTTTGGATCCGCTGTGGTTATGGTCTATATTAATTGTCAAGATACTGCGTGGTGTTCTTCAAAGAAGTGATAATAAGTTTTGCTTTCTTTTTGTAGTTTTTTTTTCTTTTCAGGTGGTAAAATCACAACCGCATCAGAATTGTGCATCATATATGGCATAAATGTTTATGAGATCAGACGAACTTCTTATTTAAACTTAATTTACCTCCTCGTTTATCACAAAAAAAACATTTTAAAATCGGCCAAGAATTAAAAAAAATATGTTGGCGCACTATTAGTTCCGTAGTATGGATATTTTTGAAGACAGCAAAATTCCATTTCCCGTCGTTTCGACCGGTCCTTAAGTCCTAATTTTTCTCTTATAGACTTCATTTAGTTGTCTTTTATTGGTACTCAAGACAAGAAAACAGACATAAATTAAAGTAAGCAATAAAAAGAAATGATATAAGTCCAATACTTCATCTTCCAATTGCCTGCTTAACCGATCATTGAATTCTTATTTTTGTTTTGTGAAATAATAGTTTTCATTAATTCCTGTGAAATTCAGATGATAATGACCCTAGGGGCCTACTGGTGAGCAAACCCGTACCGTACGCCTAAAGCGCCGAGCCATGCAATTCCGATCACGCTTCCGACTGAGCTAGCCGGGACAACTCATCACTGCCTGACGTCGGTAACTGATTATTTACTGATAAGTACTGAGTATATGTACGGGGAGACTTTCTAAAACCGCCACACTGCACAAATAGCGCTACTGTGAAATTCAAATGATAATGCCTCTAGAGGAGAGCGAACCCGAACCCGTACCTTACGGCGACAAAGCCTAGCCATGAAATTCCGATCACGCTACAGACTGAGCTAGCCTGGTAGCACAACTATTTGTGCACGACAAGGACTTTTCTATATATGTGATGATCGTCCTTCGCGCACAACCCAGTTACTATTCAATTCAATGCGGAAATTTTTTCTTCTATTTCTATATGCCGCCGATCGGAATTTGAATCGCAACTTTGGCGGCTCCATAAAGCATCTTAAACCATATGTATCTTTAAAAAATTTACATACCTGAAAAGCCACATTCAAGTAGAATCAATATATGTAATCATTTATAAATAACGGTTTCGTTTTTTTATGCAAAACTCTTTTTAACCTCCACCCATGTCAACAAATTTCGATTTCGGCGCTTAAAGTTTACCTGACTCACGTTTATCGATAAATAACAGAATTTAAATCGGGCCGATTTCCACCACAGTTTTGATCGTAACTGCTTGAGACGTTAAGGACAGACATCTGTAAAAAGTCAGTATGATAATGGGTCTGTGCTTGCAGTCGAATTTTTGAGACTACAAGCCCGGATAACCGGGGTTTACAGTCCTGAACATCAAGGTTTACCCATGGGCGAACAATTGACCCAAAATTGTGTGCTTGGACGAGATTTTGGGAAAGATGCGATAAATAATTTAGAGGTGTTAATCCCGCTCTATACCTTCAATTCGAAGAGTATTTTCATTTATTTCACGTTTTCCTCGGAAATATTGTCTTTTTTGAGAAATAAAACGTTGACAGTGTTGTAGGATGCCTGAAAAAGTTATTTCTGCCTCACCCAATTGGTACTGTAGCAAGGTTGTCGACAGTAACAACAGAAACATTTTAGTATTTGGTGCTCGTCATGATGTATATATATTCGGATGTGAAGAGTTACCGCCGAAATTTCACAGTGTGTTTGTCGGTCACAAAGAAAAGATTACGACGCTGACATTGACTAATCATGAAGTGTATTTATCACTTTGTTGCAGTGCATCAGAAGATGGTTGTGTCAAGCTCTGGAATGTAGAAGATAAATCCATCATACAAGAGCATGCCATTCATTCAGTTAGTAATTTTTCAGTTAACTGTTTAATTTTAGCTCACTCAAGGTTATTAAGGTAATTCATACTTGCTCATAATACAGTTTTACTGATGATGAGCTGTGAAAATAAGTTTATCATGTTTTTAAACAATTTCCCAAACAAACTTATTATATTGTTATAAACAGATGAATATTGTTAATAACAGGAGACAAAAGTTAAAAAAAAAGAATTTTGTTAGAAAAGTAATAAAATGTGGTACCTGCAATGTTGTCTAATCCGGGTGTCAAAATAAATCATTTACCACTCAAATAAACTAAAAATAATTAATTACAATATCCAGTTCAATGTTCCTTCTCAGGCAAACCAGTGTTATTTTTTCAAAATAAATTTTTAAATATTGACTATAATGAATTTCAGAACACTGCACAAATTCCATCACACAAGATTTACATTGTTATACATGTAGAGATAAAATTGTCTTATAGGTAAACACAAGTGGGCATGATTTGCATGCTTTTTGCACGGGTGAGTGACCTAATGGGACTATGGATGATGTGTTTGGAGTTTGATTTATAAGAGCAATATTTTTAGCTCGAATATTCGAAGAATATGTCGAGCTATTGTACTCACTTGGGCGTCGGCGTTGGCGTCCCGCTTTGGTTAAAGTTTGCGTGCAACCTACTGATATCTTAAAAACTACTATAGCTACAGCTTTAAAACTTGGCACACTTGTTCATCATCATGTCCCGAGTATGTATGCCAAGAACCATAACTCTAACTTTCATTTTGATCAAATAATGGCCCTTTTTCAACTTGGAATTTCAGGTTAAAGTTTGCGTGCAAGCTAATGTACAGACACATAACTTCAATACAACTTAAACTACAGCTTTGAAACTTGGCACACTTGTTCATCATCATGTCCCGAGTGTGTATGCCAAGAACCATAACTCTAACTTTCATTTTGATCAAATTATGGCCCTTTTTTGACTTAGAATTTCAGGTTAAAGTTTGCGTGCAAGCTACTGTACAAACACATAACTTCAATACTACTTATACTACAGCTTTGAAACTTGGCACACTTGTTCATCATCATGTCCCGAGTGTGTATGCCAAGAACCAAAACTCTAACTTTCATTTTATTAAAATTATAGCCCTTTTTCGGCTTAGAATTTCAGGTTAAAGTTTGCGTGCAAGCTAGTGTACAAACCCGTAACTTCCATACTACTTATACTACAGCTTTGAAACTTTCAGCACTTGTTCATTATCATATCCCGAGTGGGTATGCCAAGAAGCATAACTCTAACTTCCATTTTGTTCAAATTATGGCCCTTTTTCAACTTAGAATTTCAGGTTAAAGTTTGCGTGCAAGCTAGTTACTTTCATACTTCTTGTACTATAGCTTTGAAACTTTCAACACTTGTTTACCATCATGACCCTGACTATGTATGCCAAGAACCATAACTTTTTCTTTAATTTTTAATCAAATTATGGCCCTTTTTCAACTTAGAATTTCAGGTTAAAGTTTGCGTGCAAGCTAGTTACTTTCATACTTCTTGTACTATAGCTTTGAAACTTGTTCACTATCATGACCCTGACTATGTATGCCAAGAACCATAACTCTTTCTTTGATTTATATCAAATTATTGCCCTTTTTCAACTTAGAAATTAAGGTTAAAGTTTGCGTGCAAGGTGGTGAAACCTCATATCTTTCATTCTATTAAAACGACAACTTTAAAACTTTGTATACCTTTATTTTATCGTACATCAGGTTGATTTTCAAAGGCCCATAACTCATCCTTGCTTTTTTTATTTAATTTTTGCCCTTTTTCGCTTAGAAATTAGAATTAAGACTTAGAAATTATGGTTAAAGTTTCAATGTTAGTGTTTTTCATAGGTAATGCTATAGAAAAGGTTTAAAACAGATGTACTTAACATACTTTGGTTGAAAGTGTTGAGTGGTTATACTATACTATACTATACTATACTACACTACACTACACTACACTACACTACACTACACTACACTACACTACACTACACTACACTACACTACACTACTACACACTACACACTACACTACACTACACTAAACACTACACTACACTACACACTACACTACACACTACACTACACTAAACACTACACTAAACACTACACTACACTAAACACTACACTACACTACACTACACTACACTACACTACACTACACTACACTACACCACACTATACCACAACACACCACACCACCACCCACCCCACACCCACCCACCAGCACCCCCACCACCACCACCCACACCCACCCACCCACCACCACCCCACACCCACCCCACACCCACCCACCCCACACCCACCTCCCACCACCACCTTCCACCACCACCACCCACCCCACACCCACCCACATCCCACCCCCACCACCACCTACCCACCACCACACACCACACCACAACCCACCACCACCAACCACCACCAACCACCCCACACCCACCCACCACCCCCCACCACCACCTCCCACCCCCCATCCACCCACCCACCACCACCCCACACCCACCCACCCACCCACCCACCCACCCCACACCCACCCACCCACCACCACTCACCACCAGTACCCACCACCACCACCCACCACCACCACCCACCACACCACACCACACTACCACCACCCCCCACCACATACCACCAACACCACCACCAACAATAACACCAACAACACAACCAACAATAACACAAATAACAACAACTACACCACCAACAACAACGTCAACAACACCACCAACAACAACATCAACACCAACAATAGCATCAACAACCACCACCAACAGCAACAACACTGACAACAACACCACCACCAACAACAACAACAACACCAACAACACAACCAACAAAAACCCTAATAACAACAACAACACCACCAACAACACCACCAACAACAATACCATACCTTACTATACTACACCACAGGTGGGCAGGGGTGTATGGACTGGGTTGTGTAAACCCTCTAAAAAAACTACAATAATAAATTAAGTGTAATTTATTGATTTCCTAACTTGGATTAAGAAACTTTTGTTCATGTGTGTGTGTTGGGTGTCATAAACTCCTGAATCACTCCCCAGTTTAAATGAAGCCCAGTTTTAAATGTGCTTAAATATGTCTGACTTCGAATAGTCGAGCGTGCTGTCGTTTCCGACTGGCTCTTGTTTATTACTATTCTAACAAAATTCAATTTTTTCAACAATTGTCTCATGTAATTATCAATACTCTTCTGTTTATAACAATATAGTAACAGTATTTTTAAAAATTGTTGGAAAAAAAAGAAAATACACCTCATCACCTTCTGCACACTATGGTGTACAATTCTGATCGACCTTAAGCCCTTCTGGTTTTAAATCCAGAAATTTGATGCCCAGCAAACAGAACAATTATCAATAAATATAAAAATAATATGGATTAAAGCAACAAAACTTTAATGATGTCTGATTAACCAACAAGCTATAATATTTTATTGTTGAAACAGGTAACACAGGTTTGATACAGGTAATGCAGGTTTTTTGTAAGAAGATATCTTTAAGGTCTGGAAAGTTATAAAATTACCAGTTGCAATGAAATAAAAGAAATTACTGATGTTCTGGTCATAAAAATTCCACAATTTTACATGAAATCTAGGGTTTCATAATCGGTAAAAAATCATAATCGATCATCGGAAATAATCGAACAACCCTTTTCGATCAGTCAGCGATTATATTATCGAAGCATTTACAATAACAATGTTCATGCTTTAATAATGAAGAATTTTATTTATAGGAATTCTTTATTAAAATTCTAGCAACAAAAATGCTCATAATTTGTTATTATAATGCATATTTTTTTCTATTTTGCAAAAAGAAAACAAATTTCAAAATGATATTGTTAAGAATCTTTTGCCTAGGGCAAGCAAAACGCACAAGAAATTCTTTAGAGGGGAATTTGTTTAAAAAATAGGAAAAAAATTAATTGGGGACAGGAATGGGGTCAAAATTCGGTCCCTAACTTCATGAAATGAGGACCCTGTATAGAACAACTGTGTTATCACACAAGGATATCGGTGTATTTTCTGGTAAGAATTAGCATTTACATGAACCACACTTCTAGCCCACAGGCTGCATGTATTGTAATTTTTAACCGTATATGATATGAGCATAAGGTGTAGGCTGCAGGTACAGGAGTCTTTTTCTTGAAATACTTAGTGAGAGAACATATTCCAAAGCTTATTTAAAACCAAAATAACACTGATCTATGTCATATATCAAATAATGTTTCTGTTCTGATACAGTGATCTCCTTTGGGAGCTGCTTAAAGAACAGCAAACCGATGATTGATAATTAAACTTCATAATCGATTATCAAAAATCGATCCTAAAAACGCTCGATTTTCGATCATCGTTTAATCCCTAATGAAATCTGTTATTAATTTGAAATTCCATGTTCAGTCCTAAAGTATATACAATTATAAATAATCAGCCCTTGTACTGGCAAGTTGTATTGTATTAGTTTACTGTTTTAGCACAAGGTGACTAGTGTTTGTTGGTCCTCCCTGCAGAAAGATCTGATAGTGTCAGGAGATGAGAATGGTACTGTAGGAGTGTGGCAGGTTGATACAAACAAGCAAGCTGCTCATAGACCAGAAAAATGGGGAATACTGTCCATGTCCCCCTCTCCACACAATGCTGGCTTGTTTGCTGTAGGGTATGTCTGAACTCTTTTGATCATACTTGTGAACCCTCCTTGTTAAGGTGGGAGTCTCCAGATTCTTTCAGGTCTTTAACTCTTTTGATGTGCTCATTTACAGGTATAGATTTTATGATAAGATTTGGAAAGTTTAACACATAATTACAGTGGACAGATCAGACCAGTACTTGGTCACAACCGGTTATCAGACACTTCTCTATTCAGCATATCCTAAATACTTAGAATTTATTGTACATATGACTCTGACAAAAGTCAGTATAATTCGAACCATATTCTTTCCTCATCTGATATCAAACACATATGTTAACCCATAATGTGTTTAACCCTTTCCTCCATTATTCCTTTATTCCATGGGCGAACAGTTTAGATCCAGATCAGCCGGCACATCAGTGCCATTTGAACAGGATCTCAACTGTTGGCTTTTTGATTCATTTGGTTATTTCTGACCAAAATGCAACCAGTGCAGATTCTGATCAAACGGCACAGATGTGCCGTCTGAACTAGATCTATACTGGTCGCACATGCATAAAAATGCATTTTTATGGAGGAAAGGGTCAACTTGAGTTGTAACTGCAAAGCAAACAAATGTTAAAAACTACCAAAAGCAACAAAAATGAGAATATTGCAGGCTCCATTTGAGTCTGTTCATAGGCAGTAATGGAAATGCATATTACTGCGTACGCTGCATATCCCCTGGTTGATAGCCACTCAGTATTTCAGGTTTTTTTTCAGGGATTTCATTAGCTTTTGACCAGTGTTTGAAATTTTCATGGGGTCATAATCAGATGTTCATGAGTCATATTCTTCTTTTCAATTAACTTTACTACTTATAAAATTGCTTGAACATCATTTAAACTTATTTTCATGGTTCAAATAACATTAACTTCATATTTAAAATGCAAATTACACAATATCTATCTTTATTCTTTAAAATTTTGACCACTTTTGGTAAATCCTCCTGCATCAAAATAACCCCAAGCTCAGAATTTGGTGGGGTCAAAAGTGGAAAAATTCAACTTTGCTTGCATCAAAATGCAAGAATCTGCATAAATTGAAATCACTGTTAACCTTCTATAGCAGGGGCCATAAATGGGCACCTTCCCCTCAGAAAATTTCTTTATAATTATGCAATTTTCCCAAAAAAGTAACATTACATCAGATTTTTTCATTCCCTTTGGAGAAGAAATCATGCTATTTTCCCCAAAATTATTGGGCATTGGCCCTTCCCCAGGCAGTGAAAAAAGCCCTGCATTTAAACATGTAAACAGTCCCAATTTCAATCCATCCCAAATGGTGGTGTACATATGACAATAACTTATTTAACTTTTCCATTTTTTCTAAAGGTACAAAAATGGTCAGATAAACCTGATAGATGTAAAGCGTGGTGGCATGACTGTCGCCCGGCTTAAGGGTCATGATGAGGATGTCTACTCTTTAACCTGGTGCCCTGTTGCTGGAGAGAACTTCAGACCTGAAAAAGCAGGGCCAGATATCACAGACCTTGAGTCGTTTGGTGTGGGTATGTACCATCATTTCAAGAGATTTACAAACACACTAAGAGTAAATTATTTCCTCCATAAATAAGCATTTTTACGCATGTGCAACCGGTGTAGATCCAGATCAGCCGGCACATCCGTGCCGTCTGATCAGGATCTGCACTGGTCGCTTTTTGGTCAGAAATAACCTAATGAATCAAAAAGATCAAAAAGTGAACAGTTGAAATCCTGATCAGATGGCACGGATGGGTATATATATGGGGGAAAGGGTTAAGGGGCTGATATGCCAGTGAATTTTAACCTCTCATGAAATATTAAATTGTACTGAAGCTAGAATTTGTAACTTTAAAAAATCACAAATAAGTTGAAGATAACATTTTCTTTCATGAAGTTTGACAATTTATTTTATCCTTATAAGTGTTTTTATTACTCAGATAACAAATGATTGATGTTATTATGAAGAAGCATTATTATGAGCTTATTTTTGTATAGGCAGGTAGTTTTCTGGCAACCAGTCTAATATCTCTGTAAATACATTGGATTAAATTGAGCACAGTATCGGAACTGATTAAAGTGAAGCTGGAGATATGAGACTGGGATTTATAATCTTTGAGTGAAAACTCTGCTCAATGTTTTAATTGCTACAGACACCATTATGTGTAAAAAGAATTGAGGCTAAAATTCAGAATTTGTCAAAAATTGTCACTCGTGTTAGATCTACCAATATCTTGAAGGACATTTAACCCTTTACTCCATATAAACCCATTTTAAAGCACGTGCGACCTTTGTAGATCCAGATCAGCTTGCACATCCATGCTGTCGCATCTGGATCTGCACTGGTTGCATCCTGATCAGAAATAACCGAAAGAATCTAAAAGCCATCGGTGTAGAACCTGATGACAGATGGCCTGGATGTCCTGGCTGATCTGGATCTACTCTCTTCAACCAATTGGTGACGCCCATGAAATAAGCATGTATCTATAGAGTAAAGGGTTAAAAATGTTTGTTGTTATGAATTTATTTTTGTGGTAATGTTTGCAGAAGATTCATGGCGAAAGAAGCCCAAAGAAGAAGCCACTGAAGCTGGTTTTGGTACAGATGGTTGGTTACTGGCTTCTGGTAGTAAGGATAAGACAATCAGAATATGGAGTACCAGCAAGGGCAGACAACTGTTTATGTTCAAGTTACCTGCCCCTGGCAAAAAAGATCGAAATGATGAAGGTGGAAGGTCTAGGGTTTGGATGAATCTGTGTTGGCTGCAACATAATCCAGAATTGATAGCATCAAGTTCATTGAGGTATTCTTGGCTGCAACATAACCCAGCATTAAGCTTTAAGTTCAGTAAGATATTGTTGGACGTAATCCAGAATCAATATCTTCTAGTTCAGTGAGTTATTGTTGATGAACATAATCCAGAATTAAATGCACCAAGTTCAGATTATAATCCAGAATTAATAGCGTCAGGTGCAGAACATAACCCAGAATTAATAGCGACAAGTTCAGAACATAATCCAGAATTGATAGCGTCAAGTTCAGAACATAATCCAGAATTGATAGCGTCAAGTTCAGAACATAATCCAGAATTAATAGCGTCATATTCAGAACATAATCCAGAATTAATAGCGTCATATTCAGAACATAATCCAGAATTAATAGCGTCATATTCAGAACATAATCCAGAATCAATAGCGACAAGTTGGGAACATAATCCAGAATTAATAGCGTCAAGTTCAGAACATAATCCCATAGGCGTAGTCAATGGGGCGGCAGGGGCGGTGACCGCCGCCCCCATATTTTGTCCGGCCGCCTTGCACTTTATGATTGCACATTCAGTGTCAGGCAGGGATTCTAAAATTTCCAAATCCCAATCGGACATTTGCCGCCGAAATTCCCGCCATTACGACCGACCCCCACCCACCCCAGCCAAAATTATCCCCCCTCCCCCCTTCCCAATATCATCCGCTATCACACCGACGCCGATCAATTGTTCGATCTTAATTAAATAATTTTCTACGTCCCACACAAAATAACATTTTTACCGTCATCAAAGTCTGAATAAATCGGTAAGCTAAAAAAGAAACCGAAAGTAAAAAGTTACATATGCACCGTTTACGTCACTCGTAAGGAAAATGGGTTGTGCTGTGCAAGTCACTACGGGAATTAACAAAGTAGTCAACTTTTTTGTGAAAGGCAAAGTTTTTAGTAAAATCTGCATTATATACGTTTCTTAAAATTTGAGTAACAGCAATTTTAAACGTCCTTTTTATTTTATTCCGTCGTCGGTCAATTAGAATTACGCATATCGAACAAACTCATCTGTCTTTAATTGCAAACTGTTATATTGTTTTCGTAAATTATGACAATCACAAATACTGAGTCTTTTAATTCGGTCATCAAACATATAGTTCGTTAATTACCCGCCTGTGACTAGCCGCAGTTCAATTGCAAATTAAATGAACTCGTCCGTTGTTAAAATGAGACTGACCATTTCCCGTTTCATCTATGCCGCAGGCTATTTTAGCGGCTTGTAGTGACTGTAGTCATGGTAGCAGAGTTGTGCAATCGGTAATTGACAGGTTTATAGCGGATTAAGTGTGAAAAAATGTACATGTAGGTAATTTCCTTAACAAGTTATGGGCCACTAAGGGAAAACTTATACTGACTTTGAAATTTTCATGACCGATTTTTCTAACCAATTTTGAAATTTCAATCGGACATTTTTACCGAAAATCGGTCAATGACCGATCTGCCGACGATTTTAGAATCCCTGGTGTCAGGATATTATCAATTATGATTTTGTTTATTGTATTTATCTGTCAATCAATCAGATAATTGGTGGCATGTTACCTCAATTTGGTGTTTAATATTGACGCCTACTTAGTATATCAAACATGTTGAAAAATCATTCTCAAGTCATAATTAGATGTGACCAGATAATGATGTTTCTGATCAACCTCATAATTTTGCATAACCGGAGTTGCGAGCATTTTAATCTAGTTGGTTTGTTGACTACACATTTGTTCATTCATTTACAATGAGGTATTTTACACCTAACAACTTCTTTAAGTATACACTTTGTACTGGGGCACTACTGGCTTGATAATTGAACTATTGCTTTGAAACTTTTAATAAAACATGCAATTAATACTAACTGATTTATTAGTAAAACATTTGTGAAAATGACAGACAACTGACTGCTCACAATCATTTAGAGTACTGGCACCAACATAATACAAATTCACATCCATGAATAAAGAGTATGACCACCAACAGCGCGTATAACAGCAAGACCCATTGCTCTCATTGAGCTTAAACAGTTCTGAATGACTCCTATGGGAAATCTTAAGCCCATTCCTAAAGAAGCACATTTCCAAGTCGGCGAAAAATTGTATGGTTGGTCCCTCTTGTTCCGTACGCCTATTCCATGATCAGACCACAGATTTTCAAGTAAAAGTGTAGTAAAATTGTTAAGTGTATATGTTTTTGAAATGCTAAAAAATCTTTAAGAAAAAACCCTTAAAATATTGTTCTAAAATAAACAAACTTAGTAACCATTCTTGACGCGCATCTCTAGTTTTATCATTTAAACTTTAACTAATTGAATTATGTTACAAAATTTCCGCCGCCCCAATATTCAAAACTTGCCTACCCTCCTGAATCCAGAAATGATAGCTTGTGGTCATTACACTTTTATCTGTGACTAAATGTATAATTTTGTTGAAACTGTTGAATGTATATATGGATGGGGCCAAGAAGCATGTCAGATACAAACACAAACCTTCAAGAAGTAGCAGAATTATAGCCCTTTGTAACTTATTGATAGCCATATTACACAGGTAAATGTTCCCATTCATTGCTTTTGTACTGATAGGTCATACTTCATTGAAATTTTCAGTGAGTAGATTTATGGGTTTTTATTGGCATGTGAAATGCTTTCACTATCCTTTTATGTAGATCATAAGTTATGGCCCTTTGTTTCTTTAAAAAAATCACAACAATTTTTGTTGTTAAATCAAATCTTTTCCAACAGTTTACTAGGGAATCGTTTGGTCTACTATACTAAGACTTAGTAGGTTGGTAGGTCATATCAATGTACAAGTCTCCTTTTCAGCCAATCAGATGCTTGAAATTTGAGACTAGTCTCAAATGTCAGTTTTATGGTCTTGGACATTGATTAGGCTGCTGTAGTTTTACTTAGGTGCAGGAGGTGGAATTTGCTTCCTGACTTAATAGAATAAGACATTTTAAACATTTTACTCTCTTAAATTATTGCTTAAAAACTGGTTTCTTAAAAAAAAGATAAGAAATGCGTTTTAGAAATTGTAGTTGAATTTGGAAATCTTTGACATGGAAATCACCACATGAGTGTCTGGCTCTGCCAACAATTTATGTTTGTATTTTATATTTGCAGTGGGGATGTATTGTTGTGGAATATCACAAAAGATGGCAAGGAGAGATTTCAAAGTGTATCTTCATCAGGACGAGGTCATTTACGTTTTGCTTTCAACCTTTGTCTTCTTGGTCCAGAGCAGAAGGTGTTGTGTTCTACCTCCATGGACAGACAGGTACGTATATACAGTCCAATTGTGATAACTTAAATACCCAACTGACTGACGATTTACTTTGAGTTATCATATACTTCGAGTTATCCTGACTATAACTTTTCCGTACCATCTTTCAAGCTTTCATTTAGCCCATCATTTTTGTGCAAAAATGCACCAAAGAGGCTAATTTTGTCTGGACACAATACCCTCATCGTTTTGTGTTAGTGGGAGTACGGAATGGTACGGCTCTGTGTAGGAGATTACTAGACAGCAGCAACCAAATACAGCTGAAAAGTACAACAGCCACAATAATTGAGCTTAAACCTTAATTTTTTGGTGGTAGAATGTTTTCTCATGAACATATTTTTTCAAGAAAATTAAATCAATCCATTTTGGACATATTTTGGTGTAAACATGCTCCATTCGGGCATGTGTCTAGCAGATATTGGAGAAAATGACAGATTTTTGTGGGGGACAATAAAAAATCCGCAACAAGGTTTTGTTTCAATAACTTTTTTGTTAGGACAGCTAGGAAGCTGAAATAAAAAACCGAGTCATGCATAAACATCGTAGATCTGAATGGGATATTTCATTAAAGGAAATATTTGAATAAAAAGTGCTTACCGTGTGAAAATATCCGCACAAGTATCAAAATTTCAAGATTTTATCTGCCATATTGGAAAGCAGCCACAAAATTCCTCGCTTAAAGTACGGTAGACGTAAAGTACTCTCTACCTTCTGAAGTAGGTACGGGTAATTTCTAATATTTTGTCACTGACATTTTTCAGTTACATAAAGGTTTCTGATATTTCAGGTACTGTTTTGGGATCTGGACATGAAGTGTCAAATAGGGGCCATGCCAACACTCGGGGGATATTTGTATGATTTGAAAACTTCACCCATTGATCCTGGTATGTGCCTGTATCTACTTGTACATTTCTAATTTTACAGAAGTAAATAAACTGCAGGATCACCAAAATTTATTTATTTTGAATCACCTGCTAACTTAAATGCATGGTGATGCATGTAATAAGAATTCCTTGCAGCAACTCCAGGCCCAGTGATCATATTGTTTACTGTTAGATCATTCAGTTATACAAGTTCTGCAATGCAAGCAGATGCCACCATGTAAAATTTATATTCATTTATAAACATTTCTATATTTCATATGCTCATTTTAACATTTTAAAACTTTCAAAAATTTGAAAAACTCATATAACCAAAATTAAATGATTTCACATTATTCTTTTATTTCCAGGCTGAATTTTTATCATGATATTATTAAGTGCATTGTAAACCTAAATTATTATTTTGTTATTCAAATTTTTGTTTCTGCTGTCAGGTAGGCTTGCTCTTGGCGTTGGAGATTCCACTATACGACTTTGGAACCTGAACACCCCTTCAGACTGGATGGAAATGTCTCTTTTCTGGCAGGGTCTCAGAGCTAAAGTCACAGCTGTAAGTAAATATCTGAGCTAGCCACAGCTGAAAATAACTCTCAGAGTTTAAGTGACATCTGTAAGTAACTCACAGAGCTAAAGTCACAGCTGTAAGTAACTCACAGAGCTAAAGTCACATCTGTATGTAACTATCAGAGCTAAAGTCACAGCTGAGAGTAACTGTCTGAGCTAAAGTCACATCTTTAAGTCACTATCAAAGCTAAAGTCACACCTGTAAGTTACCATCAAAGCTAAAGTCACATCTGTAAGTCACTATCAAAGATAAAGTCATATCTGTAAGTCACTATCAAAGCTAAAGTCTCAGCTGTAAGTCACTATCAAAGCTAAAGTCACACCTGTAAGTCACTATCAAAGCTAAAGTCACACCTGTAAGTCACTATCAAAGCTAAAATCATATCTATAAGAAACTATCAAGCTAAAGTCTCAGCTGTAAGTAACTACTGGAGCTAAAGTCACATCTTTAAAAAACCAAGAGCTTGTCACAGCTGTAACTCTCTGAACTCAAGTCACAGCTATAACAGCTAAAGTCTCAGCTTTATGTAACTGTCTGTGCTATTGGTGTGGCTGTAAGTTACCCTCTGAGCTAATGTCAAAGCTGTCAAAGTGAAGTCAGAGCTTATATGTAGTACTCGGAGCTGGTCACAACTAATTTTGCAGCTGGAAGTAACCCTCAGAGCTTAAGTCACAGCTATAGGTTAATCTCAAAGCTTTAGTCATAGCTGTTAGTAATTCTCAAAGCTTAAGTCACAGCTATAGGTTAATCTTAAAGCTTTAGTCATAGCTGTTAGTAGCCCTCAGAGCTTAAGTCACAGCTATAGGTTAATCTCAAGGCTTTAGTCAAAGCTGTTCGTAATTCTCAAAGCTTAAGTCACAGCCAGGGATTCTAAAATCGTCGGCAGGCCGGTCATTGACCGATTTTTGGGAAGAATGTCCGATTGAAATTTCAAAATTGGTAAAAAAAATCGGTCATGAATAGTGGCCCATAAATTGTTACAAAAATTACCAAAATGTACATTTTTTACATCGGTCATGATTAGTTGCCCATAAATTGTTACAAAAATGACCCAACATGTACATTTTTTTTCACAGCTTAATCAGCTATTAACCTGTCGAATTCACAACTCTGCTACCATGACTACCACGACTACACGTTCCGTGAAAAGCCTGCGGCAAAGATGAAATGGGATGTGGTCGGTCTCATTTTAACAACGGGCGGGTTTGTTTAATTTGCAAATGAACTGCGCTAGTCAGGCTCTTTGATGTCAGAATTAAAAGTGGCAATACCCTTGATTTTATTAATTAACGTACACAAATAAAACAGCATTTTATTGAAAGAAGTGTTAGTCCGATGTGCGTTATTCTGAATGACCGCCGATCGAATAAAATAAAGTACGTTTAAAAATGCTGTTTCACAAATTCAAGAAAACTTCTACAATGCGGATTTTAGTTAAATTGATTGCCATTCACAGCAAAGTTGAAAGGCTGAAATGAATAGATACTTAATGTGAAAATTAATCGAGTAACCGGCTTGCTTACTTAGGGCCATAACGATTCAAATGAATTTTAAATTTACAAAAATCTACGTACGCAACATTTATTTCCGACTTGGAAATAAATGTTGCATACACAGACTCGTGTAAGTTCTTGTAGATTCAAGAATTACTAATTCATGACATAATCGACATATATTTACGTAAAGCGAATACTTGCCTCCCGTAATTCTGAGAGTTAATACATGTTCAATGAACTAAAAAATCCACTTCACAATCGCTATGAACACTGCTGTAGATTACTATTTTGAACTGTTACGTCACGTTTTCAATGCATGGGATGCTGGTGTATTACAACAAAGACGCTGTAAACTTCAAATGTCGCATGCCGCTCTAATAAATCGATCAAAGAATTTTTCCGTCTACAGCCCAAAAATCATGAAATTTATCTGTTGGAAGGTTGTAGGATATCGCCGACGAGAATTTATGTTGTAAGGGAGGAATGAACTGGGGTCGGGAGAGTTAAATGCACTGAACGCGGGGACCGGAAGTCGCAGTTCGTGCGGACCGGAAAGCTCTGTTCGTGTGAACCAGAAGTCGGGGAATAGTCAATTTTGGCGCGAATGTCTGATTGGGAATTCGAAATTTTAGAATCCCTGGTCACAGCTATAGATAAATCTCAAGGCTTTAGTCATAGCTGTTAGTAACCCTCAGAGCTTAAGTCACAGCTATAGGTTAATCTCAAGGCTTTAGTCACAGCTGTTAGGATTTTCAAAGCTTAAGTCACAGCTTTAAGTTAATCTCAAGGCTTAAGTCATAGCTGTTAGTAATTCTCAAAGCTTAAGTCACAGCTATAGGTTAATCTCAAAGCTTTAGTCATAGCTGTTAGTAATTCTCAAAGCTTCAGTCACAGCTATAGGTTAATCTCAAGGCTTTAGTCATAGCTGTTAGTAATTCTCAAAGCTTCAGTCGCAGCTATAGGTTAATCTCAAGGCTTTAGTCATAGCTGTTAGTAATTCTCAAAGCTTAAGTCACAGCTATAGGTTAATCTCAAGGCTTTAGTCATAGCTGTTAGTAATTCTCAAAGCTTAAGTCACAGCTATAGGTTAATCTCAAGGCTTTAGTCATAGCTGTTAGTAATTCTCAAAGCTTCAGTCACAGCTATAGGTTAATCTCAAGGCTTTAGTCATAGCTGTTAGTAATTCTCAAAGCTTTAGTCACAGCTATAAGTTAATCTCAAGGCTTTAGTCATAGCTGTTAGTAATTCTCAAAGCTTAAGTCACAGCTATAGGTTAATCTCAAGGCTTTAGTCATAGCTGTTAGTAATTCTCAAAGCTTAAGTCACAGCTATAGGTTAATCTCAAGGCTTTAGTAAAAGCTGTTCATAATTCTCAAAGCTTAAGTCACAGCTATAAGTTAATCTCAAAGCTTTAGTCATAGCTGTTAGTAATTCTCAAAGCTTAAGTCACAGCTATAGGTTAATCGCAAAGCTTTAGTCATAGCTGTTAGTAACCCTCAGAGCTTAAGTCACAGCTATAGGTTAATCTCAAGGCTTTAGTCATAGCTGTTCGTAATTCTCAAAGCTTAAGTCACAGCTATAAGTTCATCTCAAGGCTTTAGTCATGGCTGTTAGTAATTCTCAAAGCTTAAGTAAATATTATTTTTTCCGAGTAATCTAGTAAAGAACCCGGGTAACTGGGGGGATACCTGGATAGGAAAACAACATTTTCTATTCCGAGTAACGTTTGATGTTCGTACAATAATATTTGTTAAAATTTAAGAAAATGTTGTTTCTTCATCAATCTTATATATATAATCACGAAAAAGAGCAATAAAATTATTAAAAATTATTATCTTGTTTTATTGAGCAAACTTGACGATAAATATTTGTTCGTCCCATATGGTACCGTAATAATTGCACATCGTTTCTTAAACTGGAATGGTATTACGGAAAAGTCAAAATCGCGATAACTCGAAGTTCGCGATAATTCAAAGTAAATCGTCGGTCCCTTGGGACTTCCAGTTATCGCAATTCGACTGTACATTAAAAAAGCCATTGAATGAAAGAAAATTTGAGTAAAAAAATGGACATTGGTCACACTATGTTGAATCACTTCTTGTGTTTGTGTTCAAATGAAAATGATGTGCATGGGTTACAAACATTACTTAAAGGTCATGACCAGTCATTAAAAAATATATTTGAATTTTGAACACTTGTGAACTATTGATTGTTTGTTTTAGCTTGTTATTCTTGATTGACAGTTGAGTTGGCATCCCCAGAAGGAAGGTCTATTGGCGTATGGTACAGAAGATGGTCGTGTTGGTATATATGATACCCTCTCAAATAAGTAAGTATATGTATTTACAAGAAACATGGATACAAAACATGAAACTGTGCATCACAGAAATCTTTACTTTAAAACAAAATTATTGTTGTTTTATCTGTTTGATCTGGATCTACAATGGCTGCACACATGTAAAAAAGGGTATAATGGAGTAAAGGTTTAAACTTTCACATTGTCGTAATAAAACTTGAACATAATGTCTGATAATTAAACCCTGAATTTCATCTTTAAAATGATTGGATAATGTACTCCATTAATTTCAAATTACTAGGGATGGCAACGAATAGAAAAATTGGCATTCGAATATTCGGTTGTGCAAGTATTCGAATATTCTATACTGTTAAATCATTTTATTTCGCCCGGGTTTAATTTTCATATATTTCACGCTACGACAAGATCGCGAAATTCAACCCAAGCGAAATTAAACTCTTTAACAGTGTTTCTTATAGGAAAACACAGTTGCGCTAATTCATATCGCCGCGAAGTTGTTATTTACTTGTTTTGCGCGAAAATTCGTCCCCTCGAAATTAAATGATACTACAGTAGTTATTATGCTTATTTGCGATCTTTTTGCTCAAAGTATGCTGGAGTTTGCTGTAAGAGTCAGTAAACAGGCACTTCCGGTTGTATAACAGCATTCCAATTATAAATAACGCTCAACGTTGTCATCAGGTCAAGCTAAAAACAGAACAAAATCTCAATTTCTAACATTTAATGTTCATGTGATGTCCGCTTGCAGATTAATATCATGAAGTTACTATAAAAGAGGTCAGTCTACTATCGTTTTCTTTGTACGTGCATTTCCAGGACAGAGTAATTTTATGGTAATATCGTTGTTGTCACGGTCTTAACGCCGATTGTCTATATATTGCACACATTGTTTATCATTTTAATTTCATTTGAATTAATTCATATCATTACTTCTTACGTAAGCTCTATGGTGTGATGTAGGTTTCTTCCTGGTTTCAACCAGTACTTTTAAGTAGAAGACTACAACTAATTTATCCTACCTGCACAGATAACAAATAACAACTGCAAAGTGTCCAACTTTAATAAAGCAGTCTTTATGAATCAAACAACGTTAAAAAAACTACTGTAGTATACTATGAAACAAACAACAAAACAAAACATGTACAAAATGCACAACAAAATAATTTCGCACCTCTTGTGCAGAATTCTTTATGAAACGCCGATCGGTATTGTCCACCGATAAATATTAAAAAAGTGTTTGAATGTCCCGTCGGCATTCGAATATTCGTTGCTATCCCTACAAATTGCACAACGTTACTGTAATTGATGAACAGCTACTCCAATAGTAAATTGGTGATTTCCTGCAGGATAATTGACTATAATTATGACCTTATTACTTTTAAATTAGTAAAAAAGCTGCCAGTTTGTTTTGAGCCCAGAACCCTCCTTCTATTTTTATTAAAACCCACTCTACTTTAAAAGATAATGAAAGCACTATGTCTGTGTATGCAGCTGGCAGTATGGGGACAAGACAGCTGAACAGTTGTCTTACCAACATTAACTCTTTACTATATACCAGGGATTCTAAAATTATCGGCAGGCCAGTGATTGACCGATTTTTGGGAAGAATGTCCGATTGAAATTTCAAAATTGGTTTAAAAAATCGGTCATAAATATTAGCCTACAAACTGTTACAAAATAACCTACATGTACATTTTTTCACAGCTTAATCAGCTATTAACCTGTCAATTAGCGACTTCACAAGTCTGCTATCATGACTACCACGACTACATGTCTGTGAATAGCCTGCGGCATAGATGAAACGGGATGTGGTCGGTCTCATTTTAACAATGGGCGGGTTATTTAATTTCCAAAAATGGACTGCGCTAGTCAAAGACTGTTTGACGTCAGAATTTAAGATAGCAATACAAATGGTCGTATTAAATAACGTAAACGATAAAACAGTTTGCATTTTATTGACAAACGTGTTAGTCCAATATGTGCGTAATTCTAAAAGACCAACGACCGAAAATTGATGTTTAACAAATTTAAAGAAAACTTATATCATGCAAATTTTACTTGAACTGTTAGCATTTCACAACAAATTTGAAATGGCTCAAATGAATATATACTTAAATGTGAAAAAAATCGAGTGACCGGCTTGCTTACTAACGATTCAAATAAATTTCAAATTTACAAAAATCTACGAAATCAACATTTATTTCCGACTCGAGTAATGTTGCATACGCAGACTCTTGTTAGTTTGTAGATTCAAAAATTACTACATCTGGTAGAGAAAAGAATAATATTTCAAACAACTATAATATAGTGTTACAAAGCATGGTGTGATCGACGTATATTTACGTACAGGGAATAATTGCCTCCGGAAATTCCGAGAGATAAAACATTTTTAATAACTAAATAATCCACTTCACAATCACTATGAACACTGCTGAAGATAACTGTTTTGAACCATTACATCACGTTTTAAATGCATGGAATGCTTGTGTATTACAATAAAGACGCCGATCGCCATAAACTTCAAACGTCCCATGCTGCTCTTATAAATTTATCAAAGAATTTTTCAGTCTACAGCTCGAAAAACATTAATCTGTTGAGAGGTTGTAGGATATCGCCGACAAGAAAATATGCTGGAAAAGAGAAATGGAGATTGAAATACGCTGAACGCGGGGACCAGAAGTAGCTGTTTGTGCGGACCGGAAGTCGCTGTTTGTGTGAACCGGAAGTCGGCGAAATGTCAAGTTTGGCGCCAATGTCCGATTGGGATTTTGAAATTTTAGAATCCCTGCTATATACATATGCATTTTATTGCATGTGGGAACATTGTAGATACAGATCAGCTGGCACATTTGTGCTGTCTTATCAGGATCTGCACTGTTCATATTCGAGTCAGAAACAGCCAACTATATCAGAAGGTAAATAGTGTCGAGCCTATTCAGATGTTCCAGCTGATCTGGATCTACACTGTTTGCCAAGATTGCATCATATGTCTTCCACAAGGCTGCAGAGCTTGTAATAGCTAAAAATAGAATTATCTGTTTTGTACTGATGCTTTAGACATATTAACATGAGTTGCCCAGCATATAGATGGATGTCCCAGTACGGGGTCCAATTTTTTGTTAGTACAAAGGTTACATATACCTATTTGGTACTGAAAAAAATGAATTTGTTCACAAACCTACATAATATTATAATTGTAGACCACCCCAGATATCTACTACCTACCACAGACGGACAGTCTATGTGGTTGCATGGGGACCTCCTTCTAAAGTTACAGGTAAAGTTTACGTATTGTGGTTATTGTGCATTGTGTTTGTTTCCTGTATTGGAGGTATACTAGGCATTATTATAGAAATAAGTTATAACTGATTGGCTTCTTGACTGATAAATAGCTTTCAAAAAATACAGTATAAGCATATCAGGATTATGAAAGAAGAACCATAGCTTAGAATTTCTCCTTCTGACCTTATCAGCATTATTCTGTATTATTGTGCCACCTGTGAAATGACTTTAACTTAAAACTTAATGTTGCTTATAACATTAAAAGCATATGTCATGAAATATTAAATACATCATCATTATCCACTAAACATTTTTTGCTATCAAAAATATACTTGGCAAAAAAAGTTTTGCTCACTTGGATTTTTTATAAAATATCTTTTTAATTTCACCAAACACAACAAAAGGATAAATATCAAATAAATCAGTAATTCAAAGTCAACAATGTAAAACAATCAGAAATCAAATCTGATCACTACTTTATAAGCAATTCATTGTTGAAGCCACCGGGGGTTACAACACAAAGGTTGCAAAAATCGTTAGACTAATACTGAGTAAATACACCACGATGAATCTGGCATTCTTCCAAGAGTCTTCTCACGAAATTTACCGGACGATGAATTTTCAACTGTGGAATTAGGTTCCATTTGTGAACAAGAAAACTGGGTATATGAGCTTGCTGACCAACTTCACATACTCTGTCTTCTTTAGAAAGACGTCTAGGTGGCTGGTGTGGTCCAACATTTGCCATGACCATCAAATTAACGAAAACATTCCCTGTTGACCATGAGAAATAAATTAATTTGAATAACAAACAATGCAGATGTGTTTTTTTTTCTCAAATAAGATTAGGTGTTGACTGCATTCGTGGTTGTTTTTATACAGTAATAAACAGGATACTTTGATTCATAAATACAGAATGGAAACTGTTCGAGTCATCACATAGAGCAATTTTTGAAACTTTTGACTGATGACCCCTCTCATACTCAAAATGATATTTCTCAGTTATTTACCAACAAATTTAAATTCTGTTTTTGTCTCTAACTCTGAAAACAATTAATCTTGTTATAAATGTAATATTTATACCAGTTATTTGCTTTATTATAAAATTTACGCAAAATAATACTTGTGTGCAGAACTTTTTTTGGGGTATATAATTAATGATTGACAGTTTTTTTTGTCTTGTTTTGCACTTTTCAATATATCTCCGATACTACTCTTACAACTTTGATATTATGTGTTACTATCCATTGAAACTTCTGTGAAACATCTTCAGTAAAATTACTTAAATCATCAATGTTGATAACTTCTGATTGTCCAAATAAGTAATGTCCCTTTCAAAAGACTTTAACCTGGTACTTTTTATGACTATGACTTAAATTCAGTATGTGAACTAGTACCATAAACCCTGGAATCTAATAATGTAAGAAATATCTCTGCTTCAAGTAACAAGAATGATCTAGATCTGCACTGATCTCATCTTGGTCAGAAACAACCAAATGAATCTTAAAGCGAACAGTGTAGATCCTGATCAGATGACATGGATGTGGGTGAGGATCTGGTTCGAAGGTTATAAAACTGAGCATGGATACTGGTCGCCATTTCAGCCAATCAGATGCTTGAGGTTTAAGACTGGTTTCCATGCTCAGTTTTATAACCTTGGGCACTGATCTTTTTTTCCCCCACTCATTAAAGGCATATCTATGAAATAAAGGGTGAAACACTTGAACTAGAAACACTTACTGTCATTTTACCACTTGTGTCCTGTAATTGTTCGACTATATGTATCTGCCATGTAACAGATGGCACAGATGTGCTGGCTGATCTAGATCTACACTGTTTGCCCACACCATAAAGGCTTTTATATGGAGGAAAGGATTAATTTGTAAAGCAAGTGCTTGTAATCAGCAAACAGGCCTATTATCTGGACAGAAATGTTAGCAGCATGTTATTTCTGTCAGTTTCAAGTGCTGGATCAAATAAAACTGCAGACAGGAAAAAGTGAAGAACCTCCAGGGATGATTAAATTTCTTGTCTGTCTGGATGTTGTGCAGACAATATTACAACTTTAACAGTTTGCATTTTAATGAAAATCTAAAATCACAAGCTTTCTATCTAGTTGGAAGAGGTCCTTCACATCGGTTTCTGGTAAATTAAATATGCATTAACCCTTTCCTGGATATATACGCATTTTTACGCATGTGCGACCAGTGTAGATCCAGATCAGCCGGCACATCCGTGCCGTCTGATCAGGATCTGCACTGGTCGCATTTTGGTGAGAAATAACCTAATGAATCAAAAAGCGAACAGTTTAGATCCTGATCAGATGGCACGGATGTGCCGGCTGATCTGGATCTAAACTGTTCGCCCTAACAATAAAGGTGTGTCTGTACAGGAAAGGGTTAAAAACACATAATTTGAACATTTCTTTTGACACATGCAGTTGAACTTTGAATATGTTGCTTGTTTTGCAGAGATTGATATTTGGGTATGACTGGTGTGTAATAGAAAATTGAATTAATTACATACTTGGCAAGAATAGAAATCTAACATTCTTTTTAGAATAACCATGATGTACATATACAAAGTATATTATGATTGTAAACCCTCCGATAAAAATGAACTATTGAAACACTTGTGTCATGCTTCAGAAATATCTAAATGCACAGAATTGTTCAAAACACATTCAGTTTTCATTTCCAACTACAATTCACATCGCTGGTTAAATTGGGAAGATAGGTCAAGTAAGCAGTGGCAGGTCTCTTTTATTGTTGAGCACCTATTATGGTTAGATTTCATCATTTCTCATTCGGGTATTAAATTATTTAATCAGAAATTGATATCATCTGGAACAAATTTCCACATGAATTATGCCAGTAACATAATTAATCAGGTAACTATTTAAAAAAGTTTATCTGTTTGGTTTTCAGGTATTGGTTTTCTGTAAAGGTTTATCCATTGATGTACAGATAGTTTTGTTACTGTAGCTTTATTGTTTTTTGTTACATCACATTGATCAGATTGTTTATTCTTTCATGAATTTCATTTCATTTATTATTGTAAATTTATCTTTATGTTGTTTACATGTTTCTGTATAAGGTTTCTTGATATATTACAGAAGGCCCCAAGGAAATTAGACATTAATAATTGAGTCACCCTGTATAAATCAATTAGTTCATTCATATCTGAAATCTCAGATTTGTTAATGAGGTGATGTATTAATAAATTAGTTAACCCTTTCCTTTATATACATTTATAAGCCTTTATGGCATGGGTGAACAGTGTTAATCCAGAGGATGTGCCACCTGATCAAGATCCTCATCAGACGGCATGGATGTGCCGCCAGATTTGGATCAACACTGGTCACACATGTGTTAAAATGCATATTTATGTAGAAATGGTTTAATTCATATCTGAAATCTCAGAATTGTTAATGAGGTCATGTATTTACAGAGGAGATGACTGTATCAGTGCAGGGTTACCATGTGTACAGTTGTGGAGATGGCAACATTCTGGAACATCTACCCAAAAAGCTGGACAAGGAGGCTGTACCTATCAGCAAACTCATACAGGACTCCAATCCTTCATATAGGGTACACACGTTTGTTAAAGTGACCTGGGCCATTGATCATAAATCTTAGATTGGATACCAGTCTCAAATCTCAAGCATCTGATTGGCTGAAATGGAATTGAGACTGGTTTCAAGATTAAGTTTTATGATCTTTAGCACATGGATCAGTGCCATAAACTCTCCAAAGTTTTTGATGTAGAAATTTGAATTGTATTTTGAACCAAAAAAATTTAACAAAAAAAGTGCACATCACAGGAATACACATATTTTAAACAAATCATAAACATGCACTATGTTCTGGACACTAAAAGGTGCTTTTTAAGAATCATACACATTTTTCAGTCTACAAAGTCCCCTTTTTGTCTGTTTAAATATCACTGTAGAGTTGTTTGTGCAATGTGGAGGCTGTAAAAAGTTTCAATCAGTGCTGTTATCAGTTACACACTTTAATGGTTGTCAAGCATGATATATCTATCTGTGTAAGTATTCAGTTGGCTACCCGAGGCCAGGAGGTATGGGCAGTAGTATGCATTTCTATTTCTGCCAATGAACAGGCTCAGTCAATGGAGTCTGCACTATTTTAATTTATTGTCATGTTTGGTGGCATTCAAATTTCACGTTTTTTCTGTTTATCATATTACAGTTGTTTGTCCTACTTCAAGATTGTTTCTTTCTGGGACATTTGGCAGGTCCAATAACACTTCTTGTTTTTCAATGTAACTGACCTCAGATATCAAATTCTGTAGACTTTCATATTAAAAAATCAGTGTTAAAATTTGAGTAATAAAATCAAGCCAGAGTTGACATTAAAAGTTGGGTGTTGATGAAAGTCAGTGTCAAATTGTTATCTGAACATTGTGCTTAGCATTGATCACAGACTATCTGGCTGCGGGGATTTCACCCGGTGTCTATCCTGTGGAATATCATATAGTCATTTCCAGACATACCTGTACTAAACCTATGCCCAAGATCATACAATTCAAATTAGAGACCAGTCTCAAATCTCAAGCATCTGATTGGCTGAAATGGAGACTTGTCAATATTAGTTTAATGACCTTAGACTCTGGTTGAATTAAGGTGCTCATATGTTTCAAGTTACAATAGGTCAAACATATTGTTTAGTAATTCATTTCAACTATAGGTTGTTGAATGGAGTCTCTCCCTTGTTGAATTGAATATCTCACTTTATCTCTGTTTTGTTTAGTATGACATTAATCCAAGGAATTAAAAATTCAACATTGTAGATCCTGATTAGATGGCACTTGCCTACTAGTGACTTTGTTATTAACTTAGTCTCTCTCATACCCTGCAAGTTGTAGAGTGGCTTGTTAATGGAGTCATCACACCCTTTACTTCATAGATACAGCTTAATTGCCTGGCAAACAGTGTGGATCCAGATCAGCCATCACATTCATGCTGTCTGGTCAGGATCTACACTGTTCGCCTTTTGAATTATTAGGTTTTTGATGTAAAAGCATACAGTGCAGATCCTGATCAGATTGCATGGATGTGCTGGCTGATCTGGATCTACACTGTTCGCTATGGAGTAAATAGTTAAGAGTGGGGTAGTAACTTGAGGTAGCCTCTCATTTACCATATTTTGGAGAATGATAAAGTGAATGTTACGACTGATTTCAGGCTGGTACCCGTGTTCCAACACGAAGTGAGATGTGCTGGAGTCCAGACTTTTCAGTATTTGCTGTAGGGAACGATGACGGGTAATGTTTGTTTGCTGTGTTGACTTCCATGATCAGTGATTATATTCATTCAGAGTACTTTCTTCTTCCAGTGCAAACAGTGTTTCACAAGCTTAATTCTTCTATCTTGCATGTACCTCATAAGTTACAATAAACAATCACATCACTACCAATCCCATCACTGAATCATGCAGTCCCATTCTATCCCATCACCACATGATGCAATCTCACCCCACTAGATGTGACCCATCCCATCCCACCCCATTAGATCCAACATATCCCATTCCATCCCACCCCATTAGATCCAACACATCCCATTCCATCCCACCCCATTAGATCCAACACATCCCATTCCATCCCACCCCATTAGATCCAACACACCCCATCCCTCACCATTAGATCCAACACATCCCATCCCACCCCACACCATTAGATGTGACCCATCCCACCCATTAGATCCAACACGTCCCATCCCATCCCACCCCATTAGATCCAACACATCCCATCCAACCCCACACCATTAAATGTGACCCATTAGATCCAACACATCCTATCCCATCCCACCCCAGATGTCACCCATCCTATCATATCCCACCTTATTAGATCCAACATATCCCATCCCACCTAATTAGATCCAAAACATCCCATCCCACCCAACACCGTTAGATGTGACCCATCCCACCCATAAGATCCAACACATCCCATCCCATCCCACCCCAGATGTGACCCATCCTATCATATCCCACCTCATTAGATCCAACACATCCCATCCCACCCCATTAGATCGAACACATCCCATTCCATCCCACCCCATTAGATCCTGAAAATCCCTTCCCCATTAGATCAAGCACATCCCATCCCAACCCATTAGATTCAATACATCCCATCCCTATTAGATCCAGCACATCCCATCCCATCCCCTTCCCATTATATTCAACACATCCCATCCCCATTAGATCCAAAACATCCATTCCCCATTAGATCCAGCACATCTCATCCCATCCAACCCGATTAGATCCAATACTTACCATCCCATCCCCATCAGATTCAGCACATCCCATTCCCTCCCCTCCCAATTAGATCCAACACATCCCATCTCATCCCTATTAGATCCAGAACATTTCATCTCCATTAGATTCAGCACATCCCGTCCCCATTAGATCCATCACATGCCATCCCATCTCCACCCCCATTAGATCCAACACATCCCATTCCATTCCACCCCATTAAATCCCATCCCATCCCCATTAAATCCAGCACATCCCATCCCATCCCCTTCCCATTAGATCCAACATATCCCATCCCACTGCATTAGATCCAACACATCCCATCCCATCCCCATTAGATCCAGCACATCCCATCTCATCCCTTTTAGATCCAACACATCCTACCCAATTAGATCCAACACATCCCATCCCATCCCTACGCATCCAATCACATCATGTCCTATTCTATCACATCAAATCCCATCCCATGTAGTTCAATCCAATTCCACTACATACCATTCCATTTTTGCATGGTTTTTAAGCAGTAACAGTCAGAAATGTTATTAATTTTTATGTGGACATTATGTTTAGTTAAATCACATAAATTGTGCAAAATGTCAGGAAAATTTTTATCAGCAAATCGAAAACTGCATGTAAGTGCTTGCTTCATGCTTTAATTGGACAGAAAGAACATGATTCAAGGGGAAAAAGCAAAAAGGTTCTATCTGCTTCTTTATTTAATACCACTTTGAACCTTTTATCTATCACTCCACAATATTTTACGATGCTTGTTGATTTATATTGCAGGACAGTAGAGGTGTATAGGAAGGGAGATTTTGTGTTGCTTGCGGTGATCCAGGTCCATCACAAGTTGATCAACAGTACCGTCTGGCATCCCAGTGTTACCATGGCGTCCCCGAATGGATCCCCGTACAAACATCACCTTGCCATGGGATCTAATGAGTCCTACATCAGTGTAGTAGACCTTAGCAATGTTTTCGGTAAAAGTCAAATTGTTAACCCTTTCCTCCCCATATACGTATACTCTTTTTTTCATGTGTGCAACTAGTGTAGATTCATGCCGTCTGATCAGGATCTGCACTGTTCACTTTTTTGTCAGAAATAACCAAAAAAAATAAAAAAGCAAACAGTGAAGATCCTGATCAGACGGCACAAACTCTGGCTTATCGGGATCTACACTGTTTGCCCAAGCAATAAAGGTATATCTATGGTGTAAAGAGTAGAGCTGGGAGGGGGTGGGGTGTAAGATTACTTTTCAAGATCCTATGTAAACCCCTGAAGCCCAATCTATTATATCTAGGTAGAGTTTTCTAAGCTACGGTTCTTATCTTTTTCCAAAAGAAATTTTGAGGAAAGTATGATTATGGCAACTTCAGCTTAGTCCCAAGATTATGAAACTGATCATTGAGACCAGGTCCCAAGATCATAAAACTAAGATTGGAGACCAGTCTCAAATATCAAGCAGCTGAAAATTGCAACTGTGAAATGGTGACCAGTCTCCATTTCAGCCAATCAGATGCTTGAGATTTGCGACTGGTCTCCCGATTTAGTGTTATCACTTTAGGCACAGTCTCAAGATTTGAGACTAGTCTCTAATCTCATTTTTTAATCTCTGGCCCTGGACTTGTATGACAGATTTAAAAACAATACAGTTGCTCTAATTCTATTTTGTTGTTATTCAGACAGTACAGAGAGGTCTGAGCCCCTACAGATTACAGAGTGCTGGAGGAAACTGGAAGGTCATTCTAATCGTGTTACAAGGCTCTGCTGGAATCCACACACAGATGGTATGCTGGTCTCTGTATCCTATGATGGAAAAGCTCTGGTAACTATAAACATTAATTGAACCACTTGATGCTAACCCTTCACTCCATATACATGCATTTTTACGCATATGCTACCAATTTTAAAACAGATCAGGGCCATCTGGATCTGCACTGGTCATATATTGATCAGAAATATCCTAAGGAATTTAAAGCGAACTGTGCCGATCCTGAAAACTATTATTCCATGCAATTTAGGTTTATCTATGGAGTAATGAGTGAAGAAAAGTAACCCAATCAGCAAGAATTATGTTTTACCTTGAATAACATACAGTACAGAATATTATAAAACTTACTTTTTTTCCTACTTCAATGCCAAGATCATAAAACTGAGATTGGGAGATCAGTCACAAATCTAAAATATCTGATTGGAAACATGCTCTTCTGATTGGAAACATGCTCCTTTTCTGTTAATCACATGCTTGAGATTTGATACTGGTCTCCAATATTAGTTTTATGATCTAGGACCTAATACTTTCTATGTCCACTCATTTTCATCTCTCTCCATTTCAGCCTGGGCCCAAGATCATTAAGATTGCAGACCAGTATCAAATTTTTTCTCAAGCATCCCATAGGCTGATATGGTGAACAGTCATCATTTCAGCCAATCAGATGCTTGAGATCTGAGACTGGTCTCCATTCTCAGTTTTATAATCTTGGAACCTTGTCCAAGACCATAAAAATAAATCTGTAGACCAGTCTCAAATTTCAAGCATCTGATTGGCTGAAATGGCCAGTGATCGCTATATCAGATAACCAGATGCTTGAGATTGGAGACTGGTCACGGAATTTAGTTTTATGATCTTGGGCCCTGGACTGTTGGCTTTTCATGTCTTTCAACATTTGTCATTATTTTGATTAAAGACATAGGAAAGTTAATTTTCGCTGTAAAGCTTTCCTGTCTTATCAGAATCATTAAGGAGATTGACTTTATACATGTATATAAATTATAAGCAAGCTCTTGATTGAAGTTGATGATTCTAAATCTAATTACCCAATAATGAAATTGGGGATTAGGAAAATCTGTCTTGAAATCAGGCCAGTTGATTAAAGGATGGAAAAAACATTATAGATGCCACTGAGAGTGAAAAAATTTGTTGGTTGTTAGTGTAAGTGTATTTTGTAAAAATCTGTCGTTAAAGTCGGTCGAATGAAAAAAGACCATAATGTCTCAGTCAAAAAAGACCATATTGTCCCAGTCAAAAAAGACCATATTGTCTCAGTCAAAAAAGACCATATTGTCCCAGTCAAAAAAGACCATATTGTCTCAGTCAAAAAAGACCATATTGTCTCAGTCAAAAAAGACCATATTGTCTCAGTCAAAAAAGACCATATTGTCTCAGTCAAAAAAGACCATATTGTCTCAATCATATTTTAAGTGAATCTAAGATAAGTGTAATTTCTTTGTAAAAATAGTATCATCTGATTGTGACAAAAATATCACCAGTGAAACCTTTTCCAATGACAGGTTTGGAATGTTGCTGATAACGAAGCTTTGGCATGCTATCAAGGTCATCTTGGTAAACTGTTGTGTTGTCAGTGGAGTGGCCTTGACCCAGGAGAGATTGTAACCGGGGGCGATGACTTCAGTGCTCATGTCTGGAAAATAAGCAATCATCCCATTAAACATGGACAGTTAGGTAAGTTAATATTTCTGTAAACAGATTGTCCAATAAAACATGGCCAATAAAACAAATAAGGGGATTGGCCAGTGAAATAAAGAAGACAACTGGACTGTGCTTAAAATGGAAGGAATTGGACTTTGAAATAAAAAGGATATTGGCCCATAAAACAGAGATGAAAACTGACCAAGGAATTAAAGTTTGCATTTTGCAAATGAAATAATATAACGGTTCATGAAACAAGCAGAATGGCCAACAAAACAAAGAAGGTAAACTGCCTTGAAAGGAAGAGGGAAACAAATAAAACAAAAATATTGATTAACCAAAGCATAGGAACAACTTTTACCCATGCTCCATATATAGGCCTTTTTATGCGTGTGTGGACAGTGTAGATCCAGATCAGCCAGCACATCCTTGCTGTCTGATCAGGATCTACAATGTTAGCTACTTGGTCAGAAATAACCTAATAAATCAAAAAGCAAACAGTGCAGATCCTGATCAAATAAAATGGATGTGCTGGCTGATTAGGATCTACAATGTTTTTCCATACCATAAGGTGTGTATATGGAGGAAAGGGTTAAATTTGTTTGAAGAATCCTGCAGTTGGTTAGAATTTGATTGTTGTAAAAGGAGTGGTCATCATATGAAGATGTCTTTCATAAGAGAAGTTCTCCTGCTTCTGGTAGAAGAGAAAATTTTCAAAAATCCACAGATAAAACAGGTTATTGCGTATGTCTGTGTTGTGACATTAACTACATGAGGTCTTCACAAACAAGAAATTCTTGAGTTTCTGAGGTATAACTATATGTTAATAAATAAGTGATTTGATATTGGCCCTGTTATTTGTCCAAGGGCAGTCATATTGGCCCGAGGCCGAAGGCTGAGGGCTAATACGACTGACCCGAGGACAAATAACAGGGCCAATATCAAATCACTTATTTATTGACAATTTTATTAAATAACCACAAGTACTTACAAGTTATAACATTACTCTCGCTTCACTTTGTAATTAATTGAGCACTTTCATTAATTTAATTACTACGTCACGATGCCAATTCATATGTCATTTGAGAGATATGTGACGTAATTTGACGAATGTTTACTATTTTTAAACTTTAAAACAGTACCATTTGTTTATTTTGTTTTAAGTTTTAATTCAATGGAAAGGATGGGTATTTGCTGAACATTGAATGCTAGAAGTGATTCTCATGGTATGAGTCTGTAAATGCTTGATTTGAGAGTGTTTCATTCTTATACCTCTGCTGGAAGCTTCGTAAAACATCAAGCATTATGCGAATTATGGGGAAAATGAATGGAAAATAAAAGTGTAAAATGATTTTAAATCGGTATATTTCACGGGTATGTACAATTTAATCTTATTTAATCAAGAAATACGACGAAACCATGGATAACATCAGTTTGTTTGGAAATAATACATTTTGTAACTAATATTGGTCATTATTTTTGTACAACAAAATGTCAGACTGTCTGTTGTGATTCCTGTGAGCTCTCAATATCAGAAAACTTTCTCTTACCCGACATAATCTTAATGTTAAAAGCACCTCCAGAATTATTAGCGAGTTAAAACAAAATGGCTGCCATTTCCTAGAGTTTCTTGCTAAAATCTTTATCACTTTTTCGGCCCTGTCTTATTAGCCAATCAAATTGCTTCAGATGCGGGCTTAATATCAATAACACTTCTCGGCCCGGGGCCGAGAAAGTGTCAATGATAATGGCCCTGTTATAAAGCAGGCCGTCGTGTTATTGAACGTGGCAGATGCTTTTTTATAGGGCTAATAACGTATAGTTATTTAATAATGTACATTATTACAACAGTTCTGATAGATTTTGTCCAAAAGTAATCTTAACATCTTTTGTATCTGTAAACCCTTTACTTAATGGGATATAGCTGTTGCAAACATTGTAAATTCTGATCAGCCTCCATATCTGTTCCTTCTGATCAGAATCAGCACTGTTCTCATTTGATTTACTAGTTAATTTCTGACTAAGAAATACACAAGGAGTGATCAGTGTTGATCCATTTCAGATCTGGATCTGCACTGGTCCCACATGTGAGAAAACTTGTATACATTGTGTGAAGGGTTAAAATCTTATAAAGAACAGTTTCAGAAATCAAACACAGTGAAATGTTAAGGTTCAGGTTTAAGTCAGTTAACTTTAATGCATGTATGGGAAACAAATGATATAAGAAACTAGAGTGTACCAGAACATAGAATTAAGCTTGAAGTACTGATGCAGTGTCACTTGTTTGATATATTAACTAGGAATGAGTTTATGCAGTAGCCAAAAATTATTTATTTATTAACAGCATATTCCTGCAATCAGATTTGTTTTCAGTTTTGCAAACTTACAATCAATAATCGCATTTAAATATAAAGGGTTTTCAAGAAATTCAAGGAAAACTTACTTCCTGGTTCAAAACGAAAGTAGAAATCTATAGAAATCTACTTTCAGTTTGAACCAGGAAGTAACTTTTCCTTGAATTTCTTGAAAACTTTAATATTATTTAGACAAATTGGCACTAAACATTGTAGACCAGCATATACTTATTTCAGATATCAGTTGCTTTGGTATATTGTCCATGAATTTCAGAGTTCTCATGCAAACGGTTTTTCTTTTGTTTTAGTATGTGCTTGGTAATTAGAACATGAATTAGACTAAATTGAGTTTGCAAACATTAACTACATCCATAGCTAAATACATTTCTTTACCAAAATCTAGGTGGCATTAAGTATTTCCTCCAAAATTTTTTTGCGGCCTCTTAAATCCGGAGATTTTGCCTGGAAATCCAGTGATCCGAAAAAGAACCTTACAATCCAGAGATTTCAGATAAAATCCTGAGATTTGCAAGTCTGCGGACATTTGATCTTCCTTCTACATCATTTACATAACATGTAAATATTCATGGGATGTGAGTAAAACTAATGTCTTATTGACTATGGCTGACGATTTTATAAAAAAAAGCGATGTTTATAATAAAATGAATACAACGTATATTACTATATGATCGGCCATTTCACCGCTAAAAATGTAATTATATTGTGTCAAATGATATAGGGACAAAAAACAGTAACACGGTCGTGTTCAAATTATGATTTATAGTTCTTAAACAAAAAAAAAAATTTAAATCCAGGACTGATGAAAGAAATATAGGAATGATTGCTGTAAATGTTAGTTTTAAACATATGGTAAGACGAAATAAAAAAGTGAACAAAATTAGAACACTTAACCCGCGTTGAACACAACAATGATACATCGTTGAATATTTTAGTACCTAAACAATTGATATTAACTGTTTGGCAGATGATGGATTGAACTGATATTTCATTACGTTTATCAGGGTATGAAAACATTTGGATTGCTTAAAGTGTGTGAAGACTGTAGCTTGAAGGGTTTCCCACCTTAAACAACTTTAATTTTTAGCTCGACTATTCGAAGAATAGGGGAGCTATCCTACTCGCCCCGGTGTCGGCGTCGGCGTCCGTTAAACAAAAAATGCACTTTGGTCCATTACTTGAAAACTACTTATGATGTCAACTCGAAACTTGGAATATATATTCACTATCAAATTCTACATCATTACCAACAAGACCCATAACTCTGCTTCCAATATTTTTCAAGTATTTTGCGTTAAGGAAAATATGCACTTTGGTCCATAACTTATAAACTACTTGAGATATCAACTTGAAACTTGGAATATATATTCACCATCAAATTCTACATCATGACCAACAAGACCCATAACTCTGCTGTCAATATATTTCAAGTTATGCCCCTTTTTTCTTATATTTTGTGTAAAGCAAAATATGCATTTTGCCTCTAACTTTAAAACTAATTGAGATATTGCCTTGAAACTTGAAATATATTTTCACCATCAAAATCTACATCATAACCAACAAGACCCATAACCCTTCTTCCAATATTTTTCAAATTATGCCCCTTTTTCGCTTACATTTTGTGTTAAGCAAAATATACAGTCGGCCCTTAACTTCGTTATGAATGGAGGGATTTCAAAATAACTTGGCACAAATGTTCACCATGACAAGGCGGTGTGTCGCGTACAATACCCATGCCTGTAGGTCCAAAGTCAAGGTCACTGTTACTAAAAATAGAATTTTCTTGCAAAATCGTGTCCGCTCTGTAACTTTGTTATTTCTTATTGGGTTTTTAAATAACTTGGTATAATTGTTCACCATATCAAGACGGTGTGTCACGTACATGCCCAAGCCTGTATGTCAATGGTCAAGGTCACTGTTGCTAAAAATAGAATTTTCTTGTCTAGGCTGTTACTTTGTTATGAATGGAGGGATTTCAAAATATCTTGGCACAAATGTTCACCATGACAAGGTGGTGTGTCCGCACAATACCCATGCCTGTAGATCCAAGGTCAAGGTCACTGTTACTAAAAATAGAATTTTCTTGTCCAGGCTGTAACTTTGTTATGAATGGAAGGATTTCAAAATAATTTGACACAAATGTTCACCATGACAGGGCGGTGTGTCACGTACCATGCCCATGCCTGTAGTTCAAAGGTCAAGGTCACTGTTACTAAAAATAGAATTATCTTGTCCTGGCTGTTACTTTGTTATAAATGGAGGGATTTTAAAATAACTTTGCACAAATGTTCATGAAAAGGCAGTGTGTCCGCACAATACCCAAGCCTGAAGGTCCAAGGTCAAGGTCACTGTTACCAAAAATAGAATTTTCTTGTCCAGGCTGTAACTTCATTATAAATGGAGGGATTTCAAAAAAACTTGACACAAATGTTCACCATGAAAGGGAAGTGTATCGCGTATTATTCCCATCATTGCACTTGAGTGTCTGAAAATGATGCATAGCGGGGCATCCGTGTCCTATGGACACATTTCTAGTTTCACTTATATTTTCACTTAAGTGCACTTCATCGATAACTTTGCAAATACTTAAGGTATCAACTTCAAACTACCATTATATTTTCATTTCAGTTCTTTTTCTGTAACATTACTGAAGTGATTGATATTTGACTAAAAGTAAATGTCTCTAATAAAAAATTACTAACAAGTTTTCTAACAAATTCAGAAATATTTCATAGTTATTCCCCTATTCAGTTTAATATTTATGGTACATTTAGGAATTATTTCTGTTATTTGAAAAGAATTTCTCCCGTACCATTCACTTGTAAATATTTTTCCTGATTGCACATGAATGTATGGCCATAGTTGTTATTGTTTTAATCTTCAAATTGCATTTGTTTCAAATGATTCGAATAGTCGAGCATGCTGTCTCCTCTGACAGCTCTTGTTTTATATCCTGATGACTATTGATTCATACTTTTATTTACACTGCTAAATATTCTCAGTTTCCACAGTTTGTGAGCAGCTTTTATTTTTGCTATGCCCCAGTGCAAATGTTTTTCATCTTAAAATGAAAAAATTGGGATAGAAGCTCATCACAGCAAAGGCAGGAGGATTTTTTTCTGCCCAATGGTCAAGTTAGTTACAGACAAGGTTTTATGACAAAAATTGTTTTCTTTTAACAGTTTCACACTCTTGATTTAATCTTTCCCATTAATAAATCCCCAAGTGTCTTCAGAATGTGCACTCTACATGCTGTTCATTAACCTACTCAGCAATGCCAGTATTACACTACCATAACATGGGATGTATATAAGATAATAAACATTAGTCACTTTTGTCTGTTACAGAAACAAGGCAAAAGAAGAAGAAGAAGAAGTTTGACAAGATACAAGCAGAATCTGGGGATGCTAAACAGGTGGTTACCATGGAAACCAGCGGAGAACAAGATGAGCTTCAGAGACTGCTGGAGGAGAAGAGAAGAGAACTTAATAGTGCAGAACAAGTGTCAAATCTTAACAAATCAGGTAAGGCCCCTTCCCATAACCCCACAGGTATGTGTCCCCTACCTCCATAAGTCCCCCCTACCTCCACAGGAACATATCGCCCTACCATCAGAGGTACCCAGCCACAGGTAGGTGTCACCCTTACTTTAAGGTACTCAACACGTACAACACAGGTATCCTCCACCCCTACCCCAAGGGTATCATCCCCTACCCCACAGGTACCAATCACTCACATCTTCCCTACCTGGAAAAGTACCCATCCCCCTAGCACAGGTACCCATCCTTTCCCCCATAGGTACCAATCCCCTAACCCCCACAGTTACCTGTTCACCTTCAAGTTACTGTTTGTTTAATGCAGTAGTGCCACAAACTACTTTATCCATTTTACAACTGCCATTAACTTTTACAAATTGAATATGAAGTGTTCACCTCAAGTAAGATGGGGTGTCACATTCTACCTCAGATGTCAAGGTCACACTTTTTTGCAGAGGTTATCTTTGTGATTCCTAAGGTAAAGGTTACACATAGATTTTTAAGGTCAAAACTTCTTTAAAATTCAAAGCATTATATTGCAACCCCTCAATTTAATTCATACAGACTTAAAAGATATTGTTATCTTAAATGAGAAAGCAGTGTTTAAAAGCACTTAATGAAAAAATTTTCACTGTGGATGTAGAGGGTGGGGTCCTATCCACATCCCTCCAATAACACAAAAATATTAATATTTTAATTTATAAATGTAGACTACATGTATGGATGAAAAAAAGTTTGGGTGATAAGTGGGGTCTTCCCCAACAAATTATGAAACAATCAAGGTAAAGTTATGTATTATTGTTGTAGTTGTTGTTTTTCTTCCATTTGAAACAGTGTTTTGTCGATGGGTGGATTGGAGTTATTTCACCAAGACAACTTGTACTTGTTTTGTGATACAAGAATCTGTTGGGGCAAGTGTGAGGATGGTGCACCCTGGAACCTGGTTTAAACTCCCAGTGGCAAATTATTTTACCACTGACCGTTCCAAGGCGGTAACCCCCCTTGGGTTCTCACTTTCATTAATTGTTTGTGGTGTCCATTTTGAAACTGATTATTATAAAACCATGCTCTATTTTCCTCTCTTCCTTTTGGCTGTGTGAGGAGGCTGTGTCTGCTGGATGAAGCCGTTCCTGATGTGTATACTTCACTTTTTTATGTGTTTACGTTATATACAAGAAACCAATTTTTTGTAATTTTGCTGAAACATTCAAAGTTATCTTGTTTATGTGTTTGCTGTAGAAAAAGCTATCTAACACATTGAGCAGATATAATTTGGTTTCTGTCTAAATTATTTTCTGCAATATCTGTCTTCTAAGAGAAATGTTGTCACCAGTGACCTTTTTCAACAAATCAAAATCGCATCAGAATTTGTCCTCTTTAGTTGATGTTTTTTGTTACAATTTTTCCGTTAAAGCATTCCTCTGGAGAACAAATCTAAAAGAGACAGTTGATAAAATTCACAGTTTTGTGGGTCCTAATATTAACAGGGTTAGAATAGTGTTTTCAGTTAGAAACAGCTGAGATAAATATAGGCCAGTTTTGATACATGAATCAAAAAGGACCCTGAGATTTTATTGAATTGAGTTGAGTGATGTTCAAAATCAGTGTTTCCCAAATAGAGATCATAGCTCTTGAAATTCTAATAAATCAGAAAGCAGTGTAGATCCTGATCAGAAATCCTGGATCTGGGCTGATCTGGATCTACACTGTTTTGCCACTAAGGTGTATATATGGAAGAAAGGGTTACTTTTGACCAGATAACAATTAGGGTCATTTACTGACGATTACAAATCTTTCTACCAAGTTGTCAGATGAGCTGTATAATTTTACCCATTACTTCCTAGACAACACCTTTATTGCATGGGCAAACAGTGCAGATCCAGATCAGTTGGCACATCCGTGCTGTCAGGATCAGGTTCTACACTGTTGGCCTTTACATTCATTAGGTGAATTCTGACCTAGATACAATAAGAATAGATCCACATTACATGGAACAGATATGCCTGCTGATCTGGATCTACACTGGTCGCACACATGTTATAAGGTGTATTTATGGAGTAAAGGGTTAAAATAAATGTACTTGAAAGCAGACTTTCCAACGATATTTTCTTTTCAAAAATCTATTTTCTTTTCAATAATCTTATTTCTTAGAAATTTTATATATTTCCTGTTATAGAAGCATAGAAGAGAAATTTGTTTGAATTGTTTTTTCTTTTTTTTATAAGATTTTCTAATTATGATTTGTATATATCTTTCGGCTATGTACTAATGGAAATGTTTGAATTAGATGTCAATGTCTTTCTTGGAAAATTTGCTTCATTTTCTTGAGAGTAAAAAAATAGGTTAATTAGATTTAATAGTTCTCTTAACCAGCCAGAAGAAAGTGGATTGAAAATAAATAATGAATAATAGGACCAAAGTAAATGTGATAAGAAATTCTGGAAGTCCTTATTTAATATCTACATCTTGTCAATTCTCCATTTGGCTTGAAAGCGGCATTACTTCAATTTAACCTGCTCTTGTATGAAATATTACATATATTTGGAACTATAGGCACAAATTTGCAGCATTAGTTTGTGCTAATAAAATTTTAATTTACTAAAATAAATTTGGTCCGCGCGACTAAAAGCGAAAGTAGGATTTCTGAAACGTCACAAAAATCGAGATCGCGCATGGAGTGCTAAATATAGCTCCATTATATTTAGCTTCTTAATAGTTCGTCAATGATAATTTAACAATAGCATTGAAAATCACGTCATTAAGAAAGAATTCGATCGGACCTTTTGTGTTCTGTTAGAGAGTTTATATATTGGAGTCTCTATGGACAAATATGATTTTTCAATAGTATATTCTTACTTAAATTAAGGGCTGGGGCTTTAAGAATGAAGCATCTATACTCAGCAAAAATAAAAAGTATCAACTTTTCTATATGTAATTTTGTAAAATTAGAAAACTTGAAATCAAAAATTTTCATTGAACAAATTTGCATTTTGTATTTATTGCAAAAAATAAAATTTTCTTGAAAATGTGCATTCACAACTTAGTTATCTTTCCCTTTGTTAAAATAGGGGTTTCAGGAAGAAGTCAGTGATTCCATAACGATATTCACATTTCGTAGAATAAAATCAATTGCTCCAATTCTTGTGGTCAATAAAATCACAAAACATTTATTAGTAAAACAACTTGCCCTCGATAAACACCCCAAAAAATTCCAACCATTTGCAATTACCTCCTTTTAAATTAAAATTATAGTGTTTTAAGACCTTTCAGTTGTTATTCGATTTTGCATTTGCTGCGGTCTTGTTGTGGAAAATTATGTTCATGAGAAATTAAACTTAAAAACAAATGAAATTTATTAATATAATACCATTCAAAGCCCTCCTGATTAAATGAAAATATGTTAATTAGAATACAAGCATAAAAAGTAGATACTTTTTATTTTTGTTGAGTATATATTTTCAACAGTGGTAATAATTTTGAGATATCAAGACCAAACATAAATAATTATCACGGTCCATAAAAATATGTAATTAAAGTAGCTTATATTTCAGACTTTCATGGCTTCTCTGAAATTCCATTAACCTTGTAAGACATCATGAGGTGCACATCACACAGACAGAAAGTCTTAGCTTATAAAACCAGAAGAAAATATCATGTGATCATTGACAGCCTAACAATTTCCAGTGAGCAGTTCAAAACAAATCATGTGAAAACAATCAGTGTAGCATTTCAAATATGCCAATCTGAAAATAGCAATATAATTTCTCAATCATTTCCAGGCCGATATAAACTTGTGAATTAATTGTTTCTGGCTGTCAACATGATAGTAGTTCCTTATTCTTTTCCTCCATATATACGTCTTTATGGCATGGATGAACAGTGCAGATCCTGATCAGACAGCACAGATGTGCCAACTGATCTGGATCTTCACTGGTTGCACATGTGTTAAAATGTGTATATATGGAGTAAAGGGTTCCTCTGTACATATACTTTGTAAATATTGAGTAGCACGCAACCTAGGGCTGCTGAATATTTTTAAAGTATATTTACTATTTTGTTTGGTAGCATTCAAAGTTTGTTTTTTTTTCATTATAAACCTTTACCTCCATATGAATGCCTTTATGGCATGGGGGAACAGAATAGATCCAGATCAGCAGGCACATCTGTGCGGTCTGATCAGGATCTGAACTGTTTGCTTTTTGATAGATTAGGTTATTTCTGACCAAAAAGCAACCAGTGCACATACTGATCAGACGACACAAATGTGCTGGCTGATCTAGATCTACACTGGTTGCACACACATAACGAAGCATATGTAGGAACAGGTTTAGAGAAAACCATACTTGTTCAATCCCTAAAACCCAAAGTTGTCAGTATTTACAGTTTTGTTTTGCAGGGGTTTCTTCAGCAGATGAGAGAAGTGTTAGAAGTTTGACCATGCTGGGCTCTAGTGGCATTACATCACCAGGCAAGGAACCAGTAAAACCTATGAAGAAGGACAGGTTGTTATCTAGAGTTGGAGGTATGCAATGTTACTTCAGGCTTTAACTTTGAAACTCTCAGTGCTTTTTTCTTCGCCTTTACCAAGGCTGTAAAACAGCAAGTGATTGTTTAGGATTTCTACAATTTTAAATGGTCATATTAATTATAAGCATGTATGAGTGGGCTCTATGTTTTATAAAAGTGACCACACTAAATGAGAACACATGTTTACTGCAAAAGTACTATGCATGTAAAAGAGCTTGTTAAATTATTTTCTAATCTGAAAGAATTGTAAAAATTGGTTAAGAAAGCTCAATAATTACATATAAATATTGATAATTTATTTTTATTGTATGCTTTCCAATGAATTATAGAATTCGGTGAAATATAGGTGGTATTCCACTGTTAACAATTTTTTTTTCACTGGTTTTTCACTTTGATACCTATATGCACATTTATTCCCAACAAAAAATGTTTAGAAAACCAGTTGGTGCCAATTCATGCAATTTTTCTGTCAAATTTGCACAAATTGTGTACTAAAAGCATAAAATAAAAAGAAAATTAGTTTTTACTAGTAAGAGATATAAATATTTTTCTCTTGTCAACTTGGGAATTCTGTAAATTCTTGATTGGCAAAGTGGAGCTCACTCGGTGAAATATATTTCTATAATACACTGGTAAAAACAAATATACTCAATATTTTATTGAAATTTGATAACAAGATTAGTTTTTTGATTTTTGATGTCATAAACTTTAAAAATGCTGGAAGCCCCTTTGAGCATTAATTGTTTAAGAATGGTACTTACAACATTCTTAATAATTGTCAAATAAAAAAAAATCTTCCAGTTTTGTGGTCAGTATGTCATATTCATTAATAAAAGATTTATTTAGATTAAGTGTTATGTTCTCATTTCAAGATGTATTTCACTTTATAAACTTGTATGCCTCTTGATGGTAGTATTTTTTGTGTACAGGGTGCAGTTGGTTCCTGTTATCATCATAAACATGTTGGAATGTGGCAAACAATGTGTAACTCAATTGTACTTTATTGTTTCCTTGTACTTTTAGTTTAAGTTCAAAGCCAGTGGCATTAGCCTTACTTTATTCAGGACTTTGAAATGACATATTTTCACCATAAAGATTATGCTAATTGGCATACATCAGGTCTCTCATTTTCTCTGCTTCCTGATGGTAATAACTTAAAATTGCCGTAGTTAAGTCATTATAGAATGACTCTGTAATCTTGATAATACTTGTCATTGTGCAGATGTTGGTGTACCTAAGAGAAAACTGAAAGCAAAGTCTATGTTCCCGGAGACAAATAGGAGAGAAAACCGCGGCAAACAGTTCCTGCTCGATGATATCGTCAACCTAGCAAAGCTTGTGTACGGTAAGACTTTTTGTCATGTGAGAAAACAAGTCTTAGTAACTTTGTGACATGTGAAGATCCAGATCTTCACATTGACTTTGTGACAAACGTGGATCCTGATCTTAAAATTAACTCTGTAAAGCCTGTCTCACACAAAACACACGGCTTATACGGTTGGCTACCCGTGTAAACCGTACATACAACCGAACCAACCGTGGCCTTATCCAAGTTACACTCAAGCCATTCAATCGTATCCGTGAAAGCCGTGTATGATTTTTATAACTTTTAAAAAACTGACACGGGTGCCATGTCCATGTATGATCGTATAAGCGATCGTACAAGACCTGAGAGACCGTACGAGACCGTATATACAACCGCACATGAAGTCCACTCCACGAGTGAGCTCAACCGTGTCAATATCGTATATCAATCGTATTGAACAAAAGTCGGTGGGACCTTATGTAAACCCTGTATTTGTCCAGTTAATCGAGTAAACGTCGTGTTTAATCTTACTAGGCCGTAACAAACCGTACTATACCGTACTTGGAACTGTACAACAATCGTATGAAAATCGTTTGCAAATCGTGTTCAAACCATGGCAAACCTTGCTTGATCGAGTATATCCGTGCTTTGTTCGTACATACTCGTACTACATTCGCGTCTAAATCGTACTAACTCATCCCCAGGTACGGTTGGAGCTCAATACTCGTACCAGTCAACCTGTGTATAACCGAGTATACCGTATTGGAACCGTATGCCCAACGGTGTTCTGTGTGAGACAGGCTTAACAAGTGTAGATCATGGATTGTTTTATTGACAGTGACAAATGTAGATCCCAATTTACTGTGACAAGTTTTGAACCATGATTTTAAAATTTTTTAACATGTGTAGATGCTGATCTTTTCATTGACTGTTACAAGTGTAGATCCTGATGTTTTAATTGATTTTGTGACAAGTTTAGATCTTGTCATTGTGCAGATCAAAATTACCTTTTATGAAAAAGATTTAAACTGTATTGAAGATATAACTGAATGGCAAACAGTGTATGCCCTAGGATTTTAAGGCTTATCAGCTTATCGGAGCCTACACTGACTTCATTGCCAATAAGCCCTATTTTCTCCCAAAGTGTTATTTGTTTATAGCTGTCGTACCCTGTAGATCAGTCTCTCGCTGGGAGGTCAGTCAGTTGAGAAAATAGACTGTTCAGCCATCAGACCCGACTTAAAACTATTCTCTTTATCTTCGAAGTTGCTGTAAATTATTAACTGAGATAAAAAAAAAACCAGCTTGATTTCTGTAGAACTCAGTCTCCAGCTTCAAAGGTGCCATTGATCAGTTTTAAGACTTCTCAGTTTAAACCAATCAGATTGTTGTAGTGTGAATTTGTAAATTCTTGCGAAGACTTGTCCTATGGTCATGTTTGGCCTTTTCTAAGCAGGCATAGGCAGTCTGCTTTTCTAAGCATTGTAGAAAGCTTTGTGCAGCCTGGCTAATAGGGTGTATGGAAAGTATTATGTTACATAGTGACAATATGCAGTCTTTAGGTTCATATCATTACTTGTTGTGCATGTAAACCACATTGACATACCCACCCTTTGGTCTCACCTTATTTTGTTACACAACTTGATACAAACCAACAGACTGCATAATGTTTGAATATTCCATTTATATTTAGCATTAAATTGGTTTATTTTTTTAACGATTGAAGAATAGTTTCACATTCTGGTTATAAACTTCAGTTGAACTGATTAAGTTCTGTATGGTTATCTTGTCCCGTGGTTTTGCAGTCTTCATAAACAGAAATAACTTGATGGGGTAAATTATCAAAGAAACATGGTAACAATAATTAAATTTTCGAATTAAGTGGTAACTGCTTTGAAATGAAAATGCTTTGAAAAATACAAGTTATTTTTAAATTGTTTAGCTAAAATTAATGCAAAACAAAGTATTTCCCAAAGTGTTATTGGAACAATGTTTTTCACTATTAAAACAAAAACAAGAAGATTGTTAACAGCTTCTGGGACATTAATGAAAAACATAATGGACAAGTTGTTCATATTACATAGTAATTCAGGTATTATTTACCGGTACTCAAGATCTATGACTGTGTTTGTATACATTTCTTTTTGTACTTAAGTTATTTAATATTATGAATGATGTATTAATATAACCACTCAAATAAATTTGTTTTGATTGGAAATAAAGATGTATTAATGGATTGGTAGCACCACCCAATTTAATTTCAAAAAAACAGAAAGACCACCCAACTTTATTTGAAACAAAAAATGCAGTTGAGATGCTTGGGATACAGATGGGCCAGTATTTATGTTCCTTCATGGTTTAAAATCGGGTAGATAATTTACAAGGTGCCAAACAAACTTAAAAACAATTAAATCTAGATGAACAGGGCCCAACATTATAAAACATACACAGTGAGACTAGAGAGAGCAGTCTCCAACTTCAAGCCTTGTCTATGGTCAGTTCCCTCTGTTCTCAAGACGTGTTATTTTTCAGTTCTTAGATTGATAGATTTCATGCCTTGCCATTGGTCAATTTTTAGACAATACTCAATATTGCACAGATTTTACATTGCTCTCCAAGCTTAGTTTTATATTCTTCAAGTTAAATGTAGTTAACATGTGATTTGTTTAGAGGTTGTTAGTTGTTGTTTGTTTTCAGACCATTTCCTATGATATACTGCTAGTACATGTTTGTATTTCAAAAAGCGTGACCAGTCGCCATTTCAGCATATCAGATGCTTGAGTTTTGAGACTGGTTTCCAGATTCAGTTTTATGATCTTGAGCATAGGAATCTGTTGTTTAGAAAAATCATCTATGTCATGGTATAGGCTTAGACTTGGTTAAGTCATTCTTGTTGGTATGTGAGACCCATAACCCTGCTTCCAATATTTTTCAAATTATGCCCCTTTTTCACTTACATTTTGTGTTAAGAAAAATATACACTTTGCCCTTAAACGAAGTTTGGAATGGAGGGATTTCAAAATAACTTGGCACAAATGTTCACCATAACAAGGTGGTGTGTCGTGACAATACCCATGCCTGTAGGTCCAAGGTCAATGTCACTGTTACTAAAAATAGAATTTTCTTGCAAAATCTTGTCCGCTCTGTAACTTTGTTATTTCTTATTGGATTTTTAAATAACTTGGTATAATTGTTCAACATATCAAGACAATATGTCACGTACATGCCCAAGCCTTTAGGTCGAAGGTCAAGGTCACTGTTACTAAATATAGAATTTTCTTGTCCGGGCTGTTACTTTATGAATGGAGGGATTTCAAAATAACTTGGCACAGATGTTCACCATGACAGGGCGATGTGTCATGTACCATGCCCATGCCTGTAGGTCAAAGGTCAAGGTCACTGTTACTAAAAATAGAATTCTCTTGTACGGGCTGTTACTTTGTTATGAATGGAGGGATTTCAAAATAACTTTGCACAAATGTTCGCTATGACAAGGCAGTGTGTCCGCACAATACCCAAGCCTGAAGGTCAAAGGTCAAGGTCACTGTTACTAAAAATAGAATTTTCTTGTCCAGGCTGTAACTTCATTATAAATGGAGGGATTTCAAAATAACTTGACACAAATGTTCACCATGACAGGGCGGTGTATCGCGTACCATGCACATGCCTGTAGGTCAAGGTCACTGTTACTAAAAATAGAATTCTCTTGTCCGGGCTGTAACTTTGTTAGGAAAAGTTTGATTTCAAAATAACTTGACACAAGTGTTCATCATGACAAGTTGGTGAGTCGTGTACCATGTCCATGCCTGTAGGTCCAAGGTCAAGGTCACTGTTACTAAAAATAGAATTTTCTTGTCCGGGCTATCACTTTGTTTTGAATGGAGGGTTTTCAAAATAACTTGGCACAAATGTTCACCATGACAAGGCGGTGTGTTGCATAGATTACCCATGCCTGTAAGTCCAAGGTCAAGGTCACAGTTACTAAAACTTGAATTTACTTGTTCGGGCTATAACTTCTTTATGAATGAAGGGATTTCAAAATAACTTGGCACAAATGTTCACTATGACATTGCATTGCATTACCACCAACTTCTTCACAGACATTTCCGTAATGAGAAGACAACAGTGCCACAAATACAAATAATTTACTTGATCATCAAGTTTATGCATATTCTTATAATTACTCGAACATCACTGTCTTTGAAATGCTATTATTCCCATCATTGCACTTAAGTATCTGAAAACGATGCATAGCGGGGGCATCCGTGTCCTATGGACACATTTCTAGTTATAAAAATAAAAAGAACTCATATGATTTCAGTTGCACTGCATTGCATTGACCTGAGGTTATATACTTCAAAACAATATTAAACATTCAACCCTTTCCTCCCTATAAATGCCTATGTGGCCTGAATGAACAGTGTAGATCCAGATCTGTGCCGTCTGATCAGGATCTAGACAGTTTGCTTTTTGATTTAAATTATTTCTGACCAAATAGTGAATAGTGCATTTTGACTGAATGCCACAGATAATCTGGATCTTCACTGTTTGCTCATGAATGCAATATTAAGAAGATAAAAGGTTCATATATGGAGGAAAGGGATAATAAAGTGATCTTCTTTACAAAATATAGTTCCAATATTCTAGCTGGGGGCAAAAACAGAATTGACAAGGTTTCAGTAATTAGGTGATGTGATGCTCTTGTTGTGTCATGCCAGCAAGCATCAGGTGAGCGTCATCGGACCATCGTGTCTCTTGTCAATGTATAGTTTATTAGAGGAGAGGTTCCTGGTGAGAACCCAGTAAGTGCTTCCAGAAAGAAGATATTTTAATTCCTTTGGAAACAGATATCATGTGTGCACTTAATTGAATGAGGTCAGTTGAACGACTTACTGTTATTATTGTTTTGACATGTGTACTAGATGCAGCCAATAAATAAATTATAATATCTTTTCAAAAGGTTTTATAAAAAATTACTTTCTTGAAACACGAATTGCTGTACCAATTATTTGATATAAAATTTATCTGATCTAACAGTCTGTTTCTGAAAAAAAAAATTAATTAGAAAATTGCAGATTTCCTCATTGTATATCAATTTCATGGGCCAAATAACCCCTTATTCCATATATATGGGTTTTATCACATAAGCTAACAGTATAGATCCAGATCCGTGCCATCTGATTAGTTCTTGGTCAGATATAACCTACTGAATCAAAATCCAAACTATGAAGATCCTGATCAGATGGCACAGATGTGCTGGCGGATCTAGATCTACACTGTTCACCTATGAAAAACTGCTATATCCCATGGGAAATAGTTGAATCAATTACTTGTAGGGTAATTATTACTGCAAAAGTTAATGGATGCAAAAAGGTCTCAAAATGTATGAAATATTCTCATCTAATCAAAATGTACCCTGGATGACATTGGTTGGCAATATTTTTTATTAAATTTGATGTTCAGTAGTCAGCTGTGACAAAAACACCAATTTAAAGTAAAAACTTTAACACGAAGCAATATGTGTATGCTGGCCGAGTGGCTAAGCAACTGACTGACCAATCCAATAGTCCACACAGTACTGGTTCCCACTGTTCAGTGTGCTTCCAAGTACACAGTACTGGTTCCCACTACACATTATTATTCCGACTACATAGTAATTGTTCCCATCACACAGTTCTGGTTTTCACCACATAGTACTGGTTGCCACAATAGTACTGGTTCTAACCACAACAGTTTTATTTCCAACCACCACAGTACTGGTTCTAACCACCACAGTTCTAATTCCAACCACCACAGTACTGGTTCTAACCACCACAGTTCTTATTCCAACCACCACAGTACTGGTTCTAACCACCACAGTTCTAATTCCAACCACCACAGTACTGGTTCTAACCACCACAGTTCTAATTCCAACCACCACAGTACTGGTTCTAACCACCACAGTTCTAATTCCAATCACCACAGTACTGGTTCTAACCACCACAGTTCTAATTCCAACCACAACAGTACTGGTTCTAACCACCACAGTTCTAATTCCAACCACCACAGTACTGGTTCTTACCACCACAGTTCTATTTCCAACAACCACAGTACTGGGTATACACCACAGTTCTATTTCCAACCACCACAGTACTGGGTCTAACCACCACAGTTCTATTTCCAATCACCACAGTACTGGTTCTAACCACCACAGTTCTAATTCCAACCACCACAGTACTGGTTCTAACCACCACAGTTCTAATTCCAACCACCACAGTTCTGGTTCTAACCATCACAGTTCTATTTCCAACCACCACAGTACTGGTTCTAACCACCACAGTACTGGTTCTAACCACCACAGTTCTAATTCCAACCACCACAGTACTGGTTCTAACCACCACAGCACTGGTTCTAACCACCACAGTTCTAATTCCAACCACCACAGTTCATTCTAACCACCACAGTTCTAATTCTAACCACCACAGTTCTAATTCCAACCACCACAGTACTGGTTCTAACCACCACAGTTCTAATTCCAACCACCACAGTACTGGTTCTAACCACCACAGTTCTGGTTCTAACCACCACAGTTCTTATTCCAACCACCACAGTACTGGTTCTAACCACCACAGTTCTAATTCCAACCACCACAGTACTGGTTCTAACCACCACAGTTCTAATTCCAACCACCACAGTACTGGTTCTAACCACCACAGTTCTAATTCCAACCACCACAGTACTGGTTCTAACCACCACAGTTCTGGTTCTAACCACCACAGTTCTTATTCCAACCACCACAGTACTGGTTCTAACCACCACAGTTCTTATTCCAACCACCACAGTACTGGTTCTAACCACCACAGTTCTAATTCCAACCACCACAGTACTGGTTCTAACCACCACAGTTCTAATTCCAACCACCACAGTACTGGTTCTCTCCCATGAAAGGAGATCAGGTTAAAGAACCAGTGGGGTCTCTTTATTAGTAAGGATAACACACCCATATCTCACCTGCACTTAGAAATATGCTTCTCAGACAAGAGGGTGGGGTATGCATTACGTCTTTAAATCTGATTGTTTGTATGTGATTATGAAGGAAGTTCAAGTTTGCAAGGACATTGCTACACAATATGTGACAGACATTATAATCTTATAAGCTGAGATTTCTGGTATTTTGGTATTTTCACTTATTTGCACTTGAGTTTGTTTTGTGTCAATGTATTTTATAGCTTCCTTGTGGTGAATAAATTTACATAACAGTTTTACTTTTATCTTCCTGTCAGTCTTTAACCTAGGAAAATCAAAGTATGCGCTGTAAAGAGAGGCAAACTCTGAAAAAACAAGTTGTCCACTTGCATAGAATGTATTCTAGGGTTGTGAGAATGAAAGGTTGAAACCTTAACCCTTTCCTCCATATATACTAGTGTCCAAAAGAAACGATATCACTTGTTTGCAAGGACATACAATAAAACCAAATTGCTATAGAACATTTGGATTCAATTTGGTCTTCATTTGAGAGACCTTTTAACAGCATCATGCATGCGTACAAAATCAATTTCATCACTCATGTACAAGCATAAACAGCGTTAAAGCTGTGTCAGGCCTAAAACAAACATTTTATCGAATGTTTAGTATCACTTCTTTTGGACACTAGTATATATATGCCTTTTATGACATGCCTGAACAGTGTAGATCCAGATCAGCTGGCACATCCATGGCATAAAATTCATTTATGCCATTTTTTCAGAAACTGTTTACAGCTTGTTCAGAAATAATTGAACTAATGAATCAAAAAGCGAACAGAGTATATCCTGATTAGACTGCATGGATCTACACTGTTTGCCCAAGCTGCATAGACATATATATGGAGGAAACAGATTTTTTTGTGGTTTCCACTTTTTGTACTAATGGCACACTTGCTTGCCTTATTGTTGACTTGTTAATGCAACACTCAGGCTTTTAATTGTTATGTTAATGAGATCTTAAAGTCTTATCTAACTTATTATACTACTAATAGATTATCATATCTACAAAACGGTGCACTGACAGTTCATATAATGTTACTTTCCATGACCTTGTCCGATTAATGATTTGTAATGATGACTATAAGAATTAAAAGCTTACAGATAAAGAAAAATATACTTGGCTGTATATGAATTGTAATGCAACAAAAGATATGTTCATGATATATATCAGTGTTATAACTGAACTTGAATATAAACTCTTCAAATTCACTTAAACCAATTTTCCAACTACACTGATTATAAAATTTTAATTTCTCTGCATGGAACTGGAGTACATACTTCGAAATAATGAAACGAAATAAGATACTTCACTTTTACTTCTTTTATGAAACTTACATTAAAATCCTGCCATGTGTTTGTCAGCCAAGGACAATTATTCGAGGTGGGGGTAAAACCAAAGGTCACAAAATTGACTTTACAGAGGTTAAACCAAAATGGGCTAAACCAGCTGAAACATTTGTCCGTGTAAGCAATCACATAATCATAGAATTGTTCAGAATTACTTTAGAATCCATATTTAATTAATTAGAAATGAATCTTCGTTAACTGAGAAAACACATGCTACTAAAGATTTTGACAAGTTTCTGTTTTTTCCCCAACCTTGAATTCACTTAGTGATTAGTGGCAGTGTGACAATCCCTGCAACAGCAGGGGATATTGCTGTCATTTGGACTTATTTTATTCCAGTTAGTTCACAGATGTGACAAAACACTCATTCAGAATTATTTAAGATTTGTACTTGGATGTTTTTGTCTTGTGAAATCAGATGATTAAAAATGGATCCTGAAGAAGTAACCCTTTCCTCCATAACTAAACATTTTTGCGCATGTGCGACCAGAGTAGATCCAGATCAGCCGGCACATCCATGCTGTCTGATTAGGATCTGCACTGGTCGCATTTTGGTCGAATGAATCAAAAAAGGGAAAAGTGCAGATTCTGATCAGACGGCATGGATGTGCCCGCTGATCTGGATCTACACTGTTCGCTTACACAATAAAGGAGTGTCTGTAGAGGAAAGCATTAACAATTACCTTATGTCTATCTAATGTCCAGGAGAATTCGGAAGAATAAAAGATTTGTTTGATTTGGCTATAAGCAAACATCCTTAAAGTGGATGTCCTTGATTGCAGACACTTTGGAATAAGTACTATCGCTCTGGAGTGACATAACACCTTACAGCCATAGAATTTCATAAGTGCTTTTGATGTAACACTAAAAAAATCCCTGTTTTTCAGATGATATCGTCATTGTTTTTCTGACATAAGGTTCATATCTTTGTTTACCTCTGATATTAAGGTTCATATCTTTGTTTACCTGTTATATATCATTACCTGATTCAGGGATCCGATGAAAATGTGGTTTTATAATTTGAAAAAGTCTTGTGAAGCTGTCTTTGCTATAATTGTTAGCTTGACTATTAAGTGTTCTACTCACTGATGTTACATTTTAATACTATATAATATATTATTAACTTTAATCAATGTTCATAATTTGAAATAAGCTTTCCAAGAAGTCTTTTCACACCTGTATAATATATTACTGTTATATTATCTTTTTATTAATAATTTTATATCATAAAATTTGCAGCTTACAATGAAAGTCCCATTAGGTTTGAGGACTGCGGCACTGACAAAAATAACGCCTATAAGACACTGTTCAATAAATATGTTTTTGATTTCTTTTTTTGCATTTATTTTTTTTAGATAAAATAATATAATGATTTTTTAAACAAAAATCCTTGAGAAAATTCTGTGGGCGTCTAATAGCGTTTCTTGTAAATTTTATTTATCTGGGTACTGAGATTTACAGATCAAATATTGAGTTTGACAAGGGTAAATAAAGTGAAAAAATGTATTTATTTAAATGCGAGTTTTTGAAGAAATGAAAAAGTACATCTGTGATGTATTTAAAAAAAGTTTGATCAGTGGGATTTAAACTTAAAGGATAGTCAGGTGTCATCTTACAATCATAAAGTCCAGTTGTATTCAAAAGCAATGCAAGATCAAACTTAAGCAGCCATTTAGCTCAATATTTTGTTTTAAGGTTTTAGAACTGTAATATGCACTTTTACAGATTGGGATTTTGTTGTTTTCATTTCCAAGTAAATCCATTTAGACATCTAAATAAGAGTTTTAAAAAACATTTACCGTGCGTAACTCGGGAAATTCAGTATTTTAGAAGGGGACCCTCTGTTTCGAAAAATGGGCTGTAAAATCAAACACATCAGAAGCTAAATTCATCTCTATTTCTTTCAAATCTTGTCAAATTTGTAAAATAAAGGCTAATTGTTAAAGGACACCATACCTGAACAGGAAAAAACGAGCATTATGTTTAGAATTTACTTCTAACACTTTATAAATTGAATTTCTTTAAGTGCACCCCAGCTTTGGAAATGCACATTTTTCTGAGCTGCCAAAACTAAGCAAGTTTTTATCTGTGATTTTTGTGCATGTTTAATGCAGTAAAATAGTTATGTTATACATAAAAATTATCTGCAGTGTGTATAGAATCAAGTAATAAAAAAAGCAAAGCACTTCACCGTCTCGTTTTCATTTTATTGGCCTACAAAATAGGTACCTAAGGCCCAGGCCAAACAGTTAAAAACCACAAAAAACAAAGGGCTTGGTTTACAAATGGTCATTTTTTATACCCCCTCAAATTTTTTGAAAAACAAGAAATACACAAGCAATCAGCTATGCTGGTTAAAATTCAACCTCAAAAAAGTAATTTTGGCAACCGTAACCATAGAAACCAAAGCATTCTTTTAAAGGAAAAAATCATCATGCAAACACATAAAATTACCTTTATAAGACAAGTATCACACAATTACTGTTTAAATATAGAAACAATAAAATAGCAACATTTTCCTAAATGAAAGTACAAATTCCAGAATCATTTTAGTTTCATTTCGTGATTCTGTTGCTGTATTATAAAAGTCAGTATTTTGTAATAATATCATTACAATATTTCAGTTTTCATGGCTACTAAATGAAGATGAAGAATAATAACAATTATTTCCGAATTTTAAACCTATTGATTATACTATTTTCTCCAAAAATTACCTCACAATAACTTTAAAAAAAAGAAGAAAAAGGAAAAAAAGTTCCTCTTCCGAGGATTGAACCGGGTCCGTCAAAATGAAGAGTCCTGATCGTTACCATTGCGCCACAGAGGATTGATCAAACGCTCGTCAATTTCATATAAGCTGTATTAATTGCTGAGTGTTGTTTGTTTACAGTCTTATTTTGAGTATTTGTTATGAAATATTTATTTACTTTACATCAATTTTATATCCGCATTTTTTATTATTTGATTTAGTTATTAATGACGTCATAATCGCGTGAAACACCTAAAGAGTAGACTCATTTTACGAAAAATAGTATCAACTGGAAACGTACGAATCGGGGTTCGAAAAACACGAATTAGTGACGGCATAAGTCGATGTTTGGCGGAAATATTACAGTTCTAAAACCTTAAATAGGTTGGTGTGACCCTTATTGGCAGTCCAGACAGGAGGACTTGCTGCTTGAATTGCAATTTTCTTGTTTTTATTTTAATTATCAGCAAATGTTTGTACAGATTGAAATCTGCAATTCCCAAGCAATTGTATTTTGCTGCAACATTATCTGGAAACATTTGACATGACAATTGATTTCCTCTCGAGATTGCCTGATCTGATGAACAATAAATGAATGTTTGTCTGCATGCATGATCAAAATGGATAAAATGAGTTTTTATTACTAGTTATTTTAGGTTTAAATATCAGAATAGCCTGAAATCGTTTAAGGAAGTCTTCAACACATGATTTACTATTTCCACCAATGGTTGTTTTCTCTCATGAAATGGCACTGTAAAAACGCCATGTTGAGCTTCTTTCAGGAAGAATAACATCATAGGACACAGTATCTCCCAGCAGTTAACTGTGGTGCTCATGATTCTTGGAATGAGATTCTACAATTGGCCGAGAACCAAGAGGTACAGTTAAAACCTGTCTCTAGCAGCCATTCACTGTTGGCTGGGGCTTTCTGCCATATATCTTGGTGCTATATACACATTTACAATGTTAGTTGTAGATACCCACTTCAAAAGGCGGTTGAATAATGTACAACTTACTTTGCATGAAATCCTTTTCGTTGGCATTAACTTCAGTGTTATTCCTGTAAAAAAGACTTTTTAGTGGGATCGTGAATTTGTGAATACCAATTTTCCAAAATGAAAATAAAATTAAAATGCTGATACCGTAAAAAGGATGTTGAGAATTCTGTAAACAGCTATCATAAAATTATCTTGATGCTACACACGTGGCCATGATAACCATTTTGTTAAGCCTTTACTCCATAGATACTACTTTTATTGCGTGGGCGAACAGTTTAGATCCAGATCTTCATTTAGATCTGTGCTGTCTGATCAGGATCTAAACTGTTTGCTTTTTGAGTCATTATATTAATTTTGGCCAAGATGCAACCAGTGCAGATCCAGATCATATGACACTGATGTGCCAGCTGATCTGGATCTACACTCGTTGCACAAGTGTTAATAGTGAACAATGGGATAAAGGGTTAATTAAAGCTTGGAGAAGACAATTTCATTGGACTTATGGTTATGTTTAGGTGAAATGTCACTACATTGTTGTCTATGTTAATGTGGATCCTATTTAACAATGTCACTGTGTATGATGAATTGAAACAATTCTATCAATTCACATGATCATAAGGAGTAAAATTATAATATTTAGTACATGCATCAGACATAAATAACAGGAGTAATTTAACAGTTGAACAGCCTCTTGTCCATTGACCCTTTGTGTTTTGTCTTGGAAATTTCTCAATCTTAATTCAGGAAAAGTTGTTTGGAAGCTAACTGGGATCTAGAATTTAAATTGAAGCAGCCATAATTATATCATGCATTTCGAAATTAAAACTGTTTTTAAACAATTTGAAAAAGTCCAAACAAAAGTGATAAACTGTTGACTTTAATTACTAAATAGCAAAATAGACAGACACATGCTCGCAAATTGTGTTTAACAGGATGGATATGCAAGATGTAGTAACCCGCTTCGCCATATACACTTCTTTATGGCATGGGCAAACAGCGTATTCCAGATAAGTTGGCACATCTGTGCTGTTTTAAAATGTGTTGTCTGCATATTGGGATTTCCAGCACTACCAAAAACGTGTGTTGATATTCTGATATCCTAGTTTGAACTCAAACATATATTATATGATTTCTTGGTAACTTGGTTAAATGGTATTTAACATATTTCCATGATAATAACAAGATTTTGCTGCCCTCTTATCAAGTACTATAATGTTCTCGGAATATGAATATAATGTTGATTTGAAAGTTGAATTTGAGCATTGGATTTTTTGGGGATACTGGGAATAGTTTATGCAGGGCAAACAGTGATATTAATATTTATTATATACCCATTACTGATTTTAGCATAGTGCAGCGTTAATCCGCAAAATTGATACAACTGGTCAGATTAGAAATTCCATATCAGATAATGTCCAGCTTTCTGTGTTCTATATGACGTCATATACTACGTCACACTAGGTTGTCGTAATTTTCTGGCACATAACGAACTCCAAAATAGGAAATTTCCGTCGCAGTTTTACAAACATTACGGTATTTTTACGCCATTCATAAATTTTCTACGCCATTCATAAAATTTACTACCGCTTTACTATTTTTATTTCTGCTATTATGTAAACCACGTTTTTGACTAGAATTTTGTTGTTTTTTAGTTTATTTAAATTTGTTTTAAGCGAGAAGGGGGTATGTTGCGTATGTAAACCACATCACGCTCGACCTTCGGTCTCGCGCGATATTGTTTACATACCCAACTCAAAAAATACAAACCTACAGAATGCATACTGTTATAATATTCCATATGTATAATGTTATTATATTAAATTATAAAAGATTTATCAAAATATGCTGGAAATGGCCCCTTTGACACATCAAAGTAACAAATTACAAAGATGGAAGCATTATTGGTAAGATTTTTCAAAGTTAGATACTGACTAAATGACAATGTTAGATACAGTTCTAGTGAAGTAATTTATATTCAAGGAAACTTACAAAAATACCTCCAGCTTGTCAAAGATCTCTTTGAAAACCTGTTGGAATCATCAAAAGAACTCTTAGAAATAAAGTAATTACAGAAACAGTTTAAATTTGTCTCTTTCCACCATAATATATCAAACATTTTTGCTTGTTTGACAGACATTCTTGAGGATCTGAGATTTTGAGCAGGATTTAGATGTGTTGTTCTGCTTTTGCATGAAGCCGTTTCAAATCGGTACTTTTTGTCAAGCTTCTGGAAGCTTCTGGTTTCTCTGTCCGGGTTGGGTACTGACGTAACTGTTTTGAACGAAACCTAGTAAACCCTGTGAAAAGATGATCGACTCAAGTTTGTTTGAAGATGCTTTAGATTTGAGACTGGTCTCCAATCTCATCTTTATGATCTTGGTCCCAGGTTGCAGTTTTACACAATGTGTTGTAATATTTCAGGAAGTTAGCCCATCAGTTGACTCGTTTAGGACAAGCCGGTGTTTATAACAAGCAACTTTTTACAAGGAAAACTCAATTTGTGGTATAAATAGCAGTGTCGGTGATAATGGCGATATATTACTAAGCTCATTACCCCATCCACCACTGACGAAACTGAGAATTTGTAAGCTCTGTATATAATGATACTCCTGTTAATTGAATCAAGGATCCTGACAAATAGACTTTTCAAATAAACAAATTCTTCTGTATTAGAATGTTCTCAGAATTTGAGTTTTATGTTGATTTGAAAGTTGAATTTGAGCATTAGATTTACTTACGTACGTACTTACGTATATTGCACACCATATTGATTGAGCACTTTCATTATTGATTTAGACTACATCATGGTGCTAATTACTATGTCATTTAAGTTTAATTTGTGACATAATTTAAGGAATGTTGACTTTCTCAAACAGAGCAAGTTGTTCATGTTGTTTTATTAGGACTTTGTTCAAAATCATTTGAAAAGGATACAGTTAGAAGTTGCTAATTTCTGAATGCTGGAAGTGTTTATCGTGGTATGAAACTGTAAATGCTATTCTTGAGAATGTTTCATACCCCTGTTGCATGCTTTGTTAACAACAGGCTTTATAGAGTAGGGTAATAAAATAGGAAATAAACTGCTTTTTGTGTCGCCTGCAATAGCAGGTAGACACATAGGGATCCTATTGTTCGGTAACGTCATCTGTGTCGGCGCCGTCATCCGGTAGTCCCCCAACTTTAACCTGAAACTTAATGTTACCTATAACTTTGAAAGTACTTGTCCTATTCACTTCATAATTGGAATATATCATCAGCATGAACTATGCCATCTGTGACGACAAGAATGATAACTCCAGTTTCAACATTTTTGAGTTATGCCCCTTTCAAATGCAACTTTAACCTGAAACTTAATGTTGCCTATAACTTTGAAAGTACTTGTCCTATTCACTTCATACTTGGAATATATCATCAGTATGAACAATGCCATCTGTGACGACAAGAATGATAACTCCAGTTTCAATATTTTTTGAGTTATGCCCTTTTCAAATGCAACTTTAACATGAAACTTAATATTGCCTATAACTTTGAAAGTACTTGTCTTATTCACTTCATATTTGGAATATATCATCAGCATGAACAACAACATTGGTAACAACAATAATGATAACTCCAGTTTCAATATTTTTGAGTTATGCCCCTTTCAAATGCAACTTTAACATGAAACTTAATGTTGCCTATAACATTGAAAGTACTTGTCCTATTCACTTCATACTTGGAATACATTATCAGCATGAACAACAACATTGGTAACAACAAGAATCATAACTCCTGTTTGATTATTTTTTTAGTTATGCCCCTTGCAAATTACTTATTGAAAGTCGGATTTCTCACAGCGGAGATTAGCTCACAGATTTACCTTGTTATAACTGTTTGCAAAAACGATTAGATATTGTCATTTTCATGAATCCAGTTGACTCCTTGCATATGCAGTCGCTTGGCGTATCTACTGTTACTATTAAATTGTCCGTAACAACAATGCCAAATTGTTCCTTTTTGATTCGGATTTTTTGTTTGTACAAACTTTCTCAACGGCATATCGTTCGGTGCTGTATTTAGAAACTAATCTTTTCTGACTATCACTGCTAATACTGTATACATTGCTGAGTAATTGACATTGACTGCTGATGACAAGTGGCTGTTTATAATAGGCAACTGTTTATATAGAAAACTATATTCTGATTTGATTTTAGGCATTAAGCAGTGAATGTACTTATGTATTTATAGATAATTGGAATAATCCACAAAATATTTTAGTTACTTATTTCAATAGCTCATTATGTAAAAGTTATACAGAGTTGTTCACGAGGTTGTCATAGCCATATTTCCAATCATAGGTTAAGGTTGTTTGAATCCCGTGAGATATTTTCTTGATGATCTGGGCACAAGATAATAAAACTAAAACTGATTTGCTGAAATGGTGACTGGTGTCCTGAGAAGACTGCACAAATGTGCGAGCTGATCTGGATCTACATTTTTCCTCGACACAGTTTTGTTGTATCCATGGAGAGGAAAGGGTTAGTATTAGAGAGCTTAACTGTACTCGTCAGCTAGACTGCACTAACAGGTGTTAGTGTATTCTACACTTGCTGTAAAACTAATGCAGATTTAGTTTGTTTTCTATAATACAGGGACATTATTTCTCATCCTTCAGGACTTAATAGCTTTGAAAGGTCAGCTGGCTAATTTCTTCATGGTCAGTCTTAAGCACAAACATCAGTTTTATACCCAAGTTAATTCTATAAATTGCTTTTCATCAGGAGAGTTTCACATCATAAAATCAACTACTGGACATTTCATTAATGGAGGATAACATGTTTTTAACTTTGTAGTGCCAATACCTTCTAAACAGAATGTATTTACATTGGAACTTTTGTTATTAAATTTGTCATTAAAGGGAAGTTGGGAGAATGGGTGTGGGGGTTGTTGAATACATCTACATGCTTAAAATCTGAGAATTACTCCTTAAGATAAAGGGATCACTGCCAGTGGGAGCTTTCAGTCAAGAAATCAGTCAGCTATTGCTCACACTAGGTACAGTTCCACAGACTTCCCATTGACCACTGTGAAATGACTGCATAATTCTAGCATTGTTTTGTAAAATTACACAATTGTTGTCTGTTAATGTCACATCATTGATGCCTGTTCATGTCACATCATTGTTATCCCCCGCCGATGAAATCGGGAGGGGGATATTGTTTTGGCGTTGTCCGTCCGTCACGGTGTCACGTCGTCACGGTGTCCGTCCGAATTTCGTTTCTGGGCTATTTCTCTGCAACCACTGGATGGATTTCAACGAAACTCTGTGGGAAGTATCAGTACCAAGAGGAGATGCGCATATCGTCGTCTTGTTCCGGTCAGACGATTTAACACAGAGTTATGGCCCTTTGATAACTTATGCATTATGTATATAGGGCAGTATTTGTTTCCGGGCTATTTCTCTGCAACCACTGGATGGATTTCAACGAAACTCTGTGGGAAGTATCAGTACTGAGAGGAGATGCGCATATCATCGTCTTGTTCTGGTCAGACCATTTAACACAGAGTTATGGCCCTTTGATAACTTATGCATTATGTATATAGGGCAGTATTCGTTTCTGCGCTATTTCTCTGCAACTACTGAATGGATTTCAACGAAACTCTGTAGGAAGTATCAGTACCAAGAGGAGATGCGCATATCGTCGTCTTGTTCCGGTCAGACCATTTAACACAGAGTTATGGCCCTTTGATAACCTATGCATTATGTATATAGGGTAGTATTCGTTTCCACATTATTTCTCTGCAACTACTGAATGGATTTCAATGAAACTTGCTGCAAACTATCTATACCAAGAGGAGATGCGCATATCGTTGTTTTGTTTCGGTCAGACCATTTAACACAGAGTTATGGCCCTTTGATAACTTATGCATTATGTATATAGGGCAGTATTCATTTCCGAGCTATTTCTCTGCAACCACTGGATGTATTTCAACAAATCTTTCTGAGAACCATCAATACCAAGAGGAGATGCGCATATCGTTGTCTTGTTCCAGTCAGACCATTTAACACAGAGTTATTGCCGTTTGATAACTTATGCATTTTGCATATAGAGCAGTGTTCGTTTCAGCGCTATTTCTCTGCAACTACTGAATGGATTTCAATGAAACTTGCTGAAAACCATCTATACAAAGAGGAGTTGCGCATATCTTTGTCTTGTTTCGGTCAGACTATTTAACACAGAGTTATTGCCCTTCATTAACTTATGCATTATGCATATAGAGCAGTATTTGTTCCGCGCTATTTCTCTGTAACTAGCGGATGGGTTTCAATGAAACTTGCTGAAAACCATCTATACCAAGAGGAGATGCGCATATCATTGTCTTGTTTCGGTCAGATCATTTAACACAGAGTTATTGCCCTTTGATTACTTATGCATTATGCATATAGAGCAGTATTTGTTTCCGCGCTATTTCTCTGTAACTAGCGGATGGGTTTCAATGAATCTTTCTGAGAACCATTAATACCAAGAGGAGATGCGCATATTGTCGTTTTGTTCCAGTCAGACTGTTGAACACAGAGTTATGGCCCTTTGATAACTTATGCATTATGCATATATGGCAGTATTCATTTCCATGCTATTGCTCTGCAACTACTGAATGGATTTCAATGAAACTTTCTGGAAAACATCAATACCAAGAAGAGATGTGCATGTCATGGTCTTGTTCCAGTCAGACTGTTTAACACAGAGTTATTGCCCTTTGATAACTTATGCATTATGCATATATAGCAGTATTTATTTCCGCGCTATTTCTCTGCAACTTTTGGATGGATTTCAATGAAACTTTCTTGAAACCATCTATACCAAGAGGAAATGTGCATATCATCCTGTTGTTCCTGTCAGACTATTTAACACAGTTATGGCCCTTTGATAACTTATGCATTATGCATATTATAGAACAGTATTCTTTTCCTCTATTTCTCTGCAACTACTGGATGGATTTCAATTAATCTTTCTGAGAACCATCAATACCAAGAAGAGATGTGTATATTGTTGTCTTGTTCCAGTCAGACTGTTTAACACAGAGTTATTGCCCTTTGATGACTTATGCATAATAGAGCAGTATTTGTTTCCGCTCAATTTCTTTTCAACTTCTCGATGGATTGAAATGAAACTTTCTGGGAAACATCAATACTGAGACGAGATGCCCATTTTGTCATCTTGTTCCGGTCAGACTGTTTTACACAGAGTTATTGCCCTTTGATAACTTATACCTTATGCAAATAGAGCAGAATTTGTTTCCACGCTATTTCTCTGCAACTACTGGATGGATTTTAATGAAACTTTCTGGGAACCATCAATACCAAGAGGAGACGCACATATTGTCATCTTTATTCAGTCAGATCCTTTAACACAGAGTTATAGCCCTTTGATAAGTTATGCATTTTTCTTGTAGAGCAGTATTTGTTTCCTTGCTATTTCTCAGCAGGAATCTATGGAAACCATCAATACCAAGACAAGATGCCCATATTGTTGTCCTGTTCTGGTCTGACCGTTTAACACAGAGTTATGGCCCTTTGATAAGTTATGCACTATGCATATAGAGTAGTATTCGTTTATATGCTACTTCTATGCAACTTCTGCATAGATTTCTTTTAAATACAGCACTATATTTTTACTACTGCATTCTTCATTTCAACAACTTGAAGACTTTTTGTCTCATTTTTATATTCTTGTGAGCTGCCCAACCCTTTTCACCATCTGAAGTTTTTTTTTCACCTTTTTTGCCATCCATAATAAATATCTTAATAAAGCCCTATGACTTCAGCTGTTGTGTTAGTAATAACCAGTACTCGGCGGGGGATATAAATTCAACGAATTTGCTTGTTTTCTGTTAGTGTCACACCATTGTTGTCTGTAAATGTAACAACATTGTTGACTTTCAATGTCTTACCATTGTTGTTTTTCTATATCACACCATTGTTGTCCGTTAATGTCACACCATTGTTGTCTGTTAATATCCCACCATAATTGACTTTTGACGTCACACCATTTTTGTCTGTAAATGTCACTCCATTGTTGTTTGTTAATGTCACTCCATTGTTGTCTGTTAATGTCTGTAAATGTCACAACATTGTTGGCTTTCAATGTCATACAATTATTGTCTTTTTATCTGACACCATTGTTGTCCATTAATGTCACACCATTGTTGTCTGTTAATATCCCACCATAATTGACTTTTGATGTCACACCATTGTTGTCTGTAAATGTCACACCATCGTTGTTTGTTAATGTCACTCTATTGTTGTCTGTTAATGTCACACCATTGTTGTCTGTTAATGCCCAACCATAATTGTTGTCAATAAATGTCTCCCCATTGTTGTCTGTTGATGTCACACTATTTTTGTCAGTTAATGTTACATCATTCTTGGCGGTTAGCGTTACACCATTTATGTCTGTTAATTCACATCATACTGTCTGTAAATTTCATCATTTTTGTCTGTTTATGTCACACCAGTGTTGTCTTTAATTCCACTTGTACAATTTTCGGAATAGGAAAATCTCACCAAATGGCAATAATGTTGGCAGAGTTACTGCCCAAAAGCAGTTTCCCTATTCTGGATTTTCCCTTCTAAACCTGGCACACATTCAAGATAAAGAGAATCTATCATTGGTATTGGTTTTCTCACTTACTTCTTAAAGATTCAAACAAATTCTTTAAAATTAAAAAAACGCAACAAATTTAGAGAACTATTTCTTTCGCGTAACTTCCAGTAGGAACGGTAACTAAGCCACGAATACACAGTCCTGTCAAAGTTTAACACCCCTAACAAGTAGGCCTTCAACAATATTGTTACAAATAAAAGAAAGGAAAATGATCGTTTTTTTTTTCATGGCATGAAAATAGCTGGTTCATCCATTGAAAACAGATAAAGGATCTCCGATTGTTAAGGTTATCCGTGATTTCATCACAATTCAAAATTCAAAAAATTGAATTGTACATACCAATTGAAATATCCCGATTAAACAGCAGTATATTTCCAATTTTATTTTCCATTCCCTTTCTTCATAGATCCTGCTGTTTAACGAAGCTCGCAACAGCCGTATAAGAATGAACACTTTAAAAAGTAGCAATTTCGGACTCATACCACGATAAACACTTCCATGTTCCAGCGTTAAGAATTAAGCAACCTCCGAGTGTATCCTTTCCAAATGATTTTTGAACAAAATCCTGATAAAACAAAGTCAGCAGATTGCTCGGTTTGAAAAAGTAAACATTCGTTTAATTACGTCACTTTACAAATTTAAATGACGTAGAAATAAGCATCATGACGTAGTCTAAATCAATAATGAAAGTGCTCAATTAATAAGGTGCGCAATAATACGAAAGTATGCGAGCACGCGGAGTGTAAGATAAGGCCATGTGAGATAAGAAAATCTCACATGGCTAAAAACAGAGATTTTTCTGTCTAGTAAGCGAGAAACCTATTGTATGGAGTAACTGTTAAATACTACTTTTGAATAGAGAACCAGAAAGCAAGGATAAAACTGAAAAAAAATCATTATTTGTTGCAAAGATTGCAAAACAAGAAAACATTCATGTGCATTAGCTGAAGACACAGCCTATGTTTTGGTCACAATAAGACTGTTCAGTCGCCATTTCAGCCAATCAGATGCTTGAGATTTGAGACTGGTTTCCAACCTCAGCTTTATAACCTCCAGACCAGTACATTCTGATGAAGTACTTAAAGCCTTAAAGAAACCATCTTTGAATTACCGTATTGTTCCATTTTAATGGCTTAACAATACTGTATATGGTATCAAAGTGGCCTACTTTACAAAATATCTAATAAACTGTTTTGATGACAATACTTCTTAATTTTGTCATCGCAGTTGTAAATTCTGGTCAAGATTGTACAACATGGGTGCTGTTAATTTTATTGGAAGAAAATGTTGGAAATAAAAATCATTGAATTGTGAAGTATAAGTATCAGCTAAATTGAAATACTTTGTCACAATTAGTGTCAGATGAAAAATTTCAAGAAACAGCATTAGTTTGGTGGCAATTTTATAATAATTTTCCAAATCCCTATAAAAATCAAATACTGCTGCCAAATAGTGGGTTTAAGCAACCTCTTCTGGTCTGCCTCATTACCTTTTTTGCAAACATGAGTATATCTAATCACATTTCAATGGTACTTTATACCTTTTTTGCACCTGGTGGTGACAACTTGCAACATGACTTCTACTCAAATTTAACCCTTGACCCCATATGGATGTATTGTATACCCCTAAAATGACCAGAGAAGATCCAGAACAGCCTGCATATATGTTCATTCTGATAAGTATCTTTACTGTTTGCCTTTTTTTAGATTAATTTGGTTATTTAAGACAGAGAAGCAAGCATTGTATATCTTAATTAGACTGCATGGATCATATGCAACCAGATCTTGTTCTTCACTAAATATTTGCGGTATGCAATAAAAGCCAATGAAGTGAAGAGTAAGGGCACATTTTGTCATTTATAATCAGGGCACTCGTTTGGCCATTTTTGGGGCCGAATATGGGTACCATTCCCCTCTCAAAATAGTATCATGTTTTTTCCCCTATCTCAGAAAAAAATTCCCCTAAAAAAATGAAAATGCATGACTTTGTGATTACTTTTTTGCAAACATTTTTGAGTGCAAAACCCAAAAACAGAAAGCTGAAGATTCTAAGTTTTTCTTCTGTCAGTAATTTCAATTTTGACATTGGGTCTGACTTGGCTACAAGGAGTAAAAAAAGTGTAATGATGCCTGACAAACAACTTTTTTAAGGAAAAAAACACGATAAAGATTGTATTGTCACAAAATATACTAATCAGTGGTAGAAAACTGTTTTATGAGTAAGTTTGACACTTTAAAGTCAAAACATGCAGATTACTAAAAATTCCCCTTTTTTGTCTTTTTGTCTTAAAACGACACAAAATTCCCCTTCCTGAGGGTATGGGCACCAGTCCCCAAAAGTTGTCAAGTGCCCTGATAATGATCAAAGCAATTGCAAGTTTTTAACTTATTTGGGTCTTCAAAGAAAAAATAGTGCTTGGTTAGTCAGGCAGAGTGCTGATATTTGAGGTAATCATGATACAATATGGTACTAGTTCCGTGATAACGTGAGGTCAGTCAGTTCTTTAAGAGAAGAAGAAAACAACACTAATTTTCTATTTCTGAAGTCAGAGTAAATTTTACTGCTTCATGTCAGGAGATTATGATACCTGTAAAATTACATTGTCTCTCAAGAACAATCAAAGGAATCGGTATTTAGATGGGAAGTAAAAATGACAGGACCAGTATAGCATCATAATGGTCATTTTATATATACTGTTTATGTCTCGGGATCTCAGAAGCTCAGAACACACACGGAGGTGACTGTCACAAGCAGTACACGACTGTTCAGAATTATCTAATACTATTTTACTGCAAAGAAATTTCCCTGAATTTGATTGGACAACTTGCCATTGATGTATGTCCATGTTTAGGCCAGACTTTTTATATTTTTCGTCTTACAAAATATCCCGACCGTATTTTTTCTAAAATTGAAAAAAAAATATCTTGATTTCCGATTTTTTTATTCCGTCCATTTCCCATTTGGTACTAAAACCTAAAAAAAAAGCGAAAGTGAATGAGTACGTGTCAAACGCTGGAATCGGAAGCTTTCCAAATTGTGCTGACTGGTTTCTTTTACACAATTAAAAGTGGATTATTTAAGAAAACAATTGATATAAACAGTTCACTTATATCATGGCCGCCCCTATGGCGCAGTACATGTTTTTGAAGCAAAGTTTTGGGGATCAATTCCGAGGCCGAAAAAGGTATTCTTTAAAGCAAGACATGATGAAACCATTGGTTCAACTTTAAGTCGCTACATCCTTGATGAAAACGTTTTAAAAACTACATCTGGTTCTCACGATGGCACATTTTCGGCAGACAAGACTGAGTTTGACAGCTCCATGCCAGTTGAAGTCATTAAGGATGTATGAATGTGAATTTGTGCTTATAATCTTATGTTAATAAGTAAATTTTTTTCAATCACACAATTGTAGCATAAAAATGTTACAAATTTTTAACCTGTCATATATTGTTTAGTCAGTAGCAAGAGGTCATCTAAATAAAAACAAACTTGTGCAAAAGACGTTTGAAATTTAATTGTAATTGACAGTCACATCTTTATCTTTTATTTTATTTTTTTTTTTACCTAATATACTCATTTTTTCAAGAAAATTATGGTAAGACTAAAAATAAAAAAAGTGTGGCCTTACTGATCATCCTTAGGTATGAACTGCACATGCTCTGGATTTCCTCCTCTGGCCTCCCACTTATTGTTGTCATCCGCCATTCTGTTTTGACGGGGGGGGGGGGGGAAGATTGGCTATGGCTCAGGTAATATGACACCCAGACCGGCAATATATCCTCACAAGCCCTGTCAAGAAACCAAATAACTATATAAATCATGACTTTTTTTATTGAATTTGTGAAATAACCATGACCCCAAATATGTGAATATCTAACAATTGTGAAACAAAGGTTTTTGCCATTGTTCGCTAACAACCACTTATATTCGTAATCTTGAGAATTTCTTCAGAATAAAGTAATCTGATTCTTAACCCTAGCTTACAGTATTTAGTGTGGTAGTGTGTTTGCAAATGTTTTCCAATACCCCTTATACCGCATCTGATTTCCTAAGTACATGTGCTCCTAATAAAATAAAAAATTCCAAAGATTTCTTCAAGTTTATCAGATTTGTTACAGAAATGTTGAGATTGATTGGCAGCTTAAAACTCTTCATTGTATCTACCAGATAATATTCTAAGGAAAATATATCATGTTCTGTATTGATTCTGTTACAGCAGCCTGCCATAGATTTTTATGACCACACTCACATCCTTCATTTTAGGCGCTCTTTTTATCCCCCGCCGCATAGCGGCTGGGGGATATAGGACTGGTCTTCGTCTGTCCATCAGTCCGTCCATCCTTCTGTGCGCGTGCATTTTGTGTCTGGTCCATAACAAAGTTTCAACCCCTAGAAGGAATTTCATGAAACTTTAGCCAAATGTTCTCCGCATCAAGACGACATGCAAAACCCATGTTCTAACATGGTTGGCTCAATGTCAAGGTCACCAGAGGTGATTGAAGATTTGAGCCATGCATTTCATGTCCAGTTCATATCTTCTGAACCCCTGGAATGAATATCATGAAACTAAAGTGAAATGTTCAATTCATGAAAATGATGTGCAGAACCCATGTTCCAACCTGGCTGGCTCAAGGTCAAGGCCGCCTGTGGTGTTTGAGCATATTTCGTGTCCGGTCCATAACTTTTCAACCCTTAGAAGGAATTTCATGAAACTTTACTCAAACTTTCTCCCCATGAAGGCGACGTGCAGAAACCATGTTCCAACATGGTTGCCTCAATGTCAAGGACACCAGTGATGTCTTTTGAAAAGCCTTGAAAGAATTTCATGAAAGTTGCATGCTTGTGTCCGGTCTATAACTTTTCAACCCCTAGAAGGAATTTCATGAAATTTTAGTCAAATGTTCTCCCCTTCAAGACGACGTGCAGAATCCATGTTCCAACATGGCAAACTCAATGTCAAGGTCACCAGTGTTGTTTGAAGATTTGAACCATGCATTTCCTGTCCAGTTCGTATCTTCTTAACCCCTGGAATGAATATCATGAAATTTAAGTAAAATGTCCAGTTCACGAACCTGATTTGCAGAACCCATGTTCTAACCTGGCTGGCTCAAGGTCAAGGCTGCCTGTGGTGTTTGAGCAGGCCAATACTCTGAAACTTATCTGAATACGACATACCCTTGCACTTGAATTGGCTTCCACCTGCCTGCCCGTTGCCCAGAGCTATTGTTTAATTTGCTCTTAACCATCCATAACCTTTCCCACATTCACATCTGCGGCGGGGGATATTGCTGTTGTTCGGACTGCCTTGTTTTATTTGATTTAATTTTTTTTTAAATTTTAAAGGTAAAATATGACAAATGAATTAAAGCAACATAAGGTTTGCGGCTTGTGGATACTGCACCTCCTCACTGATGACCAAAAGAGGGAGCATGTGCAAATCGCATCACAGCTGCTCAATATAAACAAAAACAGTGACCAAAATATGCATGAATGAAATTGTGACTGGTGATGAAACATGGGTTTATTTTTATGAGCCAGAGAGGAAGGAAAAAAAGAAGGTGTGGATCAGTGAAAATGCTGGAAGGTCCCAATTGCACGTATGACCAAATGCATCATGTATAAGCTATTTTTTTTTTTACCAGGGAATCGATTGTCAATGGAAATTCTGTACCAGATTTTGGCAGGAGTGTCACCAGAGTCTTTTACCAAGGTTCCATTCTTTCAGAAGCACTGTGCTTCGTACCTGCATGCAGGGAATCAAGCTTCTCCATTACAACACACCTGCCCACAAATCAGCCATCTTTCATACCTTGGTGACAAAAGTATTGTAACTGGACCACATCCTCCATACAGCCCTGATCTTTCTCCATGTGATTTTTGACTCTGTACATTAAGAACTACTTGAGAAGTTCCTGCTTTGAATTTTGGCATTCTGATGGCAGGGCTCTTTTTCCAGTGCCTTCACTATTCCCAAAGAATTTCTTCCACTTGCATTTTTCAAGTGGATAGGGCAACTTGAAAATTGCGTTGGAGTAAAGGGGAAATACTTTGAAGGATTGGACTAAACATTTACACAATAATATTTCGCCTAAAACTGCAGCAAACTGACACTGATTAATACTTTTGAAATGCCCCTCATACTCCATATTGATACATTTGTATAGTTCACTATCAGCGTTGATTGAGATCAGCTATCACATCTATAATGTCTGATTTAGATCTGCACTGTTTGCATGTTTGTCAGAAATAACCATAATAAGTCAAAATGTGACCAATGTTGATCCTGTGCAGATGGTATCTAATGGTATCTAATAAATGACTGTCTATGAAGTAAACGGTTAACCCATTCCTTTATATCTATGCATTTTTACACATGTGTGACCAGTGTAGATCCTGATCAGACACAGATGTGCTGATCTGGTTCTGCACTGGTTGCATTTTGTCAGAAATAACCTGACAAACGGATGTGGCGGCTGATCTGGATCTACACTGTTTGCCCACGCAATAAAGGTGTGTCTATGAAGTAAATGGTTAATATAAGGTCAGCTGTCATTGTTGTTAGGACTTGAATATTTACAGTTGTTGAGTTTGTTTCTCTGCAACAAATCTGCATTGTTAGGCTTTATTACGAATACTTTCTATAAAGCTGTTGAAATAATGCACTACTGATGCATAATACCTGTTTGTTATATGAATGAAGTGTTCCACCTTGACAATTATTGCACTAAAGTATCAAATAAACTGCAATAGTCTGCATTTTTCACAGACCACACAGATGTTCCCTTTTCCTGTATTCCCCTTTGTTAATTCAGAATTTAGTGCCCATTGTGTGCAAACTCGGTCATTTTGATTTGTCCTTATTTAACAGATTTCTTGTTACATTAGATAAAGCCACAGGATATTTTAATGAGAAATTTGCTGTTATATAAGTTTGATTTTTGTAATAAAGTCAAGTTTGGTTTAACCAGGAACCACAATATATTTCTATATAGAAATTCAAAGATTAATTAACAACAGTAGCAAACTGGTGATAACCACAATCTGCATTTGTGCTTTATATGTAGAAACATTGGTTAACCCATTCCTGGATAGATACGCATTTTTACGCATGTGCGACCAGTGTAGATCCAGATCAGCCGGCACATCCGTGCCGTCTGATCAGGATCTGCGACCAGTGTAGATCCAGATCAGCCGGCACATCCGTGCCGTCTGATCAGGATCTGCACTGGTCGCATTTTGGTCAGAAAAAACCTAACGAATCAAAAAGCGAATAGTTTAGATCCTGATCAGACGGCACGGATGTGCCGGCTGATCTGGATCTAAACTGTTCGCCCTAGCAATAAAGGTGTATCTGTACGGGAAAGGGCTAAAGGTCATTAAGTTACAAAATGTTTCATAACCTAAAATCAGCAGAGTTGAGATTTTTAGGCACATCTACTACAAGTTCATAACCATAACTTCCTTAAATAACATGGTTGCATCATCAAATCCTGTGCACTTTTTTACCCATACAAATCATGCTCAATGTTTGTGTTGTGAGAAGAGAAGAGGGGATGAGAGGCCAGGGAGGTAAACCCATGAGAAAGAAACTGCATGAATAAGTTCAACACAAACTAAATTTGAATACTTTGATGGTTATTATATCATGAAACCTTGTTGGGATATAGAAGATTTAAACATTCTGTTAAAGGTTTCATTCAGTTTTGTAATTTCTGACTTAGCTGCGCCTTTTGGAATCTAGCAGTAGTTTTATTTTACCATTGCTGTCACTTTCTCTTCAGTCCATGATTTACTTATTGTCACAAAGAATTTTTCACGATTTTTCAGACTGTGTGGGTCACCGTTTTCAACAGTTCACCCGTTCCTCCATATATATATATATGCATTTTTACGCGTGTGCGACCAGTTGTAGATCCATATCAACTGGCATAAAATAGCAAACAGTGCATATCCTGATCAGACAGCAGGGATGTGCCGGCTGATCTGGATCTGAACTGTTTGCCCTCGTAATAAAGGTATATCTATGGAGGAAAGTGTTAAGATAAGAAGAAAAAAATGAGCAATTTTATTGTTTCTTAATTTTGGCTTCCTAACAAATTAAATGTACAATATGCACACACAAGTGATTTGAACTTAGTGCTATGAGAAATATGACATCACTAAAAGATTTATAGGACTTATGTAACTACAGGATCTTAAAAAGACCAGAAAATGTGAATGTTTGTACAAGTAACACAAGTGCACCATTGACTTAACCCTTTCCTCCATAGATACACCTTTTTTGCAATGGGGAACAGTGTAGATCCAGATCAGTCATCACATCTGTGATGTCTGATCAGGATCAAAACTGTTCCCTTTTTAATTTGTTAGGTTATGTCTGACCAAAATGTGCAGATCCTGATCAGATGGCACGGATGTGCTGGCTGATCTGGATCTACACTGGTCGCACATGCGTAAAAATGTGTATATACGGAGGAAAGGGCTTAGTTACAAAATGAAATAAAAGAATTTGTTTTAAGATTATCAATATCAGAAAATAATTTCATAATAATTATTCTCGTACTACATCATTGTTTCTTTATATTTTCCTCTCATATTTTCTTGAAGAAAATTCAGTGTCAAACTAAACCCTAATTTAAATTCTGAAGACTTGAGTCAGTTCTGTAGTCAAGTATAAACAGCAAGATTGAACTGTTTTCTTCAATTTTAACCCTTTCCTCCATAAATATGCAATATGCAATGTAGATCAAGATCAGCCGGCAGTGCCATCCATGCCTTCTGATCAGGATCTGCATTGGTCTCATTTTGGTCAGAAATAACCTATTGAATCATAAAGCGAACAGTGCAGATCCTGATCAGATGGCGCAGATGTGCCAGCTGATCTTGATCTACACTGTTTGCCGGCGCAATAATGGCATGTCTATGGAGGAAAGGGTTAACTTCACTCCAAAATACTTTAGCTTGTTCTGCAGCTGAGTAAAATTTTGTATCTGAGTTTATAAATTTTTATGGAACGCAAGAGTCTTTGTTGTGGTCAAGTAAAGTTGTTGTAGTTTGTTTACTGCTGGTAACAAGCATTTCTGTTGTTTTCTAAACACATACACTCAAAATTTTATATTCATTTTCCATGTAAAAATGTATATGAGTTAACATAATCTCATCCACTTCGAAATAATATGCTATATGAGCCGTTACTAGCTTTTTTTATGCTCCCACAAAGTGGGAGGCTTATAGAGTTGCACCCATACGTCCGTCCGTATGTACATACGTCCCAAAATATTGTGACCTCAACTCCTTAAACTACCAGGCGGATTTAGTTCAAACTTGCACAGATGATCAAGCAGGATGTGTAGATAATTGTCAAGAAAGGATTTTTTTCTGCCCTTTGTTATTATGCCCCCGCCATGAAATGGCGACGGGCATTAAGAGTTGCTCCTGTCCGTCTTTCCGTCCGTCCGTCCGATATTCTCGTGAACGCAACTCCTCCTACACTACTGGTCGGAATTTAATGAAACTTGACCACAATGCTTGGCCTGATATGTAGTTGTGCATGAAGGTGGGGTTTCGCTCTTACACGTTCCGTTCAGAAGTTATTCCCCTTTGATACTTCCATTTACATTAGTTTAAATAGGAGTATATCTCGTGAACGCAACTCCTCCTACACTACTGGTGGGAATTTAATGAAACTTGACCACAATGCTTGACCTGATATGTTGTTGTGCATAAAGGTGGGGTTTTGCTCTTACATGTTCCGTTCAGAAGTTATTCCCCTTTGATAATTCCATTTACATTAGTTTTAATAGGAATACACTGCAACTCCGTTATATCGCGATCCGTTATATCGCGATATCCAATATATCGCGCTTGGTCCGTGGATCCCAATTTTTTGTACATATACAATGCAGGGATTCTAAAATCGTCGGCAAAATTGCATAGACCGATTTTCGGTAAAAATGTCCGATTGAAATTTTAAAATTGGTAAGAAAAATCGGTCATGAAAATTTCAAAGTCAGTATAAGTTTTCCCTTATTGGCCCATAACTTGTTAAGGAAATTACCTACATGTACAATTTTTCACACTTAATCCGCTATAAACCTGTCAATTACCTACTGCACAACTCTACTACCATGACTACAGTCACTATACGTCACATGAATAGCCTGCGGCATAGATGAAACGGGAAATGGTCGGTCTCATTTTAACAACGGACGAGTTCATTTAATTTGCAATCGAACTGCACGCTTTTTTCGTGTCGTATGACGTCATTATCGACCATTGTCACCAAGGTTAACGGCCTTGTTTATTACATTTTGTATGCTGGGATTAAAGAGGCGATACAATTGTACGTCAATCTTTTGAAAATAAAAGTTTATTTAACAATTATGTTGCTTATGATTTGACGTGTAACCTCTTTTGTGACAAACAAAATCCAGAAAAGGCGGATACAATTTTGTGACAAACAAAAGGTGCGAACAATACAATTAATGCAATCTGCTAAACATAATAAACATTGAGCAGGAAACGTCAACAGTTTGTTGTTTTGACATTACCTGCTCATCGTCAATTAATTTTGACTGAGTTGTATAAATTTGAGGTGAAATATTGGCACAGTCATTCTCTCCTTCCATCAAAAATGGCTACACCTAAGAAGCGAAAGAACATCTCCATTCACGAGAAGATCGAAATGAGGGGTCATAATTAACAGAACTGTGTGTGATAACGTATGTATATGATCGTATATTTGATAAATGTGCTTGTTTGTAAAAGTTCTATATGTATTATGTGCTATGATGTATCTGTGCTTTCGTTTGTACATGTATTTATTTATTTTAGTTTGAAATAAATTATTATAATAAATAGTTTTTTTGTCCGTAACGGATCGTACTCCCTGGTATACTCGTAGATTTCACGGCGTGTTAATTACGCAACACCGTGATATACATGCATCTGACAGTCAGTACAAATGTTTCTTGTTTACTTTTTGACAGGTAACTGACTTATATCGCGCTCCGTTTATATCGCGGTTCGCGGGCTTGGACCCCGAGGTCCGCGATATAACGGAGTTGCAGTGTATATCTTGTGAACGCAACTCCTCCTACACCTCTGCTGGGAATTTGATGAAACTTTACCACAATGCTTGGCCTGATATGTTGTTGTGCAAAAAGGTGGGGTTTCGCTCTTACATGTTCTGTTCAGAAGTTATGGCCCTTTGATACTTCCATTTACATTAGTTTTAATAGGAATATATCTTGTTTCTTATATTTTGTGCATTTTGCCCATAACTTAAAAACTACTTGAGATACTGCCTTGAAACTTGAAATATATTTTCACCATCAAAATCTACATCATAATCAACAAGACCCATAACCATGCTTCCAATATTTTCAAATTATTCCCCTTTTTCACTTACATTTTGTGTTAAGAAAAATATACACTTTGTCCTTAACTTTGTTTGGAATGGAGGGATTTCAAAATAACTTGGCACAAATGTTCACCATAACAAGGCGGTGTGTCGTGACTGTAGGTCCAAGGTCAAGGTCACTGTTACTAAAAATAGAATTTTCTTGCAAAATCTTGTCCGCTCTGTAACTTTGTTATTTCTAATTGGATTTTTAAATAACTTGGTATAATTGTTCATCATATCAAGACGGTATGTCACATACATGCCCAAGCCTTTAGGTCCAAGGTTAAGGTCACTGTTACTAAAAATAGAATATTCTTGTCCGGGCTGTTACTTTGTTATGAATGGAGGGATTTCAAAATAACTTTGCACAAATGTTCACTATGACAAGGCAGTGTGTCCGCACAATACCCAAGCCTGAAGGTCCAAGGTCAAGGTCACTGTTACTAAAAATAGAATTTTCTTGTCCAGGATGTAACTTCATTATAAATGGAGGGATTTCAAAATAACTTGACACAAATGTTCACCATGACAGGGAGGTGTATCGCGTACCATGCCCATGCCTGTAGGTCAAGGTCACTGTTACTAAAAATAGAATTCTCTTTTCCGGGCTGTAACTTTGTTAGGAATAGATTGATTTCAAAATAACTTGACACAAATGTTCATCATGACAAGATGGTGTGTCCCATACCATGCCCATGCCTAGGTCCAAGGTCAAGGTCACTGTTACTTAAATAGAATTTTCTTGTCAGGGTTGTAACTACATTAGGAATATAATAATTTCAAAATAACTTGGTAGAAATGTTCACCATGACAAGGTGGTGAGTTGTGTACCATGTCCATGCCTGTAGGTCCAAGGTCAAGGTCACTGTTACTAAAAATAGAATTTCCTTGTCCGGGCTATAACTTTGTTTTGAATGGAGGGTTTTCAAAATAACCTGGCACAAATATTCACCATGACACGGCGGTGTGTTGCGTACATTACCCATGCCTGTAAGTCCAAGGTCAAGGTCACAGTTACTAAAACTTAAATTTACTTGTTCGGGCTATAACTTCTTTATGAATGAAGGGATTTCAAAATAACTTGGCACAAATGTTCACTATGACATTGCATTGCATTACCACCAACTTCTTCACAGACATTTCCATAATGAGAAGACAACAGTGCCACAAATACAAATAATTTACTTGATCATCAAGTTTATGCATATTCTTATAATTACTCGAACATCACTGTCTTGGAAATGCTATTATTCCCATCATTGCACTTTAGTATCTGGAAACGATGCATAGCGGGGGCAAACGTGTCCTATGGACACATTTCTAGTTACAAATTTTGTTGCAGCAGTGGGGGCATCAGTGGCCGTGGACACATTCTAGTTAAAAGCTATCCTTGTAAACATAATAAATTAAGCCGATCATAAGCTGATCATAAATCAAAAACTGGTGATCAGTCTGAACTCTCCAGCATCTGATTGGCTGAATAGGCCACTAGTCGCCATTTCAGCCAATCAGATGCCTGAGATTTGAGACTGGTCTCCAATCTCAGTTTTATGATCTGTGGACAAGTATAATTTATTCCGAAATTCCAATTGTCCAGGTGGTGAAGGCTTCCCTCAAGAAAGCTGCATAACTTCCTTTTATGAAAAATCTTGCTGTAAAAAAATTTGAACCTATAGTGGGCAATGTCACTAAGTGGCAGTAAATGGCTGAAGATCATAAAACTGAGACTTGAGAACAGCTTCTTATCTTGTTGCTGATTGGTTGACATTGAGACTTTTCGCCAAAACTGACCAATCACAAGCTAGATACTGGCCCTTGAATCGGAAGATTTTATGATGTTAGGCCAGGGACCATAAACATTTATTTATTATTTTCAACTATAGAACTGTTGTTTTTATACTTTTAGATGGTGGTGATGTGAAAGTTTTACCTGCAGATGTCTTTCATCTTGGGTTGTTTCTGGATAGAAGGGCTGTTTACAATTGCCTCACTATTGAAGGTAAGAGATTTATTCAAGTTTCAGATTCCATATAAAGGTTTCCTTGATGTCTTTTATTCTATTGTCATGCACCTGATCTGTCCACATTTTAACTGAAGTACATTTTCATTTATATCTAAAAGAGAAATCAAAAAGTGAAATTGTTGAAGTTTTGCCCTTGAAACCAAAAGTACAAATGAAGAGAATCTTTCTCCAATTTCTTGAAAACCTGATTGAATTGCCACAAAGGTAGATAAGCATATATACTTAAAATAATAAGTAACACAACTTCTTCAAACATGAAATATATTTCATGTTTAAAGAAGTTGCATTTCAAATTTCTTTAAGTTTGCATAGTACATGTTGAAGGTTATAAAGCTGAGATTGGAAACCAGTCTCAAATCTCAAGCTAGTCGCCATTTCAGCCAATCAGATGCTTGAGATTTGAGACTGGTTTCCATGCTCAGTTTTATAACCTTGGGCATAGGTTTTTAACCCTTCACTCCAAAGGGCTTCATCTCATGGGCAGATATTGTAGATCCGGATCAGCAGGCACACCTGTGCTGTCTGATCAGGTTCTATTCTGTTCACTTTTTGGTTATTTCTGACCAAGATGCGACCAGTGCAGATCCTGATCAGATGGCACAGATGTGCCGGTTTATCTGGATCTACCCAGGTTCTTCATGGGTAAAACCTGTATATATGGAGTAAAAAGTTAAGTATATTGTTTATGATTTTCATAGTTCTTATATGTTTTTTTTGTTTTAGTATGTGCTTGCAGGTAATTTAGATCATTAATTTGATTGAACTCAGTTTGCAAATGTTACCATTTCCAAGATAAATACATTTCTTCACTAAAATAAGCATCTTTTCTAAAATTCATTTTTAAAATTTTAGCCAGTTTCTACTATTTGCAATTTGTCCCCCGAAATACTAACATCAATCTATGCTATTTGGTTAAACATTATGCCTTTGTTCCTTATATAGGCATTTTCACACATGAGCAATCACTTTAGATCCAGATCAGCTTGCACATCTTTGCTATCTGATCTAGATCTACACTGGTCACATCTTGGTCAGAAACAGCTTATTAATAAATCTTTAAAAAATTATACTGATCAGATGGCATGAATGTGTCAGCTGATCTGGATCTACACTTTTTGCCCACACATTAAAGGTGTATATATGGAGTGAAGCAAGAAGTTTTGGGCAATTAGTTATAAATCACTTTGGGTCTATTAAAGGCTTTGCATAAGGATGTCAGTTTTAATCCAGCAACAAGGCATGAAGGTTATAAAACGGAGATATGAAACCACTCTCAAATCTGAAGCATCTGATTGGCTTGAGATTGAGATTCTCAGATGCTTGAGATTTGAGACTGGTTCATTCTCAGTTGTATAACCTTGGGACAAGATTAGCAGAGTGTGTTCAGGATATTGATTTATTGAGAGGGAATGCCATTGAACCTTGTCATTAATGGCAGATTACTTTCAAACACCATTTTAAGTATTTGCTGACAAGGAGGGTCAATAATGAGACCTGAAGTTGATATAGGGTCCATTTAGGCATTAACAATAATCACTATATTGTAAAGAAGGCAACATGGTTGGTTTTATGTCATGGGTGATATTTCATGTGCAACCAGTGTAGATCAATTCAGCTGGCACATGCTTGCAGTCTGATCACGATGAACACTGTTACACTATAAGAGTTGTTTTAAAAAAAACAACAACACCTCTATATGAAGCCGGACCTGCTGGTACTTATCTTTTGCTGAAAGCGTCTATATGTAGCCTGACCCATTATCACTTGGGTCGGAATAGATGTACATGCTAATGGTCATCTAGTAATAGTTAACTTATACTCATAAGTTATGACCCATAATTCATCCAGAAAAACAACAAAAACAGAAAACATAGCAAGTTTGATTGCTTTGACACTGAAGGTTGTTCATTCAGTGTACATGAGGCTGTTATTTGAAAGCTTGTGCTTGTTTTCTCTAGTGTTGACAGTACAAGGAATTTACATTATACTTTTAGCTGGTTAAGCAGTCATAAGTTTTCGTTGCAATGAATTTGGTATTGTCGACTCATATATATTTCTAGTCAATAAGAAAATTATTATGACATTCAGTAATGTTGTTATTAGTAAGCGTTGTAACAAGTTCATGAAGGATTGCTGTGTTATTACCATGTAATAACCAGTTGACTGCAATCTATTTGTAAATTCAACCAGAATAGAGCCAGGGCCATAGAGACCTAGAATATTTCAAGCAATAAGGTGGCAGACAACCTGTTAGATCACTGCTATACATCATCTGAAGCTTCCTGCTTGTCAGACTAAGTTAATATACTGGAACACATCCATCATTCCTGCTTCAGGTTCTTATTTGACCAAAATTGGCTAAAATTCTAGATAATGTGATTGCCTGGGAAGAATGTTCCAAGTAGGTCATTCTTATAAATTATGACACTTAAGTTAATTGTCTGGCGAATGGAGCCAGTCAGAAAATGTATCCATTAATATCAGACTTTTTTCAGGTGGTGTGAGGGAAGAAAAGGTTGTCATTTCTACATAAACCTGGAAGAATATCTTCCACAGAAAACATGATTATATAGTCAGCTAAAGAGTTCACATTCAGTGTTAGCTACCGGCTATTCAGCTGAACATAACAAATGCTTTTACTAAAAAAATAAGTATTAACCCTCCACTCCATATATAGGCCTTTTTACACATGTGTGACCAGTGTAGATCCTGATCAGCCAACACATCAGTTCCATCTGATCTGGTTCTCCACAGTGTGTTTTTTGGTCAATAATCTCAATGATCACTGATATGGCAGCAGGGCTGAAGGTTATAAAACTGAGTTTGGAAACCAGTCTCAAATCTCAAGCATCTGATTGGCTGAAATGGCGACCAGTCGCCATTTCAGCCAATCAGATGTTTGAGATTTGAGACTGGTTTCCAAACTCAGTTTTATAACCTTCAGCCCTGATCTCCGTCTACACTGTTAGCCCATCTCATAGAGGCATGTATATGGAGGAAAGATACAATGGACTTGTTGACCCAACAACGAACATACTGGCATACGTCCTTTAGCCAGATTGCAAAGCAAATCCTGTCTTAAGGTTTGAGTAGTTTATGTCTGTCTCAGTGTCTGTCTGTCAGTTAACAAGAAATTGGAGCAAGGTTTAAGTTTTTGTGTATTGTTTTACAAACACTGAGTAACTTTACTTCCTCTCTAAATTAAACATAAAAGGTTTTCATTACTCTATACTTCAACACTTTCATGTCCCATAACTCTAGGTTAGTTAGGTATTTTCCAACATAAAATTATGCCTCTTTCTTTGCCACTGGTGAAGGGATCTCAGATAAGATACACAGGATGTGATGGATCTGGAAAGGGAGTATAAGTATCTTGCATGAGTGTGAGGTGAAGATGGAAAAATCTGTCACCGAGGGGGAACTGTTTTTGCGGGAACGAGGCTCTGCCGAGTTCCCGCAGAAACAGTTCACCCAATGTGACAGATTTTTCTATCTTTACCGAATGTCTCGTGCAAGATACTTTTTTAGCTCGACTATTCGAAGAATAGGGGAGCTATCCTACTCGCCCCGGTGTCGGCGTCGGCGTCGGCATCGGCGTCGGCGTCCGTTAAACAAAAAATGCACTTTGGTCCATTACTTGAAAACTACTTATAATATCAACTTGAAACTTGGAATATATATTCACCATTAAATTCTACATCATTACCAACAACACCCATAACTCTGCTACAAATATTTTTCAAGTTATGCCCCTTTTTCACTTAAATTTTGCGTTAAGGAAAATATGCACTTTGGTCCATAACTTATAAACTACTTGAGATATCAACTTGAAACTTGGAATATATATTCACCATCAAATTCTACATCATTACCAACAAGACCCATAACTCTGCTGTCAATATATTTCAAGTTATGCCCCTTTTTTCTTATATTTTGTGTCAAGCAAAATATGCATTTTGCCCCTAACTTTAAAACTACTTGAGATATTGCCTTGAAACTTGAAATATATTTTCACCATCAAAATCTACATCATAACCAACAAGACCCATAACCCTTCTTCCAATATTTTTCAAATTATGCCCCTTTTTCGCTTACATTTTGTGTTAAGCAAAATATACAGTCGGCCCTTAACTTCGTTATGAATGGAGGGATTTCAAAATAACTTGGCACAAATGTTCACCATGACAAGGCGGTGTGTCGCTTACAATACCCATGCCTGTAGGTCCAAGGTCAAGGTCACTGTTACTAAAAATAGAATTTTCTTGCAAAATCGTGTCCGCTCTGTAACTTTGTTATTTCTTATTGGGTTTTTAAATAACTTGGTATAATTGTTCACCATATCAAGACGGTGTGTCACGTACATGCCCAAGCCTGTAGGTCAGTGGTCAAGGTCACTGTTACTAAAAATAGAATTTTCTTGTCTAGGCTGTTACTTTGTTATGAATGGAGGGATTTCAAAATATCTTGGCACAAATGTTCACCATGACAAGGTGGTGTGTCCGCACAATACCCATGCCTGTAGATCCAAGGTCAAGGTCACTGTTACTAAAAATAGAATTTTCTTGTCCAGGCTGTAACTTTGTTATGAATGGAAGGATTTCAAAATAACTTGACACAAATGTTCACCATGACAGGGCGGTGTGTCACGTACCATGCCCATGCCTGTAGGTCAAAGGTCAAGGTCACTGTTACTAAAAATAGAATTATCTTGTCCTGGCTGTTACTTTGTTATAAATGGAGGGATTTCAAAATAACTTTGCACAAATGTTCATGAAAAGGCAGTGTGTCCGCACAATACCCAAGCCTGAAGGTCCAAGGTCAAGGTCACTGTTACTAAAAATAGAATTTTCTTGTCCAGGCTGTAACTTCATTATAAATGGAGGGATTTCAAAAAAACTTGACACAAATGTTCACCATGAAAGGGCAGTGTATCGCATATTATTCCCATCATTGCACTTGAGTGTCTGAAAATGATGCATAGCGGGGCATCCGTGTCCAGTGCACTTCATCGATAACTTTGCAAATACTTAAGGTATCAACTTCAAACTACCATTATATTTTCATTTCAGTTCTTTTTCTGTAACATTACTGAAGTGATTAATATTTGACTAAAAGTAAATGTCTCTAATAAAAAATTACTAACAAGTTTTCTAACAAATTCAGAAATATTTCATAGTTATTCCCCAACAAATTCAGAAATATTTCATAGCTATTCCCCTATTCAGTTTAATATTTATGGTACATTTAGGAATTATTTCTGTTATTTGAAAAGAATTTCTCCCGTACCATTCACTTGATAATATTTTTCCTGATTGCACATGAATGTATGGCCATAGTTGTTATTGTTTTAATCTTCAAATTGCATTTGTTTCAAATGATTCGAATAGTCGAGCATGCTGTCTCCTCTGACAGCTCTTGTCTTGCATACCTTTTACTGTTCATAACATTTGTGTACATTTAAACAGACTAAATTTTGTTTCCTTACGCTGAAATATTGACGTTAACGCAAAGCTTATTTTCTAAATGACGTCAGTAACTTGAATATATTACGTCAGATACTTGAAGACGTGACGTCACTCAAGTAGCATGCGAACGTTATTTTTTCCCTAGGGAAAAGATAAGATTTTCTTTCCCCGGTAATTCACTCCAAATACTTATCTGGTATGCAAGAAAAGGTGGTTCAACCTCCCTCAACAATGCCGCAATTTGTTACTTAAAGCCAAAATGTCATGTGAAGCAGGGTGGGGGGGGGCTCCTTCAACAGAGTGGACATCAGGACCCAAGCTCATAAAATTCAGATTGAAGACCAGTCTCAAATCTCAAGCATCTGATTGAGACCAGTTGCCATTTGAGCCAATCAGATGCTCAAGATTTGAGACTGGTCTCCTGATATAGTTTATGATCTTGGGCCCTGGTGTCCCTAACCTTTTTATCTAGCTTTCCAAAACTTCTCTTGTGAGCTTTAAAATGTCTCTTGTTTAATGATTTTGACAGTTAATATCACAAATGTTTGGAAAGGGGTGTGAAGCAGACTTTGCTTCCTTCATGACCAAGTACATGTTTTATTGTTTGTGAATGTCTCCTCTCTATGAACTTGCCAGGAAATAAAAAGATTACCAGGCTTAATATAAAATCAATGTCTTATGATATATTATTGCACTATGATGTGTTGCTGGCAGAGGAAGGATACTCTCTGTATTGTTTCATACATTAAGAAGTTTGGTCATTTTTCTGTCGCCTGCATTTAGACACATTGGAATCATGTTCTCCGAAGGCGGTGTTGTCATCATTCAGCCTAAACCCAAAACCTAATTTTGCGTATAACTTTGAAAGTACTTTAACTATTACTCTATACTCGGAATATGTCATCTGCATAATCAAAGCCTTTTTTTTTCAGAGAACAAGAATGATTTGAATATTATTGAGGTTATTGCCCTTTCAAATGACTTGAACCTGAAACTTGAAATATTTCATCAGCATCAACATAGCTATGTCCTGATCGACATATTCTTGAGTAAATCCCCATTTATATCTGAAACTAAATGTTGCCTATAACTTTAAATGTATTTTGCTTCAAACTAAAAGAATTTGTACTGGTGATACAAAACACAATGTTTATCTACATAAAAAGGAGTCATTTTGCAGGGCACTTTTTATTTTTCTAATAATTTGGGGCCCATTTTTGGCTCCATCTCAATATGAAAATAAAGAAAGATCTCCATGTTTTCTTCTTAAAATATACCTCCCAAACAAAGGCAGCTTCTATTTAAAATTAAAAAAACTCTTACAAGTAAAATAGTAGAATAGAAATGAAGAACTTAAATGTTTATCCAGAGTGTTTATTGCTGATATTCATTTACTTTTGGTGACACAACATCAGTTAATCAAAGTACTGAAAGTACAGAAAACCAGCGAAGCGATTTTGCTTATTGAGAATAACCAGTGCCATGATTCTCAAACATGTATCCATTTACGAAAAAGCAAAAAAACTTGGTTCACTCGCAAAGAACTTCCTCTTGTCTAAATGATAGTGGAAATAAGGGTTTCCATGTATTATCTGGATGAAGGCTTCTGTTAACCCTTCACTCCATAGATATACCTTCATAGCTTGTGCGAACAGTTTAGATCCATATCAGCTGGCACATCTGTGCGATCTGATTAGGATTTAAACTGTTCGCTTTTATGATCATTTTTTTTCTGAACAGTAATCACAAATTTTAGATCCAGATCAGATAGCACTATTGTGCCAGCTGATCGGGACCTGAACTGGTAACCTATGTGATGAAAGGCGTATATATTGAGTAAAGGGTTTTAAGCAAGAAATTATAATAGTGAAATCTGTGTACTGACATCCCAAAGACATAATGAACACGAAAAATGATATAAAAAGTGAGACCCCATCGATGGGAAAGATTATGCAGTTATTTGAAATAAGAAATACAGTCCACACTCGTTGTGTCAAACTCGCTTAAGTCGAAACATCGGTTATCTCGAATTAATTTCTCGGTCCCGTCAAAATTTGTTCTTTGTACATATAATATTACGCCGTTTAAGTCGAATTCGACTTAAACAATGTTTTGATAAGTCGAACTAAATTTTAAACCCGCCGGCTTAATTATCCTATGTAAAGACATCGGATAAGTCGAAGTGCGAAAATCGACGCGGTCGAACAATGCGCGCGGTATCATCAAAGTGATAGCTTGTCAGGTGGGCAAACTGTCATGATAATTTAATAATCAATAATGATTTTGTGTTTTGTAAAATGTTCACTCAATTAATGCATTTAGATATTTTAATGGCAATTAAAGACAAACAGCGATTAATTACGATAATGATGTGACCATCGTGCCCTTAAAATATGCGAGAATCCCTTTACGAAAATACATGCAAAAATGACTGATCCAAATGTAGTCAATACTCCTCAACAAAAACAAGGCACAAAAAGAACGCTCAAAGAGAAGATTATGAAACAAGGTATGCGGCAATCATGTAGGTCGAGCGCGAGAACATTGATTATTTAATTTTTTTGATGACGATGATACTTAGCCTATGTACATGTACATGTAATAAATAAAATCAATTTCATAATTTGTTTCATTGTTTTGTTTTGATATATACAAACAATGTTTGGTTTAAATATTATCAGAATGCATCGAGATGTTATGTTGGTATTTGACATACACACGCATATTCATGATAGATAAAAAGCATATACGGTATACTATATGTTCATAGGCGTCAATTCGGATGTGTCGAACTTCGGATAACTCGAATTAAAATCGACGGTCCCGGCGAGTTCGACACAACGAGTGTGGACTGTATATAATTGGACCGCATTTTAGTGCGACCCATATTCCATACCTCCGTGTCCGTTCCACGTCGGACGGACACGGAGGTATGGAATATACCCAACGATATCTTGGTGAGTGAAAAATCGCGGACACGGACAATGTTTTATCATGCACCCTAATGCTAAAGCTCCTATACCCGCCGGGGTGATATTTGTTTCGCATATCGGTTACCGACCCGATATCGCTTGCTCCGTGTTAAGTTTACCATAAAAGCCGAGGACACCTGTCGTCCAATCCGGCGAGACCTCTCGTACGTAACTCCGCCCACTTAGTGACGGAACTACTTTCCGGAAGCCATTGTAACTAATGTAAACAAATATCGATAACGAAACATTTTTCCGTATTTCACTTTATTTTATAAAATTTGAAAACAAATAACGTCGGTTTTGTCAGTTTTTTTCTTGAAAAACGTTTATTAAACACTTCTAATTTGACTTTCTCCGGTAATTCATCTGTTTTCGTCTGTTTTCAAATGCGTTATTCTTGTAAATTCGTGGCCCTTACGATTGGTGTTGTTGGCGAGATGTGGATTCATTTGTTGGCGAGATGTGGAAACTCTGTAAAAAAACGAGAAAAAAAAACACTTCGTTAAAAAAAACTTTGGCTGACTCCAAAAACACTTACATTTTGAAACATGTCTGCAAAAGCAAAAATAATTGTGACAGACAGAAGAGTGCCACACATTGCTTAAAAACTAGGTTTTGTGAAATAAAATTACTGGTCCACAATTATTTTGTGACAGAATAAAAGCGGAAGAAGAATTAAACCTCATGTTGTAAACCGTCAATAGAGAATAACAGTTTTTTTTTAAGTTTAACAGTTTTTTTCTGCACCATTTTGAGAAGGGATTGGTGAAATACTGAAACATTTTCACTGAAAATGAGAATTTCAATTTAATTAATCAAATGTTGAAAAAAAAATATTTTTAAAGAGTCTACACATTGATCACCAATCCCCCAAATTAAATTTCAGGCTTTAATGTGATTTTTTATCATAAGCAAGTAACAGATAATTTAGCTAGAATGCAGTTCACCGGTACGGTTTACATAGAGCTCGGGCAATAATATAAAAAATTTCATGCAAGCGGGGGTGTGGGGGCAGCAGCACCCATTAACCACTATATTCTGAACTAACTGTTCAATGAATAAATGAATTAAAATGGCAGCGGGGTTATGGGACGTCAACAACAAATTTTAAGTACCAGTAAACTGCAGGTGTCTCGATATTTTTTTCTTGCTCATGTTTTTGGAAAAACCATGTTTTGCAATTAGGAATGGGACTGATGGCCGTGAATGTTCTTCATGCAGGCGAAAATTATTAATGCATAGTCTGTTGCTTTTTTTAACTATGAAATCTTTCCAAAAATCTTGAGCTATGATTTATCTTATAAATGTTACAAAGATGACAATTTGGAGCAAGTGTTTATTAAAATAAAGTTTCTTCACAATATTTTATAAAATTTATGCACAACATTTACTAATTATTTAGCCTACTATTTCAGTGTTGACTTTCAAACCTAAAGTAGGAAGTGTTTTTCAATAATTTAAATTTCTGTCATAGTATATAAACATGCATTTATAATTATGATGTTGTAAAATAAAACTCTGGTTTTAAATTTTTACCTTTTTTTGTCTTTCACAACTCCAGTACAGTCAGTACCCCTAGTAAATTCGGCATGACAGAGACTTCCATTCATAGGGTTGGAAAATCATGGTGGGACCAACCTACAAAATGATATAAACCATGTTAAAACACATCGCAGGTACAGGGTTTTGAGGCAAAACTCATAAAAATTATACAAAATTATGGTTAATAGTCAATTTTTAATTAACCTTTAACTCCAAATATACACATTTTGATGCATGTGACTCCAGTGTAGAACCAGATCAACTGGCATTATCCTTGATTTCTGATCTCGATTCGCATCAGTTGCATCTTGGTCAGAAATAACCTAACGAATATAAAAGCGAACAGCAGATCTGGATCTACAATATTCACCCACGCAATAAAGATATTTACATAATCAAATATTGGACAAGCGCTTTCTGGCTTTTTTGAGAAAAAAGACCCTTTCCTAAATTGGGAAACTCATGTCAAGAATCATTCAAATTAGGTAAAAAATGTAAAACAACTGTAAAATGATTGATAAATCCTGTCTCATACTGTCCTAAAACATGTGTTTTTGACTCACACTAAGCATCCGAATTTCCTGCACCTGTTCAGCATCAAAAATTGTATCTTACAATAGGATTTTTTTTTAATTGGGAGAAAAATCAAAATTTGCATTGGGAATGCATCAGACCCATGGTAAGCACAGCAAAAGGCCTGTGGAATGGAATCACTCATATAACCCAACTAAAATTGAAGATTTTTCTTTGTAACTTTTGTATAAATTTGCACTTCTGATTTCAAAATGTGTTTATTTAACTGATAAAATTGTCCTGTCAATGGATTGTTGGGTGAACAGGTGAATAAGTACCATGAAAATGAACAATTTTAAACACTGTCAAATTTACATTTTAAATTAAAAATTACCTTAATAATACATTTGAGATATCATCCTTCATCACTGAACAGGTCAAGTGTTGACTGATCTCAGTTACTGTAGTGGGTCTGCTGTAGACCCTGTTCTTTTGAAGACCAGCATAGATCAATCTGATGAAACAAGTGATGTTTGCTATCATGGCCCCTCTTTAGTCTGATGGTTATTCAAATTCGTTGCTGCATTGACGCCTCATGTTATTAAATATGTCTCATTGGCATTTCCTTGTTGTCAACTTGTTGATCAATGTCAAAAATTATAACGATGACACAAATCACTGAACTGGATTCCGGAAACATAGCGATGCTTCACTTTTCTGTTGCCACTTTATTTTGTTATAAATCCGATTTCTGATTAAAACAGTTGTTTCTCGACATAGTTTCCACGAACAATTGTTAATTTATCAAATCACACCGAAGTAAACACACGTTTTTGTCAGAAAAAAATGGCGTCCACGATCTCGCTAAAAAAATTTGACTGATCGTATTCCTGAACAATAAACGTTCGTTTCAGCTTATTTTACTTCGTTTTTTTTAAATTTGGATAAGAAATGGGTAGTTTATCGCTTCAAAATGTACTAATTTCTCAAAATTTTATGTAAAACATAACAAAAGGGGCCGTTATAAAGGAGAACTATTTATCGGCGCGTAAGAAATACCGCGCGCGTTGTTAACGTTTGTTATTGAAAAAAATCACGGTGATAAAACCTTTCATATTGAATTTAGCATACACAAAATCACAGCGGTAAACCTATTCCAGGTGAATTTAGCATACAGTAGAAAAACATCGATATTTTAGTGGTAAGTGCATGATAAATAGAATAACAGGTTACTGTCTTGCGATATAAGTGTTATCAGGCTCGGCCGATATGGGAGCGGAGGAGCTCGGCAGAGCCTCGCCCCTCCGCTCCCCATATCGGCCTCACCTGATAACACTTATATCGCAAGACAGTAACCTGTTATTCTCTATTGACCATTGTTGCACCGCACCGATCAAGTCCTAGAAATATGAACCGCACCGATTGTCGTTCAGATGAATTTGACCATTGATGCACCGCACAGGTTTTATCCTATCAACATGACGTAGTTAATACCAACTTTAACATGTAACAGGAAACTTGGGGACTACTTTACTTACTCTGATTTCTCTGAAATGCGTAAATCGCCGTTTGCCAGTTGGTTTGATACCGATTTCAGAATTGTGATTAGTAAAACCAGCTTCGCTGGTTAAAAAGCAATTTATGGAAATGGAATATAATTTTTTCATGCAATTTTTCCAGTTGGGCGAATTGTTGTTTGAATTTATAAATTTTGCTTTTACTATGTTTAAATTTCCAAATTCAAAATTACAGAAGCTCTTTTGTGATAAGCCCATGTGGCTTGAACATCTGTGAATATGATAAGTTTTGAGACTTTCATATATGGCGTAGTCTGTTGGAACAGAGATTTTGATGAAGTTATGGTGTGACACATGATGCATTTGGGTTTACATTTTGAAAAAATCTTGATGTGTGAAATACTTAAAATATCACATTTTGATATCAAGGTGTCCGATTTAGATTTCTATATCCATGTATTAAACCAGTTATATCAGTGTTACACTGATGAATTAAAATTAATAAATTCACAGTTACCGAAATGTTTAAATTTCTCCCATCATTTTAAATCGTCATGGATTAAACATGGATTGTATCTTGTAGGGCACGAAAGAGGTGGGCTAGATGGCAGTAGAAATTAATATTCTCAGTTTTATATAATTTCTCATTATCCATGACACTGTGTGCACCTGCTATATACAAATGGTGCAGTTTTTTGTCTTTATTTTATTTGATGCATGTAAGTTTCTTATCAGTATTTTGAAATACTAATAATGAATTGGCAGCCAATGATAAATGTTAAATTAATATCTTTTGATTTTTGTGTTGACCTCCCTACAACACTGAGTATAGCAGAGATGTGAATGTAATGCAGACTATTCCATTACTGAGTCATATTATGGCTTACATTCCATTTGTGACCATTGTAGTGACAGATCTGTGCTGTCTGATCAGGATCTACACTGTTTGCTCATACAGTCAACCTTTTCCTTCAAATACACACCTTTATGGCATGGGCGAACAGTGTAGATCTACATCAGCCAGCACATCCATGCCGTCTGATCAAGATCTGCACTGTTTGCTTTTATATGGAGTGAAGGGTTAAAATTTTGTGTAGACACCTGTGAACAATGAATGGACTGTCTTAATTTGATAGAAAGGCAAGTCTGGGCTTTAACCCTCTACTCCATATGTCTTTAAGCTATAAGCTTTTTATCTCATATGGGACCAGTGTAGATTCAGACCAGCCAGCACATCCGTGCTGTCTGATCAGGATATGCACTGTTTTGGTTATAAATAACCTAATAAATCAAAAAGTGAACAGTGCAGATCCTGATCATACAGCACAGAAGAGCTGGCTGATCTGGGCCCAAGATCATAAAACTAAGATTGGAGACCAGTCTCAAATCACAATAATCTGATTGGCTAAAATGGCAACCAGTCACCATTTCAGCCAATCAGATGCTTGAGACTTGTCTCCAGATTTAGTTTGATGATCTTGGGCCCTGGACCTACACTGTTCGCCCATGCCATATAACCATATATGGAGGATAGGGTTAAGGTTTGAGATACCTACATTTATCTCTGCTATAGAAACATTGAAGTCTGTCATGCCAGGAGTCTGAATGTCTGTATAAGGGTAATAAAATACAAATAGAAGAAGAAACTCAATTTATTAATCCTTCCATGTGATGGTTTTTAAGGAAGTCATTTTCTTCCTATAGCTCTAAATACATTAGAACAGAATTAACTTTAAAAGCTCTGTCACATAAGTTAAAGAATTACAGGGTGAAAATCATAAACCACTGATTTAGTTTGTTTTACAAGAATTTTTAGCAAACCCTCATTACTTCGAAATATAGGGTGCTCACATCCAAGAATATTTTAAAATAATAAGATTTAGAAAACCTTATATTTAATTGGGAACATGATTATGTAGTTTTGGGTAAAACATTGCTTTTGTGTGTTCTTGAAATTGTCAAATTAAACTTTCTTAACCCTTCACTCTATATAATGGTTTAATAGCATGTGTGAACAGTGTAGATCCAGGCATCCAGCACATTTATCCCATCTGATCAGGGTCTACATCGTTTACTTTTCGGTCAGAAACCTAATGAATCTAAAAGCCAGGTGTAGATCCTGATCAGACATCACAGTATCATCCCTAGCCTGAGACATTCTTCAGACTTTTTAACTGACCAGCTGGTCTAGCTGAGCTCAGAGTTACTTTAAATAATAATAATAATAATAATAATAATAATAATAATAATAATAAAATAATTATAATAATAGTAATAAAATAAGGGTTTGTCCCAGACTCCCCATAGTTAGTGTAGATTGTTAATTGTTTAGGGTTGACAGATTTGGATTTCTTTAATTGTTTTTCTTTCAACTTCAGTTTAACTGAATGCATTTATTAACATGATCCTATAAAATGTCATAGTATTACTCTGCAGTGCATAACACGCAATTTGTGATTGTTTCATTGAAATTTAACTTAAAAACCAAGCTTTAGTTTCTTAAATCAAATATAAAGAAACATTCTGAAACCTGAGGTTTCAATGAAAAAAAAGCATCATGGCTTGTCAGATTACAACTTAGCGCAGCAAAATTATAGAACATGACATTGTGATATTGAATGTTATGAATGGAATTGAAGTTTATTTTAAGGTTGAATTAGTGAAAAGAAAACAACAGATCAGCCTTCATATGAATATATAATGAGTAACTCATGAACATGTTCTGTTTATTTCATATGAAAAAGGAATAAATAGGTCATAAATATTATGGAGTTTACCAAATTTATTTGTTTTTACTGGGTAGCCCTGCATTCCTGGAAACCTGTAAAAGTCCTTTAATTTTGAAAATAAAAATTATGCTCAAGGCCTTAACAAGTCATTGGTTTCCACTAAAAATGTTCAAACTTTGAAGAAGCCCTTCAATTTTCCCTTGCAAATTTGTATCATCTTTTAAAGGGGTAAAGCCTAAATGGTGTCTGAAATACTTTAAGCCAGGAATTTCATGACTGTTTTTCAATATGGTATTTAAAGACATCAAACTTTGCTAGTAATAATTGGATATTTTCACATGGTGAGCCATTAAATTTAATTATTTTATTTAATGACATATTCGATTCTTATCTTTGATGCTAACATTTGACTTCCAGCTTTCTAGCTATCAGAACAAAAATACCTGGTATCAAAAACCAACATCTGCTGGGCATATGCTCCAAAAAAGCATGTTTTCACTACAAAATGTCCAAATGGATTATTTTAGTTTTCTGGAAAAATGTTGTGCTTGAGAAAATGTTCTGCCACCATAAACATGAAGGTTTCTCTCTTGAAATGAGGGAGACCTGGCTGATGTGAGTTAAGTATCTACATGCACATTTAACCCTTTTTTGTATAGATACACCTTTATTGCTAGGGTGAGCAGTTTAGATCCAGATCAGCCGGCACATCCGTGCTGTCTGATCAGGATCTTAACTGTTCGCTTTTTGATTGATTAGGTTATTTCTGACCAGAATGCGACCAGTGCAGATCCAGATCAGATCAGACGGCATGGATGTGATGACTGATCTGGATCTTCACTGGTAGCACACACGTAAAAATGCGTATACGAGGGTTGATAAAAAATAAACCAGATTATTTAAATAGCAAGTAGAATATTTCATCAGAATAAATAAAAATACATATAACAGTTTGCTGAATCAATCTGCTACAGAATACAGAAAACAGTTCTCAAAAACATTTACAAACAATATAAATAGAGAGATTTGCGTGAGCATATGTCTGGTGTCACGGCGCACGGTAAGACGACACTGGTGACGTCGTTGACGTTGCGCGTTATTACAGCGTCTCGACTGTGACCGGGTTTCTTGGTCATAGAACCATAGCCAGGTTTTGTCCGTCGTTATGTTGTGACTGAGGAAGTCCTTGGTTCACTCTACGAAGGAAGGCTGGTGAATCCTACATGCCACGGACCATCTCCGTGTCTTTCAAGAGATGCGGGACCCAGCGCGCATGCACCTAGTGTTAGTAATCAGGTATGGTTAAACTTAAAAAAATGCATTTCCGTTTTCGAAACATAAAAAAAAATAATATTCAGATAAAAAATAAAAATTCACCATAAACTAAATTGTTAAAACATGTATTTTTCATTATTATATGCATATTTTGCAAGGTTTGGAACGTAGATCGTCGATATCCTAAGTTTCAATTATTCAAGACATAGTGTAATTGAAAACAAAAAATTAAAGTGTTATAATAAAAAAAATCTTATCGTTCACATTTTCAAATCCCATGTAAGAATAGTCTGCATGGTCCCGTAGCTTACATCGAATTTTGCCATCAACGCCCTAACCGTTAAACGCCTGTCGTTTTCCAACGCATTCGCCATTTACGTCACTTACGTCGTTGTTTCTTCTTTCTTCCTCTTCCTTCTTTGTCGGTGATGCCTTCTCTAAAATATTTGTGCCAATAAAAAAACCATGTTTGGCTTACTGCATGCTTCCCATGCATAGCTGCACTTTTTTCAAAAGTTTTAGACGAAGTTTCGCCTTGCTGCTGGCAAAAATTATTTATTGCCCGTATTTCAAGTTTTTCTGTTGACGCCTTTTGTAACGCAATTTGCATTCAGCGTACGATATTAAAAATCTGATTGCTACCATATGCGTTTATGCAATTACGTCATATTTTGGGATAACGTCAAAAAATAACGGCACGACATTTTCGTGGATTCTTACATATAAAACATGATTGGAAACAACAATAAACAATTTTAAACATCGGACGTAACCGAAAAATGATGCTCTGCGCCGTGATGTCGTTAGCATGGTTTCTTAATTCGTGATTATGAATAGAAGTATGTGTGTTTTTTTTTCAAATAAAAAGTTGGATCAACTGCATTTAAATTGGGATTTCGATTGGTGTAAAGATTTGATTGTTTGAAAGGAAACTTTTTATTTGAGAGCAAAAATCCGGTTTATTTTTTATCAACCCTCGTATATCAAGGAAAGGGTTAAATGTCTTTGATAATTCTGATGACTGGAAATGAAGGACCCATCTAACACAATGCTTCTCTGACTTCAAACAAGTTGTTTGTGTCTCCCAAAAGTGTGAACCTATCAGCAATCTCAGGAAAAGTGAAAGTGCCCATCCTCCATTCAGCATTTTCCCAGTTACAGCAGTACTTCATAAGGCCTTTCATGTCTTATATTATTGAATGTAGTTTGTATTTATTGAAGTGTCATCACTGTTTAAAGGTGCACTTAAGCCTTATAATGAGACACCTTTGTCATGACCATCCTTACTTCCTGATTCCAGTTTTGTGTGCCAGGCACGCTACAGGCAGGTGATAGGTAACCATCCTTTAAGTTATTTTATCAATTAACCAACAGAGAGGCAATTCCTTTCTATATTGAAACAGGTTTAATTATGAAATAACACAGATCTCTTCTGATTTTGAAAACATTTTTGAGGCAAAGGAAAAACTGATGTCCTTGGTTTTACTGTAGTTGTGTTTGATGTCTGAATTCCAGGCCTCCAAGAAAGGGATCAAGTTCATGAAGCTCATCTTGTGCAGTAAAAGCTTGCTAATCAAATTAAGAATAAAGCTCTTTGATATAAACAACTTTAAAGGATTAGTGGAAACAAATAACAGGACTTGGGTTTAAACTGTGAAGTTAGTTCCTCAATATAAAATTAGATAAATAATTAATTATATATGCAAAGCGGTACAAGTAATTTCAAATCATATAATGTGAATGATCATGATCCAGGAAGAGGAAATTGATTTGCTAGAGGTTTTCCTAACTTTGGCATTTATAAAAGCTGCCTGAAGCTACAAAGATGGTATGGACTTTATGATCAAAACATCAGTAGTAATGAAATTGTCAGTTACAAAATGGCCACTTTTGGACATGTTTATGTCCCTGATCCTTGATGGATGGTACTTATAATGATTCCTTCCTTCCTTCTGTCTGTTCTTCATAAATCTGCTTTCCAGAGCATATCCTAGGGATTACAACCAAACTTCACACAATGTATTCACCTTAGGAAGAGAGTGGCTTCCCAAAACCAGAGACCAATCTTTATGATAATGATTCTTGACAGCATTCAGATGATGTTCTTGATACTTCTACTTTCAGGATTGAGATAATGATTCTTGATACCTTAACAATGAGGATGATTCTTGATACCTTAAAATTGAGGATGATTCTTGACACCTTAACATTGAGGATGATTCTTGACACCTTAACATTGAGGATGATTCTTGACACCTTAACATTGAGGATGATTCTTGACACCTTAACATTGAGGATGATTCTTGATACCTTAACATTGAGAATGATTCTTGACACCTTAACATTGGGGATGATTCTTGATACCGTAACATTGAGGATGATTCTTGATACCTTAACATTGAGGATGATTCTTGACACCTTAACATTGAGAATGATTCTTGACACCTTAACATTGAGGATGATTCTTGACACCTTAACATTGAGGATGATTCTTGACACCTTAACTTTGAGGATGATTCTTGATACCGTAACATTGAGGATGATTCTTGATACCTTAACATTGAGGATGATTCTTGACACCTTAACATTGAGAATGATTCTTGACACTTTAACATTGAGGATGATTCTTGATACTTTAACATTGAGAATGATTCTTGACACCTTAACATTGAGGATGATTCTTGACACCTTAACATTGAGGATGATTCTTGATACCGTAACATTGAGGATGATTCTTGACACCTTAACATTGAGGATGATTCTTGATACCTCAGCATTAAGATAACGGTTCTTGACACTTCAGCAATGAGAGAATGATTCTTTATAACTCAGCATTGACATAATGTTTCTTGATAATCTCAGCATTGACATAATGTTTCTTGATAATCTCAGCATTGACATAATGATCTTGATACCTTAGCACTAAGATAATGATTATTGAAACCTTATCATTAAGATAATGATTTTTAATGCCTCAACATTGGGATACACTTTAACATTTAAGTAATCATTCTTGGTACTTCAGCATAAGGATAATGATTCTTGATACCTCAGCATTGAGCTAATGAGTCTTGAAACTAAAGCATTGAGATAATGATTCTTGTTACCTCAGCATTGAGCTAATGAGCCTTGATACTAAAGCATTGAGATAATGATTCTTGATACCTTAATATTAAGGGTAATGATTCTTGATACTTAAACATTAGGATAATGATTCTTGATATCTCAACATTGAGATTATGAGTCTTCATACTTCAACATTAAGATAATGATTCTTGATAGATAGGTTGGCATTGAGGTAATACCTCTTGATACTTGAGCACTGAAATATTGATTCTTGATACATTAGCATTGAGGGAATGATTCTTGATACCTCAGCATTGAGATGATGATTCTTCATACTGCGGCATTGATATTATGATTCTTGATACCTCAGCAATGAGATAATGATCCTTGATACCTCAGCATTGAGATAATGATTCTTGATACCTCAGCATTGAGATGATGATTATTGATACCTCAGCATTGAGATGATGATTCTTGATACCTCAGCATTGAGGGAATGATTCTTGATACCTCAGCATTGATATTATGATTCTTGATACCTCAGCATTGAGATAATGATTCTTGATACCTCAGCATTGAGATGATAATTCTTGATACCTCAGCATTGAGATCAGCATTGAGATAATGATTCTTGATACCTCAGCATTTAGTTAATTGAAACAAACTCTGATACATGAAGTTATATTTGGCAATGTGAAGCACTAGTTTGACTGACAATGAGGTATCAATTTATATATTAATGTATACTTAAGGACTTTGAAAACGCACCCTTGGGATAAGTGTATATAAACATAGAAGACGCCTTTTATATCAAACATATTATATAGCTGTGTAAAGTACAACTCATTGCCGTCATTTTGATACCAAAATATTTAAAATTGGTTCATTGATAATAAAAATATCGCGTGTTCAAGACAGTAACCCTGAAATCAAAAGTAACACTTTAGCCAATACAAGCGTTCGTTTTCAATGATATGCCTTTAATTGTAATGCAAGCTCTATAGGCGTGAAGTGTTACTTTTGATTTTAGGGTTACTGTCTTTAACTCGCAATATCTTTTGTATAAATAGACCAATCTTAAATATTTTACTATCAAACTGACGGCAATGAATTGTACTTTACAAAGGTATGTGAAACATTTCATTTCAAAGGCCTTTTCCAAGTTAAAATACACTTATCCCAAGGGTGCGTTTTCAAAGTCCTTAAGTATATATTGACAAGTGGCTGTTGGAATAATCTTTTTTCACACAATTAAACTTAACTTTAGTTTGGAGACATTATTTTCTTTGACCAGTGGAATGAAGACAGTAAATTTAGTGCAATCTTAAGAAATTGTGTGGAAGAATTCATTGACATCATTAAGTTTTTATGGGATTGGTAAACTAATTACTTATATTTCCCATGTCTTTCTTAATGATTGCTTTGCTGTTTTATTTATTAAGTTAGTCTTATAGATGTCTGCCATTACACTAGTAATAGGAGAACAAGCCGAGTTATTTAGATAATCAAGATCCTTGAAAAATGGATCTCAGAATAAATGCCACAGAGCTCCAGCTGACAAATTATTATTCATGATTTGTTTCTTTTGTAAAAAAATCCCTTGTGAAATGAAAAAAAAAACAACTCTGAAATACATCCCTGGAAAAATGCCAGGTATAAAGAAAAACCTTGGATATGGAATAAAGAAAAACCTTGGCCATTATATGTATCTGCAAAACTTGCTGAGTAATGTCGCTGTCTAACTTTAAGTTCAGGGTATGCCCAATCCACTTCCACCATTAACAAAGTATTGAATGCCAAACCAAAGAAGTGTTTAACAGAATCTAAAGTTAATCGTTCATATGAACATGTTTTCTGCTATAACTTCTGAAATTATTGTTTTGAGTTTTATGTTATATTGTTTATAATAAAATTTCTTTCCACTGTTGATAATCTCATGGGATTTTATTGGAGATTATACTAGCACCCTATTAAGCATGAAAAATAACATCTGTTTTGCTAAATCTTCTTCACTTCTTTTTGACAAACAAAAAATTGCACAGCATGACGAAATGTTGATTTTTTACATACTTTGTGATAACATTAATCACTGCAATTACAACTGTCGCATGGTGCATGTGGCATGGAAAGCAGATTTTAACTTGCAGAGAAGTGGGTGTCAGACCTATAATGTTGCACTGGACATTCCCTCCAGTGACACACCTGTGCCACCTTTGTTTATAAGGTCAAGTTGGAATCAAGGAAAGGCCGAGTTAGGGCTTTTCGCAGGGCCCTACTGCCATTTCACTCTGTTCCGCGTGAGGAGCAAAATCCTGTTGTTGATTCTTAATGCAAGATTAGAACCAGACAACAGCATTAGGATGGTAAGAACAAGACTGAGTCAGATACATGGGCCCAAGATCATAAAACTAATCAGGAGACCAGGCTACAATTTCAAGCATCTGATTGGCTATCAGGTGACCCGTCTACAATTTCAAGCATCTGATTGGCTATCAGGAGACCCGTCTACAATTTCAAGCATCTGATTGGCTATCAGAAGACCAGTCTACAATTTCAAGCATCTGATTGGCTGCATAAAATAATGACTGGTCCTTTATTTTTATATTTTTTCCCTTAATTTTAAGTTCTATTTTTATCATTTCATCTCAAGTCATCAGAATGTGTTTCCTATAATGTCATGAATTTTACATATTCATGTCCTATTTCAAATATTATATTTATTTTTATTATTATTATTTATTTATTATTATTATTATTATTATTTATTACTCCTTTATCAAATATTATATTTAGGACATTAGACAACTAACTGGAAAACAATCTTTTGAGTGAGATAAATGCATGTGCATTTTTTGATTGCGTGACTGTTTCCTGCCTTGTCTAACATTGGTCTCCATTAGTAAAAAAATATGTGATGAAAATTTACCTTCTTGATGTCATTTTTCAGGAAGAAATGTAACTTGTCGATGCCACTGGAAAATCTCAGATAGCCCTTTACTCCATAGATACGGCTCTTGTTGCTTGGGGGAACAGTTTAGATCCAGATCAGTCAGCAGACATGTGCCATATGGTCAGGATTTATACTGGACCTCTTTTTTTTTTATTGATTTGGTTATTTCTGACCAAAAGGTAAATTTTTAGGTCCAGTTCAGATAAAACAGTTGTGGCAGCTGATCTGGATCTACAATGGTCATACACACATAAAGAGGTGTATATAAGGAGGAAAGGGACAAAATCTTGTAAAATTTACATCAGTGGGAAGAGAATTAAATTCAAAACATACATTACAAAAACACAAAACGGAATTCAGACAGGTAAAAGTTATAACAGAAAACATTTAGTCAGGGTTCTTGTGACTTCTTGTCCGTAAATTGCCATAATAATAGTGGCTATCTATGAAGACCTGTATCTGTGAATTTTTAGCTCACCTGAGCTGGCTCAGGGTGAGCTATTAGGATCGATGAATGTCCGTCGGACGTCGTCCGTCCACACTTAGTTCGTTAACACTCTAGTGGTCACATTTTTGCTCCGATTGTCATGAAACTTGGTCAGGATGTTTGTGCCAATGATTTCTTGGACGAGTTCGAATATGGGTCATCTGGGTCCAAAAACTAGGTCACTGTTATTAAAAATAGAATTTTCTTGTTAACACTCTAGGGGTCACATTTTTGCTCCGATTGTCATGAAACTTGGTCAGGATGTTTGTCCCAACGATTTCTTGGACAAGTTCGGATATGGGTCATCTGGGTCCAAAAACTAGGTCAGTGTTACTAAAAATAGAATTTTCTTGTTAACACTCTAGCGGTCACATTTTTGCTCCGATTGTCATGAAACTTGGTCAGGATGTTTGTCCCAATGATATCTCGGACGACTTCGAATATGGGTCATCTGGGTCCAAAAACTAGGTCACTGTTACTAAAAATAGAATTTTCTTGTTAACACTCTAGCGATCGCTTTTTTGCTCCGATTGTCATGAAACTTGGTCAGGATGTTTGTCCCAATGATTTCTTGGACGAGATTGAATATGGGTCATCTGGGTCCAAAAACTAGGTCACTGTTACTAAAAATAGAATTATATTGTAAACACTCTAGCGGTCACATTTTTGCTCCGATTGTCATGAAACTTGGTCAGGATGTTTGTCCCAATGATATCTCGGACGACTTCGAATATGGGTCATCTGGGTCTTGGTCACTGTTACTAAAAAGAACTTTGTTGTACTCAGGTGAGAGATTAAGGGCCATCATGGCCCTCTTGTTCATATAAATCTCAATATTTTGACAAGATTCTGAGTTCTATTTTGAAAATGTGATCAAATTTATTCATTAAAATACTCTTCAAGGTATTGCGCCTGTAGAATTGCTTTGCCATAGACAAAAAAGAAAAATATAAAAATCTCTCAAACAGCACAGTGCAGTTCCATCAAACTATGCACAAACCAAATTGTTATTAATATATATTTAATTTACATACACTAAGAAAAGTTAGAACAATAAGGAAAATAGTTAGACCCCCAAAACCCCTAAAATTTTATTTGCAATATATCACAAAAATGAAGCAACACCAAACATAAATTTAAATGTCTTGATGAGTAATGAGTTACTGACAGTGAAACCTAAGGTCCTTTGGTCTAACAAATGTATACAATGTGGGTTGTTCCCTTTTCATCTATTTAAATATCACAGTAGCGTTGTTTGTGCCGTGTGGCGGCTGTAAAAAGTCTCCCCGTACATTCAATCAGTGCTGTCATCAGTTACGTCCTTTGAAGGTCGTTGAGCACGATTCTTATGTACTATGTTTATAGTACTTCTAAAATTACTTTTGTTAATATTTCGGCCAGTTTATAGATAGGTGGTTTCAATAACCCAGCCAATATAGATTTGGATATTGTCCAATCACCCCCAAGGATATACTTCTTGCTTTTTAAATTTTGCCTTTGGTGTCGTCTGTCACAGATATGCAGGATATATATTCTAAGATCCCCTGTCAAAATTCTATTCTGTTTAGTTCCGCCCATTGTTTTCTCGTTTAGGCCAAACCCATTTTTTTATCTGGGGACCATACACCGCTAAACATGGAATGGTATTAATCTAAAAATACCTCATTGAAGGTTCCATGTTCACCGCCATATGCATACCATGGATTGTGATGGATCAAAATTGTACTATTTAATTGTGTAATTACTGAGTTGCCCTCAATCCGGGGCTAGGCGGCGTGGGTAGTAATATGCATTCCCATAACTGCCCATGAACAGGCTCAATCAAACCGAAACCTGCAGTATTTTCATATTTGTCGTGTTCGGTGCCTTTCAAAGTTCCCTTTTCATCAACTGTAAAAATGTGTTTTATCTTCAATTTCCTGGTCGCGAAAATGGATGACATAAAAAATAAAAATGTTGATTTCTCTTTTCAGAATATAAGTTCTTTTCAAGGACCTTAGATAAGAACATTGTTGTCAGTATCATTTCACACATGTTGACATTTAAATTGTTGTTTTGTATTGCTTCCTTTTTGTGATAAATTGCATATAGAATTTTAGGGATTTGTTAGGTCTGACTATTTTTCTCTACGGTTCTAACTTTTCTTAACGTAAGCAAAATAATCATTAACTGATAGCATTCATTTGTGCAAAGTTTGATGGAAGTGCATTGTGCCATTTGAGAGATTTTTTTTTTTTTGTCTATGGCAAAACAATGGCAAAAGGTGCAATACCTTAAGTTGATAAAATGGCACATTCCACCAATAAACCATAATTATGGAATTTACTTAAACTTACTATTTTTAAAGTTGTAACCAGTGATAGTGGAGTGTGATCATCAACTGATTATATAATTCAGTATCTATAAGACTGTAACTTTCCAAGGAACCAAATTTAATGTTTGATAAAATCTGTTTTAGTTCACATCCATAGCATGTGTAGATAGTTCAAGCTGCCTAGACTGACTAAATATGTTATGTTCCAATTAATTTAATGACTTGTTGTTATGTAATTAAAGATAATGTATAATTTGTTTTAATCAACCTTGAAAGCAGAACTGTGCAGCTGAAGGCATTTGATTTACCCATTCCTCCATATATTCATGTTTTTATGTGTGTGCCACAAGACTGTAGATCAAGATCAGCCAGCAAATCTGTGCTGTCTGATCAGGATCTGCACTGTTCGCTTTTTGGTCAGAAATAACCTAATATATCAAAAGTGAACAGTATGGATCCTGATCAGTCAGCACAGATGTTACGAAAATCCTATTTTACTTCTTCCTTTCTTTGGAAAAACTTCAGCCTACTCTGACAACCTACATTGTAAGCCAATCCCTGGACTGCTATGAACATTAATTGCACTGGCTCAAATTTAGTGGGAAGAACATTATGCAATGGCAACCCTAGGTTTGACTTGGCCTTGAGTTTACATTTCAGTTCATTTTGTCCTAGTTAGTTTATTATGGCTATAAGACTGGTGGTAGTACAAAACTACTCTACTATTTACATGTTGTGGTTAACCAGATAGTGTCTAATTGTTAACAAATAACTTCCAGGCTACTGACTCTTTTAGTGTTGACTAATTGCAGTAGAATAAATCAGTGATTTGGAATAATTTTTAGTACCAGATGCCATGATCGCTTCAGTGGCAATCAAAAGGAAACACGGAGGGAAATCTGACAATTACTGTAGTTAGACCAGAGTTACTCTAAGGAATAATACAATCGTTGTAGGATAATATAATCCTTGTTTTATTGTTTTATATCCTTTCACAACGGAGTAAAGAAAGGTTAACTTCATAATTTAATAATGTGTTGAATATATTATAATTTGTTTGCTTAAGTCTTTGTCAGTAGCATTAAATATTTAAATAAATACTAAAAAAAGGGAAATAGAGAATTACATAAGTTATGATATAGACCCTTTTAATAATGTGTTGAATATTTCAATTTGTTTAGATGTTTGTGAGTTGCATTAAAGAAAAAGACAAGAACAGAAAAATAGACACAAATAAGTTATTCCCTAGACTATAATAGAAGATTTGTTTATCTGCTGGTGTTTCTCATGCTATAGTATTATTGGTAAGTTACATTGTCTGGAACCTTGTAACTGATCAGATTTATATGTTTTGTCAATAGCAGATCTAGGAGGTATTGATAGATTTTGACATTCTTGTCAGCGAGAGAACTTTCTGATCACCGATACTCCATTGAGCTCAGCACTCAACGATTAACTAAAAGTTTTAACACAGTACACAAGTTGTGGTGTTTTTATTTGTGAAAGTAACTTTTTATCAGATTGGAAAATTCTTTAAAATGGTCTTGGATAAAATTTGAAAAAAGACACAAAAGGTGAGTGCTTAAATGTTATTTTTGTTGTATAATTTATAACGAGTTTAGGAAATGAAAGAGGCCTATTTTGCCAGGAGGCAAATAAAATGTGTTAATGTTTTAGGGGAATTTTATTTCGTTTGATTTAATTTGTAATAAACAATATGATCAAATTAGCATTAAGTGAGGAAGTTCTCCATCTAAGATACAGTTGTTGATAAATATTTAAATCTGACTCAAGTTAGTGTGAAATAAACATTGGACAGTTTTAAGTCATAGAAATTCGTGATTATATTACAATAGAAAAAGATAATATTTAAAAAGTGTGCACAAAATTTAATAACATTACTGTACCAGATGTCTTGTTATTTATTTAATTGTTATATTTCCACATACGGTTCAATTCAGCAAACTCTGAATTAGAAAAGGTGAGTTTTTAATTAACCCTTTCCTCCATAAATATACATTTTTACATTATGTGCAACCAGTGTAAATCCAGATTCAGATTGATTCACTCACTAGGCCCCTGGTTCAGTTCTTTGGAAGAGAAGCGATAATTTAGTTTTTGGTAATAAAATATGTTAAATACAGCAAATAGATATATGTCGCCTGATGCATATTTATTTTTAATTACTAGAAATTTATTACAAATAAAGTTCAGTGACAGTTACTACATCTCACTGTATTTTTATAATGTGACCAAAAATCTTTTATCGACTCCATTTATCTTTTTTAAAGATAACTCTAATGTTTGAAAACTCCTTCATAAAATTTATAAAATAGGAAGTCAAAATTTTATGTGATTTTTGGAATAGATTCTGCCATTGTGGAAAAATTATATTCTATTTTACGGCCTGTTTACAGTGAAGTTCCCAATAATGAAAATAACATTATAACCCATAACTCAATGGGATCTGGCTGTTATCAACTGATGAATAGTGTAGATCCAGATCAGCTGGCACCTCTATACTGTCTGATCAGGTTGAACACTGTTGACTTTTTGACCAAGAAGACAGGTTATTTCTGACCAAGAAGCCAACAGTGTAGATCCAGATCAGATTGCATGGATGTGCCAGCTGATCTGGATCTACACACTCTCTCTCTCTCTCTCTCTCATATAATATTTATGCATGTATAGTAGTAATTTTAGTAATTAATACAATTAACAGACATGGTTTACAGTATTGTGCTTGTTTCAGCTCTGACAGGTTTATTATAAAGTTAATTATGGAAGTGATTTATCTGACTATATAATATACCATTAATAAAAATGTTGTTTATGATGATCACAATCATCATTGCATATACCGGTATGCTTTATATAGAAGTGGTCAGTCACTATCAACCAATGAAAAAATTACCTTATATGGTAATTCCTTTCTCTATCTCACAACTTAAGGCCAGCATCTGTAGGAGAGTCGGCTGTTGGTTAGGTAGGCTGCACATGGAGCACAACGCAGCTCAGGGAGCAGTAGCCAGCTTAAGGAGTCCTTCTAAGAGAGCAGCATGAACCTCTGCAATCGGTAGGCAGCTCTGTGTGCGGAAGGCACCTCTTAAAGCAGTAGGCACCTCCAGGAGAGGTAGGCACCTCTAGGAGTGTAAGGCACCTCTGAGAGCGGTAAGCACAAATGGCAGCGTAAGGCAGATCAGGGAATGGTTAAGCACACATCAAGGAAAAACAAGGCTGCTCTGGGAGTGGTATGCTCTTATGGGAGGGGCAGTTCAGGGAGCTGTAGGCAGCTTAGGAAGTGGTAGGCACTTCTGATCAGGATCTAAACTGTTAACATTTAGATTTAGCAGGTTATTTCTGACCAAGAGTGTAGATCCAGATCATATGGCATGGAAGTGCTGGCTGATCTTGATCTGCACTGATTGAGATGATGAAAGGCATATATATGGAGTAAAGGGTTTTTAACAAAGTTACACAGTGATCACATGAGCATGCCATTAAGAAAAAAACACAACTTCTGAATGTTTTTGAATGGAGTTCTTGTGCTATAAAATTTTAAGATTAGAAACACCTGCTAATTATCAGTATGATCCGATACTGAGTAATTTGCATAAAGAGTTATACCTGAAGTGCATCTTGATTGTCCAAAATCTCGACACCAGAATCTGCTCTACATGCATTAAAATTTTAATGTATGACTTCAAAAATTGCAACAAAGTTAACTGTCAATAAGGACACAGCCTACTTCTTAATGAAAACAACCATGCCAGAATTTTGTTCTAAATATGGACAAAAATGTACATACTGAGCACCGATATGAAAACACTTAAATGGCTGAGTAACCTTGATTAATCCTTTTCAGAAAAGTCAGCACATCCTAACTAATAAGGTTTTACATTGTTTGCTTCTTAGTCAGAAATTAGCCTAATAAAACAAAAAGCAAACAGTGTAGATCCTGATACGACAGCACTGATGTACCAGCTGATCTGTATCTACTGTTCACCAACGGATCACAGGGATATACCATGGGGTAAAAGGTTAATTGCCAAATGATCTTATGAATCTTTTTGTTGCAACAGATTGGGCTGACAGATATGGGCTTATGTGGGTGAATGTATTTAAGAGACAGTAACAATTTTGAAAATTTTGACAATTTTGAACCACATAGTGGACATGGACATGTTTAATGAAAGTAGTGACAGCAAGTTTCAATATTTACTCTCTTTTGAAGTCTCAAGGTTACATGCCTCATGTTCTGATAAAGAATGATCAAATTTCAGGTTTATATTCTATGCCCCAAACTAATGATTTGTTTAATACCTTCTCAGTTTACTGAACTTTCACCTAACTACCGGGAGAATAACAGGGTATATTTTTTGCAGTAATATGTTCCATGTCATAATATTTAACAATAAGGTGTATTGTTTAACCACACAAGGTATAATATAACCAGCTGTTCATTTTGTGAGTTAAAACACAACCCAACTATTTGAAACAACCATAAAAAACAGTGATTAATTAAAAAATCATGAAATATCTGAATAGTTTTCTACAGATTTATTAGTAATATTGAAATGAGTTTTCCATATTCCTATTGTCACCCATTATTGCTTGTTATGCAACTTGCAGGGAACCCTGAAAGAATCTGGTAGCTTAAGGATTCACTGCCATAAGCATACCATTGTTTGGGAAGGATCAAAATTGTACTGTTTACTGGTGTGAAAATTGAGTTGTGCTCAACCCAGGGCTAATGCCTTGGGCAGTAAAATGCATTTCCATTACTGCCCATTAACAGGCTCATTCAAACCAAGCCAGCAATAGTTTCATATTTGTTGGATTTGGTGGTTTTCAACGTTCCCTTTTTGTGTCGCCCTTTCGAAGAAAAGGGGATACATAGGGATCGCTTTGACTGTCCATTAGTCCGTCCATTTGTAACAAAAAACTTAATGTTGGCTATAACTTTGCCATTTCTTAATATTTCTTCATCAAATTCATAGTTTGACAACACGCTCAAGATGATGCCAAATTCTTGAGGTCAAGGTCACATTTGATGGAGTTATGCCCCTTTTTATACTTGGATTATGACACGAAAACTTAATGTTGGCTATTACTTTGCCATTTCTTAATATTTCCTCATCAAACTTTCAAATTATTATGCTTATGACAACGCAGTTGTGTTGATGACAAATTCTTGAGGTCAAGGCCACATTTGATGGAGTTATGCCCCTTTTTGTACTTGCATTTTTCTTCCGACAGCACCAGAGGTCGACACGAGTGTTCAACTGAACACTTATCTAATCAGTATTAGGCAAGAAGAAACCATCAATTCAAATCTGTGAAGCTTGGTAAGTATTAGTACATTCTAAGGTAAAATTAATTAATCACTTCACACGGTTTTCCATACATTTGTCGCCTAGTGTCAACTTGTGTCTGAGTTCTAAGTGTATACTTGATAAATGTGATTTTACTAACAATTTGATTGAATCATTTGAGTTTTAAGTTTTATTGATTTCTACTAACTTTAGTTTTTGATAATTGATAAGTGGACACAAATGTTATACCAATATTTTTGTGTTTACGTTCTTTAAGCATTTTAAAATTATTTGACAGAAATGATTGTCATATCAAGACAACATGTCACACGCAACATTCACGTTATTACCTTGAATGTCAAGGTCACAGCATGACCTTGAAGCAAAATAGTGTCCAGTCCATATCTTTGTTACTTATATTTGGATTTTTAAATTATTTCACAGAAATGATCACCATATCAAAAAGACATGTTGCTTGCAAAATAAGGGTTTCAACCTTGGAGGTTAAGGTCACAGTGTCAAATTAAAGCAAAATCATGACCTGCCCCTAACTTGATTATTTGCATTGTATTTTAAAATTATTTGACAGAAATGATTGTTGTGCTCCTTAGAGCCATTCTCTTCAACCGTTATAGTAACAGGTTTGATCATGTCTGATTTAATAGCACTACTTCATTTACAAAATTAGCTTTCTTAAGGATACAACTAACTGTTTTTGTGACAAAATACCCATTCAGGGAGCATCACTTTGACGGTCTCTTGTATATGTTTGTGTAGTTATGCATGCAACATTGTTGAGTTGCTGGGTGGGTTGGAGTTATTTCACCAAGACAGATCCGTTGTAGTTGGTTTTTCATATGAGAACCTGTCAGGCAAGTGTGAGGTTGGTTCATTGTAAAACCTGGTTAAACCCCCCACTGTTTTGCTACAGACTGTTCCAAGGCAGTAACCCCTATTAGGTTCTCTCTTGTGTTTGTGGTGTCTTACTTGACATTGATCTTCTTATAAACTCATGCTCTCTTTTCCTCTCTATTGTTTGGCTGTGTGGGAAGGATGTGCTTTTTTTCTTGGTGTTGCAATTCCTGATATGCATATTTCACTTTTTTGTATCCAGCTTTACAAGTTCAATATTAAAATGAAATATTTCAGCTCAGATTTCACCAAGGACTTTTGACATAGAGAAACAGTAAACAACACCAGTATTTAAAAACCTTTGATAATTAACCTGGTTTTTTGACATTTTGAAGCTAGCATATGGGGAGCCATCTGTTTCAGTGGCAGGTGTAACTCAGGTGCTTCAGAATCTGTGATCTTATTTTGATAATTTCAAGGTTAGGACTTTAGTTAACCCTTTTCTTGATATATATGCATTTTTATGCATGTGCGACCAGTGAGGATCCAGATCAGCCGGCACATCTGTGCCATCTGATCAGGATCTGCACTGGTCGCATTTTGGTCAGAAATAACCTAATTAATTAAACAGCAAACAGTTTAGATCCTAATCAGACGGCACGATGTGCTGGCTGATCTGTATCTAAACTGTTCGCCTAGCAATAAAGGTGTAATTGTACAGGAAAAGGTTAAGATAAATTAGAAGTAAAGGGCTAAGTATCATGCTTCAGCAGGTTTGAATTTTTAGGGAACTGGTCATTGAAGGACCCAAATATAAGAAAATCATAAGAGGTCATTATTTTTCTGTTGTTGTAGGAATCAAATGGTAGAATGTCATGTGGATATTTAGAAGACCAAAAATTGATGGTAATCTTATTCAAGTTATTGAGGATCTATTTAAATAATTGTGGTCAAATACCAAAGTTCGGATAACACTTCATTATATAGTTAGGTGCTCTCTGCCTTTCTTTGAATGAATAAGACATTTGTTTTAATTTAAATTAGGTGATGTTACCTTATTATGTAATACATAGTTACTGTTTATCCCTTTCCTCCATATATATACATTTTTACGCATGTGCAAACAGTGTAGATCCAGATCAGCCGGCACATCCGTGCTGTCTGATCAGGATCTGCACTGGTTGCATTTTGGTCAGAAATAACCTTACCAATCAAAAAGCGAACAGTTTAGATCCTGATCAGGCGGCATGGAGGTGCCGGCTGATTTTGGATCTAAACTGTTCGCCCATGCAATAAAGGTGTATCGATGGAGGAAAGCCTCGGTTAAATTCCAAAACGTACCAAAACTCTCAGCATACCTCACTAGGCTGCTATCCACTCTAATGGGCATTCTGATCAAGACTTGTATTCATGCCAGAATTTAAGCCATGACCATTATTATGCCAGTAAATGTCTGATTCTGTTTTTTCTTACATGCCTGGAATGGCACTGACCCTGTCCTGGCAAATAATTTGACAATCCCAAATTTTCTGGATGCTAACACAGTAAGGATATTAAAGCTTTGGACACCATAACACAGTTCACCATGCAATTATTGGGTTTACCAAGTTTTGCTGCATATGTTTGAAATGAATTGCCTTGCTATTCAGTGCCCAAGATTAGAAAACTGAGAAAAGAGACCAGTCTCAAATCTCAAGTATCTGATTAAGTGATTGGAGACAAGTCTCCATTTCAGCCTTTCATATGCTTGATATTTGAGACTGGTCTTCAATATTGGTTATATAATCATCATCGGAAGTCTCCGCAAAATGTTTTTTTTTTATTTTGGGAATATGATAAAATTGGTTGTGATAAAACTAGCCATTGTTATGACTCGGTTTCTTAACTATGTGTACATTTTATGTTTCAGACTTTTGCGCAGAAGCAGTGAATTTTGTTGCACACACTGACGCCCACAATGTAAAGATAATTTAATATAATAATTGGGCCTTTTCCATTCTACAGGCTTCTAGAGCCAGTCTTCCCACAAATCCTTTGTTACACTGTTTTAAAAATATTTTAATTTTGTGTATTTGCGACACATTAATAAATATAATTAATCAACTATGAATATGTGTCTGGTCAAATGTGCTGTAAACCTAAGTGATAGACAGATTTATTAATGTGGTATGTTATTTTCAGCATTACCACAGGCAGTTCAAGTGTGAAAACTGCAACCTTGGTTGTTCTATACATAAGTCACCATAAATTAGGAAAATTATTTATATCATTTAAGCCTATTCTACAGGTAAGGCAGTTTTGTGATTGATTTCTTGACAACATGATGTGTAATGCATCTCAGCAAGGTCGTGTTACACAGGCATTGCTTAAGTCCTAATTGCAACATGTTTTGTTGTATTTGGTGAGAGAGCAGTAATCTGGTCTGAAGGTTATAAAACTGAGTTTGGAAACGAGTCTCAAATCTCAAGGATCTGATTGGCTGAAATGGCGACCTGTCGCCATTTCAGCCAATCAGGTGCTTGAGATTTGAGACTCGTTTCCATGCTCAGTTTTATAACCTTGGACACTGGCTAATCCTATACATCCCAAGTGTTCCTGCTTTACAGCACCAAAACATGAAATATTGTAATTTAATTCATTTATTTAAGGATTGAATCGATATTTGATGGTTTTTATTTGGGTATGGAAAACAGTAAGGTTGTTTAAAGTGTGTGAAGCCCAAAGGGCTTCACGCGTACTTTAAACAATCCAACTGTTTTCCTGACCCAAATGAAAACCATCAAAAAAACGCTTCAATCCTTATATTTACACACATATTTACTCATATTAATACAGAGATTATGAGAAGAAATCGTGATATTACTGCTTTTTCAAATGGCTGTTGGAACAGCAACATTAAAGGGTTCAATTGACGGGACACTTTTTCGCAGCGACTTGTTGACGTCACACGTCAAATATAAGTATCATTCACGTGTGTTGGGTAAAGATCGCGTGATCCAGCCTGAGTGAAATATGCACAAGGGCGGTAAAGAGGCTCTGCCGAGTTACCCCCTAAGTGCATATTTCACGAGGGTCGGATCACGTGATCTTAACCCAACATAAGTGAATGATACTTTTTCTTGCATACCGTATTTATTTTGCGCATTTTGGGGTATTTTTCTGTAAATTGTTCTTTGCACTACTTTTTTATTGTAGCGAAGTGATATACAAGACATTCCATCGTTCATTCATAAATGCGTAAGACGTCGTGACGTCATATAAGGCGTGTGACTCATTCTACATGGGGGGTGTAGAATCAAAATTTCCTACACGGGTGAAAACACCGGATGACCTGATCTGGTATGCAAGAAACATTGTGCAACATCTAATAAATTATAAACGTTTCTACAGTAGCAATGCCTTTTATAGTAGTAAGTCACACTGTTTACCATCAGAAATTATGATTCGTTAGATAAATAAGGCTTCATCATAGGGGATAAGTTGATGTGTAAGTATTATATATATACATTACATATACATCTACATAAATTACATTAAAATAAATATTTCCCAAATTTTTGCAGGTATGTTATTCAAAGCGTCAATCTAAGTTTGGGGGTAATGAACTGGAAGTTAAAAGTATTATAACATACAATAAAATGAAGGGCAACTACATTATAATAAATTATTCTTTGGGGTAAAATTAATACAACTTTATTGCTCTGTCCTTGTTATACTGGCGCGCATGCGCCAGTATTAACTAACGATGCTGTGAACTCTGCGACGCGCAGTCCTTAACTTCGGGTGTATCATTGCGACCACGAGAGCGTATCAAGTAAGTGGTCACCGCGAGAGCAGGCCGAAATGTTCTGCACAAGTGTGAAGCACAATGCAGCACACCTTTCCACGAATTCTGAGCAATTGATAGTAAGTTTCTGTGTAATTTTGGAGCATCCATGACAAAAATTCCATCGAACAATGTAGAGTGAAATCATGACCAGCTACGGCAGTGAACAAGCAACTGGATATGAATGAGTAGTTTAGTTACGCCTGAAAGATTTCGTAGTTGTGTGGCATAAAAAGTAGTGCATTTTAAGAAAATACAAATATTTCGAGAAGGAATGTGAACTTTGAAAGATAATTCTACAAATAAAAACAAGAAAACAATTTAATGTTGTGATTCGAACAACTATGAAAGGATATTAAAAGAACGATTAAAAACAAATCAGTCACGTGACAAGCGGGAGATAGCGTGGGTTGCCATTTTGGTTAGGTTGGAGTAGTTGTGGATCGAGATTTTCAACAAGTGTTAAATTCGCCGACATCCGTTTATTCAAAATCGACATGTCATAATTTTCTGTTTCTTGCATTGTAAACACAGGTCACTTTCAATACACACCTCATTCAAGGTTAAGCAATGGGCAATTTGACCAATCACAATCGATTTCTTTACTATCAGCTGGATAACTCCGCCTCTCCACGTGGTGAATTCGAAAGTCTGTCGGTGTCGTTTGATCGTATTTTGGCTCTGTTGACTCTTATTATTCTCAATTAATAGCGGAACCCGGTGTGTTTAACATAATGTTCAATGATTTTAATGAGATGCGATCATGAGTAATTATTTGGTTATTCTTAGTTCTGTGATTAGAAGACAAACACTTCGAAAATTGTACTGTATACATGTATGAAAATAATTGTGCGATAATGGATTTGTTTTAAACAAATCTATTGGCAAGTTGCATTTAGAACTTAAATTGCAAAATAAATACATTCTGTGGCATTTTACTGCGCTATCATCGTAACGATCAGTTCATTTTCGTCGGACACATTTTCAAGTATGCATGCGCGAAAGAACGACGACTCGTCAATTCTATCTTATTTCAAGAGAAACCGGCCTTGTGAGGCTGATGCCAACTCCATCGGGCATTCTGAACTTCAAAATTCTAGAAATGAGATCGAGATCATTTCCGGATAGCACTTCAAGAGCGACTCTTACGACGCCAAGTACCCCTTCACGTCGTGAAATTACTCCGACGCCGGACGCGGTACCCCAACATGCCGAGACACTGAATCAACGCCGGCTACCTCGAACAGCCAGTTCGATCCAGTCAGGTGTCGATCCTAAGTGGAAGAAAGTCTACTTCTGGTTGCAAGAAGTTGGCAATGTTTTTTTATATATATTTACTTAGCCTTGTGACTTGCATTAATTAAATAAAATAACTCAATTTCATGCTACTATATATAAAAAGGGAAATATGCATATCAGGAATCGCCACACTCATAAAGCACAGCCTCCCCTGCAGCAAAAAGAAGAGAGGAAAATAAATGATTTGTTTGTTGATTGTTTAACAAAAAAGGGGAACCGTATGGGTTAGCACCTTGGAACAGTCAGTAGCAAAATAATTTGCTACTAGGGGTTTAAACCAGGTTCTTGGGGTGCACTACATAATTTATTATACCTGTTTGTGTTAACTGAATACCTATTATGATATTATTTTTATATATGTGAAGCTATCTATATGTTTACTGGTATCGTAAATTAATTTAATTTCAGATTGTGAGTGGGGTTTTTCCACCTTATCAAGAGTGAAGACTAAGCTTAGAAGCAGGCTTAACAATTCAACATTAAATTCATTGTTAATGATATCCATGGAAGGTCCTGATGTACTGAAGTTTGATTATAATAAGGCAGTCAGCGCTTGGGCCCAAGAAAAAAAGAGGCTTCTGAAAGTTTAATCCTAATTCTGTCAGTTGTAATGAAACACTGAGTTTGATATGTGTGAGATATCTTGGACAATGAAGGTGAAAAACTAACTATACAGAGTATATAGTTGACATTGTAACTTGATGAGATCAGATCAGTTTATGTTATTAAAACACATGTTGACATACTGTTTACACATTGTTTCACATTATTTATGTTTTTTAACTTTGTACCTTTCTTGGCTCTAAAGAGATAAAAAAAACATCTATGTACTATATACAGTTTTTGCAGTAAACTTTGGTACAAATATAAAATTGTATAAAATGATAGTTAATAAATAAAGTTTCGCGAGCTTATATCCACGAAATATCCAGCGACAACCCTTCCAAAAATCCTGGGGAGACCGTCAGTAAGTTGGCGAATATTTTTGTTAATGCATTGTTGCGATCGACGTAAAAATTAAGATTGTAACTGTTTCAGTCGCTTCAGGTACGTGAGCCTTGTGCATTTCATTGTTGACAATACTCAGTTGTGGCGGAGCCTGATCATCGTTATTCTAGCAAAATTTAACCACTAATCATACGCTTCTGCATCAAAAAGACCCCCGCCTAAGATTCAGGTGAAAAAAAAAGTGGAAAACCTAATTTCCTTGCATCAAAATACAAGTACCTGCATCTATTGAAATCCCTGAATATACAGAATTATTTGCTAATGTTGATGATAGTAACTGTCACAAAGTTTAACGAAAAAATCACACATAGTTTCATATGTTTACAGTAATGATATCTGTGCAGGGCATGTTCGATTCAACCAGCGCGCCAGTATTTCAACGCTTTCAGCGCTTTGATTTTTACTATGGTATGAGCAAGCAACAAGCCTGACATTTTAATCACCAAGCATTATACGTGCATGCCTATCATTGAATTACTTAGCAAGTACAAAAAGTTGTGATGATTTACTAGTACAAGTATATAGTTCTACAATGTCACTATGTCTATACAATCATGAACATTTTGCTACTCTAAAGACCCAGCCATCGAGTCTGAAAACTGGTATATCTGGCTCTACTCTAAAGACCCAAACATGGAGTCTGAAAACTGGTATATGTGGCTCTAAAGATCTAAACATAATTTAGAGAAAAACAGTGCTGGATAATATGAAATATTTACACTTCAACTTCATCCTCTACGATGAAGTCCTATTCATCTAACGAATAATAATTTCTAATGGTAAACAGTGTGACGTATTACTTTAAAAGGCGTGGCTACAGTACCGCCGTTCACAATTTATTTGACATTGCACGATGTTTTGATGTGTGACGTCGCCATGCACGCACGTTTTGCCACAAGTTGCTGCGAAAAAGCGTGACGTCATTCACTTTGTCGTCAACGTAGCTGTTCCAACAGCCATTCGAAAAAGCCATAATATCACGAATTCTTCCAGTTATTTCTGTACTAATGAGATTATTTAAAAGTGTAAATATAAGTATTGAATCAATATTTGATAGTTTCCATTTGGGTATGAAAAACAGTTGGATTGTTTAAAGTACGCGTGAAGCCCTTTAGGCCTTCACACACTTTAAACAACCCAACTGTTTTCCATACCCAAATGGAAACCATCAACTATCGATTCAATCCTTAAATGGGGACCAATCTCTGACCTCAGCAATCTGCAGCTGAAATTCAGCTCAGTACTGACCTATGCAAACTTATGATCCAAGACTGATTGCAAGTCTCTGTTTTATAACTTTGACTGCTGGGTTTTAGTAGGTACATTGTCTCAGAAGCAACATAAGCATATCGACGATGCTTGAGAAAAGCAGTGTTCTAGAAAAATGATAGGAGACATAGCATGGTGTTTAAATGATTTCAGGCATCTTATTTCCTTTTCTGAAAGAAGCTTTTATGTTGTTTACAAATGAGGACTGTCTGCCTGTGGTGTATGTGTACCCAACAACACTGAGCCAACACTGAGCAGAGCATTGAAGAGCTTCTTACAGTATCTTCCTTAATGGATTGCTGCATTTGTTGTGCTATTATGCTGTTTGACAGATAATACTTGTTGTGTAAGAGCTGATTTTGTGAGAAATGATGCATCTATTGAGTGGGTGTTGTGTAATTAACTAGTTGCCCTTCAACTTTGCAATGATTTCTGTTAAGTAATTAGAACAGACATGGAACAGATGTGTGTTTTTGATGAGCTTGTTGAAAGGTCATTGAGGTCATAGGAATTAAAACAACAAACAGTTTTCAGTAAGAACACAATTTATAAACTGTGGTTGTGTGAAATAAGTTCTTAAGGGGCAGCTTTTGGAGAATAGTTCTGGGTATTCTTTGCCCCAAAATAGCTATAGCTGCTGCCTCACATGTTAAATATTCTCCGAAACTCCATCTGCCTGTGTTGCTGTTTCAGTAAAGGTTTATTACATAAAAGTTATGTTGCAAAATGTTAATTATGTGTTAAACAAACCTCTTGACTTAATTGGTTATTACATTGCTAGATTATAGAGCTAGATGATTTCATTGTTTTGACTTGGATCAAATGCATGCTTGAATGTGCACAAGCTTAAAGCAAGGAACATGTATTCTTTTCCAGCAAGCAATGGGAAAATGCTGGTTCCTCATCATAAAGACAAGCTTTTGGAAAAGCTAGTTGTTGTTTTTCCTTGTTGTGGGTATTGAACTTCTAGGTTGTGAATCATTATGTTTGCATTCTTTGAGAGAATGATATCAAAAGTAAACAAACTTCTGTATTAAGAGATTGACAAAAATTGACCCCCTTCTATAATCAATAATCTTTTTTGGTATGGCTTTTAATGGAAGTAGTTGGTAAGTGTTTGATATATTTTCGTTTTGTGATGGATTGTCGCCTTTCTAAAGAAGGGATTTGAAGGACGCGTGCTTTATCAGTGTTTTAATATTGACAAGAGATAACAGGTGACTGAGGCAGTCCAGTGCACAAAAGCTAACAACTGTAGCGTACACTGAATAATTGAAAACATTTAAGGAAATAAAAAACATGTAGAGGGGGAGACAGTTTTATGCTTTATCATGGTATTAGTTTTAGTATCCCCAGTTTGCAAATCCACAAAAATGGGAGTCAGCTTATCACATACAGTGAAACCTGCCTTAGCAGCCACCTGCGAATAGCAACCACCTGTGTTAAACAGCCATTTTGAATATGTCTTAAACTGAAAGTTTGTTCTAATTTTTTGCTGTCTTTAACAGCCACCTGTCTTCAGCAGCCACTTTTTGTCACTTGGGTGGCTGCTAAAGACAGGTTTGACTGTAGTGTCTCTAATATTTTGTAAAATAAATAAATAATGAATTGTTGTGGCAGAACTCACTGAGCAAAAGTTTGAGTCTATAAATGATGGAGTATTATTGAAGGATCTTGCCCAACGGTAGCTGCAGCTTCAGTATCTGTATACTGATGGGATGTGTAGACCAATCTCATCTTTTCCTAGGGATAAGCTGCTGCTAAACTAATGGTAAATTTTCCAGACCTATTACATTTCCAACAAGATCCATAACTCTTCCAAAGTATTTTCACAGTTATGCCCATTTTAGTACCTAGAGTTTTGTTAAATTTAGTACATAGAGTTTTGTTAAAAGTACGGGTATTTATACAGTGAGCTGATAAATTCTTTAGTATTTCACAACTTAAAGTTTAATAACAATATGGAGCTTATAATAGATGTCCTTTATCATGACCTTCTTCATTGCCAACAAACCCTGTTACCATTTTTAAACATAATTTCACAGTTATGTCCCTTTTCACTCAATATCGTCATTGAACTGGTATGCATATTCAATATTTATCAAATGATTGATATGGTATTTGAAATAGACAACCAACATGACCTACTTCATTTCCAACAAACCCTATAACTCTCAAAAATATTTTCATAGTTATGCCCCTTTTTACTTAATATTATTATTTCAGTTTTATGCATATGGTCTTTATTTTTCATATTATGCAAATATATGATATGGAAATTAAAATAAATGTCACTCATGACCAGTGCTAATCCTTTTCAACAAGACCGTTTGCTTCCAAAATGTTTAAAAAATTGTGACTGCTTTAACTTCAACCTTTAATTCAGTTAACCTTTATCTTAAAAATTGCTCATGTGATTGATATAAACCTTTAATAAATGTTCTACACCATGACCTACTTCATTTCCAAGTTCTATAACTTTTTAAAAATATGTTTCTGTTATTTCCATTTAAACCTACCGTATATTCCCTATTAAACGCCCCCGGGGGCGTTACATTTTGCAAAAGGGGGGCGTTTAATAGAGACCAATTATTGACAAAATGTAGTTTTTAATAATTGTGTTATCGTATTCCGTTGTGCATAACGCGCATTGATGTATAACGCGCACCCATAATTTTGATAAAAATCGGATGTATAACGCGCATCAAAAATCGGCGCGAACGTAAAATTTGGCGCCGATCTGGCCGTTTTGTGTTGAAATAAAATATTACAAAGTAAAGAAAATCTTAAATAAACAATAGACAGTAAAACAAATCGGCGCGAATGAGAAAAATCGGCGCGAACGTAAGAAAATTCGGCGCCGATCTGAACTACCGTATATGTGTCGAAGTAAAATATTACAAAGTAAAGATAATCTTTAAAAAAAACAATAAAGACAGTAAAATAAAATCGGTGCCGACATAAGAAAAATCGGCGGGAATGAAAAAAATCGGCGCCGATTTAAGTATTACATTTTGTGCTAGGGTAAAATATTACGAAGAAGAGAAAAACTTTAATAAACAATTAAAATAGACAGTAAAATAACCATTTTATTTCACGCAAACATGTCACCACCTACACCAATGTCATGGTAATTCACTTGTCTACTTTTGAAAAGACTGGGGGGGGGGGCGTTTAATAGGGAATATACGGTATAATATAAGGTAAGTTAAAACTTAAATAGATCTGTAAAATTTATTCTTATTTGCACATGAATGTTTGGCCATAGATGTTGTACATATAATATTCAAATTGGATATTTTAACACAAATTTTATCAAGCAATATCTATTTTCAAAATGTCATATATTTCAGATGAATCAAATAGTCCTTTCCCCCCCCCTCCCCCCCCCACAATATTATAGGAGTAGGTTATTCAGTTAAGGATGTTTTTCAACAAACTTTATCAGTAGCATGTATGGTACATATTGCCACTGTTCTGATTTTTTGTACAAGTTAAGGGCTGTGTATTAAAATCACTCTTAAGATTTCGGATTATTGGCACAATTTCACTGTGCTCTATTAGGATTTCAGATCATTGGTGCAGTTGCACTGGGCTCTCTTAGGATTTCGGATTATTGGTGAAATTGCACTGGGCTCTCTTAGGATTTCAGATCATTGGTGCTATTGCACTGGGCTCTCTTAGGATTTCAGATCATTGGTGCAATTGCACTGGGCTCTCTTAGGATTTCAGATTATTGGTGAAATTGCACTGGGCTCTCTTAGGATTCAGATCATTGGTGCATTTGCACTGGGCTCTCTTAGGATTTCAGATCATTGGTGCAATTGCACTGGGCTCTCTTAGGATTTCAGATCATTGGTGCTATTGCACTGGGCTCTCTTAGGATTTCAGATCATTGGTGCAATTGCACTGGGCTCTCTGAGGATTTCAGATCATTGGTGCAATTGCACTGGGCTCTCTTAGGATTTCAGATCATTGATGCAATTGCACTGGGCTCTCTTAGGATTTCAGATCATTGGTGCAATTACACTGGGCTCTCTTAGGATTTCAGATCATTGGTGCAATTGCACTGGGCTCTCTTAGGATTTCAGATAATTGGTGCAATTGCACTGGGCTCTCTTAGGATTTCAGATAATTGGTGCAATTGCACTGGGCTCTCTTAGAATTTCAGATCATTGGTGCAATTGCACTGGGCTCTCTTAGAATTTCAGATCATTGGTGCAATTGCACTGGGCTCTCTTAGAATTTCATATCATTGGTGCAATAGCACTGGGCTCTCTTAGGATTTCATATCATTGGTGCAATTGCGCTGAGCTCTCTAAGGATTTCAGATCATTGGTGCAATTGCACTGGGCTCTCTTAGGATTTCAGATCATTGGTGCAGTTGCACTTGGCTCTCTTAGGGTTTCAGATAATTGGTGCAGTTGCACTGGGCTCTCATAGGATTTCAGATCATTGGTGCAATTGCACTGAGCTCTCTAAGGATTTCAGATCATTGGTGCAATTGCACTGGGCTCTCTTAGGATTTCAGATCATTGGTGCAGTTGCACTTGGCTCTCTAAGGGTTTCAGATAATTGGTGCAATTGCACTGGGCTCTCTTAGGATTTCAGATCATTGGTGCTATTGCACTGGGCATCTTAGGATTTCAGATTAATCGTACAATTGCACTTATTGGCTCCCTTAGAATTTCATATCGTTGGTGCAATTGCACTGGGCTACTTTAAGAGTTCAGAACATTGGTTCATTTGCACTGGGCTCTATTAATATTTCAGATTATTAGTGCTGTTGCACTGGGCTCTCTTAGGATTTCAGATAATTGGTGGAATTGCACTGGGCTCTCTTAGAATTTCAGATCATTGGTGCAATTTCACTGGGCTCCTTTAAGAGTTCAGATCATTGGTGCAATTGCACTGGGCTCTCTTAGGATTTCAGATCATTGGTGCAATTGCACTGGGCTCTCTTAGGATTTCAGATTTTTGGTGCAATTGCACTGGGCTCCCTTAGAATTTTATATCATTGGTGCAATTGCACTGGGCTCCCTTAGGATTCCAGATAATTGGTGCAATTGCACTGGGCTCTCTTAGGATTTCAGATCATTGGTGCAATTGCACTGGGCTCTCTTAGGATTTCAGATCATTGGTGCAATATCACTGGGCTCTCTTAGGATTTCAGATCATTGGTGCAATTGCACTGGGCTCCCTTAGGATTTCAGATCATTGGTGCAATTGCACTGGGCTCTCTTAGGATTTCAGATCATTGGTGCAATTGCACTGGGCTCTCTTAGGATTTCAGATCATTGGTGCAATATCACTGGGCTCTCTTAGGATTTCAGATCATTGGTGCAATTGCACTGGGCTCTCTTAGGATTTCAGATCATTGGTGCAACACACTTGGCATACCTAAAAATGTAAGGATCAGCTCGTCATCATTTTAAGAGGTAATGGGTTGGAATTAAACTAAAACTAGTTTTGACATGAATCATGATCCAGTACTTAAAAGTTTTTCAATGTTTAACTTTTGGTCATTGTTGATGGTCGTTAGATTTTATTAGCATTCTGGTCTATAAATAATTCAACATCTTAGATTCCTACATTTAGAAAAATACTTGTTACACTGTTAATGTGGTTCTGATTGTTTCCCTTTGTTAGACGTTATGTATTATAGTTTCCCTTGGTCAACTCAAATCAACACTCATTTTTTCCATTGGTTTGAACATTTGATTGTTTTCTTTTGGTTTGTTAATGCAGTTCTCATTTGTTTCTCTTTGTTTCCATTATGTCATTTTTATGCCCCCAAAGGGAGGCTTATGGTAATCGCACCATCCATCTGTCTGAGATTCCGGCACAATCTTGTCCTCGCTTCTTCTCAGAAACCGCTTGAGGGATTTCATTGAAACTTCAGAGGAGTGTTTGTCACCAAGCCTAGTTGTGCATATTGTCAGGAATTTCTGCTCGGATTATTTTTGAAGGAGTTATGGGCCTTTTAATTTTTATGCCCCCGCCATGTAATGGCGGAAGGGCATATAGTGTTCACCCTGGCTGTGTGTCAGTGTGTCAGTGTGTATGTTTGAAAAATCGTGTCCGCTCTGTAACTTTGTTATTTCTTATTGGATTTTAAAATAACTTGGTATGAATGTTCACCATATCAAGACGGTGTGTCGCGTACAATACCCATGCCTGTAGGTCCAAGGTCAAGGTCACTGTTACTAAAAATAGAATTTTCTTCTCCGGGCTGTAACTTCCTTATGAATGGAGGGATTTCAAAATAACTTGGCACAAATGTTCACCATGACAAGGCAGTGTGTCGCGTACAACACCCATTCCTGTAGGTCTAAGGTCAAGGTCACTGTTACTTAAAATAGAATTTTGTTGGAAAAATCGTGTCCGCTCTGTAACTTTGTTATTTCTTATTGGATTTTAAAATAACTTGGTATGAATGTTCACCATATCAAGACGGTGTGTCGCGTACAATACCCATGCCTGTAGGTCCAAGGTCAAGGTCACTGTTACTAAAAATAGAATTTTCTTCTCCGGGCTGTAACTTCCTTATGAATGGAGGGATTTCAAAATAACTTGGCACAAATGTTCACCATGACAAGGCGGTGTGTCGCGTACAACACCCATTCCTGTAGGTCCAAGGTCAAGGTCACTGTTACTAAAAATAGAATTTTGTTTGAAAAATCGTGTCCGCTCTGTAACTTTGTAATTTCTTATTGGATTTTAAAATAACTTGGTAATACTATGAATGTTCACCATATCAAGACGGTGTGTCGCGTACAATACCCATGCCTGTAGGTCCAAGGTCAAGGTCACTGTTACTAAAAATAGAATTTTCTTCTCCGGGCTGTAACTTCCTTACGAATGGAGGGATTTCAAAATAACTTGGCACAAATGTTCACCATGACAAGGCGGTGTGTCGCATACAAAACCCATGCCTGTAGGTCCAAGGTCAAGGTCACTGTTACTAAAAATAGAATTTTGTTGGAAAAATTGTGTCCGCTCTGTAACTTTGTTATTTCTTATTGGATTTTAAAATAACTTGGTATGAATGTTCACCATATCAAGACGGTGTGTCGCGTACAATACCCATGCCTGTAGGTCCAAGGTCAAGGTCACTGTTACTAAAAATAGAATTTTCTTGTTCGGGCTGTAACTTCCTTATGAATGGAGGGATTTCAAAATAACTTGGCACAAATGTTCACCATGACAAGGCGGTGTGTCGCGTACAACACCCATGCCTTAAGGTCCAAGGTCAAGGTCACTGTAACTAAAAATAGAATTTTGTTGGAAAAATCTTGTCTGCTCTGTATTTTTGTTATTTCTTATTGGATTTTAAAATAACTTGGTATAAATGTTCATTATATCAAGACAATGTGTTGTGTACAATACCCATGCCTGTAGGTCCAAGGTCAAGGTCACTGTTACAAAAAATAGAAATTTCTTGTACTGGCTATAACTTCGTTATTAACAAAGTGATTTCAAAATAATTTGGCACAAATGTTCACTATGACAAGGCGTTGTGTTGTGTACAATTCCCATGCCTGTAGGTCCAAGGTCAAGGTCACTATTACTAAAACCAGAATTTTCTTGTCTGGGCTGTGAGTTTGTTATTACTTATTGGATTTTCAAATAACTTTGTATAAATGTTCACCATGACAAACATGCATAGCGGGGGCATCCGTGTCCACATTTCTAGTTTTACTAACCCTTACCCTAACCATAAGGTCTTACCTAACCCTAACCCTAAACCCTAACCATAAACCCTAACCCTAACTCTTAAGATCTTTAACTAACCTTAACCATAACCCTTTATATTAAAATCTCGTCCAAGCTTTATCTTCAAAACTGTTTAAGGGATTTTATTGAAACTTCACAGGAGTTCACAAACCTTGTTGTGCATATCATCAGGAATTTCTACTCGGATTATTTTTGTCCATTTCATTTTTTCACTAACTTCTATATTAAAATTTTGTCCGTGCGTAATCTCCAAAACCACTTGGGGGATTTCGTTGAAACTTCACAGGAAATTGTTTGTCACCAAACCTCGTTGTGCATGTCGTCAGGAGTTTCTGCTCAAATAATTTTTGCCAGAATTATAGGCCCTTTGTCATTTTCTACTAATTACTTCTGTATTAAATCCTTGTCCACACTTAATCTCCAGAACCTCTTGGCAGATTTCATTTAAACTTCACAGGAATTCTTGTCACCAATCCATGTTATGCATAAGTTCATGAGTTTCAGCTTGAATTATTTTTTGCCAAGTTATGGGCCCTTAGTCGTTTGTACTAGATAACTTCTTTATAAAAACATTGTCCACACTCCATCTCCAAAACCTTTTGGATGAGTTCATTGAAATTTAACAGGAATGTTTGACCCTTGTCTAGCTGTGCATATCTTCAGGATTTTCTGCTTGGATTACTTTTAGCAAAGTTATGGGCCCTTACTCATTTGGTTTGCTTAACTTCTAATTAGTGTGGGATTTACTTCAAATCTCAAATAAAAGTTCCTTATCATTACTCACATATTTCCTTTTCATTACCCACATCATATGTGGTAAGGTGCATAACTCTAATAACTATATTTATAACTGTATTTGCAAGATAATTAATCTTAGAATTTTCTTTAAAAAAAATTGCAATATAAACTATAATTTGTTTATTACTCGAGATATTTACTACAGACTTTAAACAAAGGATCCTTTTCATCTTTCACATTATATGCATGCAGTTTGCTTCATCTCTTCCACATGCATTTTGTGGCATGTGAACAGTTGTAAAAGGATTATCCTGAAGTGAGGCTCAAATAATTAGCAACCCTTTACCCCATGGGATATAGCTGTTATCCAGGGGTGGTGGGGTGGGAGGAACGGTGTATCAGCCGTAACATGGAGGCAATCAGGGGTGGTCGGGTGGTGGGGTGGGAGGAACGGTGTATCAGCCGTAACATGGAGGCAATCAGGGGTGGTGGGGTGGGGGGAACGGTGTATCAGCCTTAACATGGAGGCAATCAGGGGTGGTGGGGTGGGGGGAACGGTGTATCAGCCGTAACTTGGAGGCAATCAGGGTAGGTGGGGTGGGGGGAACGGTGTATCAGCCGTAACATGGAGGCAATCAGGGGTGGTGGGGTGGGGGGAACGGTGTATCAGCCGTAACATGGAGGCAATCAGGGGTGGTGGGGTGTGAGGAACTGTGTATCAGCCGTAACATGGAGGCAATCAGGGGTGGTCGGGTGGGAGGAACGGTGTATCAGCCGTAACATGGAGGCAATCAGGGGTGGTCGGGTGGGAGGAACAGTGTATCAGCCGTAACATGGATGCAATCAGGGGGGGTCGGGTGGGGGGAACAGTGTATCAGCTGTAATATGGAGGCAATCAGGGGTGGTGGGGTGGGAGGAACGGTGTATCAGCTGTAACATGGAGGCAATCAGGGGGGGTCGGGTGGGGGGAACGGTGTATCAGCTGTAACATGGAGGCAATCAGGGGTGGTGGGGTGTGAGGAACTGTGTATCAGCCGTAACATGGAGGCAATCAGGGGTGGTGGGGTGGGAGGAACGGTGTATCAGCCATAACATGGAGGCAATCAGGGGTGGTGGGGTGGGGGGGTGGGGTGGGGGGTGGTGGGGTGGGAGGAACGGTGTATCAGCCGTAACATGGAGGCAGTCTGATCAGGATTACACTTTTCTTTCTTCTTTTTTTTTGATTCGTCACGTTATTTTTGACCAAGAATCAAACATTGTAGATTCTGATCAGATAAAATGGATGTGCCAGCTGATCTGAATCGTAACCTTGCACATGCAATAAAACCCAAATTTATAGAGTAAAGCATTAAGGTGTGACCTAAATATGATCAGAGTTTACTGAACTTAGATCAATAAATCTTTAATACATAAAGACTTGAAAATGTCATCATGTGAGCTTATATTTCCATAAACAATACTACCTACATGTTTTACACTGAACGTTGATATAAAACTGCTATAACTAAGACATACCGTAGCTTGGTAAAAATGATTGTTGGATTTTGGAGAAACAGATGTCAGCCCCCACATAATTGTCAGATGGTTGCACATTCGTTTCAGATGACTAATTAGTGCACCAACTATTGAGAGAACTGTGCCTGTTTGTGTTGTGTAATATCAAGATGGTGTATGCAGTAACTACAGGAACAATGGATTGTTAGTAAACCCCCAAGATCAGATTTATTAGGTTAATTCTGACCAAAAAGTTATAAAGTGCAGATCCAGATCAGATGGAATGGATGTGCTTGCTGGCTAATCTGGATTTGCTCTGGTTGTACACACGATAAATTGGCTTAATATGGAGTAAAAGGTTTAGACACTGAACTAAAACAAAACAAAATATCCATCACACATTTTGTGATGTTAGCAGATTGTTTCAACCCTTAACCCTTTCCTTTACAGATACACCTTTATTGCTAGGGCGAACAGCGTGCCGTCTGATCAGGATCTAAACTGTTGGCTTTTTGATTCATTAGGTTATTTCTGACCAAAATGCGACTAGTGCAGATCCTAATCAGACGGCACGGATGTGCCGGCTGATCTGGATCTACACTGGTCGCACATGCATAAAAATGCGTATATATACAGGAAAGGGTTAACCAACAGAATAATGTAACAGTCTTGCTGTTCTATAAATTTAGGTCAGTCATTATATATTGTAAAGGTTTTTTTCTGATTTTTTACAACAGATAAAACACAGACTCGAGGGATTTGTCTTTAGCTAGAGAAGTTTCTACAATTATTCTATTCTAAATTTTCATTTTTTTTGTTTAAAGTGTCTGACAATTTTTAAAGTGACTGACATTTTTGATATCAGGTGTTTGTGGACTTTTGTCTGTAATAAAATCAAAATGATTTACAACAAAAGGAAAAGAGCACTGATTGAGAACACCTTGAAGTTACACAGTAGCTTTAACATACTGCAGATAAGATTACCGCTCTGACAGAAGATATTATGCATTTCTAGGTCATTGCATTAGCTTACTAGGTTAAAATTTTGAAGTCGATAATGTAACATGTGATTGAAGTTTAACATGTGAAAAACCACAGAGTTTTTCACCAGGTTTATCAGATCTTTGTGAAAATTTGCTGTACGAAATCAACAGAAAACATGTGACTTGTGGTGTTATTGTAATTTCATAATTGTTGGAATAACTGCAAGAAAAAAATGAAGTTAAAAGTTTTTGTTAGGGCTTATAATATCAGAAGTACGGAAAATAACACATGAAGGGATAAAAATGAATAATGTAGGAGAGAGAGCGAAGATTTCAGAGGAACTTCAATGGTATTATATCAAATTATGATTGAATTAAGCCCGATTGGAGTGAATAAAAGGCAAAACCTGGAGCTATAAAATGTCAGGTTAGTAGAGATAATAACCTAGGAATTTCAGATAAAACAGGAATGGGAATTTTGATGGGTTTGATGTGTAGCAAGGGAACTTTTCATGAAATAACAGCTTCATTTTGATGAATTATAATGTAATTTATGTTAATTCTATGTATATGTTTGTGATCATGTTTTATTAGGCAACCTATTCCAGCTCTGCTGTTTTGGCCAGACAATTCTTATTAATTTGTTGACTGCTGACAACATACCCTTGGAAAAATAGTGTCCCTTTTGTGCAGAAATGCTAGAAGTACCATTGAAATTAGAAGGAATTATACTGATTTTGCAGGTATAATGTGATGAGTAGACCTGTATATTTATGGGACATGTCACAGCAAAACATGTCTTCAAAGTATATGTCAGTTATGAACCTGCACGTTTATTGTCTCATGATTTTTTAAGTCAAACTCCTGTCTCATGCATGTTGACATTCTGCTTTTTCCTGTAGAAAAATATTCTAACGGACAAAAGTCTTGTCTGGTAGGAAGATTGGAACTGTTTGCATGCCAATTTTCAACACATTACTCTACGGGCAGTAGTGCCTCAAATTCTGAAATTCTTTTTTCATTGAATGTATATAAATGTCCTCTTTCCATTAATACCAGATTTCATGCCGGTAGAGCAATGTGGAATTTAGATTTCACGCTTTCAAAAGATATAATGGAAAACCATACCGGACAAGACTTTTGTCCATAAGTATATAATCATCCCAATTATACCCCCTTCCTGCTTACCAGACTCATTTTTAAAAAAAATCACCCTACCTTAAAGCACTCTCCCAGACAATTGTGATTATGATTATCAGCATAGATTAGCAGTGCTTGATCACTGCAGGCAGAAAATCATAGACAATTGTGTCATTTCAGATAAAGTTAACATGATCAGTTTACAGTAAATGATGAAGTGATGTTGTTGTTTTTTCAAGGCAGAGGTTTGCCTCACAACAAAGATACAGAAATTAATCATTAAAAAATCAACAAATAGCTAGTGCAACTTTATAAAGGGAGGTAAAAAAAACAGACAACACAAAGCCATTTTGTACATTGAGACTACTAGATAACTGTTTTAAGTGAAAATTAGCTCAAAACATCATCACAGCATATGTTTTTAAGTACATGTTTTCTATTCATGGCAAACCAATAATAAATTTTAATATACTATTTGTGTATTCAATTACATCAATATATACATTAAATTGCCATCAGCCAGCAACAGATGCACACTAGTAAGTGTGATAACCAAAAGACATTAAATTTACATTAGTTTAGATAATCATAGATTTAAGAGATACTAAGGCTGATTAGTAAATAGAACTGAGCAGCAAATAAAATTTCAGTCGGCTAGAGATTGGTACCAAGTACACTATTCACTCTATTTAGTAAGTAACAAACCAGGGCATTTTTCCCTTCTTTAGTAGGGGCCTTTTATGGACCCCTTCCCCTCAGAAAGTTTCTTTAAAATCATGCTGTTTTCCCCAAAAAGTAACTTTACATCAGGTTTTTTTTGTTCCCCTTCAGAGAAAAAATCATGCTATTTTCCCAAAAATAATAGAGCAATTGGGCTCCTTCCCCTGGCAGTGAATAAAAACCCGGCAAGTTACACACAGTTCTGTTAAAATCCCCCACTTTCTCATCTCAATCTCTCATGTTTTAGAAGCCAGATGTTCACACGTATGTTCAAATGAGGTTACTAAATTGAGCTGACAAGTCAATAGCTTATTATGGATTAAGCTTTTGCATGGTCAAAATGTCACTAAGAGCAAATAATGAACATACAGAAACAACTTACAAGTAACAAACCAGGGCATTTTTCCCTTCTTTAGTAGGGGCCTTTTATGGACCCCTTCCCCTCAGAAAATTTCTTTAAAATCATGCTGTTTTCCCCAAAAAGTAACTTTACATCAGGTTTTTTTTGTTCCCCTTCAGAGAAAAAATCATGCTATTTTCCCAAAAATAATAGAGCAATTGGGCTCCTTCCCCTGGCAGTGAATAAAAACCCGGCAAGTTACACACAGTTCTGTTAAAATCCCCCACTTTCTCATCTCAATCTCTCATGTTTTAGAAGCCAGATGTTCACAGGTATGTTCAAATGAGGTTACTAAATTGAGCTGACAAGTCAATAGCTTATTATGGATTAAGCTTTTGCATGGTCAAAATGTCACTAAGAGCAAATAATGAACATACAGAAACAACTTACAAGTAACAAACCAGGGCATTTTTCCCTTCTTTAGTAGGGGCCTTTTATGGACCCCTTCCCCTCAGAAAATTTCTTTAAAATCATGCTGTTTTCCCCAAAAAGTAACTTTACATCAGGTTTTTTTTTGTTCCCCTTCAGAGAAAAAATCATGCTATTTTCCCAAAAATAATAGAGCAATTGGGCTCCTTCCCCTGGCAGTGAATAAAAGCCCTGCAAGTTACACACAGTTCTGTTAAAATCCCCCACTTTCTCATCTCAATCTCTCATGTTTTAGAAGCCAGATGTTCACAGGTATGTTCAAATGAGGTTACTAAATTGAGCTGACAAGTCAATAGCTTATTATGGATTAAGCTTTTGCATGGTCAAAATGTCACTAAGAGCAAATAATGAACATACAGAAACAACTTACAAGTCAAAAACTAGCACTGAAGACACCCGGGCCAAAGATCAGAAAACAAAATCTGGAGACCAGTCTCAAATCTCAAGCATCTGAATGGCTGAATGACGACCAGGGCCCAAGATCATAAAACTATAACTGGAGACAAGTCTCAAATCTCAAGCATCTGATTGGCTGAGATGGTGACAATTCGCCATTTCTGCCAATCAGATGCTTCACATTTGAGACTGGTCTCCAAACTTAGGTTAATGATCTTGGACTCAGAACTGGTGAGTTTGATATGGGAGTTTGCTATTTATTCCTTTACTCCATGGATGTATCCATAGGTTAACAGTGTAGAATCAGATCAGCCGGCACATCTCTGCCATCTAATGAGGATCTACACTGTTTAGTTCTTGATTTTTAGGTTATTTCTGACCAAAATGTAAACAGTATGAGTTATTAGATGGTCAATAGACAGCATGGGTGTGCTGGCTGATCTGTATATCGTCAGTGATTTTCCAATATCTCTTAGCTAATTTTTTTGGCCAGAATCATTTTTTTCAGGAGAGACAAAAAACGGTTTCTGGCAAAATCACTTACCTACTAAACATAAAAACCCACCATAACAAGATGTACTGCCAAAATCTCGCAACTCATTTAAAAGCAAACTAAAACCCTAAAAAATAGATTTAATGTGTATTTGAAGTATTCAGTATTCAGTAATCGTCTGGATAAAGCTTATTCACCCACACAGCCTGTACGTGTTCAGTAAGCAACTAGAAGCATTTTATTTTTAATTATCATACGACATTGCAACAAATCTTATTTTTCACGAAAATTTTACTCAAATAGGTTATTAAAAGATTATATAATTATCTATAAATATGCAAAATGTAATTAAAATAACTTACGATTCTGTAGATCTATTTAAATTGAAAAAGAAAACACTTTTTGGCCTGTTTTAGATGGCATTAAAATTCACCGCGTTCGTTACGCTTTTTTGACTGACAATTTTTTTCAGCCAATCGAGCTACGAGGTTTAGTCACATGACTTTTCTAGGGGTTCCTATTGGCGTAGAACAACGAGATTTTGACAGAATATGCGGGAGTTCATTATCGTGAGAAAGAGTTCAGAAAAAAAAATTGTCAAAATCTCGTAGCAAATTAGTTACGAGATTTTGGAAAAACACTGACGATATACTTTGTTTGCACAGTTGACAAAAGGCATATATATATATAGAGAGAGAAGAGAGTTAAATAAATAGGACACAGTTAAGGTCAAAGCTAAATCTTTACTAAATATTGGAACTTGTAAAGCTGTTTTGGCAGCTTGTTCAAAACTATGCCAGTAGTGCTGTCAGTGCAGATAGGTGGTAATGTTCTGAGAGATAATGTCTGCACAATTAGAGGGATTTTTTCTATAAACAGGGCTGCCATTGTCTTGGATGTAACAGCATTTCTGTTTTGTTTGCAGCTTTTATATTGGACAAAATTTTAAGTTGGTATATTTTCAGATTCAACCAATGATTTCTTTTAACCCTTTTCTCCATATACATATTTTTACTGCAGGCACTGATAGTACAGATCCAGATCAGCCGGCACATCCATGCCCTCTGTTCAGGATCTACACTGTTTGGTTTTTAATTTCTTACCAAAAAGCAAACAGTGCAGATCCTGATCAGACGACACAGATCAGGCACATGCTATAAATATGTCGTTTCAAGATAATAGTCCATTCAGTGAATTTCAAGTGAATGTAATATAATAAGCAACTACAGCGATATTAGTTCGTACTCGGTGAACCTGTAAGAAGGTGGGTGTGTCAGTGCAGCTTGCACTGGACACACGGCCTGCAGATAGGGTCAACCGGTGTATCGCTGTGGTTGCAAACTATTTATTATTACAATAATTATATAAACTGGCCTATATATACTGGAGTAGCAAGGCAGTTGCTTTCCAGATCTAAAGAGCGGCAGTCTTAGTAGCTCGTCCGAGCGACCACGACGAGGGCTCCTGGCCGTAACAGACTTACACCTTGTTAGTCTCTTCTATGCGGTAGCATAACGCTACAAACGCCTTTGTGGCGCCGTGACCAGAGATCGAGCGGGTTAAAGCGGAAGGAAAGATGGAGGCTCACAGGTCAGTTCCGTTTGCTTTTTTTAATCAAGTCTTAACAGGATAACACGGAGCTGGCTTTAAAATGTAAAAAATGTAGGTTTCTTTTTTAAGAATTTACTGGGGAAAGGGGGTTATTTTTGGTTATTTTTAAGAATAAAAAAATGTTAGACAACGTGCCAAATTCATGTTTAGTTAATTTTGGAAATTTAACGGTTCGATCATTAATTGATTCAGGATCTTCTGTTTCTTTAATTAATAAAAAGATTTTTGAGAAATTAAAACCGAAACCAAAATTGTCTAAAACAAATATATGTCTTAAAACGGTAAATAACAAGCAAGTCAATATTTTTAGGTTTTATATCTGTAGAAGTAAAGTTAAATAACTTGAAAATTTTTCACCAATTCGTTGTAGTTTCCAACATTTCGCAAAATGTTATTTTAGGAAAGGATTTTTTAAACAGCAATGGCTGTAGGATTTTTTATGATATAAATTGTCTTATGATACAAAATGTACAAATACCAATGCAAAATGATAGGGAAATTTCTTCAATTTTACGAAGCAAAAAGAATGTCATTTTAAAACCTTTTTCTGTTAATACAATCCAGTGTAAGGTAAAAGAAAGATCCGCGTTAAATAAAAATAAATGTTATGACGTTTGCTCTCTGGAAACTGGATACATCTCAAACACAAAACATGTACACTTGCAATCAAAATCAGTCAGGTATCAAGTTCAGAATATACCAGTGGTCATCACAAATACATCCAACAAACATGTCAAGCTGAGACGTGGTTGCACGATCGGCAGGTTAATAAATGACACTTATGGGTCGCTAGATTCGGTACAGATAAGTTCGACCGAAGATTTGTGTATATCAAATCACCAAAACAAACAGCTGCCTCTGGGTCATTTACGTTCACCTGTCAAATCAACCAGGTATGCTGTTAAGGATGGCATAACATTGCGCCAATCCAATACACAAACAGCACAGTCTAAACAGTCGATTGATAAACAACGACAAGATAAGACAAGTCATGATTCAGCAAATATTTCACCCACATTCAATACACTATCTTACACAGATAAAAGAGACCATGACTACAATACATCCAATCACATAAGGACTTACACTGCTTTGAATTCATTTCCAAAACAAACGGTCAAACCAGATTATCACACCACCAGTAAGCCAGACTCGAATGTCTTAACTGATTTTATTAATAGGTTAAGAAGACAAATTTTCGATGTCGGAGATAAATATAAACATTCAGAAATAAAAATCGTTTAGTTTAATCAGTACTCGCGTGGTATTATTGATAGTTTACCAGATGTTATAACTTGATTATTTGTTTTAAATGTGTCGCGTTGCTAACGCTGTGTTTAATCTTGTTTATTTTTGCCGAGCGTATCGGTTGTATTACTTGTATGTTTACATGAATAGAGAAACAGTAAGATACTGTTGATGGTTTATCGTGATTTAGATGCGATGCATTTTTAGTTAATTATATTTTTCCGAGTATATTGGGTGATATCTAAATAAAATAAAGTTTCCTGTTATGGGATTAGCGCGTTTCAGTCTTAGATGCGTTATATCAGGAATTGACTTAAGTGTTAAGTCTTTATTATGCAAACATTTGCTGAGTCTATCAGCGGGGATAGTCGGGGGACAGTCGTGAGGTCGGCAAGCCTTTTTAACATTAAGTCGTTAATGGGACTTAAGTTGCTGCGTATGTCAGCGGGAAGCCGTTTTAAATGTACGCGTATCTACCTACATTTAAGGCTTAGAGAAGTACATGTACATTTGTACGATTTTTAGGCATTGGGCGCGATTTCGCCAACAATGTTGACAATTAAAATGATTGTCACGTGATTCATGAAAATTAAGTTGTGCGGTTGAAGCACATGTTTATTATTCAATTATGTTATCGCGAGTCTATCGCTGAAGTCTAAGGTCATTAATTTTAATGCAGGCGCGAGTGCGCTAACGATGTTGACAGTTGAAGCTGTCATGTTCATTGTAAAATTTAATTTGTGCGGTCTCAGCACATGTCATGTTCTTTTTCAAATTATGTATATATGTATTGCGTCACGAGTACATCGCAGTCAAAATGACATTTATTATGCTCCCCCCGAAATTCGGGGGAGCATATAGTTGTCGCTTTGTCCGTCCGTCCGTCCCGTCCGTCCGTTCGTCCGTTCGTTCGTTCGTTCGTCCGTCCGTCCGTCATAATATTGTCCGGACAATTACACAAAAACTATGAGAGGTATCAAGACTAAACTTCATAGGTAGTTAGATCTCGTTGAGGAGCAGTGCAGTGCACAAGAACTATAACTCTTGCTTTATTCATTTTTGAGTTATTGCCCTTTGAAATTTCTCATACTTACTTTTTGTCCGGGGCATATCTCCCAAAGTCTAAGAGTTATGAAGTTGAAACTTCATAAGTAGATAGATCTCAATGAGGAGCAGTGCAGTGCACAAGAACCATAACTCTTGCTTTATTCATTTTTGAGTTATTGCCCTTTGAAATTTCTCATACTTACTTTTTGTCCGGGGCATATCTCACAAAGTATAAGAGTTATGAAGTTGAAACTTCATAAGTAGATAGATCTCAATGAGGAGCAGTGCAGTGCACAAGAACCATAACTCTTGCTTTATTCATTTTTGAGTTATTGCCCTTTGAAATTTCTCATACTTACTTTTTGTCCGGGGCATATTTCACAAAGTATAAGAGTTATGAAGTTGAAACTTCATAAGTAGATAGATCTCAATGAGGAGCAGTGCAGTGCATAAAAACCATAACTCTTGCTTTATTCATTTTTGAGTTATTGCCCTTTCAAATTTCTCATACTTACTTTTTGTCTGGGGCATATCTCACAAAGTATAAGAGTTATGAAGTTGAACCTTCATAACTAGATAGATCTCAGGGAGGAGCAGTGCAGTGCACAAGAACCATAACTCTTGCTTTATTCATTTATGAGTTATTGCTCTTTGAAATTTTTCATACTTCCTTTTTGTCCGGGGCATATCTCACAAAGTATAAGAGTTATGAAGTTGAAACTTCATAAGTAGATAGATCTCAATGATGAGCAGTGCAGTGCATAAGAACCATAACTCTTGCTTTTATTGATTTTTGATTTATTGCCCTTTGAAATTTCTCTTACTTATTTTTTGTCCAGGGCATATCACACAAAGTATAAGAGTTATGAACTTGAAACTTCATAAGTAGAATGAATTCGTTGAGGAGCAGTGCAGCACACAAGAACCATAACTCTTGCTTTATTCATTATAGAGTTAATGCCCTTTGAAATTTACCATACTTACTTTTTGTCCGGGGCATATCTCACAAAGTATAAGAGTTAGGAAGTTGAAACTTCATAAGTAGATAGATCTCAATGAGGAGCAGTGCAGTGCACAAGAACCATAAATCTTGCTTTATTGATTTTTTATTTATTTCCCTTTGAAATTTCTCTTACTTAGTTTTATCTGGTGCATATCTCACAAAGTATAAAAGTTTCTGAACTTGAAACTTCATAAGTAGAATGATCTCAATGCGGAGCAGTGCAATGCACAAGAACCATAACTCTTGCTTTATTTATTTTTGAGTAAGTGCCCTTTGAAATTTCTCATTTTTTTTTTGTCTTATTTTTGTACAATATTGTAAAATGCTTTCTGTTTGAATCATAAAGGAAACTTTCAAATACAATATCTTTCTTACAAATTCTTCCTGTTCTAACAAAAAAGTATTTGTGACAAAGCGGCGTTGGGGAGCATAACCCGTCTCTGACGGCTCTTGTTATAATTATTTGTGTGTTTGTACGCACATGTTTCCGTTTTATACATATGTTGTTTTATTGAACCGCGATTAGGCTACATCGCTGTTGCATATTTTTAAGTTGTGCGTCCGTACGCACATGTCAGTTTAGTTTTGATCATTATTTATTGATGTTTGTTATTTTTTCAATATAAGAATGAATGTATTTTATTCCTTAAATGTTTTTTATTACATGTTCCATGTAAATGCATTGATTATTTTTTGAATTTCATACAATTATTATTTTTCTGCACGCATTAATAGTTTTCATTGTTTCATATTTTCAATAAACGGCACAAATTCACTGGGGAAATTTTATACATACATTACATTTATTATAATTACACACAATAAATTTAATAAGGAAATGGGGATTTATTAAATGGGAAGTAATGCCAGCAAGGTGTTGTCATTGTGCGGATGAGATTTTAATTAGCAAAATAAGGAACAAGCACACCTCCAGATCACAAGCCAATCATACCAGTGAAACCCTGCTAACGAACAACTACAGGCGAGTCACTAACCACTATAACGATGTTCGATGTTCGGATGGTCTTGCGCAAGTAGCGAGCTAACAACAATTTTAATTATTTCATTAACTCCATTGTGTGGACTAATTGATTATGGTCACCCTAGTGGCATGGTTGTGGTCTAAAATCACAATCATTGTCCACTAGATGAGAAGAGGCCACGGATTCCTATCAAACAATTTCGTTGGACACGATTTTTGTCTTAATTAAAAGTATTCCATTCGTCGTTATTTTCGTCGTTGGATTTCACACAATTGCATATATATTTATATTCATAGGACCCAACTTCAAATCGTTAATTCGTCGTTGGAGTCAGCATATATTGTGTGTGTTTTCTTATAACAGTCAGTTAATTAAAAGTATTCCATTCGTCGTTATTTTTCGTCGTTGGATTTCACACAATTGCATATATTTATATTCATAGGACCCAACTTCAAATCGTTAATTCGTCGTTGGAGTCAGCATATATTGTGTGTGTTTTCTTATAACAGTCAGTTAATTAAAAGTATTCCATTCGTCGTTATTTTTCGTCGTTGGATTTCACACAATTTCATATATTTATATTCATAGGACCCAACTTCAAATCGTTAATTCGTCGTTGGAGTCAGCATATATTGTGTGTTTTCTTATAACAGTCAGTTAATTAAAAGTATTCCATTCCTCGTTATTTTCGTCGTTGGATTTCACACAATTGCATATATTTATATTCATTGGACCCAACTTCAAATCGTTAATTCGTCGTGGGAAACTATATATCTATATACTGAATGTGCTCCTCATCATAAACCTTTATTTCGTCGACCGCAAATCTACATAATTTTTTTCCCCATATCAAATTTTGCATATTGTGTATGCAATTCAACTTTATTACTGATGTTTCATTTGCTTCTTATGTTAAATGTTTTATCTCTTGCGTACTGTTTCATTTGCTTTTCTTATGTAAAATGTTTTATCACTTGCGTATTATTATTATGCTTATAAATAAATAAATAACGCCAAGGAGCCTAACGTCGGGGGTAACACACTTTTTTTTTCGATTTTTTTTTATATAAACAATGGAGATATTGTAATATAATAAGCAACTACAGCGATATTAGTTCGTACTCGGTGAACCTGTAAGAAGGTCGGTGTGTCAGTGCAGCTTGCACTGGACACACGGCCTGCGGATAGGGTCAACCGGTGTATCGCTGTGGTTGCAAACTATTTATTATTACAATAATTATATAAACTGGCCTATATATACTGGAGTAGCAAGGCAGTTGCTATTCCAGATCTAGAGAGCGGCAGTCCTAGTAGCTCGTACGAGCGACCACGACGAGGGCTCCTGGCCGTAACAGACTTACACTTTGTTAGTCTATACTATGCGGTAATTCCGCCACAGTGAATTTAGTTAATCAGTAAGTGAATTTCAAGCTTTGTATATAAACTGGCATTTTACATCCTTGTCTTTAAAACCTTGTCAATAGCTTCAACACATGTATAATAACAAAAGTAATGTTTATGTATTGTGTATGTGTGTGTGCATGTGTGTGTTGTGCTTTTTATGAATGTTTTGAAATTTCATGATTCATATTGTTTTTTAATAGATGCTGTAAAAAATTGTAAATACTGTTTTTAGAGACCAACATGAAAGATTGGGAAACCAAATGTATAGCCTCGTTAAAATAAAGACTTTACTTACTTACTTACTATGAATATATGGAGGAAAGGGTTTACAGCTGAGTGATCTGATACTGGTATTTGACAAGATACATCAACCTAGGGGATGTATTCGGGATCTACTATCTGTGTTGTTCGACCTAGGGGACGTATTCGGGATCTACTATCTGAAAAGAATGATAAAAGCTTGATCTCCGCTTGTTCGAAAGTGCGGTTTCAGGATTTGATTGGGGTTTTATAGGAAATTTTGCGGTCTCTGGCTACATGCCTAGGAATTGTGAGTATGATCGTGGATACGTCTGGTGGTCAAATTTGGACATTGGATTCCGGTTTCTTGGTATTGACCTGTGTTGTAATGGAAATTTTGTACATGGTGCTAATTGGTGTGATAAAATGCACATGTTTGATTTAGTAACCTTGCCAATGGTATGAAATATAGGATAGAAGTTGTTAAGTTTATATTTATTAGGAAATCTGCCTGATAGCATGGGCGAACAGTGAAGATCCAGATCAGCCAGCACATTCATGCCATCTGATCAGAATCTTAACTGTTTGCTTTTTGGTCGGAAATAACCTAAAGAATGAAAAAGCGAACAGTGCAGATTCTGATAAGACATGCTGACTGATCTGAATCTACCTTTTGTGCCCATACTTAAAAAATATATATATATATATATATTGTATATATGGAGGAATGGGTTTATTTTCATTGAGTAATAAAAAATTGATGGAACATGTTAAACTTGTACTAAACCATTTTTATTGCTAAGTCTTAACATTATTTTATAACATAGATCAAGTTGCAACATATGTTTTTCTTTCTTATTAGACCTAATTTTACCACCATTTAGAACGAAATTTTTTTAATGCCCCCAAAGAGAGGTATATAGTAATGTGACCATAAAAACCACAGGTGTCCGTATCATTGTTAAAAAATAAAATTCCAATAAGTAAAAAATGTTCTTGTTTTTTTATATATATAAGTGAAGGTCCCCATCAAGCAGGTCCCATATACTGATAGTGACCTCAAAGAACTGAAAAATTTTGTCATTTATACTAACAAATCTAGCTTAAACAATACAGCAATAGATGTGTCTTTCATTGTGCTAACATGTCGCGAAAACCGATTGGAATTTCCTCAAACCGATTTTTTGCTAGAGCTTTTCATATCGGCTCGAACATTGCCAAAAGTTTTAGTCGACATCGATGAGGTGATCGCAAAAAACCATTTTGGTTACGGCATTACCTAGTGTCTATCCCCTTCTATGAAATATTCACACGACGCATACATAAAATACATAGTTTTCAATCATTATCTACCAGTAACTTGTACCTTTTCTCGATCTAACGCTAAAATCTTTGTTGTTTTTGTTTGCGTCGTCTCAAATATTTACTTTGACAGCCATGATGCTTCCGAATGGGTTCGGTCAGTTTACGGAAATTGCCGATCTCAAATTTTGCAACGATTTCTTCGATTGGCTGGTAGTCTAAAACGCCAGCCGATCGGAAAAACAATTTCATAAAATGACATCGTCGTATTCCGTAAACTGACCGAAGTCATTCGGAAGCATCATGGCTGTCAAAAGTAAATATTTGAGACAACGCAAACAAAAACAACGAAGATTTTAGCATTAGATCGAGAAAAGGTACAAGTTACTGGTAGTAAGCAAACCAGATTTGCTCATTTGGTAGATAGATTTACACATTGACTACTGGGTGCTTAACTCGGTGTCAGGGTCATATGCAAGATTTTCAAGACTGTTTGTGACAGTCTTTGGTTAGTTACATGGTATTTTTCAACTTGGCTAAAATCCAAATGAAAATTCAATATTACTGCCTCAAAAGTGGGTTTCAGCAACCACACTGAACACCCTCTGTTTGAGCACCCCCTCTGGATCTGCCCATGCATCAGGATCACTGTCAAGACCTAAGAAATGTAATACCGTAACCCTGTTTTCTTGCAATCTGTTATCAGTTCAGATCAAACTAAAATTGGCACTTAGCATCCTGATATATAAAATGGTTGCCATGGCTTTTAATAATAACAATGTGACACTGGTTCTCATTGGACTTTGTGACATTAACCAGGTGATTAACCTTTCTTGTGCATGTTGTTTTTTCCTGGAATACATTTCAGTAAAGATATATCAAAGGATTGGTCAATAAAAGGATAGAAACTGTTTAATAATTTTTAGCTTTAAAAAGTAAGTGTTTTGTCAGAATAATATCATACATTTAAAAAAGCAACAAAATTGTTTTCTTAACTTTTCCTCTCTAGATATACTATTATTGCGTGGGTGAACAGTGTAGATCCAGGTCAGTGGGAACATCTGTGCTGTCTGATCAGGATCTGATCTGTTAGCTTTTTGATTTATTAGGTTATTTATTAGGTTACTTTTGACCAAAAAAACATTGCAGATCCTTATCAGAGAGCTTGAAATTTGTGGCTGATCTGGATCTACACTTGTGGCACATGCATTAAAATGCTTCTAATATTAAAATTATGGGATTAAGGGTTAGAAATGTGTAAGCAGATTTATGAGGATAATTAAAGCTGTGAGAAAATTTAAATGGTTACTCTTATCTGGTTTGTTGCATGATTTTGAGAGTAGAATGTACTTTAAAGTATGCTTGACAGGAAATGAATGACTTTGTGAAATCCATATAATTGAGGACTAGGGACATGTGAAATAGCAACATGTGAAATAACAAAAGGTTTCAAGAATTTGTTAGGTAAAATCGGAAGTTAGGGCAGTTTTTATTAATTGTTAATGGCAGATTGTAAGAGAGCTGGTTGTTGGCAGGTATTCCAAGGTTTGTCTGATCAATTAAAGTGCCAGTTAGACTAAATACAAACATATCTTTGATTCACTTTCAGAAGCCAGTCTGTGAGGTTCTGTGATATAGCCTGATTGGAATGTTAACATTCCAGATATTTGAAGGCCATTCCAGTCAGAATTTTCTTGGATTAATTTACATACAGTTGAGCCTGCCTTAGCAGCCACCTGCATTCATCAACCACCTGTCTAAAACAGCCAGTTTGATTATGTCCTAAACTGACACTTTGTTCTACATTTTACCTGTCTTACCAGCCACTTTTGTCACTTCTAATACAGGTTTGACTGTATATACAATCATAAATAAAGTATGATTGAAATGGATTTTTTTTTATATTGATAAGATTAGTGTTTGTGGACATTTTATGACAGCTAGAGTATAGTATGTCAAAGAGGGTACCATGGCCTCCTTTTCTTAACCATTAATCCATGGGATATGGCTGTTATCTATAGTCAAACAGTGTAGATCCAGATCAGCCAGCACATCTATGCCATCTGATCAGGATCTACACTGTTTGCTTTCGGACTTATTAGGTTATTTCTGACCAAGAAAAATATCAGGATAAGAAATCACAAATATGCTAGCTGATCTATATATGTACTGGTCACACATGCAATAAAACTCATATAAATATATGGAGTAAACGGTTAGACAGAATGACAGTTTGCAATGATAAGTAAACTGAATGTTGAGACAAGTCTCTAATCTCAAGTACCGTGTATGGTTGAGACGAGGCTAGCTAAGTACTGATGTTAGTGGGGAATATGTTTGGTACTAGGTCTAGAATTCATAATTGATATAATTTTTTTCTGAATCATATAGTATTGAAGTTCTAAAATAACACTTGTTTTTTAGAAATAGCTAGGTAATTGTTCAGGGCACAGTGCTTCATTGATTGCTTGTGTAGAGTGGGTCAAGGGTAACAATGCAGTCATGCAAAGTCTGTCAAGGATATCAAATGGCCATGAAGATTTAGAAATTTGTTAATTTGCATATTATGTAAGTTATGAAATGGAAGTTATCTCATTTTAAAATGATATAAATTTTCTATTTGGTCTATTTTTAAGTCTGTTTAGGGTGTATTAATTACAAACCTTTGTGATAAAACTGATTTATGGAGGGGTATTGAAGTCAGTTGAAATGTGATATTTTATAGTGAATTATGAAAAAGGCATTGCCGATTAAATCAGTAATGATATTACCCTGTTAACTCTTTACTCCATATATATTTTTAACCCTTTCCTCCATAGACACACCTTAATTGTGCGGGCAAACAGCACAGTTCCAGATCAGCCAGCACATCCCTGACGCCTGATCATGATCTGCAGAGTTTGCTTTATAATTCGTTATGTTATTTCTGACCAAAATGGAACAAGTGCGGAACCTGATCAGATGGCATTGATGTGCTGGCTGATCAAGATTTACACTGGTCGCACATGGGTAAAAATGCGTATATATGGAGGAAAAGGTTAAGCATGTGTGACCATGTAGATCCAGACCAGCCAACACATCTGTGCTGTCTGATGGTGACATCTTGGTCAGAAATAACCTGATAAATCAAAAAGCAAACAGGTAGATCCTGATCAGACTGCACAGATGTGCTGGCTGATCTGGATCTACACTGTTTGCCCATGCAATAAGGGTGTATCTATGGATTAAAGGGTTAAATCTGAAATTAATTGAATGAATTCACCTTCCCTGTCAACAAAGGCAGTAGCCCATTCATTGTAAACAGGGTTTGCTACAGAAATCTATAACCCTAATACTGACCAGTGTAGATTAGTTATATATTTACAACACTGGGTAGACAGAAAGACTGAGGATTTCATAATGCAGTCATTCAGGAGGATTTAAGGTTGATTTAATCCAGGCATTCAGTCTTTTTGAAATTTCTTTATTGTTGCTCAGGGAAAGGTCATATAATATTAATGAATTAGGTTATTAGGCTATGCTTCAATAATGCTCTAGTAAGAAAATTTCTAAAAGAAATATTATAATATATTTAGGACCATCTTCAGTTGTCATTGCACTGTCATGGGTAAAATATAACAATATCAAAATCTTTTTAACAGTAAAATGCAGTTAAAAAAATTGCACAAATAATAATTATTAATATATCTTTATTTTACATTAAGAAAAGTTAGAACAGTAAAGAAAAACAGCTAGACCTAAAAATTCCCTCAAATTCTATTTACATAATTTCACAAAAACCAAACAATACAAAATCATTTGAAATGCCCACATGAGTATTATGATATTGACTACAATATGTTGTTGAACATTCAAGTATGAAGAGAGTAATCAACATTTTTATACATTTGTCATATTTACATGTCCAGGAAATTCAAGGTGAAACACAATTTTACAATATTGTAAACCAATTTTACAACTATCTCATATTGTTTAAAAAATTTACAACTATCTCATATTGTAAACTTTTGTCAGACAAAACTGCACAACATATTGTTTTAAGTTTCATTGAACTGCATTTTTGATAATTTCTTTTTTATCGACAAATTTGCATTGACGACTGTAGACATGCTTTGAAGATTGGGTATGTTGTGGTTATCATTTATATGCATTTATGATGACAACTTCTTTTTTGAAAAAATCTCAATTTTTTAGAGGCATTCTTAAATCAAAGCACTGAAAGTACTAATGGGTGACGTTTTAGAGTGATTGTCATAATGTCACATCATCTACAGATTTTGTGTATTTAAGGAGTTTGGATGGCAGAGCAAAAGTTTGTATTCCGGCTTCTGCTTTATCAATTTTTTATCTACCGCGAATATCCAAGACTGAGTTGGGGCGAAAAATAAATTTCGAGTACGAATTAATTTGAACGTTTTATACGATAAATATGCGCAAGATTTGTAATAATCGATAAATTTTATGAAAATTATTATCTATTTTAACTGAAATTTGTCAAGATATTGTATAGTAAGAAACTTTCGAAGGAATATTCTTCAAACACGTTTCGTACATTACGTTTTGATTTGACGGGGAAAGGGACAAATATTTCTCCAAATTACATGGTTATTTCAGCGCATGTTCAAATTTTTATAAAATAAAAAAGAGCAGCCACTGACCGATTGATAAACACCACTGTATAGTTAAAGCAGGTTTTGTATTCGATAATTTGCCGATTAAACGATACATGTATTAAATTTAGGGTGTTACTAATTACCCAAGGACACCCCACACTAACAATAAATAACTGAAAGATCCCATGAGATGTCAGACAAACCCTTGTATGACTCTCATGTTAACTTATGGATGCACCAGATGTAATGTTCTAACAACTACCAGTGTTTGTATCTTATAAGCTTTATTACTATGCTGCCAAGTCTACTATCAAAATGATTCATACAACAGATATGAGAGAGAGTTTATAATACAATGATGATTAACCACAGGGACTTCACAAACCACACCATAATGTCCTCGGTCAGGGGCGGGAGGGTCAAACAACAACCACAGGCACTTATGTTTAACAGCTAAAATATGTCTAATGTTGATGTCCTCTGCAAAAATTTCATTCATAAAATGATAATTTTCTCAAGAGCTCTAAGGTATAAAGATAGCAAAAGCAATTAAGCAAGTTTATAATGACATGATACAGTTCACCAGGTGTGAGTTCTTATCTGTGAGAAAGCTGCTATTCCCAAATTAATGAGATCAGATTTTAGGACAATCCAGCAGCGCCGTCTACCGTCTCATAAACTCAGTGAACTCTCTGAAGGTAAAATGATCGGATTTCACATTTGGTACCACGTTCATTAGCACGAAGTAGATAGAGAGCGAGGTACTATCGAGAAATTCACATATACTGTTCCATTGGGTGACGTGTGACGTCACCCAAAAATAAAAACATGTGATCAGAGTGGATTCACATCAGCCGGCACATTCGGAACTGCGATGGTCACAGTTTGGTTAATAACCTAAAGAATTTAAAAGCGAACAATGCAGATCCTGATCAGACGGCCTAAATGTGCTGGCTGCTCTGGATCTTCATTGTTTCCCACACAATAAATGTGTATCTATGGAGTTAAGAGCTATAGATTCCACATTTGCTTTTACAAAATTGATTTTAGATCTCCCAGTTCTAGAAGTGTTCCTCTAGAAAATTCCTTCCTTTAACATACAGGTAGTAAATAAAGAAGTGTAATTGCCCTCAGTGGATTCGGAGTTCAGGGATGTTTGGGGTAATTGAGTTACCTTAATTAGCATCAATGATTACTTAACAGTATATACTATCTATTTGGAGCAGAAGAATTAAGTGTTGGATGTTGTAGCTGATAAAATAATTAGCATCAGAAAGTAGAAGAAAAAAGAGCATCACACTGAGCATTGGTAATACAGCAGTAGAGAACATTATAGGGTGCATTCCTTCACAGGAACCTGAATTTCTTTCAATAATCACCCCAATCTCACATATATGACGTTGGACCCTATATACATATATAATAAACACAAGGAATGCAATGGATTCGTACCCCACCCACTAACCTGTTATAAGAATTTTCCAGCTGCAGCCTTGACACGGAGTTTTCTCTGGTCAAACATTTGAACAAAATAAAAATCTGTTATTAGCAATCATAGCACCTTAATAATAGTCATTCTGGATTCGGATATCAAATGTTTGTTTCGTTCTTTATTCTGTCATCCACTCCATTGCGTGACGTCACTTAGTTCTACCAACTGATCTGGATCTGCACTGTTTGCCCATGCAATCATAGGTGTATATATGAGTAGAAGGCTAAATATCTTAGTGCTTCAAACTGTTAGTTATTTAATATTACATAAAGTACAATAGATCTGTAATGTACACCATGAGTGTCGTTTTCTGACCAATAAGGTTATGTCACTTAGTTATCAAACAATTGGATCATCTATCACAAAGTACGGGCATCATATATATCTATATATAGGTGTGATTTTCAGTTGTAATTCGTTATCAGATCAAATTATGTTAAGTATCGCGTGTCATTCTGATACTGATATAAATCAATATTTTCAAACATTCTTTGTATACATATAGAACCGATTCTTAAGCAATTATTTTATCAAGTTTTTCAAGAACAAAATATATATATATTATCTATATGACCCTTTGTCACAAATAAATAATCTTATTTTTTTAATAGTGTTGATCTTTGTTCATAATACTTATTTAATATAAAATGTCTCAGATCAGTTAAAAAAATCTCTGCAAAATTGCAATTTTAACTTTGTTAGTATAAAATTTCTCCAAGGTATTCTTAACCTTTATGAACTTAAAGATAAACTGACAAATGAATACTAACTTTTGTAAATTCTGTTCTAAATTTACTAAATATGTTATTCTGAATATAAAGAAAATCATTTTATGATCAAATGATACAATTTACACGAGAATCGGTTGAATTTATTCAGTAAAATTCGGGTGCGCATTTCACGGTACGAAAAATCTAAGGGAAATAACTTGTGTTTACCGATGACGTCATTGGATCGCAGTTCACTATGATGGGTATCTGTCGCGTATAGTATAACATAGTAAATGTGAGAAAAACGTTATCCTGTGTCCGTAACTTTGCTAGTATATTAATTTTTGCATTTCCACATAATTTTTGCAAGCACTAATATCAACTCCGATGCTGCTGCCTTTTTCGATCGGCGTTCGGAACTTTTTAATAGCGTCTTTTTACAAGCACGTAAGATTTATAGGCTAATAGTATTATCGGGGGCATAATACTGATTCGCATTATATTTGCACGAGTTGTGCATGTCCAATATAATGCCACATGTTTAGATACATACCGTGGTCCGGTTCCAATTTTTCCATAACACAATTAGTCCAATATCTGTAAGTCACAGCTATGGAAACCATATATCCCATGTAGCCATTTCGGCGGTTAAAAGTGTAAACATTTTTAATAGAACATGCAATAAAATGTAGATGTACGATCAAATTATATTAACTTACAGTTTCATTTAGCGTTTATGCATGCTGATCAATTTTGCGAAATTTAACTAAAACCGTTCCGTCAATATATCCTTGCAGGGATGGTTCTTAGTTAATGTGTTCGCTAACACGGTTGTTTTGGGGTTGAGTAATAAAAATAATATTCTATTTTCATTTTGTTAAGTAAATACATCATGTCCGTCTTGGCTTATTATACAGCGAACTGCATAGAATATTTAGAATGCATTAAAAAAAACAAGATATACCTATTAAATATAGGCTAACCCATTCACTTCCCCTTTTGTATCCGCCTATGGCTATATGGACTATAATATTAATAATTCTGCGCTTAGCAAATAGGCGATTTATACACAAATATCAAAATGTGTTGCTATCCTTAATCTGGTTTTAAATGACAATGATACAGAGGCGTATTAAGAATATACATTTCAGAAATACTTGTAAATCCTTCGCTCACAGCCACAAAGTAGAGATGTAAAGAAAGCATATTGTTTAAATTTGCTCTAATCATGACAAATAATGTTATTTGATTATCCATAAAAGCGCAAGGTACTTGTCCCTGTTCTGTTTTACTGGTTCGGTGACACGCGTGTGATCTCTGCCGCTAACTATCTGGGACCTCTGCCGGCCACGCTCTAGTATTACATGATATACTGGCCCCACTCCCCAAATCACTGATTTAATCAGTGCCTCCGGTGATCAAACCATTAGTGATATATGCCGCGCACTCTACGGCCACGGGAAGCAGGAAGTATTCGGACACGTGTCATGTATATCACTTACGGTCGATAATCCTTCGATATCGGGTCAATTAATTTTATGAAAGTATGTGAAGTTTTGTATTTCAATATTATCGCAAGACTTTATTTATAATTATATTAAATTTAGTGACATGAATTACATAGCCGTTTTCCGGCGAAATTTTAACGAAAGGATAGGTACTGATGTTGTCTTATATTCATTCTTGATCCCACTCCAGAAAATAAGAAGAGTAAACTCAATGGTAAATACTGCAATGCCAGTCTGTTTTTTTTGTTGGGCAAGTACTACGAGATAAGATATTTGCAATATCCCGTAGAAATCCATAGAAATTGTGTAAACCAGTATTACTGTACATATTTCCTGAAACATTTTACACACGAATAAGCCATCACGTTATAGTCACCGATGGTATTTAATATATTTATTATATTTAAGTCTCAAGCTATTGTTGTTACCAAATTATAAAATAGTTGATTTAAATAATGCAAAAAATCTTCTCGGCTCTTTTTTGTCTTCAGTACAGGTCTTGTTGTGGCATAGCTTACTTACGTTTTGGCGACGTATTTACATTTCTCATGTATCTAAAGTAATATAGTCGACATCGCGACGGATTGAAAACATTTACGAAAACTAATTGGCATTTATTATTATTATTATTAATTGTATTTAAAACAAAACAATGCCAATATTAATCGTGTTTGCAGATGTGCGAACCTTTACCAGGACAAAAGGTCTCTGCGTACAGCCCTTATTCATATTTCAAGCGAAATTTTCTGTATTCTCCTTCTAGTACCTAAAAGAAGCTAATATCGTTTTGGTTTGATTGTTTATTACAATCGATCAAAAATATCCATTGTCATTAAAATTTAACATCAAATCACTGTAAATATAATCAAATACGTGTACTATTTACACTATCGTTCATAAGCGCGAAAGATCCAATGACGTCATCGATATTAAGCTCCGCCAAGTCTGAAATTCTAGTGATTTTAGAGCGCTGAAGTTGTGGATGTCAATGCTAATTTATGGTTTTTTGTGTGCATGAAATCGATTTATTTATATGAGATGTTGGTAATCATATAAATTGGAAAGTATTTTGTTGGAAACTAAGCATGTGTCAGTTTATCTTTAAGATTGTTATGAAGCAATAATCAGATATCAATATATATAGTCCGATTTTACACGTTGAGCCGTGAATGTACTTTTGTATTTATAGATTTTTGGAATATTCCACAAAATAGGGATGTTAGATATTCCCATCAGAGCTCATTATGTTGAAATTGTACTGCCCTCTAACATAAGGTTTCATGGCCGTGGCAGTAACGCTGGTAATATAACTTAAGGGTTGTAGGTTTGAATCCAATGAGGAGATTTCATTTTTTCTGTTTTAATGTCTTTTTTTTTCAATACATTCATGTAGACACCGACAAAAATGACATTAAACCGTACACATTTCGAGTAAGCTTTCATCAAGCGAGTTGATAAAATGTCGCGATCGATGCTTACTCAAAACATAGTTTTTGGGCGATGCAAAACATTTTACAAAGTGGTTTTGAATTATGTAAATTATAAAAGGAAATGAATGTAACAACAATTTCCAGAATGCCAGGATTCACAATTGTCAACGCTCCTTTGGTAGGGAGGTGTAAGGGATCAGGGCAAGCTGATCAACAAAAATATATTGTTAAAAATGGAATTAACATAAACAAAATTAAAAGGGGTTGCAAAATATAAAGATAAAACAGATTAATGCTTTTAAAAAATAATATCATATGAACTAAATTAAAATTATAAAAAGGAAATAAAAATGTTACTTTTATTGGATTCGAACATGCAATGTTTTGGATCATAGCCGGAAATTATATCCACTGAGCTATTGCATCGTGACTAAACATCTACTGCTTTGAACAGTTTTTAATATCACATAAGTAAGATAATTTAACGGTAAAATGACGCACTTTACCTATTTAGTACTATAACAGTGGACTTGTCCGAAAGGTCACAGCTCACGGGTCAAAATCGAACTATACCTTATGTTGATCAGCTGGTTGTAGCAGAATTGTAAATACTTGTATGCCTTCACTGGGTATCAAACCCTTATGGCGACACCAACTAGCCACACAATGCTGAACATTCTACCATCAGAGCTTCAGGGAACAACCCCAAAAATGTTCATGCAGATATGGTGTTTGTCATTAACAATAATGTAATGCTGAAAACCAATAATTGAATACTGATTACAGTACTAATTACCTCCTTCATAATTCAATGGTACTTGTATCGTTTTTGCACTAAGGTGATGAAATTTAATTATTATTGTATACAACATAAATAAAACACTATTAAAAATACATGATCTCCTGTTTTCCTGACTGTCATTTAAGGTTATGTGTATTCTGGGAACCTTAATTATGTGTCACTGAATGTTTTCCTATGTAAATATTTATAATGTAGACTTCACTTTGTGCTTAGCAAACTTTGAGTAGCATAGGTCACAGTCATGTACTCTCTCAGTTTATTATTACTGAACATTACTTTTTCTTTAGGTCTTTGACTGGCTTTACGAGCAAAATATGACCAACTTGGTATTTGCTTGTCAGAATGAAATAATACATTTCTGAGCATGCAAAACAATACATGTAATCAGTTTGTGTTTGATCCGTGAATAGAACATAATCACTGCATGATCAGGGCAAGACCTTAAACTTTAATTTATGTTTACTTGTTCGAGATATTGATAATCAATCAGGAGGTCAACTGTTCAAACCACAAAACAGTAACTTATCACCTACTATAGCATAAACAAATCATGCTATTAATAAAGATTCATTTCGTCGCATTACACAAGTGTGTTTTGTTTATGGTTATTGAGTTATTTTAGATTTGTGGAGGTATATAAAAGTTATGGAAATTTTCAGGAATATTTGTTTTTTGGCAGTTAGTTTATAAATAGAGTGAAATGTGCTGTGAAGCTGTCAGCTTCTGTGTGGGTCTAGGTTTATATTGTGAATACCATTGTGTTGAAATTTATGGAACTTGATGAGAGTAACACCAAGCGGAGCACTGCATTAACCCTTTACTCCTTATATCCACATTCTATAGCTATTGCCAACACTGCAGATCCAGATCAGCTGACACATACATATCATCTACATGTAATCTGGATCTACACTGGTTGCTTTTTGGTCACAAATAGCCTAATAAAGCAAACAGTGAAGATCCTTACCAGACAGCATGGATGTGCTTTTTGATCTGGATCTACACTGTTTTTTGCCTTTTGTCATGAAGGTATATATATGGAGGATTGGGTTAAGTTCTATAACTTTTAATGTGTTCCATTCAAGTAACAGGAGTCTTAGATTGTTTTGTAAATATTAGAGACAGTGTGAAATACTACTGCTAGGGGAAAGAAGTAGATGGAATTAGACAAGTGCAGACAGCAGCTATTCCCTATGGAATATGCTTTAAATCTCCTGTGGTAGGAATTTAATAAATTTTTTGGACCTTCAATTTGTAATTAATATGGGTACTGATGTGTGAATACAGTCTAAGTTCTCAAATAAGGTTTTTAGCTCAACTTTTCTAAGAACAGGGGAGCTCACAGTCCTACTCCGGCTGGTCTTGGCATCGGCTTCCGTTGAACAAATTAAATACTACAGATTTCGATTTCAATTAGATTTTGACCCAGCAAGCAACCGCCATAAACATCTGTTGCACTGCAGCACATCACAAGACGCCGACCACATTTTTTGTCATATGATGGCTGTTCGATCTGCTGCTCCAAGCAAAAAACGCTGTATTTTGCTTCCAAATTAGGTTTTGCTGTCAATCAAATTTTTGCCTCTGTTGGTTCATTCCCCCTGCGGATATTGTAACAGTAACAAAAGGTGTGGCTTAAAGTATAGCAACATGAAGGGGTGATTAATAATGAATGACGTTCTGTCAATTTTACTTTCCCACGCTACTTCTCAATGCAAATATCAGTCGCCGCGCATCGTGTTTGATGTTTTGGTTGAAAGCATAAAATCTAACTGAAATCGAAATGTGTAGTATGTCTTGGTCCAATAACTTTGAAACTTCATGTGATATCAACTTAAAACTTAGAATAAAGATTCACCATTAAAATCTACATCATAACCAACAAGACCCATAACTCTCCTACAAAACCCTTTTTTCTATTAAATTTTGCCTTAACCAAAATATGCACTTGGTCCATAACATTGAAACTATTTGAGAATATTTTTTTAATTCATTCCTCTACTTCACATAGAGTTTTCATTCAAGTATTTATTCAGTCCATCCACCGCTAAAAAACATTTCTTTGAATTTCTTGAATTATAGATACGAAACAGAAAATATTTGTCATTCATGATGACCTGCTTCATAATTTCAACAATGACCATTACTACCAAAATTCCAAACTTATGTGAGCAGTAAATGTGCCCCTTGGAAACTAAGACTTTTCTTCAAAACTCTCATTAAGTTGGCCTATATCTTACACATTTTTCAAGTGATTAATACAAAACTTTGATTGTAAAACGATGTTGCAGTAAGATTTGTTTAGTCCTAAAAGTTTCAAATACATGGTTAAATGCCTACAAGCATGTTCTTGTAGAGAGATAGGCTTTCACACTCAGTGTAACTGAAAGAAGAAAAATCACTAAATCAAAATGTCAATGATTCCTCATTTAGAACAATTACAGTCCTCACATACAGTAGATGTTCTGTGATTGTGAAAGGCTTCTCATGTATCAGATAATTAGGAAAAGCAATGGCATAATTTATAGCTTGAATAATAATGAACCCTGTAATTATATTTAAACATTTCCTCAATATACATGTACATGCCTTTTATTACATGAACAAAACAGTGTAGATCCAGATCAGCTGGCACATCTGTGCCATTTGATCAGGATCTGCAATGTTTGCTTTTTGGTCAAAAATAACCTAATAAATCATAAAGCAAACAGTGTAGATCCTGATCAGATGGTACACTTTTCACCCATGCCACATAGGCATATATATGGAGGAAAGGTTAATTGTTTGTTTGTTATCTGTTTTCAGGAGAGTATCACCGTAACAATGAAAACATGGACTATTTCTACCAGCTTGAAATCTGGAAGGGTAATGTGAATGGTGCTCTCCGTGTTGCTAGGCAACGAGATGAACTCTCTGACTGGCTAGTTGCTATGGCACCAATGGGTAAGTTTCACAATTAAAGTCACTTCTTGGGGTTTTGGGTTCTTGTGTCCCCCTTTCAAAGAAAAGGCAATATGTAGGAACCGTCTGTTTGTCACCAAAACTTAACATTGGCTATAATTTGCCATTTCTTAATATTTCTTCATAAAACTTTCAAATTATATTGTACATGACAACATGTGATGATGCCAAATTCTTTAGGTTAAGGTCAAATTTAATGGAGTTATGCCAATTTTTATCCCCCGCTGCATAGCGGCTGTGGATATAGGAATGGTCTTCGTCCGTCCATCTGTCCGTCCGTCCGTCCGTCCTTCCGTCCGTGCGCGCACATTTCATGTCTGGTCCATAACTTTTCAACCCCTAGAAGGAATTTCATGATACTTTAGTCAAATGTTCTCACCATGAAGACGACGTGCAGAACCCATGTTCCAACATGGCTGCCTCAATGTCAAGGTCATCAGTGGTGTTTGAAGATATGAACCATGTATTTCGTGTCCGGTTCATATCTTGTGAACCACTAGAAGGAATTTCATGAAACTTTAGTCAAATGCTCAGCCTATGAAGATGATGTGCAGAACCCACGTTCCAACATGGCTGGCTCAAGGTCAAGGTCACCAGTGGTGTTTGAAGATTTGAACCATGTACTTTATGTCTGGTACATATCTTCTGAACCCTTAGAAGGAATTTCATGAAACTTAAGTCAAATGCTTAGCCCATGAAGACGATGTGCAGAACCCATGTTCCCACCTGGCCAGCTCAAGGTCACCAGTGATGTTTGAAGATTTGAACTATGTATTTTGTATCTGGTTCATATCTTTTGAACCCCTAGAATGAATATCAAGAAACTTTTATCAAATGTTCAGCCCATCAAGATGATGTGCAGAACTCATGTTCCCACCTGGCCGGCTGAAGGTCAAGGTCACTAGTTGTCTTTGAAGGTTCATATTTAACCATGTCTTTCATATTTGCTCCATAACTTCCAAACTGCTGGAGATATATTTGTTAATTTGCAATTAAGCATCCATAACCTTTCCAACATTTGCCAGAGGTTGGCTTAATTATTTTCCAGATGAGTTTAATAATATTGTTTTGTGTTACATGACAAAGACTGTTAGATTCTTTTTATTACACGCTTCAAAATAATGAAATTAGTGAAATTAAACTTCTACCAAAGAAATCTGATGGAAAATGTGAGCCATCTAGAAAATGCTGGGCCCAAGATCATAAAACTAAATCTGGAGATCAGTCTCAAATTTCAGCCAATCAGATCCTTGAGATTAAAATTTTGAGACTGATCTCAAAACTTAGTTTTATGATCTTGGGCCCTGTCATAACATAAAAACAAGTGGCATTTCTCATTATTTTGACTAAAATATGGTTTCTGGAGAAAACTTTATGCATGTTTATAACTCTTTACGTATTAAGATTGTACAACTAGGGAATCCTATGAAATTTGAAATAATAATGAAAGGCAATGAGAAGTTTATCAGAAATTGTAACTGCATCATAGTATTTGCATAATTGTTTCTTGTCTGATCATATCAGCTGTAGAAAAGTGTTAATAACCCAGATGATTGAAAATTGTAATAAAAGTGCATTGCATAATTAATCCAAGTGACATATTGACAACTATTTTAATTATGTAAATTATATAAAAAAGACATATTTGGAACGAAAAAAAAGTGAATGTGTAAGTTTTATGTACTAATTTTTCTGGAAGCAGATTCTTATGTGATAAACATTCTGCAAATGATGTTTTCTGTCAGATTCAGGTCACACATAAACCTGTGGACTTTTGCAGATGTTGCTAAATGACAAATCGTCTTTTTTTTTCAGAGTATAAATTATGATCTGTGTCAGTATTAATGTTTCCTGTATGGGCATTTAACCCTTAACTCCATATATACACATTTTTACGCATGTGCGACTACTGTAGATCCAGATCAGCCGGCACATCCTTGATGTGTCCTCTAGATCTTAAGACTTGTACCCAAAGATATAAGATGTGTCACTTGCATATTAAGTCTTGTACCGCAGGGTTCGACGTTAACTTTTTCAATAACTGAACCATTGGTCCAGTTACTTTGAAAATCTACTAGACCTGACCTAACATGAACTAGACCGACATGTAAACAGTACAATACTGAAAATGTACTCCGAGTTGTTGAAAGGGCACAGCACTGATATATGTACAGAAGCTAAATATGCTAGACACCATGAACAAACAAAAATAATCAATATTAGAAACAGTGACTATCATATAACAATGCTTCAACTCTGAACTGTCAATCATGATTTATTGTTAACAACACTGAACTTAAAAAATGTCACTTGCCAGGTATGAGTTACACATAGAAATCAACTGGGTTTATAGTTACACATCAGTCAGAACGTCTTGCCCTTTGTCCCCCATGCCACCATAGTTCAAGGGCTTGCTGGGCATCATATGAATCAATAGGTGGGCCTTCAATGACCAAAACTAAAAGGATTGTTCATATTTGACATTTTACTGTCGTCTTGTCAGAACGAATAACAAAACAAAACCAGAAACAGGCCAATGTCGTATTACTTGGGATTCCAACAATTTATTTATAGAATAGAAACTGTCGGGATTATGTATGCAGCATTTGTTTTAAGTTGGTTTTACAATAATAACGTTAAATCATTGTGTAACGGATCATAGGAACACATAAATAAACATAAAATACGCGGATGGTATGAATGATTATCATTACAACATCGTCAAATCCGTGAAACTATGCCTTGATGTGACATATAAAATGCCCGTATTAATACGTCATTGTCTATTAGTTTCACTGTTGCTCAATGAAATAAATAGACTATGACGTATACATACGGGCATTTTATATGTTTTATTTTAGATAACACAGCCTCGATCTGGAATACATAAGCCATTCAGAAAACGCATGTCAAGATTGTTTTAAAATAGTAACAGCAAAGTTCCCAGTTACTGAATTGAAATTGAATCGGCAAATATTCTCAGACATTTACCATAATTTTGCTTGTGAAACTTAATTATACCGGATATTTTGGCGGATTTTGACAATTTTGCAACACGACCTCTCGGTCCAGCTAGCCTAGAACGTGGCAAGACCGAACAGTCGATAAACTAGTAAATGTCGTTCGGTCGGGCCTTAATGTCGAACCCAGTACTAAAAGAAGGGAAATAAATGACCAATGTCTAAGTTATGCGACCAGAATGGTTATTTCTGGATCACCCCTAGTACTGTTGGTTGTAATGTCAGGATCTTAAATCTCGTAACTGAGGATGCAGCCAGCTTCCTCTGTGCAACCATCACCTTTGGTCTGAAGTCTTTTGCCGGAGGATCCAACCCTTGACTGTTATATCTTAACTGCTGGGCAGTTCCAATGTAGCTATAATATTTCTTCCAGTACAAAAATCTCCAAAGGTCAAAAAACTCTGGGAGAACAAGTGCACAACACAATGAATAACAGATGTATAACATCCTGTAGACTGTAATGTTTGCATGTGTGCTTGCAATCCTGCTAGAACTCGGAACATGAGAACGACAATAAAGATTTATGTCTTGCTGCACACACTCGCACATTGTGTCATTTAAAGCAACAAAGTCATGAATGTATTTTACATTTTATTTTAGCTGGGGAGGAGAGGGTGAGGATTTTAGGGCCCAAAATCACAAAACTAAATCAGGAGACCAGTCTCAAATCTCAAGCATCTGATTGGCTGAAATGCTGACTGGTGCTTGAGATTTGAGACCGGTCTCAAATCACATTTTTATGATCTTGGGCCCCTGATCCAGAAGTCTCAGGTTTGAGTCCTACGTATATTGTATGCTGAGACTTTGTACATCTCAAATTTTTCTAAACTTGAAGTTATCATCACTCCCAGTTTTTTTCAAATTTTCTCTAGTTGTCACCTCATTGTTTTTTCGAATCATTTGCCTAGTCCAAGGGTGTGAAAATTGCTGATATGTTTTGCAAACATATCATGATAGTTAGGTAATGATGATAGAAGCATCTTAGTGCTGCAAAACACTAGCTTTCTATATTGATTGAATTTAATAATTAGCACCGACTGTTCAACATAAACAGCTTGGGTATTGTATAAAATCTGACTTTCTGTTTTAATGTCAGATGTACATTTTCTCCCTTTGTTTCAGATTATCTTCATTAATTTTGCTATTCTCATTAACACTGTAGAAATGTAAATGTCACAGGGTGAGAAAGAATGTGCAGCCAGAACGGGACTCGAATCCAGGACCCCTCACAGGGCGAGTGCTGTCCTGACTGAGCTGTCTGGGCCGCTTACACATCTCCCTGAATATTTACTAAATTTGTATCGCGACATTAACAATGATACAAGAAAAAAAATACATCTTACATGGGCACTTCGAAAAACTTTAGTTACTTTCTGTTGGCTAAATTTTTTTTGGCATGGGCAATTCAAGAAAGTAAAGTTTAACTATAACCACTGTTAATATTTTCTTCATGTCTGGTCGTATTAACCCTTGAGTCTGTGGGATATAGCTGTGTGACCAGAGTGACCAGTGTACATCCATATCAGTCAGCACATCCCAGCCATCTTATCAGGATCTGCGCTTTTTATGCCCCCTGGGCATATAGTGTTCACCCTGTCCGTCAGTGTTTGTGTGTGAATGTTCCAAAATTGCAAAATCATGACCACTATGTAACTTTGTTATTTCTTATTGGATTTTAAAATAACTTTGTATAAATGCTCACCATATCAAAATGGTGTTTCAAAATAACTTGGCACAAATGTTCACCATGATAAGATGGTGTGTTGTGTACAATACCAATGCCTGTAGGTCCATGGTCACTGTTACTAAAAATAGAATTTGCTTGTCCGAGCTATAACTTCGTCATGAATGGAGGGATTACAAAATATCTTGGCACAAATGTTCACCATGACAAGGTGGTGTGTCATGTAAAATACCCATGCCTGTACTAAAAATAGAATTTTCTTGTTTGGGCTATAACTTCTTTATGAATGAAGGGATTTCAAAATAACTCGGCACAAATTTTTACCATGACAAAATGGTGTGTCGCCTACAATACCCATGCCTGTAGGTCCTTAAAAAGTACACAATTGTGATGTTAGCGAACAATAATATTGGTATGCTGTCGAACCCTGCTTATAACACCATTACCCCTTCTTAAAAAAGTTGTCTTAATAGTGGGATGTTCTTATTATAAGGGATTCTAATTGTGTTTATTGCAATATGATACAATGGTATAGAATGATAATTAATAGCTTACCTTACCCCTAGTTTTTAAACACTTGCCTTAAATAGAAAATGATAACTTAATGCTTAAAATTGGAAATAAAAACTTTGCAAAATATACATGTGTGTTTAAACTAATTTCATCTCATTACCACCAACTTCTTCACAGACTTTTCCGTTATGACAACAGTGCCACAAATACAAATTATTTATTTGATCTTCAAATTTATGCATATTCTTATAATTACTCGCTCATTAATGCACTTCAGTGTCTGATAACAATGCATGGGGTGGGGGGAGGGCATCTGTGTCCTATGGACACATTTCTAGCCTCTTTTAGGTTCCATGGGTTATTTCAGACCAATAGTCTATAACTGTAGATCCAGATCAGACAGCATGGATGTGACAGCTAATCTGGATTTGCACTGGTCCCACATTATGATAAAACCCATATTGAGTTAAGTGTTATTGGATTGCTCTGGAATTCAGGTATACAGGCTATTCCTTTACTCCATATATAAGCCTTTTATGTGTGTTCAACAAGTTTAGATTAGGATCTGCATTGTTAGTTTTTTTGTCAGAAATTACATCATAAATAAAAAAGCAAACAGTGCAGATCCTGATCACATGGCACTGATGTTCCGGCTGATCTGGATTTACACTGTTTGCCCTTAAAGGCATATTTATTATATATCTAATAAATGTAACCAATCGAAAATCTGCATTTGTACCACGTGACCGACCAATATATTCCCGTATTGGATCCAAAAAATATATATTAATTTCATATTGGACGGTTGGGTACATGTGCACTAAATGATGCTAGTCTGGTTTCCGATTTCAATCTCTAACGAATTAAAGACCGGAAACCATGCGTGCATAAAGACGCTTGTTTAAGTATATGTTTAAAACTGCTTGTAAAGCGTCTAGCTGACCAGGAAGCGTTGTTTTGTTTTGACAGAAGTCAAAATGTTGACAGATGAAGAAATTTCTGATTTGTTGGGGATGATGATGATGATGTATATTTAAAATTAAACGAAAGATATATAATAACAAGAAATATCTTTAAAAAAGATAAACGGCGTTGATGGAAAAGATTTATATATACATGTATATAAGAAAGAAAGAAATACAGAAAGGCAAAGCAGACACAGTTTAGTTATTTTATTTTATTTGTTATAGCTGTCGACGAACCCTCCCTGCCTTCTTAGTATGACTTAGAGATTAAGCGACCGAATCATGACAACTCATAAATTTATTGTAAGTGTCTTTCAAAAAAAATGTTGAAGCTGTTGCAACAATTTCATACAGTGATAACAAGTCGATTAATGATACTGAAGCAAAATATTCAGTTTCAATAAAATACCTCGTGTAGAGTGAGAATTCAAGATGAATAAATGTCCTTGAAATTTAATAAATATAATAATAACAGCCTGTTACAAGAGCGAAATCTACCAACTTTTAAGTATATTAACTTCAAAAAAAGTGTCCGTCCTGAGTATTGAACCCGGGGCCTCGGCTTGAGAGGCGAGAGTGTTAGCCACTACACTACAGTAAATTTGTATTTCGTACTTGAAATTAACAATCAGTATCAAAGGAACTAGAAAGGAACCAGTAAGAACTAGGAATATCTACACTTCTCTTTCGTTTTACACTGTGTATTGTATGCAAGTGTTTACCTGACACCCAAGAATATTCCATATAATATTGTATTTAAGCCATCAATATTGACTTAACTGGTTACTTAAATCGTAAATATGTTTTTCCTCCAATACAACACCCACTAACAACCAATCGAATTAATCTATTTGATTTTTCCGCTGCATAATAATAAAAATCCCACTAGATACCTCTCCACCCTGCTAGATGCCTCTCTGGTGTAAATAGCTACCAATCGAAATAGTTTATTTCATTTTCCCTCTGCATAATAAGAGAATACGAGTATTATTTACAACATTTCATTGGTCGAAAAACTAGGTCAAAAGTGACCTTAGACAGCTAACACCGAAAAAGGTTATTATACATTTAACTGTACAATACGGAATATATTTGGACTCGTACACAGCTTGAAAAGTCATATTGGACTCGCCTATCGGCTTGTCCAATATGACTTTTCAAGCTGTGTACTCGTCCATATATATTCCCGCATTGTACAGTAAAATGTATAATAACCTATAAATATGTGAAGAAAAGGGTTAAATATATTACAATGGTCCTTCAGGAGTCAGAAAAATCATTAGGTCATTGAATCAGCCTATAACCTTTCTGGTCTAGCTTCCTATAATAGAAAGGATTTGCTTGTATTTTCTTTGTTAATTTGTGAATAGGATCCTTTAATACATTGGGGATCATGTTTCCATGTTAATTTAGAGTGAACCGTGGGGACATTGCATTCATGCAACATTGATGTGTACTTCACAAGTTCAATATGCATAATGGATTCTCACCCTAAGGAGCAAATAATAGCCCAGATTATTCAAACAAGGGTTATTTCCATTTCTGTCAGGCCTTTTAAGTTTTTTAGATGTTTTGTCGTTTATTCTGTGGAATTGCTCAATTTCACATGACATTACGAGGGTTGTTTAAAAAGTTTTAAAATGCACTTCAATAAAACTATCCAGTTATAAAGATTTATTTGTATTACATTCATTTTACAAAGTTTGTTTCTATTTGTATATTGATAAGAAACTTGCAGTCTCTATTGCAACGTCACTTGATGTAAACCAGCAGAAGTTTTAGTGAATTATAATGCAATTTCGTATGAAAAATGTCGTCCCATTGTGTTGTTTGTTTGGCTACCTATATCAAATTTTCCAATGTATTAGCACCAACAGCTAATGAGATGTTTCTCTGATGTTATTTAAAGTTCTGATGTCATATCGCTGTTTGACAGCCATTTTGTTGTGAACAGTCCATGACCGTGAGCGTTAAAGAGAGATAGACCAATTAATTATGTGTGCTAAATGAAATTACAATAAATAAATCTACGATATGTTGGTAAATGTATATTGATATAAGTCTATAAAGAAAATGCCAATCTACATGCGGTGAGTGTGGTATCAAGAGTGACAGAAAAGAGTTACCTACAACCACTGCAGCGGTGCAGTGGTTGCTGAAAGTCGATAATGTAACATCACGTCGAGGAACTCTAATACCCTTCTTGAAAACAACAACTGATTTACAGTTTTGGAACTTAGCAGCAGAGTTTGTTGCATTTTTGGGACTTTGTATATTAGTTTTCACAAACTTGATATGAATATTTGGAAATATTTAATATTATGCTGTTTTGATCATGAGGTAAAATACTTCTTAATGATGTTGGACTGGATAACTGATAGTGTTTTTTTAAAGATTCATAATATTTTGAAACAGATTAATTGGTCAGAACATTGTTGTTAAATTATTATGTAAGGAGTAAATAACAGCAATTTTCATCATGTTTTGATTTAAAACAGAGAAGAGAGAACTTTTCTGTGAACTTTCTGAACACCCCTCATACTATGTGGAAATGGCCACCTCAAAATACCTTCCAAAATAATACTAAGGAAAATGTAACTATGCATTATTGCATATTTGAAGTATTTTAAATGTGAGACTTTATGCCAGCAGGGAAACAGTCATTGTTTTGACTATTTTAAGAAAAGGTTAATGTGCAACAAAAACTTAATGTTGGTTAAACTTTGCCATTTCCAAATAATTCTTCATCAAACATTTAAATTGTATTGCTAATTGCAACAGAGTTTTGTGATGTAGCCACAATCTATAATAGCTGGTCAAGGTCACATTTATAGGGGTTCCACTAGCTGCTGAATGTGATTTTAGTCATTTCAAGGTAAAAAATTACCATTCAGATAAAATTGTTGGGGTCAAAATGAGGCTTTTTGGAAATTTTAAGTGTCAAGTTTCTGTGGAACCCGGAGTTACATGCCACTTGCAGTACTAAGTTGAGCATGCTGTTATTTTGAAAAAGCTCTTGTTATCCTATTTTCTTATTCTGACAGGGTGACACCAATGTTCATATGAACACCTGTCTGTCATCACTTTGAAATTTAAACAACAAATGTTCATATGAACACCCATCTGTCATCACTTGTAACTTAAACAACAAATGTTCATATGAACACCCATCTGTCATCACTTGTAACTTAAACAACAAATGTTCATATGAACACCCATCTGTCATCACTTTGTAACTTAAACATTGCAAGTAAAAAACCCATGTTTAAAGCTGAAAGTTTGGACTGCAATGTGTTGTGGTGTCTTATTAAAATCCAACCCTCTGTGTCTTTTATAGTGTAGTATAGTATGCTGGCAGTGGGGCTGACTGAATCACTTTGGGGTCTCTTTGAAACAAGCTGTTTGATTGGTGCAGCATTCTTTCCCTGTCAGCAAATTACTAGTCATTGTTCTGGGTCCCTGTGAAATGAGCTATGATGCACTGAGATCTTCATTTTTACACAAATGGTTCCATTATTTGATGTTTTATTTGCATAGCTGCCTGAACCATTTAAAACGGATCAAAATAGATTTCTAAGAGTACCAAAACGCTGCTTCTAATTGCCTGTAATTGATGGTCTTGTTACATAGAAGAAGGATTTATGACAGAAAATTACTGCCTGTCTCATGCAATTAGTTAACATCAGAAAGCAGAAGGGCTTTAAAGAGTAACATAATTTGCATGCCTGCATAACTGAATGAAAATTCTTAGAAAACAAGAAAAGTATAACAAACACAAAGTTTCTGCCAGTAATGTGTTTTTAATGTTAATTGTAATAAAGGTTTTAATAAATATGACTTGACCAGTCTTTGTTCTTTCACAACAAGTTCTAAACATAATGATCACATGTATTAAATTTTATCATCTGGTATAACTTACAAAACATTATAAGGTAACTTTTGGGTGTTGAGTTGTTTTTACAATTAATGACACTTAAAATAAAAAAGTCTACAATTCATTACATTAATTTAATTTTAAGATACCTGACAAGCTTAAATATTATTAAAATTTAATTAGCATGTTAATTAGGAGTATTTACTGTAATTTAATTACTTCCTAATTCATCTTAATTCAACAGTTCAAGGTTAAAAGTGTTTCTTACCTTACTTTGCTTAACAGTGAACTATACATATTTATGTGAACAACAACAAACTTTATCATTAATGCTGATCGATGCTGATTTCGTTTTGTGATTTGTTTTAGCAGTGTATCAACATAAGGGCTTGTGCTAAAATAATAAAAAATTTACAATTTTATTTTAACAGCACCTTAGTACATGAGTATTGCAACCTAGTGACATTTGCGGACGAAGATGGGATATGTTAAAAAATCACAATAAACCGTGTACAATGTACATGTACAGTGGAGATCCACTATAACGCGGTCTTTGGGGTCCATCCCATCAAATCGCGTTATTACCGGATCCGCGATATTCGCTGGACATAGAACTTACACTATACAAAGTCCATACATGTATTACTCGTATCATTTTATCGTTATTTGAAATAAAATCCTTTGTTTCCATGTTGTTTTGTTATTATCTAACAGGTGCTATAAAAATATTACTTTGTGAATTTCACTCACAAAAGTTTATTCTGCGGGCGTTTGTCATATGCGGAACTCATGTATTTGTTTGACCTGAACGCTGTTTTGAAGGAAAACAATACGTGTGCAGTTTAATCTTTATTGTTTTAATTTTCAATCATAATAATATTCATTTCTCATAATAATATTGTAAAACATATTAGCACATGTATCGCTAACACATCAGCACATAAAATCGTACAACATTTCTTGTGAAATTAGACAACAGTTTTATCAAAGAATTCTGACACCTTCAACATCAGACACCTTTGTCATTTTATCTGCAGTAGGTGCGAAAAACAACCATTCAGTAACCATTTCGCGTACATGATTAGGTGCCCCACTGTTTGTACAACAATTTATTACTTAACAATTTTATGACAGTTTGATATTTTATCTGCCGTAGGTGCGAAAAAACCCATTCAGTAACCATTTCACGTAGGTGATTAGGTGCCCCACTGTTTGTACAACAATTTATTACTTAACAATTATATGACAGTTTGATATTTTAATAAACTTAGGAAACAATCAACAGATCATAAAGGAACATTTCACAATTGTTTCAACGATTCTCGATACGTTAATGAACAAGCGTCATTGTCTTTATCGATTAACGCGGTATTTACGTTGTTACTTCTCTTTTTTTCCATTTCCAAATATACAAAAATGGCAGTTGATAGAATTTTACTATCTTTTATGAAAAAAAAAAACGGGGTCCAAGGGCTGACCGCGTTATGGTGGATTTCGCGCTAAATCGGACCGCGGTTTAGCGGAGCTCCACTGTACACAATTTCAAGATGAACATTAATGATGTTTGTGTATTAAATCACAATTAATTCCAGTAGTGCCATTCTTGTTTCCCTGTAGTGATGTTGTTGTTTCCAGTAGTGTTGTTGTTGTTTCCCAGTAGTGTTGTTGTTGTTTCCCAGTAGTGCTATTGGTTGTTTCCCAGTTGCTTTGTTGTTGTTTCCCAGTAGTGCTGTTGTGTTTTCCTAGTTGTGTTGTTGATGTTTTCCACATGTGCTGTTGTTGTTACCCAGTAGTGCTGTAGTAATGTTTCCTAGTAGTGTTGTTGTTGTTGTTTCCCAATAGTGTTGTTGTTGTTTCTCAGTAGTGTTCTTTTGGTGTTTTCAGTGTGGTTTATGCTTCTCGGAGAATTTGGCTCATGAGAAAAAAATTAAATAATCAAAGTTTATACAATGTGGCAGTTTTATTCCAAATAAAATGGAGTATACCAAGGAAAAAGAAGTTTTGAAAAGTAAGCAGGAAGAAATACATGCACCCATAAAAGACACGCAGTTCTTTACCAGCTGTTATCACTTTGAAATTATGTCATTGGGAAAGAATAGTCCTGTATTATGATGCTTTGTATATTAATACTTTTTTGTGTGAAAGCACAAACAGTTATCACTGTTAGGTTGATTTGCATCTGCCAGCACAATAGAACAAGATCAGATGAACATCTTTTATTATCTTGCCATCTGTCCTGCTTTTGTCAGTGCTGCTTCTCAGCAAACACAGGCTTGATGCTTCACTGTAAAAATGAAATATACATGTTATCATCACACTTTGTTTTGATGATTTTTAAAAAAGTTATTGCCCATTTAATAGAACAATTCATCTTTGGGCTATTTCTCAGCAACAACTTGTTGAAGTAAAATGACACTTTATGGGAAGCTTTACTAACAAGAGCAGATATCCATATTATCAGTGTATTATGATTTGATGATTTTAGAGTTATTTGGCTTTTCATTTTCTATACAGTATATTGTAGGACCATTATTGTCCTAATTACTACTTGGCAACAACCTGTTGTAATTCACTGACACTGTTTCAGTTTTAGATCTTGAGCCCTTGCTATTTCTCCACAACAATTAGTTGAAATTCAGTGACACTAATCCAACTTTGAGTTTTAGCAGGTTAGCAAAAGTCGATAACGAATTTCTCAATAGATTATGAAGGAACAATTCAGTTTTTTCTTTACTACAGTTTTATTTCTTAAACAGTTGAAAAAACCCATAGTACAAATTAAAGATAAATTTCTGCCAATTAAGATGGTTATTTTTATTTTAATTTATCTTCATGATATTTTGGTCCTTTTTGACTTTGCATACAGCCACCCTATTTTCCCTTTTACTTATATAGAAACTGTTGAGAAAGTGGGATTTTTTCACTTATTTTCACATATTTTATTGTTAATATCTTTTATCCAAATTTTAAGTTTAAAAAAAAACAGTTTTCGTATTTTGCAACTATTGTTTCAGTTAATTTTTATTAAAATAAATTTATAACATTTTGGTCCTTTTTTAGCTTTTTCTAACACGACTATCGAATATTTTAAGTGAAAATTTAAGTATCCGTAAATTTGCGAACATTCCCGATATTTTACGATCATTGACGGAAGATTGTTTAATTCGGCATTCAAGTGCAGAAAACAATATAGAGCCTTATTAGTTTGATTTGTAGAATTTGGATGTAGAATTTGGAGTATTGTTTTGATATTTTGTGATATACTTTGAATTAAGAAGGAACACTAAATTTTGGCGAATCCGTCAATATTTTACAAATTTCATAAGCGGAAACAAATACATACTAAATTATTCATGGCATTTACAAATAAGTATATGTCTTTTCGATATAGTTGTGAATTAAAATCCGATAAATATAATGAACCCGGACGAAAGTCTAAAACGGTGACAATTGTAACAAATTACAATGAACCCCAGGTAATTCAACAGGTAAGAAATTTGTGACATTTTGTGTATTAACAATATGTCACATTGAGTCACAAAAGTTGTCAATCATACGAAAATGCATAAAGTAATTAAAATCGTCATTGTAAAGTCTCATCTAATTATACAAGCCTATCTAAAACAAAAACCACATATATATTAAGATAACTTAAATAAATGTTACTTAATTATTTGTAAAAGTTAAATGCTTTCTATTTACAATTAAGAAGTTAAAATGTGAATTTTATCCAAAATTTTATGTCGTAAAATGCAATCGGAAATTTGAAATTTTTAAGTTTAGGGCATATTTCTAAACACATGTTAAACATAAGCACGTAATGATGTACCCAGTTGGAATTAAAGTTAGAACAAATAAAAACTATCGTAATCACTTCAACATGTATCAAGATTACATTGTAAGATTTTTTCAGTAAAATTTTACAATTCAATAAACTGTTATTCTTTAATTATTTTGACAAACAAGAGCGCAACAGTAATAGAACGAATTCAGGATTTTATTAACTGATCAAAAAAATGCATTCATTAATTTTATTGTACCCTCTCCCAATAAATGACGCGTTGTAAAAACAAAGTTATGACAGATCAATAATTAATATGTTTTATGGCTTATTTCCTGTATCGTGTATGACAAGGTAAATGGTTCATATAAACAATGAAGTGTACCGATTTGTTTTTTCGCTGTATATTGAAATTGAGAAAAGGCTACACAATTCTGTCACTTTATATTATGACTGAATTTGTATTAAGTTTACAAACCGTTCCACCAATTTTACACATAATAAAAATTGCTTTCCTACAAAATAAATTTCTTCATTAGTGCAATAATAAGGATGAAATGGAACAGGCAGAAGTTATATATCGCGGGGCTTAGGATTGTAAAATAAATAAAATAATCGGACGTCTATGTGCCCAAAACCAAATTAAAGAACTCGGCATTAAGTTACACAGAACTGATAAAAACGAAGACATTGTAGAGCATATATTATTATGGTCGTCTCAAGCCTGTGTGTAACTTTTGTGATATAGGAAAACTGATATTAGCATTAAATACTCGACATTTCCTTATACACAAAGTTATCTTAATTATAAAGTATTGAATACTAGTTTTGTTGTTATGTATAAAACTTTCAGAGATATAATTATACATTATCAAGATTATTTATTGCTTATTTTTTTCTTCGTGTTACCTGCGTGCTTATTTTTTCTCAAATCTTAAACTTCAACATTTTTGATAAATTTTGTAATTTTGAAAATATTGCTTTTACTTTCTGATTTCATTAATCTATTAAATTTATCAATTGTTTGCTAAAATTTCTTTCTATATATTCGTTTGTAATATTCGTTTAATAGGGGCATATTAACAAAAAGTGGTATTTGTTTTCTATCATCTTATAATTACAGCATTTACAGATTCTGTTTTCCCTTGTAACACCCTTGTACCTTTCAGTTTCAATATTTAAGATACAACTTTTATAAAACGAACTGAATGCTTAATGATGAAACAATTTTGTGCTATTTTATTGGTTTTCCCCTCCAGCGCAAATGACATATTTTATTGACCCTAGACTTCGTTAATCTCCGATAATCTGACAATTGATAAGAAGGGCAGATAATTGACAAAACCACATAGTCAACGCTGTACACTCTCCCTTTATGAGATGATGAGCAAAGTGCCACATGTCTGTGGGGAGATTTACAGTCAAGAGTAGATGGGCATAATGTCAGCATATTAGGACTTAATTTTACAAGTGACAGTTTGTGTAACAGTAATATCCCTTTGATTTAGATATATACAGTATACCGGTATGTAAGCACCATTTCTACTGCAGTACCCCTGGGAGCATCCATCGGTTCACCGATAACTTTACCAAAAACTTGCTAGCCAAAAAAACTACAAGGTTCCAGCAACCTCACTGAACACCCACTTGATCTACCCCTGGTTCTAGAGTATGTTTTAAACTGTCATTAATTTTGCTGTTTATATTTATTTATTCTAAATGTAAGTTCATCTTATATTTTCTGTGGATTTTGATTTATTAGCTGGATCAAGCATTAATTTAAAATACAGATAAAGTAAAGGCTATATATTGCTTGGAATAACCTGGTTAATAGTTTTTTGTCAAAACTGATTCCAATGGATTTCTGATTGCTATCACTGTTTTGTAAACATGTTTTAAATTTTAGGAATGATATTTTACTTGGTTTAAAATAAATACAAGATATATCTGTTAATTGTCACAGGTATTTAGCAACCACCTTCGTATAACATTCCCAGATAAATCTCAGTTTGATATATTTTTTTTATTTTAAGATTTCTAAGCCAACTGTATCTAGCAACTAACCTACCTATAACATCTTAAGAAATACGGAGTTCTTTGTCACCTGAATGTACCTGCTTATTTTATATCATCTCAAGATGATGTTGATTGCCACCTTATTTTGGCCCAGATAATCCCATGTGCAGTGGCTTTTCATACTATGTTCAACACAATAAATTATTTTATTGAGCAGCCACCACATGTTAGAGTCTAAAAGCTGCTAATGACTGTTGATAGCTTAGGAATTGAATTTTATGTAACTTTGATAATTTTATGACACTTAGTGCTTATTATAAACATATTAGCTTAACAGTACAGATTGTATCTTGCCATGTTGCTCAGTGGGACAGATATAACAAAATGCTGGTCATAAAGTATGTGTTTCTAAGTCCTTATTTGTATATTACAGCCTCCTGATGACACATGGACCTGAGTATGTCAAGATTTTATAAGGCCTCAAGGTGTGAAACCAGTCTCAAATCTCAAGCATCTGATTGGCTGAAATGGCAAATGGTCGCCATTTCAGCCAATTAGATGCTAGTGATTTGAGAGTACAGACTGGTTTCCATTCTCAGTTTTATAACCTTGGGACCTGATGAACAATCCACAATTATACCGTCTCAAGCATCTGATTGGCTGAAATGGCAAATGGTCGCCATTTCAGCCAATTAGATGCTAGAGATTTGAGAGGACAGACTGGTTTCCATTCTCAGTTTTATCACCTTGGGACCTGATGAACAATCCACAATTATACCGCCAGAAATGTTAAGTAGTTGTGTTTGCTTCTTAGTGTTTGTTTTATATATTTCAGCTTCCTATGACACTTGGACATCTGTGTGTGAAGAGTATGCCATACAGCTGGAGTCGGACGGACAGTACCACAAGGCAGCTAGCTACTTCCTGGCTTGTCATAAGGTCTATGAAGCCATAAGACTGTTCAAAAGACACAAGCTCTTCAAGTAAGTCTCTGACCAACGTCATAAAATTAAATCAGGAGACTAGTCTCAAATGTCAAGCATCTGATTGGTTGCCATTTCAGCCAATCAGAAGCTTGAGATTGGAGACTGGTCTCCAATCTCAGTTTTATGTTTTATTATTTTAGGCCCTGCCCTTCAAAATGTGATACTTAAACTTCAAATTCAGCTGGTTATATGTCACACATCCTGTGGATTTCTATAATTTTTCTGTTGCCATATATACAAGCTCTACACATTTAGCAGGCTGTCAACCGATTCCTATATTCCTATATTTCTCCTATATTTTGGATCAGAATCCTATATTTTGAAAAGCCTCCTATATTCCTATATTTCTCCTATATTTTTATGTATATTCCTATATTTTTAGCTCACCTGAGCCATAGGCTCATGGTGAGCTATTGTGACCCGTCTTTGTCCGGCGTCCGGCGTCCGTCGTCCGTCAACAATTTCCTTTAAACAACATCTCCTCTGAAACCACTTGATGGATTTTAACCAAATTTGTCCTGAAGCATCCTGGCACTGATGTCTACAAAAGTTGTTCAAATCATGACCACAGGGTCAAGGTCAAGGTCACTGCTGCTAAAAATAGAAATTCAGTCTTTGCTCAATTACTTGAGTTTGCTTAGGGTTATTGACTCCAAACTTGGTGTATGGGTAGCTTATATCAAACGGCAGCTTGAGGTTGCTACCCAGGTGTCTGTGGTCAAGGTCACTGTTGCTAAAAATAGAAATTCAGTCTTTGCTCAATTACTTGAGTTTGCTAAGGCCTATTGACTCCAAACTTGGTGAATGGGTAGCTTATATCAAACGGCAGCTTGGGGTTGCTACCCAGGTGTCTGTGATCAAGGTCAAGGTCACTATTGCTAAAAATAGAAATTCAGTCTTTGCTCAATCACTTGAGTTTGCTTAGGCCTATTGACTACAAACTTGGTGTATGGGTAGCTTATATCAAAAGGCAGCTTGGGGTTGCTACCCAGGTGTCTGTGATCAAGGTCAAGGTCACTGTTGCTAAAAATAGAAATTCGGTCTTTGCTCAATTACTTGAGTTTGCTTAGGCCTATTGACTCCAAACTTGGTGTATGGGTAGCTTATATCAAAAGGCAGCTTGGGGTTGCTACCCAGATATCTGTGATCAAGGTCAAGGTCACTGTTGCTAAAAATAGAAATTCAGTTTCTGCTTAATAACTTGAGTTTGCTTTGGCATATTGACTCCAAACTTGGTGTATGGGTAGCTTATATCAAAAGCAGCTTGGGGTTGCTACCCAGGTGTCTGTGATTAAGGTCAAGGTCACTGTTACTTAAAATAGATATGCAGTTTCTACTTAATTACTTGAGATTGCTTTGGCCTATTGGCCTATGGATAGCTTAAATTAAGAGGCAACTTGGGAAAGCTACCTACATGTCTGTGATCAAGGTTAAGGTCACTGTTGCTAAAAATAGAAATTCAGTTTCCACTTAATAACTTGAGTTTGCTTTGGTTTTTTGACTCCACACTTGGTGTATGAGTAGCTTATATCAAACGGCAGCTTGGGATTGCTACCCAGGTGTCTCTGATCAAGGTTAAGGTCACAGTTGCTAAAAATAGAAATTCAGTTTCCACTTAATAACTTGAGTTTGCTTTGGCATATTGACTCCAAACTTGGTATATGGGTAGCTTATAACAAGAGACAAATTGGGATTGCTACCCATGTGTCTGTGATCAAGGTCAAGGTCACTGTTGCTTAAAATAAAAATTCAGTTTCTGGTTAATAACTTTAGTTTCATACTCAGGTGAGCGATTCAGGGCCATCATGGCCCTCTTGTTTAGTATTTGTTTTACCGATTGATGAAGAGAGTAAATATTGCTTTGATACTGCTTTTGCTTTCTTCTTTTTATTTCTAGTACAAAACTCAACTTTTAGATTGGTGAAAACTTGGCAGGTGGCATTTATTTAAGTTTTAATCTGATTCTCTAACAATTTTGTAGCAGGTTTCTGTGTATTAAGGCCTACCTAACAAAAACAAGTTTTCACTTCTATGCAGAATTCTTGTTGCAGTTGCAACCAAATGCAAAAAATGTTAAAGATCATTAAATTTTATTCACCAACTGCAAGGACTAGAGAGCTTATATTTGGGTATAGTGTATATGGCCGTCTAAAATGTCGAGATGGACCCCTTGGAAAAACATGCTTGACTGTGAACAAGAATTCTTCAGCTGACTTTTGTGTCCAGTTTTCTAGTTTGAAAAGAGTGTTATCAAACTCTGTTGGAAAAGAGTGTATGCAAAAGAAGGTGTCTTGACAAAAACAATACGATTCAAAGGCAAAGTCAAATAAAGGGAGGTAATAAAAACAATATTGTCTAAAAAATTTGCAACAACTATTTGTTCAATAAATTGAGATAACTTTAAAATGTTTTTATTAGGATAATCTGCAAAATATTTGCATAGTTTCCTAAAATTATTGTGTTTTTAGCTCACCTGTCACGTATTGACAAGGTGAGCTTTTGTGATCGCAATTTGTCCGGCGTCTGTCCGTCCGTAAACTTTTATTTTAAACGACATCTCCTCTTAAACCCCTGGGCCAAAGTTGATGAAACTTGCCATGGATGTTCCTTGCATAAAGCTCTTCCAAATTTGTTCAAAGAAATCAATTCCATGCAGAACTCTGGTTGCCATGGCAACCTAAAGGAAAAACTTTAAAAATCTTCTTGTCTGAAAACACAAGGCCTAGAGCTTAGATATTTGGCATTTAGCACCCTCTAGTGGAACTCTACAAAGATTGTTCAAATTATTTCCCTGGGGTCAAAATCAGCCCCGCCCCAGGGGTCACTTCATTTTACATAGACTTATATAGGAAATCTTTAAAAATCTTCTTCTCACAAACCACAATGCGTACAGCTTAGATATTTGGTAAGTAGCATTGTCTAATGGATGTCTACTAAATTGTGTTCAAATTATGTCCCCTGGGCTAAAATCGGCCACGCCCTAGGGTTCTCTTGGTTTACATGTAGTTGTATAGGAAAAACATGGAAATCTTCTGTAAAACCACAAGGCCTAGAGCCTAAATATTTGATATACAGCATCATCTAGTGGTCCTCTACCAAAATTGTTCAAACTATCCCCCTGGGGTCATAAATGGCCCCACCCCAGGGGTCACTTGTTTTACATAAACTTATATAGGGAAAACTTAAAAAAATCTTCTTCTCTAAAACCACAAGGCCTAGAACCTTGGTATTTGGTATGTTTCATCATGTAGCGGTCCTCTACAAAAGTTGTTCAAATTATTCTCCTGGGGTCAAAAATGGCTCCGCCCTGGGGGTCACTAGTTTTATTACATAGTGTTATATAGTAAATCTTTAAAAATCTTCTTCTCTGAAACCGTAAGGCCTAGAGCTTAGATATTTGGTATAGAGCATCATCTAGTTACATTTTCTCCACAATAGCAGCTTAATTTTTTTTTTTTAATTTTTGACTTGATTTTACCAAACTTGCACTCAACTCTTGCAACCATTGAGCAGTTGTTGACAGGTGAGCGACGCAGGGTCCTATGGACCCTCTTGTTTTATTGAACCCACTTTACTTAATGGATAAATTAAGTTAAATTTATGTTAAACTTCAATGAGCCTAACAGGTATAATGTCCTATTCCCAAGAAGGCTTTGGTTTTTGAAAATTATTGCGATTGTATAGAAATTCAATGGCAGTTTGAATTAAAAGTTCAATTATGGTTATAAATTGATACGTTTTTATCATTTCTCTTGAAACTTGTAGCAATATTCTTTTTATTAAGGTTAACTAACTTATTTGACTGTAGTACTGTTCCATGCAGATTAAATAAATAAATGGAATCATGTTAAAAATCGTTTATTCCGAACTTCTAGAGTAGTGAAGGGCATATAATTTTGTATGATGTATTGCCTACAGGTTCTCAATAGAGTTTGTCCAAAGTAAGGCATTGGGGTCACTTTTGACTGAACCCTTTTGGACATTGTAACCCAGATTTTTACACCAAGCATTATGACTACGAGTGGATGGGTCGATGCTGTGTACAGTACTATATATCATAGAAGACAAACAAAAAATGAAAAATCCGGCTTTATTAACGCATTTTCTGCATTTCCCCCTTGTTTGAATGGTCATTCAGATGCTGGTGATGTGCTTGATGGTGCTGATGTTAAAGTAAATGGTTTCCATCATTTTTTACAGTGGACATTTTGGACCATGATAATTGTAGAAACAGTAAATGCACAGGTGAAAATCATTTGTATATGTGCAAGTAAATAAAACTATTATCAGTTCCAAACTCCTATATTTTGCCTCAAAATCATCCGAAAACTCCTATATTTGTTGCAAAAACATTCCTATATTTTTCCTATATTTTGGAGATGACCTGGTTGACAGCCTGATTTAGGTCCCTTTACCTCTATTTTTGAGTTCTGACAAAAACTGCAAACACATAATATTTTAATCATTAATTTATTATGCTACTAACATTACTATTTATTCAAATACATACACTGTCATCAAATAACAACAGAGAGGCCGTTGTGGTGGTCATACCTCATTCTGTTTACTTTATCTAGGTGAACATGTGTCAACAAAAAAGACACACATTTAGCATAATGTAAGATGAAAGCAGACAAATTAATCCACAGTTGAGGCAAAATAGTAACCTCTGTGACATCTTTACGCCCTAAGTTGTTCATACATCAAGAGTGTTATATTTTACAGTCTCAATTAACATTAATTATGCATTTATTATGCGTTTTGGTATGCTTGAAAAATTCCTTAATTTAGACTTACATAAACCTTCATTTCATGATATAATTATGGTTATCATCCATAGGTGAGCAGTGTAGATTTCAGATCAGCTGGCACATCTGTGTTGTCGGATCAGGTTCTACCCTGTTCTCTGCATGCTGTTGTTTACCATAATACATCTGTGCCAGTTTACTGTTGCCTACTGTGATACATCTGCGCCAGTGTATTGTTGTTTACCATGATACATCAGTGCCAGTGTATTGTTGTTTACCATTATACATCAGTGCCAGTGTATTGTTGTTTACCATGATACATCTGTGCCAGTGTATTGTTGTTCACCATGATACATTGGTGCCAGTAATGTTGTTTACCATTATACATCAGTGCCAGTGTATTGTTGTTTACCATGATACATCATTGCCAGTGTACTGTTGTTTACCATGATACGTTGGTGAAGTGTACTGTTGTTTACCATTATACATCTGTGCCAGTGTACTGTTGTTTACCATGATACATCAGTGCCAATGTCATTTTGTAAACCATGATACATCTGATCCAGTGTACTGTTGTTTACCATGATACACCTGTGCTGTGAACTGTTGTTTACCATGATACACTTGTGCTGTGTACTGTTGTTTACCATGATACACCTGTGCTGTGTACTGTTGTTAACCATGATACACCTGTGCCAATATACTGTTGTTTACCATGATACATCTATGCAAATATACTGTTGATCACCATGATACATCAATGCCAATGTACTGTTGTTTACCATGATACATCATGGCCAATGTACTGTTGTTTACCATGATACATCATGGCCAATGCACTGTTGTTTACCATTATACATCATGGCCAATGTACTGTTGTTTACCATGATACATCATGGCCAATGTACTGTTGTTTACCATAATATCATGGCCAGAGTACTGTTGTTTACCATGATGCATCTATGCCAATGTACTGTTGTTTACCATGATACATCATGGCCAATGTACTGTTGTTCACCATGATATCATGGCCAGTGTACTGTTGTTTACCATGATATCATGGCCAGTGTACTGTTGTTTACCATGATACATCTATGCCAATGTACTGTTGTTTACCATGATACATCTATGCCAATGTACTGTTGTTTACCATGATACATCATGGCCAATGTACTGTTGTTTACCATGATATCATGGCCAGTGTACTGTTGTTTACCATGATACATCTATGCCAATGTACTGTTGTTTACCATGATACATCTATGCCAATGTACTGTTGTTTACCATGATACATCATGGTCAATGTACTGTTGTTTACCATGATATCATGGCCAGTGTACTGTTGTTTACCATGATGCATCTATGCCAATGTACTGTTGTTTACCATGATACATCATGGCCAATGTACTGTTGTTCACCATGATATCATGGCCAGTGTACTGTTGTTTACCATGATATCATGACCAGTGTACTGTTGTTTACCATGATACATCTATGCCAGTGTACTGTTGTTTATCATGATACATCTATGCCAGTGTACTGTTGTTTACCATGATACATTGGTGCCATTGTAATGTTGTTTACCATGATACATCAATGTCAATGTACTGTTGTTAACCATGATACATCATGGCCAGTGTACTGTTGTTTACCATGATACATTGGTGCCAGTGTAATGTTGTTTACCATGATACATCATGGCCAAATATACTGTTGTTTACCATGATACATCTATGCCAATGTACTGTTGTTTACCGTGATACATCTATGCGAATGTACTGTTGTTTACCATGATACATCATGGCCAATATACTGTTGTTTACCATCAGACATCATGGCCAATGTATTGTTGTTTACCATGATATCATGGCCAGTTTACTGCTTTATACCATGATATCATGGCCAGTGTACTGTTGTTTACCATGATACATCTATGCCAATGTACTGTTGTTTACCATGATATCATGGCCAATGTTCTGTTGTTCACCATGATATCATGGCCAGTGTACTGTTGCTTACCATGATGCATCTATGCCAATCTACTGTTGTTTACCATGATACATCATGGCCAATGTACTGTTGTTTACCATGATACATCTATGCCAATGTACTGTTGTTTACTATGATATCATGGCCAATGTACTGTTGTTTACCATGATATCATGGCCAGTGTACTGTTGTTTACCCTGATACATCTGTGCCAGTGTACTGTTGTTTACCATAATACATCTATGCCAATGAACTGTTGTTCACCTTGATAAATCTGTCATTTGATCAAGAAAGAATCTTGAAGTTGTTTTTTGTCATGAAGATGAAGTGTACTTTTGAATAAGTACTTAAACAACAGCATTATCTGTCCTCTTTCATGTGATCTAGATTACAGCCAGTCAACAGGAAAGGTGGTAAACATGTCACCTTATAAATCCATCAAGTTTAGTGTTCAAATGCTTCAGGCTATGGAGCATTAGCATTATCTTTATGTTAACTGCAGATGTATGAGGGATGCAATAAGAATGTTTATGCAAGCGATGCATGAAATAAGTGGCTATTTCCTTATGCTACCCTGCATAATGGAGCAGTTTTTTTTTAAATATTTTATGCTTGATATTTGCTCAATTCAATTAAATTGTGTAGACTTGTGGAGGTGGTTTCATTGGTTGTGTATAGGTGGCTATGTTAGTCAGATGTATCTGGTAACTGCAAAGAATGTTGTCATGCTAATATAGCTTGAAATCTTTTCTATCATACTGGAAATAAATCTATTCTCAGTTCAAAATTGTAAAATTAACTGACTTAACCTTTTACTGTATAAATACACATGTTTAATCATGTGCGACCAGTGAAGATCCAGATCAGCCTGCACATCCATGCCATCTGATCAGAATCTGCACTGGTTGCTTTTTAGTAAGAAATAACGTAATAAATAAAAAAACGAACAGTGCAGATCCTGATCAGATGGCACGGATGTGCCAGCTGATCTGGATCTACACTGTTCTTCCAACGCAATAAAGGTCTATAGAGGAAAGAGTTAAACTATTTTGTTGTAGATGAAAAAAAATTATGGGACCGTTGTTTACTTTTCAGAGAGGCAATATCATTAGCCAAGGTGAGGTTATCTCCCCTAGATCCAGCCCTGGAAGAGTTGTATACCTTGTGGGCCCAGCAGCTTACCAAAGATGGCAATTATGAGCAGGCTGCTAAATGGTAATTATTTTCTCCAGGGCCCAAGATCATAAAACAAAAACTAGAGACCAGTCTCAGATCTGAGGCATCTGATTGGCTGAAATGGTAATTGGTCACCATTTCAGCCAATTAGATTCTTGAGATTAAAGACTGGTCTCCAAACTTAGGTTTATGATCTTTGGCCCAGTAATTCTTGAAGGAACAATGTTTAAAAATGTCTACCAGTCTGTGAAACTTCATTAGACCGAAATTTCCTATTAAACAGCCGAAAACTGAATATTTTTAGCAGCCTTTATTGTTATAGTCTGAACATTTATCATTAGAAATATTATATAAACATTGATTTGCTAGTCTGAGCTGGGCAAAAGGGTAGATGTCTGTGACTGCAACATAAGTGAATTCCCAAGACATACTAAGTTGATATTTTCACTGCTGGTTAACTGCAGTAACCAGTCTGAGAGTACCATAAAACTCCTTTTAAACGCCCCTTGGGCGTTACATTTTCTGAAAGGGGGGCTCTTATTATTTATATTTATGTGATTATAATTATTAGATTCTGAGGGATATTGGATAATTAATAGAGTTTAACAGATTTTTTCCAAAGCAAATAACATGGGGGCGTTTATTAGTGGAGGGGTGTTTAACACGATTTTTACAGTATTAAAGGAAAACAGCTGCCAGTATGGTATATAAAATTTAAAGTGATCTTTATTGCTGTATTTTGTCGGTTAATGTCTCCCTAGAAACACAAACAATATATCATTAACTACAGAAATAGGTATCCTTTATTTTTCTTATTATAGTTGAAGTTTATGGTGGTCTGAACTTTGTAGAATAAACAAGAATATCTTAAAAACAAACAGTGTTGAAGAGATTTTCAATTAAAAAATATAGTGCAATTGAGCAGATGCTACTATTGTGTTTACTGCAGTATTTTTCTGTAAGATATAATTACCCCTCCTACCATAGGCAATCATGAGATGTGCACAGCATGTCCCATAATGCCAATGCACCTTGCTATAAATTAGGAAATATATTTACCTCCCTTTTTGTATGCAGAAGTAAAATATTCACATTAAATCAACATGATGAAATGGGAAATGTCATGAGAATAGATCCCTTCAATGAAATTTTGTGACATCTTAGATAACCAGGGCCCAAGATCATAAAACTGAGATTGGTGACCACTCTCAAATATCAACGTCTGATAGGCTGATATGGTGACCAGTAGAATTGTAAGTCAATGAATCTCACCAGCTATTATAAGAGTCATATAAATATTAACATGTCAGTATGATCTCACCATCTATTGAAAGCCAGAATGGATCATCTGCCTTTTTTGTGCACTTGCTGATGAACCTTTCTGGTTTTCAATCAACATCATGTGGAATCATGAAAATATTTACACTTACCTTGAACGAGGCTGTGCTAAAAGTCTGTTGTCAGACTCTGCATTTTGCACTGGATCATGTTAAACTAAAACACATTTGTATTATTTCACGTGAAGCTTGATTGTATGCATATAGACTTACCTAAAATTCAAATCACATGGAAATCTATTTGTTTTTACATATCAAGACTAATTCAATGTTCAGGAGCAATGGACATCGTAGGTTTACCATCTTGACACAGTTAAAAATAATTATAATATTTCGTGTCTCAAAATTTAGGGACAAAAACAGGTGTCTGTTTTGGTTATTGATTGCTGATTCTTAAAGTGTCCGTAAACATAAGGACACTGAAGAAATACCAATCTTAATAGTGTTCCAAAGTATAGGGAGGCAAAAAATACTCTATCTCGTGTAAAATAATAGTGCCCCAATATTAAAGCTGTCCTAAGACTTATGCTTATTACGGTGTATCCATATTGTTAAAAAAAACACACACAAGGAAATCACTTTATCAGTAAACATAAGAAATGTTTTATGTTTAACCTAGGATGATTACAAGATGGTACCGTTAAAAACCCTGATGTGCAGGTAGTGTAAGGTAGTCATAATCACATAAAGTATAAATATTCAAACCACTGTTTAAAAAAAGAGTGAAGAGTAGGGTTTCCAGATTTCTTGTTGATGATGATTGATTAGATGAAGAATATAAATTTGACGTAAGAGCTAAATGGGTTCCTACGAAACATAATATATGCACTGTTTTGACTGTAATATCTGAATAAGTGACAAGAAATTGTATTAATTACCACAAATTAGGAATAATGTTTTTCATTCATGTGGTTTTACAAGCAATGAATACAAAACACCCACACTTGGTATGTGAGAAAGCATTTGAACTAACCACAAGTAGGCATTATAGTAGAGCAATAGTTCTTAAATATAAAACAATTTGGAAAATTTGTGTTGGGGAGACGGTCTTCACATGAGTTGTCCACTCTTTAACTTCATCTTCTGTAATACTTGTCTTATTTTCTCTAAAGTTGGTTCAGATGTTTAATGGCAGGTAATCTGGACTAAGGGTAACCACCCTGATTGCCTCAGGCAATCTGGAGTTCTGGCCCTTTCACTCTCAAAAATTAACCAAATTGGCTACATGTCTCCATCTGATTGCCAGCAATGGCTCTTGTATTTATTGGAAAATTGACATTTTACATTTTTAATGGAAACATATTAAAATTGTACCATCCTTCTGTCTGTCACCCCTTTCAAAGTCAAGGTCGTGCTTGTTGAATGCTGCATTTTTAAGGACATAAGAGTATAGATAGTCATTTCCAGGCTGTAACTCCATCATGTATTGGCCAATTTCAAAATAACTTACCAAATGTTGCTTATCTGTGCAAGACCCATGGCCCTATTTCCAAGTTCAAGGTCATACTACACTGCATATCCAATATATCGAGCTTGGTTCGTGGATCCCAATTTTTTGTACATTTACAATGTATATATTTGTTCATTCTTCGTGGGTGGTAAATAAAACCAAATGATTAAATTGACCTTGGCGACAAATTCACGAAATACACGCTTGCATGTATTGGACACATTCCATTGCTTGTTTCTTTCATTTCCAGTTGACCCTTAAATCACACTTAAACATTAAGGTGCATCACTTACCTGTTTATTATAATTTATATAAAGAAAACAAATTAATTAAACAACACAAGGTTAAAGTGTTTTGAATAAAAAGAAGATGATTCAACAATTAGAGTGATTTCTTTATTTTTTATTGTGGTTTTATGATGAAAAATAATAATAAAATGTAAATAAAATATCAAGCTGAAAAGTAAAGACTGCTGTGCAGGTACTTCGCACATGAAAAAATATGAAAATCTATAAATTTACAAAAAGGACCCTTGCTTTTTGTACATACATTTTGCATTGTAAAATAAGCTGGCTGATTTGGGTCTGCATAGGTTACAAATACATGTAAGAGGTTTTGGAAAAAGAATACTGTCATGTATGAGCATTTTTTTTAGATAAGCAGTAAACTTGCTCTGTTTGTATTACTAAATCCATATTGGGGTTGGTGTAAATCTTGCTGAAAGCTCATTAATTGGCCAATGATTATCTTGCTAGCTGATTACAGCATAAATAGGCAAAGGTTTCTTTCCCTGCTAAAATGTCTACAGATTTCCAGATTATTTAAGTGTGTACTTAGTCAGGTCATTTACCTTACAAATGACAGAGTGAGATTTATTTCAAGTTCATTATTAATCATTTGAATAATATTAAAGAAATAGGCTATATGCATAAAATGTCAATGACAAAAATTGCAGACAAGTACGGCTGTAAACCAAGTTGAAACCCACCTGCCAATTATGGATTGAATCGATATGTGATGTTTATCATTTGGGTCTGGAAAACAGTTGGGCTTTACACGTACTTTAAACAATCCAGCTGTTTTTCATACGCAAATGAAAACCATCAAATATCAATTCAATCCTTATATTTACACACATAAATACTCACATTAATACAGAAATTATTAGAATAACTTGTGATGTTATGGCGTTTTGGAATGGCTGTTGGAGCAGAAACGTTGACGACAAAATGAATGACGGCATGCTTTTTTGAAGCTACTCGTAGCAAAATGTGCGTGCTCAGTGATGTCACTTCAAAACATTGTGCAACGTCCAATAAATTATGAACAGTTCTACTTTCGCCACACCTTTTAAAGTAATACGTCACAGTGTTTGCCATTAGAAATTATGATTTATTTGATGAATAAGACTTCATCGTAGGGGACAAAGTTGAAGTGTTAATATCAGTATGTGGTCAGTCTAATGTAGCTTTGATATAACAATACAACTGAGAGTATTGGATTTCTGTTAACTAAGGGCTTGGCAAACTTTGGTTAAAATATTGCTATTGATGGATATTGTGGACAAGGTGGCCCTCAAGCTGAAGGCGTAAGACTGCTGTGCTTGTACTTCACACATGAAAATATGAAAATCTGTACTAAAATAAAGGATTGACTGAACATTTGTAACATTTCAGTCACCTGGCAATGAAGCAGGTTCAAGATGCTGCAAAACTGCTGGCGCGCAGGTACGATCAGTCAAGTCTGCGAACAGCTGCCCATATCTCTATGATCGGTAATGACAAGCAGCAGGGCCTCATGTATACACAGAAAGTGGTCCAACAAAACCTTCTGGACCTCGAGTGGAAAGAAGCCTACAGTTTTCTGAAGGATAAGAAAGATCTTCAGGTGAGGAGATTATACCTGTTATATTTATCCTTTACTGTTTCAAGTTCTGATATAAGGGTCCAAGGTCTTAAAGTAAAACTGGAGACCAGTCTCAAATATCAAGCATCTGGTCTCTATTCTCAGGTTTATCATCTTGGGTAAAGATATCATTTCTGCTAATCATGTTTAAAAGTCCATTAGAAAATTTATTGATTGAAGATCTTAATATGCAATAGGGGAAGAAAGGTCATTCTGACATGGATCTACCCTAGTTTCAAGTTAAGACTCCTGCATGGTAAATGTGAACATCAGACTTTGTCTCACACTGTCTACTACTGGCATAATTATATGAGTTTTTAACCAGGTTTTCAAACATGCAGTTAATAGATTGGTGTACATGTATGTCCTTGTGTGGGTGGAGATCATTTGAAACTAACCACAGTTGTCTGACATCACAGTAGCACTTACCAGAACACATTTCATAACTTATTTGACTATATTTTGTCATAATTATGCACCTGTTTCACATAGAATTTTGTTAACAGTTTTTGTGCACTTTTTCTCTGAAACCATCCAGCAAAGTCTATCCCTATTAATACTTCAGTATGAAAACCTGGTTCTGTCGCATTGTAAGATGTTATGTAAGAAATAAAGTAAACTGTTATCCAGCTTGTATTTTTGTAAGAGCAGTAGTTCTGACAAGGAGGTGCAAATGTAAGCCTTGTGTAACACACAAGGACTATCAAATCCAGTCTTGTTACTTGTTTAGCCCCTCCCCTCATCATGACTTAAGTTACATTTGGGACTAGTGTAAAACAAGATCAGCATGCACTTTTCTGATCAGGGTCCACATTGTATTGTAACGTGCCCCGAGCGGAAGGCACATACAAACAGACTATTTGTCTGAGCCTATATATATAATTTTTTGCCTAAAATGATTTCAAGATGTCTGAGCAATGTATATTGTTTTGAACAATATAATAAAATTTTCCTGAGCTACTTTGCTCCAAAATGATTATAATGATTTCAGAAATGATTGGGACGAAACGAAATTATCAAGGTTAGAATCAGCCGAACATATGCAAACAATCTCCAGGACAATAAACGCCTGGACAAAATGATTATTCTTAAACTCTCAGTCACTCACCCTGAGCACAATCACAGTTAGAAATAAAACAATCTTACATGAACCTCAAGCACACCATCAACGCATATGCTGAGCAATTAACTATGACAATGAAGCTTCGAACTACAAGGTTCAACAAATCCTCAAACAATAAATTACACTCTTACAATGATCAAATCCGAGCAACCAGAACTTTCAAACCGTGCTCAAAAAAGTCAACAAATCATATCTGAACAAAACCTCAACCAAAACGACTTCAAACATACACTCAACACTAATCCCTGCTGGACAATAGTGTCTCAGACTTATGTGATATCCCGAGGATGCGAGAACCTCTTCGTCAGCATTAGTCCGAGAACACTGTCAAACCTAACACCTATCCTCAACACCTACTCTGAAGCTACCTGAGGGACCAAAGTGTCTCAGACGCATGTGTTTCCAGCAATTGTCTGAAGGCACTATCTAGATATTAACCTACCCTCAACACCTACTCTGAAGCTACCTTGGGGACAGAAGTGTCTCAGACGCATGTGTTTCCAGCAATTGTCTGAAGGCACTATCTAGAAACCCTACCCTCATCACCTACTCTGAAGCTACCTTAGGGACACAGGTGTCTCAGACGCATGTGTTTCCAGCAATTGTCTGAAGACACTATCTAAAAGCCCTATCATCCCTAGCTTCAACCAATACTATTCACACCATATGCTGAAGCTACCTTACAAGTGGCTCAGACGCATGTGTTTCCAGCAATTGTCTGAGGTCACTATCTAAAAGCCCTATCATCCCTATCTTCAACCAATACTATTCACACCATAAATGTTGAAACAACCCGGTCAATATGTCCTAGTACAGAGCTGTACTATATTGGACCTATAATGCAGACCAAAATATTGAATCAAAATTCAATGATGTGAATACCTCGACACTCAGTAACAGACTACCCTGTATCAATGAACGGTAATTGCTTTTATACCTTCCGACGGAAGTCCTCGGACTTTACCGTTCAACCACACTAACTTAACACAAAGCATTCAAATAACCAAAAAGATTTAGCAGTTAGACTCAGCCCAAGCTAAATCATCAAATAATTTCCTCACAGTATATTAGTCAGTAACTAGAGATGTGTTCACAGGACACTGATGCTCCCACTCTAAGTTGTCTGTCAAAAAAGTCAATATTGTGGTCACAGTATTGTGAGTACACTTTACAGATAATCCAATCAGTTAGCTCACACTAACGTACTACTACTACTAGTACACATGATGGTCAACAAACTTACAAAGGTTAATGACTGGCTTTAACAATATTACATTTGAACTGTACTGAAACACATAAGTGGTCATAAATCTGGATTGAATGGGTGTGGCAGGAAACAAAACCCAGGTGCACAACTACACATGATGGTTAACGTGCCTGTAAAGTTTCATGACTGTGACGCGTGACACAAGTTTTAGACGAAACGACGGACAGACAGAAGGACGGACGGACTGAAGGACACATGGATGGACAAGGGCAAACCAATATGCCCCTCCCTTTAGAGTGGGGGCATAACAAATTTCTACAAGTATTCTGGAGCATAATATTCCAAAACACAAATTCACAAAATTATGCTGAATTATGCTGAATTCATAGCACTGTTACATTTCATTTTGCGTTCATTAAATGTCTTATTAAAAGTACATTTTCACAAATGTCACATGATAAATTATTCTTAATTCAAATCAATCTGATTCAGCCTATCAGGTAAACATCCTTTTTGAGATAAGACATTATGTTGATTCTAGCAGGTTCTTCCGTCACCACATGATGGATTTAATTTTGATCTTAACTGATACAATCTTCCAAATCAGTATTCAAGCAATATTTATCTTAGTGTTTTTCTCTGTTGCAAAATGCAGTATTCATTCTGTTAAACACTCCCAGGAGCTGTGCAGTAGCACTTAATTGAGAACAAAAAAGATACTTATAATTTTACATTTTTATTTGATACAACCTAAAACAATGAAGTTATTTTATTTCACACATTCTTACATTTAAAATAAAAAAATAATACAGGGGAAGGCTGTAGGTCCATGTTCACCTTTGTCCATGTCTGGGGGGAATTTAACACATTACTGCATACATAGGCATTTATCTATTGTGCGAACAGTGAAGATCCGAGGAAAATATGTGGTCTGATAAGCAACTGCATTATTCACATTTTGGTTGGAAATAAACTAATATTTAAATTGATCAAAAAGGGAACAGTGTAAATCCTGATCAGATGGCACCAATGTACCAGCAGATCTGGATCTACACTGATCACTCATGCTGTAAAGGTGTATATGGAGAAATGGGTTAATGAAGGCGGAGGCTACATCTTATTTTAGAGCATATGTATTCAACAGCTAAGTGGACCAATTAAATTCTCTGTACTTTTTCTTATGTCTAGCAATTATGCACGTAATATAGAATTTAATTGCAGCATTCAGTTACCAGTGATAATAACTGTCTATACAAATGGATTTTATGATATTTTAAACATAATGTTAAAAGCTACTGAGGAAATGGTTCCATAACAGGCGTCTGTTTGAATTTGCTGTATACATACAATGAGTGCCGCAATTGATGTGGCTTGTAAAATACCTGCTGCTGATTTTATGAGAGGTGTATATTATAAAATGCAGCTTAAACCCAAGTGATTGTTTTCATTTATTATTTCTTTAAAGAAGGAAAGTGAAAATAGTAAAACCTTTCCTCCATGTTCACGCCTTTATGGCATCGGCGAACAGTGTAGATCAAGATAAACGGGACATCCATGCCATCGGGATCTGCACTATTCGCTTTTCAATTTATAGGGATATTTCTGACCAGAAAGCAAACAGTGCAGATCCTGATCAGACAGCATGAATGTGTCAGCTGATCTGGATCTACACTGGTCGCACATGTGTATGTGTATGTATGGAATAAAGAGTTAAGAGTAGCCAGTTACACAATATCAGAACTGTGCAGTCAGACCAGAAGGCAAGCAAATCAAATTAGAAAGTTAATACAAACCAATAACAGACAAACCAACTGTAGAAAGGTGACAAGGGGACAAAACAAAAAAAACTATGGTAGGATAGGGTACCACCTTAGAATGGTCAGTGAAAATGAAATGTAGGCTATTGCAAGGTTAAACTATCCTACCCAACATTCAATATTATTTTTAGTATGACACTTAAAGAACATTTAAGGTTCCAAGTACTAGGTTCAATGAAAAAAAAATCTTCATTTTAATATCCAGAATTCTAAAATAACTTTTTAACATTGTAAAATTATTGCAATGAAAGAGGATTTCTTACTTACAAATAATGTATAGATTTTGTAAAGAATGTTTAACAACTGACTGTTCCAGAAACCAGAACTTAACGCTAATGACTTATAAATAGTGTGGCAGGTGAAAATTAGGTTTACTTCCAAAATATTAATTAACCACCTTAATATGTATGCATTATTTGTTTTTGATTGATTTCTGACAGAGAGGAATGCTGTGCCATGTTCCCTTGTCATGTAACTCTCGGGGTGTTCATTTCATGTTTATATATCCAGTATGTAAACCCTGTACTCCATGTTAAACGCATTTTATTGCAAGTGCGAAAAGTGTAGATCCAGATCAGCAGGCATATTGGTGCCATCTGATCAAGATCTTGACTGTTTGCTTTAGGTCAGGAATAACTGAATAAATTGAAAAACACTTTGCTTATGCGATAACAGCCATATCCCATGGAGTAACAGGTTAAGAGATTCAGTTGCTGTAAATATTTCTTGTAGACAAAATGACAAATGTTCTTTGCCTGTTTGTTTGTAGTTATTGTATTCCAAAATGGATATACATGTATGCTTGGTTATAATTGCATTCATTTTGGCATAAAAATACTCTATGAATCTGACTTTGACAAATCAAAACAGAAAGCTGTTTGCTTTTGTCACAGGGTGAGAAAGAATAAGCAGCCAGACCGGGACTCGAACCCGGGACCCCTCGCTTACAGGGCGAGTGCTGTCCTGACCGAGCTTTCCAGGCCACCTACACATCTTCTCCCCAGATAGTGACTAGATTCGTACCGCGACATTTCCCCCCACAACTTGGAAATTCGTCCTCTAATTCCAGAGGGTACTTTCCATACACAATTGCGAGCGTCGTAAGACATACAAGCAATGCTTTCGCTGTTCCCCGTTGGGCGCCAAATGTCACAGGGTGAGAAAGAATGTGCAGCCAGACCGGGACTGGAACCCGGGACCCCTCGCTTACAGGGCGAGTGCTCTCCCGACCGAACTATCCGGGCCGCCTGCACATCTTCTCCCCAGATAGTGACTAGATTCGTACCGCGACACTTTTATTGCTATGATTTATTGTACAGGAATCCATTGTTTAGGAAAAATTGCAGAAAAACTTAAGAGACATTAGATCAATTATTTCTTTTGTGTGGGTTGGATTGTTTTGTTTGCCAATATGTAAATATATACAATCTCAGCAAAATTAACCGTGTTAAATATTTTAATGTTTTGCAAATTTATTCAAGCAAAAAACAGTTGCTTGTGGCATTTTGTGCACTTAAGTGTTGGCAGAATTAAATGATCATGTGACTGCAGCCAACCTGCTCAGTATTATAATAATTATGACCCTGTCATACTAAAGTACATCATTTCTTAGTATAAATTTATTCTTAGAATTATTTAAGAATTTAGTTTTTATGCCCCTACCATGAAATGGCTGAAGGGCATATAGTGTTAACCCTGTCCATGTGTGTGTCAGTATGTCAGTGTGTGTGTGTGTGTATGTTTGACCCGCCATGTAATGGCGGTAGGGCATAATAGTGTTCACCCTGTCCGTGTGTGTCAGTATGTCAGTGTGCGTGTGTGTGTGTGTGTGTGTGTGTGTATGTTTGAAAATCTTGTCCTTTTTGTAACTTTGTTATTTCTTATTGGATTTTAAAAAAAACTTGGTATAAATGTTCACCATATCAAGACAGTGTGTCGCATACAATACCCATGCCTGTAGGTCCAAGGTCAAGGTCACTGAAAATAGAATTTTCTTGTCCAGGCTGTAACTTGGTTATGATGGAGTGATTTCAAAATAACTTGGCACAAATGTTCGCCATGACAAGGCAGTGTGTGGCGTACAATACTCAAGCCTGTAGGTCCAAGGTCAAGGTCACTGTTGCTAAAAATAGAATTTTGTTGCGAAAATTGTGTCCACTCTGTAACTTTATTATTTCTAATTGGATTTTAAAATAACTTGGTTTAAATGTTCACCATATCAAGACAGTGTGTCGCGTACAATACCCATGTCTGTAGGTCCAAGGTAAAGGTCGCTGTTACTAAAAATAGAATTTTCTTGTCGGGGCTGTAACTTCATTATGAATGGAGTGATTTCAAAATAACTTGGCACAAATGTTGGCCATGACAAGGCGGTGTGTCACGTACAATACCCAAGCCTGTAGGTCCAAGGTCACTGTTACTAAAAATAGAATTTTGTTGCGAAAATTGTGTCCACTCTGTAACTTTGTTATTTCTTATTGGATTTTAAAATAACTTAGTATAAATGTTCACCATATGAAGACAGTGTGTCGCGTACAATACCCATGCCTGTAGGTCCCAGGTCAAGGTCACTGTTACTAAAAATAGAATTTTCTTGTCTGGGCTGTAACTTTGTTATGAATGGAGTGATTTCAAAATAACTTGGCACAAATGTTCACCATGACAACGCGGTGTGTCACATACAATACCCATGCCTGTAGGTCCAAGGTCAAGGTCACTGTTACTAAAAATAGAATTTTCTTGTCGGGGCTATAACTTCATTATGAATGGAGGGATTTTAAAATAACTTGGCACAAATGTTCACCTTGACAAGGCGGTGTGTCACGTACAATACTCATGCCTGTAGTTCCTTAAAAAGTACATAATTGTGATGTTAGTGAACAAAAATATTGGTATGCTAAAAATACCAGTACCCCTTCTTTTAAAAGTTGTCTTGATAGTGGGATGGTCTTATTATTGGGAATTCTACATTTTTAATAGCTTACCTTACCCCTAGTTTTTATGCCCCTGCCATGTAATGGCGGAAGGGCATATAGTGTTCACCCTGGCTGTGTGTGTGTCAGTGTGTGTGTATGTTCGAAAATCGTGTCCGCTCTGTAACTTTGTTATTTCTTATTGGATTTTAAAATAACTTGGTATGAATGTTCACCTTATCAAGACGGTGTGTCGCGTACAATACCCATGCCTGTAGGTCCAAGGTCAAGGTCACTGTTACTAAAAATAGAATTTTCTTGTCCAGGCTGTAACTTCCTTATTAATGGAGGGATTTCAAAATAACTTGGCACAAATGTTCACCATGACAAGGCGGTGTGTCGCATACAACACCCATGCCTGTAGGTCCAAGGTCAAGGTCACTGTTACTAAAAATAGAATTTTGTTGGAAAAATCTTGTCCGCTCTGTTACTTTGTTATTTCTTATTGGATTTTAAAATAACTTGGTATGAATGTTCACCATATCAAGACGGTGTATCGCGTACAATACCCATGCCTGTAGGTCCAAGGTCAAGGTCACTGTTACTAAAAATAGAATTTTCTTGTCCAGGCTGTAACTTCCTTATTAATGGAGGGATTTCAAAATAACTTGGCACAAATGTTCACCATGACAAGGCAGTGTGTCGCATACAACACCCATGCCTGTAGGTCCAAGGTCAAGGTCACTGTTACTAGAAATAGAATTTTGTTGGAAAAGTCTTGTCCGCTCTGTAACTTTGTTATTTCTTATTGGATTTAAAAATAACTTGGTATAAAGATTTACCATATCAAGACGGTGTGTCACGTACAATACCCATGCCTGTAGGTTCAAGGTCAAGGTCACTGTTACTAAAAATAGAATTTTCTTGTCCGGGCTGTAACTTCTTTATGAATGGAGGGATTTCAAAATTACTTGGCACAAATGTTCACCATGGCAAGGCAGTGTGTGGCGTACAACACCCATGCCTGTAGGTCCAAGGTCAAGGTCACTGTTACTAAAAATAGAATTTTGTTGGAAAAATCTTGTCCGCTCTGTTACTTTGTTATTTCTTATTGGATTTTTAAATAACTTGGTATGAATGTTCACCATATCAAGACGGTGTGTCGCGTACAATACCCATGCCTGTAGGTCCAAGGTCAAGGTCACTGTTACTAAAAATAGAATTTTCTTGTCCGGGCTGTAACTTCCTTATTAATGGAGGGATTTCAAAATAACTTGGCACAAATGTTCACCATGACAAGGCGGTGTGTCGCATACAACACCCATGCCTGTAGGTCCAAGGTCAAGGTCACTGTTACTAAAAATAGAATTTTGTTGGAAAAATCTTGTCCGCTCTGTAACTTTGTTATTTCTTATTGGATTTTAAAATAACTTGGTATGAATGTTCACCATATCAAGACGGTGTGTCGCGTACAATACCCATGCCTGTAGGTCCAAGGTCAAGGTCACTGTTACTAAAAATAGAATTTTCTTGTCCGGGCTGTAACTTCCTTATAAATGGAGGGATTTTAAAATAACTTGGCACAAATGTTCACCATGACAAGGCGGTGTGTAGCATACAACACCCATGCCTGTAGGTCCAAGGTCAAGGTCATTCACCATGACAAGGCGGTGTGTCGCGTACAACACCCATGCCTGTAGGTCCAAGGTCAAGGTCACTGTTACTAAAAATAGAATTTTGTTGGAAAAATCTTGTCAGCTCTGTTACTTTGTCATTTCTAATTGGATTTTAAAATAACTTGGTATGAATGTTCACCATATCAAGACAGTGTGTCGCGTACAATACCCATGCCTGTAGGTCCAAGGTCAAGGTCACTGTTACTAAAAATAGAATTTTCTTGTCCAGGCTGTAACTTCCTTATGAATGGAGGGATTTCAAAATAACTTGGCACAAATGTTCACCATGACAAGGCGGTGTGTCGCGTACAACACCCATGCCTGTAGGTCCAAGGTCAAGGTCACTGTTACTAAAAATAGAATTTTCTTGGAAAAATCTTGTCCGGTCTGTTACTTTCTTATTTCTTATTGGATTTTAAAATAACTTGGTATAAATGTTCACCATATCAAGATGGTGTGTCGTGTATAATACCCATGCCTGTAGGTCCAAGGTCAAGGTCGCTGTTACTAAAAATAGAATTTTCTTGTCCAGGCTGTAACTTCCTTATGAATGGAGGGATTTCAGAATAACTTGGCACAAATGTTCACCATGATAAGGCGGTGTGTCGTGTACAACACCCATGCCTAAAGGTCAAAGGTCAAGGTCACTGTTACTAAAAATAGAATTTTATTATAAAAATCTTGTCTGCTCTGTTACTTTGTTATTTCTTATAAAAGGTTTTTAAAATAACTTGCTATTAATTTTCATTATATCAAGACGATGTGTTGTGTACAATACCCATGCCTGTAGGTCCAAGGTCAAGGTCACTGTTACAAAAAATAGAAATTTCTTGTACTGGCTATAACTTCGTTATTAGGAGAGTGATAATTTGGCACAAATGTTCACTATGACAAGAAGTTGTGTTGTGTACGATTCCCATGCCTGTAGGTCCAAGGTCAAGGTCACTATTACTAAAACCAGAATTTTCTTGTCTGGGCTGTGAGTTTGTTATTACTTATTGGATTTTCTAATAACTTGGTATAAATGTTCACCATGACAAACATGCATAGTGGGGGCATCCGTGTCCTATGGACACATTTCTAGTTTAAACACTTGCCTTAAATAGAAAATGATAACTTAATGCTTACAAATGTAATTGTTTTGAAGGAGAAATAAAAGTTTTGCAAAATACAAACATGTATATAATTATGTTTGTTTAAAATGTTTTCATTGCATTACCACCAACTTTTTCACTGACATTTCCATTATGAGCAGACAACAGTGTAGCAAATACAAACAATTTACTTGATCTTTACTTGATCTTCAAATTTATGCATATTCTTATAATAACTCACACAGCACTGTCTTTGAAATGCTATTATTCCCATCATTGCACTTAAGTGTCTGATAACGATGCATAGCGGGGGCATCCGTGTCCTGTGGACACATTTCTAGTTAAAAATATATTTTGAATGTTGAATGCAAATCCTAAAATGTTTAAAGACAATAAATGAAGGTAAAGTGTCAAAGTTGCTAAAAGCAGACTCATTTTTAGCAGCTTGTAGTCATGTGTCACATGCTACAGGTTGTTGTTCACTTCAGTCCAGTATAGTAAACCACATCAGGGACATGAAATAGCTGAGATTGGAGACTAGTCTCAAATCTCGAGCATCTGATTGGCAGAAATGGTGACCAGTCGCCATTTCAACCAATTAGATGCATGAGATTTGAGACTGGTCTCCGGATTTAGTTTAATGATCTTGGGCCATGGTATATGACTGGCAGTCACATCAAAGACATGAAACAGGTGGTATATGTCTGGCTGTCACTGATCTTAGGTGGGCGCTCACCCAGTTGTGACTAAGATACAGTTTTGCATTTAACCTTTATATTTTTCCTGTTCAGATACCTTTGAGGTCAACCACAATAATTAATTTCCAAGTTGTTTAATAAAGATAAACTTTTTGCTGCTTTCATCTATTCCAAGAACAACTTAAGAAGTAACTAAAGAACTTTCAGAAATACTTTTTTTACATAAAAAATCATTATGGTTCTATTAGAAATTAGTAAATAATAAAGGAATAAGGAATTTTATGTTCTTCAGAAGGTTTTATGATTACTTCTGTTAGTCATTTAGCATTTAATCAGGAGATATGTTGACAGGTGGTTAGTATGAAAGACAGCAATACAGGGCTAACAAAAACATTTACTGAAAATAAGTAATTTAGAAGATAGAATTTGCACCTGATCTAGCCGATTAAAATAGCTCATCGCCCAAGGCTATATAAAACTGATCATGGAAACCAGTCTCCGATCTCAAGCATCTGATTGGCTGAAATGGCGACCACCAATTAGATGCTTGTGATTTGAGACTGGTTTCCAATCTCAGTTTTATAACCTTCAGCCCATGTCATTATGACATTGTTGGCTCTTTTTTTTTTCACCAGTTCAGATTTTCATCAAACTTTCTCAGAATGATTGTTTGATGTTATCTCAGAAACTAACAAAACTGTAGTATTTCAGATTAAAAACTTGGTCAATAAATAAAATTTAAAAAAAATCTTGTTAATAAGGACACCCAGTATTGTACACCAGTTAGAAAAGCAGATTCAGCCAGATATAGAACTGCCAGCTACTAACGAAAAGCTCCTTTGTCTAATCCATCATACACTTTCTAACATAACTTACAGCATACAGATTTACAGACTACATTTTTGCCAATCAAATGGGTTTGACTTATCTGTTCTCTTTAAAGTATTGATGTTAGTCTTTTGCGTCATTTTTTCAACAATGATATAGTTATTTGAAGAAGTCATATATCATTTGATTATAAATACTGTTCAACCTGATCATGTCAAATATTAGCATAATTGAATTCCATATTTGGATTTGATTTCCTGAAGTACTGTCTAAACACTGTCTAATAAACAGTACATCCTTACGTGAACCAACCTTCTAATGCAATAGGCCAAACATTATATATCTGGCACTAGAGCCTCAAACTTAAAATTTTAATTGACTAGTTTCAATCTGCAGTATGCTAAATTAAAAACAATTAACTTGTTTTATTGCACTATTATTCAGGTATATCTGGCAACGAGCAGTATGCACGAGATGTTGTGCCGTGAGTTATCTTCCCTTGGCATCTACCATGTTGACAAGGACAAGTTGACAGAATGGCATCAGGAGTACCCACAGAAAGTACAGCTGCCAGGTACTGTGACACTCACAACTGGTTTTGATCAGGTTGGAAATCCCTGGTTTATAGATTGGGGTATGTCGTTTGGCGGGCGGTTGTCAGTGGGTGTAAACATTTTCAAAGTTTTCTGCTTAAAGTTTAATTTTTCTCAGTAATAGTTCATGTTAGAGCTCTGGAACCTAATATACGCCTTTCCAATAAACAGTTTCGCAGTCCTGTACGAGTTACTTCCCGCGACCGAAAATCAATCCAAAACGAGGCTCTGCAGGATAGCTGAATGATCGGGCTAATGGCTTAAGCACATAATAGCTAACCTTATCCGCTATATTGCAGGTCTGCGTTCGTCGCCGGCGGTGAAAAAATAAGTTGCTGGTCTGTTATTCTAGCCAGACTTTTTATGTTTACTATTTGTTAGATATTTAGATTTTTAATGGTATAAGAACATGTACCATTCTTGTTGATAGTAGGGAGTATGAAACGCAATTTGGACAAACATAAGCATTAATTTTACCAATTATGTACAACAATTTCTTCTTTATATCTTTTATATATTTTAATATATTTTACTGGTGTAAATGTTGCAAATTTCTAAGGCTAGTAATGCGCTATTATCCGGAAATCGTGATATGTCAACATCTGGTTACATAATCTGTAGACAAAAAATACAATCATAATTTGTTGATACTTACACATTTGAACAATAGAATAGTCCTAACAAATTAAGGCGTTTATGGTCAACGTGTAAATAATTTGAATATTTAAAATGTTACGTATACTTCACAACCAAATATGATTGATTCTGTCTTGAAATAAAACAGGATCGGTAATCTAATTGTTTGTTGTAGAAGTATCATTCGTAGAATAAAATCCAAGGATTTAGATGCCGGCTTCCAAAAAGATGAGAATATTTATATCACAATATGGTTGCATATCCAATTTAGATTTCTTAGGTTTGACAGATTGTAATTTTGGCATAAAAGCCCAAACTCTTAATTAAACATATATAAAATGTTTTGACAAGAATTGTTTCTTATTGACGGCTTTTGTTTCTATACGTGTCATAATGTTGATTAAGAATCCATTTAAGTGCTAAATCAAATACATTTGCTGGCACATCCAGTAGTTAAAGGACTCCGAAATACTTATTAATTGGGAGGTGTAGATACCTTGCAAATAAAAATTACACGATCTCTATTGGTCAATGATATCTGCCCCTTTAAGTAATTGACAGATGACCCCGTGTGCGAGACAGTTTGACATGTTTATGGCATGCCGTCTTCAAAATCAATCGCCGCCGACATAATCACAACATGATGTCAGTAGTTGAATTGACACGCTAATCCGGAAACGAGACTCAATTAAGCCGTGAAGAGAACACTGCGTCTGTTTGTTAGTTCTAGTCGTTTAGTGTCTAATGCGAGGAATAATGAATTGACACTTTTAGTCAGAAACCTGATTGTTTTATAAATTATTTTCAAAAATATCATGACGCTGATGTATTATTACTAATTCAAAGAGAAAATATATTTTTTCAAAAAATAATTTTATGATAAAAAAGAAAGTTGTAGGTACATATTCCCTATTACGTTATTACAGCGAGCAATCATTTTTCCTGTAAAGCAGTCACGTGACTGGACAGGGGAGGTAACCAAATAAATTCATCGAATTATTGGAAAGGCGTATACATGTAGTTGCTTGACATCACCATAGCAACATCAGGACAAATTTCATAACTATTTACTATATTTATACCCCCGTATACGAAGTATAGTTATACCCCCGTATACGAAGTATAGGGGGTATATAGGAGTCATCATCCGGTTGGTTGGTTGGTTGGTTGGTTGGTTGTCCCGGTCTGTCTGTGGCACTTACAGCGTCAACAGTTTTCAAGATATCGACTTGAAACTTTAACCATATGTTCGTGAGGACATTTGCGCGAACTATTTTTTTTCTCATGTGGATCAGTCCATTATTTTTCGTAGGGGAGCACAATTTAACAAAATCTTGTGACGCGAACTACTTCTACAGTTTTTAAGATATGGACTGGAAACTTGATACACATGTTCGGTATGAAGTGTAGATGTGCGTGACATATTTTTCGTGTTGATTAGTCCATTATTTTTTGCAGGGGACATGATTTAACAAAATCGTGTTATGCAAACTTCTAAATCTTGTGATGCGAACTACTTCTACAGTTTTTAAGATATTGACTTGAAACTTGATACATATGTTCGGCATGAAGTGTAGATGTGCGTGACATATTTTTCGTGTGGATTAGTCCATTATTTTTTGCAGGGGACATGATTTAACAAAATCGTGTTATGCAAACTTCTAAATCTTGTGATGCAAACTACTTCTACAGTTTTTAAGATATTGACTTGAAACTTGATACACATGTTCGGCATGAAGTGTAGATGTGCGTGACATATTTTTCGTGTGGATCAGTCCATTATTTTTCGGAGGGGAGCATGATTCAACAAAATCTTGTGACGCGAACTACTTCTACAGTTTTTAAGATATTGACTTGAAACTTGATACACATGTTCGGCATGAAGTGTAGATGTGCGTGACATATTTTTCATCTGGATTAGTCCATTATTTTTTGCAGGGGAGCACGATTTAACAAAATCTTGTGACGCAAACTACTACTACAGTTTTTAAGATATTGACTTGAAACTTTATACACATGTTCGGCATGAAGTGTAGATGTGCGTGACATATTTTTCATCTGGATTAGTCCATTATTTTTTGCAGGGGAGCACAATTTAACAAAATCTTGTGACGCAAACTACTACTACAGTTTTTAAGATATTGACTTGAAACTTGATACACATGTTCGGCATGAAGTGTAGATGTGCGTGACATTTTTTCATCTGGATTAGTCTATTATTTTTTGCAGGGGACATGATTTAACAAAATCCTGTTATGCAAACTTCTACACTTACTACGTCAACAGTTTTCAAGATATAGACTTGATACTTTAAACATATGTTCGTGAGTACATTTGCGCAAAATTTTTTTTCTCATGTGGATCAGTCCATTATTTTTCAGAGGGGAGCACGATTTAACAAAATCTTGTGACGTTAACTACTTCTACAGTTTTTAAGATATTGACTTGAAACTTGATACATATGTTCTGCATGAAGTGTACATGTGTGTGACATATTTTTCGTGTGGATCAGTCCATTATTTTTTGCAGGGGACATGATTAAACAAAATCGTGTTATGCAAAATTCTACAGTTTTTAAGATATAATACTTGAAACTAAAATTGTATGTTCTGCATGAAGTGCGCATGTAAGCGACATATTTTTTTTGTGGATCAGTCCATTTTTTTTGGAGGGGAGCATTATTTAACAAAAACTTTTATTTTAAATCTTATGACGCAAACTACTTCTCCTAATCTCCAGTTTTCAAACTTTAAACATACGTTTGTGAGTAGATTTCCATGACATACTTTGTTTCATGTGAATCAGTCCATTATTTTTTAGCAGGGGAGTATGATTCAACAAAACCTTATGACACGAACTACTTCTACAGTTTTTAAGATATTCACTTGAAACTTGATACACATGTTCGGCATGAAGTGTAGATGTGCGTGACATATTTTTCATGTGGATCAGTCCATTATTTTTTGCAGGGGACATGATTTAACAAAATCGTGTTATGCAAACTTCTACACTTACTACATCAACAGTTTTCAAGATACCGACTTGAAACTTTCAACATATGTTCGTGAGTACATTTGCGCAAATTTTCTTTTCGTCTCATGTGGATCAGTCCATTATTTTTTCGGAGGGGAGCCCGATTTAACAAAATCTTGTGACGCGAACTACTTCTACAGTTTTTAAGATATTGACTTGAAACTTGATACATTTGTTTGTTATGAAGTGTAGATGTGTGTGACATATTTTTCGTGTGGATCAGTCCATTATTTTTTGCAGGGGACATGATTTAACAAAATCGTGTTATGCAAACTTTTACACTTACTATGTCAACAGTTTTCAAGATATCGACTTGAAACTTTAAACATATGTTGGTGAGTACATTAACGCAAATTTTTTTTTTCTCATGTGGATCAGTCCATTATTTTTGGAAGGGAGCATGATTCAACAAAATCTTGTAACAAGAACTACTTCTACAGTTTTTAAGATATTGACTTGAAACTTGATACATGTGTTCGGCATGAAGTGTAGATGTGCATGACATATTTTTCGTGTGGATCAGTCCATTATTTTTAGCAGGGGACATGATTTAACAAAATCGTGTTATGCAAACTTCTACACTTACTACGTCAACAGTTTTCAAGATATCGACTTGAAACTTTAAACATATGTTCTTGGTACATTTGCGCAAATTTTTTTTCTCTCATGTAGATCAGTCCATTATTTTTCGGAGGGGAGCACGATTTAACAAAATCTTGTGCCGCGAACTACTTCTACAGTTTTTATGATATTGACTTGAAACTTGATACATATGTTCGGCATGAAGTGTAGATGTGCGTGACATATTTTTCGTGTGGATCAGTCCATTATTTTTTGCAGGGGACATGATTTAACAAAATCGTGTTATGCAAACTTCTACAGTTTTCAAGATATCGACTTGAAACTGAAATCATATGTTCTGCATGAAGTGCGCGTGTTAGGCCCCAGTTACACAGACGGTCGGTGCCCAATATGTTATTTTATTTCAAGTTGCTCGCTGTTTTGGTCGGTTGTCATGCGTGAGGTTTTCTGTGTAACCGGCCATCGGTTCAATCGGCTAAATAAATATTTCATAGGTTGCTGGTAGGAGACCGAAACCAAGTCAAACGGGAATGGGTCGGTGATAAGCATGATTTTATCGGTAAAAATGCTGATATGCTATCGGGTTTTGTCGTTTGTAAATCGGAGCTAAAACGGGCGTAACGCTGATAAATCTGTTTTTAATAGCTTATCATCAGTGGTTCAACACTTTCCGTCAGATATGGTCGGTGATTTATATTTGGTTATCTTTGTTTGATCGGTGACATCGGTGATTAAGAGCTTGCATATCTCGTGATATAGGTTGCCGTCGGTTCTTTTCTTTTTAAAAGTATGTTTAAGTGATGAGAACCGATAACTTTTTTTCAGTTTACCGAAAAACATCACCGATGACATGACGGCAGCAGGCGATTGGTCACAGATTGACTCCCTATTAACCACCGATCAATACCGACAAAATCCTACGCTTTAATTCTCATCTTTTTTTCTATCGCTGGTAGGTATTAGTTGATCGGTTGCTTATCGGTGGCCCATCGGCGATATCAGTTGTAGACAACTGGTCGATCTTTGACAGCGGTTTTAGACAGGGTGTCGATCGGTTATTTGTAAAATATTTTCACCGATCGAGAATTTTAAACATGTTCAAAAATCCCAATCGGTTATTTTTCACTGACAGAACTTATCTTTTCTCAAGAGCAGTTGATCGGTGGCAAACAGGTGACCGAAAAGTGATATCGGTGTTTAATACGTTGTCATCGGTTCACTCCATAATTTGGCTGAAAAACTCACCGATCACTCACCGATGGCTCTGTGTAACTGGGGTGTTAGTGACATATTTCTTATGGATCAGTCCATTTTTGGTTTGAGGGGAGCATTATTTAACAAAATCTTATGACACAAACTACTTCTCCAGTTTTCAAACTTTTAACATACGTTCGTGATTAGATTTGCATGACATATTTTTTTTCATTTGGATCAGTCCATTATTTTTTAGAAGGGGAGCACGATTCAACAAAACCTTCTGACGTCAACTACTTTTCCAGTTTTGTTTACATCCGGTGAAAACCCAAGTTGCTATTTTTAAACACAACTTTTGCAGCAAATTTTCAGGATTTCAATTATTTTTCAACTTTCACCCATGAAAGATGCAAACATCATTTCTGTATGCTCTGACAAAGCAGTATTACGGGGGTATTAATCACCTTCAGTGATAGCTCTAGTTTGTCATAGAAAATGCCCCTTTTTCACTTAAAATTTAAGAAGAAAACCTAGTTTTTTTGCAATGCAGCATCTGCTTTTGCAGAGGAAATTCCCATTTTGGATGAAAGCAGAAATCTAAAATGAGGTTAATAAACCAGATCTACTGATCCCAGTTTGTGCTTGTACAATTCTGAAGCAAAAACAGTAGCCAACAATAATTTTGTGTTTTTCTAAAAATTAATGGTAGTTGGTTGATTCTGTTTTTATTCTTAACACTTAAGACCCCTACAAAGAAAGAGACCATAAAATCTGCAAACAACTGCAGAGAGATTCAAAGAGGGTAATTAATCTCCAAGTGACAGGAGCTCTTTCTGAGAACTGGGATGTTTCAAAAAAAAGGCTGGAAAAGTGAAAAAATAGTGAAAAAATAAAGTTCATAAAAATTCCAAACTTGTTATTCTGTATTTTTTGCTTATTGAAACTGAGTAAAGAACTGAAAAGATTTTTGAAATCGGTCAACTGGTTGCTGAGATATTATCATTTGAAAAATGGCAAGTGAAGTGAAAAAAATGTAAAGAATTCAAGTTCATAAAAAGTCCAAACTGGTTGGTCCATATGTTTGTACAGTCTTTACAGTGATCAAAATCAATCATGTTATACTCATATGTGGCAGAATAAAAATTTTATGGAGCTTTATTGACCAATATTAAATAAATCAAAGAATTTTAATTAATGTGCTTAAAATACAAGTATTACTGTTTCTTATTATTTAAATGTGTTTTTCGGTTAAAATACATGTTGAAGCATCAAATACAAGTGCTTTAGAACTTTTGGTATCGCATAAAGGGAAAAAATGCATATTGTTCAGAAAGTGTGTCACACTCCTGACAACCACAGATTTGCTGTGTACTCAAAAGTGTTTCACTAAGGCCATTCCTGTTTGTCACAATTTAACAAAACATGACATAGACTTCTAGGAAAAAACATGCTCTTGTTTTCATGTAAAGGATATGTTGACAGAATATTGCAATATGTGCATAATGTCACACTCCAGACAAATTTAGCGGACATTTTCTGAAGGGAGATGATAATATTATAATTATTGCATCTGGAAATATAAAACTTATGCTTAATTTTATCATTATTTGATGCCTAATAAATGCACATTTTACTGAAACAACTCTAAAACTTGTCTTTACTCAAGCTTTTTGTAAAATAATGGTCTGAACAAATGAGATTTTGAAAAGTGTCACACATTTTTGTCACACTCCTGACATTTTTTGCCCATTATTTTAGAATATTTTTTTAACGGATGGTGCTATTTTGATGAAACTTCACAAATCTTTAAAGGGCATGATGAGACACCTTTGCAAAGTAGGAAAATGGAAGTAACTGTTTGTTGTACAATTTTATAACAGGAAAACCCAAACCAGCCATTTTTTTTTAAACAGCCCATCTAGTTTTACTTCAACTTAATTTCCTATCAGACTATTGTGTGAGTTTACATCCCCATATTGTTTTGCCACTGACTGTTCCAAAGTGGTAACACCAAGGTTTCCCTCTTTCATGATTTGTGGCATCTATTTTGAAACTTATCATTGTATAACCATGCCCTCTTCTCTTTACTTTATGGCTGTATGTGGAGGCTGTGTCTACTGGATGTGGCCATTCCTGATATGCATATTTCCCTTTTCAGTTAATTTGCTTATGTTTTAAACGATACAATAGTTCTATGAGTTGAGCCATGGGGGAAAACTAAACACAGAAAGATGCTTGATTCAGTTAGTTTCAGGAGTAAAACATTTGTTCACTAATGCCATTTGTCACTAGACAAAAACAAACACAAACTCAAATTAGGAAATGTTTGACAACTTTTGAATACATTTTACATAACATACTTTTAAAAAACATTTGTTGGTATAACATTTTTTTTGACAAATCGTTCTTTAACACCCCAAGAAGACACTTTTCTTTGATAAAACTTGTTAAATTAGATCCAGACTTGCATTGCATTGACAGTTTTACTGTTTCTCCATTCTGTCATTGTTGGATGTCATGCTAATAAACTATTTCTCTGAGAAACAACTACTCTTAGCTAAATTGTTTTCCAGACATTACCTCAGATCATTCAGACAATAACATTATTTTGGATTGTTTCAAATAGGAATTTTCCTGGCAAAAACTATGATTAATGACATAATTATTTGGACAAGTGAGTGTATTGTCATGGAAAGATGTTTGTATTAAAGTCTTATTACATTTAATAATTTGACAGTTGCCATTTCATATCAGCAAGTCACACTACTCCTTTGTAAAATACATTGTTCCATCACTGACCTCCTGTTGAGTTATGGTTGTAAAGTTAATGTAAGCTATATATTATATTAATGTCACATTTATTCAGCTTATGTAGCAGTACCAACCTATATTTTGTCTGATGGCTAATCAGGTTTGATGGTTTTTCAATAAATGTCATTCAGATGTATGTTTTGTGGCTTAACATCTCGCCTTCCTTGCATAAATTGTTGCAGATTTAGGTACAGGGAATCAATACAATGAACTAGCTGTTCTCAAAGATTATAAGGGACTGACTGTTATTATGCCCTGCCCTTTTCAGTGTGTAAACCACCCTATATTGCAATGATTTTACAAGGTCTCAGTATTAGATGGTTTTCTTGTAGTTTTAAAACGAATGTGGCTTGCATCTCTTTCTATCAACAGTGCTGTTTGACTAGGGTTTACACAAGTTTTTATCCAGTTACTTCAGTTCCAAGTGAAATTCCAATAATATTTATTAATAAAATGATCATTATTAAAAAATAAACAATCAGTTTGCAGGCAAGAACTATTTGTTTAAATTCACCTTTAGAAAATATTCGTACAGTATCAATGTACAACGCCATACACTATAGGGGTGTACTGATGTCAAGACAGCACCAGTGTGCTGTGCCCAAGATCATAAAACTAATATGAGAAACCAGTCTGAAATCTCAAGCATTGATTGGTTAAATGGTGACTTAAGTGGCCATTTCAGCCAATGATATGCTTAAGATTTGAGACTGGTCTCCAGTTTTAGTTTTATGACCTTGGGCCCTGGTGTAGACAATATCCAGACAGCATCATCCCAATGATGTATTAAGAAATTATACTTGCAGTTTTAAGCAAACTTCAATATGACGGCATGCTTATAAACCATAACTTAACGTTTCGCTAGACAGTACTTGAACTCATGGATATAAAACTGTTTATGTTTCTTATTTTGAAAGTCTTCCAAAGCACTTAAATATTAGCAGAATAATGGCTTTCACTTGAAAATACAAACTCAGAAAAATAAAATGTAGTATATGAGACTCACTGACTGACTATGGGTCACAAAAAAGGGATTGGGAGAAAGTGGTTGTCACACATTTTACCTAAAAGCACTACTCCCCAAACCCTTTGAATTTTGTATCAGTGTCTGAGTTGTTATCTTAACTTGAAATATATAGAACACAGTTAAATATCTAAGACCACCCCCTTAAATAAGACTACTGTACCTGTGTTTTTCTAACCCCCTCCCCCCCACCAAAAAAAAACAACAAAAAAAAACAAACAAAAATCCACCCCACTGTTATGTCCAGTACTTTTTCTCAGTCTCAAAGATGGTCTTATAAATATATCTCTTCCTTATCTTCAAATTTGAATTTGGAGGTGAAGTTAGTGAACACTTCTGACAAAAAGTTGTTTAATTCCAAGAACATTTTCAGGAAAGCAAAAAACCTTGATTTGAAATTCTCAGAATTATTCCCAGTAACCAAATATTAAGGTCAGCCTTTAACTGAATCTTAACATGCACAGTGAATATACATTTACATATTTAAGTGATTATGTTCAATTAGTTGTTTTAAAAAGTATTTCCACAAATGTTTTAAAACTATTAAAATCAAATTAAGCTTCAGTTAAGTTTTAGAAGTACATTTTTATTACATACTTTACAAAATTAATTGGTTAATGGTCTATAGCAGTTAAATTTCAAATAACTAAAATAAAAATAAAAAAACATTGATTGCAGAGATATTGTTCAGTTTTTTCTATGATGGAACAGGTTATGTAATGAGGCTGCCAGAAATGATTGTTTTTGCAAAAATTGGTATCCTGTGTAGGATTTATTATATACATGCATTTTCACAAACCTAAATAACCATTTCCTCCATAGATACACATTTATTGCATGGGTGAACAGTTAAGATCCAGATCAGCTGGCACATCCATGCGGTCTGATCAGGAACTAAACTGTTTTTGTTTTTTTTCGTGAGGTTATTTCTGACCAAAATGCAACCAGTGCAGATCCTGATCAGATGGCATGGATGTGCTGGCTGATCTGGATCTACACTGTTGGTACATGCGTAAAATTGTGTATATATGGAGGAAAGGGCTAAGAATTGAACCTGTGCTAAATGGAGTAAATTTGATAGCACTGATTACTGATATACAAACTGATTTAATACAGTATTTTTATTTACACAGCTTTAATTTGATACCTGCTATAACTATACCATACTTATTGACAGTGTCCTTCCTTTAAAGAGTTGCTATCAATTAACAGATAAATAGTTTTGTGTAAAAAAAATCTTGACATAATTACAAAAATTAGTTGCTGAAGACACAGAACTGGATTAAGGGCTACCCACTCAACCAATTCTCACCTCACCACACCACACTCATCCATACCCCACCCTTCTCCACCTCAACTCATGCCATTTTACCTCAACCTTACTCATCCTTCTTCAACTCACATACACAGAAATACAACTGAAACAAAGATAAATAAAGAGAAAATGATCTATTTCAGAATTTATCCTTGACCCCAGCGATGTAAGCAGCTTATCTCCATGGCAACTACACCTGATTCAAGGTCACACATTCCCTCACCATATTCTGCGCACTTGGTACAACCATTTTGACATAGCTATGGATACGACCAGTATAGAGGATATGTATAAAACACTGTGTCTGCTGCATGCTGGGAGACAATCACAGGTGGAATTACCACAGGTACTTGATTCATGTGCTGTACAGCAGTTTTTCATGACACTGGCTAGCATATTCCTGGCAATGGACAATTAAAAGCAAGCCTTATTTATGTACTTGGTGATAAAATACATTACTGCTTAGCAACTAGCTAATTTTTGGATATCTGATGTATGGTACCTTACTGCTTGGCAACAAGATATCTACTGTGTGGTACCTTACTGCTTATCAACAGTATATCTAATGTGTGGAATCTTATTGCTTGGCAACAAGATATCAAATGTGTGGTACCTTACTGCTTGGCAACAAGATATCAAATGTGTGGTACCTTACTGCTTATCAACAGTATATCTAATGTGTGGAATCTTATTGCTTGGCAACAAGATTGGCAACAAGATGTCTGATGTGTAGTACCTTACTGCTTGGCATCATGATTTCTAATAATGTGGTACCTTACTGCTTGGCAACAAGATATCTAATGTATGGTACCTTACTACTTGGCAACAAACGATCTAACATGTGGTACCTTACTACTTGGCAAGAATATATCTAATGTATGGTACCTTACTGCTTGGCAACAATATATCTAATGTATGGTACCTTACCACTTGGCAACAAACAATCTAACATGTGGTACCTTACTACTTGACAACAAACAATCTAACATGTGGTACCTTACTACTTGCAACAATATATCTAATGTATGGTACCTTTCTGCTTGGCAACAAGATAACTAATGTATGGTACCTTTCTGCTTGGCAACAAGATAACTAATGTATGGTACCATAGTGCCAACCAACTAGATTACTAATGTGTGGTACCTTACTGCTTGGCAACAAGATATCTTATGTGTGGTATCTTGCTGCTTGGCAACCAGATAATTTCAGGGGCTTGACTGCTTGGCAGCTGGATAGCTTATGTGTGGTACTTAACTGCTTGGCAGTAAGATAGCTAACTAGTGGTACCTGACTGCTAGGCAACAAGATAGCTAATTTTTGGTACGTTACTGCTTGGCAGATGTATAATGTGTGGTTTTTTTACTGCTTGGAAACTAGATAGCTAATTTTTGGTTCCTTACTGCATAGCTATCCAATAAATTATTTTAAGGGACTGCTCAACATTTCGACATTGTTTGCCTTTAATCACATTGGTGACCAGTTTAAATCCAGATTAACTTGAAACTTGTTTATTTTCTTAAAGGCCTATTTCTACATAAACATATTCAATGGCGTTGTACACAATACATACTAGACATATAGGCAACACATAATTATATGTAGTTACAGAAAACAGTAGAAACATAAGCATAATATGAAATTACATCACAAATAAATCAGCATGCATTTATCTGTGTCTACAATATTTGCTTCTTGGCCAGATATAATCAAATGATTAAACAAGACTAGAGTAGATTCTTAGTGGGCTACACATATGTGCAGGCTACTCTGAATCTACACTGGTGACACATTTTATAAAAGCCATAAAAATGGAATAATGGTTTAGCTGTATTAAGGTGTAATGGTTACTGTGTATTTCAGATCCTGATCCAGGTGTGTACAGACCTGACCCTATGTATGCTGTAAGCTGTAGCCTTGTTTTTATGGTGTAATGGTTACTGTGTATTTCAGGTCCTGATCCAGGTGTGTACAGACCTGACCCTATGTATGCTGTAAGCTGTAGCCTTGTTTTTATGGTGTAATGGTTACTGTGTATTTCAGATCCTGATCCAGGTGTGTACAGACCTGACACTATGTATGCTGTCACTGATGATGTCAGAGACACCCACTGCCATGTCACACCTGTTGCAAGCCATTGGAAGCCTGCATGAAGCCGGCCATCTGCATGTAATGCAAGGTCTCCTTAGGCTGTTTTTACCACAAGGTTAGCTCATTTTCATGCTTGCTCTTAGTAGTTTCTGCAAGAAGACGGACATTGCAGATAGTAGTAAGAAGGTAGACAGTGTAGATGGCTGCAGTTAGGTAGACATTGTAGATAGTGGTAAGAAGGTAGACAGTGTAGATGGCTGCAGTTAGGTAGACATTGTAGATAGTGGTAAGAAGGTAGACAGTGTAGATGGCTGCAGTTAGGTAGACATTGCAGATAGTGGTAAGAAGGTAGACAGTGTAGATGGCTGCAAGTAGGTAGACATTGTAGATAGCTCACAAATCTACATTTGACATCAGATTCTGTTGTCCAGAAATGTTGCAGCAGTGAAGTGACATGCAGATTTTCTTGCATCCCCTAGTAGTTCAGTTAGAGTGAAAAACGGAGGAAATGTGTAAACAGTTTGCAATCATCTGTTGATGGCTCAAATATCGAAGTTATCTGATGAGTTTGTTGTCATCGTTTTAGAACATGTTGCAAGATTTTGTTTTAAACACTTACAACTGTAAGGCTTCATACACTTTCACTATAATACTACTTCATCGTTTTAGCAATTACTGGTAGGACTTCGTTCGATGAACTTAAAGACATTGTACCTTTGGAGGAAATGATGCATATGCGTAGTACACTCTGATCCAAAGGAAGAGGGGTAGAATATAGTCAGTTTAACCATTTCCTGTACAGACCTGTGCGACCAGTGCCGTCCGATCAGGATCTGCACTGGTCGCATTTTGGTCAGAAATAACCTAATGAATCAAAAAGCGAACAGTTTAGATCTTGATCAGACGGCACGGATGTGCCGGCTGATCTGGATCTAAACAGTTCGCCCTAGCAAAAAAGATGTATCTATACAGGAAAGGGTTAAACCATTTCTTTGACAAATTATCTATCAGTAATTATGCATTTTATACACTATTTTAATTAGTGTAATAATAAGTCATAATAATTATGAAATAGTGGTAATTGCAGTAACTTTCATGTGAAATTTCAGAAATCTACCTACCTTAACATTAGAGACCTGGAAAAGTGAAATACATATATTATCATAGTATGGTCTTCAAATACCATCTTTATACAGCCATAAAATCTTTAACCTTTATCTGGGTCTTCAAATCTTCGAGCCTTTGAGTCTGCGATTGTGAAAGAGAGGAAGATAGTTGACAAAAATTAATGAATATATTTTGAATTAACAACACAGTTGTCTCACATTGAGGCATTTTCATGCTTCTTGTATTACTGTCTGTATAAATATACCAAGTGTAGAATCCTGAATGAGACGGTCAATTTGACATAAAACCTTATCCACTTGTTCATATCCAGATAGCAGCTAGAAGTAAGTTCGAAGAACCTCCTTCAAATTCAATATAAAATAACTTGTTTTCCCAGCAGTATTTTGTTCAATCAGTATTTTACTTCAATCACTGTCTGTTATGAAGTATCTCTCTTGAAACACACCCTGTCACAGACAGATTTCTGATGGGCTTTTTTTCTTGATAACACCATTTCCATTAGGGCTATCTTTGCTTAATTGCACAGGAACTGTTAATAATGATAGATGTCTAGATGGCTGTCACAGGATGCAAGTAGAAAATGTCTTTTTAAAATCACAATTGTGAAAGAGAGGAAGATAATTGGCAAAATTACTGTGCCCAAGGTTATAAAACTGAGCATGGAAACCAGTCTCAAATCTCAAGCATCTGATTGGCTGAAATGGTGACCAGTCGCCATTTCAGCCAATCAGATGCTTGAGATTTGAGACTGGTTTCCAAACTCAGTTTTATAACCTTCAGCCCTAAATAGAATAAAAAACTTGAATTAGCAACTAATATAAAAGTATAGCATAGAATATAGTGAATCAAGCTCGGGCTTTTAGCTGCAAATACAACATTAAATACAGAAGACACAATTTATGGGGCAACAGTTTCTTTTAAAATAATGGATACACCTTTCCAATAATTCGGTGAATTTTTCGGTTACCTCCCCTATTCAGTCACGTGACTACTATACAGGAAAAATTATTGCTCGCTGTATTAATGAAATAGGGAACATGTACCTACAACTTTCGTTTCTCATCATGAAATTTCTTTTTTAAAATATATTTTCTCGTTTATCGTTGAATTAGTAATAATACATCAGCGTAATGAAATTTTTTTTTATCAAGAATAGTTTATAAAACAACAAATCTAATTTGACTAAAAGTGTAAAGTCATTATTCATCGTGCCAAGGTTTACTTTAAACGACTTAAACTAACAGCCTGTGTTCTATCCACGGATAAATTGAGTGTCGTTTCTGGCTTCGCGTGTCTTATCAACTACTGACATGCCGGCTGCGATTGATTTTGAAAGCGGCATGTCATAAAAATGCCAAATTGTCGTGCACAAGGGGTCCCCTGTCAATTACTAAGAAGAAGATATCACTGACCAATAGAGATCGGTTTACTTTTTTATGTACCTCCACCTCCCAATTAATAAGTATATCGAAATCCTTAATTACTGAATCGGGTAGCAAAAGTATTTGATATAGCAGTTATATGAATTATTAATCCTTAATACGACAAGTAGAACCATAAGACATCAATTAGAAAATCATCTTAGCAGAACATTTTATAAATATTCAATCAAACGATTGAGTGTTTACGCCAAAATGACAGAATTTCAAACCTTAGCAGTCTTAATATTAATATAAATGTTCTTTATTAGAAGCCAGCATCAGAATCCTTGAATTTTATTCTATAAATGATACTTTTATGTAAACGAACAATCAGATAACCTTACTGATCCTTCTTAATTTCAAGACAGAATCAATCATACCGTATTTTTGCTTGTGAAGTATACGTGACGTTTTCAAAAATTCAAAATTATTTGTTCGTTGAACATTAACGGTACGATAAATTCAAGTAATAGATGAGTACAAGTATAACATACAGATACTGTAACCGAATGTTGACATGTCACGATTTCCGGAGTATAGTTCATTACCAGTCTTAGCAATTTGCGAAATTCATACCAGTTAAATATAATTTTAAGTATAAAATACATAAAGATGAAAATGCTGTATAGAAATTCGTAACATTAATACTCACGTTTATCCGAATCGCGTTTCATACTGCCAGCTATCAACAAGAATGGTACATGTTCTTACAATATTAAAAATGCAAATATCTAACAAATAGTGAAAATAAAAATGTCTGACTAGAATAACAGACCAGTAACTTATTTTCGACCGGCAGCGACGATTACACACCTGAAATTTAATGGATTATGTTAGGCCTTATGTGCTTAAGCCATAGTCCGATAGTTCAGCTTTCCTGTGAAGCCTCGTTTTGGGTTGATATCTGGTCACGGGAAGTAACTCGTACAGGACTGCGAAACTGTTTATTGGAAAGGCGTATAGAGTAGACATTTTACAATTTTAAATGTCATTTTTGATGTTTATTAAGTTAACATATCTTTCTGACTTGATTTTTGATAAGCTTAAAAGTACATGTATCACTAGACCAAATGCTGTGGTGATCTTCTGTAAAAAAAAGTCTCCATGTACATTCAATCAGTGCTGTCATCAAATACATCCTTTGAAGGTCGTTGAGCATGATACTTATGTACTTTGTTAATATACTTCTAAAATTACCTTTGTTTTAATATTTCGGCCAGTTTTGAGATGGGTGGTTTCAATTTCCCAGCCAATATAGACTTGGATATTGTTCAATCACCCTCAAGGATATACTTCCTGCGTTTTAAATTTTGCCTTGGCGTTTCTCTGATATGCAGGATTTATATTTTAAGATCCCCTGTCAAAATTCTATTATGTTTAGTTCAGCCCATTGTTTTCTCGTTTAGGACAAACCCATTCTTTTATCTGGGGACCACATGCCGCTGAACATGGAATGGTATTAATCTGAAAATACCGCATTGAAGGTTCCATGTCCACCGCCATATTCACACTGTTGTTTGGGATGGTCAAAATTGTACTGTTTATTAGTGTAAATATTGAGTTGCGGTCAACCCGGGGCTAGGCGGCGTGGGCAGTAATATGCATTTTCATTACTGTCCATGAACAGGCTCAATCAGACAGAGCCTGCAATATTTTCATATTTGCCGTGTTCCATGGCTTTCAAAGTACCCTTTTAATCTTTTTCAATATCACAGTAGCGTTCTTTGTGTCGTGTGGCGGCAGTAAAAATTCTTCTGTACATTCAATCAGTGCTGTCATCAATTATGTCCTTTGAAGGTCGTTGAGCATAATATTGTACTATGTTAATATACTTCTAAATATACTTTTTGTTTTTAATATTTCAGCCTGTTCAAAGATTGGTGGTTTCTATATCCCAGGCAATATAAATTTAGATATTGTTTAATCACCCCCAATGATATACTTCCTGCTTTTTAAATTTTGCCTTTGGCGTTGTGTGTGATATGCAGGATTTATATTCTGAGATCCCTGTCAAAATTCTATTATGTTTAGTTCCGCCCATTGTTTTCTCGTTAAGGACAAACCCATTCTTTTATCTGGGGACCATACGCCTCTGAACATGGAATGGTATTATTCTGACAATACCGAATTGAAAGTCCCATGTCCACCGCCATATGCACACCATCGTTTGGGATGGTCAAAATTGTACTGTTTATTAGTGTAAATATTGAGTTGCGGTCAACCCGGGGCTAGGCGGCCTGGGCAGTAATATACATTTCCATTACTGTCCATGAACAGGCTCAATGAAACTGAGCCTACAATATTTTCATATTTGTGGTGTTCGATGGCTTTCAAAGTTCCCTTTTAATCTATTTTTGAACACACTATAGCTCCTGATCGGACTGCATGGATGTACAGGCTGATCTGGATCTACAGTGATTGCAAATGGGATATCAGGCATTTCCATGGAATAAATGGTTAATTGTTAAAATCATCAGATTATGTACATTGTAATATTGGGAAGCATTTGTTTTGGTATTAATTATCATTAACTTTGGGACCAGCTGGGGTAGCTAAACCCTGTCACTTCTAAATCCATGCCTGATGTTTGTACATTTCAGTCGCATGATAACTTGCTTGTGACATTAATTGAAAGTTACTATACCCTTGCAAGTCAAATTGGTTTCAAATAAATAATTGTGTGTGTCTGATGCTATAAAGCTCTTGTTTGTGGCCCAAATTAAAGGTTCTAATGGTGCTCCTAATTGATTACTTCATATAATGGTGTGAAAAGTGCTGTCACTACTCTGTCATAAGAAGTAATAAGAGTTAACTATAATTTACTCTTTTTTTCATGAAACTAATAAGTATACTTAAGATTAGTGTCCTGTGAATGAGTTGGTCAAGTACTTTGCCTGATGGTTTACATTGATCGTTTAAGTACAATTTCTTGAATACTACTCTGTCAGTTCATTAACCATTATGTCTCTTGAGAAACTCCAGCTAAGCTTGACACCTTGTCTATGTTGTAATGATGATTATCTTTAACGGGGGATATTTTTGTCTTCACAGGACCAAAATACATCCTGAAGTTACAACAAGAAGTGACCGCAATGCGGGTGATGATCTGCATGGATACCCACTCACATGTGGATGGGGCCTCAAAGGTTCACACCATCAAGCGCTACCTGTCAGAGCATAAAGATGATAGTGTTATAAACACAAGTAGTCTAAGATGCCGGGAGCTGGACTGTCTCAGAGCTTACTACTATGTAGCTATACTGAACTTCCTTAAGGAGAGCTGTTTTACAGGGGAGACAACTATAGATGAGGAGCCAGTAAAACCCAAAGAGGAAAAAAGAAAGGAAAGTGCTGCTGGAGCATGTGCTAAATCTAGTGAACAGTTACAATCAGTTGACTTAACCTCTTATTCTAGTCTGGATGAAAATGCGAACGCTGACAATAAACTTGTGACAGAGGACATTGAAAATGCTAATCTTGAAATTTCAGAAGAAACTAGCTCTGCAAGCAATAGTAAACCAGAGCTCAAAGTGGACTTGAAATCAACAGAAAAAGGAAATGACAATATTCATGGATCTTTTGAAAGTGACTTAAAAGAGAAGGAAGAAAACCTGGATAATCAAATGGACATTGAGAAGAAACCTCACTTACAGGATCTTACAATGGATAATAAGGAAAAGGAACCATCAAAGAAAGAGGATGACGAAAATATTGTCAGAGAACTAGCCCCACCCCCTCAAATATTAGTGAATGGCAAAATGCTTAATCAAAATGTCAGTTTACCACCTTCACCTGTTATAAAATCAAAAGAGTCTCCGAGTAGACTCTCACCAACCAGATCATCAACAAAACCTGTATTAAATGTGAATCATTATCGTATCACAGTAGGACTGTTGTCTCAGCTTTCTCAGGGTGTATTGTGGGACCTTCAGGCAAAGAGGTATGCTCTCACAGAAACTCTCGGTTACATCCACAAGGCAATCTCACACCTGCTACTTTCCAAGAACACACAGGCTTCTGATTCTGACACAGGTAGCAGAGAGAGAGTAAGTGACTCGAGAGGTTCTCAAGAAAGTGTCAACAATCAGTCATCAGAACAGCTGCCTGATAATGGAGCTAGTGGAGGGGATCCACCCGGGAGAGAACAGTCGGAAAGAAGCAGCGCCAGTGCTGTAGGGAAAGATCCAGACAATCAGCCAGTCCCAGAGGGAGCAGTTGCTATGGCAACGGAAATGTCTTTCAGGAGTGACAATCAGACTCACCCAAGCTCAGTATTGGACTTAGAGATGCACACTCACACGTGTGGGCATCACCAGCATCACCATGAAAACCATATTGAAGGTCATATGTGCCATTCTGTCCTCAGTCATCACTTTGACCAGATGTTAAATATCCATGTACCTCAAATGGGTGATGTCCCAGTTTACTGCGAGACAGAAACTGAACTGAAATGTAATTTTTTTGAAGTGTGTTCATCTTGTGAATTGTTACACAAGTCTCGTAAAATCCTCTTTGAGGATGAGCCTCGGTTTCACACTCGGCCTGAAGCTGGGTTCAAGGACATGACAAATATAACCAACCCTGCAAAGTACATCAATGTTCCCGATGAATGGTATGGTATGCCAGTAGACCAGAAATACTTCAAACGTTATGTTACCATGGCAATTTTGAAAGATGAACAGGAATATGTTATGGGAGAGTTGAAACGAGGGCCAGATAGTACACAGGTAAGAAATTCTAATGTTTTGATCATTTATGCTTGTAGCTACACTCGCTGCAAACTCAAGTTTTCAGGTTGTTGTACTTTTTGATACATTGTCTGCAAACACTGTACATTCAAAGCTGCAAACACTGTACATTCAAAGCTTGATGCGTCTTCATTACACTTTGGAGAACTGTTGAAATCATCTTCACTTCATACAGATGAATCATTTCCCCTGGTCTATAAAGCTGGCATGTGGTCCTTTGGTCTAATTTTTTTTTTTTATTTGATCTTACGTTTGCATTTTTTCTCAGTGTCATAAAAATTGAAGAGAAATTGTCATGGATTTCTTACAAAGGTAATGTTATATTTCACAAAACAAGAAGAAATAATTTTCTTAATTTAATTGTTATGCTGATGGGATAACCTTATAGAAATTGCTAAATATGCTAAAAAAAATAGACATAGATGGTGCGTAATAAGGCTCCAACGTTTACAAATTTTTGTAAACGTTTACACGGACCATGAAAAATGAAACGATGCCGTTTAAATGTTATTTATATCATACAGCCTGATAACAATGTGACAAGTTTCACTGAACGTTGTAAGTTGTAAATAACAATGCAACTCCATTATAACAGGATCTTATCGGATCGCTAAACTTCCGGGGGAGTCCTGTGAAATTCCAAATCAAGTCATTTTGCTACACTCACCGACATCCGTGATTTTCAGCTGATGCAGATTCTTGCATCTTATGCAAGCAGAATTGATTTTTTTTCCACTTTTGACCTTACCTTATTCTGAACTTGGGGTCTTTTGATGCAGTAGTTTTTTAAAGTGGTCAACTTTAGCAAGAAAAAAGAAAACTTTTATTTTTTAAAAATTTTTAAAATGAGGTAAACCCTTATTTAACCACTGAAAATAAATTAAAATGAAGTTAAAGCAAGTTTTAAGGTAGTAAAGTTCACTAAATACAAGATATGACTAATGACGATCTGATAATGACCCCATGAACATTCTCAACAGGGATCAGATGACCCCTGGTTTTCAGAAGCTATTGAAATCCCTGGACATCGCGAAAACTCATAACAAAGCGAGATTTTTTTTATACCTCAACAATGTAAAATACATATTAAAATACAATTGTGTAGTTAGTGGTGTAAATAAAATTAACATTTTCGAAGTGTATCGTTGCCGATTTTCAGCAAATATTTTGCCGCCTTTACAACCACATGACCGTTCCTATAAACCGTCCGAGATTCTGTAAACGTTTACGGCCCTAAATAGAAACGTTACCGTTTACACGTGTAAACCTTAGAGCCTTAGTGCGTAACATCAGCAAAATAACCATAACTGGCCACTCTGGTCTAATATGATATATCATGCAACAGATTTCAACAGTTCATAAAGAGGAGCAGAAAAGAATCAGGTTTTAGATGTACAGTACTTTTATGGATGATTCATTAATTAACAATGTTTACAATTTCAGTCACCTTTTCCAAACCCACTGGAATCTGTGAAAGTTCTCATTGAATTGGTGGAACACTCGTCTCATATAACAACAGTGGAAAGACAAGAATTTGTTCAGAAAATCGTTACTTGGGCTCTTAACTTTGCAGTTACTTCGCAACAGAAACAGGCATTAGTTGGAGTGCTTCAGTCCCATCTGGAATGTTAACTTACTAAGATTATTTTTGCATGTTTGATTTTCTTTTATATGTGAAACAGTCATCATGCTTAAATACCTGAAAGCGCTGGTTGATTAAAACATTAACTGCACAGTCAACAAAGGAAGAAATGTAAATTAACCCATGTCTCCATGGATGCACCTTACATCCCATGTGCAACAGGTGAGGATCAAGATCAGCCTCCCGTCTGATCAGTATCTGCACTGTTTGTTTTTAGTTTCGTTAAATAATTTCTTACCAATAAGTTTTTGATCCAGAATGGACTGCACAAATGTGCAGTCTGATCTGGATATAAACTGATTCCTTCTAATTGGAAGGCATGGCATGAGAGAAAGGTTTAAGCAACTTATATTTCCGGAGTTTAATTATCTAGATTGTAAATAGCAAACATCATCAAAAGCCATGCAACTTTAAATATTACAGCTTTTATTTTTCATGGAAAAAACTCAGTTGATTTATCTATTGCATAAAGTTACCTGCTTTGGGCATCTTTATGCACACTTAGCAATATTGGCTTCATGATCATAACAAATTTATTATGCCAAAATCAGTTTGCATCTTCTTACTTTAATATTTAAAATCTAACAAGTTTAACTTTGATAACAACTTTCCAGACAACTGACGCTGGTTTATTGCAGCTGTAAGTGTTCTTAACATGATACATGTAGCAAGAATTTGGGTTGGGCAGGATTACAATCCTGGGCACAAGATCATAAAACTAAGATTAGAGACCAGTCTTAAATCTCAAAGATCTGATTGGCAGAAATGGCATCCAGTCAGATGCTTGAGATATGAGACTGGTCACAAACTCTTGAGTTCTCTGGACTGCAGTGTAATAGTGATCACTGTCAGTTCAGATTATGGGTATCTTAAGTTTAACCCTTTACTCCATATGTACACATTGTAACATGTGTGACTGGTACAGATCCAGATCGGCCGACACTTACCGGTATGTGACATCTGAACAGGATCTACACTGTTCACTTTTTATATATTTGATAATTATTAACCAAAAAAAGCAAACAGTGCAGATCCTGATAAGATGCCAGGGATGTGCCAGGTGATCTAGATCTACTCGGGTTGTACAGGCCCTGAAAACGTATATATATAGAGCAAAGAATTGATATTGTTTGTGGGCAGTCATTGGTTTAGCCCAAAGACTTGTAAATGCCTGAAATAACTGAAATAACTACAGGAGGGGTAAATTGATATTTCTTCACCAGAAACATTTGGAAACATCACTTTACAAACAAGATGATATTTCCTGTAGTTCACCAATGCTTTAATATGTCAACATGTGCCTGCCATCACCCAGTCACATACAATGACATGAAATTGTGGTTCAGATTATGTACACAGTCGAAAACAAATCAGTATTAAGTTTCTAGCGGAACAGTTAATGTTTTCCATGAGTATTTGACCATATTGTGTCTTTTCATCATAAAATATACGGTTATTATATATTGATTGCTAGATGTATTGCGATACAAAATAAAGGACAGTTGGTGTGATCATACTTTATATATACATTAACTATGTTCATGATCATTCAATTATCAGTATCTAAACTGTTTGCTTTTTGATTCATTAGGTTTTCTCTGAACAAACTGCGACCAGTGCAGATCCTGATCAGACAGCACAGATGTGCCAGCTGATCTTGCTTTACTCCATGCCCCACTTTCTCCAGCACAACCATTGAGTCATGCCACTTCTTAGTTGTAATAATCAGACATGGGCCCCAAGATCATAAATGTAAAATTGGAGACCAGTCTCAAATCTCAAGCATCTGATTGGCTGAAATGGCGACTGGTCTCCAGATTATGTTTTATGATCTTTGGCAATGGATAGCTGAAAACCTTCAGGGAAATGCTTTGCAACACCTTAATTTTTTGTTAGGCCTTTGTTTTAAATAACAGATTATGTTTTAAGTATCCCACTTCTATGTTGTAATTCATGTAATCCCACTAGGACATTTTACAAGGTTCAGGGATATGCATGTTGATGCTAAGCAACAAATCGCTGCAAAAGATTTCAAGCAGAAAACGCGAAAAACTCTAAAACCTTTCTTCATTTATATGCATTTATTGTGTGGAAAAATAGTGTAGATCCAGATCAGCCAGTCCATCTGTGCTACATGTAGGATATGCCAGCTGATCTGGATCTAAACTGTTTTCCCATATGATAAAAGGGGCATATAAGGAGGAAAGGGATAAATGGAACTAGACTGTGAGGAAGATGCTAGTAAGTTATATTGAGATTAACCCTTTCCTCCATATATATGCATTTTTACACATGTGCGAGCAGTGTAGATCCAGATCAGGAGCTGCACTGGTTGCATTTTGGTCAGAATTTATCCTAAAGAATCAAAATAGGAACAGTGCAGATCCTGATCAGACGGCACGGATTTGCCAGATCTGGGTCTACATTGTTCGCCGACGTAATAAAGGTGTGTCTATGGAGGAAAGGGTTAATGTCAGTACTTGAAAATATGTCATCTGCATCATCAAAGCTATATCCATCCACAAGAACAATAACTCCTGATAGACTTGGTCTTTGTTATGCTTCTATTAAGTGAATTATACCTGGACATAAATGTTGCTTCAACATTATTTGTGCTATTGATATATAAATTGACTATATAATCCGCACAAGGGCTGTTTAATAAAATGGCTAATAAAGTGAAAAAAATAGTAAACAATTAAAGTTCATAAAACGTCCAAACTGGTTTAATACTCTGTTTGTAGTGTTTGCTTATTGAAACTTAGTGCAGAACTGAAAAGATTTTTGAAATCGGTCAACTGGTTGCTGAGATATTGTCATTCGGGCTATTTCAAAAAATGGCAAGAGAAGTGAAAAAAAATGTAAAGAAATAAAGTTCATAAGAAGTCCAAACTGGTGCTCCATATGTTTGTACAGTCTTTACAGTGATCAAATTCAATAAAGTAATACTCATATTTGACAGAATAAAAATTTGTTGGAGCTTTATTGACCAATATGAAATAAATTACAAGAATTTTAATTTATGTACTTAAAATACATTGATTACTGTTTAGTTGATGCCCAATAAATGCACCTTTTACTAAAACAACGCTAAAAATTGTTGTTGGTTTTTTTTTTTCAAGCTTTTTGTAAAGTGATGGTGTAAACAAGTATGATTTTTTAAACTGTCACACTTTTTTGTCACACTCCTGACATTTTTGCCCATTATTTTAGAATATTTTTTTAACGAATGGTGCTGTTTTGATGAAACTTCTCAAATCTTTAAAGGGCATGATGAGACACATCTGCAAAATAGAAAAATTGTAGTAACAGTTTGTTGTACATTTTTATAGCAGAAAAACACCAACTGTCCTCTTTTTTTTTTAAACAGCCCACTAACAAATCTATTTTCAAAAACAAGAAGTTTTACTGTAAGTACACTTTTTTATTTCTATCTTAAACCAGCTTTTTCCTGAAATTTTATATTACGCTGCAACATGCACATTGTAATACATGTATTGTAAAACATAGTCCCACATTTCATCTATTTGCAAGCAATGTGACATGTGTTCTGATGAACATCAAGTTCTGGTTCATGCTAGTCAAAACTGTCAATATTTTTCACCTGTGTAGACCCAGATTAGACTTTACATCCCTGTAGCACCATCTGGTTCTACAATTCTTGCTCTACATACAGTAATTCTTATAAAACAATAAACCCTTTTTTCTATAAATAAGTATTTTAGCGCATGTGTAACCAGTGTAGATTGGGATCAGCTGTTACATATGTGCTGTCTGATCATGATCTACAGTGTTTGCTTTTTTATCAGAAATAACCTAATAAATAAAAAAGGCAAAAACAGTGTAGATCCTAATCAGATGGCACGGATTTGCCAGCTGATCTGGATCTACACTGTTCGCACATTAAATATATATATGGAGGAAAGGGTTAAGGGAAGGTGTTAGTGTTACATAAATGAAACAGTTGAAATGCTAACCATTTAATTTTCCCTACTCTAATGAACATAATTTCACTTTTCATAACCATGTTCATAGATTATCACAGCAGGTGTTGGTTGTGAGTGTTTATTGTAATTGTTAGCTTACAAAAAGCATTCTTCTTATAGACTGTTATCATTAAAGATCTCTCTTTGCATAGTTGAGATCAGGGAATAAGATTGTGTTTTACTGCATTGAAGTTTAACTTTGTCAGAGATACTGATTATCTCCTTTATATGCAGAGGCCTTAAAACGCTTATCTTCAAGATCATAAATAAGTGTTGGCACCAGTCTTCATTTTTGTGTCGCCCTTTCGAAGAAATGGCGATACATAGGGACCGCTTTTCCGTCCGTCCGTCACGAAACCTTAACGTTGGCTATAACTTTGCCATTTCTTAATATTTCTTTATCAAACTTTCAAATTATATTGCTTATGGCAACACGCTCGAGATGATGCCGAATTCACAAGGTCAAGGTCACATTTGATGGAGTTATGCCCCTTTTTGTACTTGGATTTTTACACGAAAACTTAACGTTGGCTATAACTTTGTCATTTCTTAATATTTTTTCATCAAACTTAAATTATATTGCTTATGACATCACGCTCGAGATGATGCCAAAAACTCAAGGTCAAGGTCACATTTGATGGAGTTATGCCCCTTTTTGTACTTGGATTTTTACATGAAAACTTAACGTTGGCTATAACTTTGTCATTTCTTAACATTTTTACATCAAACTTTCAAATTATATTGCTTATGACAAAACGCTCATGATGATGCCAAATTCTTTGATGGAGTTATGCCCCTTTTTGTACTTGCATTTTTATTCCGACATAGCACCAGAGGGCGACACAAGTGTTCAACTGAACACCCATCTGGTTTAATAGCTGGCCTCAAGATAACACAGACTAGAAGACCTATCTAACTACCCTTAAGACTGGAGACCAATCTAACTGAGACTGCAGACCTACTGAGATATTAGACCAATTTAACTGAGACTGCTGACCAATCTAAACAGACAGGAAACCATTTTGAGACTGGAGACCTATATTACTGGCACTGGAGACCAATCTAACTAAAAACCATTTTTTGATGTTGAAATTTTGTCCTGGTAAGTTTGTACAGATTTTTAGATTGTTTTTTATGCTATTTGATAGTGCTTGTTAAGAATAGTAACTTACTTGTCATTTGAAAAGCAGACACAAGGAACTTATTCTGTAAAACATGTAAATGTGTAATTTTGCCAGTACTCTTCTTTCTGAAAAGGTTCCGCTAAATTATGTTCTTTTTTAGAAATGATTAAGGAACAGTAGAGTGTCTTGCAATCTGGATATCATATGTTTGAAGAAAATCAAAAGAAAGTGCATATTCTGCCTAAACCCTAAGGTTATATCCCTAACAATGGAGACCCATCTCCGATCTCAAGCTTCCCATCACTGTACTCAATTTAAACCAGGCCCCAAGGTTATTAAACTGAGAAGTGAAATCAGTCTCAAATCTCAAGCATCTGATTGGCTGAAATGCCACCTGGTTGCCATATCAGCCAATCATATGCTTGAGATTTTTGCCTGGTTTCTAATCTCAGTTTTATAATCTTCAACACAGTTAGATTGTTGAGATCTGAGATTGGCCCTGACTGTCAAATTTATAACCTTGGAACCTGATGTTGACCCCTTCCAACACTCAAAACCTTTTTGTGACACTAAACTTATTGAACTGTTCTCTATGTTTGTTGTATACATTCAATGGGATTATATCAGTTTGAAAATAGGGCCAACTTCTACCGAATTCTTATTGTTAACTTCTTCAATGAGAGTTCAATTTGCCTTACATGTTTGTTACTGCACACGCCAAAATAACGTGGACTTTGTGACATAGAACTCGTAACTAATAGCTTTATATTAATCATAACAGTTAGATATAGGAAAATTACAATGTTGGCTACTTCAGAGGGTGTTATGTGTATTATTTGCATTTCAAGAATCCACAAAAGTACTGGTGACCTATTTTAATATGCATGATTTTCGACAATAGTGACAGAATGATGAAATCAAACTCTAAACTAAAAAAAGTCACAACAAAATGAATTTCAAAAACATGATACAATATCTATAGTTTCTATGTGAGACTAATATGTTGTTGTTTGTTCTGCAAAGGTCTCTACTAGACATTGTGGCATGGAGCACATTTTTTACACTATGTCGTATGATAACTTGCAGGCATTGGCAACTTAACAAGTGGATGTTTGACATCCTAACAGTAAGCAGCCGGATACATCGCATTGTCTACAAACTTGACCCTGTCCTCCATATATACACATTTTAACGTATGTGCAACCAGTGTAGATCCAGATCAGCAAGCACATTTGTGCCGTCTGATCTGGATCTACACTGGTCGCATTTTGGGCTGAAATAACCTTATTAATGAAAAATCTAACAGTTTAGATCCTGATCAGATGGCATGTATATGCCAGCTGATCTGGATCTAAACTGTTCGCCCTCGCAATAAAGATGTATCTTTGGAGGAAAGGGTTAATATTTGCTCAGTTATATATAAAGTTCATTGAAAAACTAGTCCATGGTGTTCTGACGTCTGCAGTAAGATTGAGTTTTGTCTTGTACACATTTGTCAAGACTGTTGTGATATTTGTAATAAATTGTGATTGCCAGAATCCTTCTTGTTTTGTTAACATGATACCCTTTCCAAACATTTGTTAGAGTTTAATAACTTGCTAAATCTTAGCCATTATGTCCTGAAGACAATATTACTTACATACATATTTGGATAAGCACACATGAACAGCCCCTGAATTGCACTTGGGCTGAGAAATATTCCCTGGACCATCCCCATTTTATACCCCAGAAAATGTTTGTTTATCTACACACATGTATAAGAAAACTTTCGGGTTCACTTAATAGTTATAAACTAATGGAGCAAAATACTTTTCATACATTGATGTACATGTATATGGGATGGAAAATCGGTGTGTCCAATCCGTCCGTTGTTCATCATCATTTGATAAACTGGCTCAAATCTAAATTTCTGCTGAAGAAGGGTTAGAAAAAGAAGTTTGAGATAGAAATATTTGAAAACATTTATTTACGTACCTCTGTTTATATCTTACTCCTAGTTATTACGTTATTTCAACAACTAAACTAACCAAGTAAATGTAAAATCTCTTTTTGATAGACCAGAACGAATACACAATCTTAAGGGATTGCCACACTCCTCCCAACTTTGTTCGTTGATAAAAAGAAAAATATCAAAATCTCAATAACGTCAAAATGCCGTTAAATGAAACTTTGCACAAATGTATGTTATTAATGTATCTTAATTTTGCAGATGGCAAGATACGTTAGAAGAGTAAAGACAAATAGCGAGATCTAAAAATTCCCTAAACTTCTATTTACATAAATTCACAAAAACTAAACAAAACAAAACATCATTTTAAAACCCCACATCAGTAATATTATACTGACAACAATTTGTTGTGTCCTCGTGACTTACATATGTAAACTTTACGAGATATAAGTAAAAGTGTGTTTGACCTTCAAGTTTCTGGTTGCTTACTGGTCGCGTAAACCGATGACAATCACTGATTTTTCTTTTAGTAGTTGAAATTTTGTTAAAAAGTACACAACATTTTCTTGTCGGTATCATTGCGCTCACGTGGTAATTTAAAATTACGTTTTGTATTGCTTAGTTTTTGTGAATTTATGTAAATAGAATTTTAAGGAATTTTTATGTCTAGCTTTTTTCTTTTCTTTTCTAACGTGTCTTACTGTATGCAAAATAAAGATTCATTAGTAACATTAATTTGTGCAAAGTTTCATTGAACGGCATTTTGCCATTATTGAGATTTTGATAATTTTCTTTTTATCGATGAACAAAGTTGGGAGGAGTGTGGCAATCCCTTAATGTGATGTGTAACACAGTAAACGTAGAAGTGTCTGCTAATCAAAGTCGTGCCTCATGGAGTTAGACGATGCGATTCTTAGGGCGACACCTTCTTGCTTCGGCTGGGCCACGCCTTGTAGCAGCATATAATTTCCTCTGGCCAGGTAGAGTGCTGGCCATACCAAGTAGTCCACTTTAGAACCGGATTTTGTATGGAACCTATAATTGTCTCTATCAAAGTCATCGCCCGACTTGGGAGGTTTATCATCAATATAGATGATAGGGTCCTGATTGACCATATACCAGCAAAGTTCAACACATCGGTCTATGTATGAAGACAACTTCTTTGCCGTCTTGTCCTCGTACACTTTCTTCTTAGACTTCTGCATTGCTCTGAGAAATTGCTAAATGATAATACAATTAAATCTTGTAAAGTTTATGCTAAAGTACTATCAATCATTTTTGTATAATCGCTCCAGAGGTGAGTTTGATTCTCACCTTTGATGCTCGTGCTGTGCCTTTAACATTCATATACTCGAGGAATAAAGAAACGCAGAGTGACATTTGTTTTGTGTTATCTTGCAAATACATTGATAAAAACAATGAAAATCTGCCATGGGATTGTCCAGATTACATTGCACGAGCAGGAATCTAGATTCCTGGCACGAGGTACTGAACGAATGTCGCATAATGAGAATGCGTAACAATGTATCCCGGAGAAAGCGTGAAGCGGAAAAACCCTTGAAAAATAATAAAAATTCGTGAAGTTGAAAAACCCTAGAATCATAATACAAGTTCACTCTGGATTTCTCTATTTCTTCAGTATAATTTACAGCAGTGGCGGTACTGAATGCCTCCTCGTGCTTGCAAACGTGCGAATTAGTCAGTATAGCCAGTATTCATTAGTTGGTCACATACATAACAATAATAAGGTTAATATGGGGGCAGCTACGATGACATAGTTGGTAATGTCATGAGATTATGTGGCTGGGCGCTGAAGTTGTTGAGGAGCTGGTTCGATTTCGATCTGAGCCTTAATTATAAAGTACACAAAGGAAAAAAAACAGGAACTCGACTAGTTGTTTATTTTAACTTAAATTATTAATCTCCACCCCCCGTCTATTGTGTTTTTTTTCTATTTCTTTAGACAATGCAACCAAACAATGATTAATTATTTTCTGTTCTAGTACAAGCAATCTGTTCTCACCACTTGAACTTGTGTCACAGTTTCTTTAGCCGTCGACTTTTTAAGGTCGGTGATGAGTTCCTTTGTTGTAGTCTCTAACACATACGGGTCTACATTCTGTAACATAAGATTGATATTTTGAAACTGATCGGATAAATTTACGTGAGATTTATCAAACTAAGCCACGAAGATGTTAGCGTGATTTAATTTAAGGTATATGGCCACGTTACTCACCCAGTTTTGACGTCAAACATTAAGTATTGTCCAAATCTTATGAAATTTGGTCAGAATAATGTGTGAGGATCGCTTTAATGAAATATGCAAAATATTTCCAATTGCCGACGACGGTTATTGAAAAACAACGCCATCTATGAAGGCATCCTGATTTCCTCCATTTTTCCCTAAACGTAAAGATTTAACTATGTAGTTTACGCCAAAATGATACTAACTTTGCATTAAACATGCACCGGTACAAGTATAATATGATTTAAGTATTTACTCTTTGATTTGGGACATTCTATGTACTTGAAATATCATAATAATCTGCGTATAGCGAGCTTTTTTGGCACCGTTTTTAACGTACCTCTACTGTCATCGACGTAATATAAGCGCGAAAGCAAACGATGAACTATAGTTATTTTTTTTAAAATATGTTATTTCCAGATGTTTATATTTTCGAAATAGGAAATAAAAAATGGATTTCTTCGGATTACTTTTTGCGTAAAAATAAAAAGAACGTAAATTCAGAGATTTGAGACTGGTTTCTAGGCCTCAGTTTTATAACCTTGGGCAATAATCTCTCAAGAATATCAATGCGAGTGTGTGAATAATCCGGATGAAAAAGGAACTTTGACAGCCATCGAACACGACAAATATCGAAATATTGCAGGCTCAGTTGAACTGAGCCTATTCATGCGCAGTAATGGAAATGCATATTACTTTTCACGCCGCCTAGCCCCGGGTTCAAAGCAACGTAATATGTGTACAAATATAATTTAAAAATTATCTTGCCGAACGGCCTTTAAAGGGTTATATAATTAATGACAGCACTGATTGAATGTATGGGGAGACTTTTTACAGCCACCACACGGCACAATTAACGCTACTTTAATAACTAAATGGATGAAAAAGGAACTTTGAAAGCGAAACAAAAACCATTTCCCAAATTTTACCTTTATATCTGATGCGCTTCTGAATGGGTACAACAAGCTCTCAATAATAAATTTACTGTGGGTTTCATTTGTGTTCTTGCAGAAGGAATAGGAATCCTACAAACGTTATGGAAATCACATATAACATGTATTATTATTTAAGTGAAATACGCTCAGATATAAAATATATGGAACGAATGTTGTCAGTTGTTAGTACTGGTATAAAACAAAGAAGTCATGTTAGGTCAAGGGACCATTGATGCAAAATCAAACAATCAACATTAAACAATAATTAGCTTCAAACCTAGTACATGATAATATTCAACATTTCTTTGCACACGACGCGCGAAAAAAACCCACATAATTTTAGTGTTTTCTGCAAAGACCTATATATGTATTATATAGGTCTTTGTTTGCTGAAACTTACAATTAAAATTTCCAGTAGACACTGGACTACTGTGCGTTCTTCCTTCATCTCAAGAGTAAGTAAATGAAAAGCATCCGCCCAGTCACTGTCAAATAACTTGGAATACTTGTCAGCTATTTGTGTTGGCCTGTAAACCTCACTTAGATCGCTACTGGATAAGCTTCCGTTACTCATTTTAGTAGAAGTAACAGCACTTAGTCTGAAATATTTATTACAGAAATCATATGTTATTATACTCGTACTCTGAAATACATCCGCAAGATTGTTTGATTGAGAAGGCATACTTAAAACAGTTTCATATTCTACTTAGATCATACAGAAGCCTCAAATGTATCCAGTTATTCTCTAAAGGTTTATATAGTTGTACAGTAAAGTTTGCAATTTATTTAAAGGGAACTTTGAAAGCCATCGAACATAATAAGATATGAAAATACTGGGTTTGATTAAACCTGTTCATGGGTAGAAATAGAAATGCATATCACTGCCCACGACGCCTAGCCCCGGGTTGAGCACAGCTTAATACGTACACTAGTAAACAATACAGTTCTGATCCATCCCATACGATGGTTGGATATTAAGTATTCGACATGTAACAGGTGCACTTGTAAGAGCGAAACAATTCTTTAAACACATACCAGTAATGGACATCAGTCTCGTAATATTGTGATACAGAGCGCGTGCGCAGTAACCAATTAACCATCATTATAGAGCGAACATCGTTTGGAATAAAACATGTTTTTTCAACCAGAACGGAAAAAAACGATTATTTCAAACGACCAGTTTACCTATCAAGAAGTTCATTACGTTCTATTAAGCTCAGCTGAAGTGTCCGTTCTTTTATCTTAAGTTCATTCCTCAGAAACTTGATCTCCCTTTCCACTTTGCTGTATACATTTATCTTATCGCCTTTATCATTTCCTATCGACTTGATTTCTTCCGTAAGTAACTGGTTCTTACTCTCTAGCTGATGTACTGTTTCCTCCAACCTGTAGTTAAACACGACTAGCTTCAATGAAACCAACCCAGGATAGAAAAGTGAAATACAACTGTGCATATTAGGAATAGCCACATTTAAAAAACACAGCCTCCCCACACAACCAAAGAGTAGAGAACAAGAGAGCAAAGAGAGCATTTGTTTATTATGTGCTCAAATAAAAACACCGCAAACAGTTAAAAAAAACTAAAAACTTGAAGGTTATCGTCTTCGAACGGTCAATGGTAATCAACCAACTTCTTATTTGCCCCCAAAGGTAACCATACGAACAAACACATACAAGGTGCCTTGGTAAATTAACACCAAATCATCTACCTGGCAATATTTCACTCAAAAGAGCGCAATCACAAAACATAAGCATATAAAGATACTGCCAGGTGAATTATTATTTGAATGTTAGTTTTCTGTCACTAAGTGAATAGGACCGAAACTTCCAGAGTAAAACAAAATTAGAATCTAGGTTTCATAACATAAAACTGGCGGACTACCGGACGCCGCTGACGCCGCCGCCGGACTATAGTATCCCTATGTGTCTACCTACTCCCAGGCGACACCAGAGCCTTTTTACACATTCAACTTTTACTGAGAAAGAGAAAGCAAGAGTTTTTGATATGGTATTATATCAAAATAACACACCACAAGCAGTAATAAAAGAATAACATGGACATGTGTTACCGTCATGTAACATGTGGCAAAATAAAGTTAAACTATTTCTAAAAACAATTCTTCTTTTTGATCAACCGACACTTGTAATTATTATTTACCGCTTGATTTTCATTTGTTGGTCTTCTACAGTGGTCATTAGAACACTCTGGTTAGCTTGCATTGTGAAGTACTGCTCTCTTGATATCTCGTCTTCTTCATATTTCTCCTCTCTGAAAGCATTACTCTAGTGCTAAAGTCCTTGTAAAATTATAATTTAAGACTAATGCATTATCCGATAACTGTTTAGTATGTTATTCGTTTCAACAGTAGTATTTTATTAAATAGAGTTTAAGACAAATTATTACTAAATTTCAATTTATAGCTTTTATTTTGTTAAGAATACCGGTAAATTGACTAATTTTAAATACAACACGAAAAGATGTTCAACAGGTGAATTTGTACTATCTATAAAGAATACGAATAGTGATGTTCATGTATCATTTAAACTGTTTGATAACATATGAAAATCCAGTCTCTGGCTAAATATAAGTTGACAGTTGACGTGCATTACAAAACTAGAGACACTTGATAATTGTTTAAGAGGAAAATGTTAGCATTAAACAACAGCCCTGTTCACATACTTATCTGTCTCGACAGACATATCATGTCTGGTTTCGGCAACGAATGTCTCGCCTTTAATCTGAGTGGTAGCTTCATTTACTGCAACCCTGTCATATTCAAAATTTATATAGTAAATGTTCTTGCGAGTATAAAAATTCAAAATGTTTATCAGGAATAGCCAAACTCAGAAAACACAGCAAAAAAGACAGAGAGGAAAAGAGGGAATGGGTTTAAACAGGTAAAGTCATCTATTTCAAATGAGACACCACAGACAATAAACGGACAAGAGAACGCGAGGGTTACCGTCTTGGAACTATCAGTAGCAAAACGGTTTGCCACTGGGAGTTTTTCGGGTGCAGCAACATCACACTTGCCCCAATTTGTTTTCAGATAAATAGTTTTAGTTTTGACACGACCTAGTCGTGAAATTTGTTGAAGCATAAAAATTTAGTCCCATAAAAACCGAGTTCTGACAGAAAAAGCGAAGGCAGCGTTCAAAAGAACGCATAAACGGGTCAAAATTATAGTAGCTCTCTGAGAAATGCGATAAAAGATTAAATACTTTTAGTACTTATGACAAGTATATATTGTCTGACCTTGACGTTTGCATGGAAATTTCTCTGCTGGACTTTGGTGTTGTCTTTTCCTCAAAGTTAACGTTCATCATATTCCTGCAATGACATAAAACTAGTCCAGCTTAAGTATGATTAACATTGAACATAACAAACAAAAACGATAAAAACACAGAAATTTGAGTTATATGCCTGAATGCTATCTGATTTTTCAGTGTAATAACATTTCCGTTCACATATATTTTGCTAAGGATTCGCCTTTTATATCAGCATAGATAACATGTGTCAAGTGGAATACATTGTTTTTCATCAACTTACATTCGATTACCCTTACTTTAGAGTTACTTTCACTGCTTGTGATGTTTCTGAGTTTAACATTTTAAAAATAGATCCTATGTACACACATGATGTCTTTCCGTTCATTTGTTCTTTAATATACTGCTTTACTCTTACTGGATTGCGGGTTTTCTTTGGGGCTATAAACGATTTGTATCATTGTATGACCAGTTATGTAGATTCCTTCTAATGATTTACCCCGATATGTCAGATTGTTTTTTTTTTAATTTTCTGCTTAATAAATCGATTCTGTAACCACAGAAATTACGGAAAACATATCACATAAAAAGGTTAATTGAATGTGTACTCTTGTATTCTTGTGGTATTCAAAGACTCAATATTACGTCATTGGATGATAAGCATTGAGGAAGATGTACTATTGATAGGCCCTAGGTTTCAGTATATACGCCACTGCCGCAGTATGTGTTACACAAGTATTTCACATCTGTTTAAGTAACATTTGCATACATTTTCACATACACAGCCTTAAAATCGTGTTACATATTTCCTGAGCCATTTATTCTGTCGACAATTAGTTCAACAGTGAAGTCTTTTTTTTCCCCGAGAAATCATTGTCAAAGGAAACGTACGTCTCAGTTTGTGCTGTCGTACTCTTGGTTGAAGCTTTTATTACTCGTTTGGTTTCCTGGTACACTGCCATCTTTGGCTCAGAGCTCTTTTCCCTGTAAAATATTTACGTCGATCGCCGACACTTTTCAGTCAATCAGACCAACAGTTTTGAAGTCGGAAAATAACAGAAAAAATCAAGGTTTTCGATGCGCGTAAGCAACGGTTTCCATGTAGACATTATTTTAGCTCTAGTAATTTTCGGACATTTTTCACTCTTAACTATATTACAGGAATTATGCTGTTAAACAGTTGGAGGCTCGGTCAAACCTCTACATCAAATTGTTCGAAATAACCACGACAAAATACACACAATTTACGACTGAAAATATGTTGACTTTATTACAATTTAAAGTGCTTAAAACAACAACAAAACATTGATTATGAATTAATTATTGATTCGAATATAAATTTCCTACACTGGTGGAGAAGGCAGTACTATAACTTCTGCTTTCTTGGAACCCTTTTTATCTTTCCTTTTCTTTGCCTCACTTAAATCTGGTGGTGGTATCTACAAAAATCACAACTTGCATTATGATTTTAAATCGTAAAGGAAAAAATGCATCAGAATAACAAAAGACAATATTGTAAAGTAATTATCATATAAAGTAAGTCAAGAACTTTTATGGGATAGGGAGGGTGTTGGGGTGGGAGTTTTTTTTATCTCGTTATGTTTGGAATTGAAGAGAAGACTACAAGAAAGTTATCGATTGTGATAATTATTTTCCTCATTGTCTTTTTGAATAACTCGAAATCCTTGAGGTCTGTACATGTAGCAATTAAATATTAAGGAAAATACGATAAAAAAGAATATTCATACATCTCTTATATATTTTCACATTTAAGAACGAGTGAATTATTAAATAATTATGTATTAACAATAAAGATGAAAAGGTAACTTTGAAAGCCACCGAACACGACACATATGAAAAATATTGCCACCTCGGTTTGATTGAGCTTGTTTAGGGACAGTAATGGAAATGTATATAACTGCCTAGCCCCAGGTTTCTAACCAAATAAAATTAAATAATATCACTTAATAACGATTGAAAATAACTTGACTGGTAAAATTTAGAAATCGCTACATACTTCTAAACTTTACCATGTTTACGTCATACGCGTGCGAATCCTTACAATCTACTGATTGGTTACATGTATAACATAAAGAGGTTATAAATCGGTGTTGAAGGGCCGGGAGGTGATAACGAGAGCTTAAGCTCGAGGGCCTATGTTGCTCGACCGGGCCGATATCACCTCCCAGCCCTTCAAACACCGGTTTATAACCATGTTATTACATGTGCCGGGCTGATATATAATAACTTATATATTTTCTGTTTTGTTTCACTTAGAATATTGGCTTAACGACTAGTATTTTGGTCTTACATATCTATCCAGAATCTCGTCGAGTCTATGAATGATCTGGTTGAAAGTATAAATCTTATCTGGTCGCTTCGACCGGATGTGTCTCTGCAACTCTTGTCGTATAGGAATCCCAAGCAGATACTCTCCCTGAATCATATAATCAAGTTAGTGTTATAATTAAAACGAAATATAATGATAAAAACAAAACAACATTGAGTATCAGTGAAAGTAATGGCAGTACGTGCATTTCTAACAATATGACGGTGTTGCTAAAACTAGTAAAACATTCAGTGTCGACAAAAAGTGAAATATGCACATCGAGAATTTCCATGTGTTTATTGATATTTTGCCTTAAGGATTTAGTGACCAGCTTCATATGCACGCCATGGTTTACATTACAAGCAATGTCACGTACCTGCAGGAGATTGGACATAAGTTTGGTCCATATATCTTGTGTGAGTCTCTCCGTCAACACGCCCTCAGCTTGCAGATCCCTATTTACCTCCTTCAGAACACTCTCCAACCTTCTTGCACTAAAGGTCATTTTTTTTCCAGTGGGTTAAAATACCTGTTTTGTTTGAACAGTTAGGAAAGATCTTTATATTTTACTTTCTGCCCAGTTAAAGTTTCGATTTATCACGTGAAATCAATCGTAGATTTTGTCATTTTATTAATGTCCATATAGCTTGCTAGTGAATAAAAAATCCCCAAAAAGAATGTAAACGGCTTCACTTAAAACTTTACGTTTACTATCGTTCCATATTTTAAAAGAGTAAGGAATTAGTAAGTCGCATAAAGTTCTTTTGTTTTACTTGAGCGCATTGAAAAGGAAAACGTTTTAAAACACTAATGTATCATATTCGCTTCTTTGTTCTTTTGTAACCTTCTAAATGATAAAATGATAAAGCATTCAAGCATTGCTTTTTATTTTGTACATACATATTTTCATTGATCTCTTGATTCTTCATGCCTTAGTGAAACGCGATGATAATTATTTGTTTTGATATACATATAAACTGGCCAGACAGACCCCAGATTGGTAAAACCTAAATCTGGTTGAATTGTTATTTCGTGTATCTCACCCTATTGAACAAATCAATATTGCGACCGATTTCACTGAAGGTTCCAAAGCGGCAACTTAAACATGGTTGAACAAATGTAAGATTGGTACACACTAGCATTATCTTATTTTAATGGCCGTTTGCTGTAATAATTTTCATTCCTCTGGGATTGCATCTAAAATTCAATCCACTTACATAAACACTCGTATACATCACTTTGAAGACTGTATGATTATTGATATTCTATTCTTTTTGTAAGTTTGTAATCCTATAACAGAATGGCTATTTTTTGTATGCTTACTTCTAATTTTAATCAACTTTTTTGAGTTCGCTCAGTTTCGATTGGTTTTTCGGCTTTTCGTTGTTTCTCCAGGCGCTCTTTCACCAACTGCTTCCGTTATTTCGTTCGTTGTATCTTCCTTCAGGGTTCCGTCGCGCGTGGCCTTTTCTCTTGACATTGTTTCTGTATGTCGCCAAGTCTTATTTTGCTGTTATTGCGATAACCAGTCCCCTTAATAACAAAACTTACCTCGTATAAGACTGGACCGGAATCGTCGCAAATGGTGCAACTGTACGTAACCTCCTTTATATCCAAGACCAAGTTACAAAACCGTTTTCTTTTCAATATATTATGCATTACGCAATGTAATCACTGTAAAGGTAGCGAATTGTTGCACCCAAAAAATAACTGGGACTCAAAGGAACCCGTGGAATAAGGCCACGGTTAGGCCGCAAAATCGTTTTCTTTTTACTACAATAAAGTATACACTCTAATCATTAAGGTAGCAAATTGTTTCGGCAAAAAAAAACAGCATTTTACTATGTCTCAAACAAACATGGTTTGTTAGATTAGGCCCCGAAGAACTGCACATGTTGGGTTGAAACATAGCCGCTTAAAACGAAGTTAGCAAAGTGGTTAAGCTGCTGCATTCCGCATGAGATTGATCTCATTTGCTACATCTGTATGCGGGAACTCGTATCCCCCAGAGGGTGTATAAATCTGGTTCTAGGTACACCACATTACATTTGCCCCATCTGTGCCTAAGGTTATAAAACTGAGCATGGAAACCAGTCTCAACTCTCAAGCATCTGATTGGCTGAAATGGCGACCAGTCGCCATTTCAGCCAATCAGATCCTTGAGAGTTGAGACTGGTTTCTAATATAAGTTTTATATCCTTGGCATCAGATTCTTAGTGTAAACGAGTAAACACAAGCTGCCTTGGTGAATTCACTCCAAGTTTTGCATGCAAAAGCACACGAACACATAACATATAAATAGTTAATGAAAATCGCCAGCGTTCTCGATGACTTACTGAGTTCAAAATCAGCAAAAGCAGGACTGAAGGGAAAATTTTAGCATCAATTTATTGCGGGATTTCAAAAAACAAGTCAGTCTAGAAAACATTGAAACAGTTGTAATTTATGCCAAAGAAATACAAACAAACCACTCTCAAACAATATAACTGATTTTGCTGAAAACAATTTTGAGAAACTATGCATAATGATGCGGAAATACGTTTTTCTACTCTAGACAAACGATTCAGGAAGCAGTGAATTCATTTTGTTTTAATGCATCCCTTAGACATCAGTTCACCATCTCTATAGCGGTACAGGGGAGGCCACATAACGAAGTCTACTTTAGCACCCTTGCCAGATGTTATTTCATATTTTGCTTTATCAACAGCAATGTCTTGCTTGGCGTTGTCTTCAAACCCGATGTGCATTGAAGGAGTTTGTAGAGTTATGTACCAGCATATTTCTACACATCTTTCGATAAACGGCATACAAACTGTTAGTTCCTCAAATGTGTAATGTTCACCATTTGCAGACTCTAATTTTGTGACAAAGGACTGAAAATAAATTCAAGAAAATAAACTGATTAAGGAGTGACGAGTTGTGGTTATGCTAAATCAATGAGATATCAGTCTTTAAACTACTTTTTTTCTCGCACATATACTGGTCATTATCAAGTCCAGTCCTGAAACATACTGGTCCAAAGATCACAAAACTTTATCCATTTCAGCCAGTCAGATGCTTAAGATAGGAGACTGGTCTCCAATCTCAGTTTTATGATCTTGGACTCTGCATTTGTGTTTCTTTTTCAATAAGGAGTTTTGAGTTTTGACAAAACATTCAATTTATACCAGAAAAAAATAAAAGTGTAATTCTTTCTTTGTATTTAGAATTTTCAGATGTTTTGTGAAATCGTTGTGATACTTATTTTTCTTACATTTTTTACAAATTCACAGGAATATCGGCAAGTTTGTTTTCTCAGGTTCTGCAACTGTTTCATGTCACTTTCCTCCACCTTTGACAAGTTCTGTAAAAAGATAAAGCATGGGACGGTCTCATTTACATCTTATAATCTCTCTTCTTGGCTGTGTGAGAAGACTTTGCTGTGTCTTCTGAATGTGGCAATTCCTGATATGCATATTTCCCTTTTTATTTCTATGAAGATAATTCACGCCGGTCTTAAATATTATGATTTTTGTGCGACTTAATATTAAAATTTATTTTAAAAATACAATTAAATAAAGAACGAAATAAGGTAATTTGTCTAATCATATTTAAACAAATGCGCTCCCGTATGCCTATTTATAGTGGTGCAAACAATAGATGCAATCATGCAAGAATAATGCAAGAACAATACGTGGGAATGAGTACACAACTACTCACATGCATGGCTTCTGGTGTATCTCCGGGATACAGGAATTCAGTTAGTAGTGTTTGGGTTTGACTGGAGCTAACCTCCTCGCAAAATGTGCATGTGTCCTGCATAAATAAATATAACAAAAAAGTTTGGAAATAACGGTAGCCGAGTTAAAATAGACAAAAAGGGTATTTCCCAGAGAAAAGAATTGGTGTGCCCTAAAACAAGAAAACAATGAACGAAAATGAACACAGAATCTTGACAGGGGATCTGAGAATATCAATCCTGCTTATCACAGAAAACAGCGAAGGCAGCAATTAAAACACCAGGAAGTAAGAGTTAATCGAACAGTATCCAAAACCACATGCATATTGGCTGGGATATTGAAACCACATATCTTAAAAGTGGCCGAAAAATTTAAGAGAAGTAATTTTACTAGTACTATTGACATATATAATCGTGCTCGGCGACCTTAAAGAACGTTACTGACATTGTTACTGAAGGTTGATTTTTAGTTGTTTTTTTTTTAGTAAGATTCACCTCCTTCATTCTGTATTTTGTCCGTTATCACTATCAACTCATATGAACACATTTTAAAACAAAATTTGTGATTATACATGTATATGAATTCCAATATATCTTTTTAAGATCAAACGATGATTTGATTATTGTAAACTCACGTTTAGTATCGTAAGAAGTCTTTCAGCTGAATCTTTCTCTGACTTTCCTTCTTTGGATTTGTAGAATTCAAATGCTTCCTTCCAAAGTGTGTTAAACAAGTCTTTAAACTGTTCGACGAGCTTCTCGGGTGGATAGGGATTGTAAAGATCGGCCAGTTGGGAACTCTTTTCGTCCATAATTTCATTGATGCTAACAAAAAAAGATGGTCAAGAATCTCTATCGTTATAATTCGAATGTTTTATTGTAAATATAAGAGACTTATTCTTAGAAACGTTTTCATTGCAAATTAATTTGCCACTTACTGTTCCAAAGCGGTTACCCCAAAGGTTCTCTTCAGCTTTCAGCATACAGCGATCAGCGTACACTAAATAAAAGCTGCTATCCGTTTGATTACAAAATAGGGGAAACTCGAAAGACTAGAAAGAAACATAAGCTTATTGGCCAATATAGACAAAATTCCTTCTAAAAGCAGAAATTGTGTATGTCTGCAGCTGATGGATCCAAGAACCATTATCCAAAACATTTGGGATAAGAAAACTTTTTAAATTATGCATATAAGCCGCAAGTAAATTTAGTCAATAGGCAAGGGTGATAGTCTTCAGAGGTTAAAATTTGAGGCAGAACCTAGGGTCATGGTGGCATGGGGTATATGTTTTCATGCAGATTTATATTTAAACTGCTTGATATTGCCTTATAGTAAAATATCAAGGAGATTACCTAGACTACATAGAATTATACGGAAAAACAATAGTAAACGCTGACCTTTGGTTAATTGTTTGTGGTGTTGTTGTTTTTTTATTGATCTGGGGAGGATGTGTTTTCTGGGTGTGGCAAATCCTCATATGTTTATTTCATTTCCTTTTTATTACAATTCAGGTAATTAAGTGTCACAAAATGTCATGAAAGATATGATGCGGCTCAAATAACTTACAAGACATTCTTTGAAAACAATAGTGGCATTTGTTTAAGCTTATGCAAGTGTAAACTTAACCAGTTACGCATAAATTATATAGTATGCTTGATATTGAATGTGAATAGTAGGAGTGTACACATTCATGATCCCTGAACGATGGAATTTAATCCATTTACTTCCAAAGCCATTTTGATTCAAAATACGAAATTATTTTAAACCGTTGTAGCTTTCTAAAACGAAATAATGGACGGTGTCATATTATCATAGTCATACAGCGTTGGATGTATTAACTTATACACGTTCAGACGCTTATTATTAAGTCTCCATGTGAACATAACAATTGCATTAATTAACATATTCTAAAATGAGTATTCTGCATGTCTCTCGCACTAAATGATCGTTTTGTCAGCGTTCAATTGATATAAACGTCATGTAGTTCCGGTCACCGCCATTATCTTCTTCCGGTTTGTTTGTATGTTTGTTTGTAAGCTTCTTCATGAAAGATTGTCGCGTAGGTGTATAAATTTGATTTAATCCAACATGTAAGAGAAGCTTGCGAGACAAGTGTGAGGTTGGTACATTCAAAACCTCATTAAACATTGGTACTTGTCATTCAAAGGCAGTAACCCCTTAAATTCATGTTTGCTTTAATTGTATTCTTTCTTATGTTTGTCTGTTTGAGGAGGGTGGCGTCTATGTGAAGCTTTCCATGTTATAAATACTTGATTTTTTTATTGCAAACTTACCGTTTCCTTAAGTTTTCATTGTCTTGTTTCAGCTTGACCATTTCTGAGTCTTTTAACTCTACCTGTCTTTCTAGACTTTTTAGTTTCATCTGTTCTTTCATGTTGTCTATCTTATCTTCTTTTATACTACTGTGTTTCTTTTCGAGGAGGTCAACCGTTTGCTGCAACCTTTAAATTTAAGTACTTCATGAAAATCCGTTTCAAAGTTGCAAACAGAGTGCAACACATTACAGCCAGTACACAGGTTAGAGCGAAACAAGACTGCAACATAGTCTTTACTCCCAGTGGCAAATTGACCGTTCCAAGGCGGCAACCACTCGGCTTCTTATCTTTCTTAATTGTTTGTGCTGACTTAAGTAAGATTTTCATGAATTTCTTGAAAACCCTAACATTATTTTGACGAATTGGCATTATGATTATGAGTGAAAACCTCTTTAAACAATTTTAACCAATGCAATGCGCAAATAACCTTATTTAACATTTACCAAAACGAAATCAAATAACTTTCAAATCATTAATACTGTAGGAAGTTCTGACACGGAAATATTTATTGAATACAATGTCAGTCTCAAATTTCTCAAACATCTTGTATTTACTTCCACTACCGTTGCCCAAGATCATAAAACTAAATCTGAAGTTCAGTCTCAAATTTCAAGCATCTTATTGGCTAAATTAGCGACCAGTCGCCATTTTCAATAAATCAGATACTTGAGATTCGAGACTGGTTTCCAAGCTTAGTTTGATTATCTTGGGCCCTTGACAATAAGCAACCTACTTGTTCACTTCATCTTCCTTTTCATTTAATTGTTTTTCCAGGTCTTTTAGTTTTGTATCGGTGCTTTCCAATCGTTTCTTTGACTGCTCATAGTCTCTGCAAAGAATGTATTGTTGATTAGTTTCAAGCTGTCGAACTATATATTATAGTACATTATATTCATCGCACGACTAACTGATTAATGTTCAATAATCTTCAAGTAAGTAAAGACATACAATTACTGTAAGTACATTGTAACAACATCTGTATCAATTTCACGAAAGAGATAAAAATATGGCAAAACTTCCACCCACCTTTAACGAAACCGCAAAAAGGCATGAAGAAAATGTTTATGGTATAGACATACCAACTAAGTTCTTACAGCGCTGGAACAGTCGGTGGCATTTTTTTTTGGAAAAACATCAAAATACAACTTTAGAATGTGTTATGGATTTAACATGCTATTATTAGGATATACTTTGCGTATTATCGTTTTCGTTCATTGTTTTTGATGTATTTTTTTGTAGCTGTTCACTTAAGTCAATCTATCTGTCTTTCAATTTGCTATGCGGGAAATCTGTAAATATATACCTTTGGCACTTTTTACATTTGTCACATATGAAAAGTATGTTTTTGAAGCAAGCTTTCACGTCGGGGGAAGCTCCTCCCGGAATGTCTATCCGAGCAGGAACATCATTTGTCTTGTCTAGACTCTCCTTCACTCTCTGTATGCACGAACACAATTCTTGAACATCATCTTTTGCTCTTTGAAGCTCCCTGACAATATATTCAATAATTTTATCCAGAGAAGACCTTAAATTTTACTATGAAAACAAAACCAATCGGCATCAAGTTTAATCCATTTGTTTGACTTAACGCGACATTATTCCGTAAACAATAAAGAACACATTCGTGTTTATTGATTTTGTATTATTTTAATGATTTTGGAAACGAGCACGAGTTCTCTACAGATTCAGATTGTTCTATTACTTTGCGAGAACATGTGTTGTTCAATTATCCATATCTTATATGTATTTCCTTTAGGACTATTTTTAACGCATGGAACCGAACTACTTTGGTTTGAATTCTTATGGATTTTGCAATATCAAATATACCCTCTGCACATATATATTGTAATTAATTTCAACACAGAGTCATTCAATAATTTTCTATCGTAATTACATACTGGGCTGTTTGTAAAGTATTTCTTTTATCATCTCGTGGCGTCTCCTTTGGCATATAGTCATTTTCTTCGACCATATCGTCTGGATTCTGAAACTTTTTTTAAAACAAATGTTAATGGACGAAACTTACAGTACAGGTCAATCTGATAATGAACCAAAATATTTATTTCATTTAAACTTGTTCTGAACAAATACTAGTATATCTTTCATTGAAATCTTTATATATGGTTATTTATTTGCACGAAGTGCCGCATAGCAACATCAAGGAAAAATTGCGGTATGAAGCGTTTATTCAACGTCAACAATATTCCAGACCACCACTAAATAGCAAGCCTTAATCAAACATGATTTGTTGGTTTAGCTGTTCAATTGATATGTTTACTTCGATGGAGACAAAATAAACTTGTTCTGAAATGCTTTTATTTATAAACATAGTTCTAAGGCAACTGAAATACAATTTATTTCATCTGTTTCAGGAGAAACTTGAAAAAAATGAATGTAAGAAATTTTTAATACATTTCGCCTAACTTGTAATGGTGTAAAACACTTACTGCCGACTTAAGTTTGCCTAAGAGTGCCGTCATAGACTTTAACATGTTGATTTTGGACAGTCTATCAGATAGTTCTTGCATGATCTCTTCTGCATTCTTCCATTCACGCTGTAGTAAACACACTTATACAGTCATATTGAGGAACGTACACTAGTTAGATTTTTCAATCCAGGCTAATCTTTACAAACTTAAACAGACTTAACGTTTTATTAATAAGAATTTTCTGCAGTTTCTAATTAGTTTTTAAATATTCAGGATCATATGCACTATTTAAGAAAAAAAATGAAACATGCATTTTTGGAAAAGCCCTACTCAAATAAGACACATTGAAATGTTAACGAAAATGAGAGCCTAAGGGGTTACAACCATGGAACGATCAGTTGCATAATAATTTATATTTGATGGCCTAACTGTTTTAAAAATTATGTCACTTGTTATTAACATCACTTTGTATTAAAAGATAATATCTAGACATTAATATTTAGTGATATCTTTTAATTTTAGTTTAAAAAGTGAAATATGTATATCAAAAATAGCCAAACCCAGTAATAAACGCTTACCCAGACACCCAAATAGTAGAGAGGAAAAGAGAGCATGTTTTTTTTTCAAATAAAATTTATTTAAGTAAACAACCGAAGTGTTTTGTTTCTTATGGCGTTATTGATAGATGCTGCAGTCTCAGACAAAAGGAGTCTAATTAAGTACCTAGATGGAATCCAAACTATAAACATACCACTTCAATTTTCTGTCGCAGCCTCTGCCACGCATCCTTGACGGCGACATTTCTTAGAGCACCAAGGGTATCCAGTTTGTCGTCTACTATTATTGTTACCACTTCTATCAGTCTCTTCTGCCCCATTCTTTAGTCTCAACATTTGAAAATATATATTGCCAATGAAAGAAAGTTACCAAATCACCGTGCTTGGAGATTTATCAATAATTGTTACATTAATGATATGACATTGATTCGGCGTCATGACATTTGATCACTTTTTGTCAGCGATATTTTAACAAATGTTTGCGCTGCCCCTGTTATGTCAGTGCTTTGCATGCTTGGATTTATGTTGCTGTGCGGTGTCACCTCAACGATTCTATGTACCTGTTCGGCAAAACCGACTTTTACACGAAGACTGACTGTCCTTGCATTACTGGTCATGGTGGGAAGAATTTGGCCTCTTGATTACAGCTGAGAATCAGACTCAAACCTGGCGGACTTGCAACATTACTGGTCGTGATGAGAAGTAATTTGTATCTCGAATAATCCCCTAGAAACAGACTAAACCTGCTAGCCCGCAGTATTCCCAGTAGGTTACAAACTTCAATTTTGAGTTATTTACTAAAAACTTAAACTAAATAATAATATTGATTGTCACACAACTGAGAAACAAGATAGATTAATTTGATGATTTTCAACAAAGCAACATACCAAAACCCAGCAGTATCAGATCCAAACTCAATTTACGTTTAAAATAACGACATATAAGCTTAAAGTTTGAACAAATTATGGTACTCAAGAACAACTGACTCTTTAATTGAAAGTAAAATACATTGTAAAATTATACTACACTGCTAATATTACAAGCACTTTGCAAAAGAGTGAACCGAGTCCAATCAATATTTTAAAACAAAGAAGATATTGAACATTCTTTCGTGCTGAATTCTGATATGTCATTGCACTTAAACAAAAAACTACAGACTAATTAACTTATTTAATAATCACAGGGGCGAAACTTTGTTACACGAGGACATGTATGTAAACGACCTAAGTATCGGTTTGTCGGCGACATTGTTTAACATTTATAAGTACATTGCTTTACAGTGTACAATTCAAGGCTTTTTTCTTTTTAGGATTCCTCAGTTTTATTGAATATTTGTTTGATTTGTGTTTGGAAGAAATATGGGTATGTATGCATATTGGATTTATTACTTTTTCCCAGTATTATACCCCCAAAATTAACGATATGTTTAAAATTACTCAACAAGAATCTACATCAAATCGCAATGATCACTGTCTGCAAATAAAAAAGGCCATCCATATTGTTTCCAAACCTTTATATATGTACCTTGGGCAAATTAGTATTTTTTAATATTTTCTGCTTGAAACATGTTTTTTATGTAAGCTGTTATTTAAGCAAAATTGTAACGGTTGTGTCAACGACTCAATACTTGTTGTAACGGTTTGGTGACTACTCTGTTACTGTTTGTCGACTACCTACAAGATCATGGAAGACATCAGTTTTGTGGAAACTTCGAGTAGTACCGACGAAACAGACCTGTCAATTAATGTTTCTGTAACAGAAGACGGTGAATCACAGCAAATTTTGCCCAGTAATGCGAAACAAGCACCGACCAAGTCGTCTTCATCAGCTCGTAGAAAGCGTAGTTCCAAGGGAGTAATCAAAATGTCTTGAACGGCGAAATGTACATTACGTGGAAAGATTGCTGTTGATGGTCTTAAATTGGCTCTCATAGGGGAGCAATGAATAACAAGCAGTAGTTTTTCCTAAAACAATTTAATGTAATAACACTTTGAAAAACATTTGAAGATTAACAAAAAAGAGGTGGAGACGAAGAAAAGAATCGAACTTTTCCTGCACATATATCATTAAACATATGGCACCATGTGTATGTTTTTTCGTTTGTAAGTGACCATCATTATCAACAACATAAGCAAATAACTCTGTTTATTCAGGGATTTCAATAGATGCAGATACTTGCATTTTGATGCAAGGAAATTTGAGGTTTTCTACTTTTGGCCTCATGTTTATCTTAGGTTGGGGGAGGGGGGTCATTTTGATGCAGGAGCGTAGGATAAGTGGTCAAATTTTCCAAGAATAACGATCAATGTTGTATGTATAGCATCCCAAATATGAAGTAAATACTAATTGGACCCTTGTAAATATATGAAAATGAAGCACTTTCACAAGTAGTAAAGTTTTGTGAACACACGATATGACTTGTGTCAATCTGATCATGACCCCTTGAAAATTGTCAAAAATCAACGAAAGTAAAAGCTATTGAAATCCCTGAGTATATAGTACCGTGGTGATAACCATCAACCCGGCTGTTATAATTAGTTCATGCAGCAGAAGTATAGTGCCATTGGTGGTTGAAGTCGATCTCAAATTGTTGCTGACAAAATTATCTTCAATATAATACCCTATGATGCATTGTTTGCATAACAAATCTGACATTTGCAGCAATAATATCGAGCGTGTTCCGGAACTGATTAATGAACTGTAGTAACATCTTCAACATTGATTCTGATTTACCAAAGTTTTTCTGCTTTTCATTAACTTTAGAAAAAAATTTCAGTGTGCATTTTAAGAGTATTCCTAACAATAATAATGCTAGAAGGAAGAGTCAGTTTAAGCCTGGACATTTTATTTTTCAAGTGAAAAATAAAAACATACCAGAAAACTGCATTCCACTGAGTGATGATACGGCTACCCGAATTGCTTAGCAAAATCTGAATCCACGCAAGCTAACAAAAATGGCGACCCACGCTAGATTTTCCCGCAATTTTGGTCACGTGACTGATTTGTTTAAGTTTAGAATTCAAGACAAAAAATCTGCCGAAGTCTGTTAGCTTATTAAACTTACACAACACCACACGTGTTACGAAAAATGCATAACCTGAAGTACACAATAAAAAGCCTTCTAATGCAGTTATGATCGGGAGCAAGACATTTCAACCCCTCGAAATTTCAACCCCTCAGTAATTTGTAAAATCAAAGAATTTTCAACCCTTCTGGCATTTCAACCCTGAGCAAAATCTCGATGCACAGCTACTCCAACCTAACCAAAATTGCGACCCACGCTATATTCCGCTTGTCACATGGCTGATTTGTTTTTAATCGTTCATTTAATATCCTTTCTCATTTGTTCGAACAACAGCAATAAATTGTTTTCTTGTTTTTATTTGTTGCATTTTCTTACAAACTTTCGCATTCCTTCGTAATATTTGTGTTTTTCTTAAAATGCACTACTTTTTATGCCGCACAAATACGAAATCTTAAATCTTTCAGGCGTACAACTAAACTACTCCTGCATATCCAGTTGCTTGTTCACTGCCTTAGCTGGCCGTGATTTCACTCTACATTTGTTCGATAGAGTTTATGGTATGGACGCTCCAAAATTACACAGAATCACTATCAATCGCTCAGCATTCGTGCAATTGTGTGCTCGATTGTGCTTTAAAGGTGTGCAGAACATTTCGGTTTGCTCTCGCGTTGACCACAAAACCCCGCTTACTCGAATACGCTCTCGTGGTCGCAATGATACAAAAGTTAACGATCGCGCGTCTCCGTGTTCACGGCATCGTTAGTTAAGACTGGCGCATGCGCATCAGTCTAAAAATGGGGGACATAGACCATTTCTGTGGTCACCTTAATTCGCATTTGCAAGGTCAACCCTATTCATGCGCAACATGCGCAGAATTGGAATTTCAAATTTTTCAGAACCCATGATTCCGCGAGTCGGTCAATACGCTTAATAGCGAAAACGTAGGCTCCCGAATAAACGTGTAATGTGGATTAATCCGATATCTTTGAAACTTTTAGGGTTCTTAGAGATTGTTGAGGTGAGATCACGGCCGGAATTTTAGAACTCCACACTGTCGGGAACCCTTGAATCCGCGGATCGGGCTTTTCGCTGCATAAGACAATGCACGATTTTAGGGTAGCCTCACGAGTAAACACGTGTATGCGGAATTATCCCATATCTTTAAAACTTTCAGGGTTCGTAGAGATCTTTGAGGTGAGCTCAATTGGAAAATTCCGATGGGTGATTCACTATCTGATGTTTGATAACATCTATGTCTTCTTGAAAGCGATTAATGCAATATTTACATAGAATTGTTTTGCCCTGAAAATACATAAAAGTCGTCAGCTAGACTGTTACGTCAATGCAAAGGTCGTCAACTATTCCGAAACAAGGTAGTCCCAAAACCGTTACATTTTACGATAAATAAAAATATAAAAATGTCCATATATCTCGTGCGTTATACTTAGTTGACAATTTTGACGAGTTTCTGCACTTTCTTTGATCATTTAAAAGAGGCATTTTAAAGAAAAAAGTTTGTGTCGTATGTTGTGTTTTTTAAAAACAAATGTTTAACCACATACATTAGCGTTAGATTATGTTAAATATTTTAGTAAAACAGTTATTACGTGTCATAATCTAAGGTTTTTGTTATAGTTAACATTCATAAATATCGTTTGAACATATAACACAACAAACACATATTTTTACTGCTTTGATCCCATGCTCAACTGTTTTCAATGATATTTAGTAACTCACGCTTCAAAAATTGTTCAGAAAGTCGTCGACAAACCGATTTTTAAGTCGTCTACATACATGTCCTCGTGTAACAGAGTTTCGCCCGTGTGATAATACGAAATTGAAATATGCAAATCAAAAATGGGCACACGCAGCCTCGCCCCCATCCCCCACCGTATACACTGCCAAAACCTGCAGAAATTAAAAGAGAGTATGGGTTTATAAAATGAAATTACAGTAACTATTGCAGTTGTTGTTTTTGTTGTTGTTGTTGTTGCATTAAAGATGTTTAAAGTTACGTTTTGTATATATAAAACAAGTGCCCAAGGTTATAAAACTGAGCATGGAAACCAGTCTCAAATCTCAAGCATCTGATTGGCTGAAATGGCGACTGGTCGCCATTTCAGCCAATCAGATGCTTGAGATTTGAGACTGGTTTCCATGCTCAGTTTTATAACCTTCAGCCATGGTTAAATTTATGCAATCTCACTAAAACTAGAATTTATACTTAATTTAAATCATTTTGAATTTTTCTATTGAAATTCAACATTTTTTAAAATTAATTTTCTTTTACCGGTATTAAAACCAAATCAAATATATGTTTTCCTTTATGTAAACATAATCAGTAATGGAATAAATCAGACATATTTATCAATGGTCACGTCGCATTAAGCTTTGCTCAATTGAATTTGTCGTCGGTTTGGATAATAGAGGAACCTTGATAATTTTTCTCCTACACCACAGAGATTTGCTCTTTTTATAAATTTTCATTTAGATAATAAAGAACCCCCTCTTCATTTTATTATGACAATGTTTACTATTACTATTTACAAAAACATACATCAATAGAAAGCAGATCGAACAAGCGATTAAATAGCGTTTGAAGAGGGCACGGACTACATTGAAAGTTTTTTGTCGATACTGGATTGGATTCTCTATACGGAATGACAATTTCAGTGACTGGTCCAGCGGTTCTATTTGCACTAAATTGATTAATTGAGATAAGTGTCATTATATTAGCAATAGCTTATTTATTGTTGCGTAGAGACTGATTGCTGGTCTTTGTTTTTAATTAAAAAGAATAAGTGATGGTTGCTTAATATATGATTTGTTCAGAATATATTGACTTGTTTACCAGAAATGGATTACTTGAGGGTGGATAGTTATTCATACACAGTGCTAAATCGATTAAAAGCTGTTTTGTATATGATGTCAGTGAAACACATTTTGATTTTGAAATAAGGCATCAGTAGAAAATGTTATTGCACTTAGTCAATGTTGTATAATACTTCACTGGATATAGTTTGTGAACTTGTGACATTTTAGAATGTAACTTCCTGAACTGAAGCGTGTTAAAATGGTGACAACAACTACAGATCCAAGTAAGTCAATGATTTTGCTTCTTCCTTTTATCACACATTGGTTTATATTTCTAAAAGTGCAACTGATTATCGTTTCTCTGCTGCTTGTTTGCTTGTTCTGTCTGTCGTACCAGAAAAAAATGGTTGAAGAGAGAGAATTAGCAATAGTGACAATCTATAAAACGTTTGTCGATACATTTTAGAAACATTTAACTTGTCTTTGTTAATTGCTGCGTAAAATTTAATGACTTTTTTAAACTGTGGTGCATTTTTATAAAAAATAAATAAATAAAATACGTTTTACATGTCATACTTTACGATATTAACAACCAATTAAGTTTAAATTTTGCAGCCATAGAGATTGTGAAGCCTATTGAGTATGGACCTCTCAACCATGCCTTAAGTGCATTAAGTGGCGCCTTGGGAATTGCTTTCTTGGTCGGAATTATCATTCTTCTCTACAAGGAATACACAAGAGCTGTGAACGCAAAAGTCGTTCATTTCAAAGAAAAACTAAACATTCGAAGGAAAGGAATAAGTGGACAATCTTTGGGACGAGGGGCTTCCAGTGAGAGTATTACGACGTCAGAAGCGACGTCTTACATACAATTAACAGATACACCGACATCTATACGATGTAGTTCAGCATGGACGCCAAGCCCAGTGACTAGAAATAGTGTTTGTGAGACACCGACGCCAGGAAACTATAATTTATAGTGTACCCATATTTAAGTTTTTGTGTACACATTTTTGTGAGATGCGGACGCCAGGAAAATATAATTTATAGTACGCATATCTAAGTTTTCGTTTACAAATTTCTGTGATACACGGACGCCAGGAAAATATAATTTAAAGTATGCATATCTATGTGTTCGTGTTCAGATTTTGGTCAAGAAATAATTGATGAAATTGTAGAGAAATACGCAATGTTTTCGTATTGTAAGAAGGATTGTTGTTAAACAATGGGCGCCTCATTACATTTGTAGTGGCTTTTATTTTTGAATTCGTCGCTGTGAAAAATTTAGACTATAACAAATTCATTCGCATTACAGTTAGCTTGGATACCATAGGTTTTATTTAAAAAATAGTCAACATCAAGAAATCAGTTCGAAAGGAAGGAAAGTTCAGTTTTCCTGGAAACCGAGTTATTCACAGGAAATTGCTCCAAAAGGACAGCCAAATATGGAATTATACATGACTTTATTGAGAGGTCATGCTTAAACTCAATGTTCAGAAGTGCCAATCATTTTTATGGATTTTAACTTGTTTCGCAGACGGTTAATTTGTTGTTATCAATATTTCTTTCATAATAGTTCGTTTTATTTTGTCCTAAACTAGGAAAGCGCGTTATTGAATTCGCAGATAATTTCTCGATAGCGGATGCTTACATGATAGATTACATCTAGTTTGTGATGTCGTGCGCGAAATGCAATACAAAAACATCGATTACAGAACCTGTTAGAATGAACTGAAGTAATTAGTCCAAGTTTCGCGTGCAGAATTTAGTGTTCGTTAATATTATCTTTCGAACTAATGTTAAATGTCATGTAAAACATGTATACGTGCAAATATGAAACTGATTTTAGACATATATGTGCATTTTACTTGTATATAAATTAAACTGTAATATAGAATATATTTTGTGTTTTTTTCTTTCAATTAATATTATATTTCGAGCGTTTGATTTACTCTTGTATAAAAAGTGAAATATGCATAACAGAAATTGTCAAACCCAGAAAACACTGCCTCCAAACGCATAGAACTATATAGGAAAAGTGAGAAGGGGTTCAACGATTAACGTGGAGAAATGAATATTGTCTTTCTTTCTTTAACTTATAAATCTACATAAAACAATGGTTGAGAAATACATTACTGCAGTAGTAATTTTAAACTGCATCTGCATTTTAATTAAATATAGGTTTAATCTGTGATTTATTTATGGTACCTACGAGTAAACTCTTGTCTTTGTTTTGCTATGATTACGTTTATTGAAATATGCCATATTGTAACAAGCTCTAGAAAAGCGAAAAACACGTTTGTGCCGTGTGGCGGCTGTAATAAGTCTCCCAGTACATTCAATCAGTGTTGTTATCAGTTACGTCATTTGAAGGTCGTTGAGCACGATGCTTATGTATATTCAAGTACATCTTAAATTACTGTTGTTTAAATATTTCGGCCAGTTTAAGATGGTTTGTTTCAATATCCCAGCCAATTATATTTGGAAACTTAATAATTTGTATTTCATGGGTTTTAATTTTTGCCATTGCACCAATGATTTGCATTATCTATATTCTCAGATCCCCTGTCAAAATTCGATTCTATTTAAATCCGCTCATCGTTTTCTCATTTAGGGCAATCCCATTCTTTTATCTGCGGACCATGCGCCGCTGATATGGAATGGTTTTAATCTCAAAATACTTGGTTGAAGGTTCCATGTTCACTGTTATATGCATATCATCGTTTGTGATGGACCAAAATTATACTGTTTACTGGTGTAAATATTTTGTTGCGCTCAACCCGGGGCTAACGGCGTTGACAATAATATGCATTTCCATTACTGCCCATGAACAGACTCATTCAAACCGAGCCGTCAATATTTTCATATTTGGCGTGTTCGATGGCTTTTTAAGTTCCGCATTCTTCTATTTAAAAAATAAAACCCATAAGATGTTGCACGTGGTACATCAAAAATTGTACAAAAATGTCTAACATTCATCACTGTTTAATATGTGCCGATGAAACAAGATTTGATAAATAAATTACGATTTTGATCTGTTTGTCTGTCTGTCTGTCTCTCTCCATCTCTCTGTCTCTCTGTCTCTCTGTCTCTCTCTCTCTCTCTCTCTCTCTCTCTCTCTAAGTAAACATGTAAGGGCTGTCATTTTTAAGTATAGCGGTGTTAGATTTTGATTGATTATAAGATAGATATTTTTCAAATTTCAAAGTTATTTGATTAATCCACAGGTGCGTATTTCCAGTATCATTTAGAGTTGATCTGATAAAAGGTAGCCACTTCAAAGGATTATGGCGATTTCAGCATATTATCATAACATAGTATAGCAATTGTATTCTCGTCTCCGCGTAGAACCTTTCTCTTATACGGATATTTCTTACTGTAATGGTTGACTGTAGACGAAGTCGGCCTTGTTTCGCTAGATCAAAGACGTACTTTAAATTATTTTACATAAACAACCATTATTTATTATTTCGATCATTCTAAGCCTAGAATTTTAAAGGTACCGCACTCGACAAAGACTGCGATGTTTAAATGTTTAAATTTGTTTTCAAATTGTTCACAGGTTTTATTTGGAATAGTACGTAATTCACTGCAGATTTCTATAATTCTACTATCGATACTATTTTAGTTTTTATGTTTAATTCTGTTCAGTAATAAAGATTCCTCAAATTTTCAGGAAGGGTATACACAACTCAGAAAATGAAAAACAAATTTTGATTTCCGATTTTTGCAATTGAGAGACATTTACGTTTACTTATCATTTAAATAAGGAAACATCATAAAGAAAAGGTTTTATGAATGTGGCTGTTACTGAGTAATTAGTACCTTTAACAAAATCTTTAACAAAATCACAGGTCAAAGTGAAATAAAAACAATTTAATTTGATTTATTCAATTTCATAATGAATTCTTCGTATTGCGAAATTCTTTATTACCGTATGAACTCCTTGCATCAGCCTCAGTGGAATCCTGTATAAATTTGTAATCGTCACGTGTTCACAGTTATTTATTAAAAGAAAAATCCAGAGAGAATTTCAATACCTATATCTTTAACAAATTAGCTTCGTTTGCCTTTTTCTGTGTGGGAGGTTTCTCGAACTTGTTTGTTGATTAAGGTATGGTTCTGAAGGTGTTTTTCTGCATTAAATAGTCGTGTGTTAATTTGATTTTCATAGCTTTGCAATTAGCAATTTCCTTTCAAATTTACCTTTCAATATCGTTTTGTATATCGTCACACAAACATAATTTGCTGTCCTTCATGTAAATGAAACTTATTTCTCGGTATGAACATAATCTTAGGTTTATGTTCCGGCTTGATTATTGAGCTTAGTTGCAGTGGTTTGATTCACAGAACTTGCAAAACCTATAAAACCACTGGCAAGCACGAGGGTCACCCCCTCGTTCTTACCCTTTCTGTTGAGTTAGATGTAAATTTATAGTCATTCACTGTTATGGGTTGAAATTTTATTCCGGAAACTTACACAGCAACGCAATCCTTTTTAGTCCCTTTTTGAAATTTTTATAAAAATTAATAAATTATAACACAAATCTTATCAAATATGTACATTGTTTTTTGTGATTGGTGATTGACAAACACATTTATAAAGGTTTCGTAATATTAAATGTTTGTTCTTCTATCACATTTCAGACAGTTCACCATGTGATATTTCTCCGTACTATTGATGATGGGTTTGACAGGAGAGATTTTATAAATGCTAATCTAAGGCAAATACACTCCAGGCGAAACCTAATTAACAAGCCCCATTTCCTCTTTCTCGTTTCTTGTTGACTTTCTGGATAGGTTCGTTTTCAGGAAGGAAGTGGTTATTCCTGGTACGCTCAGTCACCTTTTTGAAGCTTGTTGAACACTTATCTTTGTAAATAGTACGCAATATTATAAAGGTTTGTAGTCAATGTTTTGACATGCGTTTTTCATATTGGTGGTTACATTCTTAATAGAATTGTATCGACCGGATCGAGTTCCTTTCCTTTTTAGTAAATACTATTTATGTAAGTTTTAGTACCTCTATTTATTAACAAGTATTCGACATGGATACTAATTGTGCTCCCCTTGTTTAATACTGCTGCAAAAGAGACATTCATTAATCTCTTTCTACTGAACATCAAGATGGCATTATTACAGCCTTTAACAAAACCTTAAGGTACCTCTACGATTTGTTAAATATATGCAATAAACATTTTCCATATTAAGTCAACAAAAATATCACGATAAACTCAAGCTTAATGAAGCTTACAATTCTAAAAAAAACAACTTTATTATCTAAGTCTTCCCATTGGGAATTGTTTCGTTACTTCTAAAATGTATGATAAAAGAAATTTTGATAAAATATTGTAGATTTACCATATTTATATGGTGATGTCCCACGTGATGTCCCACGTGCAGCACCTTACGGGGCTTATATTCACAGCTTATTTGCTTTTCTGTAGCTTGTAACAATGTTAAAGATTTCAATGGAATTAATATATGCGCTATCAAAAAATAGGGTTATCGCTACTACAGTTAATCGTTATTCTTACCTCTTTGCAGGACTCTGGGTTTTAGGAGTTTATTAGTCTTGTTAAAGAATCTAGAAGCTCCATCTGCTTTTGTTATCTCTGTCATCATGTTCTTGCTGATTTGACTTCAGGAGTTCTAGTCTCACTAAGGCCATGAAGTACCGATCTTTTTGCATGACAATGCTACTAGCTTCTCATGTTTTTAATGTGTATGTGCTTTTGCATTCAGAAGTCTTGTGTTGATGGGTTAAAGCTAATTCACTAAATCAACGTCTCATTGTTTGTTCATATGAGAACCTGAAGGATGGTAGCAAAAGGTTGGCGCATCTTAGAACCTGTTTTAGACCCTCAGTGACATTTTTATTCCAAGACGATAACCTCTTAGGTTCTCGTTTTCGTGATGTCTTATTTGAAATCTACCATTTTATAAAAACGTGCTCCTTGTTCCTTCCCTTCTGTTTTGGCTGTGTGAAGAGGCTGGTGTTTTATAACTTTTTCTGATAAGGATATTTCACTGTTTTAACATATCCCAGCCAATATAGCTTTAGATATTGTTCAATCACATGGATATAATTTTTGTGTCTAGCTTCTGCAGTCACTTTCAGGATAGTATTCTCAGATAAAGCTCGTCATTACGCTACCATACGCTAAGATATGTTAAAACTGTGAAAAAGTTGAAGTCACATGGACCACCCGTATGAAATGTTCTGAAAAAAGATGCAGAAATTATCATATTCAAAATAGAAATTATAAACTCTCTAGATTATACGTTAATCGTTTCTTTCTGGTTTTTATTTCGTATCGTGTTTTGTGTTGAGGAACTTGACACTCGTTGAGATAACAATACGTTTATCCAGTCGCTCACATTTTTATTGGATAATATTTATTTGAGATTTGGTACCTCTATTTATAAACAAGTAAAAGGCATTCCAATGGGTACTAATTGTGCACCCCTTGTTGCTGATCTGTTTTTATACTGTTATGAAAGAGACTATGTTATCTCTTTCTACCGAGCATCAAGATGATATTATTACATCTTTTAACAACACCTCGAGGTACCTCGATGATTTATTTAATATAGATAATAACCATTTTCCATCACTGGTTAATAAGATTCATCCAAAAGAACTACAGCTTAATAAAGCGAACACTTCAGAAAAGCAAGCAAACTTTCCTGATCTAAATCTGTCCATTGAAAATGGTTACGTTACTACAAAAATATATGAGATGATTTTAATTTTAATATAGTAAATTTACCGTTTTAAGACGGCGATGTTCCTCGTGCAACATCTTACGGGGTTTATATCTCATAGCTTGTTCGCTTTTCAAAAGCTTGCAACGATGTGAATGATTTCAATGAACGTAATCTATGCATTACAGAAACACTTTTAAAACAGGGTTATCGGTATCACAAATAAAGCAAAACCTTTTGCAAGTTTTATTGCCGATACCCAGATCTAATTCATAAAAAATACAGGTGCATTTTAAAATCACTATTTTTGCAACAAGGTATTTCGCAGCCGGTTTTTTATGGAGATTTAATTTACAAACTTAAGAAGATGATAGGCAATATTAATTTCTCCCGGTTATTCGTAAAAACCATCTGTAAATTTGAAAGGAAAGGTTACCAACATGATATTTACAGCGCTCTGCAGGCTGGTGATTAACCCATCTACAGTTGATCACTATGCTTACATATTTGGGTTTAAGAGTTTGTGAAGGTTTATGGGAAAATATTTTCTTAAAAGAACCTAGAAGCTCGATTCGTTTCTTTTATCCATATCATCGTGTTCTTGCTGATTTTACTCCAGGAGCTCTGGTCTCGGTAAGATCATTGAGTACCCGCCCTTTGGCTTTGCAATGCTATTAGCTTCTTATGTTTTATATGTTTGCGTGCTTTTGCATGCAACATTGTTGAGCCGATGTGTGGGTTGGAGTTATTTCACCAAGAAAACTTGTACTTGTTTTGTGATACGAGAACCTTTTGGGGCAAGTGTGAGGTGCACCCTAGAACCTGGTTTAAACCCTCAGTGGCAATTTGTTTTGCCACTGACCGTTCCAAGGCGGTATCCCCAAAGGTTCTCTTTTTCGTTCTCTCTCTCTCTTCCTCTCTTCTTTTTCGCTACGTGGGGAGGCTGTGTTTTGTGAGTGTGGCGATTCCTGATATGCATATAGTTTTTTTTTCAATTCATTTTCAAAATTTGAAACTTGTTTAAGTGTTGTTGTACCTGTCGTTGGTAAATACAAGCCATAGAACCTTTGAGTAACCAAATTTAAACCGCTCTACACCAGATTGTTGGTTTTCAAGAACGACAATTTGTGAGCTCACAATTAAGAAAAAAACATATGTTATTAAGTATTGACGCTTTAATATTAATAAATAACTTTTGCGGGTTAATTTATGAAAGGTCTTACTGATATCGAGAAGGATGGGACAGTCAGTGTGCCTTCGAAAATGTTCTTGACTAAGTATGCTACTAGTCGAAGTTGCGTCTAGCATAACAATGGTTAGCATAATCAGTACACTCTGAGTATTCTGGTCATTTGGGCAATAAAAACCGAAACGTTTGAACTTGTCTGCAATATTAACACATTATAAATATTTGTTGTTTAATATATATTTGAATTTCAATTTAAAAAATAACAACAACACATACACACGCACAAAATGTCCAGCCTAACGTTGTGCTGTAACAGCTGTCAGATAGTTATCCGTAAAACAAACAATGTCTCGTTCTATTCAACAATTGTCACTGTTGATGAAAAATATTTTGCTAGGCAACAACAATGTTTAATGCCGGTATAAAAGAATTCTGCGGTATATTGACGTTATTCTTTATATTGAGCAGATAACATTTATTATAAGCATACTCATTATTTTTATTTTGCCATAGTGTTTAATGTATAAGAAAAAGAAGTGTTTTTCTTCAAAAACTGAAACATCTGAAAATGTCAAAAATATGAAAGACGATACATTTTCTCATTAATTCATTAATCGGTTTACTCTGTTGAACATTGATTTATTGATATGCCCATATCTGTAAAATGACAGACTCATCCTTTAATTACAGCCTCCATAGCAGTCACAATATATACATCGGCCGTTCACCCGGCATATCAATGAAGTATATAACTGTCAACTATTGATCAGTTTTAACGGTATCGAGGTAACAGACAAGAATCTATTACAAACATACAACAGTGGCTTTTGCAGACTTAAAACTCATTAAAGTGCTTCTGTAATAAATTATTCTCGTAAAAGATATGTATGATTAATATAAATTAACAAAGGCAATATGTAAAAAATGTTAAAATTCAAAGTAATCAGTGCATTGCTTCACCAGTCACTGACTGATTTCGAACAGTAACAATTTGTCCAGTTTATATCAGGGAATGGCATTTTCAAACATTTTGCATTATGATCTTTTCCTTAAAATCCCTTGTCACTTTTAAGCTAACTTTAAAAGTTATTTGTCACTTAATACTAATGTACATGGGGTGGAACATCTTTTGAATTTTAAATTTTAATTTCGGTCTTAAAAAGACTATCCTCATTTCAACAGAAGTATTTCTATGGACTGGAATTGAATTTCTGTTCCTCGTTATAATCAATTGACATTCATATGTTAGTGTTGTCAGATAGTGACTTCATTAGTTTCACCATTATCTCTGGGAGACTGGACTGTACCATTCGGCCTTTCATTAGGGGTTTGTAATGGCGAAACCCGCGTCTCAGCAGGAATATTCATAGTGGCCCGAGTCATTGTGAACGGCGTTGGGTCTGCTATATTAACTTCAGTCATTTCAGAAATCTCACTCATTCTGGTATGCACTTCACTCAGCCTTGTGGGTTCTGGTGTTTCACCGCCTACCTCGCTGTATACAGGCAAACTTGCTTGGGACTCTCTTTCTACATCTTTCCCGTACATTGTCCGGCGTCCGTCAGTGAACCCAGGTGTTGTTGCTTCAAGAGTCATACCACCATCATCGTCGTCGATCTCTGATGGCCCGAATCTGTCTAACGCTATCTCGCTGACGGTAGGGTAAGGAGAGAATGGCGACACTCTTCCATCCAGATTTCCTTCTTGTTCTTTGGTGTCAATTGGCGGTGATTTCGATGCAATCATGTCGGGATTGACCTTCTTCTGCATGTGAACTTTGCAGTAATACCATATACCGATGACGACCGCTGCAGCCAGAAGGATGATCAGAGCAATCGCTATAGCAACCGCTGCTCCTGCGCTGAACGTCGTAGCTGACGAAGCTTCAGCAGAAGTAGTTGGCACGCATGTGGCTGTTAGAGAAAGTAATGAAAAACATGTTAAAAATTTGAATATACAGCTTAATGTGAAACTAATCATTGCATAACCATGCTCTCTTCTCCTCTCTACTTCCTTACTGTGTAGGGGGGGGGGGGGGGCTGTGTCTGTTGATGTGGCGTTTCCTGATATGCTTATTACACTTTTTTTAAAGTTCATCATAAATTTATTGATTGAGGAAATAAGAGTTTCGGAAACATTTTTAAAGACACCATAATTTAAAGTTCGAAAAGACGCCTCAAAGAAAAACAAACTTGTACATCTGTGGTTATGGATGCTTTTGTTTACTTTTGTGCCATAAATAATATCAGTATACCTAAAATGAATAAAAATGTAGTACCACTGAACTTACAGTTTGCTGACATTACAAATGCAACACCAGGAGATGCTATTTCGGTAGAATTCTGATCCGACAGACATGCTCTTGGATACTGTGTCACGTATGTGCTTCCTGCGTCGGTGGTAACAGCCTTAAATAGACATGTTTATGGTGTATTTAAGCTTATACAGGTATAAAATTTCGTTTCTTGTTTCCCGATTCCAATAAGTATATTAAATAACATAATCAAGAATATATCTTTTATATTGAATGTTAGATCAGGAAGACCTTCATATTGAATATTAGATCCGGAAGCTCTTAACTTCGGAGTATCCAGTTTATCACCATGGTCATTGAAGATACGTCAAAATTTGTTGTCTACATTATTTCAGAGATAAAGTGACTCCAAAGGAAAGACGTTGTGCACGATACATATATCTGAGTAAATATCGAGGCTAGGTGGTGCGGATAGTAAGATACATTTCAATTACTGCCCATGAAATGGCCAAATCTAACCGAGCATATCAGATTTTGACATTTGTCATGTTCGGAAGCTTTCAAAGTTCTATTTCCTCTACTTCACAACATTGGCCACTTGTTGGTTGGTTGGGATTAAGGCAAACAATTTTCTGTTGATTGACGAAGGTTTAAATGAAAAACGTATTAGTCCAATTAAAGATAACTTTATTTTATAATTTAAGCGCTTTATGTTTAATTCCTACAAGTCCTCACCAGGCATGTAAATCTGTAATAAGTTGATTCATCAACACTGGTGTCTAGATTGTAGAGAAGAGCAAAACTTTTACCGTCGTATACACTGTTATGTACACAGTTTAACACCCCTCCAGCTGAAAAGGAAGTTTTAATGTATTGGTAAGACAAATCAAAGCTTTGAAAGTACCGAGGGTCGGCATACTTACTGTATGGAATAAAAATTAGAACTACTTTTTCCGGCTCGCCCACGGGCGGCCGGATATACGGTAGGAAATTACTATGAAACAGCGAAGATAACCAATTAAGCCGTTTGAACGGAAGTTCGTGGTTCTCGCTTTCTCTATTGATTCTTTCATGGATGAAGGAAATCAGTGTGGGAATACCCCTTTTCAATCCTTTAATATTATTGGATTATTAAATAGCAGCTAATCAAAATCGTTGTTTCAAAAGCAACTAGGCAAAAACCGGAGTTTCCTTGGCCTTGGTCATCTTGACGCTTAGACTTGTAGACGCTCTCTGTACCGCGCTAAAGTACGGAGTACGAACGTTTCCTGAGGTATTCGTTTTTAGAATATTTCGACCCATGTTTTATATAGACTCACGCACAGTTAATAAATATATAAGAAGACGGCATTCAATTAAATTATAAACGTGCCGTCAACAAGTTTTAAGAAAATTAAGATCAAGTTTATAATGTCATTATAAGTCAACGTTCTCTGTCTTTCACAACACATATCATATTAGATTTTAATATAAAACATCCGATTTTAATTATACTTAATACTCTAATTTAACATTCTGCCTGACCTGTCGGAGCCCGATTTTGTAAAGTAAAATATTTTGGTCACCCAAAATTTTCTATTTGTTTATGCATGCAAAAATTTCAAAGCGTTAACATCCATTTCGATGTAATATGCTATACGAGCCGTCTACTAGCTTATTTAAAAGCTATTCTTGTCAGCAGTTCTAAGCCAGGAGTTTGTTACTATTTTTAGATCAGTTGAGATTGTCAAGAGTCAGAAAACTACGTCTGGGTCTGCCGAGCCCCCCAAAATTAAAAAAAACAACACAAAAAACAACAACAACAGATAATGTAACGGAGACGTGATAAGTGATGCGTGTACAAATATAGATAAATATTCTAAATACTACCACTTATAATGATGAAAAATTCAAATATAAAAAGTCCATTCATTGCTATGAATGATATTAGTCTTATCAGTAAATGTCCCAACTCTATCATCAACTTGAACTATGCTTTGTTTGTCTCAAATATCTGCACAATCTATACGGACTTCATGGTAGTTTCAGATATTATTTCGTTTTGTTTCTGATAATAATATCGATATCTGGGCAATACTCACCCGAGTAGGCCATAATATCAGAACAGTATGTGTAGTTAAATCTGACCTCCGTCTCCTCAGTACACACGTCCATCCTCGTGTCAGTACAGGAACTCCCTGATACATTGTAGGAATATATACCCAAGATGGCGTTCATACAATCTTCTTTCGTGACGTTTGAAAAACCTGTGAGATAAAGGTAACAACATTATAACAACAACACATACAAAGACTACAACAACTACAACGTAGCAGTTTCATCGAACACAAAATACGTTTAATGACTATCATGGTGTGACTAAATTGCACGAACCTCAGATACATAAAATGAAAAAGCCTTAATTAGGTACGAAAAAAGCGACTGTTACAAAGTAAGCTCAGTCTCTTACCTTTCTTAACGAGGACCCTAGTATGGTAGATATCTATGGGAGGTTCGTTACATGTCTCACTTACCTTCCTTAAGGAGGACCCTAGTGTGGTAGATATCTGTGGAAGGTTCGTTACATGTCTCACTTACCTCCCTTTACGAGGACCCTAGTCTGGTAGATATCTGTGGAAGGTTCGTTACATGTCTCACCTACCTTCCTTTACGAGGACCCTAGTATGGTAGATATCTGTGGAAGGTTCGTTACATGCCTCACCTACCTTCCTTAACGAGGACCCTAGTATGGTAGATATCTGTGGAAGGTTCGTTACATGTCTCATTTACCTTCCTTAACGAGGACCCTAGTGTGGTAGATATCTGTGGAAGGTTCGTTACATGTCTCATTTACCTTCCTTAACGAGGACCCTAGTGTGGTAGATATCTGATATTTACCCTCCTTAACGAGGACCCTAGTGTGGTAGATATCTGTGGAAGGTTCGTTACATATCTCATTTACCTTCCTTAACGAGGACCCTAGTATGGTAGATATCTGTGGAAGGTTCGTTACATGTCTCATTTACCTTCCTTAACGAGGACCCTAGTGTGGTAGATATCTGTGGAAGGTTCGTTACCTGTCTCATTTACCTTCCTTAACGAGGACCCTAGTATGGTAGATATCTGTGGAAGGTTCGTTACATGTCTCACTTACCTTGCTTAACGAGGACCCTAGTATGGTAGATATCTGTGGAAGGTTCGTTACATGTCTAATTTACCTTCCTTAACGAGGACCCTAGTATGGTAGATATCTGTGGAAGGTTCGTTACCTGTCTCATTTACCTTCCTTAACGAGGACCCTAGTATGGTAGATATCTGTGGAAGGTTCGTTACATGTCTCATTTACCTTCCTTAACGAGGACCCAAGTATGGTAGATATCTGTGGAAGGTTCGTTACATGTCTCACTTACCTTCCTTAACGAGGACCCTAGTATGGTAGATATCTGTGGAAGGTTCGTTACATGTCTCATCTACCTTCCTTAACGAGGACCCTAGTATGGTAGATATCTGTGGAAGGTTCGTTACATGTCTCACATACCTTCCTTAACGAGGACCCTAGTATGGTAGATATCTGTGGAAGGTTCGTTACATGTCTCATTTACCTTCCTTAACGAGGACCCTAGTATGGTAGATATCTGTGGAAGGTTCGTTACATGTCTCATTTACCTTCCTTAACGAGGACCCTAGTATGGTAGATATCTGTGGAAGGTTCGATACATGCCTCACTTAACTTCCTTAACGAGGACCCTAGTATGGTAGATATCTGTGGAAGGTTCGTTACCTGTCTCATTTACCTTCCTTAACGAGGACCCTAGTATGGTAGATATCTGTGGAAGGTTCGTTAACTGTCTCATTTACCTTCCTTAACGAGGACCCTAGTATGGTAGATATCTGTGGAAGGTTCGTTACCTGTCTCATTTACCTTCCTTAACGAGGACCCTAGTATGGTAGATATCTGTGGAAAGTTCGTTACATGTCTCATTTACCTTCCTTAACGAGGAACCCTAGTGTGGTAGATTTCCGTGAAAGGTTCGTTAAATGTCTCTCTTACCTTCCTTAACGAGGACCCTAGTATGGTAGATATCTGTAGAAGGTTCGTTACATGTCTCACCTTCCTTAATAGGGCCCTAGTATGGTAGATATCTGTGGAAGGTTCGTTACATGCCTCACTTACCTTTCTTAACGAGGACCCTAGTATGGTAGATGTGGGTTCGTTACATGTCTCACTTACCTTCCTTAACGAGGACCCTAGTATGGTAGATATCTGTAGAAGGTTCGTTACATGTCTCAGTTGCCGTAAAGGTGTGCGTGGCCTGGTTAAATACTATCCGATTCACATCCGTATTTCCCAAAACAGCTGTTGAAACATTAGATAGATAAGATATATCGACCTAGCTTAGACCACGTCAATAGAAAGCGAAAGTCTTTCAGTCAAGAACCAAACAAGTCATGCAAAAACTATGACGACATGACCTTTTTAAAAAAAACTCATTTAAAAGCTTAGAAATCTTAATCTTTGTCATATGGTGCATTCGATCAAATGATATTTACAAGAATGATATTCTAACTTTAACGCAATACAAAAGCAGTTACTAATATTGATTGTAATTTTGACGATTTTTCTTTCTTTTTAGATTTGTTCTGTTGATGCAACGCCATGATGCTTTAAATGGTTCATTATAATTACAGTTAAGAAATATATATAACTCAAACCCTAAAAAGACTTACATGTTTGAGGGTAATAGAGATATTCAGTAGAAGAAGACTTTGTTAGCTTGAAACACACTGCCACTTTGAAAGGTTTAGAAATTCCCAGATAGGAAAAGCCCGCCGACCTTGAACAAAGTAAAATCCATGACATTAAAACGACGATAGAAGAACATGCATTCTCAAAGGTATACACGGTTTGTAAAAAACGTTTTCATGTAGTAAAAAAAATGTTGCAAATGAGTTACAGATTTGATGAGGCATATTGTTGGCTCTCAACCTGTCGACAACTGATCTTCGCTGACTTAGGCTGATAAACCTAATAATAACGAATAACTACATAACGCTCCTCTTAAATCACACTCACAGTGCGAGTATTGACCATAACATGTAGGAAGAATAGTATAATTAATAGAATTTATGAGAACCATATTTTGAACAAGAAAATAACCGGTTTGAAAGTAATGACTTATTCAAGCCAATTAAAAGACGATAAAAGACGTGAACATGTAACGCTTCACTACATGTACGTCGGAGCCGAAACAGGCGAGTTTCCAAATGGTGTCAGTCAAAAAGGGCACTAGTAAGTACAAGTAAGTTGAACTACGTATACATTATTTCGCAAACAGAACTAAACTTACAAACTATAATATCTGTCGCCAGTGTTTTCCATACATTCAAACGTAAGTTTTCCAAAATCAACTACCATTGAGGAAATAAAATGCGTTGAATTGAATGTGACGTCACCCATGTCGCTCGAATGCCACGTGCCTCCCTGCAGTTCAGTGGGATAGGTGCAGGCTCCATCTACAACCCATACTCATTCATCAAAAACAAATACAGTTTTAAATTTTAATCAGTAAAATCAGCGTATTGTTTTCTTGTAAAATGATAAAATGAATAACAGAGCATTGTTCAATTTTGACTAAGAACATCTATTAGCGTGGTATAAAAGAGGGAATAGATAGGGTTGCTTGCGTGTAGTGACGTCCTTATTAAACAGTTCAATGATAATCACAATGGATTGGAATAAAAAATATGCCACTTAAGGGCCTACTGAAGCTGAATCTTTACAATATTTTTTAACATTGAAGTTATGATTTTGTATAAACTTTAAAAATGAGCTTACCTATAAAGTCAATCAACGACGCTGTCGCAACAACTAAACGAAAGTAGTGTTTGACGTCAAATTGCATTCTGCTGCGCTAACGTGTCATTCTATGTATTGTTTCAAATTAGCTGTCAAACCATCCTTGGTTTTTTGATCGATTCATTGTCGTCCATTTTAAAAACACAAGTAGGTGCTATGGAAATTAATCCTATATCACCGGAAGTTCAGGCTCCAAAACTCTCTCAATAAAGTTCACTTTATTGTCTCTTAAACTGGATTCAAATGTTTGATTTTTTTTCTTTGCTGAAAAATTATTTGATTTCAAACAAATATTTTAAAATTATTTATCAAATTTTATCGCGATATAAAATGTACAATTCTACAAGAGATTTGACCTTTTAAACCCCCATATTTAAATCTTTTAATCCAGACCTATGAATTCAGTCTATGAATAAGTCTTTAACCAGTGGCATAATCGTTAACCTCTAGAATCAAACCGCTCAGTTAAACCTGTGTTAAGACAGGCGAATTGCTACAAAAGCAGTTTACACGGGTGCGTTCCGGATCTCCGTTGGGTAAAAAGTACGTGAAACTTGGCGAGGAATCTTTCCGGCAGAACTGATGAGCATCTTGAATGCATGGCATAAAGACGATGTTTGTTATTTATGTCATCGGTTACATCTATAAAAGAATGATTGTGTGTTTCCTTGAATTCCTACATGCCTTCGTTAAAAACAACAACAACAACAACAAATCATCAACAGCAACTAAACACATCGACGTTTTAAATGAAAAATAGTTATAGTTATAATGCCAACGCCGAATAACTAATGACACCTATATTTCTTTTAAAAAGGTTAAGGATAGCTGGGTGTGAATCAAAGTATCAGTTGATCTACTTTCCGAGCCTAATTGGTGGCTAACAATTACGCCGACAGATTTTGCTTATTGTTCTTCATTTTGTTTTGTTAAATGTATATGTTGTCAAAATTCTAGTTTTTGAGCATGTATTCATATTTATGTATCAGAGTTTAATCTGCTTGTTTGGTTTATTTGTTTTGTTTTTCATAGTTAAGTCTAGAAATAACTGGTCAGTTTAAAAAAAATACATAAAAAGGATCACCTTCATTTGCGTCACGAAAAAACATGGCTAGATTTAAAAACTTACATTATATTTAAATTCAAAAGGTATTTACAGTTGTTCATGTGTGCAATTATGGTCAGTAATGTTTCATCGTTAATCCCTTAAGTTTTGTAGATTTGAACTCGGATTAAACAATTTAATATTTAATCGCTAAGGAACAATATATCATGGCTTCAATGTTTCCTACCAAAATGGACAACTGCAAATGAAAAGCTAAACGCCATTTTCGCACTGTTGCTCTTATTTTGAAAGAAACAGAGCATCTTTGAATTAGGACTTTTGAAGTATTATGTCATCGTAGTTGCATATGAATACGGCATGGGGGATTTTAACTGAGTTTCGTGAATAATAATTTATAAAAGATGGTGAGCTCTCGATTCTTGCAGATTATCATTTTCAGCATTCTAGTATTGAACTGTTCAGGTAAGTGAACATTAATTCTTTCTTCATTTTCATCTTAAAGTAAAGTGTATGTCAATAATGAGCCTTATTTATGTATTAGACGGCTGTTGAGAGCAGCCATATGCATGTATTCGATAGCTGCTGAAGCCAGTCATATTTGATTGTGGCAATTTCGGAAACTAGCCATACTTATTTAAAATGTTTATTTGATTGCTGAAGTGAAATTTTAATATATTATGTTCTTTGTGCATAAACTATTTAATAACAAATGTCAATGACGAGCGAGGTCGATCTGAATAACACTAGCATATGTGATATAGTCCCAAACCCCACCCATCCACCACCCTTTTACCAAAACTAATTATGAGTAATGTAAAAAAGGCTACTTCTCCACCTGGTAAAGTAACGAATAAAGCAAGAAAGAGTAAAATTGATTCCTTTTTATTATTACCATTATTTACGAAAAAAACATGTTTCATTCTAGGTGTGTGCGTATTTCCAACTCACCTTCGGGGTCTTTGGCTAAGCAGTCATAAGAATGAACTCACTTTTACTGATTCGGGATTTTCGGGATACACGGTGGCTACATTCGCCACGAGTACTTTCACCTGTATTGAAAACAACGGTACAAAGTACATGGTGAAGTAAGTACTTTGTTTATTACTATCCTTAAACACAATCCACTTAGTACTCCACCCTCCCAAGCAGAAAATGAAGTACAATGAAACCCTCATCTAAGACCGCCTCCGAGACTGGAAAAATTTAACTTACATGTAACAGTGGAATAGACCTAATGTTATAAAGGGACATTGAAATAGTGGTTCTTTTTTGGTGGTCTTTATGAGGAGTTTTACTGTATAGCAATATTACAGGATTTTCATTGGTGAATCATGTTGGGAAATTCAGTCAAGGAACGCCGAAATTGGCCGTAAAGCGCAACGATTGGCTGAAATGGCGACCAGAGACAGGTTTCCATTCTCAGTTTTATAATCTTGGGGCCAGAACAGTTAAGTAGTGTGATAGGTTGTTACAATGTAAAATGTATACAGATGAAACTGACTTAGAAGCCATCTGCATTCAGCAACCCCTGTCTTCAACAGCCAGTTTGAATATGTCTTTAACTTACGTTTTGTTCTATTTTTACCTGTCTTAAACAACTACCTGTATTATTCAGACACTTTTTCACACTCCCTCGGGTGGCTGCTTAATATACGTTCGACTATTTCAGGTCGGATAAATTTAAAAGGTTCGGTCTGAATTTCTATGCGTACTTGTGTCTAGATTTACAACAGCAGACGACGGTAGAGACCGGGGATCTATACATATATTACAGAGCTTCTGGTAGGACAGATGTACTTTTTCGCATCGTTAAAAAGATATCCCCTTAGATCATTAGTCAAGAAAATATAATTTCGAAAATTCGTTTCACAAAATAGACATTTCTTCGTTAAAAAATTAGAGAAAGTATTTTCTATATCAGTTTGTATATTTAGTTATGTAAGACCAGACTTTTTAGAAAAGTGTTTTAGAATACCAACATAAATTTTACAATGGAAAGAAAACGCTAATAAATGATGTCTTAAAACACCCCGAATTTACACGTGATCACTTTTCACGTCAGCAAATGTAACTCAACAAGTGTTTTAGAGCCGTAGTCTTACAATAAGCTTGGTAACATTCTGTGTCAGGTGTTGTTCTTACTTTTGATCAACCTGACCACCACGTTTGGCGTAATTCAATTCGGTTTGTTGTTATAGTAATCATTTAATTGGAAATTTCAGCTATGAATCCCGATGCAAATAACGAGCGAGTGGTATTTAAACTAGCTACGTTCCCTACACCGGCGATGTCGGAAGTGTGCACTGTCACGGACTATACCGATGTCAGATACAGTATTCTCATGAAGAATGGTAGGTACATTGATATTATTCTAGGTCCTATTTTGGTAAAACGGGTATTTGAAGCGTTTGTAGACAGAAAATATTGTCAATTTCGTTAACTAAAGTTTGTTGTTTTATTAATGATAACATAACTATTGCTTAGATTATATAGGTCGTTGATAAAAACCCGTTCCAACTCATAATGATGAATTGTGAAAAAGACACGAATGGGAGTGAATCGAACACAATGTAACCTTATTTATTTCATTTCGTTGCTAAAAGTTTCGTTATGTGGTAATATGAAGGTTGTATTAAGGTAAATAACTCAGTATTCCTCCGTAGTCCATGAAGTCCGTTTCAATATATGCTATTTTTTCCTCTTCATCTGGGGGGCCTCTTAACCGTTAGAAATCGACCTGTTTGTGACTAGTTTGCAGGAATAACATGTCAGGAAAATAAATGAAAGCAATTTCATGCCTATATCTCGTTTGGTAGAGGCGTACTAGTTCCGGGAAGAGCGGATGTATATTTTTGGCACCGTATTTGCGATACCGCGTTTAAAATACGGTCTGTTCGGTTAGAGATCAGTAATTTTCTTACAAGTAAGTTAACCCCCCATTTGCTGTGTGTTGTTTTGAATAGATGAAATGTAGATCTTCACAGTCATATATGGTTGTCTAGAAATTAAAATGATAGAAATCATGTTAAATGTGCATTGAATATTGGGAATTTAACATTGAGGTCTATGGGAATTGGATTTACCTTGTTCAACCTATGAATATGAATTATAACGCTTCGTCTCCCATTTTGTTTTCTACGAGTGTTAACTGTCTCGATCGATTTCATTGGACGAAGGTTTCCGCTCGTCCAATGAAAACGCTCGAGACAGTTGAATACTTGGAGAAGACAAAATGGATGCCGAAGTGTTGAATTTGATAGATAAAAAGAAATGGCCAATGGTTTGAAGACCGAGAGAAAAAATAGACAAATAAAAGGGTCCTTGCATGTTATTTGACGATAAGGTATTGATCAAAGTTCATTTTATCTGTGCATTTCAACAAATAACCGAAATCGCATTTTTTCGTGTTCCACATTGCTTCCGACCTAACAAAAAGCTGGTCGCTGGGGTTACCTTTTCTGAGTTCGTGAAAAAAGGATTAATATTTCGGCAATCGGTTTTCGGAATTGAGGAAAGTAAAACCGTGTGCATTTAAAGTACCAAGTGCTGGCAGAAAAGGATTATATTTAATGGGTGAACATTTTTAACAAAGAGATAGATAGTGACAGAGGCTTTTCCAACTTTGTCTATGATAATATACCAGTAAAGGGTATACCCAGTATTTTTTATTTAAATCATATTTTTGGTTTATACTATTTATAAATGTGGTGCTTTAAATTGTTTTAAGAGGTCATTTAGTGAAATTCAAGCACAGGGTTCGGGAGGGGGGGTTGGGGGGGGGGGTGTGTGGGGGGGGGGGGTGGCGTGTAGTGTCCGATACTGCCGCCTGTGACGCGTCACGGGTAAAAGTGTTCCGTTGAAAGCTTTTTTTTTACATTCAGGATTTTACTATAATGGGAAAGAGCTCACAATTATCTAATAACTTCTCATAACTAATTGGGGATTGTGTTTTTTATTTTGATTATGGAAAGTTATGCTCTGCGAAATGCTCTGTCGTAACTGAAAAGTGTTTAAATATAAATTATAACAAGCCCTACGGAATTTCAGGTACTATTGAAAACGTGAAAACTAAATGTCCCGTTCCGTTTTTGGGAACATTCAAGTACTCGTATAGCACCGGAAGTGGCAATCTTTGCAACGATTCGCAGGTTGATGTGTGTACAGACAAAACGACAATGACTTGGGATTACACAAAATGTTCTCAGATACAAGCTTATTCAGGTAAACGGGTATAAACTAAAATACTGTTTAAAAAGCGTTAATCAGGGCCTAAGATCATAAACTAGGAATGGAGACCAGTCTCGAATTTCAAGCATCTGACTGGCCGAAATGACGACCATTTCAGCCAATCAGATGCTTGAGATTTGAGACTGGTCTCAAGATTTATTTTAATGATCTTGGGCACCGAGTAATATTTTCTTGTATTCATAACCTATAATCTCATTTTAGTTAATCAAAGAGTAATCATCTAATACCGTTTTTGAACTCTATATTTAAAAATGTACGATATAATTCACGATTTCTTATGTGATAATTTAACTGGAAAACAGAAGGACTGACTAATTAGACGACTAAGAAACAGTAACCATGGCAACGGTTTTTAAGAATCTTACCCAGATGGACATTTTCAAATTAAGCATTTTCAATAATAAACATAACTATTTATTACATATTTATTATATCAAATAATTATAAATTTAATTACTTAGTTGTTTAAACACTCTTGGCAAAGATTTTCTCATTTGGTGTGTTCGTTCGATTTCCTGCAGATAGATATTTTATATTGTATACTATTCCATGGAGAGGTCGGTTACTTGATATGTTGAATTTATAATTGGAATTAACCTCTATTTATGACAAAAAATGCAAATTCCTTCTGTGACATTAAATAATCTCTGTTGTGTTAAATTGAGTTGTTTTGGTAAATTCTCAATGAGTTTGGTTATGACTCTTCAATATTTAGAAAATTGCTTCAATGTTCAATTGCACGTTTCTGTTACAGCTGGAGGTGTAACTAACTGTGTCCATTACACATCAGTCAACAACGTGTACACGATACATGTGTACAATCTCGATACAACTACTGACCAAAGAACAACATACAGATTCACTTGTTATGTAAGTCACTTACACTTATACATTTGAATAAATATCATATATACTCCAATCAAAATAATCTTGGCAGTAGTATTTTTTTTATTCTTTACTCGTATTGATAATGATGTGTAACATTTTTAACTTTCTTAAAGTTTGCTTTTCTGTTTGTCAAAGTAGGGAGATGTGTTTGTCAAAGTAGGGAGATGTGTGCTTTTAAAATGTATTTTTTTTTATTTTTTTTAAAGAAAAATAAGTACTAGACTGAATGTTACTCAAACTAATTTTATTTTTCATTTGACAATAGTTTGGGAACTTTGGGAACAATGGGTCGGTAATTTTCTTTCTTTTTTATTGTCGGTGATTCAGAATGGGTTGTACGAGTACAATATTAATATAGTTCTCGATTATTTTGCTGCTTTAAGTTCTGCCCGCCTTATATTTCATATTTGGATGTTCGATTTTGGCTTTGTGTGAAGATACTAGGTGTCTCTGCTGTTACTAACGGCTTTTGGTTTGTGTTAGGACACTGGGGCTGAAGGGTATAAAACTGAGATTGGAAACCAGTCTCAAATCTCAAGGATCTGATTGGCTGAAACCGCGCCTGGTCGCCATTTGAGCCAATCAGATGCTTGAATGTGAGACTGATTTCCATGCTCAGTTTCATAACTTTGGGCATAGATGTCTCTGATGTTACTATTTTTAGGAACGATAGATACAGAAGAACTACTGACCTTCAGCACATATATTATAGAGGACTTTTACACAAGTTGTAAGAGTCACGTATTAGAAAGTCAATAACGATAACAATGACGTTGATGCGCCTTCTATATTTATTATATTGTGTTATATTATATTATATTATATTTTTGTGTTTTCTGTTTTGTTGACAAATTCAGCAAGCGAAAGGTTACCGCAATGTGTATGCCACCCAGTATCACGGAGATTGTCCGTCAACTATGAATGAAACGTATGTGCCATCACCTGGAGCTACCCTCGTCCTCAACGCTGCAGGTATCCAGCAACATCTTGTTTGTTGTTTCCATTATACCCAGTCGGTCAGCTGGTCAAATCAGTGACCTCTCTGTATATACCTTGTATTATTCCTGTAGGAACAGTGGTGAATAGAGCTAGAGAGTCCCAATCGGGATCCGGAGCTTTCGGGTTCGAATCGCACCAGGGCTGTGATTCTTCTGCAGTTTTCAAGTTCCCCAATTGGTACTGGTTTCAACTCAGAAAGCAGTCACAGAGTGTGGTTAATATCAGTTGGAATTTCTTGTTTCGCAAGCGATGTCAAATAAAAATATTTAAACGGTCTGTTCAAGGGGCATGCTCGATAGTCATCGAGAAACGCATAGTTTGACTAGATTTTGATAAGTGATATCAGACTTCCAGATTCCCAAATAATTTAAATTTTATTTCATTTGTCGTAGAATAAAGGCAATTGTATATTTTCTTTCGTTGTTGAAATTTCGTTACCCCAAAGCCTATTGCATACATATGCGTTTGTAATGATGTATATAGTAAAGGCAAAACTATGTATAAACCAAATTTCGTTAATTAATTTAAAAGTCTTAAGCAAACAATTATTCATAACATTTATTGAATATTTTGCTAAATACTGGTTGCTAAAGTGTAATACATGTGCTTTTATTGTTTCAGTTGTTTGCGGTAAGTAATTTTACAAATACACTCTTGACACCAAGAGAATATATTTTTTCTTATCAATGATACGTTTACTCAGAAAATAAACATATATATATATATATCTTTAAAAGTTGTTTTATTCGAGTATCAAAGATCAACAATCAAGAAGTTTATTTCTTATTCTTTAAATCATTTGTAATAAAGGCGAATGAGAATTATAATTTTTCATATTTTAATATAAATCTTAGTTCTCTTTTACGGTGAACGCTATCCTCTGTGCAGCAAACGTAATGCGTAGGTTTTCACGAGCACAATCAGTTTATTGGCCTTTAATGTCTAGTTTGTATTTATTTCATGTAATTGAATTTCTTCCGCGAAATTTAAATCTACTGTAAATCAAGTAAGTTCCATTTGCACGCACTTGTAATGTCACGTATCTGATGCGCGCTGATTGTATCAATTAGCGTATCCTGAGCCAGCGACTAAAGCTTCGTCATTGTCAGCCGGGGTTATAGCAGCTATAATCATCATCTGTGTCCTCATTGTTGTTGCCCTCATCGTCCTCGTCATCTTCTACTTCTACAACAAGAGAAAGAAGCAAAAACAGGCCGAATGGGAGGCTGCAAACAGGAAGGTAAAACCGAAAAACGTTAATGAGTTACTGAATTGCCAATTACTAATAATGGCTGCCATCTTGGAATCCTCGTTTAAATAAAGACATGAAAGCATGTGCGTTTTGCGTTTGTGTTTGTACTGACGATCAATTAATTTTAGAGGGGCATTATAACATTCTTTGACCAGTCAAAAATTCTATCCCCTGCAAAAAACCGTTAAATTAGCTATTAAGATATAAAAAAAGTTGATGTAATATACTGTGGTATCATTTAATTTCGCGGGGAAGAATTTTCGCGCAAATGCCACAGTTCGCATATTCGCGCGGACATTAATTCGCGCAATTATATTTTTCTAAGGTGGCTTATAAGTTAATGGCGTAATTCAAGAGGAGGTTAAAGTCGCGCAGTTGGACTTGCGCGAAATACGCGAAATGTTAACCAACGCGAAATATAATGATACCACTGTATACAAGAAGCCGACGATGTGTTAAACTCATTCACGACCTGCTGTTTCTGTAACCTGTTAGATTGATCCAGATGAGTTGTCTCCTAATATGAGGCTTGGTTTGCCAGACGAAACTCGCTATGACCTTGACAGACTCATGTATTCACCGGACAACGTGAAGAACGGCCTTATCAAGCGATCACCAAGAAAAGATATGATGGGGATAGAAGGGCTGGAGGTAAAATCCACTCACGTTCTTTGCCTCTCACAAATTACTATCCTGCTCATACAATTTATTTGCTAAAGTTAAAGGCATTTATAAATGTCGAACAATTGCTGTAAAACCCATAGGCCTACAATACTGGTACAATAAAGGTGAAGTAACTATGCTAGCAAATGATAACAGTCCGCTATGAGCCTTGTTCGATTTATTGTTTCCTTCGTGTTTTGCCAATGTATGTTGTAACTCCGGGATTTCTAGTCTCAGTAATGTTTCCGAGGACTTGCAAGTATCCATTTTGCTATATACAGACATTGGCTACGTTTGTTCTGCGCGTATGCATGGCATTGCATTCAACATTATCTAGTTTCTAGATTTGTGGTAATTAATTCATCAAGGCAACTTGTACATTTGTGTTCATTTGGAATCCAGATGTGAGGCTGGTGCACCGTAGAACATGTGCAAATCTTCAACTTAGTATTGCCATGGACCGCTTCCAAGTAGCATAACCCTTTGAATATTTTGTTGGCTTACTTGTAAGTCACATTTATAATAAACTTGGCATAATTCGTCATCTGATAGACTGTGTAAGTAGGTTGTATAAGGAGGTGATGTAAGGACGGTTTTGTCTTGGGACGATATAAGGCAATATTTTTAACTGCGGATTACCTTTATATGCCGGATACAAATTGCCCTCATGGCAATACTCAGTCTAAACCTAGTGTAACCCTCTGTCAAAACTTGATCTGTCTGTTTTGTCTTGGGACGATATAAGGCAATATTTTTAACTGCGGATTACCTTGATATGCCGGATACAAATTGCCCTCATGGCAATACTCAGTCTAAACCCTGTCAAAACTTGATCTGTCTGTGCTTCTTCATGTAACATATAATAGGAGATTTATGAGAAATACAAGAAAGCTCTATAGAATTAAATTTGGAGTGAACAGCAACCTTGCTAGAATACATTATTGTTCCGGAAGTAGAATTTCCAGAAATGAAGGTCCAGATGGTGGATATTTAATTATAAACTCAATTATTTATTTTTCACTATTTCGTTTTCTGCATGGTTTATGTACGATGATAAAACTTTGAATACATTGTGAATATTCGTGCTAGTCGTACTTGCAGGGCTACAACGACGGCGACGTATACATGGATGAGGAACAGAGACAAACTGCTGTAAGTTCCTAACGTTTAATTGCATTAGGGGATATACGTGTATACATACGATTCATTCGTTTAGCAGGGTCCAATATAAAAAAATATAAACAGGAGACCGGTCTCAAATCTCAAGCATCTGCCATTCAGCCAGTCAGATGTTTGGGATTTGAGACTGGTCTCCAAACTATGTTTTGTGATCTTGGGTCCTTGTGCTGTGCTTCGCATCAAATAGTAACTGCATCCTGGGAAATAGATTGGTGATTGTACTCGTTATTCTGTTGAGTTTTGTCAAAAGACCCAATGTATCCTTGAGTAGTCCGGCTGCTATAAACTACTTTAGATTTATATGTGTGCGTGTTGTTATTTATTAACCTTGTGTGAGAACTAGGAGGTGGTATGAGCTTGTTTCACCATAGAATGGGTTGAAATCTCATTGCTTTATGAATCGTCATGCTACATGTGCTAGTAACTCAGCGGGTACATTTACTTAATGTGTAACCGTCAGTACTTGGTAAATATAAAAAAGGTATATTAGGTTCTGTTCTTTAACTGGATATACAGTCTTGATAAAGAAGTGATCTTACTTCATGCCTGTTTGGATGTGTTTTCTTGGTAGGTGTAGTTCACTTTTATCCTAATTTTGCCAACAGCTAGAAGCTAATATGTTTATCGAGAAGAGGAAAAGACGAGACAATAAAGACGAGTTTAAGGCGGCAGAAAAAACAAACAAAGTATTTTCCGACAGAATCAAAGAACTTTCGAAGGGTCGCAAGAAACCAACAAGACCAGCTGTGTTAGCAAAACTCCGATTTCGCCCGAAAGCTAAACGTAAGTATCCAATTGTTATTTAATGACACGTTCAATTATGACATGGCCCGTATTTATCAAGCTATATTATCCTGAATGTTGGCCCGAATTTATCAAGGTATAATGCCATAAATGTTGGCCTGTATTTATCAAGGTATATTACCCTGAATGTTGGTCCGTATTTGTCAAGGTATAATACCATAAATGTTGGCCAGTATTTATCAAGGTATAATACCATAAATGTTGGCCAGTATTTATCAAGGTATATTACCCTAAATGTTGGTCCGTATTTGTCAAGGTATATAACCCTGAATGTGATTATTTTCGATATTGACAGTATCTCTAAAGTGAAAATTTGTTTTTGTTTTGATCATGTGATTTCCTGCACTGATATTGCGATTATATAAGGTTACACGAAAACCGTTTTGTCGATACTTGATCCCTCGGTTAAAATTAAGATATGTCCTCTTGTAAACTCGAGAGCATCAAAGGAAAAAATAAAATATGCATATCAGGAGTCGCCATTCTCACAAAACAGAGCCTCTCCATGCAGCGAAGAGAGGAAAAAAGAGCATGTGTTTATAAGTATGACAAATGACACCACAAACATGAAACGAAAATGAGAGCCCTTGGGGTTACCGCCTTAGAACGGTCAACGGCAAAACAAATTGCTACTGGGGGTTTAAACCAGGTTCTAGGGTACACCAACCTCCCATTTGCCCCAACAGGTTCTCATATAAACAAACAAGTACAAGTTGCTTGGTGAAATAACGCCAACTCACCCACTCACAATGTTGCATGCAAAAGCACCTAAACATATAAAACATAAGAAGTTAATAACATTGCAAAGCAAAAGAGGCGAGTACTTAGTGATCATATCGGTACCAGAGCCCCTGGAGTCAAATTAGCAAGAAAACGCTGACAGGATTAAAAGAAACAAATCGAGCTTCTATTCTATGTTATTTAAAAAAAGATTTCCCGATAAACCTTCATAAATTCTCAAACTCCTGCCGCTGTCACCAGGCCTGCAGAGCGCTGAAGAATATCATGTTGGTAACCTTTCTTTTTGGATTTACAGATGGTTTTTATGAATAACCGGAAGAAATTAATATTGCCTTTTATTTATATTGAACCTTGTTGCAATAATGATTTTAAACTGCACCTGTATTTTCGAATCACATCTGAGCACCGGCGATAAAACTTGTAAAAAGGTTTTCCTAAATTTATTATATACCGATAACCTTGTTTTAAAAGTTTATTTCTGTTATGCAAAGATTACGTTCATTGAAATCATTAACATTATTGCAAGCCCTAGAAAATCGAAGAAGCTGTGAGATATAAACCCCGTAAAATGTTGCACGAGTGAAGATATAAGTCTGTGCATCAGCAAAATAAATATATAAGAATAAAATAAAACTGTCTTGAAGTGACGAAGGTGGCTTGTTCTGTAATTTTTATATCGGACACTTAAGAAATACATTAGACAGACAGAAATATCTGACATTGTCAGCTAAATGAATATATAAGTATAAAATAAAACTTGAATCTTGAAGTGACGAAGGTGGCTTGTTCTGTAATTTTTATATCGGACACTTAAGAAATACATTAGACAGACAGAAATATCTGACATTATCAGCTAAATAAATATATAAGAATAAAATAAAACTTGAATCTTGAAGTGACGAAGGTGGCTTGTTCTGTAATTTTTATATCGGACAATTAAGAAATACATAAGACAGACAGAAATATCTGACATTATCAGCTAAATAAATATATAAGAATAAAATTCACTTGAATCTTGAAGTGACGAAGGTGGCTTGTTCTGTAATTTTTATATCGGACAATTGAGAAACACATTAGACAGACAGAAATATCTGACATTATCAGCTAAATAAATATATAAGAATAAAATAAAACTTGAATCTTGAAGTGACCAAGGTGGCTTGTTCTGTAATTTTATATCGGACAATTAAGAAATACATTAGACAGACAGACAATATCTGACATTATCAGCTAAATAAATATATAAGAATAAAATAAAACTTGAATCTTGAAGTGACGAAGGTGGCTTGTTCTGTAATTTTTATATCGGACAATTAAGAAATACATTAGACAGACAGAAAATATCTGACATTTTGATCATGTCAAAGTCTTATTACAAGTACAAATTTTAGATATATTAAAGAATTATAACACACGCAATTTATAAACAGCCACGTCAGATACGCCCGACGGATCGGAAGGTGGAAGGGCAACTCAGACAAAGGATATCGTCATTCAAGTAGAAGAGGCCAATAACAAAACACCTCTAGAAGGCAAACGGAAGACAAGATTCGCAGATGAAGAGGGAAAAGAATCAACGGAGAACAACAATGCTGATGCCAAAAAGGCAAAGGTGCGATATAAGATGTCAGCATTTTACACAAATACAGCAATTAACAGAAATCATCTTAATCTTGATTTTTAAGCATTTCGATACAAACAGAGCAACACGAAGTATTTTATTTATTCAGTTTAACAGGCGGTAGAGATAATGTTTATTTTAACAATTTAAGCATGTTTCTTTAAAATATCTAAATGATTGCGCTATGGAGACAATTAGAATGCATGATTTTTCACTTATGTGGACACAGAGCATTTGGATTCATTCGTTGTGTCATCTAACATTTTTGAATAACCTTTATAGAAATTGGAGGATGTTGAAACACTCAGCGATATTGCTGATAATGAAAACGCAGTTGACGATTTGTCTGATGATGAGACGAAAGAACCGCGTCTCATTTTACCAAATCTCAAACAAGGCAAAAAGGATAGGAGAAAAGTAAGTCTTACTGAAAAAGATGGAATCAAAGCAATACAATTCAAACTGAATGCTCTGTAGATACATTAAATAAATTGTCAGGCCACACCGAATAGCTTTGTGAATTTAAAAGCAGCAACTGAAAAGGTAAAACGAATCAAGCATTCAGTTTGCATTTTATTGCTTTGATTTCAGAGATGGGGAGACAAGCTTAACATAAAGACAAAGAGAGTAGTAGTTTCTAGATACGTACCGTACGAAAAGACTCCATTTATTCGAAAAATCACTTTATTTCGACCAGTTTCTGGAGTGCCAAAGAAAAAACCTAAATGGCATAAGCCACCAAAAATGAGACCTCGGTCCCGACCGTGGTCTGCTATGATCAGAAGATTACGCATGGCTAGAGCCAACACTGTATCTCCGATGCCATCTGTCCCGCCATTGAGGCATAGGTTGCATGGTAATTTTTTTATCTTTTGTAAAAAGCGCAAAAACTCACGGTACCAGTTTGTCTTGGAAATATATACTATTCGTGAATATAGGTGCGCATTTTTACATGTAAGCGATGCTGTCTTACGATGTACACCAAATCAAAATTCGCACAGTAACGCAATAAGAATTTTCTTCCGCAAATTATAATGATCCCAGAACAAAACAAAACTTTACTGATATTCAAGCGTCCTCAATACAATTTTATTATTTAAATGTAGTTTTTAAAAACACTTAAAATTCTCTGGTCTGACTTAATGATATATGTTTATTTTACATCTTGTTAAATGAGTAAAGCACAGAACACAAAACGATGTAAAATATCACCATGCTAAAGCATTTGTGTACAATTTTTTAAAATGTTACTGCTTTAAAAACCACTTTTATTTGTTTGTTCATTTAAAACATTTAAATGTTATTATGTCTTACCTTGTGAAAAACTCAGTTTTCTAGGAACATTTAAATTGATTTTTTGTCTAATTTCAGCAACCGAAAGATCGGTTCTCTCTCGGATCGAACCCGCGAACACCCGGTATGCCTCACAATACGAGGTACATGCCACCTAGATCTAGACAGAAACCGGAAGAAGAAGAGGAAATTCCACAGCCATTACATTTATCAAAACCCAACTATTCCTCATTACCCCCACTAGCACGTATTCACCGGAAAGATAATCCGCGAGCTTGGAAAGAAGCTTTTGGAGACAATACCAATGGAATGGAGAGCATGGATATAGAGACGATGAAGAAGCAGTTACCAGAAAGTCGATGGAAAAAGCTACTAGAAGAACTCTACAGGGATAAAAAGTACTTCGATTATGTGAAAAGTAAGCTAAAAAGCGTATCAATTTTGCATTTTTCGAATAATTCAATTCACCAATTACTACTATACAATAAAAAAGCACATCAGTTTTGCCTTTTTTAAATTAATTCCTTTCACCATTTTCATTATACAAACTTTAATAATCACTGTATTGTTGTTGTTATTTTAAAAATTATGCGCTGAACGAAAAAAATGATTGAACAGTTTACATGTATTTGTAAAAACTGTTGTCGTCGCTTAAGTTTTTAACAACAATTTTGGTTAGCAATACAAGAACTTTGCATTTACTTTTTTACTAATTAAGAGTTTTTAGTATACTAAAATATATTACTTTATCATAAAAAGTTAGGTGAAATAAAATATTTTTGGCTTGACCATTCACGTGACTACGTCTTAGCTTGTTGATGGTTAGATTATAAGGTTCATTTTGATTTATTTTGTTAATTCTATATTTAGATACAACATCCACTTCTGAAAAGGATCTGCTAACATCCGCGGATGAGAGTCTCCAGTACTTGTACGGTAGAGCTTTATTCTGGGAGCTCCAACAGCCCATCCCAGCCAGGCCCCCATCACACGTCAAGCGTATGTTCTCCAGGTACGAGCCTCCAAAATCTTCTAACCTCCAGCGCAGCTCGACCACCATGTCCAGAAGCGGCCACAAACGCGTCCCAAGGACACCGTCAACTCAAGTCAGCAGATTAAAGAAACGGGAAAATGTTGATAAGAAAAAGAAGGATTCCATCAACAAAGTTGTTGCAAATGGTCTCAAATTACCGGAATATTTCGAGGGAGGGACACAGACAGACTTTTCTCCCATTCCTCTTACACCTGTCAGTATTACACATGAAAATAACCTTGACCTAGCAGAAAGGTTGTCTCTTCCCCAATCACTAACCGAGGAAATAAGTCAAACTCCTGTTATACCGTTCTCAAAGGAAGTTACTAGAAGTGATATAAAACTGGAAGATTTTAATGAGAATTTATTCGACGAGGAAGATCCTAATTTAATGTATCAACCGTTCGAGGAGGAAGACGTGACAGTGGCGATATAACAGAGATGTTTCAATGTTGACTCGAACACCCATATTAATTTTTAGAACAAAGGTTCTAGCCTCAAGATTATAAAACTGAGAACGGAAACCAGTCTGACTTGTCGCCATTTCAGCCAGTCAGATGGTTGAGATTTGAGACTGGTTTCCAATATCAATTTTAGCCTCAAGATTATAAAACTGAGAATGGAAACCAGTCTGACTTGTCGCCATTTCAGCCAGTCAGATGGTTGAGATTTGAGACTGGTTTCCAATATCAATTTTAGCCTCAAGATTTTAAAACTGAGAACGGAAACCAGTCTGACTGGTCGCCATTTCAGCCAATCAGATGGCTGAGATTTGAGACTGGTTTCCAATATCAATTTTATAATCTTCAGCACTAGAATCTGTGGAATCTTATTCCGCCTGAGTTTGGTTTTCGCGTTTTTCTTGTGGACGGTTACTGCGCTTAATATACTCTTTAATTCACATGACCTCTTTATTGTTGTGTTCTAGAAGTATATCGACATTGCGCGAATTTGTGTCTCCGCAAAAAACCATTTACTAAATGTACGCGAAAATGTATCCCAGGGAGGTTGAATTAAACCAAAATTGTTTCTTAAAATATTTAAACATTTTTTCACCTGACTCCTAGTATTGATACAAATATATCTTTTTATAAAATTCCTTTTACTTTAGGAAAAAACTTAACTGTCTTTCATACTTCTTAACTTATGCATTTTCACTTCACCCATCAAAGAACAAGATTTATTTATATTTTTATGTGTCAGATTTGAAGCAAATACGAATAGACATTTATGGATAGATGGAATGCATGTTACACTGCGAATACTTGTTTAGTAACGATTATGTGATCATCTTTAATTGTAAATATTTGATTATGTTGTAATTTATAAGTGTAACTGTAAGTCCACGAGGAGTACTGAAAAGATTGTTGTTAACCTGTGTGTATGATTGTTATTAAACATGCTTCGTTTACCTGGATCTTACATTGTGTTACACAAACTCCTATTCACATTAGTCCGATTACGTTACTCACAGTCTTTACTTACATCTCTTGGGTCCAAGATGATAAAACTACAACTGGAGACCAGTCTCCAATCTCAATCATCTGACTGGTTGAAATGGCGACAGATCCTTGAGATTGGACTCTGTCTTATTATCTTGGGTCTAGGTTTATCAACGTCTCTATGGGTGTATCACTGATCCGCATCTTACCTATCAGGGTCAAAATATTGGCTCGAATTCGGAGATGGTCTTGGCCCAAGATCATCAACCTGAGTTGGTTGACATTTGAGACTGGTCTCCAGTTCAAGTGTCAGAAATCATCTTTCGCACACAGAAACAAAGATACCACCAGAGCTTGGATATGTCAGCCGGAATTTCTGTATCCAAAACTGTTCACACCTAATCTATCAAGAGACGGGTTACGACGTTAATCCAAGTATTCGGACTGACGGACGGAAGATTAACAATAAGAACATACAACAGACCGCATAGTTTAATCCTAGTCGTCATACTTGTTTATTGAAATTCGTAATCTTATTTAATTATGACGATAGGGATTGAAAGTTTTAATTAAACTGTCTACACGTTTAAAAAACGCTGTATATATATATATATATATATATATATATATATATATATATATATATATATATATATATATATATATATATATATATATATATATATATATATATTACAAGATAATTGAATTATCTCCCCTTAACTTAATATATATCTTCAATTCAGTGTATCGAAAGATCCAGCTGACTTTCATTGTGTGTGTCTCTGTCTATAGCACTAGTGTGCATAAAAACTCCAAAAATAAAAAAGGAGGAAGCACGATGCTAATAGATGTGTATATGTAATTTTCCTACATGTTTGTATATGTATAATAATAAGTGTATGTAAATGTCTAGGCAGTCAGAGGGTCATTTGTGGATAGTTATGGTTTATATGCGTTGCCGGAAAATTTCTCTATTGAGAACTTGGATGTTACGTCTATGACCATGTACAGCACTCTTGGCTAGGCGATGTCGCCGTGTCTGGTGCTAAGATCTGTTCCTTTATGTCTGAAGGTTTGTTCGTTGGTTACTTATCTCACCAATATGTATATTACTTCCACGAACATGAATCCTTTCGGGGATCCCTTAATTCGAAAGTTAGCTGTTTGAATTGAATTATCTCCCCTTAACTTAATATATATCTTCAATTCAGTGTATCGAAAGATCCAGCTGACTTTCATTGTGTGTGTCTCTGTCTATAGCACTAGTGTGCATAAAAACTCCAAAAATAAAAAAGGAGGAAGCACGATGCTAATAGATGTGTATATGTAATTGTCCTACATGTTTGTATATGTATAATAATAAGTGTATGTAAATGTCTAGGCAGTCAGAGGGTCATTTGTGGATAGTTATGGTTTATATGCGTTGCCGGAATATCCACAAGGGAATCTTTCCAATTATTTATTGCGTATTTAGGCATTTGCGTTTAACTTATGTTCACGGAGACATCTCTTTGAATGGTAAATTACCATCAGCATTGTATCTATCAAGACAATCATGAGCCCTTGGCGAGGAACATGGTTTAAATATGTTTGTCTTATAATCCAACCAGCCAGACTTTCCCCCAGTGGTGAGCCAATGCTCAGCATGCTGATATATTTCCCTTCCATATCTATTCCTCGCAAACAATCCTGGATTTCTAGGAGCATTAACCCATTTTCCATCTAGTAATATCTTTGTCGGTGTTATTCCTTTGTCTTTCAAGAGCACATAATCCATGACGTGCTGACCATAAAGCTCCACGTTCCAACCTTGATAATTCAGTCTGAAAACACCTCCAGCGTTTATACCATTAACACAACACCAGGTGCCTTTCTCTAAGGTTTTTCTAAAGCCTTTAGCTGTCAAATTTTTATCTATAAGACTTTTAAACTGAGTAAAATTATTTGTAAGAAATGTTAAGTCAATGTCTCGTTCCCAAGGCAGAGTGTTTTCAAATTTAACTGCTCCTAGAGCGGATCCTTCTTGTAGCTCACAAACTATTCCTGCCGTCTCGCAACCTTCCATTATAATATGGACAGCTCGCGAATTTGAATGATAATCACATGGTGATAACATGTAGGACGGCTTTACTTGTAGGGGCTGATGGTCCGAGCAATCTCTGGTTATAGTTTTACCCTCTGTGGTAACAACCTTGTACAAATTCCAAATCTTCATAATTTCTGTCCAGTCAATTTCTGTCCATTCAAGAGCATTTTTGGAAGTGATGTTAATGTTAAACATGGAATCAGGACACACAACAGATTGTTTATTACTCGTTGTCAACTTTAGAAACCAGTCTTCAAAGAGACCTTCATTGTCATTTACTTCTGAAAATGTTAAGGTTTTAAATATTTCTTTCGGTGCGACAAAAGGTCCACTTGCATAGTCACAAAATAAACATTCATGCAAAGATTCGTCATAACCATCTAGATATTTAAGTGTGAAGTTTCTGTATACGGACTGGTAACACCCTTTCCTCCAGTGACCATCTGAATCTCGCACCGCACCCGCAGCAGCAGCAACATCTAAACTTTCAATTTCGCGCACAAGTCTTTCCAATCGGGAATCGTTTGTAAACGTATCAATATTCCGTGCAATAAGCACATAGGGTGTTCTGACAAATCTTATCATTTTATTAATAGCTTCTCCTTCCGATTTAAAATCGTCATATACCAAAGTGACAGTAGAAAATTTCTTAACAATGCCTTGAAGTACTTCATTCTTGGAAGCCGATAGTATAACGCTTATCTCAGGGTGAGTTTCAAACACTGAGGACAGAAAGTGTTTTGGCGCTTCTGTTTCAGAGACATTCCAATCCAGAGGAAAGAATTTCACGACTGTAACGAGCTTTTCAACTGGTTGCCCGTAGCTGCAGTTTGTGGTTTCAAAGCCAGTGTAGAAAAATGGATAACCAAATGTTGTACCTTTATATTCTTCAGGACAAACGTTTCTAGGCGGATTAGTTTTTCTCTTATAGACTTCATTCGGCTCTATCCCTATCATTTTTAAAACAAGGTCCATGTTTTCTACAGCAGCTTTCAAGAAGTCCGACGTTTTGGATCCTCTCACATGTTTCTTTGCGTTATGAATCAACATTGCAACCTCAACAATTCTGTTTTCTAAGGTATCTTGTAAGAGAGCAGGATGTATTACTACCTGAAATGCATAATGCTTAATAGTTATGGTAATGGCTAGCAAAATTAGGTAATGTAGTTTGGACAGCATTTGTAAGGTCGTAATTGTTAGAAAAATCTCTAGAATGGCAATACTAACTAAAATCGGCCACAGGAAGATGTTATTCCTAAACATTTTTCTATAATACCCCAATGGTTAATGTAGTCCTGAAGTACCGAATTACGCAGGCGAAGCGTATTTTTTAGACAATTATTATCCCAACACAACTAATACGATACTGACAACAATATATAAGGTGCTTTAAATGAACTTTGAATTATGAAGAGAGTAACCAGAGCTTCTGTTTTTGTCATCCGTTTTCCCGAACAGGAAACAAAAAGGTTAAACACACATTTACATATATCTTATAATATTGTATGCATTTGTTTGACAAAAGGCTCTCACATATTGTTGTCAATAACATATTTCTGACGCAGCCATTTTAATTGATGTTTTTGTTGTCTATTTTCTGTGTTTGGATGTAAATAGAAATTTAGGAATTTTTTAATCTAACTATTTTTTTAACTGTTCTTACTTTTCTAAACGTATGTAAAATTAAAAAAAAAACAATATTTATAACTTTTATGGGGTCAGTGTTTCATTTAACTGCATTTTGCGGTTAGAGAGTTTTTTCTTTTTTCTTTTGTTTTTTCGAAGACAGGTCAACGACGAAAGGTGCAATACCTTAATTAGATCATTTTGATAATTTTACACATTTAGCAAGCTGTATTGGCATCATTTAGTGTTACTGATAACGGTAACTTTGGCAAACTTAGCATTCAAGGAACCGCTGTAATGGAACGTTATGTTAAGGTCATTTAGTCTGGACAATAAATATTAGCTTCACTTTTAATCATTTTAATTATATTGGGCAAAAAATCGGAGGGAACCAACCACTATTGAGTGTATGATGATTATCTAATGTAGTTTGCGCACTCAGTTTCCTTTGACTAATACCTCAAATGGGCTATACTTCTTTCATTATCATTATATCAAGACCTAGAACTGTCAAATAGGTTACAGAATATTTTTAATAAGAATCTTTATTGATAAAGCGTCTTACTTATAACAAAGGTTTCTGAATATCGTAAATTTTCTTTGTTAGATATATTGCGGTCTTTTGAGAAATCCAATTACTTTGTCACATATGTTTGCTATTGATTTCTATAATGCAAGTTTATTGGCCTAGGGAGCTAAGCGTAATCAATGTTAGTGTCATTAGACAACACATGTTTTGTTTTTGTATTTTTTTAAAACTTTTTAAACTCCATTTCAATTTTTTAGTATTTCTTTTTTATGAATTCTCCTTTATTCTAATTTGGTTTCTAGTATTTAATTTCTTAAGTTTCATAAATTATCTTTACTTTATTGAGGTTAAGTTTTTTTAATGAGATATATAGAACAATTAACTAACTTGTTGATCTAAGCGTCTACTCCACATTGTTTTCCAAATGCAGAACACGAGTACAGTACATAAACACACTCCCGTTATACGCCATGATCTAGCCCACTTCATCCGCATGATGCACAACGTCTACTTTACTTCTCCTTTCTGAGATCCTATCAAAACAAAATAATAACTTCCTAACCACACCCCAACAAAATGCAGAAATACCCTATTGATATTTATAATATGTTATAGAAAAGCCTGCTCCGGCGTCATCTGGAGGTTTATATAGTCCTGTTGCCCCTTCAAAGACCCAACAACTTATAGGGAAAAGCACAGCCTATCCATTTTATAATTATACATGCTTTTCTCATGTGTCCTTGTGCAACTGAGTGTAACAGTACATTTAGCTATCATACACTCGACATGTTTTATGAGGCCCATCTGATTGCCCGTATAAACGCATTTAAATATTGTTCACCATCACTGTTTTCAAATTATCAAGTAACCATAATCTCATTCCTAATGATGTTTAAATGTTTCTAAATAAATGTGACAATGGGTTTTCATTGTTTTAAATTTATATTCACTTGTGCATCCATAAATATAACACTTAATGTTTAGCAGTCGGGCCTCATTTTCATCACTTCAGTGAATACAGTAACAGCTGTTTTACAATTTCTCGTCTTGCATTTCTCATACCCGATCCCACATTCCATTGACCGTCATCCAAAATTACCGATGTCTACATCTTTTTCATTTTTGAATTGTTTCATCTTCTTCGGAAATTTTAATAGATGACAATGGGTTAATATCCACGTACTCATACATCTGCAGTTACGCCCCGGATCGGTAATTACGGAGCCCCTTAGGTTACTTAAGCATACCTTTTTAGCTCACCTGAGCTGGCTCAGGGTGAGCTATTAGGATCGATGAATGTCCGTCGGACGTCGTCCGTCGTCTGTCGTCCGTCGTCCGTCCACACTTAGTTCGTTAACACTCTAGCGGTCACATTTTTGCTCCGATTGTCATGAAACTTGGTCAGGATGTTTGTCTCAATGATTTCTCGGACGAGTTCGAATATGGATCATCTGGGTCCAAAAACTAGGTCACTGTTACTAAAAATCGAATTTTCTTGTTAACACTCTAGCGGTCACATTTTTGATCCGATTGTCATGAAACTTGGTCAGGGTGTTTGTCGCAATGATTTCTCGGACGAGTTCGAACATGGGTCATCTGGGTCCAAAAACTAGGTCACTGTTACTAAAAATAGAATTATCTTGTTAACACTCTAGCGGTTACATTTTTGCTCCGATTGTCATGAAACTTGGTCAGGATGTTTGTCCTAATGATTTCTTGGAGGAGTTCGAATATGGGTCATCTGGGTCCAAAAACTAGGTCACTGTTACTAAAAATAGAATTTTCTTGTTAACACTCTAGCGGTCACATGTTTGCTCCGTTCGTCATGAAACTTGGTCAGGATGTTTGTCCCAATGATTTCTCGAAGAGTTCGAATATGGGTCAACTGGGTCCAAAAGCTAGGTCACTGTTACTTAAAATAGAATTTTCTTGTTAACACTCTAGCGGTCACATTTTTACTCCGATTGTCATGAAACTTGGTCAGGATGTTTGTCCCAATGATTTCTCGGACAAGTTCGAATATGTGTCATCTAGGTCCAAAAACTAGGTCACTGTTGCTAAAAATAGAATTATCTTGTTAACACTTTAGCGGTCACAATTTTGCTCTGATTGTCATGAAACTTGGTCAGGATGTTTGTCCTAATGATTTCTCAGACGAATTCGAATATGGGTCATCTGGGTCCTAAAACTAGGTCACTGTTACTAAAAATAGAATTTTCTTGTTAACACTCTAGCGGTCACATTTTTGCTCTGATTGTCATGAAACTTGGTCAGGATGTTTGTCCCAATGCTTTCTCGGAGGAATTCGAAAATGGGTAATTTGGGTCCAAAAACTAGGTCACTGTTACTAAAAATAGAATTTTCTTGTTATACCTTTAGCAGTCACATTTTTGCTCTGATTGTCATGAAACTTGGTCAGGATGTTTGGCCCAATGATTTCTCGGACGAGTTCGAATATGGGTCATCTGGGTCCAAAAACTAGGTCACTGTTACTAAAAATAGAATTTTCTTGTTAACACTCTAGCGGTCACATTTTTTCTACGATTGTCATGAAACTTGGTCAGGATGTTTGTCCCAATGATTTCTCGGACAAGTTCGAGTATGGATCATCTGGGTCTAAAAACTAAGTCACTGTTACTTAAAATAGACTTTTCTTGTTAACACTCTAGCGATCACATTTTTGCTCCGATTGTCATGAAACTTGGTCGGGATGTTTGTTCCAATGATTTCTTGGACTAATTCGAATATGGGTCCAAAAACTAGGTCACTGTTACTAAAAATAGAATTTTCTTGTTAATACTCTAGTGGTCACATTTTTGCCTCGAATGTCATGAAACATGGTCAGGATGTTTGTCCCAATGATTTCTTGAACGAGTTCGAATATGGGTCATCTGGGTCCAAAAACTAGGTCACTGTTACTAAAAATAGAATTTTCTTGTTAACACTCTAGCAGTCACATTTTTGCTCCGATTGTCATGAAACTTGGTCAGGATGTTTGTCCCAATGATTTCTCGGATGAGTTCGAATATGGGTCATCTGGGTCTTGGTCACTGTTACTAAAAATAACTTTGTTGTACTCAGGTGAGCGATAAAGGGCCATCATGGCCCTCTTGTTTCATTTTCCATACATTTTTAAGGATAGTATTTCGTTTAAATATTTAGTCGTTTAAACGAAATAATGTCCTTAAAAAAAGTATGGAAATGAAAAAAAAGTATGCCAAATGTCACCTTAGGGGCTCCGTAGGTAATAGACCAAGTGTCGCAAAAGATTTTTCAAGTTCAAACTTATTTTCCATTCACACTCACACTAAGTAATCAACAATAGTCCGAACGAAATATTGAACAAACTAACTATCAATACAAATAACTCATAAAAACGAGCGTTAGTTGTGCGCCAAAGCCTGCATTTATTAATCTCCCTTGTAATTGATCTATCCTCCGTACAGCAAACACTATACCCGTAATCGTTCGTAGCACAACGACTTCGTGGCCGAAATTTTGACCATACATAAGAAACATATTGAAAAGTGGACTTTGAAAGTCACCGAACGCGACGAGTAATCCTAATATTGCAGGCTTAGTTTGACTGAGCAATACAGAAATAAATCGTACACTTCAGGGTCCAAGGTTATAAAACTGAGCATCAGATGCCTGAGATTTGAGACTGGTTTCCAATCTCAGCTTTATAACCTTCAGACCAGATTTCCTAGTTGCTCACTTATTACAGCTAAATTATTTGAACTAACATTTAAGCATTGATTATTGCATTATTTGAGATATAATGCTCCAATAAAGTATAATTTTACCCCCGGTTAGTAAAAATGTCCGTCCATTTTTCGGCGTTAGCTGTCTAAGCTCACTTTTGACCTAGTTTTTCGACCAATGAAATATGGTAAATAATACTCGTATTCTCTTGTTATGCAGAGGGAAAATGAAATAAACTATTTCGATTGGTAGCTATTTACACCATAGAGGCATCTAGCAGGGTGGAGAGGTATCTAGTGGGATTTTTATTATTATGCAGCGGAAAAATCAAATAGATTATTTCGATTGGTGTTGTATTGGAGACAAACATATTTACTATTTAAATAACCAGTTAAGTCAATATTGATGGTTTAAATACAATTTTATATGGAATATTCTTGGGTGTCAGGTAAACACTTGCATACAATACACAGTGTAAAACGGAAGAGAAGTGTAGATATTTCTAATTCTTACTGGTTTCTTTCCAGGTCGTTTGATACTGTTCGTTGTAGTGTAGTGGCTAACACTCTCGCCTCACAAGCGGAGGCCCCGGGTTCAAAACTCAGGAGGGACACTTTTTTAAAGTTAATTACGTACAAGTTGGTAGATTTCGCTTTTGTAACAGGCTGTTTGTATTTATTTTTATTAAATTTCAAGGACATTTATTCATCTTGAGTTTTAACTCTACAAGAGGTATTTTATTGAAACTGAATAAATGTAGATCAAGACTTAATGTAAGACATTGCTTCTTTAATCGACTTGTTATCACTGTATGAAATTGTTGCATCAGCTTCAACATTTTTTTGAAAGACACTTTAAATGAATTTATGAGTTGTCATGATTCGGTCGCTTAAACTCTAGGTCATACTAAGAAGGCAGGGAGGGTGCGTCAACAGCTATAACAAGTAAAATAAAATAACTAAACTGTGTCTGCTTCGCCTCTCTGTATTTCTTTCTTTCTTATATACATGTACATGTATATATAAATCTTTTCCATCAACGCCGTTTATCTTTTTTAAAGATATTTCTTGTTATTATTAATACCCCATGAAGGATATACATGTATCATCCGGTGTACATTTAACGATGTGTCTGAAAGATGTAAAGAATAATTTTTATTACCTTTTGATACAAACTAGGTGATCAACCTTAAAACCGTACCATTTTCAGAATAAGCTTTATATCAAAATTTAACAGTTAAAATGTCCCAAAAGAATCATAAATTAAATTTAAATCTAAAATCATATCTTTAACACGCGTAACGAGCGTGAACACGCAACAACAAAAGAACCGGTTTTGAAATACACGTTACTCAATAGATAAACTTCTCAAGGCTTAAATTCATTCTAACTTAATGTGAGTAGGTATGTGTGTGCAAGCAAATTTCGGTAGGGTGGTATCATTTGACACGAAGGAGCTGAAGAAGGATGGGTATGAGAAATTTCGTGCAATCTTTCTATCAAAATCTCGCAAAATGTGCATTAAGAGCATTAAATAAAAAGAAAATTTGTTTTTACCAGTGAAAGATTGAAATATATTTCAACCGGAACTCCGGCATTATGTATTTGCACACGTGGCTTCGCCTCTCTTAAAAATGCGAATTCCGGAGCTCACTCGGTGAAATATATTTCTATGTTACACTGGTAGAAACAAATATATCATCTATTAAATTTTTTGCATGACATTTAAGAATTATATAGTCTTTAAATGATAGGTAAAGCTTCAATAAGTTTAGACAGAAAAACAATTTATTTTGGAGTTTAGGATTTTACACACCCAACCTACTTCAGGGCTGAAGATTATAAAACTGGGATTGGAAACCAGTCTCAAATCTCAAGCATCTGGTTGGCTGAAATGGCGACCTTCGGTCTCGCGTGATATTGTTTACATATCCAACTCGAAAAATGCGAACATACAGACTGCATACTGTTATAATTTTTCATATTTAATTTATTTTGATACTTGATTTATGAAGTTGGCAGCCTAGCGGCGTGAAGTTGACGGCCTGGCGGCCTAACGGCCTTATCGTCTAAAAATTAAGAGTTTATACTAAAAAAAAAGGACCTGTTTCAAGGCTGTTATGCCGCTACGCCGCCAAATCACAAAATAATGAAATTTAAAAGTTAGTTCTACTTCATTTTCCGGGTTATGTACGCTGCCGTGGACATGAAATGCATTTAATATCTTTATTCAGAGCCTTTATTGCTTAAGCATAACTTTTATTTGTTGAGACGTTTAGGCCACCTGGCGGCCAATTTCTAAATATATATATAGTTTAACGCCCTTTTTACGCCGCTAGGCCGCGAACTTCATGCAACTAGGCCGCCAGCTTCACGGCGCTAGGCCGCCAGGCATTTGTGACTATAATTGTGAATTGATCTCATTTCGATAAATGACTGCTAGAAAACAAAATATTTTCTGTAGTAAACTCTTAAAACTTCTCCTGATCTGAACGACGCACCGTAAGTTTCATGGCGCTGGTGTAATTTGGTTTGACCAAAGTAGGCTTGATTGACAAACATCGCCGTGTCATCAATTCCACTGCAGACTTAGGAGGCTAACTTCACATTCCCACTTGTAAATAGGGGTATCGAAAGTACTGATTAAACATTTAATAGAGTAGATACAATCTAAAATTTTATACCATACCATACCATACCATACTGGTAGCTCGTGGTGTGATATATAAACTACGCGTAGATCTCAAACTTCATTTAACTGTCAGTTATGCTTTACATACATTCTGGAAATATAATTTGTGAAATCCCTAAAATCTAAATTTTATAAAATTCACTTACACATCCTTCCGCCAACACACGTAATATTAGCAACACACAACACTTCATTTTATCCAAATAATTGCGTTATATGTAAACTAATTCAATTTGAAAAAAAAAATTGAAATTAGAATTCCTCCCCACAGGTTAATATTCGTCAATTTATTTGTCTGCATAATCATTCTTTATCAAACCAAGTTAACGTATGAAGATATGTGTTATCTAACCCTTGTTCAATAATTTTTTATCTTTATCTCCATGATCTCACTGCCTTGAGAGTTTTGCTATGTGACTTACGTTACATGATGCAGTACAGTGCCCAAGGTTATAAAACTGAGCAGGGAAACCAGTCTCAAATCTCAAGCATCTGATTGGCTGAAATGGCGACTGGTCGCCATTTCAGCCAATCGGATGCTTGAGATTTGAGACTGGTCGCCATTTCAGCCAATCAGATGCTTGAGATTTGAGACTGGTTTCCCATCTCAGTTTTATAACCTCAAGCACTGGTTATTTTTTTAAAATAACGTTTCCTTTTCTAATTTTGAGTACATTTACCGGGAACGGCATTAATATTGTAAAGGAGTTAAGTTAGCACCAAATGCATGACATAATATGATAATGGTAAACAGCGAACAGCTTCGCGTGAAAAAAGACTTTCTTTCCATTCGACATATGATGTTTTACTTATTCCTTTTTCAACTCTTCCTAAACTGGACATTCAACATTGTCCTATTCGACATTCGACTACATTAAATTTTTACATATTAGACATTTTTACATATTCTTCTTATTGACTGGACACTCGATAGTTTTACTAATTGGACATTTGGCATTTTACTGATTGGACCATAAACTTTAAACAGAGATTTTTTAAAAACATTCCATGTTTACTTATCCGACATTTTACTTATTCGACATTACTCCATTTACTTTAATGTACTCATCAGAATTTCGACAATTTATTTATTTCTTCTTCGATATCCGATTAACGTAATCCTTATTCGCATTATACTTATTCGACATTCGCAATTTTACTTTCACTTTATTCGACTTTGCTTGCTGCGATATTTAATGCTATTTTACTATATGACTAAATAAGCGAATAAGGAATTAGTAAAAAGTAGATAAGAGTCATCTATTACAGACCATTATCTACAGGCTGCTTTCAGAAAGACCGGAATACAACCATTGTTAATTCTTTTGCTTTTAGTACCATGACTATTTATGAAGTGATTACAGACAGACAAAATTCAAGAAAAGAAAGAAAGGAAGATGAAATTGCTTCTAGTAGAAATTGATGGAAAAGTTGAAAAGAAAATCGAAGCAATATGTTGCAAACAAAATGAGTACATTATTCACAAACATCGGGGACGCTGTAACTGAGGATGAATTCATTAATATACATAAAAGAAAAGAAGAAACAATAACATAATAAGCAGAGAAGAAAGTAAATAAGGGAAGCAGAAAGACAATCAAAGACATTAGAAAATAGAAATGCTGGAAAGGACAGCACACCTGTGCCAAAGATTATAAATTTGAGATTTGAAACCAGTCTAAAATGTCAAGCATCTGATTGGCTAAAATGGCGACTTATCAATTGCACAAACATATTTCAGACACCTCCTAATAGTATTATACATGTATTTCTAAAGCAATACAATAAGTAAGGATACAGACAAGATAACATAAATTTATTTAACAATTAAATTAAAACATATTTATCCTTTACTCCGTGGGGCATGGATGTTATCAATGGACTAATAGAGTAGATCAAGATTAGCCGGCACCTCCGTGCCGTCTGATCAGGATCTACACGGTTCGCTTTTTGATTTATTAGGGAATTTCGAACCAAGAAGCGATAAGTGTTGATCCTGATGTGGTTCAACACTGGTCGCACACACGATAAAAATTGAGAAAAGGGTTAAAACGAGTAATTGCTTCAAAACCAAACAAAACCATAATTACTTTTTTAATTAAAAAGTCAAAAATTATTCAACAATGTTAAATTTCATATAATCCAGCAATCGGACATCATAATCACTGTTTTTTCATAATCTGTTAGTGTTATATCATTAAGTTTTGTTTAAAGCTAATACCATTGTCATCATTTAACAAGGACACACTTAATAAAAGCGACGAGGACACCACTGGGCCCAAGATCATAAGACTGAGATTGGAGACTAGTGTCAAATCTCAAGCATCTGATTTGCTGAAATGACCACTGGTCGCCATTTCAGCCATCAAATGCTTGAGATTTGAGACTAGTCTCCTGATTAAGATTTATGTTCTTGGGCACTGTATTCAATTAGCTAAATTATTCCACATTGGTCTGTGTGTTGTGTGATGCCACATATGAGATGCCTTTTCCCACAGTTTGTCATCTTCGCCAGGTTCTTTCTTCGGTTCAAAGAAAGCCGAGCTCTCCCGCTCCAGTTTCATTCCAAATGCAGACTTCCCGCTACGGGCTTGAGAGAAAGCGGGTGTTGCTGGCGGTGGCTGAAAATATTGAAATAACATAATTATGTTATCTTACTAATTCAACAAACTGAGCAGGGTCTATTTGTTACATATCGGAATGTAAATCTGACTCAAAGTCTCGAACAGTGAAACAAGGCTTAAGATTACAAAAGTAAGACTGGAAACCAGTCTGAATCTCAAGTATTTGATTGTCTGAGCCGATCAGATGCTTGAGATTTGAGACTGGTCTCCATTCTCAGTTTTATAACTTTGGGCTCAGAGTGCCACAGACCACATGGATCATCATAATACACATCCACCCATACATTCCTCGATCCACACTGAGTGTCCCCTGTCTTTATATGCACTTTACCGTTGAGCAGGACGTAATTTCTAGTCTCTAAGTTTAAAAGTTACGCTCGTACACTTTCTACAACATCGCCATTATAAGAAAGTATCAACCCCAAACACAAGCAAAACAAGTAAAAAAATGATTTCAAATATCAAAGGATGAAAGTATCTCAAATTTATCTAGGTTTACTAGATTAACATTAAATAATTCATGCTTTTTCAACTAACTCGGAAATAATTTTGTTGTGGTTTTGTTGGCCTAGAAATTCATGACGACAAAGTTATCAACAATATTTTCAGGGTTTACAGAGACCGTTCCCAAAATGAAATTTAAATTTGTATGAACCAGTTTTTGTTTGATAGGTCATGTTTGGCTGGAAACTTGCCAAGCGTCTGTTACCTTGTCGTCTCGGTGGTCGAAGGGGTCTTCTTTGAGCGAGGGGATGGGGAGAGCTTCAGGGTGCTCTCGTCTGCGTCCACTTCGCGCCCTTTTTTCGTCTTTCCAGAACTCTTCGGCTTTTTTGAGTGTTTCTTTTTTATCCGGAACTTCTTCACTCTGCAAAATATTCTTGATTAGGAAATCTTAACGATAGAATGGTTAATCTTGTATGCAACGAATATTAACTTTTTGTGGATTAAATGGTGAACTTGCAACAGTTTATAGTCCATCAACACGTTTGTTTATACGTTATGTCTCTTATATATTCTTTTAACGTCGATGTTTTCAACAATTGCCTTCTTTTAGCATGAAATGGGAAGTTTCGCGTTGAGTTCCGTGTTTCCGAATATGCTTTTTTAACCTTTCCATAATTAAAAGTTCCTTCCGACCAGTGAAAACCGTTTAATGTTTTGGTCTTATAGGTATATAACTGTTTATTGAAGGTTAATTGTACGATTACATAAATGAAGATAGATATACATATATTTACGCTAGAATAAAACGGGGTATTGTACGTCAACGATAACTTGACAGTCACGTAACCGATAACTTAATTCATATATGGTTAATCTACAAACAAATTGGATATCCCTTTGTTTTCTTGAAGTGTATTGTCATTGAAAATATATTAAATTCGCCCAAATCTGCCATAAGATCATTCTTGATTATATACACATATTATCACGTGATTTTCTACTTATAGATAATCAGTTTATATATAACCTATATCCCTTATTGGGGTAAGAGGCAGGCTTAAACGGATATAGAAATATGCATACATCTCCCTGTATTTCCATAGGATGTCGGAGCCTTGGTGTTCTTTTACGGTTCTTTCGGGAATTTTCGGAGGGTGGATCTCCGAAGCGGCGGCGCTCTCCACTTGCCGACGTTGTTGCTGAAGCTCCTACAAAACACATTAAAGTGACAGCCAAGGTATTATCTAATGTATTGATCTACATACATAATAAGTTACACTAGTTGCACTGGTAATTTTATCACCGGTCCAGTTAATCTAGTGTCACAACTTTGAAACTTAAAGTAGATATACAACTGTGAACGTAACTCAGCCTACCTACTACAATGTTTGGTAATTAACTACAGTTCTGATGTTGTATACGTAAATATTTTAAACACGATAACTACAACGATTTTTTATTATGACAGGTCGCCATTTCAGCCAATCAGATGCTTGAGATTTGAGACTGGTTTCCAAGCTCAGCTTCATAACCTTTAGCCCTGGTCTACCTATCCATAATCAGCTATAAAGCAGTTACCCTTTAAACTGTAATCGCATATTGGTACAGTAATTGAATATATTGAGAACTTTACCTTTATTTGTTGATTGAAGGCCTTTACTTCCGAGCCCGTCCACCACGTATTTACTACTGGGTGCAGCTGTTGTGGCACTGGCGTTCTTGCCGACCTAAAATAGATATTCTGATAAATTTTGTTGTGCATTTTATTGCATTCAATTTTGATCTCAAAACATGAACACAAGCTGATTGGTGATACTTTTTCAAATTAAATGATGTCCGAATGATTGTTGAAACTGTGCACTTACGAAAGAATATTCTTAGTCATTAACTTCATAAAAATAAACATAAATATAATTGCAATAATTTAAAAACTTGGTCATTTTTTTTACATATGAATACCCTTTAACTTTATGGCCATAGGGAAACACACTTGTAAATATGATATGATTCTATAAATAGAATTCTATTATATCTGCGGTCATATCAAATAAAAATAAGATGACTAGTGTCCAATTATTGAAAAAAACAGTAAAATGTCAATCACTAACTTTTTACGTTATTTCTCTCATAAAATAAATAATTACAATAGTATCTTATAAAATGGATAAGATTCTAAATATGTGTTCAATAACTTCATGAATTCGTGAGCAAAACGGATTATTGTGTTTCACAACAGAAGATATTAGCAAATTCTATAAGAATATTAATGACATCAAGGTAACCATCAAAATAAAGTTAAATGCTAATGTTTTAATTTTAGATTATGCCAATAAAATATATGCACCATTAGTTATCGAATTTACATTTTGTCCAACTTATTTGCATCGCTAGACGGATCTAATTTCGTAAATGTATGTTTTTTAAACACTATTATACCTATATAAATTAGATAGTGTAAACTTTTTTACAATCAAATATTTTAGCTGCGTCAGGAGAAACTGTCCGAAAAAGCCTGCTGTTGCTCTCTTTAAATAGATCAAACAAATACCCCGTTATCATCATCGTTTAGATATGTTTTAATGATGTAATTTTACCACATATTTGAGCAAAATAACTTTTCCAACTTCTTTTCATTTTTTTTCCAATATCGTCTGCCAAATATGATGACGTAAATTTGAGGAAAAACTTCATCTTCCCGACATTTTCTTGAGTGATTTAAAGCAAGGGTAAGAGGGTTAAGTGAATTTAGAAATATTAAAGAATGTGCCAACATTTCAAATTTTAAAATAAGTGATGTTACGTAAAATATACATATATCACTCAATTTATACAGTGCTGAAGATTTAAAAAAACATTCTACAACGAGTAACAGAGCAATAGTCCAACATGACAAATTTTCCAACATGACAAATATTTCTACATGACCAAGTTCTACTTTGCTTCCATATCGACGATACAGTACGTAATGAGGTCATAAAATTGGTAGGGGGTCGACATGGGTCGACATGGACCGAGTGATATACGTATATGTTTGATCAGTAGAATACCTAAAAGAAGAAACTAGATCAAGTTACACCACTGCTACTTATAAATGAAGAAATTGCAATTGCTTCTAAGGCAGTTTTAAAGACTCGTGGTTGTTAATATTTGAAAAAGGATGAAGGTATCCTACTGACGTAGTAACAACCAAAACAAAATTGTCATTTCATTAGTTTCAATCACCTCTTAGATTTATTGGTAGCAGGAGTTGTATTTCCCTGGCTTACCCTTGCTTTTATGACCTCATTTTCAATCTCTTTCATTTCCTTTTCAAGTTTCGCCTTTTGTTCCATCGCGAACTTTTCTGATTCTTGCGTTTTCAATCTTTCTAAAAACGGAGTTTCCCGAAGACTAACAATGCTCGTATCTTTACGAGCCTTTGGTCCGGAATTAGGACGGACACCTTTTATGTTTTCTTTAGCAGAATGCACACGCTTCTTCTTCTTTTTCTTTTTTAATTTGACTTTCTTTATACCGTCTGCACGCCTATCCTCATCAGATTCGGTTTCAGTTTCTATTTTCTTCTTGTAGGCAAGAGGCGGTAAAGTAGGCTCTTCCGGCTGTACGACTGGTGTAAAGGCACGTGATAACCTAGGGAGACCCAGTTCATCATCTATTTCATCCATATCAAATTTATCTTGTTTTGCCACCATCTGTTGGGCACTTTTTCTCTCGATTGCCTTAATCTCATCATCGGTGAAATTTAGTTCGTTTCGCTCATCTGGTGTAATTGGTAAAAACGTCGTTGCAGGTGCAGCCTCGTTTTCAGTTTCAGTTTCAAAAATTACGTCATCAGACACATAATTTACCTCTGGTTCCTCAACAGGTGCTGGTCCTGCCTTCCTTTCTCCGCCATCCACACCATTAACCCCACTTCCGGCACGTGACGTCATGGATATGTGTATAGAATTCTCTCTCCGAATGGCTGGATCCGTTTCTAAATCAACCTTAATGTCGCCATTCATGGCACGCGGGGTCTTAGACCCTCTATAAAATTCTCCGTTTGCAAGTTTCTTATTTGCTGGTTGTGCCTTTTGTAAAGGCAACTTATCTGCTTCGCTCTGATTTCTCTTTTTATAGTAATACCATAAAAGAACACCACAAATAATTATGATAATCAACAACAGTACTCCAATGGCGATTCCTGCCGCTGATGCCGTGGACAACACCGTAGAAGAAGTGTCGTAGGCTGTAAATAGTAAAAAATCGAATTGGGTATAGTCGATTTTAATCTTTAAGTTTGGTGCGCAATATTGATTATCTATCAAAGCCAACACATACGTGGCACAAACTAAATTTAATGTTTATAACGCTTAACAAACATAACGTAATTTGAACAAGTCTATTTCAATTGGTTTATGCCATACCTAACAAGTACATTACTGAACTTATCATGGTAGTTACGATAAATGGTCTTGATGTGAAAATGTTGTATTGTATATAAAAACACTTACGACACTTGGCTGAAAACAGAAAAATAGACATGTATATAAAATGGTTTTTATAAAAAACAAATACATGTAAATTATTGACTAGTCGGTTGTCTGAACATTTCAAATATTCACTAGACTCTGAAAATAGTTGAAAAAGTAATTATGGTAGCAACCGAACACGACAAATTATAAAATTATCGCTCGCTCGTTTTGACAATGCCTGTGTATGGGTAGAGTCATGTATCTTTCTAAACGCCCTTAATAGGGCGTTATTGAAAACAACACAAATTGAATGTAAGGGGAGACTTCTTACAGCCGCCACACGGCACAAACGACACGATATTTAAATAGTTGAAAAGTAACTTTGAAAGCCACCGAACACGGCAAATGAACAACATATTGCATGCTTTGTAAGAGCTACTTTTTCGTTTTTCTGGAAACACTTATGATATAAAACATCTTACTCAAATACTTACCGGTAAATAATTAAAAAAATGTAAGTTTTGCCCATATATATTGTACTCAGAGCTGAAGATTATAAAACTGTGATTGGAAACCAGTCCCAAATCTCAAGCATCTGATGCTTGATATTTGAGACTGGTTTCCATTCTCTGTTTTAATATCTTGGAACCTGATGTGGTAAATTGTACATACACAAAATGAAGCTTACATTTCTGTGTGAAGACCAATACAGCGCCCGGAGAAGCCACAGAGGTCGCTGTTTGAGTAGTATCACAGGACTTAGGATATTGGGTGGCGTAAATTTTATTTCCACTCTTCGTGAAGACCTACAATTTTAATAAATTACATACAAGTAATCAAACCCCGAATAAACTCAAGAAATAAAACTGTCCAGTGCAACCTGAACAACAACGTGCAGAAATTGTACCTCATACCAATAATAGTAAAACTAAAATAATGTTTATTAAAACCTTGTGAGAGACCTACAACAAACCTTATTTTAGTCACTGCAATTATTTGTAGATTTATGTAAATCATTTTTAAGTTGAAGTCTTTATAAAGAGAATAATAAAAAAAACGCAATTTGATCATTCTTAAGAAGAAAAAATATCACTTAATTAGATAGAAGTTAGGGAATTTAGAAAAAAACAACAAAACTTTTAAGAATATTTACAACTGCGCGATGACTGCATTAAAGTGAATAGTGCCACGTACATAGCATGTAAATCTGTAAGTTGTACTTTCATCAGTGGTTGTATCCGTGTTATATACGTGCATATACGTGTAGCTCGAGTCACTGGTGTAATACATACACTTAAGTATACCGGTGGCTGAAATGAAAAACAGGAATTGTTACTGTATGTGACATGTTTCCGCAAAGAAAAACCTTCAAGTTCCTCAAATAATTTACCGGAAACAAATTGTCGAAGATAACCATGGCCTAGACCCATGACATTTCGGCAAAAAATGAATCGGGATAACTTTATTACATAGCGAACATCCTTAAATTTTCGAAGGATATAACTGACAGACGCTCGGTGGTTCGATATAAGGAACAAAAGAGTTGCATACCCGAATACGCCTGCACAGTTGAACAGTCGCTGTAATTGAAGGCCATTGTTTTCGCTTGCTCCGTGACACAAACATCTACGTGACTCTTGGAGTGACAGTACGTGACGCCGTTACTCGTATAATTGTACTCCCATTTCCCGCGGAAATCAAAAGGAAACCGAATCTGTGAGTCGAGTTCATTTCCTGAAAGTTAAGCGTTAACGGATTAATTTACATTCTTCCTTTTATTTTAAGAACTCTCGCACATTTTATTTCTCAGATTAAGTCTATCTATAAATACATGTACATATAACATCTTGTTCCGGTAAGATTTTCTTTAATATTATGGATACCGAGTCCAATGAGGTGATGGAAGGTGTAATGTTTTCGTACATGCTACACGTCTGTTGTGGATGTTTTTGAACAGCTAATATAACTTTTTCATCAAATGCCAAACATTGTTTTTATGCCCCCGCCATGAAATGGCGACGGGCATTAAGAGTTGCTCCTGTCCGTCCGTCCGTCCGTCCGTCCGATATTCTCGTGAACGCAACTCCTCCTACACTACTGGTCGGAATTTAATGAAACTTGACCGCAATGCTTAGCCTGATATGTTGTTGTGCATGAAGGTGGGGTTTCGCTCTTACATGTTCCGTTCAGAAGTTATGGCCCTTTGATACTTCCATTTACATTAGTTTAATAGGAGTATATCTCGTTAACGCAACTCCTCCTACACTACTGGTGTGAATTTAATGAAACTTGACCACAATGCTTGGCCTGATATGTTGTTGTGCATAAAGGTGGGGTTTTGCTCTTACATGTTCCGTTCAGAAGTTATGGCCCTTTGATAATTCCATTTACATTAGTTTTAATAGGAATATGTCTTGTGAACGCAACTCCTCCTACACCTCTGCTGGGAATTTGATGAAACTTTACCACAATGCTTGGCCTGATATGTTGTTGTGCAAAAAGGTGGGGTTTTGCTCTTACATGTTCTGTTCAGAAGTTATGGCCCTTTGATACTTCCATTCACATTAGTTTTAATAGGAATATATCTTGTTTCTTATATTTTGTGCATTTTGCCCATAACTTAAAAACTACTTGAGATACTGCCTTGAAACTTGAAATATATTTTCACCATCAAAATCTACATCATAACCAACAAGACCCACAACCATGCTTCCAATATTTTCAAATTATGCCCCTTTTTCACTTACATTTTGTGTTAAGAAAAATATACACTTTGCCCTTAACTTTGTTTGGAATGGAGGGATTTCAAAATAACTTGGCACAAATGTTCACCATAACAAGGCGGTGTGTCGTGACTGTAGGTCCAAGTTCAAGGTCACTGTTACTAAAAATAGAATTTTCTTGCAAAATCTTGTCCGCTCTGTAACTTTGTTATTTCTTATTGGATTTTTAAATAACTTGGTATAATTGTTCACCATATCAAGACGGTATGTCACATACATGCCCAAGCCTTTAGGTCCAAGGTTAAGGTCACTGTTACTAAAAATAGAATTTTCTTGTCCGGGCTGTTACTTTGTTATGAATGGAGGGATTTCAAAATATCTTGGCACAAATGTTCACCATGACAGGGCGATGTGTCACGTACCATGCCCATGCATGTAGGTCAAAGGTCAAGGTCAGTGTTACTTAAAATGGAATTCTCTTGTCCGGGCTGTTACTTTGTTATGAATGGAGGGATTTCAAAATAACTTTGCACAAATGTTCACTATGACAAGGCAGTGTGTCCGCACAATACCCAAGCCTGAAGGTCCAAGGTCAAGGTCACTGTTACTAAAAATATAATTTTCTTGTCCAGGCTGTAACTTCATTATAAATGGAGGGATTTCAAAATAACTTGACACAAATGTTCACCATGACAGGGCGGTGTATCGCGTACCATGCCCATGCCTGTAGGTCAAGGTCACTGTTACTAAAAATAGAATTCTCTTGTCCGGACTGTAACTTTGTTAGGAATACATTGATTTCAAAATAACTTGGCAGAAATGTTCACCATGACAAGGTGGTGAGCTGTGTACCACGTCCATGCCTGTAGGTCTAAGGTCAAGGTCACTGTTACTAAAAATAGAATTTCCTTGTCCGGGCTATAACTTTGTTTTGTTACATCTGGATTAAGATCTTAAAGAAGTTTAGATAGTTTTAAAGCATTTGAAGTTTTTAAATTATGACTCTTAGGAATCCGTCAAGGTTTTACAGTTTATGACGACATAATTACACTAATTACATATTCGTAGCTATTTTTTCGACATTCAGCGCTGGAACTATGGCATATTAAAACAATACTGACGCACAAACAAGACAATTTTTTTTGGTTATCTTACTTAGCCTAGAATACATAATTGACAGTTCTGAATAAAAAATGATAAAAACAAAATGGCGGCAAATTTGCACATGTTTGCATAAATTAATAAAATTTAAGTATCTTCAAATGTCAATTTTAAGCTTATTTTGGTGATTATCTAAGTTCTAAGCAGTTTTGAACAAAACTGGTGAGCGCAATTTGACATTCAGCGCTTTGCAAGAACATTGCATTATCTCTATACTTAATGCAACCCATTCAAAGACTGCGCTGGCTTGAAAGGTTTGATGACAGATGCCATTTCTCTCAACTCAAGCTTGAGCGTGGTATGAGAACTCGACAAAAAGACAAACTTGTAGAAATAATAACCATTTTCAAGAACAAACCATCATTTTTCAGGAATATATTTTCGGTTCCTGCTGCATAACTTGTGCGATCGCATATTTCCGCTACAGTTGGCGTTGCAGCAGACGACACTAGTTCTGATTTAAGTCTCTCATTATTTGCTCCCGTATTGATCTCTGCAAAACACAAACAAAAGAACAAGCGATTCAGTTCCATAGCTAAAGATCATAAAACTAAGATTGGAGACCAGTTTCAAATATCAAGCACCTGTGCCCAAGATCATAAAACTAAATCTATAGATCAGTCTCAAATCTCAAGCATATGATTGGCTGAAATGGCGACCAGTCGCCATTTCAGCCTTTCAGATCCTTGAGATTTGAGACTGATCTCAAAACTTAGTTTTATGATCTTGGGCCCTGATTGGCTAAAATGGAGATTGATCTCCTGATTTAGTTTTATGATCTTGGACCCAGGCGCCGGCGCCGTATGGGTTGTATATGGGTTCTTATCTCCGTTGGGGTGTTGGTTATTGTAACCCGATACAGCATATCAAAAAGCCCAAGTAGCCCTGACATTCCTTATCAAACAGTTGTTAAGTACTGTGTTGCAGACATGAAAAGTCGGGCACATGATTTTAACGTTTTGTTAGTGGCTTGATACTATGAAAAGCCAATCTCAATGAAGTCAGATCAAACAAACAGCGGTTTTCATGAGATGATTTTAATCAGATTGTATGAAAAGCATATGAATACAGTAAAACCTGCCTTAGCAGCCACCTTCGAATAGCAACCACCTGTCTTAAACAGCCAGTTTGAAAAGTACCTAAACTGACATTTTGTTCTATTTTTTTTACTGTCTTTAAATGCTACCTGTCTTCATCAGCCACTTTTTGTAACTCCCTTGGATGGCTGCTAAAGACAGGTTTGACTGTCAATCGAATAAGCAGTACATTAATTCAAACGTGCAGCTTTGTTGTGCACCGGCGACTACTGATACTTTAAATACTTAATTGAAGGTTGGGTTGTAACTTGAGTATACAAGTTATAGTGCTAGCAGCCGGTCCGGAATTATCTTTGCAGGTTTATATGAAGTGTTTCGCTTAAACAATTTGAAGTTCAAAACTCAATTATTAGATAACTTGTGAGTACAAGGCAGAGGGCGACAATATTGCTCAGAACTATATATTTACCTGAGCCAAGATGGTAGATGTACTTGCTTGACGAAATTTTCTTGGACAAAACAAAACAAAAGTAGAGTTCAAAACTGAGCCCGTGGTAGCTGAACGGCGCGGACCTGAAAACAACAATACGTTCATTTAAATGTCATACATAGGCTGAGCATCTGATGTTGATATCCCGGGGCACCAAAGATTTCTTGAAAATGATATGAAAAATGTCATAAAAGTGAAAACAACATATCCGTAGAAACGCCGAGTTTAGAAAACACAACCTTTCCGCACAGCCATTACAGAAAACAAGTCACACAATGTTGGCAAATACATAATACTAATTATAATTCTATGTATCAGAAATATAAAGCTGTTAATGCAGACACCGTGCTGTATCTATCACTTGAGAATACTTAAACAAAATAAAAGTGCTCAAGATCATAAAACTCAGATAGGAGACTAGTCTCAAAAATCAAGCATCTGATTGGCTGAAATGGCGACTGGCCAATCAGATGCTTGAGATTTGAAACTGGTTTCCAGATTTAGTTTTATGATCTTGGGCCAAGGTGTCATTAATAGGCTTACTCACTTGAAAACATAATTATTTCCGGATGAGAGGTAACAGGAGAGCGAGACAGTACCAAACTTGTTGGTTTTGTATCCCGAAATGGTGGTGGTTGCTGAAGACGAGTCAATTGTCAGCCGGCCTTTCGAGCTGCTGTACCAAGCCCCCGTTAGGTCGGTAGGAAAATAGCAATTAGCATCTGTAATGCAAATAACTCTGTATTGTTGCAAGATGTTTTCCATTTTTAAAAAGATGTGAAATTAGGCCTGCCGATAGAAACAAGCGTTTCCCATCTACAATTGTATCAGACATCAGTTTCTTGGTGATACTTGCATTTACTAACAGTATGTGAAAAGTGACATGGTTAATACCGGAAGATAAAATATATTGACTCTGTTCTTTGCACATTCACCATAAAAGGGGCAGTCATTAAGCGACCTCCACTGATTAACCCACAAAATATGCAAAAAATGCATTGACAGACCCTTTTAACCAAAACATTCAAATCTTTCAAAATTAATGTAGTAATAAAACTATTAGGAACATTGCCCCCACGCTGAATTATGGAAGCTAAGAATAAGGTTTGATGTATGTTCAAAGATGAAATGTTCATACAAGTATTTACTTTGTTACATGTTCTTAACTTTTATATCGTTTCCATATTGTTGTTTTAATCTGCTTGTTCAAGAGTGTTGTTAATGTTACTGGCTAATATCATCTCAATAGTGTATCTGTCATATCTGGAAAAAGTATTTTTTTACAAGTGACTACAAGAAACTTATAAAAGTATTATTTTCGTCAAAGAAAACAAGACTGAAAGCTAGTTTCGTTGCCTATTGACAGTACACCGCCGACCATGGAATGGTCTTGTTCTGACAATGCCGCATTTAAAGCTCACGATTACCATCATATGCAGATCATCGTTTGTGATGGATCAAAATATATTACTATTTAAAATTATCACTCTTTATTTTCATAAAATTTTAAATAGAGTTCTAACTGACTTCCCTTTGGTGGATTATTTTATTAAAATACATATGTTGCTTACTTGTAGAATACAATATTGATCTGAATTTTTACTATATATAATCCAGATTTAAATTGTTACGAGTATTATCTAGACTAAGTCAGGTTACACTGGTTGAGATCTGGGCTGAATTTTATAAAACTGAGATTGTAAAGCAGTCTTAAATCTCAAGGGTCTGACCAGTCGCCATTTCATTCAATCAGATCATTGAGATTTGAGACTGGTTTCCATGCTCAGTTTTATAACCTTGGGCACTGATTATACATTGACTCACATATTATTCTAGTTTTTTTTTTCATGACGTAAACGACCTTTATTTACTGAAATTTAACGGTCAGTTATGGTGATATAGAGATGAATATGATAATTGTGTAACACAAGAAAAATAACAAATATTAAAGCTTATTAAATGTATTTGATGCATTCTCGGCACCAGTCGTCAAAGAAGTTATTTCTCTAGGCCCTCCATGGAACGTGTGTCGAGATTCAGGAACATGATATTAAAATAACATCAAAACAAAAATAGAATTGATTTGCCAATACTCTGAAAGCAACTTGTGTTCACAAATAAAAAAATGTTTGCATTGACCAACCTTGGACTAACAAAAGTCTCGACGGGTTCTTGTGTTTAAACCTCAATCCAGTACTATCGGGTGTAAAAACATCTAAACAAATTTATTTTTATCAACACGGATAATATGACGATATCTCTGTTATAAATGATTATTATATGTTCTTGCGTGCGTGTGGGTGTGTGCGCGCGTGCGTGCGAGTTACACGGTATTTTTACTCTATAAAAAGGGACTTTTCTACAAAGTAGCTATTCGATTTCTTTATATAGGAAATATCTGAGATCTGAACTATAACCAAGTACCAACGTTTGTACGATCAGTTCTATAACCATCAGGAAAGTGCATGATTAGCTATCGGTTTCTAAACGGTTAACATAACTGAAATGTAAGGTTTGAGACACACTAAAGAACAAAATGTTTCAACTTACCACCATAATGTACCAGTAACGTCAAAAACACAATGAGAGAAACTGGAAGTCTTCTCATTCTGTGAACGCTGCTCTATCCTTCCTTCATTTTGTTTCGGTAAGTAAATCTAAATTTACTGTTCAGTTTGGTCCGCCATTTCAAAATCCTGTAGCTACGGTGTGCAACGCATGCGCAATTGTAAAGTATGCTTAAAAGTTTTGGATATTAAATGTCTGGTTTCATTTAAATTTGACGTATTTGATCATTTGAACTCGCTAATCTTCTAAATCATTAATCTGACCAGTTTTGTAAAAGACATCCCCATTTAATCCTGCTTTAATCCAACGAGTTTATATACATGTGTTAATCTCGTCTGTATGTACCATTTGTAAAAGAACATAACCAACAATCAAAATGGTTTCAAAGACAACAAAAATTGTATGACATACATCATGTATGGGCGGATTCAGCGGGCGAACAAATGAACACGAATCTTCGATAAGGCTTTTCCCAAAATCATTTTTTATGTAGGATTCAATGTAGATTGCCTCCCGTCCTTTTGTTCTGTTATAATTATATTCTCATGTCACTAATACAATAATCATCAATACCTCGAAGAAAAGCAACTCCTGCAGATACCTTATAAATAAGCATTTTACTTCCCTTATCTTCAAGAACATAGTTGGTTCAGCATATCAGAAACAGAAGAAAATGAAATAAAATAAAAAAGAGATAAGTATTTCAGTGTTTTGTTTTATAAACCAACTAGCTGGTGCCAGGCTAGATTCAATGGGCCGCTCAGTAAATGTCTTTAAGAAGAAGTCACCAATTAGCCCGCGAATCACGAAATATTAAAAAAGACTATCGACATGTTTTATACGTGCGTTGAACTTTACTATGTGAACAGTTAAAAACATGGTCAAGCCTGCTGTTGAAGTATAATAAGACTGCATTATTAGAAAACCCTTCAATGTAAAAAGCATTTGAACATGTTGCGGTGGTTTACATTTCTAATTTACACGCCTTTTTAAACAGTCCGGTATCGAAAACATAAAAACATTTTATTTGCTTATACGCGAATTTCTTTAAAATTCTTAGCCAAACAAAGGACGTTTATTTTCAAACAAACATTTCTTAATTAATTGCTTAAGAACCCTCTTATCTCTTTTGAGTCGGAATAGATATACATGTACATATTAAATATTAATAATCATCAACAGTTATAGTTTACTGTTAATATAATGTGCCACTCAAAATTTGTCCAGAAACATGTTAACATGTAATGTGCAAGCGGCTTATAAAATTATTACTGCTTAGCAGTAAAATAACACACAATCAACTATTCCCTGAGTGTCCATGTTAAACAACTAAAGTAAGGTTTCTGAAACATGGACATTGTACAATTCCGAATGTGATAAAACTTATTAACGGTTGGTGAAAATAATATAACTAAACCGTTTTGTTATTTTTGTGTCTCGAGTTTAACCCTTTATATTGAAAGTATAAAGTATGTACAAATGCATTATGTTCACGTATATTGAGACGTCAGCTTTTCCCTACACACCAATTTCATGCTTAAACTTTACAGACCAATCAAATGCACTTATGGTTGATCGCTGATTTTGTATGGAGAGAACAGACTTCCATATAAAGAAGTAATACAGAAGTTCTATATTAGTCAAAGAAGGATAATCCAAATAACGGTAATCTGTTTTATAATAATTTATAAGTCAGTTATTCCTCTTCCATGATTGTTTCTTGCTTTACAATATTTCTTTCGGGTTTATGTATCTTAGGTTCTTTATGGTCGAGTCTAGGACCTGACCTCACAAGGTTCACCATAGATGCAAACGGTTTGGATTGTTTCGGCATGTGTTCAAAGCTAACTGTTGGTTCTGGTATATTCTTCTGGTTCTCCGGTCCCAGAAACCAGGTTTTGTTGTTTTTCTTCTGGTCGGTCTGCCATCTTTGTGCAGTGAGATCTAATAAACTTTGAGTCCTAATATCTGATTTATATATCATCTTAAATTCGTCAATAATATTAGACGTTATACTAGCTAAATCGAATCTGTCCGGTTCCTCAACTTCGGGCAGGCGTCCTGAATGCAGTCTTCCGGAAATGCCTCTTCGGTCACGTGTCAGCTTACTCCTACGGCTTCGTCGACTTGAGGGCTTCGTTGATGGGTTTGACCTAACAGTAGCACTTGCTTGGGCTGTGGTTGGTAAGGGCATACTTTTCCACGCTCGTAACGTAGCGGGTTTCGGTTTTGTTGGATCCGGTCTCATATCAACCTCCCACCGGCTCTGCCATTTCTGCAATCAAACTAGAAACTAAAACACAAAAGAAGTAAACACAAGCTACAAAAAATTAACCGATATTAATTCAAAATAGAGTTCCAATAACAAGCATTTGTCAGTCAGAAAGCACACAGAGTTACATATTTAGCAAATGAAAAAATATAATATAACTGATGATTAAAACTATAGCTTAATAATAATAATAATAATTAGCAGTGTGCATGTACTCACGGGTATTTGTTTATTTGGATCTACTTGGTTCTCTGTGTTAATGTCACTCATCGTTGCACTTCTTCCTTGCTGAAACGAAAAACAAAACAACTACTAAAAACAGTAAGAAAGTAATTGAGTACGTTTTTGCTTTTTCTTACGTTTATTTATCTTCCCAACCACAAGTCCAAATGTGTAGCCTGTGTATCGTTAAAATCTCAAGATTCTACACCGATCGCTATTCAGTTGTTAAATTTCTACAGAACACCTCAATGAACCGCGAATCAAACGCCCTAAAATATAGTACATACATTTAACAAGTTAAGTGCCCAAGGTTATAAAACTGAGCATGGAAACCTGCCTCAAATCTCAAGCATCTGATTGGCTGAAATGGCGACCAGTCGCCATTTCAGCCAATCAGATCCTTGAGATTTGAGACTGGTTTCCAATATCACTTTTATAACCTTCAACCAGTGAACTGACCTGTCCAAGCATCATGATGTATCTAGCCTCACGCACACTTTTCGAGGTCCTTGGTCTCTTTCTGGCAGGTCCCAGTGTATAGTCGTACACCTTTACATGTTTACGAACTCTTTTCTTCTCTGGAGTCTTCTTGCCCATTAGATAATTCAGTTTGGTTCCTATTGCTCCCATTTCGATTCCGGATTTACTCTAATAAGCTGAAATGCATAACATGATGTGAATAATAGCAATAGACATTATTAGATACCTTTCATTTAACTCAAAAAGTACTTCTGGCATAAGAAACGGTTCGAGTTAAAAATCGATCTATCTTTAAAATACAGAAACATGCTTGTCAATTCTTAATAAATCAGTCCATATACATACTGCGTTTTAGAACACTACATCCTAGAGAACTCTGAGTACATATTAAACGTTTAACAAATACTTCCATGAAAACTAAGAAAAATGCATGTACTGGTTAATGGTAGTAAGATATCATGCAACCCGACTGAACGAAAACAAGTCTTTAGATACCGTAATATAATACCCTCGGTGATTGGTTCATATTGATTTCATGATCCTCTACATATCTCGTTTCAACCTTTGTTTTATTTTATATGCTTATGACAGAAGTCTTCGACGCAGTACAGAAACAAACGCCTCATAGTCGAGGCTTATGTTACATGTACACTGAAATACTCCTTTGTTCTTTTGTCTACAACGACACTGAACAGAAAATAACATTTGAAAATGGAAGACAATGAGCATTTAAATAATCCTTTTACAATCTTTTGTTTTAAAGAAAACGTTTAAAATGCACCGGAAAAACCGGAAAAAGATATTGATAGAGAAAACAATAAGAACGGATTTCTATAGTATGTCATTGAATGTGAGAGGTGTAGACAGTCTCCTCACAAAAAGCTATCAGTTGTGTTTTAAATTCTTCCTTAAAGCAATTTAAGGATTACACGATTAAATACATGTACATAATTTTGGAATATACAGCTAATTGAAAAGACACTTTCTATAATATAATAAAATATAATCTTATAAATTGACACTCGCACACCTTTCTGTAAAACAAAGCGTTATCACAAAAAGTCGACCTGGTTTAACTTCCTTCATTTGAATAAAAAAGAATATAACAGATTTAAAATGGCACCTGCTGGTAAGGTTTTAAATAGTAATTATAGTGTGAATGTAGCACCATACTAGTATTGAAACTGAAGAGCTTGAAAGTGCAATGCTTATTCACTGACTTATTCGTCTTACGAAAGTAATTTTGTTTTACTTCTCATATTTTCAAATTAACCAAATTTAGCATCAATCTTGAGTCAAAAATAGCATAAAGTACCTACTTGGTATAGGTTATACGCTCATATTATAATGCAATATTTTTGGCAGAACTTCTTCATTAGACCTGCTCTTAACACTTTGTCTGACAGCAATAAAACACCTTGTAATCAGCAGGGTAAAAAGCCTTAAACAAGTCGTTCTCTTTGTCAGTTTACAATTTTAACACTTGACACTTTCATTACTTTAAAAAAGTTCGCCAAACTGTTATAGCTAATGCAAACAATGAATAAAGAGCTTTTTTTAAAGATGGTTTTATGACAATATACTTTGTGGCCTTGCCAAGACATGAACGAGTTGCACTTTTTCCGAATAATATTTATTTTAGACTTGTAACCCCTTTAAATTATGCAAGTAATTGGTAACCCTATCGGTACTAATGTGCACCCACTGTTTACTGACTCGATTTTATACTGCTGTGAGAGAGAATTGCTGGTGTCTCCTTACCCATCATCTTCATTGCATTATAACAGCCAAGAACAACACTTCGCAGTATCGTGGACATTTATTTAATAAAGATAATAATCTTTCTCCAACTTCGCTCCATAAAATACATGTATGCAATAATTAAAGAAAAGCATTAATAAAAGCAAACAATCTTTCTTGACATAACTCATTTTATTGACAACGGATTTGTAACGACTAAAATGTGATTTAAGAGCTGATTATCAACAGCGTTTTGTCATTAACCAATCTAAATATGATCATTTTCTTCCGACCATGAACTGGCTCAATCAAACTGCGCCTAAAATATTTTCATATTTGTGGCGTTCGATGGCTTTCAAAGTTCTCTTTTCATCTATTACCTGTTTGTTTGCAAGACTGTGGCAGGGTTTAGGAGTTTATGAAGGTTTCTAGGGAATTTTTTTAAAAGAGAAACGAAGAAGCTATATCTGTTTCTGTTTTATTCCTGCCATCATGCTCTTGCTGATACAAGGTGCTCTGATCTCATTAAGGACATTGAGTTTATTGCTTGACAATGCCATAAGCTTCTTATGCGTTTGTGTGCAAAGCATGCAACATTGTCAAGTTGACGTGTGGGTTGGTTATTATGCACCGAACAACATGTACTTATATGTTCATATGAGAATATAATGGGGTTAAATGTCAGGTTTTATGCACCCTAGAACAGGGTTTAAGCCCTCAGTGGCGTTTGTTTTGTCACTGAACGTTCCATAGCGATAGCATCTCAGGTTCTTTTTTTTTGTTAATTGTTTGTGATCTCATATGAAATTAATCATTTTATAAACCCATGCTATCTTTTCCTCTGCTCGATTTGGATGCATGGGAAGGCTGTGTTTTCTGCGTGTTTCAATTACATATTTAACGTTTTTTATTTGACCTTCATTCTTAAATTGATAAAACGGTAACTTTGAAAATAATAGAAAAAATGAATAGCGCAATTATTTTTCCCCGCCGCTTTGTGCCACATTAAGCGCAACTAAATATTTACAAAGAGAATAGTACAAAGTTTAATTAATCCCAGAAGATGGTGTGCATAATATGGTCATTATGGGGCCTTCAAGGCAGTATTTTCACACAGATACTGATCAGTGAGCAGTCGCATATAGTCCCTAAATAAAAGAATGGATTTGCTCTGAAAATAAAAAACACAGATTGAAGGAAAAGTGAAATGTTAATTTTAATTCTGAGAAACAAATTTCAGACATGGATAGAAATAATATTTAAAACCTCAATGTTAGTACATGTACTTACAAACATCACACATATAGACTATAAATAAACACATGTTTTATATGCAATTTTCATTCATTCTTAAATGAAATGAACAACCAAAACTAAACAACAAACACCGCTAACAAGACAGCTCGAATCAAAGTATCACTTTATGGCTTGAATAATAATTTGAAAAAGACATTAGATATGACAGGCAAATTGTCGTTAGATTCGTCTTTTATTCATCACAGCGAATGTTTTCTTTTTCTCTTTCTTAAACGGACTTTTCTCTTTCTTTACATTATGCTCTTCATCAAGATTCATATACTGCTTGAATTCTTTCTTCCTTTTCCCAGCCACTGATTTTGTGCCGATACGCCAGATTTCATTAAGCTCGGAGAAGCTACTATATAGCCAGTTCACTGGATAAAACAGTTCAGAATGCAAACTTATTGAATCACAGTCCAAGTCTTGTAAAGAAACTTCACTACTGCTTGCCGTTTTTATGGACAAAACTTCAGTTGCTTCTCTGGAAAGATTTGTACCTTCCGGCATTTTAATATCTACATCACTTTCCTTATATTCTAAACAAATGGTATCTTCCACATAGGTCACTCTGTGTTTTCTTGGTATTTCAACATCTGTATTATCTCTCTGCATTCCATTCTGTTCTAAAGTAATTGCAACCTGATGTTTGTTCTCTTTTATCAATCCAGGACCTACAGTTACGTTAAATGTATCTTGCAAATCACAATATTTCTCCGTTAATGTAACAGCTTTAACATTTAATTCTGAATTTGGAAGATGACTTCCGGTTTTGATTGTTTGTGATTCGTCCGCAGCACCAGTTTCTTTTGTTTTGCCCATTTCAGCACCTAATTCGTTTAAGACTGCTAATTTATGTTCAATAGTTTCGTTATGTATTACATCTTTTCCATTTGTTTCATTGTTTTGCGAATGGCCATGTTTATGATGGGCAAGGTTATGGTAGTCCTCGTGAATGATATTCTGAAACAATTTAACTGGAGTTTTTGATCGTCTGTGGGATTTGTTGCTTTGCAAATCGCGTGGTGTTTTTGGTCTCATCAGAGTTTCCCACTTGTAAAGCCATCCCTGAAAATAATGAAAGTATAACTTAGAGTATCTCTTGAAATCAAATAAAACATAGAAACACTGTAAAACACATTGCTTTGAATAAGTTCGTAAATTAAAGGACTATATAATCGCGACATTTCACCTGTTTCATCGGAACAAACAATACTCAAGACATGTAAAGAGATGCTTGATCAAAAAAGAACAGTTATATTAAAAGACAAGAACAAAAATATTTTTTTATATACATGTACAACATAAAGGTATAACGAACCCAAATTTAGTAAACATATGTGTAGGTTTTCTGGTCATGATACATCATTACTTAACCGAATGTCGAAGCATTTAATACATTGTTTTAAATTTACTTGAATCCATCCTGAGGAATATATACGACAACTGCGCATGCAAAGAGCTCAGCTCCGTTTATCGTATTTAACTCTTGAGGAAGTTTCTTGGAGATTTTGATTGTTTTCCTAGTAAAATATTTTTAAGTTTTGTGAGATTTTGACTAATTTTATATTCACAATTATCATGTAATTTAAATGTTTGTGATTGTTACACCGCTAATCTTTGAAGAGTACTGAGACCTTTATTAGCTCGTGCATTTTAGTACATCCTTCACTCTTCAATTTGAAAAGACATACTTCAATATTGACATGTCAAAGTTTCATTTTAATAAGAAAAAAATGTGGTTCTGAAATAATAAGCAAATTATTGTCAAACGATTCAACATTTACTTTTAACATTTCTTGTGATCTGTAACATCTTCAAATATATGGCATAATAATGCTTACACATATACATAGAACTTCAGAGACCTCAGACAATCACATGCACAAGTGCAGGAAAAATTATTTATAAAAAAGAACACCAATCCAGAAAACCAAAGGCAAAACATAAAAGTAGATTTAAGGGCAAAATATTTTGATATTTGAAACAGAAGAAAGAAGTTGATGAAAATTGACTCCATATCGTGCAAAACACTAGAGTGCCTCGTAAGTACCGTGCATTTGTTTTATTCGTCAGAATGTTGATTCTTGGGATGCACAAATTTGGTTTTAACAGTTTTTGGTTTCTTAGTTTTCGCGTCTTGTCTTCGTTTCAACTCTTGGGCAATAATTTCCAAACTACTCCATTTCCCTTTGTTTATACCGACGTTAGATTTGCTTCTACTGCGGAAAAAGTCCATATCCTCCCGTGAAATTTCTGGTTTCTTTGGCGTCGACAGAAACCATTTAGGGTCTTTATCTTTTGGTTTCGGAACAGATGCCTGTAAATTTTGCATTCTATCGAACGTGACGTCAGCATTCAGTTTGTTGTCAAGTAGCCAGCCAGGATCGTCGAAAATGCTCGCACTGGAGGCACTCAAGTGACTAACTCTACTTATGTTCTTAAATGAGTTTTGAAAGGTAATATCACCTACCGAAGCAGTACCACCAGGTGACACAACTACAGTAGAAACAGAAAGTGTATCTCCAATGTGAAGTCGCGGAGACTTGGACGTTTCTTTTAATTGATGTACAGGAGTGCCTTTTCGTAAAAGAGATGCTTTCGTGTTTTCTCTAGAAAAAGGGTTTTCCGTGATTGTGTCTAATTTCGGTTCAACACCGAATAAAGGTATTGAATCAAAGGATTGAATCCTTGGGGAACCTCCGAACTTCCCGGTGCTTTGTGGTATACTTGTCGATGAGTGAATTTTTTCTGTATATTTTGGGGAAGCTAAATTCTTTTGAGTTTCAGGTACTTTGCCTGGTGATTTTTCTTTTGGTTTAGCACTAGGCTTATTTGAATGGAAATCTAGACTTTCTGGCAGTGATGTTGACATTGTGTAAGCTTTATCTAATTCCAAGGCCGAAAGCTCCTCTAATTTAGAAATTCCTCCGTCGCTCGGGAAGTTTTGTTTCATCTTTTGGAACAATATAGCATTCGATCGGGTCGGATTCTTTTCCCATTTCTTTTGCCAGGCCTGTTTTGAAGAAAAGGAAACACCAACAAAATAATTTTACTTTAATAGATGTGTTAAGAAAGAAAATGTGGTTATTTATTAAATAAAAGATACTTAATTTTATTTGAATCATTTATCGTGAATATGACAATTTTAGTGGCAGTGGTACAGCGCCAGACAAAATTCACATTTATGCATTTTCTTCATTATTATTTGTTCAGTTAATACCTTACTACAAAACACCCATTCTAAACAAAATAAGACCGACCTTCAAAGTATAGCTAATATTAGTTTTCAAATTATTACCTCTTTTTTCGGGGGCTCGTAGGCATCTCCATTCAACGTTGAAGATTTGTTTTTCTTTCCTTCAAGAACACCCGTCAATATCTCCTCGGTACTCTGCTTGCAAAGTACTCCTTCAGTTTTCTCACTCGACAAAGACCTTCCTAGAACCTTCGGATGATAATCGGTTACTGAGAGTTGCCGTTTGGGTTTCTTTGGTTTCGGAGATTCTGGGATTGAAGGTTTTCTGCAAACTTTGATGTAGACCAGTATCACGATGATTGCGATGATGATGAGACCGCCGATGACACAGACAACAATTATAACTACCGTGTAGTCTTTCTTATCTTCGGAGGCAACATACACTGAAAGACATATTGCCATTTTATCACGTTTAATAAACTGTGGACGGGATTAAAGGCATTGCATTATCTCAACCTCAGACGAAAATTACTGTAAAAATAAAAACAAATATCCTGGGTAAATATCTGTTTTTGATATAATCGAAACTGTTCTCAGACTGTACCTCAATAAATAATATTCGCGGATATTTATTGGTTAATTTAACAACTGTTATTATCTTTTAACAATTACGTAATGGACATGACGTCGGCTGATTAAGGAACAATCACAATCATTGTAACAACTGAGAATCTTACACAAGTCTGTCATTACGTATGTGACTCCCGGTGAGGTGACTGCTTTGGGTGTCTGGTTATGTTGACAACTTCCTGGATATTCTGTCGCTCTCACTGTGCCTTCAATCTTCTCGTAAACCTAGCATATGAACAACGAATTGATTAAATGTTTTGGAGTATTCATTTTCGTTAATGTGCTGTTGTTTAATATCATTTTTTCTTATTTCATTGTCTTTTTATAAATACAAAAGCTACAAATAAATATAAAATATTGAATATTCCCTTACATTTCAGACAAAGGAAATAAAATGTTATTCCGTTAAATGATTTACTGTTAAGAAAACGACACTAGCTCAGTTCTGTTTCTGGCGTCTGAGACTGTGTTTATCTGTCGCTGTTTTATTATTTATTGAGATATCCCCATGGAGGATTTATGCTCAGGGAAAGCTTATTTTCGTTTAATGGTTTATTTGCGAAAGCAAAATATAAGCTTCTAGATTCCTGGCGAAGGTTTGCGTAGACTTAACGTTGGAGTTTGCATCGATTTATGAATATATTGTTGTATTTAACCGGAAAAGGTATCACTCTTATACAATTTTATTTAGTAATCGAAATTGAGTTGGACGGCTATCAAACTGAATAAGATACATTTGTATTACACATGAAATATGCATATCAAGAATGGCCACATCCAGCAGTCACAGCCTACCCACACAGCTAAACAGTAGAGAGGAGAAAAGAGCATGGTTATACAATAATCCGTTTCAAAATAGACGCCACAAACAATAAACGAAAGTGAGAACCCGAGGGTGCGTATAAATGTGACCTACCATGCAGGTAAACTTGTTGGATGCACTTGTGGCGTTGTCATACAGAGTTACGTATGTGTATGTATCTGTCTTGCTGTATAAACACCGCAAGTGTCCAAAACCTTTAGAAAAAATAAATCCTATGAACTTTTGATTCAGTAACATAAAGGTTAAGCATAAATAATAGATCGTGTTGTGGAGATTTAAGAGAGCATCGCAACAATTTCAACGTTTATTTTATTCGTAAACCACGATAGAAGAAGAAGAAAAAGAAAACGATATATTTTCTTAAATCCAAATAGGCTGTAAAGCCCATAATGGCATATGACAAATGATTCCATGGCGAAAAGTATACAATTAAATACAAAAGTACATTACCATTTACATATTACATAATACATGCATACATTAACAAAATGTGTAAATAAAAATGATATTAAACGTTGGAGAAGGTTGTTTTTTTCTCAATAAAATACAATACTATTGATGTCACAAAATTTTGAATATTTAGTTTTGTTATTTAGAAATTATATTATTCAGAAATGACATAACGAAAGTACGGTTTGCAGAAGTTTTGGACGTAAATTTAATTTACATAGTGTCAAAAAGAATCACAAAAGAAAAAAAAGAGAGAATAAAAAGAAGAAAGAAATGATGCGAGATAAACAAATCGAAACGAAATAAAACAGTTTAGAACATATGACTTTACCGAAATTTTGAAAAATACGTTATCGCTGCTGTTGATATAGAAGTAGCAGTGGTCGAAGTATAAGGAGAAGTAGTTGTATTATTAAAGGCAATATCAGACGAAGTTGTTAAAATATAAGTAGCAGCAGTAGTAGAGGTAGTAGTAGGAGGAGCAGCAGCAACATAGGTAGTAAAAGTTGTAATTCTATTGTTAGCAGTCGTGGGTCGTATACTTACTACTCAGTGATCCCTTTACACACGAGGAATAGTTGAAGCTAAGGGCATCTTCTGAGCCAACCAGTCGGGTTCCAGCACAGTTTGAGACTGAGCTTGTTGACATGGTAACATTAAATGTAGACTGTAAACCAGAAGGACACGTGCTTACAGCGGCACTTATATTGGCTGAAAAATATATTAGTAAGCGTTCAATTAAACGAAAAGCTTTTTGTGACGCACAATGACAAAAAGGTTCTACCGGCTTCTCCGACCAAGGTACATTCAGATCAACCTAACTTTTGACGACTGCGTGGGGAAGATGTGTCTTTTTTATTTTTGGATGTTGCCATTCCTGATATGCATATTTCAGTCTTTTGTTTTTGACGATCTTAAAAAGGCAATATGTCTACATCAGTTATATAAATTGACGCTTCGGATTTATAAACTTATCACGTCTTGTTATCGTATGATACATAACAGAAAGATTCATGAACAATCATAGGTTGCAGATAATCTCAACATGAACACTAACTATATACTGGTATAATTTCTTACATTTTTTAATAAGAAGCTCATACTCCCCAGGTGATCGATAGTCGGTACGAGCACACGCCTCATCCATTGTCACATTGGCACCAAATGTTGCTGGGGAATAAAAACGAAGACCTTCGGAAGTATCGACGTCTGAAAATTAAAAGTAATCCGGTAAAATCTGTTTAAGTGTTTATTTGTTCAACTAGGAGAACGGACACATCTGTAAACGTCAGTGTTGCTTGTGGTAACAATTGCCCGCCTTTAAAACGATTCAAGTTTAAAAAGAAAACTTTGATATTTTTGAAAGTAAGGACAACGTAAACAAAGCTTACACTTAGTATATAATACACATATTTAATCTAAAAAACTATTCGGATCTGCCTCGCGTGTTTTATATTTGGCTTTTTCAAGCTAACAGATGCTTAATAAGCACAAGTATGATATGAGACTGCACCCATTAGAGTGTTACTGGAGTATACTAAATAAATAACAAAACGCACCGCTATTTAAAGTGAAATAGTACTTGATGGATGAAACTTTCGCGAGGTCCATACAAAGATACACATCCACGTTGAAACCAACGAACAGGCTATATGAGGTTCTGAAACAAATGTATAAGATATATGTTTAACTTTTTAAACCTCATTTTACCACTAATATGCTCAATTCGTGATGACTGTGCAAACCATACCATATTTCATTTAGCAAGCAAACCCTTTGTCAAACGTTAAAGCATTATATATTAATAAACCCATTGTCTTACAATTGTTCAGCAATATAAGTGGATAATTTTATAGTAGTATGAACACTTAATTTGTTAACTTGCTAGTAGGAATTGAACTGACAAACAGGATTTCACTGCGTTGGCTTTAAGTCCGTTTGAAAATTTGACATTATGTTATGCAATATAAAGTTTTACTCAAACTGTAGAAATTTACAATTAATAGTTCAATATTAACTTTAAAGAAGAAAGATTGAACAAGATGCTTTAAGAATGGTGTTATTCGAAATGTTTGAGCATAAGTTCCACTTTTAAACTATTGAGTCCTTACATTTCCAACGCCGACTCACAAAGCCAAAAAGCAGATACGAAAAGACATCATTGGTAGAATAATGATAAGGGAACTTACTTGGATACATATCTGGAACCGGATGCTAAGTAGCAAGTAAACGTTAACGGTGCTGACGAAATACCAGATGTGAAACCTGCGAACTTGTTGTACGTGAAATTCAGCGTTCCGAAGCTCGTGCTGTACCACTGTCCTGTCAAATCACTAGTAAAGTTACACGCGCCAAAAATGCACGGAATTGTGCTAAAAGCGATGGAAACTATAACAACTAAACTATGGATTGGATTCATTTCTTGAAAATTGTCTCATTAAATGAATACACATATTTTAAAACACAAGTTGATTAAAGAATAATGAAGAACTATCCCATTGTAAATATATTCGAGGTTCATATTTTGTAAAAACAAAAAAAAAACTTAATTAAGACAATGTTATGAAAAGTTGTTAGTTTGATTACGCCATTTTTAAAATCACCCATGGCACCGGTACGGTAATTGTCTAAAATCGACACCGTATATTCAGTCTTTTATCAATTAGTATCAGTTTTCAGATTTTAACACTTTTACTATTTGACTGCTCAAGCAGTAAGTCTTTCAATTCATTTCCAAAACATGATTTAAAGTATTATTTTGTCTTTATACTTCATTGCTAGCAGTGTAATCTTTATGTAACATTTCGTCTTTTGTTTACACTCTATCGTGTTTATTTATTTACTATAATAATAGAAAGAAAGGCTACCAACATGATGTTCTATAGCGCTCTGTTTGTGCTTACCTCTCATCTTTGTTTGCACGGCGGTGGCAGGGGTTGAAGAGATTAAAAAAGTTTTTAGTTATCATTTTCTTAACCAATGCTCCTTTTCTAAATTTTGGGTACAGTGTGTCTTCCGTGTGTGGCCATTCCTTATATGCACATCTCACCGTTTTCTTTCGGGTTTCAACAACTTGAAACTTTGTGTTCTTAGTTTGCTGTACTTCTGATACTGAACACCGTCAGTATTTCATGCACCTATAAAATGATGTGCGCATATTGCTCTGTGTGAGGTCTTTCCCAGACATAAACGATATGGAATGATTTTAGCTATAGTTTGACGATTCACAGTTATACATATTAAGAATAAATTTTATACGTGACAGTAGTTTCCTTGTCATGAAATCAATTGAGATCTTCTCATTCTCCCTCGTAGCTTAAGTGAGATTTGACAGGCCTGCAATTAGGAACTGTTTACTTCAAAATTGAACAATTCTTTACGTCTTATGCATAAAACGATAAAAAAATAGTCATCAAAACTCAGTAGATAATATTTACTTCAGTGAAATCGACTTTGCTAGGCCAAACCACATTGAAAATTCCATCTACATATGGTCGTTTGGGATGGATCGAAATTTAATTTTTACTTGTGTAAATACTTAGTTGAGCTCAGCCTTGGGCTAGGCAATCAAAACCACATTTCCATGAATGTCCATGCTCAAACCGAGCCTGCAATATTTTAATATTTGTCGTGTTCGCAAGATCCCTTTGATTATCTTTCTGACTATCTAGTATACATATCTCAAACTTTGATTGGGACTGGAGGTGCGAGCTCTGGTCGATCAATACGCTCAGTCCAGATATACCGAATGAAGAGATCTTTTGATGAATGCCCTGATATATTTCAAACTACGATGGTTTGCAATTCTGTATTTCATGCAGCAAATTTCAGACCTCAAAAGCGGCTTGAACCAAATAAGCCTCGGGTCTATCAACGCTTTAAGAGAAAAAGCCAAGATTCGAGACAGACCGCATGGAGCTAGCTCTTTGCTGAATGCTCTGATATCTTTCAAACTTCAAGGGTTTTTGCAATATACCCCTTAAAATCATGCACCAATTTTTTCGCCTCAGAAGTCTATGAAACCAAAGAAGACCCAGGTCGATTAATACCAGGGTGGATATACCACGTGACTTTGGAATGTCCTGTACACAAAAGATCACTCGCTTCATATAGGTAAGTTTGCTTTTTTTCTCAGTATTTTCGATTTTGATCAGATAAATCGCACCGTACTTCTGTTAACAAGCATTTTTATTGACAATTTACTTCTGATTTCAGTCGGCTGCCGTTTTCTCAAACATTCAACGACAAATATTTCAAAAGTTGTCGTTGAATGTTTGAAGAATTGGCAGCCGACTGAGAGTAGAGGTAATCTGTCAATTCAAATTTTTATTAACAGAAGTACGATGCGATTTATGATTTATTTGATCAATTTAGAGAAACCCTGATTTCAAAATTATGGAAAAAAACTTAAGATTGATATGTGCTGTATATATGTTTGTAATGTCAACTTGCAACATCGAAAGTTATAGGGATTTGCCAATTGTATAGTACATTTTAAATTCATCGTGAAGCTCTAGGGCTTTCATATAATCCTGATCTATTTGTAAACATTAGTAGTATAGCACTCCCTATACTACTAACATTGCATTCTGGCTTCAGTTTTCAGCAAAGGCTGAAAGCAATTTAGCCTCAATATCCAGGTTGTCAGCAGGCTCCTTGTCAGTCTCGTGTCTAAAAGCACGCGCCTAATGAATTATAAATAAACCCAAATTCAAGGAAAGGCGAATTAATCGCAGACATGCAGCCGATAAAGACAGAACGAGAAACATTGAAATGATTTGCCTGACCAGGTTTACAGCTGACATAAAACGTAATATAAAGTTTATTCCAATAAAATAATCACAGATTTTGACCTCGGCAAGTACATATACAACACTCGTATAAGAAACCAATGCTGTTGTTTTAACTTATGAAAGGTGATTAATGAGTAGATCTAAATAAATGCAAACAAATCAAAGCACCTAATGTATTTAACACAGATAACATGAATTGCTTAGATATCATATGAATGAACACTGGCTGACACATATTGTAAAGGTGAAGATACACACACCCAGAGTTCTAAATGGTCACGTTTTGTTTACAACTTTTGTCAAATAGACACTTACCTAAAATCATAAAACTTAATCTGGAGATAAGTCTCGAATCTCAAGCATCTGATGCTTCAGATTTGAGACTGGTCTCCAAACTTAGTTTTATGATCTTGACCCATTGACTTAATACTTTTTACCTTATAAATTGTCAAAATTGTATGTGATTTGTGTTTTTAAATTTTAATAATTGGCTTGGGAAACGTTGGGCGAGCGTTATGTTATATTTTGCTTAAATGCATTTTGTGTAAGTGAAGGTCGAGCGACCAGATAATTTCCATGAACAATTTGTTTCATTCTAACAGGAACCCTTTTTAAAAAGAAAAACATAAAACATTACTAATCAACAGCACTTTTCTTCAAATAAATCTGTTTAAAAATTTCACTTTTATAATTACCTACCATTAATTACATATAGTTTAAATTTCGTGACTGTGCTGTAATAGAATCGTATTAAATTAATTTAGAAAAAATATAAACAGTAAGAAGACATAAATTAATATATCATCCAAGACAACACAATTCCTTTTGAATAGGGAATCAACGAAAATAGCATACATTGTAAACGTATGCAACTGATGACCAATTAGAACTTTCGGTGAGTGTATATACAGACATACGCAGCAAACGAGTGTTGAAAACGTGAATAAAATGATAACAGCAAAAATAAAAACAAAAGCAAACAGAAGCAAATGGCAATGGTAAACAATAATTGCAAAAACTATCACAATACAGTCTAATGTACGTTACCGATAACTTGACAGTCACGTAACAAGCAAGTCAATTAAAATATAGTTTATCAGCAAAAATTTACAAATTTTATATCGCCATGTTTTTCTTACGATTATTTATCACAGTAAACATTTTTAATGCGTCCATATCTGCCTTAAATCATTCTTAGCTATATACACAGAGTTTCACGTGACTGTCTTGTTATCCTTAATAAGGTATAGTTGAATAAAACAGTTCTGTGCGCAGTGAATGCGAGTAAGTTTAGAGGCAAATAAAAGACTGTGTACTTCATACGAACGTATTATCAAAAGTAAATATATACAGTCAAACCTGTTTTAAGCAACCACCAAAGGGAGTGACAAAATGTGGCTGCTTAACACATGTGTCCGTTAAGACAGGTTATAATAAGAAAACATTGACTATTTAGGATATATTCGAGATGGTTGTAAAAGGCAGATGGCTGTTAAATGCAGATAATTGTTAACGCAGGTTTATCTGTATATACCGGTAGTTCAGTCTATATCTTCAGCGTTCATTTGCCCTTCTATCCGTACTTTTTAATATAAATGGTCTACTCATGCAGTAACATTTCATCCCATCTAAGTATAAGCTAACTATACGTATCATTAAAGCCGACACATCATGAGATTAAAGCTGAGCTAACTTAAATTATCCAGTAAGTAATTTACTCCTTTCTAAAATCAACTACATGCAATATTACAAATTGTAACATTATAACACTATATTTTTTATTTCTAAGGGTGCCTTGTTCAAATCAAGATACAATGAAATTTTACTATGTATGCACAACATATTTTGTGTTCTAGCAGCTATTGATCTAAATCAAAAGTATTAATCAGATGAGATTGGAGACTGGTCTCCATACTCAGGTTAATGATCTCGGGCCTTCATATTGATGGTTTTTTTACTCAAAATCAACGGTAAAAACAAATGTATAGCATTTGTAGCTATAATTATGCACTGAACTCATTTAAACCAATACCTTATAGGACACACTATAATTTGTATACTAACAATTCACGGCTTCTTATTTATGATTTGAACGTTTCACCTCAATAATCTATTTCTTCTATTTTGACACCATTGCTGTCGTTGTTGCTTTCTGCTTCCTTGTAACGCAAACTCAACTCACTTAAAAATACTGATCTCGAGAACATGAGTCTGCTACTCGTAGGTCGTGGTTCCACTTCATACAACAACTCTACCTTCGGTGGAGGCGATAAGTATGGTTCTATAATTGGTCCCAATTTGATTGGTTTCCTAGGAATAAACACACCACGTGGTATGTCCGGGTGTTTAACCGCGCGCAAATATGGTTCCATTCCGTCCTCAACTGATGCCGTCAGGGATACGTCAGAATGACCAATTCTGTTTCTGCTGCATAATTTAGTGATGCAACGGCATCTAGTTTTATACGTTACACACACGATAAGAAACACTATAAAGATAAAGCCAGTGGCACCCAGAATGATTGCAACATAATACTTCGTCTGCGGCGCGCTAACTGCAGTGTCCTCTGAAACAAATAGGGTTTCAAATTAATCACGTTCTTTTGAAGAGTAATCATTACTTTTTTGTAACAGCAATATAGTTGTAAAACCTATAAATAGTCTCGCCTATATCGATTATAGTAAACATGACATATTTCAAAAGACTGACAATCAAAGACAGTACAATTTGTGAAGCTGATCACCTGTATGCTTTCAAAGCTAAGTGTTTCTGGTGTCCTTTCTCACCAAACAAGTATAGGTCATTATCGAGTAGCAGAGATTTGACACCTTGATACAGGTGCACTGTTGTTGCTACTTTTTTCTGAAGGATCAATCTAACTGCTTATTGATCTTGACCGATATACAAAGGCCATTACACATTCTGACAAAGTTTGGTGACGATTGAATAAAATCACTGATATATTTGTTGCAGCAGTTGTTCCCATTATATGCGCGAAGAAGATCAACCTAATTACAAACAGCGTATTTCTAGCCATCCTAAATCATTCTAGGAATGAAGAATATTTAATTTAACATTCCTGGCCATTTACAGAAATAAAAAACACTTGCTATTTAATCGTCATCTTCTTAGTGTATGTGAAACTAAACAAGTACTGAAACTTATGATGGCTTGTTAAGAAACATTCAAAACGCGCTGCATTGTCTGGAAAAATGAGGTGATTAAGGTTGGTAGTAATAATTTTATGAAAAAAAAAAACAACTTCAAAAATGGTTGTAAATTCATACTTACGACAGGTTCCTGAAATCAGAGAGGCAACTAATTAGTTCGTTTGAACTTTCTAAATTATACATAGTTTTAATTACTGCACAACATACACCAGAATCGAACGTCAAAAATACGAATCGGGACCTGAAAATCATTGTCATCCTGGATTTGAACTTAGAATCCGTCCACGTATGACTCAAGCTGCCGGAGATAATTTGTTAGACCCTCGGTTTTCGAATAACTTCATGAAATATAAAAACATGCACAACAGCAGGAGTATCATAGCTTGTAACGTTAACTTTGTAGCATGAATAGAATGACATAAATGAAAACATACTATAAAAATAGGTTTAGCAACACTTTATAAATGCAAATTAATTTATTATTCTAATTAATTAGAAATGTGGACAGTAATTCGAATTCATGGCTTGAAATTCTTGATGATTCAATTTAGTTCTCCAATTAGATCACATGAAGTCGATGCATTTCATGCCCTAGCATTTATTACACATGTAGTGATTGAGCGGTGTGAAAGGTGTTGAATAATTTGAGGATACATGGTCATTTTTCTAAGACCCTTTAAACTTTCACTTCAACTTTATTTGAGGGTAAAATTCAATAAAATCCACATTCTCTTCAAAGTGTCTCCCTCTTACATAACCTACAGATTAAGTTCTCCTGAAGGCTAACGAAAAGCATTCTGTGTATAAAGCTCGGAGTTTTATTCCGTTGCTTTTCACTTTAATTTTCGCGATGCAGTTTCATAAAATGACAGTCGATTTTTTTAATTATTTTAACTAACACATCCATCTGACAATAAATTGTTCGAAACAATTATTACATGTATATAACAAAAATATATTAAATAATGTTATATTAAAAGGCATTGATTGATTAAAATGTGCTATGTTCACTTAAAAAGCAATCAGAAGAAAGGTCATTACAGCAATGTAATGCATTTTTTTCGTCAATATGTAAGCAAGCTGTAGTGAACAGCAACTGGACTTACGAGTTATGGTATTGTACTCCACTTTAATCCCAGGGCTTGTAACATGCGTGGCATTTTGAGTCTCCCTGCAAGCACCTGGGTACAACGTGCCAATCATTGTATCACCTGACTTCTCAAATGCCTGAAATATATAGAGTATCACTTTAAAGCGACTGACTGTATATTACCAGAGTGCGGTAGTTTCACAAATCTATCTGACATTGGTTTTATGTCAGCATCAAGTTTGACTCACAACATCCAGTGTCAAAAAGTTAAAAGGGTGATATTCAGTGAAATCTATAGACTAGACTATTTTTTCACCAATTCCTAACACTGAGTATATAAAATGATAAAAACTTTCCCAAGGTTATAAAACTGAGCATGAAAACAAGTCTCAAATCTCAAGCATCTGATTAGCTGAAATGGCGACTGGTCGCCATTTCAGCCAATCAGATGCTTGAAATCAGAGACTGGTTTCTAATCTCAGTTTTATAACATTCAGCCCTGCGGTAGACTTGGAACGGTCAGTTCCAATCCATATTTGAGGATTTAAACTAACTTCTATGAAAAACCACTCTTACATTTGTCATACAAGGTTCTGTTATGAATAAAAAAACAATTTGTCTTTATGGAATAATGCCGATGTACACACCTCGTGATAGCTACTCGACAATGTTGCATGCAAACTCACAAAAGTGACTAACGTTGTCAGAGAAAGGCATTTAATAGCCTAAATGCGTTACATTTACTCGCAAGGAGTATGGGGTCTTTGACGTACATTAGACAGGGGCACAAAGTTGCCTCTCAGGCCTAAGCAGGCACCAGGTAAGAACAAAATAATTTCCCAGATATCTTTTTAATAAAATCGTTCGACGTCTGGTATATGACATTACACACCACCAATAAAGCAGCGAGTTACCGAACATGACTTACGGGCCTTACTCAGGAAACATATGGATACCGCGTTTTGGAAACACCCGCGGCTTAAGTTTATGTAAGTAATACGTATTTACATAGCAGTTGATTCTTTTCACGTCGGTGGCAAGAGTCGTGTCATTGTTCCAAACATGAAGATACGTCACTCCAGTCGAGTTGCTTGTTCTGTCCAGCAGACACACGTTCACTCCACTACCTGGTTTCGTGGAAGACAAAATTTTGCTATCATTATAACCTGGGTTAAAGTATACTTTAACCCAGTTATAACTAAGAAATAACACGATCATTAATACTGTGGTTACACAATGTTATTTTATGTTAAGACAAAAACAACAAATTTGAAAAGAATAGCAATAGGTGCCATTATTACGTAAACACATCTAATGACTTGAAAGTGTTTGTATACATTGTATGATAGAACAAAAATTTTAATCATGAAAAGTGTGGGTTACTGGATATCTTGAGGGCTGAATCGCACGTGGAATCATATGTTATTTTCATTTGTGTTCTGTCAGTGCAGATGTCCAACGTCGTATTGATGCACGACGTGGTTCCGTCTGCTGACGTTAACGTCCCATTTGAAAAGGTATGGAAAAGATCAAAAGGGCAGGTTGCTTCAATCAAACCATCTTCTAAGGCACCTAAAATTTAAATATATATGCATATTATAATATCCCATGGTCTAGATTAGAATGTAACTTAGTCTAAAGAAGAAAGATATCGTCAATCTGGACTTTATGCAATAATTGTAAAAATATATATCATTTACGTCGCTCTTTTGATACTTTGCAACACGTGTATTTTATTTCAATTGTTAGTTTGGCACTTTATTTAGTTAAGCTTTCAGACATAATTTATGTCTTAAGTTCAATTGTTAAATGTTATTCTCACCTTCTTTCACGAACGTGTTAAAAGTTGAGTCAGCAAAAGGTTTAGGTCTGTTGCAGGCAGATGTCATATTAGGGGTAATGGTGTCTGGGAAAGGCTTCATTCTCAATAAGGTGGAAGTTTCAATTTCTACAAAACAAGACAGATATTGAAATAAAATGTTACGAAGAGACGGACGAATACAGACTGCAAATGTCCCAACCTCTACACGGTGGGTAACAATAATTAATTTTTAAGTGAGTTTATGTGAAAAATGTGTTTATGTTATATGTTTATATAAAAGTCGTCACATAATTCGAGACAATTATTTAAATATGTTAAAAGTCTGTATTCATACGTTTACTATAAAACGAACGTGGAACTCAAGATACATGTCAGATTCGATTTTCGAGCCGGTCAATTCAATGTCAAGGTCACTGTTACAAAAAATAAAACAAAATCCATTTATGCTCAATAACTATAGTTTGGATTGAGATAGTGTTATGAAACTAGCTCTATAGGTAGCTTCTATGAAGATGACACATGGGATTGTAGTGAAGTCATTTTTGGTATCAGTTTCACTGCTAAAAATAGAAAAACACATTTTCTTCTCAATACCTTTATGAGAAATTGTGATGTACATGTATGTGCTTTTATGTAGCTTCTTTGAAGACAATGTTTGGTATTGAAAGTTGGGTATGTTGGGTCAATGTTATTGTTACATGTCTTCACGTTTCTTGTGTTACATTATGCCATTGATTCTTGTTTCAAGTGTGTTTTATAAAAGCAATACGTTACCGTTGGCCACTTGGTACCAGAACTTGTACAGGGATATTGGATGCAGCTCGATACAAACATAAATATAGAAGCTCACGGAAAACAAATGAACTATGTTCTTGGACCTGAAAAAAAATCATGTTTTGCAGCCTTAAATACAAAATGTAATGAATGGTTTTTATCATTTTAGAATCTTTACAAACAGTCTCTCTCCCTAGTCCTCCCTCTCTCTCTCTCTCTCTCTCTCTCTCTCTCTCGCATTATTTCTCACCTTCTCTCTCCTCTCTCTCTGACTAGACTGAATTAGACATTGATCTTATACGTTTTCGACAAGGTGTGGGCTTATAATGCATTCAGTCTCTATGAAGAGAAATGTTTACGGGTTTGCTAAGTAACGGACGGGCGGACGGGCGGGACCGAGATTTTTATATCACCACTCAACCCAAAGAAGATTATAAAAAGTTCTGGATGTATTCCTTAAGATATAGATTGAATAAAACAACTTACTTTAACATATATGTATCTCCATCTTTAGTATTACAGACCAGATCAACCTCCCTGACGGTGACTGTTACCGGAAGAGGATACTTCCATATCGTATCGGATGTAACATTTAGGGTGCCCTTGTCAGAACTGATCCAGTTACCTCGCAGTGCAGAGGGGAAAGTACAAGCACTGTGAACCAGAGCTGAAAACAGTTTATACTTTCTTTCAAATTCGGCGAATGTAATTCATATGCTACTCGAAGAAAACATACATCTTTCTGCGTTTTAATCTAGAATTATTTCACTTAACTTTAAAATTCTCATCAAATTAGATAAGACAGAAAAAAATCACAATTTTTATTCCTTTTATTGCTTTCTTTAAGATCTTCATGAATGTAATTATTCTTCCAGTAATTGATACATCATCATGTTATACACAAGTTTTAGCTTCCAAAAAGCTAATCGGCCATTAGCAGATTAATTAATAGAATAAATATGTATTCGTGCTTGCATTTATTTTTGGACCAATGGAAGTCAAGGATTTGTCCATTTTTCAGTCGACCAATGTCACGTAGATTGTATCTGACAAGCCATTTGTTTCAAGTTTCAAGATTTTTTTTTCCATTTACATTTCTCTGTATGTACAATACATAAACAAGAGAACTGATAGTGCTTTTGTTGTCTACCTTAATGTACTTGTCAAAATAATGTTATTGTTTAGTATCGACAAAAGACCGAATCCAGATCCGTTATATTGCATGTGTATGGGAAAGCAGACATTGGAGTCACTGGTATCCCCGGAAAGCTTTTACAAGTTAAACTCAATTTGGATTGCAACTGCGACTAGTCAAGCCGTTCACTATAGATCCCAAGAAGAGAACGCATGGATAGATGTGGTTTTGAGAGGGAAACGGGGAATCAAAATTATAAATAATTTCGTATTTCTTTGAAAATGCATATATTCAAGGGCAAGTTTTGAATATTGGGGCGACGGGAAATTTGTAACATTTGTAAAATTACAGATGCACGTACAGAATGGTTACCAAGTCTGAATTTTAAACAATCGATTTTTTTCTTAAAATAGATGAGAAGGTCACGTTGAAAACCACTAAACACGACAAATATTAAAATATTGCAGGCTCGGTTTGGTTGAGTCTGTTAAAGACTTTTAAGCATTTCAAAAACATAAAATACCTCATCGTAATTAGTGCTCCAACTTGGACATCAAAAGAACAGAGAAATAGGTAGATCTCAAAAACAGGCAGCTTTTGCGCAACAAGCTGAAAACTAAACACTTTTATGCAAATCTTTGTATATAAATGTCCTCTGAATGAGTAAATGCGAATAAAAGGTCAAATGTAATGTTCATATTAATAACTAATGAAGAGATTGGTAGTCATTGAACCAACTAGGTTTAAACGCTCGCAGCTCGGGTTTGAACATTCCCAAAGTGCGATCGGGAAAAGCAAAATTATGAGGTTGATTAGTCTCAATCATTCGACTGTAAGCACAGACCCATTATCATACGGACGTTTTCGTTGTCTGTCCTTTACGTCTCAAGCAGTTACGATCAAAACTGTGGTGGAAATCGACCCGATTTAAATTCTTTTTTTTTCACTCCCACATTAAATTTCAACACTGATATGTCAAATATCGTTATAAAAAATAAATAATGATAAAAGTAACAATAAAATGAACGAATAATCCACAAAATAACTTGTTAAACCTACCACAGCATATGCCGGTGAAAATTATCGATAAACGCGAGTCAGATAAACTTTATGCGGTGTAATCGGCATGGGTGGAGGTTTAAAACAGTTTTGAATAAAAAAAAACGAAAACGTTACTTATAAAGGATTACATATATTGATTCTACTTGAATGTGGCTTCTCAGGTATGTATTTTTTTTTTAAATAAATATGTTTAAGATGCTTTATGACGCCGGCAAAAGATTGAAAAGTTGCGATTCATTTTCCGATCGGCGACATATAGAAATAGAAGGAAAAATTTCCGCATTGATTTGAATAGTAACTGGGTTGTGCGCGAAGAGCGACAATCGTATATATAGAAAAGCTCTTGTTGCGCACAAATAGTTGGGCTAGAGGTTGATTAGCTGATAACAACTAATTATGGATTGAAATGATTTTTAAACATACTTGACTAACGAAGTACTTGTCAATATTGGACACCAAAACTGAGGTAACATGTCACCATTTATCCTATAAATTGATATTAGACAAATACAATAAACAAAATCATTATTGATGCTACCCTGGCACTCTGAACGTGTAACCATAAAGTGCAGTTAACCTCCTGTGGACATCCTAGTCGTGTATCTCTGTCGTTTGCAGCTAACTGAGCGTATTGATGATTGTCTTTTAGCGTTCCGCCGCCCCATTGACTACGCTTATGATATAAGATAAAAATATTGCCCATGCTGATCTCCTATGTTTACTTTATACAATGGTCATGTCACATTCGCTAAACATCCGGTAACTTTGGGGATCATTCGCCAAAATTGCACTGGAAATAACAAACAACTTGCAAAATCGCTTACCTCTTGTGTTTACTTTTAACAACTGTCATCTCACATTCGCTAAACTTCCGTTACTTTTGAGAACATTCACAACATTTGCACATGAAATCGCAAAAAACTCGTTCTTTAAAAGACAGTATTTTGACAATTAGGCACAGTTCTGATTGTTCGTTTCGTCCTAAATGCTTATTTAAAACATCTTCTCCTATGTTATAAGCCTCCACTTTTTCACGATCGTATGTTTGGTGATTTATACCACAAGAAAGAAAAAAAATAATGGTAACGCATGGATAGAAGTTTTCATCAATTTTCAAAATGAACGCATGGACATGAGTTTTTGAAACCCGCATTATTTCATCTAACATGGAATACACTGAAATTGACACCATTAAAACAAACAAACAAAAACAAGAAAATGTGCAAGAACCAGCGATATATTGCATGTTGGAGTTCTAAAAAATTGTTGAAGATCAGAATAGTTAATATAATATTTTTGAGTCCCTGTCATGCTTCTCACCACATCCCCCACCCCGCCCTAGGACAGTGACAAAATTTTGTTGTTGAACAAAAACTCTAGATTTTGGAATACAATTACAACTTGATTGTCCTTGCTTTCTCTTTACATTCTGACAAAAATTGTGTTAGACGAAGTAATAGAGTTTGACAAACCTAACAATTATGGTACTGTCAAGTAAATTATTGATAATGTTTGCAAAATGATAAGATTTATCACATACTAATTAATGCATACCTTCAAGACAAAGAATATATAAATAAACTAATGTTTGTATGACATCCAATAAAATTAAGCGCTTTCATTTCAAAGTGGCTTAAAGTTTTAACTTCAGTGCCATGTGTTTCTTTTGGTTAAAAAGTTATGCTAATGACCGATTAGCTTTTTGTAAACTGTTGTTTACAGTCAGCCTTTCCCGCCAAAGTCGATTTTTCGTTAGTCTCTAAGAAAACATAAGCGATGTCTTGCTTTTGACGAACAAATTCAAGATAACGGAACGAATCTATTTCAGATATGGCATCATCCTGAACAGTTGTTTGATTCAAATAAAGTATCAGTTCAACTTATATGCAACTAATATTTTGCTTTAAAGGTTTGCATCACGTGACTTTCTAAAATAAGACGCACAACATTATTTCTATACCCTGTAGAAAATACAACACACTTATGTTTACAAAATTTAACATGTCGTTTAATAATTGATCAGCTCAATTTCTGATTTGATGTTATTACAATGTTCAAATATTGTTTCATCAACATTTAGAATAACTTTTCTTGCAAACAGGGGGAACGGAATAGCATTCTCAAGCTTTAAACGGGCGGCTTTGTCTAAAGTGCGGAACAGGTGGCATAGTCTAAATTATCCGTTCTGGACCCTGAGTCACTGTTAACCGGTGTTCAGGCTAAAGATCTCAAGTTTGGTCGATTATAATATGTCGGTCATCAGGATGACCGACAATTATTTTTAAGGTATAAACAAGTCCAAGACCTTTTAAAATAAGTTCTTTTTCATGTAAGGTGAATATTTTAAACAAAACAAAAAAACGATTTCATGTGTGCTATGTGATGTTAGGACTGTCAGTGTTTTTATTATAATTACATATTTATCATTATTATGTTATTTAATTTACACGTAAATCAAGATGAAGGAAATAGTTAGATAAACTGCGTCTTTTTCATTATTTAGTGTAGCGTAAAACATTTTCCCTCAACATCATTTATTGTTTTAAAGTTTTTGTCTCAAATTGGCACAAATGGGAACATAATAGAACCATCGACATTCTGTAAGTTAGTAACATGACACTTATTGCGAAGAGTACAACCGTTTAAAAGTAAGACGTGTCCCGATCCAGGCCGTATAAATTACCTTACTTAGGCAAACTGTCTGTGACAAAGACTGCCAAACATAAATCTTTGTATTTAATGTGTCTGTTAATCTGGAGCAGAAGCATTCTGTAGGCGAAAGTCGTACATGTCTTTGTCCCTATTCTCAAATTTAACACTACTCTGATTTTAAAGCAAGTTTCTGGTTTCAACATACAAGCTAACTTTGCATTTTATGTGGGGAGATTGTCCTACCACGGCATGTAATCGTTTCAAAATACATTCAAAAATTATAACGGTTACTAATTTAATTGTTCATGTGAATGACTTCAAACAATTCGGGGGTTGTGCGCCTTTCTACTGCATCAGGAAAACACAAATAGGGCACAGTATACAGATTTTCATCAATTTAAACTCTTACAAAACAATTTGTGAGTACAAACAAATCACCAAAGGTTAAAATGCTGAATTAATATAATAGAATATGTTTGAATAATAAAATATATAATTGAAACTATTGTAGAATATAACCAACATCAAATATCAATTGTTGACAAATGTGTTGTTGTAATGAGTAGCTATTTAACGATTGAAAACGATGCTTTGAAATTTTAACTGTTTGATGAGTTCATATGTAAAATGGAAATGCGCAACATAACAAAGCATACACACATGGAAGTCAACACAACTTTGAACACAAACAACTTTTGCAGATCGTCAAAAGAGTCTTCAAAAATGGGACTTAAAAGGGTAAAGACATTTAAACACGAATTCCCAGCCTTAAATGATGCCTCGTGTGTACGAAGCCCCGCCCTCACCTTTCCATGATATAGTGCAAGTGTTGTACATGTATTTAGAATTAAGTAAATTTCAATTTACAAGTATTATGTTTCTCTATATACATTTTCATTCAAAATACTGATATAAGTGGAAACTTATATTTTATCCTTGTAATTAACGTGATTAATTTGTATCGATAAATGGAATAGAAAACGCGATGCCATGAAACAAAACCAAGTCACTCCATGGTTTCTAAATGTGTACTAGCAACTGAAATGGATAGCAATGCGTGACCAGAGTTATGTAACCTGATATCAATAGAAAAAATAGAACAATTTCATTGATAACTCTGAAGCCGAAGTTAACCCTTTTACACATTTTATACACGTGCGAACAGTGTAGATCCAGATCAGCTGGCACATCTGATCAGGATCTATACTGTTCACTTCTGAGTCAGAAATAAAGTAATGAATAAAAAAGCGAAAAGTGTTGATCCTGATCAAATGGCAAGGATGTGCCGGCTGATCTAGATACTCCGTTTACCCATGGTAAAATGGCCTTTTCCATGGAGTAAAGGATTACATTCTTAGTACAGAGTGTCACTGCCTTGCGCGAATAAAATAAGAATTTTTTCCCTCGACAAAAATTTATCCTGGTAAACGTGTTGTTTTACACAGGAAGGAACAAAGAACATGTTAAAAGCCCCAAGTACTATCGGCAGGATTTTTGTAAATATCGAAAAGACATTAAAGTATACTCTTTTAAATCAGTGAATCGATATCATACTTAACCGGGGCGTTTAATTCACTTTCATACGACACATGTTATCCACTTACATTCTTATCTATTGTCAACTAGGTTTACTAATTGAAAAATTGAAATAACAATAGTGCATTTTGCATACACTTTGAAAAGGATATAAGCACTATTGTGCTAAATAAAAGCACAACTATTAGAATACAGTGATAGTTGTCATCATTTTTAATAATCAAGTCACGAGAAAACGTTTGAAATATTTAGAGAAATCATCGCAGGTTAAAGTTCGCCATTACTTTTACAACTGCATTTAATAGGAATCATTTTGTTTCCTATGACAAAAATAGAATCGCTTAGAGTAGACGAAATTATATCCAATTACAGGTAGTTAATCTGACAATAGAAAACTGCTTTTATAAAAATAGTTCTTTTCTTTTTAATCTAACATTTTAAAACGTGTTCAACAATTATCTCTTCCGGATTTCGAAAACGACAATCATGCATTGCTGCTTTGTGCCAAATGGTTTTCAAGAAAACTTCGCCTGGATTCCAGACGATGAAGTTTTTAAACCAGTTCACTAAAACACAAAGTAAATCCATCCCTAATGAAGTTTTTTTCATTTTAAGTAATATATTCAAACTTTTTGTTTTGAGCTGGTCAGATATAGACTGGCTAAAACAAAATGTTGTTATGATGACAAAAAATCAGACAAAACAAACGTATTATCTGACTAGTGCACAGTAGGAAACCCTTGTATGCTGGCTAATGGTTTTTTCCTAAATGGGGATTGCGAGTGGGTGTTCAAATTTAATTCTAGTTCAAAACAGATCATTCAATGTCGAGACATATATAGAGAATATCATATGCAGCATTATTTCCACTTTGACAAAACTTGAAAAGAAATACAAATTGTTTAAATGAAAGTTATTGAGACCTGGGCCAAATGATCAAGCAATGATTTGGCACTTCGGTTAAATGTCTACTACCAGGCAAAGAAAATGATTTTTGTATTAAATCGCCCTTTCAGGTTCATTCAGGATTTACAACTTTCTTTATCTTGTTAATCAATATATTGTCTGTAGTTTCTAACACAATCATTCAATACCTATATTAATAGAAAAAGTATAAATATAGATTTTTACAAGTCATTGTTCTAAATCTAATTAGGTAAAGTACTCGTGTCTTAAATATCACTAAAGTATGCGTCAATGGTTATTCTTAATTTAAATGTCACTTAAGCGTACGCTAAAATGTTTAAAGTATCATCACAGAGGTCAGCAGTCCGGCCTTTAATGGAAGATTCGAACCCAATCTTGGAAGTCGGGATTCTCATATTGGTACTTATCTGGTCGACCGAAACAAAAGTCTTTGTTTAGTTCTGAAACCCCATTCAATGATTATTACCATCCAATCTGTAATGTTGCTTGAAATTTGAGTTTCAAGTGAAAACAAATTACAGAATTACAAACCGTACTAGAAATGTCAGCGTACCTGTAGTGAGTGAATCTGATTAGCATTCATCAATGAAAGAACAATTTATATGGTAATGATAAGAAACTGAAAAAACAACACCACCGAAAACAATGCAACACTTCTCGAATATTGGGCGCCGTCTTTAATAAATAATTTGAAACTTGAAATTGGCATTTTTAAATGTTCATTTTAATTAATTATAAAATTTAACGTTATTTTTTTTTACAAAAAATGCACCAAAACATAGTTCATATACACATGTTAATATATGTATAACAGCTTCTAGCATATCACAGAGATTAACGGTTACATCATTCAAAAAATAACTATACTTACAAAGGAAGAAAGTGTTCAATAGAAGTGGGAGAAATGTCAAATAACTCCATCCATTCTTCATTCTTAAACCTCCTCAACATTGTACAATAAAGAACAAATATAAATAATCCCTTCCGAACATGTCTTGCATTAAATATTACATTTAGTTCATTTATTAAATCTTATGTTAATGCTTTGACCAGTTCTATGATCATTTCACATGTTGCTATTATATTAAATTGAAAAGATGCGTTTGTAAATATTCAAAAGACAGAACGCAGAAATTATTCCTTTGTGGAGTTTACGTAAAAGAAAATTCATTGTAAGCGAAACGCTGTCAATAATTTTCTATTCACTATCCCTTTTCTTTAAGGTTGAGAACAAAAAAGGTCTCGCATTTCACGTATTCTGTTTACCCATAGTAACCAACGCAGTCCCTAAAACAATGATATATTTATGTTTTGGCACGTTGATTAATTTTCATAAATACCAATTAAAACTTTTTCAAAATAGCAACTAGCATTCGTTTACAGAGGTCCTGACGGTAAGTTGAAACTCAAGTGTGATCATATTGTCTGTAATGTGTGACAGTGACAACGGACAATAAATTTATTTGTAAAATTTGCGCTACTTATGGTTATTACTGAAAATGTTAAGTTTGAGTTCCTTTGAATGTGACAAAACGTGACAGTTACGTCACTGTGGTCACTATATGCGAGGATAAGATATATATAACCTTTAATTTTATTAATTTTATCACTTTAGACGAGCCTAAAATTGAATTTACAGCTTTTGGCTTCTAATTTGTCGTTTTATGCGAGTCTAAAATGTATAACGTTTACCATCATGGTCATATTCAAAATCAAATTTCGTCAATTTGAGCGTCACTTATTACACTGAATGTAATTTGTCACAGTGAGGAACCTTACAATTTATTCGGACAATGGCGAATAATATGTAATACAACTCCGATTACATAATTTCTGTATAATGCTATCAAGTAACAAACATGCTCATAGTGAACAATCCTGCAACGGAAAAACTTCAAATTATATTTCATTATCCTGCGTGATTTGAAGAGAATGGTATTTTAGTCGTGGCTTCTATTGAGATTTGCTTATAAAGCGTTTTGTAACCGTTTGAATGCATTCAATAAAGACGCTTTAAATAGAATTTATCATTAAGTAATATTTATCATAAATTATGTTTGTCTACAATGCTAGTTTTTTTATCTTTACCTGATGCAGTCTCTCCTAAAGAAAGAGACTTAAAGATATTGCTTCATTTATCAACTAGACTATCAAGTCTTGTTAATAAAAGGAAATTTAGAAATTTAATGTCTGCCGGTATGTTCCAACGCGGAGTTAGAAATAACGTAGACCTTCAGAAAAGAGCTTTACGCGGGGTTTAATTTTCGCGTATTTCTCGCTAGGTAAAGAGGGCCAATGTTCTCCCTAGCGAACCATTTGCATGAAATATTTAACAAGAATAATAAATCTGCGCGAATTGACAAGCACATTCGCGGTTTTCAGTCATCAAACATGCCAAAGTTATAAAGTGTTTGTGTGAGATTTTACATTGTCCGGTGTCGGTGAACATGTTAAAAAACAAAAGCAATGGAAAAAAATCAATTCGATTGCCGCACGGGAATAACGCATAAATAGCGTATTCTGACGTGGATGACGTATATTTACGTAAAACATAAGCTCTGTTTTCAAATAATTATTTTTGTTTGGTCATAGTTAACATTATGTCAAAATTTCCTTTAATTAGGATAATTTTCATTTGAGATATTCTAAAATGAAAGGTGTGCACTTAGTTGTCATAGTGAACACATTGTTTTACATGTGAACTTTTGTTTTTCCTTTGTGATTTAAAACCTCCGACGGGCCTTCAAGATTTAACCAGCTTCATCACGAAACTTGAATTTGTCATGCGTGCTCAGGAATGAAACACGAGCACTTTGTACTCGCCGATTATCGTAATCAATATAACTTTTGTAAACTATTGTAATAGGATGCAATAAAACGGTGTTAAAATGTTATCGAACTCCGATTAGAAATTGATTTAAGTGATTTGGAAGTTTCGCTTATTGGATTAGCGAGGTATAATAAACCTTTAATTGATATGAAGTGACAGGTGAAATTGCTGTGTACAGTCGATCAAAAAGTAATGTATTGAATGAAAAATGTCAAATAATTAATTTCCGAGTTTTATTGTTTTAAGCATTCTTTTTCTTATAAATGTATTTTCAGTATCTATATTTTCCTCACCCGCTGGCGTGAAAAAAGTGTGAAACTGAAGGACAAATTTAAGGACTTTATAAGGTATACGGCTCTCGATAACCAGCTTGCGTCTTTATGCACCCACATTTTTTACCAAACATAGCTCCGCGCCGCACTTTTGAAACATTAAAATCTGATCGTCTCTACAATTTTAGGGAACGTATAGACAGCTCTTTTGAAACCATCTACTCTATATAAACGCATTTTATCTGATGGGCGACAAGTGTGGATAAAGATCAGCTGACATAATCATGCCGTTTGATCAGTACCTGAAGTAACTTTTTGTTTAGAAGTAACCTTATTAATCAAAAGGCAAACATTGCAGATCCTGATCAGACGGCAGGGTTCGCTCATGCCATAAAGGTGTATATATGAATTAAATGGTAAAACAGTAGGTTTTAGACAAACAGTCACTTGGTTTCAGTCCATTAAAAGAAAAAAATAATATTAATATCAGACAACATGTCAATTACTGGTTATTATTTGCTTTAAATACATGTACACCGGGGACCTTCGGGGCTGAGGCAAAAACCTCGTTTAAAGAAGATTCCGGTTTACAGAGGATTTTATCTTTATCACCTAATTTGACAAGTGGTGTGCTTAGCGGTGTGGTATATATCCTTTCTAAAAGTTACCTTAATTTATGCACTGCAACCTTTGATAGAGTGTTAATCATGAAAATAAAAAAAATACAATCAAACCTTTTTTTATTTAGGCCCCTATTTACTCGTAACGATATATGTTTTCATAATTAAAATACACCTTCTGTATGAGTATGGTATTGACCTATATTCCCTGATGAGTTTGATTTTGTCTACTCGGGGCAATTTATCCTTTTTGATTAGCGGAAGGTTCGGACAATTAATGTACATTACAGATAAATAAAATAGGCGAGTTACCAAGGTAATAAAAGTGATTGTGCACTTTTTTTTCTGCAAACTTTGTAAAAATTTTATTACTCTTTTCATGTGACCAGTCAAGTTAAAAATTTATCTCATAAAATTGTTAAAACAATGAACCCGGGGGGTGTAGAAAGGCGCAAACGTCCGCTTACGGTATGCCGATGTTTATTTTGACCCGGAAAGAAGGGTGGTCAGCTTTTTTTTATTAAAATATAAAACGATTCGTTGATAATTCTTTGATTCGATGCGTGTTGAATTTATCTAGGGTCTCAGAGTTTTGGTGGGGTGTGGAGGGGTTTGTAACAATAAAATAAGAAGGAAAAAATCGGGACCGCGAACATTTTGCGGTTTCTGCGGATTCCAGATTATAAAGGATGCGGATTAAGGCGTTTTTACTATAGAATGGAGAGATTTAAACTTCCAAACTTGGGTGTCATACTTCCAGGGTTGGCACCAATCGACCGCCCCTGGTTTAAACCAGCGGTTTTAACCGGTTAAAACCGTCCCAGTCAATACTCCCCAAGTGGCCAATACTGGTCAATACTGGTCAATTGAACTATTTTTCAAGATTTTCATAAAAGAAATGAAGAAAACAAACCATTAAACTCTTACTTAATTTCTACTTAAGCTACTTTAGAACTAACTTCACTTGAACATGCTTTGCACTTAAAAAATGTCTTATTCTCCTCAGCAATATTATCATAAAATCCCCAAACATTAGTTTTTTGGGCTTTATTCTGGTGAGTTTTTAGACAAAATAAGAATTCTTTTAATTTCAGTGTTTTATAAACAATCAACAGAGTATGATTCAGTGACTTGAAAAATCTTTATTTTAAGCAAAATCAATTTTGCACCACCAGTAGGTGTTATACACTTGCCAACTAAAACTTGTGTATGACAGTGGATGGTCAGGAGATGGAGGGGTGTTGTGTCACACTTCTGTTGTTTATTGAACTTGGGAACATGTCAATTAAGATGCCAATGTGTTTATTTAAGGATTATCCAATATCCATAAAGTAGGTGTTTTACACTTGCCAATTAACAGTTGTGTTTGACAATGGATGGTCAGGTGACTTAGGGGTGACTGCACTTCCTTTGACCCCACAGATCTTTGCACAAGTAAACAACCAAGTCGTACTGTTCCATATAATGTATATATTGTACTGAGCACTTGGGCAAAGCTTACCGAATGTTCTTCACCAGATCCAATACATAAATTACATAAAACATAACCAAGAAACTTTTAACATACTACATTTAATGATTTCAATCCGTTGCTAATCATAAATGCCTATATGTCATGCTGTTTATATATACACTATAGTTTCCATGTCCTTAAGAAAATGTGTCTGTAAGTGTTGAATGCCCAAAGCTGAATGACCATTGTTTTTAGAACACGTGAGAACTTGTGCATTAAACGAATGAACAAAACAACTTTTGATTAGTACATTCAAAAGATCTAACCCAATCAAAGGAAATTATTTTCCACCTAATTCACTTTGCTTAACCGGTGGAAAATATATTTCTATTACTTATTGAACATAGGAACATACCAATTAATGAGTTAAGTTCATTTAAGGATTATCCAATATTAAACCATAAATGAAGTACCATTAAGGCCCTTACAGGGGCTATTGTAAGGGCCTAAAGGATTTTAAATGATTTTAAGAACATTTTGGACAGTTTGGTTGTGAATAAAATTTAATTGACCAGTAATGACCAGTATTGACCAGTAATGACCACTATTGACCAGTAATGAACACTATTGACCACCGGCCTGGTCAATACTCAATTGACCGGTCAATATGCCAACCCTGCATACTTCTCTACATTTAATTGCTGAGAAAGTCAATTCACTCTATGCTCATTTGCCAAGGTATAAAAAATTATCACTCATGATGCATCAATTTATTTCGAATAATTATGAGCAACAAATAGTAATCCTCGTTACCTTTTAACATACGAAACATAACAAAATAGAAGTTTTATTAAAGGTTAACAAATGATCACAAACAAGAATCTGACAGCACAGATTAGATAAAAAGAAAGTATATTTATACAATGATCATTTTCAAAGACACCACACAAAAACCCGAGAGGTTACTGCCTTGGAATGGTTAGTGGCAAAATAATTTGCACCTCGGGGTTTGAACCATGTTCTAGAGTGCACCAACCGCACGCTTGCCAAAGCACTTCTCAAACAATCAAACATGTACAAGTTGTCTTGGTAAATTAGCTCCAGATTCGTGCTTTCTAATCAGGATCTGCACTGTATTTTGGTAACAAATTACCAGATGAATAAACAAGAGGGCCATGATGGCCCTGTATCGCTCACCTGAGTACAAAAGTACTTTCAGCTTTACCCCAGGGCCAACATTTAAATAATGCTGGTAAAGGGTCTCTTTACAATACTCAACACGAAATATCTAAGATCTAGTCGCATTAGTTTCAGAGAACAAGGGGTGTAGTTTGACACTAGCAAACATTCTACATGTCTTCAGTTCTTACTATTTAGCTGTATGTAAAAATTGATAAGCCCCTGGGTGGGGCCAATTCGAGCCTGGGGTCATGATATGTATAAACGTGGTAAAGGTCCACAAAGTGATGTTACATTTAAAAATTCTAAGCTCTATGTGTTATGGTTCTAGAGAAGAAGACTTTTACAAGATTTTTCCTATATAATTCTATGTAAAATGGGCGACCCCTGTGGCGGGGCCAATTTTGACCCAAGGGCCATAATTTGAACAACTTTGTTAGAGGTCCATTAGACAATGTTTCATGCCAAATATCTAACTTCTAGCCATTGCGGTTTTGGAGAAGAAGATTTTTTAAGTTTTTGCTATATATTTATAAGGAAAACACATGACCCCACCCGGGCGGGGCCAATTTTGACCCCAGGGCTATAATTTGAACAATCTTGGTAGAGGACCACTAGGTGATGCTACATACCAAATATCAAAGTTCTAGGCCTTACGGTTTCAGAGAAGAAGATTTTTAAAAATTTCATGTTCAAAATCTATTTTTATCCTCTGTGACCTAGATAGGCAATGGACTGGAACCATTTGAACAATTTTGGTAAAGCTTCATGCAAGTAACATTCCTGCCAAGTTTCAGCAAGATTGGCCCAGGAGTTCAGGAGAAGAAGTCGTTTGAAGAAAAAGTTGACGACGCACAAACGGACGACGGACATCAGGCGATCACAAAAGCTCACCATGAGCACTTCGTGCTCAGGTGAGCTAAAAAGCAAACAGTGTGAATCTTGTTCATACGGCATGGATATGCTGGCTGATCAGGATCTACACTGTTCCCCCATGTCATAAGGGCTATATGGATCTACACTGTTTGCCAATGCAATAAAAATATCGATAAAGCAAAAAGTAAACAGTGCAGATCCTGATCAGACAGCACAGATGTACTGGCTGATCTGGATCTTCACTGTTATCCCATGCAATAAAGGCATATATATGTATATGGAGGAAAGGGTTAATTTCCTTTTTTGTATCCATAATGTCATTGAATTCCAACTTGTGGTCCTATATAATATTGTACTGTACAGTAAATAAAAAACCTCAGCTATGCTGAATTGAGACCATATGCTCCCCAAAATAATTCGAGGAGCAATATGAAATTTATAAATATATTAATCAATGTTCATTTCATTTCTTTAGGATATTTATGAAAGCATCTTTAGGCACTTCTACACGTCCAATTAATCGCATCTTTTTCTTCCCTTCTGCTTGTCTCTTCAATAGTTTGGTTTTCCGTGAAACATCCCCACCATACTGAAAAATATTTAAGTCCTTAAAATAAACTTTTTTTTAAAATAAAAATTGGTTCTTGGTTATATAGCTGATCTGGACCACATCATATAATTATTACATTCATCTTGTTATGATGTAAGTCAATCTTGAGACTGTTTTCATTTTGAGATGAAAAACATCTGCTCCATGGGTGTGCTACAATAAAGCTGCTTACAAACTATTGGACAGTGCTCAATATTTTGATTTTTTACACAGAACCTGGCACGTTTTTCTTCTGCATAAAAACATGCCGTCATTCAATCTTTTGACTATATGGCTGTTCCAACAGCCTATACCAATGGCTATTTTACAACAAATTCTTCTCAATTTTTTGGTAGGAATTGTGAATATTTTGGAGTATAAATGAGGAAATGAATCATTAATATATTGAGTTCATGAAAAACATTTGGATTGTTTAAACTAAGCATGAAGTTCTTTAAGTTTTTGTTACCTTCATTACTGGTATTGGTAAATGCTTAAAGAAGTTATTAATTAATTAAATAATTATGTGCATAAAAGAAGCTTGCATACAAATCTTTAACCAAATTTTCATGTCAAAACATGGGCTGAAATTTGCATTTAATTCAACCATGAGATAATGACTTCATTGTTGAAAACCTTGAAAACATTGATAATAATTTAAATTGATAAAAAGTGAAGAGCCACATTCAGGAAACAGCCTCTCCACACAGCCAAACAGAACTGGACTGAAGGTTATAAAGCTGAGATTGGAAACCAGTCTCAAATCTCAAGCATCTGATTGGCTGAAATGGCAACTGGTCGCCATTTCAGCCAATCAGATGCTTGAGATTTGAGACTGGTTTCCATGCTCAGTTTTATAACCTTGGGCACAGATGAACAGAGAGCACAGGTTTATAATATGATCAATTTCAAAACAACAAAATGAGAGCTTGAGGTTTTACCACCTTAGAACTGTCAGTGGCAAAATATTGCCAGTATGGGTTCTAAACCAGATTAAGCAGTGCACAACCTCACACTTGCCCCAACAGGATCTCATATGAACAAACAAGTACATGTTGTCTTGGTGAACTAGCTTCAACCCGCCTGTCCACTCGGCAATGTTGCATGCAAACCACACAAATGTCTACTTAATAAGAATAACAAGCAAAAAGGATGGGTATTTATTGACTTTTCTGAGACAAAAGCACCTGGAATCAAATCAACAAGGATACGATGGAAGGAATAAAAGCAACAGATTGAACTTCTAGGTTCTTTTACAAGATTTTCATAGAAACCTTTATAAATTCCTTAACACATGCTACCATCCACTTTCAAACAAAACTTTATCAAAACAATTTTGCTTGCATGGAATGCACAGAATCCCCACATAGCCAAGAAGATGAAAAAAGAGAGCATGGTTAATAAATGGTCAGCTTCAAAACTGACATCAAAAAACAATTTAACAAAAATGAGAACCCGAGGGGTTACCGCCTTGGAACGTTCAGTGGCAAATAAAATTGCCACTGGGGGTTTAAAACAGGTTCTAGGGTTTAAGAAAAAATTGCATTAAATTCAATCATTTGTGTTTTGATATTCCTAGAAACATTAATTAAGATTTGTATCAATTCAAATATGGTTAGGTGCACTAAATTTTTTGAGTCAAACCGGCAAGGCCCAAAAAAATTGATTTATTTTAATCGAAAGTGAAATTACTACTAGATTTTATTGTAACCACGAAGATCAAAAAGAAGTTTAAAATCAATCCCAGTAGGTGGTTTTTGGAATATGTGAATAATATTAACTTGATTGTTTAATTTTTAAGAAATTCTACGAAGTAAAAATTCAAAATAATTTAAATAAAATTTAATCATGAATTTAATTTAAATAATTTGTCTGTCTGATAATGGGAAAGTTACTGATAAAGTATTGAATCCTTTATCTTAGTAGTTACATGATTTATTTCAATCACAAGCTATCCAATTCGATTTTGTGATATCCATACAAATAAATAAATACAAAAATGAAGTTTACATTTGTAAGTTAATTTTTAAGTAACATATGGGGGCATAACTATGACAAAATACAATCAAGAGCTATGAAACTTGTCCTGTAAATTAATATTCTGATGACGGTATGTCAAGTTTCAAAACTCTACCTTGATTGATTACAGCGAAAAAGGGAACTTAAACAAAAACTTAATGAAATATTAATGTCTGCTCAACCGCCCGCCTAACGACATTTTCAACGAAAACCAGGTTAACGAAACCATATCTTGGCTCAAGATCATAAAACTAAAACAGGAGACCAGTCTCAGATCTCAAGCATCTGATTGGCTGATATGGCGAGCAGTCACCATTTCAGCAAATCAGGTGCTTGAGATTTGAGACTTGTCTCCAATCTCAGTTTTATAATCCTGGGCCCTTAGTTCACCACGTTGCAATGTGGAGGCAAAAGCTGAAACTGATGCAAATGCATCTGAACTAGCTCCTCTTATTCTCATAAAAGTAAAAATAAAAACCTGTACAAACTTACACATTTTGCAGTAACATCTTTTCTGAATGGTTTGATGTCTTCTCTGGCTAAAATAGTTTTGCCTACAGATGCTTGCACTGAGATGAGGAAGTTTTGTCGTGGAATGTTCTCTTTTAACTTTTCACACACTTTCTTGGCAATATCACGTGCACGAGATTTATGTACTAACATTGTCAATTCCTCAACATCTGTGCCATTCAACAGATAATCTATCTGAAAGGCAATGATACATTAACACTTAGCAGTACAATCAAAGACAGGTACATTGTAGCATACAGAGGGACAAATTGTGGTAGCTGATTCAAAGAAGTGCATGGCTTGAATACATGTATACATGAATTAAATTTGTTGACATGTTTTATGGAAAAAGATGCAGTAATTTGAAAAAGAAATGTCAGATAAATCAAAACTGCATGCATGTCATTTTAAATGTTACTCGTATATGAGATTTAGATAAATTAATGTCGAAGGAAATAGATTCATTTTTTGATCAGTATCTTGTTGCTTTATAATAGATCCCTAAACATTTTAAATATTTTATCATTATATCTTAAATATATATGAACATGACATCTGATAACATTTTAAAATGTAGGATTACCTTAACAAGCTCTGAAGTTTGGTAACCACAATCCTCATAATCAAAACTGAAACAGTCAAACCAATACACATTTTTTTTATTTCATAGAAAGTGGTAGAGTAGACTTCCTTATTGATAACTTGTACATATTTTCAGGAACTGGACTGGGTAATTAGAAAACTAAACCATTGGTTGAGATGGAGAATGTTTCTCTAAGCTCAGGAACCTTTGGTGGACCCTCACCCTAAGAATATTTTGAATTTTTGCCCCAGCATTCTCTGAGATATGCAGGATTTATATTCCCATTCCACAAAGTTAAGTTTGCCTATTGCTTTTTTGCTTAGATCAAACCCATTTATTGATAAGAGGACGATTCACCATTGATCATGGAATGGTATTTATCTGAAAATACTGCACAGAAAGTTCCAAGCTCTTTTGTCATATGCATAGGCATTGTTTGGGATGGATCAAAACTGGTATTGTTTACTATTGGAAATAGTGATTTGCACTCAACCTTGGGCTAGGTGGTGTGGGCAGCATCATTCATAACCAAGCTAGTATGGATGTTTATCCTTCATCAACTACAGTTTAACCTCTTATTGAGACCACCCTGAAATTAGGACCACCTCAATAACAATTTTAATGTCCCTTTTTACAGTTTTGCACTACTTGCTATCCTGCAATGAAGACCAACCTCCCTATGCAGACCACTTTGCCAGTCCTAGAGGTGGTAACCATGGTATTAATAGTGGGTTTTTTACTGTAAATAACATGTTATTCTAATAAAAAAACAAACCATCTATTACCTTGCATATCCTGATGACAAAGATTTTAATTCATCAAAGAAGTCTACCAATATTTCATTCAGAGGTAAAATGGTTGTAAACATAATCCTTGTGTCATCTACATAGGTCTGTTCAGGATAGGTTCCTCTTCTCTCCTATCAAAACAAGATTAAAAATTACAACTCTACCCCTGTACTCTATCAGATATGGCTGTTATAAAATAGTGAACAATACAGATCCAGAGGGGAAAACACATCCATGCCATCTGATTAGGATCTACACTGCTTTTAGATCAGATTATTTCTGACTTATTGACAACCAATGTAGATCCAGATCAGACTGCAATGATGTGCCAGCTAATTTTAATCTAGACTGGTTGAACATGCAATCAAACCGGTATATATGGAGTAAAGAGTTAAATAAACAAGCCAACATGCCAAAGAAGAACTCGCTAGAGCTTTGGTCCAAGTATGTTAATGGCAAATAATCATAGCTCACACTACCTACCACTGGACTGAGCAAAACTTAATACATAATACAAGAAAATAAACAAAAGTTTAGTCCAACCAAACAATAATGTACATCTGATGGAACCTTCAATGCAGCATTTTCCTGTTCCTTAGTTTGATTCCCTAGTGATACAACCTTCATAACAGACGAGAGTATACTTGAAACATATTGAACAACATAAAGAACAAGTATAGCAGCAATATTCAAACACTGATTTTCATATTAAAAATATGAATGCCGAGTTGTAAATTAATTATATTGCCTTATTTGTCAGAGAGTCAGTCGCTGAGACATCAGTTAGACCTCGTGCCAATTTCACAAGTATTACTAGATCTTCTCCATGTCTGTTGTAACTGTTTTCTTCATAGATACACCTTTACTGCATGTACGACCAGTGTAGATAAAGATCAGTCAGCACATCAGGATCTATACTGTTTGCTTTTAGATTTGTTTCTATAATTTAGACGCAAACAGTGCAGATCCAGATCAGATGTTACAGATGTTGCAGCTGATCTGGATCTACACTGGTAGTACATGCATTAAAATTCATATATATGGAGTAAAGTCTACAGTCATACTAAGCTGAATGTTTTGATTTGTATTTAACTAAATAACTGCAAATATTTTAGAAAAAAAAACAATGTAAGGTTTTACCATGATAAGACTAGCGATGTCTCCTATGCTCTCAGAAGGGGCAATTATTGTACCCTTAACCATAGGCTCTTGGTACTCTTGTATAATATCCACAGGGGGTAACTGCGAAAATATAACAGACTAGTTAATCCTAAACTCCATGCATTAACCCTTTCCTGGATATATACGCATTTTTACGCATGTGCGACCAGTGTAGATCCAGATCAGCCGGCACATCCGTGCTGTCTGATCAGGATCTGCACTGGTCGCATTTTGGTCATAAATAAGATAATGAATCAAAAAGCGAACAGTTTAGATCCTGATCAGAGGGCACGGATGTGCCGGCTGATCTGGATCTAAACTGTTCGCCCTAGCAATAAAGGTGTGTCTATACAGGAAAGGGTTAAGCTTATATGCCATGTATGAGCAGTAGATCCAGATCAGCCATATCTGTGCAGTCTAGTGGTAATCATGATCTCTTTTTGCTTCTTAGTAAAAAAAAGACCCTCACAAATCAAAAAGCAACTAGTGTAGATCTGGATCAGATCTCACACAGAATATATGCTTTATCCTTGCAGTGAAGGGTTATATAATTGAATGCAATGTGAACATGGTATAAAATACCATTGGAAAAGAGTATACCATTCAGTACTTAGTGAATAATTAAACATTTGCTTTATTCTTATTGAAAAAAACTTTTATTTACATTACATAGTTACGTTATATTAATTTGCTGGACCCTTGTGCTGCAAATCCAGAACAATATAACAATTAAAACAACTAAAGTGAACCATGATACGATATAAGTTATCATTAATATCTTCACACCTGAAAAATTTACGTCCTGCTCTAAACAGTCCTCATAACTTTTAAGATAAAACAAATGAAATACTTGATAAGAATGAGATAAAATGATCCTATAAATCATTCAAATTCCACCAAGTATCATCAAAATATTCTGGAATATATATCTGAGTTCACAATAAGATATTTGAACATCTACAAAAACAGTTTTTTTTGTCCATTATGAAATCATTAAGTTGTAATAACACATTTTTAAAACTACATTCAAAGGGGGAAAAAATCTGATCATAAATCTTCCAAGTAAGATGTAGAAAAATGATTTACCTTGCAAGGATTGAGAACTGTAACAACTTCACTGCCATACTGTTTTATGTTTTTGGCACCAATTATCTTAACTGAAAAAGATGCATAAATAAAATAAAATCATTTACAAGTAAAAGCGATATGATTGTAACCCCAGTCAGTGATCAGGGACTATATATATATCAGAGTTTTGAAAATGCATAATAAATAATGTTGTCTGCTTGACTTCATGACATCATTTCAAGAACTTAAAAGATAACTAACATGTACCTTACAGTAGCAAGGAAAAGAACATTAACGTTAAACATTAAACACTGTTAATGGAAAGCTAAACTGAAACCAGAGATAGCTTTTCGCAAATAATAAAATCTGTACATGCCGTAACAAAACAGAAAAAAACAAACAATGATGTAAACATGTTATTATTCTCCAACTTTATTCCAGTATTATTGTCATAATTTGTCACTTGCCGTAGTCAATTTATTTTCTTGCCTGGCTGATGTCTTAGATAAACTGAAAACAATGATATATCAGCACAGCAAGATAAGTGAAAATTGTTTGTTAAAACAGGTGCTTATTCATTTCAAAACACATGTCAGATGGTTACAGGAGCATGGGCGCTAGATTGGATGAAAACAGTTTAAGGAGTAAAGAATTAAGATAGATGGACCTACCTTTGTATGGTACATTAGGTGCTGTAACTATCACTGAAGCATTGAACTCTTGGTCTAATCTAGTGATGAACACATCCATGTGTAGTAGACCTAGGAAGCCCAGTCTCCAGCCTTGTCCTAACACAGCACTGTAATCACAGGTTTAACCTGTTACTCCATATATACACCTTAAGGCATGGGCGAACAGTGTAGATCCAGTTCAGCAGGCACATTTTGCCGTATGATTAGGATTTGAACTGTTTGCTGTTTGGTTTGTTAGGTTATTTCTAACCAAAAAGTGAACAGTGTGCAGGCTGATTTGGATCTACACTAGTTGCAACATGCGTAAAATCACATATACATGGAGAAAAGGGTTAACATGTTTAATACTGGCAGTAAAAGAGATAAATTTCTATTTCACAGCCAATCACATATCAGTCAAATAAACATATTTAACCCTTGAAATGCTTAACACTGCATTTGTCCTTATGCCACAAATTTTGACCCAGATCAGCTGGCAGATCTGCCAAGTCTGATCATGATCAATAAAATTCAGTTAACAAATTTCTGAAAACATTTAAAAACAAGGAATGGTTTTGATTTAATATATAGTAAATTAATCTACTATATTCTTTCTGCATTTAAAGGAATTGGAAGAATATTTGAACAATATATTAGCTGAGCAATGCATCCGTAAGATGTTGTCAATCGTTGAAATGTTATTATAAAGTTAAGCAGAGAATATTTCTTGTTTTACATTTAGCAGTAAAAAGTAATAATTATATGGAACATTTCCATCAATTCCGACCAAATTTTTACTAGATGGAACTGTGATGTACTATCAGAGCTCCAGACTTCTATCTGGAGATTGAAGGTTTGAATCCCAACAGTGAATAGATTGTTCTGCATTTATGGCCTATGACAATGTCATAGCAACTAGAACCAACCCAGGATGTAAACTTTTGAAGAATCTCAGGAATTCTGACAAAATCAGAATTGATTGAATTATAACCAATTATATCAATCTCCATTTGAATGCTACTGAGATCCTTGACCCTCGATCTTGGTACACAATTGTGAGTGTACTTCCTGTGATCTTTAACTTTCAGCGTGCAGCCAACAAAGACAGTGCACAACATATGATCCCTAACTCAACCTCAGGACAACAAAGGTAGTGTACTACCTGTGATCTCTAACTCAACCTCCAGAAAAACAAAGGTAGTGTCCTACCTGTGATCAATATGTATGTCGACACTGGAGTCATTGAGAGTGAGTTTCTCTAGAGCAACCTTGAGGGCCATGTGCTGTGACTGGTCGGATGGGTATATACCGGCAAACACCTTTAACACAAATATTACAGAAAAAGTTTAAGCTTAAAATGGAACACTTTAAATTTTAGAAACTTGGGTTTTCTGCGTAAAACATGTTTGAGAAATCACAACAAAGTCTTGACAATTTGCCTTAATTTGCATATTATATATTATGGTAAATCCTAACTTTTGCATCAATAAATGTATTAAAGATTATAGGAAGTTTATTAAACAAGATACTTGTTAATGATAATATATGGTAGAAACTGAGAATTAGTGCTTACCATGGGCTTGGCAGGTTTAAATCCTGGCAGAGGTTTAGTGGGTGTGTCTTGGTGGTAGATGGTGTCTCCTACCATGGCATCACTGATGTTCTTCATGTTGGCAATAACATACCCAACCTGACCAGCATACCTACAGAAAATACAGAAACAAGGAGGAATTGACTTGCACCTGCATGTAGTAGCTATAAAATACATGTAGTAGACCAAGACTTCTGAGTGTTGTGTACTTTATACAACAAAACAACAGAAGCAAGTAAACATACATGTAGTGTCACCAATGTCTCTGATTACTTATTAAAGACTGGAAATTTATTTCAATCTAGAGCTCACATCAAAGTAAAAAAATAACAATATATGTACCGGTAATTACTATATGGTTGTTGATCTGAACTTGTGAAGCTGTGCAATACTTTGTCAGAATAACAAACATCTGTGTTCAATATTGATAAGACATCAAATGTGTATTTTACCTATACTTTCTGTACATTCTGGCTTTATCTTTACAATTTTATCACAAGAATTAATAAACAAAAATGTAAAGAAATGGAAAAAATAGAGACAATGTTATGTTTTCATGACAAATCTAAGTACACTGCCTACTCTGCTAAATGTGAACTTTACTTATAATATACCAATGTTCTTCGACACAGCAATCCATTTGCTTCAAATAGAACTTACAGGACATCTGTAGGGTATTCGTTAGGATACATGATGCCCACCTCCTGCACTTCATGTACGTTCTTCCTGTGATGTGTTGCTATCTTGTCACCTGTAACATTATCCTAAGGTCAATATGCACTCTATTACCTTTCTTTAAAATGAATCAGTTTGCAATTGGTGATGCTATAAATCATGATCTTTCTCTCATTTATGCAGCTGTGTGTTCAGGCTGTGTTTTCGGTTTGTGGCTTTTCTTGACATGCATATTTACTTCAAATTTTGATTTCAATTATTGACCCAGCAAGCAAGTGACCTCCATAAAAATCTGTTGCACTGCAACACTTCACAAGAGGCCGATCATGTTAAATGACTGTTAAAACTGCAGCTTCAATCAGACACTGTGGTTTACATCCAAAAATGGTTTTGCTGTCAATCAAATTTAGTCACTGTGGTTTCAATCTCATTGTGAATGTTGAACTGAAAATTTTCGTTTTCTAAAGATCTGAATGGTACATTTAGCACTCAAGAAATAACAAAAGGTGTGGCTTGAAGTAAAACAACCAGAAGGCTTGATTAACTATGATCAGTGTTCTTTTTAATTTTTCACTAATTCTAGACATAAATATCAGTCAATGTGCGACACTTTTGATGTTTTGGTTGCAAACCAAAATCTAACTGAAATTGAAATTTGTTATTACTTTTATTACCCATATTGTGCAGGGTTGGGCGGTAAATACCACCCCCGGTATTTACCGGTGGTATTTACCGGTATTTACCGGCCTGGAAAATACTCCCCAAAGTGGCAAATACTGGAAATACTGGCAAATACTACACAGATCTATGAGTTTTTCCCTTAAAATACTGCAGAAATCTTAACTTAGTTACTGTTATTAATGTATAATCACAATAATAATTAAATTACTAAGATATTTTAATGAAATTTCATATCTGGTGATCACTTAAGTCACTTAAAGTAAAAATAAATCTTAAAGAACTGTCTTTTTTTACTTAGAACCTAAAAATACAGCAGGTAAGAAATTAATGCTGATCCACCTGTACACCTGGCCATAGGCACTTAACAAGCAAGGCCATAAGGTCCAGACTGTTAAAACAACATGTTTCATACAAGGGGCTGTAATAGCCAGGGGCAACAAAGGAAACAGCAGTGTCATAAATAACCTTAAAGATTTGTGTAGGTGCAAGTAAATGGTTGTGTATTGGTATGACTGCAGAAAGCTGCCAAACTGGTGTTCTGTTACAGATATCTTAGGGGGAAAGAGGGGATTGACTGGTAGACAGAGGCTTCTTTGTATCTAACCTTATTTGTTATGTATATTTATTGTAAGTTGTGTAAATTACTTGATATAATTTAAATTAACCCTCTAAAATGCTGACTCCATTATTGTTAATAATTGAATTTTGAAGTTGTCCACATGCTGACGGGATACGTTGTATTGTATAAATTTCATGAGTGGTCATTTCAAAAGACCACTTTTTGAGTACTTAAATATTTATTTATTATGGATAAAGTGATAAAAGTGTTAAACTTAAGTTTAAATATAATTGCAATTGATTGGTAAACTTGAAAATATCTATATGAATGCTGATAATATGTAATATTGTATAAATTCCAGACTGGTCATATCAATCGACCAGTATTTGCCGGTAAATACCGGTAAATAACCGCCGGCATGGAAAATACTCATATTTGCCGGCATTTTGCCAACTCTGATATTGTGTCACCAACTTATGAACAAATCATTCCTTTTTTTACTGAAAATTGTTAAATAAAGAAAATTAAATGAAAACTTAATTTGGTGTTTCTTGGAACAAATGAGTCACCTAAAATTGCATTTGAAAGGGGCATAACTCAAAAATAGTGAAACAGGAGTTATCATTATTGTTGCCACTTATGTCTTTGTTCATGCTGATGATAAATTCCAAGTATTAAGTGAATAGGACAAGTTCTTTCAAAGTTATAGGCAACATCAACTTTCATGTTAAAGTTGCATTTAAAAGGCAAATAACTAAAAAAAATAGTGAAACGTGAGTTATCATTCTTGTTGTCACCAATGACTTTCTACTTATCAAGGCCAACCAATATACCAAGTTTGAGGGCACTAGGCCCCAGCATTCACTTGTCGCTGATCTCACAATTACAGGTCATCATGAGGTTGACCTTCGTTCTGTTGACCTTAAAATTAATAGAATTCGTCTACCAGTACTTGTCATGACCAATCTATGTACCAAATTGCCGACACTGGGGTTCTCTTGTTTAATAATATTGATCTGATTTTTTCTGCATTAAAAGTCACAGATTTCACATGACCTTTGACCTGTTAACCTACAAATCAAAATAGGATACCTAGTAATGATCAACCTACCAAGTTTGAGGAACCAACAGTATTCTCCAGTTTTTTATCGAAATGGATTTTGCATAAAAGTCACCATGACCAATCAAGGTTGACCATAAATCAATACAGGCCATCTACTTGTGATTAACAAACAACCTTCGGAGTTTGTGGACAGGAGACTCAACTGTATTATAGGTTTGATCAATAAATAGAAATGGTTATGTGAAATACCATTCATGCTTCATCAGATTCAACAAAAGCTGACTCTCATTTGCTAGATATGGCTTGAGACATAAAAAGCGATACAGACAGACAGCCTATGCCTAAACAGTATCCATCCACCTTCCGCAGGGGATAATAAAGATTTTCTTTTATATATTGTCATCTGAGCTTTTCAGTGCAAACATTTCTTCAAGTTGACAATTTAAATATTTGTTCAAATTACTGATTGCATTCTTATAACAAAAGTATGCTGCCACCTCAATTAAATTAATGTTTTTGCCAGGGTAAATGGAAAAACAAGAGATGTCACCTTTCCTGATGATGCCATCTATCACAGCTATACTGGCCACACAGCCTCTGTATTGAGTGTACCAGGAGTCAAACATCAAACACCTCAATGGCTGCTTCATATCTGATACTGGCCTGAAAGTAGGGCATTCAATATCTATCAAACAGTAGGACAGATCTGGACTGGAGGTTATAAAACTGAGTTTGGAAACCAGTCTCAAATCTCAAGCATCTGATTGGCTGAAATGGCGACCAGTCGCCATTTCAGCCAATCAGATGCTTGAGATTTGAGACTGGTTTCCATGCTTAGTTTTATAACCTTGGGCACAGACCACTTTATTGCTGATGGGACTTGTTGGAGAGCACCTGCTTGTCATGAAACTGATTCTGGGAGTCAGTTACAAAATCCTGAATGACAGATCCAAGTTTTCAGGTCATACTTCCCTCCATAACCACCTAACATTAAACAATTTAACTTCATTGATTTTTGTTAATTATTGCCAGTTATCATTTACATTTAAAATACATAATTCATTTATTAATATGTAAGCTCAATGCCATGTTAAGGCAAAGTTAAAGTTAAATTGTTTAGTTTTACTGTGAGAGATAGACTCAACTTCTATCCATCTAAGCATTTATAGCTCATAGGGTGTTTTATGGAAATTTATATACCTAACTTATTTACTGAACGGCAAACAATGATTGTAAGACCCCGAGCAGAATGATCTCTACAGATGTGCTGGCAAACTAGATCTCCAGATCAGCAAATATGACGTTTTATGCTCAGCACTTAAAGGGTAAAATATACAAGACTTTAGGTAAAACTGTTACATATAAAACAAACTTTAAAGCCTGTTTTCTTTTAAACAAAATCTTTTTTAACTGGGCTATACATGACATCTGCAACAATCTAATTGTAATTAACACATTTTAAAACAGATGATTATGTTTCGAAGAGTAGCAAGAAATTTGCCTTACGAAGGAATTCTTTCTACAATAGCTTGTAATACATCATCAATTCCAATTCCTAGCTTGGCTGATACCTGTAATGATATTGTTAAAAAATGGTATTACAGTCTAGTATCAATATACTTTAACAAGAGGGTCCATAGGACCCTGGGTCGCTCACCTGTCAACAACTGCTCAATGGTTGCAAGAGTTGTGTGCAAGTTTGGTAAAATCAAGTCAAAAATTTTAAAAAAATTAAGCTGCTATTGTGGAGAAAATAAAACAAGATGATGCTCTATACCAAATATCTAAGCTCTAGGCCTTACGGTTTCAGAGAAGAAGATTTTTAAAGATTTACTATATAACACTATGTAATAAAACTAGGGCGGAGCCATTTTCGACCCCGGGAGAATAATTTGAACAACTTTTGTAGAGGACCACTACATGATGACACATACCAAATACCAAGGTTCTAGGCCTTGTGGTTTTAGAGAAGAAGATTTTTTAAGTTTTCCCTATATAAGTCTATGTAAAACAAGTGACCCCTGGGGCGGGGCCATTTTTGACCCCAGGGAGATAGTTTGAACAATTTTGGTAGAGGACCACTAGATGATGCTGTATATCAAATATTAAGGCTCTAGGCCTTGTGGTTTTAAAGAAGAAGATTTTCATGTTTTTCCTATATAACTATATGTAAACCAAGAAGACCCTAGGGCGTGGCCGATTTTGGCCCAGGGGACATAATTTGAACAAATTTAGAAGACATCCATTAGACAATGCTACTTACCAAATATCATGGTTTGTGAGAAGAAGATTTTTAAAGATTTCCTATACAAGTCTATGTTAAATGAAGTGACCCCTGTGGCGGGGTCAATTTTGACCCCAGTGAAATAATTTGAACAATCTTTGTAGAGTTCCACTAGAGGGTGCTAAATGCCAAATATCTAAGCTCTAGGCCTAGTGGTTTCAGAGAAGAAGATTTTTAAAGTTTTTCCTTTAGGTTGCCATGGCAACCAGAGTTCTGCATGGAATTGATTTCTTTGAACAAATTTGGAAGAGCTTCATGCAAGGAACATCCGTGGCAAGTTTCATCAACTTTGGCCCAGGGGTTTAAGAGGAGATGTCGTTTAAAGTAAAAGTTTACAGATGGACGACGGACATACGACGGACGGACGGACGCCAGACAAATTGCGATCACAAAAGCTCACCTTGTCACTACGTGACAGGTGAGCTAAAAATATAAGTTGATAATTTCTTTTTGAACAGTAAAAACAGATGTTAAAATTTTTATTTTTCATCAAAAACTAAATGTGTGTTCAGTAAAAATGTGTGTCTTACTATGTTTTTGTGACAGACTGACTGACCAACAGATGAACAAAGATTGCCTTAACTGAAATGGGAAACAATTACCGTAAACACCCTAAGTATTGGGACAGTTAAAAATAATTAAAATTTTTCGTGTCCCAATATTAAGGGTCGCATAAAAATATTTGTTCAACAAGTGTCCAAATATTTTGGGTCAATTTGCATGCATGCACCAGTTATATCTAAAAACAATATAGGATGTCAACGTATACGGATCAACCGTTACATAACAATGATTATACGAAATCAAATAATTTTTAATACTTTTGTAATTATTTTCAGCAGTTTGGAGGTTAAAATGATTTATTTTCGAGTTAAAACTTGTCTAGCATTATTTGGATAAGTGGTAATTGACAGTCCGTTAAACCCTTTGCATGTTTTTGATAACATGCTTGCCGACTTGAAACATGTGTCTTTATTGGGACATTTTCACACATTTGTCGGTCAATTGACAGACTGTTTTGATAAGAATTAACTTCAATACTCAGGACTGACGCTGACACTTGCCCTAGCAGTTATTTGCACTAGCATAATCAGTTTAGCGAGTTATTGACAATTAACAGATCGAAAAACAAGAGTAAAATTCTTTGGATACAGGGATATGATAAATTAAAAATGAAAACGATAGCCGTTTTATTTTACAGAGGAGCGTTAGTTAAATAAACAAGAGGGCCATGATGGCCCTATATTGCTCACCTGAGTACAAAAGTACTCTCAGTTTTACCCCAGGGCCACAGTTACATTTAAATAATGCAGGTAAAGGGTCTCTTCACAATACTCAACACGAAATATTTAAGGTCTAGTCGCATTAGTTTCAGAGAAAAATGATTTGTTTATATTTTCCTATATAAATCAATGTAAACTAAGGGAACCCTAGGGGCGTGGCCAAGTTTGGCCCAGGGGACATAATTTGAACAAACTTGGTAGATATCCACTAGACAATGCTACATACCACATATCTAAGCTTAAGGCATTGAGGTTTCCGGTAAGAATATTTTTAAAAATTGCCTTTTTTACATATTAAGGGCCCCCAGGGCGGGGCCAATATTGACCCCAAGGCCAACATTAAAACAATGTTGGTAAAGCGTCTCTTCACAATACTCAACACCAATTATCTAAGGTCGAGTCCTATTAGTTTCGGAGAAAAATGATTTTTCATGTTTTCCTATATAAATCAATGTAAACTAAGAGAACCCTGGGGCGTGGCCAATTTCGGCCCAGGGAACATAATTTGAACAGACTTGGTAGACATCCACTAGAAAATGCTACATACCAAATATCTAAGCTTTAGGCATTGAGGTTTCAAGTAGAAAGATTTTTAAAGTTTGCCTTTTTCACATATTAAGGGCCCCTGGGGCGGGGACAATTTTGACCCCAGGGCCAACTTTTAAACAAAGTTGATAAAGGGTCTCTACACAATACTCAGCACCAAATATCTAAGATCTAGTCCTATTAGTTTTGGAGAAAAATGATTTTTCATGTTTTTCCTATATAACTATTTGTAAACCAAGAGAACCCTAGGGCATGGCAGATTTTGGCGCAGGGGACATAATTTGAACAAATTTAGTAGACATCCATTAGACAATGCTACTTACAAAATATCTAAGCTGTACGCATTGTGGTTTGTGAGAAGAAGCTTTTTAAAGATTTCCTATGTAAGTCTATGTAAAATGAAGTGACCCCTGGGGCGGTGCCAATTTTGACCCCAGGGAAATAATTTGAACAATCTTTATGGAGTTCAACTAGAGGGTGCAAAATGCCAAATATCTAAGCTCTAGGCCTTGTGGTTTCAGACAAGAAGATTTTTAAAGTTTTTTCTATATAAGTCTATGTAAAATGAAGTGACCCATGGGCAGGGCCAATTTTGACCCCAGGGAAATAATTTGCACAATCTTTGTAGAGTTCCACTAGAGGATGCTAAATGTCAAATATCTAAGCTCTAGGCCTTGTGGTTTCAGACAAGAAGATTTTAAAAGTTTTTCCTATATAAGTCTATATAAAATGAAGTAAACCATTGGGCGGGGCCAATTTTGACCCCAGGGAAATAATTTGAACAATCCTTGTAGAGTTCCACTAGAGGGTGCTAAATGCCAAATATCTAAGCTCTAGGCCTTGTGGTTTCAGACAAGAAGATTTTTAAAGTTTTTCCTATATAAGTCTTGGTAAAATTAAGTGACCCCTGGGGCGGGGCCAATTTTGACCCCAGGGAAATAATTTGAACAATCTTTGTAGAGTTCCACTAGAGGATGCTAAATGCCAAATATCTAAGCTCTAGGCCTTGTGGTTTTAGACAAGAAGATTTTTAAAGTTTTTCCTATATAAGTCTTGGTAAAATTAAGTGACCCCTGGGGCGGGGCCAATTTTGACCCCAGGGAAATAATTTGAACAATATTTGTAGAGTTCCACTAGAGGGTGCTAAATGCCAAATATCTAAGCTCTAGGCCTTGTGGTTTCAGACAAGAAGATTTTTAAAGTTTTTCCTATATAAGTCTATGTAAAATAAAGTGACCCCTGGGGAGGGGCCAATTTTGACCCCAGGGAAATAATTTGAACAATCTTTGTAGAGTTCCACTAGAGGATGCTAAATGCCAAATATCTAAGCTCTAGGTCTTGTGGTTTCAGACAAGAAGATTTTTTAAGTTTTTCCTATATAAGTCTATATAAAATGAAGTGACCCCTGGGGCGGTGCCAATTTTGACCCCAGGGCAATAATTTGAACAATCTTTGTAGAGTTCAACTAGAGGGTGCTAAATGCCAAATATCTAAGCTCTAGGCCTTGTGGTTTCAGACAAGAAGACTTTTAAAGTTTTTCCTTTCGGTTGCCATGGCAACCAGAGTTCTGCATGGAATTGATTTCTTTGAACAACTTTGGAAGAGCTTCATGCAAGGAACATCCATGGCAAGTTTCATCAACTTTGGCCCAGGGGTTTAAGAGGAGATGTTGTTTAAAGCAAAAATTGACGACGCACGACGGACACAGGGCGATCCTAAAAGCTCACCATGAGCACAAGTGCTCAGGTGAGCTAAAAAAAGGTAAATCAGTACTTTATATATTCTAATTTGTCTTGTTGAATCCCTAATCGTCGATATCTCTAAACGCTTAAAGTTTTGTTTCAAATACACGGCATAGTACGGTAAAATATGCAATAACATGGTGAAAGTTTGCAGAACACAGGCCGACCTGCATAATTACCGAGCACATCTGACCTGCATAATTATAGAGCACATATCTCTTGTCCCAAAAATTAGGAACGCGAAAATACTAAATATTAGGGTCACCAAAAAATACTGATAATAAATGTATCCTAAATTTAGGGACACAAAGAATAATTATTTTCGTAAAAAATAAGGGTGTCCCAATATTAAGGGTGTCCCAATACTTAGGGTGATTACGGTAAGCAAGAAATCAAACACTTAGAAATCTAAAATAAATTTCCAGTAATGTTTAGTTTTGGGATAATCAAAATGTTTACCTTGAGAACTTGTTCTGGCTGTATATCAAAGAGCTTATTGAGCTGTTGTATGACTAGATCAGGTTGCGCCCCTTTCAGGTCTATCTTGTTAAGAACTGGTATCACAGGTAAATCCTTGTCAAAGGCCAGGAAGAAGTTAGCAACTGTCTGTGCTTGTACTCCCTGAAAATTAACCTTGATGGGGGAATCTATTAAAATCATGAAACTGAAACTTGAAAATAGAATACTTTATATGATTGAGCTCTTACATGACAGTTCCTTGATACTGCAATTATCTTATGCCCATTGCACCAGCTTAAGCAGAATGTGGCTAGGCGGTGTCAACTTCTCGCCCCAAACACTGATTCTCATTCCCTAACACAAGATTCTCATGTCTCGAACAATGGTTTTTGCACACAGCACTTAATGACAGCTATTGTGAGTATAGATTACACACAGCACACAGCAGTGCTAGCAGAGCACTGCTGCTGTGAGGACAACACAAAATTCATTCCAACAAAAACAATGATTTCATTGTACCTGATTGGCATCTACCAAAAGGATTACACCTTGGCAGGCCCCCAGTGACCTTGACACTTCGTAGTTGAAATCAACATGACCCTGAAAAATGAAATGAAGAATCGTCTTTTATTTTCACTTCACCATTTATGTGCATTAATCATCTAACTACCTTGTTTGTAAATACATGTAATAAATTTAATAAAGATCAATCTTTAAAGAATCTTTTGAGGAGAAATTAGGTCAAAGGGAGCAGTTTTTCAGGGTAACGATTCCCTACTGGGTTACCTCCATTAATTCAATAATACACTAACAATTTTATACTAAATCATCAAGCTCTTACTGGAGTATCGATGAGGTTGAGTAGAAATTGTTTGCCCTTGTGTGTGTAAAACAACGACGCTGTCTGAGCTTTTACAGTTATCCCCCTTTCCTTCTCTACCTGAAGTCGGTCTAAGACCTGATGGTTTTTATCTGATACTGAAATTACACCTGAAACAAATCAAAAGAAAGTTTACTTAGCAATTTTCATTATGCATCAATAAGGACATTTCTCTTTTCTACAAAAAAGGCCATGTGGGAGAAATGAGTGATCATCAAAGACAACATTTTAATAAAATATGACACAAGCCACACCATCAAAGTAATATGCAGCAATGCCAGTTAAAAACAAATAACCAATAATGTACCAGAGAACATTCAGCAATACAGATGTTGTGAAATGAACTGTATTTCACCCTTTTGCTTTATGGATACAGTTTTTATCCTATGTGTAACCAGTGCTGATACAGACCTGCCTATACATTCATGCAGTATGATCAGGTTCTACCATGTAATAATCCCAAAACAAATTGGGTCATAATAGTCCCTATGATAAATTCCCCTACAAATTTGTTGACAATAGATCAAACAGTTTTTCAGTCATTGATCAGAAACCAATTATTAAAAGGTCAGTGTGAGTGACACTGACATTGATTCCTCTGCTACAGACCCCAATGTCAACAGGTTCATCTACTTGCCATTACCAATCTCCACTACCAAGTAAAGGATCATCTACTGACAATAACCAATCCATATACAGTCTGGTGACTGTAGGGCTTCAGTATTGGGTAGTCTTTTGTTGCTTATGACAACCTAGATCACTGTTGAAACAGATATGCAGGCCACTCTTGATCTACACTGGTTGCATAATTTATTGGATATAACCCTTATCCATGGAGTAAAGGAATTATAAACCATTAACCCTTTTCGCATTTTTACTTGAGTGCGACCAGTATAAATCCAGATCATCTGACACATCTGTGCCATCTGATCAGGATCTACACTGATCGCATCTTGGTCAGAAATAATCTAATAAATCTAAAAGCGAACAGTGCAGATCCTGATCAGACGGCATGGATGTGCCGGCTGATCTGGATCTGCACTATTGGTCCGTGTAATAAAGGTGTATCTATAGAGTCAATCATAAAATTACCTGTAGTTTCCAGTAACCTGTCTGCTAATGTACTCTTGCCATGGTCCACATGAGCAATGATGCTGAAGTTTCTTATATTTTCTGGGGGAAATTCTGACAAATCAAAGTCTGGAGCTTTCTGGCAAGTAAAGTAGAATACACTTTACTGTTTATTCTGTTGTTTAATTTAACTTCAAACCTATCAAATACATTTAAATAATATAAATGTTTGGCTTTTAAACTATGCCAGGGAAATCAATACACCAGTTGTGAGCTTGACTTAAAGAAGAAAAATAAGTTGGTAAACTCTCCTAATTGTGGAATAATTTATGCTATCATCTTTATAGAAAGACACTGTCGTTTTCCAGATGACAGAAGTAAAAATAATAAAATCACTCAAATTTTACCTTGATGATCTGGCTTGCCAGAATGCAAGTTACACTGAAGAGTCTCTGATGTTCCATAGTTGTCTTGGAAATGTTCCATTTCTTCTTCATAAAGTGCAGCCACCTGTAAGGCATTAAACTACTAGTTAGTAATATGGCAATGCCAGAAAATATCAAAACATCCCATACTTTGCTCTGTCGAAGCACAGTTTACTCTTGATTACCCCTCACTAAACAGGAAAATCTAATCTTTTGGACATATGCAAAGAATTAAAAAACGTTTTATAATATTTATTCATAATTAAATTCTAAGATAATTATCATACCCCAAATAATAATTGACACACTCCTCTTAATGTTGCAAAAATTTGCTGTATGCTGTATGCTTCATAAAAACTACCCAGGTGCCCGCTCGTTCAGGGCCTTCCCCAGAAAAATTTTAAGGCATCCTGGCATTCTACGCATGATGTGCTAATTCATGCAAAATATTTTCACATGGTTGATGGGTGCATCTTACAAATATATTAATATATATTTAGCACAAAGCAACATCAGTCTAAAAAAACATGCCACAATTGTCTCTTGTTGCAACATATCTCGCACTACATACACAGCCCTTGATTGCAGACCTGTTCTTGTCATTATGATAATGCCACAATTTAATATATGTTGGAAAGTGAACATGTTCAATAGAATGGCCATTTAAAGATGTACAGTAAGTACTTTTATAGCATTAAATTACTTTAAAATCGTCTTCATTTTTGGTTATTATTTGTTATAATAAACCTTCTGTAATCACCTGTAAATAAAAGTGACAAGATTATCATTTACCGCTTACATGATCACAACTTCACAGTTAGCAGGTCATCAAAGAACAATATAACGATTTTAATCTCATTTAGGCCATCATAACTGCCAAGATAATCTGTTCTTAATTGGTTGATTTACGACCGTCTTCTCTGTATTCAACAGACACTCATCCAACTATCCGACTTCTGATACACAGCAGATGCTCATTAAATATTGTATGGTGTGATCTTGTACAGTAGACGCTTAACAATATCAGAGAAACGCTTGAAATTGGCGAGAAAGTTTCATAATTTGACATGTTTATTGACCATGTTTATTGAATTTTATAGCATCCCGGCCAGGATTTATGGCATACCGGCATACCGGCAGATTATAAGCGTCCCGCAAATAGCTGGTACGCCATAATTGCCTGGGGAAAGCCCTGTCGTTCCTGAAGGGGCAACTGGGGTCTTCCTCGACCATGGAAAGCTGGTATGTCCACACCATAATGTCCTCGTACAGAGGCGGGGGGGATATAAAACCGGGAAGTAACAACAACAACAACAACAACAACAAGCCCATAGTGTAAGAGTGTCAAAAATTATACATGACACCAGGATACCTATCCGACAACTAGTCTATTTACCTCTTTAGGAATTCTTTAAGTGTGGTTAAACATACCTGCTTGATACGTGTCTGTTTTGTATAATTCGCAATACTGGTGAAGACAACATATTTTTTGCACCGATGGAATTCGTTAAACTAAAGAAACGTTATATATTCTGAGAGCGAAATTAAATCATGGAGGGCGCCATATTTGGTACAGTCTAATACAGTGAATCCGGTACCAACCCACTACAACACACTGTTCAATTTTTATGTAGATTGATGAGCAAAAATCGTTATCAGAATCATGATGAAGACATGATTTACAGCTCTTTTTTGATAACTTTGTAGTAAAGATACAGCACTTTTTACCATTACATCATATGTCTGTTGTAGTATTTGTACCGTTGAATATCTAAAATAATTGCATAATAAGTCGTAGTTCAGTCATTGTTAAGTATACAGATTTGTCCAAAAACTGCCACTTGGACGTTTATGTTGACTTGATAATCATCTTTAAAAAAAGCCAACGATTATAACAGAGCTTCAATGGCAATTTTCTCAACATAAAATTACAGATGTCTGGCTTAGGTGTTCACAGTTTTGAAAGTATTCAAATCTAGCAGCCTTTTTCCCAAAATGCCAAATCCCTTAAAAATGCATGTATTTCAGATTGCCTTAAAACTATCGAATTCTTTATTCTTGTCCAATTACTCCAAATTACATTAAAATTTTTACCGTTCAACGTATTTTTCAATGCAACACATGCTCTGTTATATGGGATATTTGGTAAAAAAAATGAATGCAGTACTACTTATAATGATAATGTTTTTCCCCTTCCCCTTCCCCTGAAATTGTAGTGAAGCATTTATATCGAGCTTGTAAAAGCAGTGCAAATTAATAATGTAATATATAAAAAAGAATAAACATATTGCATTAAGGGCTTACCACACTCCTCCCATTTTAAGATCTCGCTATTTGTCTTTTACTGTTCTAACGTGCCTTGCCATCTGCAAAAATGATACATTAATAACATACATTTTTGCAAAGTTTCATTGAACGGCATTTTGCCGTTATTGAGATTTTAATAATTTTCTTTTTATCGATGAACGTGATTTGGAGGAGTGAACACTAAATCACAGTTTTGTTATGATTCGTAACTATGTTAATAACCAGGTAATAGGCATTCCTATTTGTGCTCTTCTTGTTGCTGATTTGTTTAAAAATGCTATCAGACTTCATGTTATCTCCTTTTCCGAAAATAAGATGACATAATAACTCTCTTCATGGTATCTGATTATTACACACAGATAACAACCATTTCCATATGTTCCATAAAATATATTTCTTAATAAAGCAACTTCTTCGACAGAAAAGCAAATTAACGTTTTGTCCAAACCGTTTTATTCAGACTGGATCTGTTTAAATGAGAATCCCTTAGGATGTCATTTAGTTACGTTTTTTTTTGTGGTGAATTTTGTTGAAATGTATCATATTATAAACCCATGCTCTCTTTTCCTCCCTGCGTAATGACTTTGTTGGGAGACTGTGTTTTTTGAAAATTTTGATATGTAAATTACTCTTATTTTTCTCAAATCTAAAAGAAGGTCTATAAACAAAAAATATTGCTGGTAAATCTATTACAGAACATTCGATTGCAAATGAGGTTAAGAATTATTTGTCACGTTTACCTTAATTAAATTACCTTAAAGGTTGTCTCTTCCAGGGATTGAGAACCGGCCGGATGAATATGGCGATGGTGATTATGGTGAAAATCATTGTGTTTGAGAAAACTTTCAGCCAGAATTGCATGCACATGTCAGTAATCTATCTCTTTAATACATATATAATCCGTCTGATCAGGATCTGCACTGGTCGCATCTTGATCAGAAATAACCTTATGAATCTAAAAGCAGACACTGTAGATCCTGATCAGATGACATGGATGTGCTGGCCGATTTATATCTAGACTGTTCGCGTCGCAATAAAGGTGTATCTATAGAGTTAATGGCTATGTAAAGTGAACTAAGTGTGACTGTTGAAGCCCTTGACCGTTTCTGCTCAAATGTTGTAAGGGAGAGGGAAAGAAATTTTGTTTAGACTTGAAACTAACTGTGAAAGTGCATCTTTGTAAAAAACCCACAAACTTTACTTATGTTCTTTTTAAGTTTTACATTTCATAAGTTACTTATGTTCTTTTTAAAGAAATGTAAAACTTAAAAAAACAACATATCTTTATACTGTCTTATTTAGTAAAACCACGTCCAGCGCAGTCAGTGGCAAGCCAGATTGGTTTGTATGTTTTTGCATGCAGCATTGTCGAGTTGATGGGTGAAGTAGAGCTCATTCATCAACACAACTTGTTTGTTCATATGAGAACCTGTTTGGGTAAGTGTGAGGTTGGTGAACCCTAGAACATGGTTTAAACACCCAAATGCAAATTGTTTTGCCACTGAACGTTCAACGGATGTAACCCATCGTTAATTTCGTTTATTGTTTGTGATGTCTATTTATTTTGAAACGGATCATTTTATTACCTCTTTTCCTCTCTAATTTTGGGCTATGTGGAAAAACTCTGTCTTCTGGATGTGGACATTCCTGATATGCATATTTCACTATTTTCTCCAAATGTAACGGAAAACAATGGTAAACTGAAGATATTTCATGTGCAGCTAAATGGCTGCGTCTCTTGTACACAAACAAAAGAAATCGCCGAGTGTTTATATTTAAAGAGGTAAGGTAGTGTTTTTATGTTGTCTGTCTCAAATTTCTATTTCATAAAGATAAGGCCACAAGATTATAAAACTTTGAATGGAAAATTAATCGCCATTACAGCCAATCAGATGCTTGAGATTTGAGACTGGTTTCAAATCTCAGTTTTATCATCTTCAGCCTAGATAAGTACAACTGACAATCGATAGATACAAATCATCAGGTTAACTGTTGACTCAATGTTATGTTGAAAATTCTGACATAGTAATGACTGAAAGTTAATCTGTGGTTTAAAGTAAAGATTTTAACATTGCTGTTGATAAAAGTAAGGGGATTGACAGCGCCGTTGACTTAAGTAAGGATATCGACAGTGATGTTGTCAAAAGAAGGGATAAAGTAAGGATAATGAAATTGCTTTTAACTCAAGTAAAAGAAATACTGACGTTGACTTAAGTAAAGATATTGGCATTGCCATTGAACAGAGAATTGATTTTGACATTACTGTTGAGTTATGCAAGGATATTGACATAAGAAAGGACATTGACAGTTATGTTGTCTAAAGTAAAGCTATTGACACTGTGCTAGTATAAGTAAAGATATTAACTATGACGTTGATTTAAGTAAAAATGTGAAATATGCATATCAGGAATTGCCACACTCAGAAAACAAATCCTCCCACCACTGCCGATAAGTAGAGGAAAAGAGAGCATCGTTTTATTAGAATATCAGTTTCGAATAAGACACCACAAACAACGAAAAAGAGAACCTTTGGGATTAAAGCATCGGAACGGTCAGAAACAATTTGCCACTAGGAGTTTAAACCAGGTTCTATGTGCACCAACATCACACTTGCCCCAACAGGTTCTCATATAGACATAGATATAAACAAACAAGTACAAGTTGTCTTGGTGAAAGAACTCCAACACACCTGTCAACTAGGCAATGTTGCATGCAAAAAGCAGACAAACATCTAGAACATAAGAAGCTTATATAATTTTCTAGGCGGGTACTTAATAACCTTTAGCGATCAGAGTCCCTTGTGAGTCAAATCAGCAAGAACATGATGACAGGGATAAAAGAAACCGCTAAAACTTCCATTGCCTTTAAATAAAAAAAAGATGCTGACACTGTCTTTGTCCTAAGTGAGCATATTGACATTGTTGTCGATTTTAATAAGGATATTAACATTGTCGGTGATTATAATGAGGATGTTGGCATTGCCTTAAATAAAAAATGAATGATTGGAATCACGCTGGGTTCACTTAAATAAGTTCAAGGCTGAAACATATTTTGCTAATAAAAATTGGCACAAACTTGACCAAACGAATAAAAAAGATTTACGGGAATCATGTCAATATTTAAACACGTCTTTTGAAATGATTAAAGTAAATGCTTTATAAAATATTTGAATTCCATTCATCAAGCGAGATTTGATGTAAATAGCTGCATAAGGAACTTTGAAAGCCACATAACACGAAATAAATCAAAATATTTTTCAGGCTCGGTTTGATGGAGCCTGTTCATGACTTGAATAGAAGTGCATATTACTATTAACGCTGCCTAACTCCGGGTTAGCCAAACTCAATATTTACACAAATATAAGTATCAACGGCCTCAATGGGCTATATAATTGATGGCAGCACTAACTGAATGTACATAGAGACGTATAACGGCCGCCACAAGGCACAAATATCGCTACTGCAACGCAACGCAACGAAAAGCTAAGACAAACACACACATTTTACAATGAGATTTATTACAATGCTTATGTAAGTCTAAAAATACAAGTTCAAATTTGTAAGCATAACTTATAAAAGAAATAAAATTGCAAATGAAAGCCATGTACATAATATTATGTAACAAAATTGTAAAGAATAAATACTCTCATTCATAGAATGCCTTAATAAGTAACTGGCTAGCTGCTAAATATGGATGTAACGGCGAAATATGAATGTAACGTCTTAGTCTAAATATGAAGGTAACGCACCTATTTATGTTCAAAAGTCACATACTTTAATTCAACTAATAAGGGTGGACACGTAAATGGTTTTATATAATCATTTGGACATACAAACAATTTCCCCATTTGTTTCGGTAATTCGATACAATGTAATTGCCTATTGGAGGGACCATATCATTAAACAACACTTAATTTATATGCTAAATAATTGTGTATGTTGCTGCTTTTCGCTTGTAGACATTTATATTTTTTATCAAATTATTACATGCTGTATTCACTGATTTATTCTACACTAACAATCAAGATTATCTAATACATATATCTGACACAGATTATGAATCTTAAAATGAACCTTTAACAACACTGCAATGACTTAAACAAGCATATAGGTATTTCAATAGAATAAAAAATAAGAGCACATTGTATAACACGGATAGAATATAACTAGATAGGTAACAAACTCTTACAACAACCATTCAAAATAACTAACGAGCTAGCTGCCACTTATGCTGTAAGTCAGACCAACCCACTCTTTCACCGCTTAACCATGTTTTGTTTTGTTTATTACAGACCTAATAATCTCCTTATATTAACCAACCTCATAGATGAAAATGGAACTTTGAAAGCCACCGAACACGACAAATATGAAAAAATTGCAGGCTCGGTTTGATTGAGCCTGTTCATGGTCAGTAATGGTAATGCATACTACTGCCCAAACTAGTTTACTCTTTTATTGACCTAATTATGAACATCATCGACTGGGAGCAAAACCGAGTACTATTCAATTCTATAAATAATGTGTCGCACTCAGCTCTTGGATAGGCGATTTGCACATTTGTATTGTATTACCCTATTATGAAATCATGTCTTCTTTGCGATGTTATACTGTACTCAAAAGAGTTAAATCTTTTCATCTATATGAGCGTTATGGAGCAATGTAGACGTTTTCCATTGAATATTGACAACAATATATACCTAAATTATCCTGCACATCTTTGCAGTCTAATAAGGGCTTAGAGTGTCAAGCAATTTATTCCAACATCACTTTCAGCTACGCACTAAATCACAAACATCTAAACAAAAAATTAGTTTATTACAAAAACAGCAGATTTAGGGTAGAAACATACACAAGATTGGGTTGATGCCATAACGGTAGTCAGTCGGTAAGTTGACAATTTTTAATGCCATCGGCTTGTTGGTAATTGTTTTACATTAGTTCAAAAGCTGAAAGAACGACTTGAATCTTTTTCTGTGAAATGGTGGGCAACCTGTAATTTGGCCATTTTCAAGGCATATGGTTTGCTAGTAATTGGTTTACAAACATTCAGAGAATGAAAGAAGAGTTGACCCATTTTTATGTTACATGGTGACCATAATCTGTAATTTGACCATATGCAAGGCTTTCTAGATCTTGTTTCACATGCGTGCAGACGATGAAAGATTGAGTTGACCCTTTCTCAGTCACACGATTCTAACTATTTTATATTGTTTATACCTTCGTCACGTGTATAACATATACTAATTGCTTAACACTTGGTTTCATAATGTCTATAAATACACATGTACATATTTCAACCTAGATTGGTAGGAGCTTGAGTTGACGACACTATGTCGCCATTTTATGTAACGAATCATGATATTTATATCAAACAATATTAAATATCTTTTAAAAAAAGAAAGAACCAAGTACAGATAACTGTTTAGTAAGGGGGATTAAGTTTGGCTAGCTCTGGGTCTTACCGAACATACGGTACTCAGTATAGTAAGACCCAGGCTAGATCTATGACTATAGGACTAGACTTTTAAACACCCTGTTTTAGTGATCTTCTCCGATGACATTTTCTAATATTTACAAAGATGAGCATTTTTAACAAATTGATGAGTGAAGTGAAATCATATAATGTGCTTAATCTTGGCAAGAGCAGACACCAAAATGTCAGAAGTTATTTATATCCAATGCCAGATCACAGCGAGGAACTCAAGTGCGGTAACAAACCGACTGCGTCATTCAATCAACTGTTTGTTTTTTACTGTCCTAAATATCAGAGCATATGACAAAAAGGATTTAACCACATCTTCGTTGTGGTATTAAATTCTGGATTGTTTTTGATACCGATTCGCTTACATGTACAAACTTTGATACACTTGGGTCGTCATCAACAGTGGATAAACGTTGCGCATCTTGTTACTGCTTTTCTTTCCACGGATTTAAAACATGTTTAAAACAGTTCATTCTTGTTTATATTAGACTCCAGAATCTCACTTATTTCTTGATTCTCACTTCACCATCTACAATCTTTCCTTCACCATTCACCTAGAACACATAGAGTCCACACCGAAGAAGTCAACACCGAAACGTAAAGCACACCAACATAGGAAGCTGAAACAGTAACTAGGCTATCGAACAGTGTTTCCTCATAACGACGCCCCGTGCTTATTAACATAATTTCATTTTTATTTAATTTCCTTCAATAGACGCCAAAACATAGTTTTCGTTTCAGTGTGTTTCGGCCCTGAGTATTCTTCCATGGTCCGTCCAGTTATTTCAAATTTAACAGGTCATTATTGCACTGAAATACAGGCCTATCATCCATCTATACTGAGATCCTAATGTAAAAGGAAGAGTTCCGCGTGTTAGTCGCGTGTTCATCGCGCGCTAGGCAGTCACATGGTTGTGTCATTAAGCTGCTTGGCATGTTGAGCGTCTTCCGCCTCTTCGTAAGCGTTTAACGTGGCGAATCTGGCGTCACGCAGGTGAGTAATGTTTGCGCTGATACACATGAGGAAATGAACCTGAAACAAACAGACATGAAACGTCCAACTGCATTTTTAATCGACTTGTCTTTCTTACTGATTATCTAGAGATGCAGACTCCACAAGGCTGGCTGGCAAAATGTTTTTCGCTATTTATCTGTTTTCAGCATAGGTGACATAAAGGATCTGTTGTTGACTGCCACAGCAGAGAGCAGTAAATGGTGCTTCTAAATGTAGTTGATTTTATACCAATTCGTAGCTCTATCAATTGAGCTACCGAAGCCTTGGTAAGAAATCTACTACATTACACCAGCGTTCTGTACCGTACCGTTCCGTATCATGCTCCAGTTAGACTCTTTCACTGCCTTTGTTACATAGCCTGCTGTTGAGGAACCAGCGACAGTCTAACACGGTCATATATATCAGCTTCTAGTGAGACTAGATGTTTGATTTATTGTTTTCTGTTGTTTTTATAATGAGCATCTATTACTTTTTAAATTACTTTTTTAAATAGCACACCTATGTCTTGGACAATAGTTTGTCTCTAGAAATCACCCTTTCGCTATCATAATGTGATGCTGTATTTGAAGTTAGGCTAAGCTAAATAATACTTTACGTGTAAAAGGATAATAGAACAAAAAGTTAACCCTTACCAGACTGATGATGACAAGCACAGCACAGAAGTAGGCTACCGTGTAGCAGATAAGCAAATCCCGACCCTGAAAAGTCAACAGAAACTATATGTTACTATGTATCTAACCGACGTGAAGACTAGACATGATATAGATATAATATTATGGTGCACAAGAGATGTTATGTACATAACATTATTTTCTGGGGCAACATGAGCACCGCTAAGCAGACAAAAATAGATACTCATTCTGGGACAATAACGTACGCAAGAAATATCTCCATATCTCTAGTTCAACATGATTGTGTCCCTTCAATCTTATTTCAGGCCATCTTCTAACCACAAGAAAGTTAAGTGACTGAAGGTCAAACCGTTCTTTGATCGAAAACCAATTTTCATTAAATGTCACTGTGGCCTTTGATGGTTTGAACTACAAATGAAATTGGGATATCCTACTCCTCATTACCATTATCCCTATTAAATCTAATATAGTTTGATAAATGCAGGCTACAACGTTCTTAGTAATCATTGGTGCTAATTTTTAATCAATGGTCACTGACCTTGACCTTTGACCCCCCAATAAATTTATTTTCTTCACGAGATTTCACTTTCCATCAACGTTGGTGTCTGTAGGCTGCATCTTCTAAAGTTATTGCTGAAAGTGACCTTTGATCTATTGACGCCATTTAAAATGCCCTTCTATAACATAAGATGCAGGAAATTCGCTACGTAAGTTAACTTGTAAAGAAGATTATTTTACATTTTATATCATGTAAGCTGAAAATGTAACGCCTATTAACAGAACAATCCAATATAAATTCTGACTGAGTAGCAGGACATTATTTACCTCATTTGTGAATCTTTCCAACTGGGTGTCGCAGATTTCTCTGAAATTGAACCCTGAAAGAAACAGAAAAATGTTAAATATTTGAGTGACTTCCCTTCTTACATAGTTGACTTGTTTCATGGTTTACAAACTAGACTTTCTTGTCTGGATTATTACATCTGATGTTGTGATTCGGGTATTTATTTATCTGTATGATAGCAGAGAATAATTTATTTTTAACCAGGATTTAACATTTTTCGACTTAAATTAAATATTATTAAATCCTAACCATAGTTAGAGAGCTGGATACATCTGACTTTCTTGTAATCTTTAAGGATGATAAGAAGTGTGAGGGCCCCGACAGGAATGGTGAGTATAGCGCTAGCAAATATCCATGCCAACAGTAGAATGTAGCTCAACACCAGCATCTGTAAACAGACAAATAAAAAGGAACGCACAGGTAATTTACCATCACGATATCTAGAAAGACGAATATAACATGATACGTACTTCAGCGGGTATAAGGGCCTAACCGGAAGGGTGAGTAAAGCGCTAGAAAAAGTCCATGCTAAATAGCAGAATATAAAGCGAACGTTAGTAAAAAAGATACAGAAAACATTATAATTATTGTTGTTTTTTTTGTCTAAAAATGTATAAAATATTTTGACACATACTTATATTTGCTATCTGTAAAATTGGGTTTGATCCTGATCTTTCTGATCGCAAAAATATCTGGCAAAGCAATATTTTTTAATTTTTCTCTCCATAATTGCAAGTTCTTATCAATAACAAAAGATCGTTAAATTCATGTTGGTATTTTAATAAATGTTATGTATTGTTGTTTATGTTTTGCGTATATTATCAATAGAAATTCACACTATTTTTCCATTTATGTTTCATTTATTAGACTTAAATGTGTAACATTAATTTTATAAGTTTTAAATCTAGACTGTTTTAAAACAAAGTACCTTTAACACATAACACTGTATATCTAAATTAGGTACTAGGAAAGACTTTTAGTTTCTACTTATCCTATCCATTTTGGTACTGTGGAATTCTCTTAAACCTGCACTAAGCCTGTACATAGTTCGTATCATTTGTATTGGAGTTGAACGTGGATGGTAGTACAAATCGCATAAACCCTTAAACATCGTTTTCGGACGTGAAGTTCAAACATTCTAACGTATTACTGGATCAACGGATACCCACAGATAACGTACTACAGCTTCGTCGGACACACACATGTAATTAACTACAGCGTTATCGGATACCTACAGGTAACGCACTTGCGTCATCGGATACCTAAAGGTAACGGACTACAGCGTCGTCGGATACCTACATGTAACGCACTATAGCGTCATCGGATACCTACAGGTAACGCACTACAGCGTCGTCGGATACCTACATGTAACGCACTACAATGTCGTCGGATACCTACAGGTAACGCACTACAGCGTCGTCGGATACCTACAGATAACGCACTACAGCGTCGTCGGATACCTACAGGTAACGCACTACAACGTCGTCGGATACCTACATGTAACGCACTACAACGTCGTCGGATACATACATGTAACGCACTACAGAGTCATCGGATACCTACAGGTGTCGCACCTACAGGAATTACAGCGTCGTTGGATACCAACAGGTAACGTTCAACAGCGTCGTCGGATAAACACCGGTAACGCACTACAGTATCGTCGGATAACTACAGGTAACGCACTACAGCGTCGTCAGATACCCACAAGTAACGTACTTAAGCGTCATATGATACCCACAGGTAACGTTCTACAGAATCGTCTGATACCCACAGGTAACGTACTACAGCATCATCGGATAACCATCTGCAGAGTCGGTGGATACTCACGGGCAAAGTGTTCAAGGATTGTCATATACCAAGACTAACGTACTACAGCGTCGTCGGATAAATACGGGCATGATGTCCATGCCATTGGATTTTGCTACGCTCTATTACTGTTTCATTTCTTTGAATAATTGGAATTCTTTGTCAAATTCTATCAACAAAATTGAAAAAAAATCGAATTGCTATACATAAAAGTTCTGACTTACGAAAATATTAAGTCCTCTTCCGCAGGTGTTCTTGCCTGACGAATTGAAAGCATGCCGGCTGGTTGGTTCGCTCGAGAAATGTCCGAGCACCAACAAGCACGTGCCTATTACAAACATCCCGGCCACAACACCAATCAGAGAGTACTCAATAAACCACAATCTGAAAATTTACAATAATATTGTTGATGTCATAATTTTAAATGAGAATTTGTATCTTCGGAATGTTTTGACATGTTTGTTTATTTGCTGTTGTTGTTTGGTTCTTTTTCTCCGCCTTTTCACATTTAAACAACTTCTTAAGAAACAAGAAGTTATTTAAACGTCACTACAAATACACAAAGGAGTTTCGACGTAAAATGGCATTTCCCTTGTAAGAAAAAAATACGAAAATAAGTAGATACCAATACCAGCTGACAACTTTCGGTCTGGTAAATGATAGAGAAAATTGCAATGATACAGTGTCGCTGATATTTAGTTGCAACCCGAAAAAAATCCGATTAAGCTTACAGACTGGGCGTCTTGATAAATACTTAGAAAAAATGCTAACAAAAGTTTAAGCACTCATTTTCTTGTAAATTTTACAATATTTCTTAGGTTAGATCCGACAAATATTGACTGGGTTATATAGAAATGCACTGTTTGCCAAGCTTACATGCGATCATCTTCCAGTAAGTCACGTGTCCTGTCTGCACCAACCAGAAGGCTCCCTGTGACGCCACCAAGACCAACAAACAACGCTATCCACGCGACTAATGACGCGCATGGCACGTGACTCAAGCAGTGTAGTGTTCGTTCAAGACAGTTGTCGCTGTGTGCTGAAAATATAAAGAAAAATATTGTTTTTTATGTTTGCTATTGCTCTTGTCTTTAAAGAATTTTAACATTTTGCAATAAGCTTCGTAAGCAGTACTCATTGCGTCCTTGGAAAATATAAACCGTTGCGATGGCTTAAAGTATGTCAAGAGTCCAATCTATGTGACCATAAGCGAAGTTTTCACGTGCGGTGTCAACTAACGTTGTTTATAAAGTTGAATTAAAAAAGCAATCGTCGGAACTGTTCTGTTCTGTTCAACTATACAAAACTAACACATAAACACCAGTTTAATATCTGTTCTAGAAAACAACACATTGAATTCTGATCGTAAAGTTCGATTACCACTTGAGCTACGATTTGAGTTAGCAGAAGCACGAGATCTCCGTGATCCAGGTTTGGGCAAAAACTCTTTCACCTCCTCTTTTCCGGTTGGTGAATGCATATCATGTCCATCATTGAATGACATAGATCCAATCAGATTTGAAAATTCCGACATTTTCCTATTTTACGCATATGCAAACTCACTGCCAATATTTATAGAATGATTAAGTTAACCTTGTCACTTTTTCCAGATGAGCAATACACAGTGTACTCAGAAAACTTTTCCATATGAGTGCTCAACTCTGTCAATCTAATGAATATTTTATATGTGTCTTTTTATTGTGTATACTCATTTACTCGAACACCAACCTAGTGTCGTCATTCCCGCTCACCCATAGAATTATCGATTTTACTTTTATTACAATTATGCAAACTTCTAGATGTCCTTTGATGAAAATAAAGAATCTAATCGAAATAAATAATGTTAGATACTGCGCCATTTTATTTCGTGAAATGCGTACATGAGAAAATCACAACTACAAAGAATAGTTTCCTGTTAATTATTTCTTGAGATAAGTGAAGATTCTGTCAATTTTTTTCTTGCAATAATACAAAAAGTAACAAATATCAACAAAGGTGCATTTGAGTGTAACAACCGACTATTGTATCAAAGTTGATGTATGGAATTTGACATTTCGATGACATATCGAAGCCATTTTGACATTTGTATGAGCTGACTGAACGGCATACATGTTAACTGGCAGCCCTGGATGAAGGTATAACACCGGTATATTTGTATTCATGACAGAGAATTGTTTTTTTTGTACCGCTTCCAAACATCGCCTACTATTTTAATATTGCCAAATAATTAGTTTGTTATGAGCAGTGGTCTAATATTGAAAGTAGTTCCATTTCGCGCATTAATTTCAATCCAGGTGCACAAACTATACCCATGAAGGCGAACTGTTGAAGAAGTTGAGACGTATATGCTAGTATATACATCTCCTTCGCTGGATTCCAATACATACCTGTTCAATCGGTGAATGCATTACAAAACCTCATTAAGTTGCCTTGAGAACACCTTTTGATCATCTGTATTAACTCTTTCAAGCGCGGAACACATGCAATTAGATCAAGCTATACCGTAATAATGATGCTGTAGGCCGTATATAGTCAATTAATTTGAATCCATCTCAGGAAATCGATTTAAGCTGATTTTGATCACCACCAAAGATAATGGATATTGCATTTAAGCTGCAATTGCATCTGCAGAAATGAGCTCTGTGAATAGTTCCATTAATTATATCAGGGCTTAATTGCTCCAGGAGTCAGACTGATAGATTGATAAAGTTATGATTTGATTCGGTCATAAGGAATTGGAAAGAAATAAGAGAAATCGGATGATTCTACACTTCGGATCCATAATGCATAATGTGCCCTAAATAAACTTTTCATCTAACCAATCAGGCAATTGTTACTCACTTTAAAATAAACAACACTGAACAACTGTTATTCAGTTTGCATGGAAACAAAGGTGCACAACACTGATTGACGTTAAACTAAAACTATACAACTGTCTTAGGCTTTACATCTTATTAATATACTGGTATAAACACTGAGTGGCAATTTTTTTGCCTCTAACTATTCCAAGGTTATACAAATTATTCTGAACATATTTGAATCTTATAAAGACAAAATGTAACACATTGAAAAATGCTCAGAAGCATGAAAGAATTAGCGCCTCTTTGCTTTCTTACCATAATCGTAAAGGAGTTCCAATTTGAGCGAACACTAATAAGCTCCAAGACTAAAATTATGATAGGATACGTAAGCAGACTGGATAGTGACCCATCTTAATAAGCGACGGTAATTAGTCGAAACTGATCCCAGAGTACAAATCCCATAGCTCAGGTTTTTAGGTTGATAACCGTGGATTCTACTACTGTGATTTTAAATAACATAAATGACTTGACTGGAAAAATTACACGACCTGTTTACATATTAACCCCATCGTCTTGTATCCGTTGGTATTTAAAAAATATAGATTTTTCAGATAAGATAAAACTTATTATTGTTGTACATGTATGCTCGTAGGGAGTTCCGGAAGTAAGTTTGATAAAATACACATTAGGATCTCCGTGTGCTGTTTCATATCTTATCGCTGAATTTTCGGAGTTAAGACACGTCAAAATGTTTGATACACGCAACCTGCCGCCTCTAAATGAAATTCCATCCGAAAGATTAACGCTAATATCCTACAGTATATACATTAATTAAACGATATACGTAGACCAGAGTAAGTTATTATAACATGTAAAAACTCTCTACAGCTTTATACTGATTAACTAAATAATTCCGCATATGCTATGAACTGTTTTAAGAGAATTTGTGCTGCAAGACGAAAGACATTAATCAAATGGGATTTAAAGAGAAAACATATTATTATATACAACAATTCAGTAAGTAGCACAAATCGCCCGGTGCCAACACACAAGCCAGGTATTCTATTCTAAAAATCAAGTTCTGCGGTTTGTGTTTGTGTATTTGTGTGTGTTTACACAGTATAAACATTATATTCATAAACTGTATAAAAATCAATTATTAAATAATCCCGCGTGTTATCTCATTGAAAATGCGTTAAATTTTAGCATTATAATGACATTCATTCGGTTTCTAACGTTAAAGTTAAGGAACACGAAAAAGTTAGCAGAGTGGCAGACCAGCAGAATGATGTCATTTTTATTCTGTCAGCAGACTGGGCGAACCATTAGAATGGAAATATGAAAGAACATTTTTCATTTTACCAGCAGACTGGGAAGACCTGCAGAATGAAAATATGTTCATTCTGCTTGTTTGCCAAGTCTGTTGGAAGTATTTTTGTCCTGCTAGTTTCCCCAGTTTCCCCAGTCTGCTGGCAGAATGAAAAAAAAAGAGCATTATGCTGTTCTGCTATTCTGCTAACTTTATCACTCCATCACAACATCATAAAACAAGAGGGTCCATAGGACCCTGGGTCGCTCACCTGTCAACAACTGCTCAATGCTTGCAAGAGTTTTGTGCAAGTATGGTAAATCAAGTCAAAAAATAAAGCTGCTATTGTGAAAAGGTCAAAATAGCTTACTCCGGCTCTTTCAAGGGCCATAACTCTGGAACCCATTATGGAATCTATGGATAAACATTTTGACCAAGTTTGAAGAAGATCAGACCAAAATTAAGACCGCTAGAGTGAGGACAAGCTTTTCTATAATTTGACCAAGAGACCTAGATTTCAAGGTAACATGACCCAGTTTCGAACTTGACCTAAATATCAATGAGATAAACATTCTGACCAAGTTAAAAGAAGATTGCACCAAAATTAAGACTGCTAGAGTGCAGACAAGCATTTTCTATAATTTGACCTAGTGACCTATATTTCAAGGTCACATGACCCAGTTTCGAACTTGACCTAGATATCATTGAGATAAACATTCTGACCAAGTTTAAAGAAGATCGCACCAAAATTACGACCGCTAGAGTGCAGACAAGCTTTTTCTATAATTTGACCTAGTGACCTAGATTTCAAGGTAACATGACCCAGTTTTCCACTTTACCTAGATATCAGCGAGATAAACATTCTGACCAAGTTAAAGATCGTGCCAAAATTACAACCGCTAGAGCGCGGAAAGCTTTTGCTTTAATTTGACCTAGTGACCTAGATTTTAGGATCACATGACCTAGTTATTGACTTGATCTAGATATAATTGAGATAAACATTCTGATCAAGTTTAAAGAAGATTGCACCATAATTAAGACTGCTAGAGTGCAGACAAGCTTTTTCTATAATTTGATCTAGTGACCTAGATTTCAAGGTCACATGACCCAGTTTCGAAGTTGAAGTAGATGTCATTGAGATAAACATTCTGGCCAAGTTGAAAGAAGATCCCACTAAAATTAAGACCACTAGAGTGCGGACAAGCTTTTTCTATACTTTGACCTAGTGACCTTGATTTCAAGGTCACATGACCCAGTTTCAATCTTGACCTAAATGTCATTGAGATAAACATTCTGACCAAGTTTGAAGAAGATCCCACCAAAATTAAGACCCTAGTGTGCAGACAAGCTTTTTCTTTAATTTGACCTGACCTAGTTTTAAGGGTCACATGACCCAGTTTTAAACTTGATCTTGATATCATTGAGATAAACATTCTGACCAAGTTTGAAGAAGATTGCACCAAAATTAAGACTGTTAGAGTGCAGAAAAGCTTTTTCTATAATTTGACCTAGTAACCTAGATTTCAAGGTAACATGACCCAGTTTCGAACTTTACCTAGATATCATTGAGATAAACATTCTGACCAAGTTTAAAGAAGATCGCACCAAAATTAAGACTGCTAGAGTGCAGATAAGCTTTTTCTATAATTTGACCTAGTGACCTAGATTTCAAGGTCACATGACCCAGTTTCGAAGTTGACCTAGATATCATTGAGATAAACATTCTGACCAAGTTTGAAGAAGATCACACCAAAATTACGACCACTAGAGTGCAGACAAGCTTTTTCTATAATTTGACATCGTGACCTAGATTTTAAGGTAACATGACCCAGTTTCAAACTTGACCTAGATATCATTGAGACAAACATTCTGACAAAGTTTGAAAAAGATCCCATTAAAATTAAGACCGCTAGGGTGCAGACAAGCTTTTTCTTTGATTTGACCTAGTGACCTAGTTTTAAGGGTCACATGACCCAGTTTCGAACTTGATCTAGATATCATTGAGATAAACATTCTTACCAAGTTTAAGGAAGATTGCACCAAAATTTAGACTGCTAGAGTGCATACAAGCTTTTTCTATAATTTGACCTAGTGACCTAGATTTCAAGGTCACATGACCCAATTTCGAACTTGACCTAAATATCATTGAGATAAACATTCTGACCATGTTTAAAGAAGATTGCACCAAAATTAAAACAGCTAGAGTGCGGAAAGCTTTTTCTATAATTTGACCTAGTGACCTAGATTTCAAGGTAACATGACCCAATTTCAAAGCTGACCTAGATAACATCGAGATAAATATTCTGACCAAGTTTAAAGAAGATCGCACCAAAATTACAACCGCTAGAGTGCGGAGAAGCTTTTTCTATAATTTAACCTAGTGACCTAGATTTCAAGGTAACATGACCCAGTTTCGAACTTGACCTAGATATCATTGAGATAAACATTCTAACCAAGTTTTAAGAAGATCGCACCAACATTAAGACTGCTAGAGTGCAGCCAAGCTTTTTCTATAATTTGACCTAGTGGCCTAGATTTCAAGGTCACATGACCCAGTTTCAAACTTGACCTAGATTTCATTGAGATAAACATTCTGACCAAGTTTAAAGAAGATCGCACCAAAATTACGACCGCTAGAGTGCGGACAAGCTTTTTCTATAATTTGACCTAGTGACCTAGTTTTTAGGGTCACATGACCCAGTTACGAACTTGATCTAGATATCATTGAGATAAACATTCTGACCAAGTTTGAAGAAGATTGGACCAAAATTACAACCGCTAGAGTGCGGACAACAATTGTGAACGGACGGATGGACGGACGACGGACGAAGGCGCCTCACAAAAGCTCACCCTGTCTCTATGTGACAGGTGAGCTAACAATACGTATTCTCATCGCATTATAGTGTCTTATCCGCCGTATACATAACTTACAAGCATTCGTGGCGCTTATTACAATCTTTTTCAAACACAAATAATACTCTCTTGGATCACATAACTTTCATGCTGAGAAAACGCATGTTAATTCTAGATAAGAAGACACAATTATTTGGAAAAACAATATTAATGTTTAGAATTTCTCAAATGGCAGATGAACAGATTTGCAATGCCTGGTGCGTGATGCATGTTTTTCCCACAAATACCACTAGTCTCTGCCATGCTAGATTTCTAACGATTGAGTTTTCGACTAATATGAGAAGATATTTCTCTTAACGTTGGAACAATCGCTCTTAAGCATTTACATAAGAAAGATGTTTATTTTAGAAAAGATCACTAATGAAATTTTAAACTCTGTAACACTTTAGTCCATAGATGACTTGTATGGTATAGGCGAACAGTACAGGCATATCAGCCGGTATATCCGTGCCGTCTGATCAGGATTTACGTACACTGTTCGCTTTTGATTGATTAGGTTTTTTTTTTACCAAGAAGCGATCAGTGTAAATCCAGATATGGCATGGATGTGCCGGCTGATCTGGATCTACACTCATCGCATACGCGATAAAAACATATCGTATATGGAGTAAAAGGTTAAACACTGATTTTTGCGCTACACAAGTTCCAGCTAGATCCAAATACCCAGCATTAACATGAAACAGCATTCAAGGAACTTATTTGTTTGTTCCTCGTTTCAATTTTCCTCAAAGCACATGTGAACATTTTCACTTTACACATTACGTATTATACGTTGTTCAACTTTGTGGTTTCAACGACCACAATGTCAAGAAGTTCATTGTCGAAAATGTAAGATTTTGTCGTTAGGCACTTACAGACAGCTGTTTGTTAAGTGCTTCAATAAAATGCTTCATGGAAGGCGCCGAAAAAAAACGATGATTGGGGATAAGTAGACACTGATTCTACGCCCAAGTAAACAATGAAAAGAACCTTGTGAGGAAGATTTAAGTGGAAATGATGTCAAATCTTAATACGACATATTAACGAGACCGTACTGTTGTCAAATCATCATTCAAAAGACATACGAGATCTTTACTGTGTTCCTCTGCCCTGCTTGTTGGATGTGTTGATGGCCCACAAGGCAATGCGGGTGCAAAATAATATCATTTGCAGATATGCAGAAATGGATAAATCAGACTTATTTGTCAAAATTGTTTTCGCTCATCCAATGTGGTTTTGATGGGCTGCTTTTTATAATAAATTATATAGACTAATCTCTGCACTATAGTATGGTCGATATTAATTTCTCATCAACTCAAAAGGCACGGGTCCCGTGGGTATTAAATGAATGATTTCCCATCCGGCTGATAACATTCCGAACAGTTCTAGCTACAGCCGTCCTTATCATCTCATGTATGATAGAAAAATATGAATAATGACTGGGAGGATATATCGGAAGCATGAAGAACAAGCTTACATTGAACACACAAATCCCGTGGAGCAAGTTACTTCTTATTACCATCTCTTATCATGTCGTGATATGTTAAAAGAACAAGAAATATCTATTAAATATTACAGATGTTATCTCTTGACTACAACTAACCTTAATTTCAAGATGCCTCTATGCCTTCTGGCTTTCATTTTGCACACAGTTACATGACATTGTATACATTCGTGAACTTAACATTTAACTTTTTAAATAAAATTTATACCCGAATTACTGCAATCATATTTGTCATTTTAATTATAGAACTCGATACTTTTGAAGCTTGATATGTAGTTTAATATTATTCATATTATAAAGATTTAATGTTGTTTTTTCTTTTATATTATTAGAAAGTCGAAATAGATCATAAAAAGCATTCATCTATGCATAAAATGGTATAAAATTGTTACATTTTATAAAACTGTAGTAGTTACGAGTAGAAAATTCCCATGAACATTCGCCAGAAAAGACAACAATACGATAGTAAGTTTTTTTTACAAACCCTTTAGATAGAAAAGATTCGAACTGCGTGCATAGATTCAGTCATATTTGTTGAGAATAATAGGAGATTTACTAGATATGAAACTAAAACCAGTTTCATGACAGTGGCTATGAGATACTTTAACCTTAATAAACAACTGTCTCTGATATCTCAAAACGGAGTTGGAGTTATTTCACCAAGAAAACTTGTACTTGTTCGTTGATATGAGAACCTGTTGGGCAAGTGTGAGGTTGGTGCTCCCTAGAACCTGCTTTAAACCCACAGTGGCAATTTGTTTTGCCACTGACCGTTCCAAGGCGGTATGCCCAATGGTTCTCTTTTTAATTGTTTGTGGCGTCTTAATTGAATTGACCAACTACAACATGCTCTCTTTTCCTCTCTTCTTTTTCGCTGCGTTGGGGGCTGTGTTTATTCAGTGTGACGATTCCTGATATGCATATATTTTACTTTTTTATCTTGAATTCTCCTGATATGCATATATTTTACTTTTTATATTGAATTCTCCTCATATTGTTTGATTTTTCAAGTCTTTCATAGGGTAGAATAGATTGCAGGAAGTGTAATTTGAACTTTATATTAATAAAGCTAAATGTCTCAATACTTTATCTTTTAAGTTAATCAAATTTTACACACTAAAAACATGAAAAACATGGTTGCGTCGTCGGAATTGCAGGGCTAGGCGCTGTCGCCGTGACGGTGTGGGTTCACTCCCAGGTAGAGACAATAGCATTTTCTATTCTTCTATCAAAGGACCCAGTGTAAATTCTCTGATAGTAAATATGACCTGTTGAACCATAGTTAACGTCTTGGCTGAAAACGTTTCTAAAGCAGATAACTGTACATATTACATGTAAACTGCCTAAAACATGTAGCTCAAAGCACCTCGATATAACCACTAATCAATATTTCACCACAAGTGATAAAAAGATTTGAGGTTGAACTTTTGATAACAATGATAATTATTTTATTAATACGCATATTATGCATTTTCTATACTTCATGATCCTCAGTAGATATGCCCTCTCGATTTCATATCCCATGTTAATAAATCACATACTTGTCTTGGCAGTGGAGATTCCCATGAGTTTACTTTTCATAAGTGGAAGTGATTATTATGAAACTTTTATGAGATATATTGTATCAGCAGGCACGAATCTAATTTTCCGATCTACAATAGACCTGATCAGAAAAGCTGGATATGATGCATTATGCCTCCCCTGGAACTCTTTAAAGATTCAATTCAGACAGATTGCTATAAATAAGTAAAACGTTCGCTGAAAATGTGTACCATGTTGTCAGCAAATCATTTTAAAACAATTTAGATAATATCAGCTTAAAATTTATGTTCCTAAAAACGTGTCATAGCCGTCAAGTATTTTGTGCTAAATGTGGTGAAATACATGTAATAAATCGTTCTATAATCAAACAGAATAAAACAATAAATAATTATTGTTACAATAATATTGTTAACATAACCTTAATCAGCTAGTTTCGCAGTTTTAGAAGAAAAAACGCACGAAAACCATTAAATTCCAATTTGTCAAAATCCAGATAATAGATTAATTTTCTTTCAAAGTAACACACAAAGTGTTCAAATTTTACTACAATTACTGACAGTCCAATTGCGCTAATTCGAAACGAAAGAATTAACACTAGCTGTAATAACGACAAGAAATTAATAATAAAAAGAAACGACGGAATTAATCAAATAAAATGAAATTTTTGAAAAGAAAGGCGTAGGAGGTTGTTGATACAAACTTGTCATTCTCGGGCATAAGGGTTTCGCTTTATTAACTTTTTTTACAGAAAATCGATGTTTCTGAAAGAAGGCTAGATCTCACAAAAATATTATGTAAATACGATTTTTTATACTACATCGCGTTTTCCTACTTCTGGTACTTATCTACATTTTCCTCACGGTACTTACGGTGCACAATTGTAATCTTTGAATTTCAGATTTATCTAGTACGATTTTCTCCACTTTTCTCCACAGGAAACTATCAGATAATGCATCATTTTGAAGTACGTGCTAAAAGATGTAATACTTTTTTCCGAGTTTCATAGGTTCTACAGAACGTAAGTTTCAGAGTTGTGAGATCGGCTGACCTTTATCATTGAGAAATCAGTTCGCATGATGATGCACTTACTGAGATTACATTTTTCACTTGTAATCTGAGGTACTGTTTGAATAGAAGGGAGACACCACGATCGATTTCTTAAAATCCAGTATTCAGTGCCCAAGATAATAAAACCGAGAACGGAGACCAGTATCAAATTTCAAGCATCAGATGTTTGAGATTTGCGACTGGTCTCCGTTCTCAGTATTATGACCTTGGAGCCAGGTCAGTTTTCCGAGGTTCACAACATTTTGTAACTTGAAACTAAACTAAAGCATTATGTGAAAGCTAAATAGTTTTTAAAAGGTTGCATGTGATAAGTCATTGTCGACAATATTGATGTACCTTTGTGATTTGATTTTTCTCATATCTTTTAGAACGATTCAGTAAACGCGTTACAATCACGGTCAGACTTTATAAATGATATTGCCGCTACAGGGGAGCGAACCCGTACGGCGACAGCGCCTAGCCATGCAGAAAGACACAGACACAGACTATTATTATAATTTTGTACAGACTTAAGGATAAGAGCGTAAAAACGATAAACAAAAGCTCGATCACGAAATCTATCAATTGACCTCCTTCTGTTGATTCGATGTCCATTGTATTTATTAGTACGTTTAACCAACACAATGATTTTGGCTTGTTTGTGCATCAAGAACCAAAACAATTCTCCTTTGTTAAGCAAAATGTACTTGAATTCATTTTACTAACGTATTTATCATAAGATACGTATGAAACTTTTTTCGATGACAGAAGTCAATACAAACAAAAGAAAACACCAGGCCTTCTAGATTCTAAAATTCCCCGCGCTTCTGGCTTCGAGACAACTCTATGGTGTCTGGTAAGTGATTTACCTTTAGGAATCACGTGGTGCACAGCTATCAGATTCCCGTGCTCATCATGTACATGTTTCGTTTCCCATGCGTCCTCCATTGTCGTCTGCTTGTCTATATTTAATTGCTTGATCTAGTTATAAAACAGCTTAAAATGCTCTTCACTTTTCTCGACATTTCAGTAACTATAGTTCTATGCTACACGTCTTTTACTCCAGTTATTTTTAGTTCCGTACCATTATCGATTTACCATTCATTTATAGTTTTCACCGGTTAAACACAACAGAGCTTTAAGTTTTCTTCAAAATATCAAAATCATCTGTCTACAGCTTCTTGCTTAAACTGACTGACAACAACTGAATATCAAAGTAGCACAGTTTGGTTGTTAAATATTTAAGAACATTTACACCACAGTATATTAAGATATATGTATATTTAAAACACTGTCTTTATTGCTTTTTCCCCGTAATAACAAGCAATGAAAGAAGAAACTCAGAGACTAGAGATATTTATATGTAAGCTGTTTACGAAGTTTCCAGGATAATTTTCAAGAACGCGCGCTATGAGGTTACGAAGATTGCCATGGTCAACAACAACGTATGTGCATCCACTTGTGTTTAAAATCCCCACATAGTCCTTTATACAGTAAAGATTTCCGTTTGTAATTCATTTGCATTCCACTATCATTAGATACTTTTCCTTATCAAGTAATTGGGTAATTATAGAAACAATTTACACTGAGTTTTTCTTTTCATGAAAAATAATAAAATTTACGTTTCAAAAATCACATTACAGAAGACATAACGAAAGAGAACATCAGGTTTTCTCTATAATAAATAGCTGGGGTGCCAAAGTCACACGATGGAACCTTCCAAATATACGCTTTATTCACTATCATCGCTTATTGTGTGATCAATATTGTCTGGAAGGTCTGCACTAAATATACTCTCTAGGTTTTAAGGTAAATAAACTCCACTGATTGATTAATTACCAGTATATATGTATCAAGAAGAGTACACGTCTTGTTTATAGGTTAATCTTGTTGAAAATATTACTGTAAGGCACAACATTGTTCTTTATATTAACTTCAGACATATATTGCGATTATGGGTTTCTATCAAATCAAATAATTTAGACATAACAATTCAATTCAGTAGTATATGAAAAAGTCTCTTAATTGTAGTTAAAATTTGCTTAACATATCATATTTTGCTTTGATAAGACACCAGATACATTTCACCACAAACGAATTAGAAAAAAGAGGCACGCCACGGAAAAGGTACCTTCGGTCATTTTTTGTGTCATTTTTGTTGTTACTATATTCAGAAAGAACTTTCAAATTTCTATTATTTTCTCATAACAAAACAGTGATTTTGTTACACATTTTGGCAATAAAATGGTATTTTTTACCGCGAATTGCATAATAATTAATGTCGTCTGCTCAACTTTATGACGTCGTTTCAAGGATTGACGTCAACTGCCCGAAGGTACCTTTTCCCGTAGCGTTCCTCACTGTTATTGTTAATACATTTCAACAACTGCATCAAACTTGTTTGTTTTAAATCGTTTTATTTCAGTTGGCATATTAGAGCAATGTTTGGACGATCGTTCTAGACAATGTGACTGGCGAATATTTCCATTTACATGAACCAAATCTAAGAACTATAGGTGTTAACAGTATACATACGTTTTAGAATGAGCTCCATTTAAAAGCTTTCTAAAATTAGAGCTAGATAAATATAACTTAAAATACATGTCAGTCAGCATTGTGATACAGTATTACATGTATACAGATGTTCGTCACATTTAAATCAGTATGATTCAGCAAAGTTCAAACCTATCCAACTTAACACCATGTCATATCATTCGACTTGGCACGCATTAAGTTGTAAAAATATCTACCCTTAAATGATTTTAAGATGTTTTTTCTGTGAATTTCTTTTATATCCAATTAAGTGGACGAGCTGATGTACTGCCAACAACTCTATAACGCTCTAAGCAAATTTTCAACTTGCTCCGCATGCTCTTTTTAAGAAAAAAATATAAGTTCATTGTGAATTAACCCAAATGCATAATCTTAATTTATATTCATTATAAAAATCAATAAAAGCGTGTTTTGTTTTTTTCTGACACGGCCCATGTACACAGATCTTATTTTGTTATTTTTCATTATCATTATCTGCTCCTGATTCCATCAACCATTCTAAATCATGTGTATACTTCAGTCTTCGGAGATGTTTATAATGTGTTGATAATAAACGTGTATTTGACAGGTCATTAATTTCACCTAATTGCCTGTTACCGACATTACACTATGTTCATACCGAGACAGCAGATAGTATTAATGATTTACAAGATATGTTAGACCTTTCTGTGACAACATTCATATTGAAAGTAACTGGAATAGAAACAATCAGCATATGAAAGAACCGTGCATCAATTTCTTTTGCATTTAACATTGTGACCAAATGGAATACTGGTCTGCTTTGCTTGCAATGTTTACAGTAACGTGTCATACGCAATAATGCAAGCTTGGAAACACGAACAGACGTCTAACAGTCTGAAAACTGATACAAAGCTTGTCAACACATATTATATAAAAGCGGAGGTGGAGATTCAGGAATGCAACTTTACAATCATTCGAGCTTATCACTCAGTAAAACTTTAGTATCTTTATGTTCTGGCAATAAAATCGTTCAATATATGCCTCGTTCAATAAAATGGAATAGGTACTCAAAACATAAAATGCATTTGTATCTTTTTAAATGTCAATGTTACCTTTTGGCATTCGGTGATGCTCAACGAGCAGATTTCCATGCTCGTCTTGTACCTGCCTTGTTTCCCACACGTCTTCCATTGTTTATATATGTTTGCGAGAATCTACATTATTTGAAAAATAGTATCCATTTGTTGTAAATGTACATGATGAATTCAATCTATGTTAAATCCACGATAGAATATTATATAACATACCACCATGGCAAAATTTATCTGAAGACTTTTTAAACGCAGATGATTTTGTTCCGAGTTCACTTTTACATAAGCACAATATATCTACAAATAATAATATACAGAACAGTTTGAAACATTTCCTCACATCAAAAATAAACATACACCCGCACAATAACAACGCGCATCTGTTTGTGGTTATAGCAGTTTTTGCAACTCACAGAATCATCTATCATATTCACGGCTACAATTGTGCTGCCTGGTCTAGGAAATTCTTACAACGACGAAAAGGGAACACCCTTGTTTACTCTGTTCAATCCAATATAACTGTAATTAATTATTATGAAACATTGCAGATGAAAAACAGATTGGTGGAAGAAATGAATCAAACTAACGGAGTAATTGTGGTATGGATCAGCTTGTTGCCTGAACAATATCTACAAAGAGTGCCAAATTCAAACATGGAACTTTTCAAGATAAGATTTGATATATTGTTTATGTTTACTTTGCGTTGCATATGTTTAGAAGATGAGGCAATAGACCATCTTGTGGATATGGTAATAAGTTCAATGCGACTCATCACTGATTTAATGATATTCCTAGAAGAAAAGCAATGACACTGTAATGATTTCCACGCACTCTTACAATATTTCATGATGTCTATTTACTAGAACAAATATGGGTCATATAATATAATAGCAGTATATTATTAATAGATGATTATCAATAAGTTAAACTGTTTTGACCCGAGAGAGATCAGTTGGTTTGTAAGAAAGTAGTTTTGCTGATAGTTTGTCTTATGACATTTCATCTTTTTATGCTTTCTGAAATATGCTTAAAATATACTGGGTCTTTGTTCTATATATTTTGACTGCAAAACATAAGTTTCTTTCAAATTTCTTACAGGGATCTCTCATTAAAATGATTTTATCTTGGACAACAAATTAAACCCATGAAATAGACTTTGTATTTCTACAGACTCAAATGGAGTTAACCTAGGATATATGAGTATGATGGACCGCCCTGGCAAAAATGAATGACAGAGGCTATAGTGCCATAGGACACTGACAAATTAAAAATAGCGACTTGTATACGTTATAAACATGACAGACTCTTGAAAACCTGAACAATAAATGATAACATTGGACATGCCTTGACCACATAAACGTTAAAACATTGGGGCTTGTAAATTATAAGTTTATGCAGTGTATGTATAGAAGTGCAATCAATATCTTCGTAAGCTGTATTGCTCACAAGATGTTGTTTATATTATCTGTGCATATACCTTTTTCAGCTATTTTGCCAGCGTGATGATACTTTTACATGATGTCCATGTAATTATGGTAAAGGTCTGATTTCAAGAAAGCTAAACGGTCAAGATTTCTTATTAAACTAACCGGTAAAGGACAGACAGCGTATTTTCTGCCAAATACCCTTTTAAATCAATTAACAGACAGTAGAAACTGATAGCTTCTGTAAGTGCTGATGAAGACCGCGTTACGGATGATATACAGGATACAGGATACAATGTACACAGCTTTACTTAACAGAGTCATGGCTGTAATGCTTTTGTTCAACTGAAAACCTACATTATGCGTTTATCGTTTTCTGTTGTATCGTCACATATTGAAAATGCAATAGTGTTATCTTTGCGGGTGTTTTTCAAACAAAAATAAATAGACAACTTTGACGCACACCTGAGCTAGGAAGCAACAAAGTTTAGTCAAACATATAACTTTGGCAAATCAAAGACCTCCTATAACGTCAAAATGCAAACGTCTAATTCGAAGCGTTTCAATGAATTAGAAAATATAAATTGTTCCAGTATAATGATTTAAGATTATCAGTTGTTTGCACTGTCTGCTATTCTTGTTGTAATCTACAGCATCGAAGGTGGAGTTTTCCCAGATAAGACCAGAGAAGAGAGCTTAGCGAGCATTTGAGAAAGGAACCATAAAGTGTAGTTGAGAAAAATACACTCACTCTCATTTCGGTCTTTTCCACGGAACGTTCCAATGTGTTGATAGCCAATTTAACTCCCCCACCCCATCCCCCAACACACACCAGGTTCTTATTGTGAATCGTTTGCGGCTTCTTCATACATTATGTCTCAGAATTAAATTCTGCTGTCTTATTTTATTAGCAAATAAGAGATGTTGTATTTTCTGGATTTGGCTCTTTTTGATATGCGTAATTAATCATTTTGTTAAACTGGTAAAATGTATTAACATCATTTCAAAGCTTACAAACCATTAATCATCTGTTAATGGTCATACGGTTAGCTGAACACGAAGTCTCTTCCTCGACAATTAATACCTAGCTAGATTTATAAAGAAGGTAGGCGGGCATATCTTACCGAGAGTACAGTAATGAACTGTTTGTTGTGCATTCTTACTGATCATTTCATGTTTATATGTCTATGATATTTAACATTTATGTCATGTTTATTAAGTCCGCCAACCTAATATAATTATTATTATAATCGCCGTATTGTTTTATTTTAGAAAAAAACATGTCGAATATTAACAACTACTTTAAATGACTATTTACATGTATATAATAGTTTTGTCTTCAATGTAAAACTATATACAAGTGTTTATAAGTATTTTCTTCATTGTAGTATCCATGTGAAACCGTTCTAATCATACAGAGTCAAATGTCAACAACTAAAAGGCTTAAAATCCTATTTTACTAGTATATCAATCCATAAATGCATTAATAGATAGTAGTCGAGTTAAGCATATAATTTTATTGTATATTTACTATGCGTTAAAATTTCCCACAAGAACGGCTATATTCGATAAGCGTAGCAAAATTACAAGCGCAGGATATTGTACATGATTTGCATAAAGCTGCTTCATATATTAAGATCTCAATCACATGTTATAACGTTGGAGAGATTTTAGATCATTAAGCTATTCATTTATAAATATTACAAAGAACAGATAATACATAGGCATGAAAAAAAATGAAAGAACATCATCTGAAAAATGTTTATGCATTTCCACTCAACAGTCGACTGTTTTTATTATGATTACCTTTTGGAATTCGGTGATGCTCCGCTAGAAGATTTCCGTGCTCGTCCTGCACCTGTCTCGTTTCCCACACGTCTTCCATTGCTATGGGTATGCTCGTTAACACAAGAAAACACTTTTAACTCCTACTATATTTCCACAATAGCATTCGTTAGAATTTGATTATGAAAATCAAACTGTTTACATTTCCTGTTCTAATTTATTACAAATCACTTAGATTCACTTCACGTCTTTCAAAGCTGTACAACGTACAACTATTTCTCCTTGAGCAACACTAAAGAAAACAATAAGCATGCATGATGTGCAGCCGGAAAATCACTAAACCCACGTCAAGTGCTTTGAATATTTGCATACTGAACCGATTTGAAACACGTGTTTATATGAAAATAATAACTTTTCATAATGGTCTAGACTTCGCCGAACCATTAAATATAAATTCTGAAGCAAAGTTAATTAATAATCACACCGCTAGGAATTATTTCACAAAGAAAGCACGGATCAAATTAAGTCTGGTTAAATTTATTGATGAACAAATTCAGAATAACGTTAAAACTCGCTAGTTTGTTTACGTTAACCTCTATATTTGTTGTCTTGAATTAAGGCACTCTGCGATTCAAATATTTTATTAATTTAACCTCAAAATTGTTGTTTTTCTTGACTCAAAGCACTCTGCGAATCTGATAATATATGACGTTGTCTGAAACAGTTTTTCATACAACACGTTATACTGTTAATATTTTTGATTTTGCTTGCTTCCCCAACTCAATGTCCTTCTTCACATCTCACTAAACTGTTTAAACCTTATATTTAAATGAAGATGTGCACGCTTTTATGTAATCTGTAAATCCAGCGAAATTCAACGTTTATTTTGCAACACTCGCTCGAGTGCTTACACTGTTTCTTAATTCCAAAGTTGTAAAATTCATTTAATTTTAGTACACAACACAATTATTATTGGTGCAATGTTACATTTAATTAGCACTGTTTTCATAAGATGGACGTGATTTTCCAGCTATAACCTCCGCATAACCACATTTTAACCACACAATTATTGTAATATATTGCATGTTATACCCAATAGTGGTTTATTCAGGTCACATCTGTCAGTAAGCGCCCATTTCACACAACTGCTTGTTTGTAAAATTCATTTGCATTTAAATAAAACCAATAGTGAATTTCCAATTATATTTATAAACACATTTATACATTTCACGTTAACCTTTATCAATACACGAATAATCCTTATCGAAGTGTCAATCTAAAATAATTATACATTCAGTAATGACCACTATAGCTTAAGGCAGTTTCATCTTATTTCACACTGGCATATATAACGGATAGAGCGCAGGATATACGCCTTGCCTTACTCCAACAGTTTAAGTAATTTGTCCCATCTCAGATCAAACATACAAGTTTCTTTAAGTCAAAGGGCAGAAATGTTATCTTGTCATCTTATCACCATCATTTTGAAATGTCCTTTGTTGTATCGTTCTCACATATTTTAGTGTGTATTTAGGTGACTCGGCAGGTTAAAACGACAAATGTTTCACTCCACTAACCAAACGCTGTACTCTTCGTATATTGCTTCCTTAATGTTTCAATTGATGTTTATTTTGTCGTATAAAGTAAGGTCTAAAATAACCGCTAATAAAGTAGATATTTACGAACCACCTCAATTGGTTGCGTCGCAGGAATTGCAGGGCTAGGCGCTGTCGCCGTGACGGTGCGGGTTCGCTCCCAGCTAGAGGCACTATCATTTGAAATTCACAGTAGCGCTATTTGTGCAGTGTGGCGGCCGTAAAAAGTCTCCCCGTACATATAGTCAGTACTGTTATCAGTAAAATAACCCGTTACCGATGTCATGCAGTGATTGTTACGTATATCAGGGCTATCCGATCAACCTTTTTTGGGGGTTGTCCCGGTTAGCTCAATTGGTTGCGTCGCACTTAGGATGCACATAATAGTAAGATAGCCACTTACTCGAACTGGCCATGTAGAAATTATGAAATAGAGGATATTATGAATATATTTTGACATTTATCAAGCCTAAATTAATTATAGATACAGGTTTTGTGTTTTCAAGGTATTTGGAATATATTTATTTAATAACTATTAGAAACCAAAAGCAGCCAGGTGATGATCAGTGTGATGCAGGGGCTTGAATTCGAAACTAGGGAAATCCTGTAAAGTAATCTGTTTCCGCGTCAGAAATTCAGTTGCATGTTTTTGGATTTATTTTGCGGAAAATCGGTAGGGATGACAGCTATTGGCTATATTCTTTTCTGAATCTGCTGTTTCTGCTGGACTTAAAGCAACCATTTCTGTGAGTTGTCGGTTGGACATTAATATTATGCAAGATTTTAGGTTTCGTGATTTTTGCCCCGGCCGACTGTGCAAAAGTGATGCTTGGACTGTGTTTCAGTGTTCCTTGGATTTTTTTCAGGAGTTCTTCATAGCCTGAATTTATGTTGCCTGAGTAGCTTATAGCCATATGTTTGCAGTAAACACTGATTTCTGTTTCAGGTTGTTGTTCTGGATTGATCTCATAGACTAGGTACAGAGAGTGTGTCGGAAACAGTGAAATTAGGACCGGTTACTGGCGTCAGCCGCCTTAAGGAAAAGTGTTGATTTAAAAATATTGTCAGGTATGGCATTTTAAAGCTTTAAATGTCTGTCCAGAATGAGTATTACACAAAATGATCAATTTTAAGTCTGCTTTATTTAAAATAAAATGTCTGGCCGTCAGCATTAAGGGGATGTAACTCAGACTTTGTGGTATGCTGAGATGCCTGGTGCAAAGTCCTGTATATTTTTTTTTCAAGTAGAAAGTCTGAAATTTGTCGCTTTTCTTTAAGGCATTATTTGTTATGTTACGAAAGAATGTTTCGCATGCAAAAAATAAGAGCCTGTCCGTGTATCAGAAAAATGCCAGACTTTATGCAGTTGCTTATATTTGATCACCCAGCAGAGCTGTTTAGACCTAATAATGGGCTTATTTTGAATGATTTTCAGCAAAGTGAATGTGGATGGTGCTTGAAAAACATCAGAATGATACACTGGTACTAATTGAGATATGAATTTTAGCAAATTGTAAATAGTCACTGTTGATAAATAAGGTATTGTTCAATTTCTATACAAATAATGCACATTTTTCATGAATACTATCTTGACTTAAATTGCCATATATGACTTGAACATGCATTCAGGTGTATGATTTTAGTCTTATTTTATTCCAGTTAGTCTGCAAAATTGATGCAACTCTAAGATATAAGTTAAGTCAAAAATGTGTGTCTCTTTAAGGATGCACATACCAGTAAGATAGCCACTTACTCGAACTGGCCATGTAGAAATTATGAAATAGGGGATATTATGAATATATTTTGACATTTATCAAGCCTAAATTAATTATAGATACAGGTTTTGTGTTTTCAAGGTATTTGGAATATATTTATTTAATAACTATTAGAAACCAAAAGCAGCCAGGTGATGATCAGTGTGATGCAGGGGCTTGAATTCGAAACTAGGGAAATCCTGTAAAGTAATCTGTTTCCGCGTCAGAAATTCAGTTGCATGTTTTTGGATTTATTTTGCGGAAAATCGGTAGGGATGACAGCTATTGGCTATATTCTTTTCTGAATCTGCTGTTTCTGCTGGACTGAAAGCAACCATTTCTGTGAGTTGTCGGTTGGACATTAATATTATGCAAGATTTTAGGTTTCGTGATTTTTGCCCCGGCCGACTGTGCAAAAGTGATGCTTGGACTGTGTTTCAGTGTTCCTTGGATTTTTTTCAGGAGTTCTTCATAGCCTGAATTTATGTTGCCTGAGTAGCTTATAGCCATATGTTTGCAGTAAACACTGATTTCTGTTTCAGGTTGTTGTTCTGGATTGATCTCATAGACTAGGTACAGAATGTGTGTCGGAAACTGAGAAATTAGGACCGGTAACTGGCGTCAGCCGCCTTAGCGCTTAGGTAGACTCGTTACAGTCACGTTCACGCCTTCGAATCCAATTGTCTCATAAATTATTAATTTTATACCATGAAGGCATATACGGTAGGAATATAAGTTAACGGAGTTTGAACATGCAGCGGTAATTGTATCAAAATTGTGTAGCATACCTACTGTGGTCCTCCAATCAAGAAACCATGAGCATGGGTAAATGTAAATATTAGTTTTCGAGTAAACACTTTGTGTAAACATATCAAAACCATTGTAGAATCAATTTGGTTATATTTACATTTACCATATATTTATCAAAGCTACTGTTAATATTCAATCCATTTTAAATCGCCCTGTTATTTGAAAACGCTAAATTTTCCCTTTTTTACAAGAGAAATAAAACAGAACAATACAGGTATTACAGAGTAAAATGTCTGAAGAATATTTGCTTTTTTCCAGTCGAGGGGTTTTATGTGGTGACCCAGATTGTTAAAGCAATGTGGCGCGCTGTTTTATTGAATAAATACAATAATATGAAAATCAAAGAACTGTTACTAAATAAATCTTCTCATATTTCAAACAGATTCGATCGTCTCGATCAAGTAGTGCATAAAGTATACTAGCCTTCTTTTATCAACAGCATATGGTATTTTTCTGTAATGATAAGATGCAGTAATAACAACCTGGTAACTCGCGCACAAACACAACTTATTCGTATATTTGACATTAGTATATTCTGATCTTCTCAAATAGCTGGCTTAAGACTTTTGATTAAACAATCTTATACACATTGCCAATAATATTAATATGTTCATACGATAACCACCTCATTATTAAAGCACGGGGCTACCTTTTACTGCCGTCACATTCATATTACAGCTCTTAGTGACACTCAATGCGAACTCAACAAATTCAGTTATCTTCGCGGTCTTTTATGTTTCCTCTATTTAAAAGATGAAAAAATCAATAAAAAGCATCCCAATGGAAATAAGTTTGCACCATAAAATATTTTCATAGGCAATGTTGGAGATGATTGTCTACATCAGGCATGATGGGAATACAGTGGGAGTATCGAAAATCCGTTTGAAATGTAGCCAATTGTTACTGTGTATAAAATGATCTCAGACAACGTTCGTCTTTTATATGATCTTAGGCAACTTTCGTCTTTTATATGATCTACGACAACGTTCGTCTTTTATATGATCTTAGACAGCGTTCGTCTTTTATATGATCTTAGACAGCTTTCGTCTTTCATATGATCTTAGACAACGTTCGTCTTTTATATGATCGTAGACAACGTTTGTCTTTCATATGATCTTAGACAACGTTCGTCTGATATATGATCTTAGACAACGTTCGTCTTTCATATGATCTTAGACAACGTTCGTCTGTTATATGATCTTAGACAACGTTCGTCTTTCATATGACCTTAGACGACATTCGTCTTTATATGATCTTGGACAACATTCGTCTTTTTCATATGATCTTAGACAACGCTCGTCTTTTTTATATGATCTTAGGCAACGTTCGTCTGTTATATGATCTAAGTCAACGTTCGTCTGTTTTATGATCTAAGACAACGTTTGTCTTTTATATGATCTTAGACAACGTTCGTCTTTTATATGATCTTAGATAACGTTCGTCAATATTTGATCGTAGACAACGTTCGTCTTTTATATGATCTAAGACAACCTTCGTCTTTTATATTATCTTAGACAACGTTCATTTTTATATGACCTTAGACAACGTTCGTCTGTTATATGACCTTAGACAACGTTCGTCTGTTATATGATCTTAGACAACGTTCTGGTATAGTAATAAGTAGAAGGCACTTTATTCGAAACCTTGTGAAAATAATAAATTTTTACATCCCTAAGACATCTAAGCACCTCAGAAATATTCAGAATGATACTGAACTGGACTGGACAACAAAATTTTTTGACCTTGTAACCCTGAAACGTAGCATATGATATAAGATCAGCAAATTGTCCCCCAAATAACGTTGTTGGCAACTAAGAAATATATATGTTACAGAAATGCAAGTCTATATCGACAAAAATAAAATGTTATCCGAAAGAACTATTACAATAAAGGATATTTGAGAAAAATGCCGGTAAGAGGTTATTTAATTGAAAGATCCGAAAAACGCGCCGGGCAGCGAAGAGCCAAAATCAATAAAAATATTTAAATCTAGCGTTTATTCTTAACATTAGACCAGAATCTCCTTATCAGCCATGCACTTATCACCAAACAATCGTCCCGAAGGCAATAATGAAACAGGAATAAAGACTCAGCGGATGCATACAATCCAGATCATTTATTCATTAGTCGATAATTTCCATAATGGTAGCTATTATTATATTTGCTGAAGCAAGGCAGACGGTCTATATATGTCTCTGAATTTGAGACCATTAAAAACGTAAAAAACTTTTTCAGAACAATATACAGAATACAAATTCAATTACCATGGCTTACCACAGAGTACTTTGCCTATGACAGCAGAATGAATATTATCTGACTTAAAAGTCCTTATAAAACAATGCAATTATAATCATGGACGTTTTTATAACGTTGTCAGTATAAAAAGGAATAAAATCTGCATTTGTGTTAAGAGGACATGCCACTGTAAACTTATAGTTTTCGAAGTTCTCAATATTACTAGTATAAATCACTTGTCACTATAACGTTGAACAAGGACGTACAGATAATATGTAATGATTCAAACATCGATAAATAATACTGCTTAGAAACTAGATACGTAAAACACATCTCTCAAAGTATTCCAGAATGTTATTATAAGAGATTTTCTTGACAATTTGTGTCTATTCACCATAATTAAATGACATTCTAGGACTTTCTATTGGAAAACAAAATGTCGAGTTTTAAGTTAAACTGAAAAGTGAATCATGCGTCTCACGAATAACTTCAGAAAAAACCTCTACACACCCAAAAGCAGACAGGAAATGAGAGGATAAATTTTAAAATGACCAATTTCAATCATGACACAAAAAACAATTAACGAAAAGAGAACCTGATGGGTTACATCATTGGAAAGAATGGTCAGTGGAACAATTATTTGGCACTGGAGATTTTAATCAGGTTATAAGGTAAACCGACCTCACACTGTTCTCATACGAACAAACAAGTACAAGTTGTCTTAGTGAATTAGTTCCAGACTCCAGTCCATCCATTAACTCGACGTTGCATGTAAAAGCACACAAACGTATAAAACGTAAGAAGCGAATGATATTGTCAGTACTCAATGACCTTACAGAGACCAGAGAACATGGCGTCGAGTCTGCAATCACTTCAACAGGGAAAGAAACAAATCGCGCTTCTATGTTCTTCAACAAGATTTTCCTTTAGACCGTCATAAACGCCGAAACCCCAGCCACCGTCTTGCAAACAAACAACTAAGCAAAGAGATTAACTGCTAAGAAAAACTTGGAAACCAAATACCCAAACAAACAAACTTAGTCTTTTAATTTGAATAAAATCTCTTATAAAAGAAGTCATAAATGGCTAAGTTTTCACATCCGATCATGAAATAAACTGGGTTTCAGGCATTGCGGCAACATAGGACTAAGGAAGTCGAACATTATATCGCACTTACTGATTGTAAAAATTTAGGTGCCGTTATTATACTTGCGACTTTATATTATATAGTTCATGTCCAGTTATTTTCATTATTTATTAATACTTCAATCTAAATGCCACAAATTAATCGAATTATCAAATCCATTCAGCGTTAAGTATACAAACATAGATTGCTAAATATCCAACTATTCAGAAAGCAAAAAACAAGTAGCCGACAAATGAAGCAAGATGGGTAGTAATTGGAACTAATTCTGCGATGCTATCCTGAATAATTAACTCTCACTAACAGACGTCAAATGTCCCTCAGGTATAATTGATGCTGATTTTGTACTTTACTAACTGTTCAGCATGGAATCTCTAATACCAATGAAATATCTACTTGCTAAGCCTTCTACTGTAATACTGCTGGGTCCAAGATCATAAAACAGAGAATAGAGACCAGTCGGAGATCTCAAGCATCTGATTAGCTGAACGGGCGACCAGTCATTGAGACGCGTTAGATTTCAGACAGGTCCCAGTTCTTGTTTTATGATCTTTGACCCTGTTGTGCGAAAAGAAACAAATGCGCAACTGAGAACGAAGCAAAATTCTATGGAAATTTCGTGTGTGATCACCAATACTCTGTAAATAAAATCAGCCAACTTGTAATGAATTGTCCCGGGAACAATTGCCGGCTTGTAAAAGCCAACTGCATTAATTTGCATTTGATTTGAAGTTCCGACGTAAAATGACATGCAACCGAAAACTTTTTTTAAAAGTTATTTAAAGTAACTATATATTAGAAGCAATCTTGTCCCAAAGTGTACCTAAGTTTTTCATTGCATTCATTTGCACTTGATTTGCAGTTTTGAGGTTAAAAGACATGCAACCGAAAATCTGATCTTTTCAAAGGAATACTGTTAAGTTAATGATAGATGCATTTTTGTTCCGAAATTAACATACATTTATATTTTCAGTGGACATTTTTTATTCTGACACTTCCTTAATGGAAGCATAATGAATACCGTTCACAACGATTGGAAATCTGGCCTACCTTCCTTGGCCGGTTCTGGTGGCGGTTGTTCGGGCTGTTTATTATCTAGCGGCTCCTCATCCCCTAGAAGCTCGCCCTGCTCCAGGTTGTCCTGCTCGGGTTGAGCATGCCATTGATTATCCATACCTTCCATTTCTTCTGTTTAATACACTTTCTTATTTTTAACACTTTAATATTGTATCATAACCCTTGTCACTCTCAGCTTGAATCCAAAGTTCTTTTCATTAGCTTAAATGCATTAAGTTAATGCATACCAAAATTATTCCGTTTTTCAATCGCCTGACTTATTTGTTCAATTAGCAAAATTGATTTTCATATTCTACTGCTACAAGCTATTTACTCTTCACATTTCCAGTCTCTTATTAACCGTGTCATAAAGAGCTAACCAAGAACAAATCAGCGCTTACGCAGCCACAGGTACTCTCTTTTGTTTACAAACAAACCCGGAGAGAACTAGCACTACTTTTCCAGATTTCATTTAACAAAACACGCACAATGTGTCAGGGAAAAACTGCAAACTGTCTTGCTTACGCTGAAAGCATTAGAACTATGCTTAGCGATATCCAATACAATCCCAACCAGCACATTATCTTCGGAACTTTTCTTTGAGAAACCTAGAATTGTGTTCATGCGTGCAAATCCAATATGAACTATAAATACCAGTGTATGAATTCCTCACAATAATTTCATACCACGCTGTACTGATCATAAAACAAAATATACACACATAAATTTTCCCCCATTGGCCTCGGCCCGCTTATTATATATACATCTGGTAGTATTTTGAGATTCACAAACAAAGATTGGGTATTTCAAAGCGGGAGACTGCTATTGCAAATCGATAAAAATTTCCTCTTAGGATGCAATTACCTCGACGGCCTCTGGGATATCTGAGCGCTCAACAAGAAAATCCTGGTGAACATGTTAGAGATGAAGAGATGGACAGTTAGATAAGCCTTCCTGATTAATGCTACTCTGAATGAAACAATTTTCTTATTCAAAATAGTAGAGTGAAATAAATATTCTTCAATTGATCAACATTATAATTCCTAACTATATTACACATATACTTACACATATTTAATACACAGGCACAAACTGTCATCAGGATTATTTGAAAATATATTTCTTAATGTCCTCACTTTTTTAAAATTTAATTTGCTTTTACAAATGAGTGCAAAGTATAAGCACTGTGTAATTTAATACTAAGATTATTTGGTCATCCTTTTATAACCTTTACGACAGGTGATTCTATTTCACTGTTGCCGCACACTTAATGTGCGTGCTGTTATTGCATTAAACCTTATCGTAAAACGGCAATTGCAATTAAAATAATCAGCTATATCGTGTATCGGAAAAGGCAATAATGCTTGAAAACTTACTCTGTGTTAGTTTATTCTAAGCTAGAATTTATTTCAAGTGTCCATATTCACTTAATCTAAAGCAGATGTGAGCAGTACCTTTGTAAATGTATCAAAATTACTGTATAAAATAGGATGCAAATCGAGAGGTGATGATTTGTATACATTTGCGCTAATTATTATTGTAAATAGCGAATCGTTCTTAATTGACTTATGTCATGGCCAGCCGGTGTGAATGGCAAGAAGACTATGCTTACTGTGTAGGTGTACTGTATAAGTGTAAAGCCATGACGGTGCTAGTGTAGGTATGCTGTTGATTGTACACACAAAGCTTTTTGCCTGACGACAGTTGAGATTGGATGAGTTGCTACATGTTCTTTTGTTTTAAGAATGAGATGCAGTTGAAAGCGTTAACATAACATTTGCTTACTACTATATTAAACTAAAGCAACGGTAATGCACACTAATGCGCAAGTCTATTTATATGGTACAGCTAGTTCCGGTGTACAATGGTATCAGATCGTTCGTCAATTGAGAAAAAGTTCGCAATTTTTCAATTATTTTAACATTAATATTACGATAGTATTTTCTGACCCCAGCAAAAAACTAACGATGTACTGAAACTTGCGCAAAAACGACATTGAAAATGACAGTATATAAATAACTTGGAATTAAATATTAGCTTCAGTATCCTTGCGACATATAATTTCAAGAAACAGGATCATTTTCAATATATGGCGACATTCCATATTATATGTTTTAACAAATCTAATAAAACAACATGAAAACATCACGTTCTGTTAAAGAAAGCGGAAACTTTTATTAACAGAAATGTATACAAGATATAAATTCAATAATGTATCTTGATTAGACTGAACTTGTATAATACTTATGTTCTTTCTGTATCTCATATTTCTTTAGTTCTGACTTATTATGTGCTTATATATACTTTGAGGAACATCAAATAAGAAACCGTCGTTAAATAAAGTCGTTATTTTTTGTTGTAGAAAATTATTCAAACATTTTAAAAATATTTTTTACTCGGTTTCCGTTACAGAGCAAATTGCTAATTTCCAAATATACTGTAACTGTACGAGATTGGAGTCAACAACTATTCTACAAAACTTGATCTCTGCGACCTTTTCTAGCTTCATCGTCTAGAACTATTAATCTTAAAAGAAAGATTTCTGCCCCGTAGAGAGATCATTTACCTGCCGTGATATAACTGACCCTTGCTGATAAATGCAAACTAGCTATTCAGGTGGCTTATCGGTACGATAGTTCAATAAATGTATAGACATTAATATAGATCTAAAAATTGATGACGGTTTGTGTTACAATGAATAGAATGAAAATCTAAATCTGAATATATATAGTATGGGTAAGACAGAATCACTTCATTTTGGAATACCTTCAGCTGTTTCCAGTTATCGGAATTACAGTAAATTAGTGTTAAATACACAACACAACACAACTGAATAATTATAACGACCGGAAAATCAGATCTTGTGAAATTTATGAAGACTGTTATTCTTTTAAATGCAAACTTACCTCAAACTGATGGAAATAAATATAGATCTCCCACGAAGCAACATGTCAACTGCATGACCATGCATTTCTTTCATTATCTAACGCAGTCGTTTAATGTGTTTTAGCTAAGGTTAGGGTATAGGGTTAGGGTTGGTACTTGTTGAATTAACACTTTTTGCACTTTTTAAGTTTAGCTATTTCTGAGTATTAGTCACAAAACTGCAAGATGTTTCATGCTTTTATCATATTTTCCTCAAACATTGATTCATAGAGATTATTTTCAGCGTGTTCCATTGCTGATATAAACCGTACTTCATAATTATAGAAGAATTGGTACAAATTGACTCTATTTATCAACATTGTTTAAACTCAGAGCTTTCTCAATAAATAGCTGATGTATCAACTAATAAGACGGTATACCTCAAAGGGGACCATTTATCGAACTGCCGTTAACTGATCGCTATCATCAGCACAAGCATTACAAGAACTTTAAAGAAATATCTCGATTCATACGATAATAAAGCATCAATCAGAGTAAGAGATAAAATACATTTTTGTTGTGGATATTGTTTTTTGGTATAATTGTATCAAATTCATAAGTATTTGTTATAAAAGTAGCATCACTACTAAACCTATGCTTCGCGTATTACTATTGTATCATTATATTTCGCGGGGATAGAATTTCGCGCAAATGACATAATTGAAATTTTTGCGAGGGCTTAAATTCGCGCACTTGTATTATTCTAATAAGACTCGATATTTAATTATGTGATTTCGCTAGGGCTTGTTTTCGCGCACGTTCCCTAGCGCGAAATACGCAAAACTTAAACCATCGCGAAATATGATGATACCAAAGTATATACTCATCTTCGAATATTTAAGCGAACTTTGTTATTACCTTATTTGTCGTTTTCAGTGGCTCTCAAACTTCAACTGTTATATTCTTTTACAATTTAAATTTACAATTAATATATTAAATGAAAGCTATGATATTTTACGAACCAGCGTCATGCCTGAGCCCGGAGCCCGGCTTACAAAGTCAGCTTACCGTCATCACTAGAGTCATCCAATAGCAGTTGGCCCCTTTCTTCGCCATGGTGCCCATTCTCAACTCTTCTTTGCCAAACAGTTTCCATATTGGTTTGAATTTTATTGTTAAAAGTTAACTTGTTTCATTATTTTAACACGTATTCGTTTAACGTTACATGTATGGTGACAATTTGCATTTAAATTTAATTCATATGATTAGTTTATATGTAATCTTGTCATCCAGACGTCCGTTTTAAATCTTATGTAAATCCATTAGCATAATCTCATTATAATAGAATAGAATATCAATTAATTAACACTTTGTCGGCAAAACCCTCTTATCCACCAAATTACTGTAACGCACAGTTTAACGTACACTCAAATATGCACTAGACATTTATGTTTTTATTATCAACTATGTATTTCCTGTTGTATTTGCAGCTCAAGTATCATTACATACAAATTGACATAATTATCTGAATCGCCACAACAAACGTAATGTTATGCTTTATAACTAACTGTAAAGTTATTCTTCAAGGGTGGGAAGTATATTCATCTAATAAAACTGTGCCCAACAGCTGACATTGATGTGTGTGCAACATCTGTTAGTTTCTTCGTTAAGCTTACAGAAATTCAGATGTGTTCTGTTATGTTTATTATAGCATTATCAAAGTCACAAAACATAATCATTAAATTGTCAACAACACCGATAGAAATCCAAGACAATGCTATGATTGCGTTCAATATGCCTTTCTAAATTCTCAACTGTTTTCTTTCCTCAAAATTTATGCTATATAGATAGTAAATGCATAATAAGATAAACACCAATGGTCTTTATTAAGGATCCAACACGATATACATCGGCAGTGTAAAACAAAATGTGCAGTACATGAAGTTAGCCAAGTGCAAACCACTTGTCTGGTCACCAGGAGGTATGTCACCTTTGTAATTTTTCATTATACACAAAAGAGCCTTTACGATTTGAGATTATCTTGTAAATAAAATTATATAAAACTGGTCATTTGTCGATTTTTGTCTTATTTTCTTATGCAATCGTTTTAACAACGCAATAGCTTTAGTTACACCGTAACTTGTAAAATGTCAAATGTCATTTCCAACAGGAAGGATATCAAGTGTCGTTATTGAGTGCATCTTTTCATTCTCACTTTCTTGGGAAACATTAAACCTTTCATATTTAATTACAGAAAAACACATATCTGACACCAAATTACTTGTAATTAAACATGTGATGCACCAGGACCCTACTTCGATTGAAAGAATTGAAACAATTTTGATTAAAATAATGTTAGGGTATGTTAATGTTGACGCAATTTATCGCATAGATGGAAAGTGATTTGAGCTAGTTAAACTTATCTATGAAAAGACATCAACAGCAACAGAAAAAGATCTAGGGACATGGTTAGAATTCCGCACTTATTCACTTTAAACTACTTCTTTAATATTGTATGATTTTTTTCGGCGTTAGCTCACTTTTGACCTAGTTTTTCGACCAATGAAATGTTGTAAATAATACTCGTATTCTCTTATTATGCAGAGGGAAAATGAAATAAACTATTTCGATTGGTAGCTATTTACACCAAAGAGGCATCTAGCAGGGTGGAGAGGTATCTAGTGGGATTTTTATTATTATGCAGCGGAAAAATCAAATAGATTAATTCGATTGGTTGTTAGTAGGTGTTGTATTGGAGGAAAAACATATTTACGATTTAAGTAACCAGTTAAGTCAATATTGATGGCTTAGATACAATATTATATGGAATATTCTTGGGTGTCAGGTAAACATTTGCATACAATACACAGTGTAAAAAAAGAGAGGTGTAGATATTTCTAGTTCTTACTGGTTCCTTTCTAGTTCCTTTGATACTGATTGTTAATTTCAAGTATGAAATACAAGTTCATTGTAGTGTAGTGGCTAACACTCTCGCCTCTAAAGCGGAGGCCCCGGGTTCAATACTCAGGACGGACACTTTTTTTAAAGTTAATATACGTAAAAGTTGGTAGATTTCGCTCTTGTAACAGGCTGTTATTATTTATATTTATTAAATTTCAATGACATTTATTCATCTTGAATTCTCACTCTACACGAGGTATTTTATTGAAACTGAATAAATTGCTTCTTTAATCGACTTGGCAAACACTTTATGAAATTGTTGCAACAGCTTCAACAGTTTTTTTGAAAGACACTTTCAATAAACTTATGATTTGTCATGATTCGGTCGCTTAATCTCTAAGTCATACTAAGAAGGCAGGGAGGGTTCGTCAACGGCTATAACAAATAAAATAACTAAACTGTGTCTGTTTTGCCTCTCTGTATTTCTTTCTTTCTTATATACATGTATATATAAATCTTTTCCATCAACGCCGTTTATCTTTTTTTAAGATATTTCTTGTTTTATTTTAAATGGATAACCTGGGAAGGAAGTTATAAAGGACTAATGCACTGATGAAATATCCAGTCCAAATTTTCCCGTTATCTAAGATACGGTTCTTTAAGCAAACTATGCATATATTCTGTTTATTCATTTTTACGTTTTAATTTGCAAACGGATTTTCCTAGCAAACCAGGTACATTAACCAGGCAAGTTATTGTTGTTTGCCTAAAATAAACACCTTTAACAAATGGAACACGTTTGCCTAGTTTTTTCTTTAATTGCCGGAGTTGAAATGGCAAAATCAATATGGAACAATTAACCTTAATGTAGTTAAATTGATTTTTGCATGAGAATCAGGCATTTCAAGAGAGATCTGAAGTTAAACAATTTTCAATAGATGCTGAGATTAGAATCCTGCACAAATAAGTGTGAACATAAAAGGTTGGTAAAAAAGTTTAGTCAATACAAAAACTGATTCGTGTATTTATTGTCCTAGCAGGAAAGAGAGTAATTTCCTTTTTTCAAAAAAATGTCGGCACTATAATTAAACTTCGACCAGACAAGTACCTTATGCTTTTAAATGCTCATCTGATGCTTGACATTTGAGGCTAGTCTCCAGTAACAGTTTAATGATCTTGGGCAAATGCGACGCTTTCTATCTCTAATAAAAAAAGTAATGCTTTTGGAGCGCATATCCATTTTTCTTTAACACGAAATCATTAATCTAGGATCATTTCGATACTTTTTGACATTTATTTTACTAGGTCTAATACGGTATATACTGTAATAAATACATGCATGGGAAACACACGTGTTTCATTGGCTAACAATATCTCTAAACTCAAATACAACTGTACAACTGGCCCCAAGATTTTAAAAACTGATAATGGAAACCAATCTCAAAACTCAAGGATCTGATTGAAATGGCGACTGGTTTCAAATCACAGTTTTATAATCTTCAGTATATATCTCCGGAGTCTGAAAGAAACCAGATGTTGTTTGACGGAAGTCTCCACAGATATGTGACAACTAATGACAACAAACATTTACCAATAACGTTGACATTGATACTAATTAATTGAAGATACGTGCATGATCTTCGATCCTGATACATCACAAGCAGTAGTTCCTTCTCTAAACAGAATTAGTGAAAAATGCAAAACTTATCAAATACATGTAGCAAGCGAAGGCAATCACGTAATAATACTAATATTTCTACAAAGGAAATGGTGAGGAAACATCGGTTATTATGTGTTTGTTTCTTGTCCAGACACTACAAATCTTACATTTCCTATGACTATAGTCGTTTTAGAGAAACCGACAACGACATCATTATAACTAGCTCAATCTGTAATTTTCAAAACATCAATAATAGCATAATATTTAAATGCAAAGCATACTTTCAGATTAACTTTATATTGATACTTTTTACAAAGTACTGTTATCATCCATTACGACTGTTCACCAAGTTCCGGAATAGATATAAATCGCAGACAATCATTCAAGTTTTCCTAATAACTACTGTTTGCTTAGAATAAATATCACCAAGCACACATTTGCAGTGCTTTTTGTTTTAATAGGTCATTGAATGCAATGGCGAAAAAAGAATGGTTTGATCAATAGAGAGCAATTAACCTAAGTGAATCTGAATGTAGTCGCAAGAATCAAGAACAGAACAAATGATCAAACGTTTTGAAACATTGGAGAAACGTGCACAGTTTTAATAACTTGTATCTCGTACTTGCCAGCGCATTTATAAAATTTATAAATTTTGTTAAATGCAATACCATGATTGTGTCTGCACGATCAAACATAAACTATACCTACATACAGGGCTTAGTATGAAGTGGAAAGTAATTCACCCGGCCAACTTGTGTTTGGCTGTTCAAAAGAGAACTGAACGATGCATCGCGGAGGTTTGCGTAATCTAGGATCTAAATGAAAAGGGTAAATAAGCTTATAAGGCAAACCTCATTCAGAAAGTACATCCTTCAAACACTACCAATTAGAAAAGAGAAAGAAACGGATTATAGAAAAAACAGACATAAAAATCGTACCCAATGTCATCATGAAAAACATTAAAATATTGCAGGCTCGGTTTAATTTAACTCATTCATGGGCAGTAATGAAAATACATATTACGGTCCACGCCGCCTAGCCCGGGTTGAGAGCAACTTAAAATTTACTCAACACTATCAATGTTTATCCATCTCAAACGATCGTGTGTATATGACAGTGAACATTCTATGCCGTAATTTCAGATTAATACCAGTACAGATGTAAACAGTAACAAAGTTTGTTCCAACCAAAAGAATAATGCCATATGACATTTATACGACATTTGGTCTCGGTAAGATCATTGAGTACTCGCCCCTTTGGCTTTGCAATGCTATTAGCTTCTTATGTTTTATATGTTTGTGTGCTTTTGCATGCTGATGTTTTATGTACTTTTTTGTTGATAGGAGAACCTGTTTGGGTAAGTGTGAGGTTGGTGCACCCTAGAACCTGGTTTAAACCCCCAGTGGCAAATTGTTTTGCCACTGATCGTTCCAAGGCGGTAACCTATCAGGTTCTCTTTTTTGTTTATTGTTTGTGGTGACTGTTTTGAAATCGGTTATATTATAAACCATGCTCTCTCTTCATCTCTTCTTCTTGTCTGTGTGGAGAGGCTGTGTCATCTGAATGTGGCAATTCCTGATATGCTTATTTTACTTTTTACATGAACCTTAAGTGTGGTTATTTTAGAGATAAATAGATCACTGGTATGGCCGATGTCAAAGCACATCTTCCATGTTCACCGCCATATGCATACCATCGTTTGGGATAGATCAAAATTGTACTGTGTATTGGTGTAAATATTGAATTGCGCTATGCGGCGGGGGCAGTAATATGCATTTCCATTACTGCCCATGAACAGGCTCAATAAAACCGAGCCTGCAATATTTTCATATTTGTCGTGTCCGGTGGCTTTCAAAATTCCCTTTTCATCTATTTCTACTGGAAGCTAAATTCAGGTACTACAATTTATCGACCTTAAACCTGCACCTCTAGATTCTCTAATGGTCAATATTTTCAAGTTGCTTAGGTGAATTACAAGAAATGCTTCCTACATGATATTCTATACTCGCGGACAAAAATCTTCAATAATATCTTTTAAACGCGAAAAGTTTTTATTGCACAATCATAAATTTGGTATCGATGGAAAGAGGAAATTTATATGCATTCAATGAAAAAAACGAATTCTGGAGTTTGAGCCAATATTGCCGGTAAAGTAATTTGTTGCAAATTGTTGACCGAACAAAACCTTTTTGCCCATAAGCATATAACTCTATGCTATCAACTTGACGAATCTTAAAAATATCCAATAGATTGTTTTAGTCTTTTACAGTAGGATAAGGAGTATCTCTCCATTAATACATAAGACTGAAATGGACGATCCATGTTTCTCCATTGTGTGTTGATAGCTTCAGAAATCCTGGGATATTGTCTCAGTAACTGCGAACACAAATTTAATTAGCTTCGACCTTCTATTGTACAAAGCTATGACAGAGGGCCTATTGATTACCTATTGTCTTTATCTGGCCGTTACAGCTTTTGGTCTACGTTCACTTTAGTACATTACTATCTAACACGATAAATATCAAATAAACAGGTATCTACTGATTCAAGTATTTCTCAGGGAACGTTTAGACCAAATTTTAAATTTAAGAGCTTTAATATAATACAGTCAATGTAGCGTAATGTAATAAAATATTTAATGCTGTACAACATTATTCTGTTTCTTACCTTCATCAGACCAATACACATTCTCTCAAAAAAAGAGTAACTGATGGAAAATGACAATTTTCAGTTACCAAATGATATTGCCTCTACCTGGGAGCGAACCCGCACTGTCACGGCGATAACGCCTAGCCTAACCTTGCAATTCCGCAACCGATTGCGCTAGCCGAGATAACCCATAGAAAACTGTTTTTGAAGAGTTTCGACGTGTCCACACTTCCCGTACCATCTCTTTTATATACGTGACAGATGTACAGCACAATATTAAATGTAAGTAACAGAGTACGGGTTAATTCGGTTTGTTGTGTTCATTCTGTACACAAGTTGTACTGGAATATTGTGAAGCGGTAAATTACTCACTATTTTTCAGTCCCTGTATTTATGTTTTCAATTACAATTCTACTTTGTGTTACTACACTGATACAGAAAACAATTATTAAAATGTCCCTATTAGAATCAGATACTCTGGATTGAATCTGGGTCGGTATATTATAAACAATACCATTTGAAGTAGCTTTATCGACTTTTAAAAAGTTTATCATAAGCGATCGGGCTAAATATCCGGTTAGATTTATCGTCAGCCATATTCTACATCCCACTGGTTTTTATTGTGCATATTTTATGAAACAAACATAAACAGCGTAATGAATAGGTCAATGAGGCGTCATATTGTAATTCCTGGCATGTATTTGTATAGCACTGTAGCTGATGAAAATCGATACAGCTAGGCGTTCTGAATCGTACTGACAGAATGTAAACAGGCGCTGATTTACGTATTTTATCCTTTCAATCAACCCATTTTTTCTCGTCGTAAGATAGAGTTCTGAACGGAAATGGAAAACATTCATTTGTCTTTCTTCAGACAAACAGATGAACGCCCACTAAAGATATTACTAGCAAGGTTAATGCCTGGTTCATGACTGAATTCTGTGCCCAGGATAATAAAACTATAAATGGAGAACAGCCAATGAGATGCTTGAGATTTGAGACTGGTGTTTAATACTTTATGCAGTATGTGTGCCGCAGCTAGATCCTCAATTGAGTTAACTTCACCTTTCTTACTTTGACATTATAAATATGTATTGGCGACTACTCGTATTATATTTATGTCTTATTCTGTCATGGCACAATCTTATGTATAACTGTCATTTTCTACTCTGTTGATTTAAGCCCAAATACTATTGCCACTGACATTTGTTTCTTGGTACCTTTTGAGATAATCTTATTGATTCACCTACAAAAGTTTCCATGATGCCACAGTTATTGTAGTTTTTTTTTCCATTTTAGATTCAGTAAATAGCGAAACTGTCTTATTGTCCGTGTTATGTACAGATTTTTAATTAAAATTAGATCGGTTCTTAGATATAACATTCATAGATTACTTGTTAGATTTTGGGGATCCTTCCGCTACAGAGAGGTAAAAGTTTTAATGAGCAGCAATGGAAATTCATATGACTGTCCGTGGCTCTGGGCTGAGTGCAAGTAATTTTTTTTCACAACTATATCTTGCTCAACGGCCTTCAAATAAAACTGTTTTGTTGGTATTTGACTGTTGACCTTTTTTGGGGTTGTCCCGGTTAGCTCAATTGGTTACGTCGCAGGAATTGCAGGGCTAGGCGCTGTCGCCGTGACGGTGCGGGTTCGCTCCCAGCTAGAGGCACTATCATTTTAAATTCACAGTAGCGCTATTTGTGCAGTGGCGGCCGTAAAAAGTCTCCCCGTACATATAGTCAGTATTGTTATCAGTAAAATAACCCGTTATCGATGTCATGCAGTGACTGTTACGTATATCAGGGCTATCCGATCAACCTTTTTGGGGTTGTCCCGGTTAGCTCAATTGGTTACGTCGCAGGAATTGCAGGGCTAGGCGCTGTCGCCTTGACGGTGCGGGTTCGCTCCCAGCTAGAGGCACTATCATTTGACTGTCGAAATTGTTATTGTTTTCTTATTAACGTATGTGCAATTGTTGTTTGCGGGTGTGTATGGAAAGGGTATCGAAAATCAATCTAAATACTTTCTGCTCTTTTCATAATCATGCAGTAAAAAAATTAAGGTTAAAGTAAACAAATGCGCAAACCGCTTAGGAATGGTCGGTCTTGACACCTAAAATAGATAAGCATACTACTACAAAATCGGTTTGATTTAGCTTGTCATTGGCAGTTTTTGATTTAACAAATACTAGCAACGACAAATACTACCACTCTCTTCACTTAATTTCCACTTCACGACCAACAAATTTCCCCAGATACAGTCCTAACACAATTTAAAGTCTATATTGGCGGCCAGTGACACATATGATGAAGTTCTTCTAAACATTTCTACAGCTGTTTCCGGTCATAAGCCTGGAAAATCGTGTAACCTGGGCTCAGATAATGTAGGATATTTTATTCATCGATTCCCAAGAGCTATGAACCTTGAACTCATTATCTGATTTTCTATAAATATTGAATCCAGGTCGAACGAACAAAAGAACAAGTGGCTCAGTCGATACCTCAATACAAGCATGCCATATAAACTGGAGAGTTCTGTGGGCGAATTGAATAATCAGCAATTGATTTTAATAGTTTATAAATAATTGCTGCAAGTAAGCATAAAATCTCGTTGATCAGTTCTATAAATAAATGTTACAATATTTAACACAAATGCAACAACCCAAATTATATTAATATTATTATATCAATATTTGTACTTATTCATAAGAATTATAATTACAGATTGAAGTGAATAACACAGTCTTTTTAAAAATTATGTTTACTGTATTATTGCTTTATAACAATTAGACTGTTTTCAGTTTTCCATCGCTAACAAGAAATTTTATTTCAATAAAAATGTGAACACGTTGACAAAATGTGGCTATTTAAAATTCATGTTCTGTCATGAAGCTACACTCAACTTTTTGTAAGCATGCGACACATGTAATACGTAACTCACATTCTAGTTATGTAAAGAATAACAACATACTGTCGAAGAGCAAAATTTCTTTCAAAAGACTCGACATACTAAGAAACTATTTTAGCATTAAATAAAAACAGAACTAAGCCAAAATACAATGTTCAAGTTAAAAAAAATAAGTTAGTCTTGAACGAACGAACATGCTAATTTACATAACTGTTTCGGATAGACTTTGAAGAGCGTGAGGGTTGTGGCACCTTGTGCTATTTCGTAAAACTATCATGACTTTTGCTATAATAATGCAGCAACCTGACAAAAGCACCTTCAAGTTCTCATATGAACAAACCAGTACAAGTTGCCTTGGTGATATAATTCCAACCTTTCAATCTATTCGGCAATGTTGCGTGCAAAACCGCTCAAACTTATAAACAATAAGAAACTTATGGCATTGTCCAGCTAAATGGGTAATGTTTGTTCTAATACAGCCGGAACACGACGGTAGGAATTAATGAAAATCATGGATCTTCGACGTTCTTGTAGAAGTCTCACAAACTTTAAATCCCTTCCACTGCCTTGCAAACAATGAGAATACAAGCTCGATTTCTTTAATTTTTAAGTTCTGTCTATTAAAACATTGTGATCTCTCCTTTATATGTTGATTATATTTATAGTAGTTATACAAGTGTTTAAGTTTTACATGTTCAAACACTACGAACTTCCGATTTCTTTTCTGTATACGGCCATTCATATTCTACGAATTTTCAGAACATAGGAATTTCAAACCAAGAAATTCCAGATGCAAGGAAGCATAAACAAATCAAGACATTTCCGACAAACAAAGTGAGCAAATATAAATCAGTTGGAATCGATTGTGTTTGAGATTACATTGTATCTTTTTAGAATGCAATAAAAATACAATACGACTTTCTGGAGAAGACTATGAAGACCATATTGAAATACTGTGATTGTTCCTGACATGGAATATGGTTTAGCCCATTAACAACAGTTCATTCAGGATATGACTTAAGAACGACAATTTTGTGATTAATAGAAACATGTTTCAATTACAAATTAATTAAATGCAAAAATAGAAAACAGAACAAAAACTCATACCCGGTATATGTAGCTATATTTAACTGGACCAACCTATTTGGTTTTTTGTTTTATTAAGGGGCATAAGTGACACTGTTTCCAAAACCCGTAATAACTTGTAATGTTTATGGTCTTAATAGAATAGAAGGGTTTACAAGTGGTTTAATGTGGATATCATAATGCAAGCTATTGCACGTAACAAGTATCTTATGTAAAAATCTTCCTACTGTCCCACAGACTCGAAAGTATAATGAAAAGGTTGCGCATGGAGTCAGCAAGTTTGAGTGTAGATAAATAACTAATGCAAAAATATTACGTAAAATAAATTTCAATCTTTTTTTGGAACAATGTTCATTTCTTTGTGCGGGGGGGGGGGGGGGGGGGGATGGAAAGTCTTAAACTCTTCGATTTCCGAAATATTATTCAAGGTTTTGATTTTTAACCTTGACGTGCTTTCATATAAATCTAAGTGAAAACATGCGGTTTGCTTAGACAACAAAACCAGAAAGGGAAGCCAAAGAAAATGAAGAAGATAGGCCTATCCTAATGAATAGTGTGTACAAAGTGCACTTGTATCGCTTCTTGTCGCGAGACAACGAACAACAAATGTGACAGAGACAGTGTTCCAGAAAGTACTGTCATTTTAAAGAGCCTATTCTCGAAAATTAAAGTTTATTTGGTGCACGTCAATGGAAATGTCGTCTTCGGTTACATATTTGCCATTAGAGTTGTGTATATTTGGAAAGAATGTACGAGGATGTGTTGATTGACGTCATCTGTTCAAAAATACATTTTCTCGTGAGGTTCTTCGTTTGATAATGATATAAACCAGGTCATATTAATATCAATTTGTATTAGTATATCAAAGTCTGCAACACACAGGCCACTTAAATAAACCAATCCTTATTTTATTTCTCAAGAATAATTCATTAAGAATTAATAACTTAGTATGTTTGGTATTATATTGTCTCGGTGTCACTAATGTCAATGATCAATATGAAATGTTCTCCTTCGCCAACATCCAGAAATGTTGATGAAGTCTTTAGAGGAGTGCTTTTAAAGCTTGTAGTTGGTGTTGTTGTGTTGTTGTTTTTTTCTCAAAATATTTCAATACTCAATGTGTCGATGAATGTGCATTTCCTCATTGAAATGGTCTAGTACATCAATATCTACGCGTTGGATAAAAACTAAACAAATAACTGCAATGCTATATGGTCTACCGACGTGTGAAAATCCGTGTTTTATATGAATTTCATTTAAAAAGATAGGTCTGTCAATAACAAATAAACAAACACAAAAGTTATGCTCTACCACCTTGATCCTATAAAATTCAAATTTGTAACTTTCTTTGTAAATCAAAAACATACTACAATTCTTGTTTCCTAATTGTCTTGTTATTGAAATAAGAGACTTAAATCTTTCTTCAGGATTTATTGGGGTTTCTTTATATTGCCATCTTCACACTTATAAATGTTTAAGAATTAAGTTTTAAAATGTGATCGTTAACAGGATTTTTCATCTTCTCATAAAGCTTATATTAGGCATCATTTTCAGTTTCAACTGAACATAATTTCCAAATCTAAAAAAGCCCTACCGATTGAATTTTTGAACTGAACGTTATACAGATTACTCTCGGCACACGTTATCTTGTCTGGTTTGAGCAGAAGGGAAGATGGAAAACTGGAGGAGAAATGTGTCGAATATCAGTAATTATTTCTGTCACAAAATAAAAAAACAACAACAAATAAATAAGCGGATACTCAAACATTCAATTTGATGTGGCAAACGGGCTGATGAAGAGACAACTCTTTTTGGCAAACTGGTTCAGTTATTATCCTAAACTATCCTTTCGTCTGTAGGTCGCAACAAAATGCATGACCTATTAATTATTGTGCTGGGCAGCTTTGTGGAAATAACGGACAAGAAAGCTTAACCACTAGTACTGATATAAGACATGCCAAATCATTTAAAAAGAATCGCTGTAGATGTCCAAGCTTCTTGGTTTAAAACCTATCTATTAGAACTGCTCACGATGAGTTTAATAGATCTAGTTGTCAAGAATAAATGGCCGAAGTTCAAAGTGCGAGTAGAAAAAGGACAAAATACAGTAAGTTGTATACTAATAGCACCACTTGAGAGAATTGGGTGGCGGGTGAGTTGAAGTTGGTGGGGTCTTATATGTGTCAGCCAATCGAACGGCGTAAGTAGAGACCGATGCATGGAATCGGCGCAATTACCTGTGCTATTTTTTTCTGTGCTAAAACTAAAAAAAAGAAGCAAGCAAATTCACAACGTAGAATACATTATGCGAGTTTCAGTAAAGTAGAATCGGCGTGCAATAAATACTTTTATTAAGAAAGCCCAGGCATCTGATATTGGCGTTAGCTCCATCGATTTTCAAGAAAAGTGTGCCAATATAAATGCAGAGCGTGTGACAAATATGTAATCCATTTGAGCTGCATTTACAACAAGAGGACTTCTGTATAAAATAAATGCAATTACAATTTTCCAGACCATATAAGGTGAAAACTAATCAGCCTAAAATGTACTGGCCCAGTAAGAGCTCTTAAACATTGTGCTTTTAACTGTGGAGTATTACTCGCCAAACCCAACTCCCTATCACTAACGGTGCAACTGTTTATTAGATATTTTGATGTTGCGAAAAAATCGAGAAAATCAGCAATTGTAAGAGAAAGAATCTCAAAATAACCTCCTCAGCTTATCGCAATGCAATGTCATAAACAGCACCGCATGGAAGACTATTTAACCGTCAGTGTTGATTCCCTGACGATTAAATCTTGCTGTATTCATTCTAGAAGTTGTTATGGCTGTGACAGGCGATAATGCCTTCACGGAGTTTTCTGTTATATTTCTTGCAGAAGTTTCTATTATCGCTTAGGTATGTAAAGAAAACAAGAGTACATGTCCATTTAGTGGAACATTTGGACAGTTTGAAAGCATGCAAATAAAATCAAGTCAGGAAGTCAACGTTATATATCCTATCACTGCAATGGAATAAAACATGGAGAACATTCAAAAAATAACATGACAACGAATCAATTTCTTAAAGTTGTAACTTGTGCAACATCCTACAAAATCACCACGAGGTATCTTGATGATTTGTTAAAAAAAGATAATAACCATTTTACATATTGGATCAACAAAATATATCATGATGAATTCAAGCTTAGAAAGCAAACAATTCGGAAAAGCAAGCAAACTTCCTTTATCTAAATTTCCCACTGAAAATAAAAAGGTTTTATAAGTGATTTTTAAACTTTTTTAGATGGCGATGTCCCATGTGCAACATCTAATGGGTTTATATTTCACAGTTTGGTCGATTTTCAAGATCTTGTAACAATATTAAATGATAGTGCCTATAGCTGGGACCCGCACCGTCACGGTGACAGCGTCTAGCCCTGCAATTTCGGCGTCGCAACCAACTGACCTAGCCAGGACAACCCCATAATACTACACTCGCTAATGACGGATGATGTGATAATACAGGCGTTATGACGACAGATGTTATACAGTGCTTCATTTATTTTTAACTAACGCTGAAAAAGTTATATGTTTTCTTTTACAAAACTCTCGGTACCTTTTTTTAATTAGTACCCTTTATATTTACCGTAACTATTACATGTTTCTACCTAGCAATGACACAGATGTAAGATCATCAAGCCTATTATTCATGCTTCACGGACGTCAATCAGAAATATCAAATTGGCAGCTTAAGCGTCTAAATATGTCTCTGCCCGGTCGTTTTTCTACTGCCTTTCCCATTGCCGCTGTTGTTTTCTGTTTCCGTCTTGTGATGACAATCGATACTGCTAAAACCAATATGTATCAGCGGTGGCAGGACAGAAAACATTAAATGATGTATGTACTTGGTCTATAGAATTAGCTGATTGAAGAAAGTGAATTAGCTCTGTTAGATATGAAAATATAAAGGCATGAAATATATATCCATATTTTAATGAAGATTTTATGCAAAAATGCAAACGAAAGTAAAATTTCGGCGGATTGGGTAAACAATTTAAAAAAAAAACACATTAATTTGATAAAATAGCGGTCTCCATTTTTAACAGTTAAACAAAAACAAGTCAGCTATTGACTATTTGACACTATTTGTCAAAATTACATTCTTTGAAAACATACTCATGATAGCTTTTTAATATGTTGAGTGGAAACTATTGAAGTCACAGAAAGCTTCAAATATGCAAATTTTGCAGGAACAGTTTGGTCAGAGTCCCATTTCATCTTTTATATGTGTCAAGATGGTTCCAAACAAGCAGGAAAATAACAGCCGAACAGCAGAACTTTTTGACGTTAGAAAAATGGAAAGAAAATTATGCACGTTCGGCCTCACTGATTAGTTTTAGACAAATAACTCCTGTGGGTCTGTGCTCTAGTCTGATGGAGTGATCTCCCCCAGTAATTGGAAACTTTAGTATAATTTCATGACAAGTTAAAATATACTTTGAGCTAATAATATCTTTGCTTCCAGTTATGATTCTCCAGTTATGATCCCAGAGAAATAATAATTATAATATATATCTTTGGGAAGTAAATGCGAACGGAAGCAGAACTTTGCTAGCGGTTCAAGGTGCCTGGTCATGTATAAGGACGAAAACATCAAGAGTATTCAAATATCAAAGTTCATAATTAAAACTGTAGAAGACCTGTTCAATTTAAATAAAGTTAATGTGATGTAATATTCTACACAGTCAACGAACGAGTGAATATAATTATAGCCGATGTTGTTATAGTTTTACTAATGCAGTAAACCTAACTCACAACTGGTACTGAAATGTAAGGATTAGTTCAAAATTTCAACAAGGTACGGCCCTGTTCAGTCATTTATAGGCATTTAACTGCAGTTCAATTAATCACTGATGTTGAAGTGGTCCATCATGGACTGTGAATAGAAAGCTTTAAAGGAAAAAAGGCTAACTGTGACAAATATCGCTGGGCAGGCTGTAACAAACAATACTTACCATACCAAATTCTCTGTGCCATTTGTAAAATAAGCCCTCCGACATTCCTACACAGGCATGATATTTACCAGGAGTATGGTAATCCTTTTAGTCTTGAATGTTGTTGTTGTTGTTCTATTGTTGTTGCTGTTGTTGTTTCATGTTACGTAACAAACAGCAACAAGTTTTTAAAATCACAATTAACTTTTGTGAATAAGCCAAAATATAAGAAATTTTAGCCCAGTTCATAACTTCAGAAATTCATATATGGAAGTATACTGCTTGTAATATTCTTCAACCGAATAATGCAGACAAATTTCAAACTCGATTTATCCTCTCATTACGCTGTATTATTACTATCGTTGAACATATTTTACAGTTTTCATAGATGACAATCAAATGTTAAAGGTCGTACTTGATATGTCGGACCTTCTGTGACCATCACTATAGTTTCAGTGATTTAAAAGTATATGATTTTCCTTTGATCTTCATATTGTAGAACACAGCCTTATAGTTGCCAAAAGCATTTAACTTAATAAAATTGGATAATTATTATTATTTTCAATGGCGGAAAATTTAAAAGTTCTGCACAGATTTTAAATGTTTAATATTTACATGATGTTTTACTTTCACTTGGTAAAAAAACAAGTCATAGTCTTATGTTATACATGACGATAACAATGTAGTTACACGTGACACTTAGTCATAGAATGTTGGTTAATATGAACACTTTTACCAGGCACATGTATAATCCTAAACAATTTTAATTCATTTTCTACAATAACCACTTTTGACAAAGGGATAACAAATCCATGCCAGTTATATTTTGGATAACCACTTTACGAAGTATGGTATAAAAGTATATAGGATCATTTTTGACGTTTTTATCAGATTCTGTTATAATATCAAGGTGGTCAATGTATCTTACCAAATGTTACCTAGTTAATTCTTTACACATTTTATTCGCCGCGTGTCTGCATGTATGCATTCATAATTTCATATAATTACTAGATTTATCCAGCTCATCGAACTTCTTACAAAACCTATAATAAATTCCATAATATATCATTTAACAAAAGTTAACAAAATTGGTATTACTCACATACGTTGATATGTGGAAAAGATTGAGAGATATTTACAAAAACAAGCACATGTACCGGACTTCGATAACAAACGGCACTGAGAATTTCGTATGAATATTGTCTGAATAATTAAAGGGAAAGGGTACGGCCTATTCAATTTTTACTGTATACATATAACACGTTGTACTTAAAACAGTCATTTTTTCTGCTGATGCCCATCTGATTGTTAAACAAAATGCTTCTATAATGTGATTGTTAAACAAAATGCTTCTATAAACGCATTAAAATTATATTTTCACCATCACTGTTTACAAATAATCAACCTACCATAAGTACAACGTGTTTTATCTATAATTATTCATTTCTATTGTTGTTTAAATGTTTCTAAATAAATATGAAAATGCTTTTCAATGTTTTAAATGTGCATCACTTGCAAATTCATAATCTATTATACTTATAGATTTAGCAGTCAATCCTCATTTGCAACGCTTGTCGCAACAGCTGTTTTATAATTTCATTCTTGCTTTCATAAGGCATAATCCACAACATTTCATTGACCGTCAACGAAAGTCACTGATGTATTGAAAGCCTTATTCATGAATGTACGTCGAGCTAAAGCTAACGTACTATTCATGAAAAGCTATTTTATTATGTCGTAGGAGGGCCGCTTCATAACTGCTATTGTAAAGAAATTGAATTTCATTAAACTGAATAATTGGTATAATATAATTGCGGCCAACATTTATCGGTATCTTCCATTCACCATTGGATTAGTCCGTTATTAAGCTGTTCCTGTTTTAAATCTACCATTTAATCTGGTACATGCTACTTATAAAAATTAGGCAATAAGGTTGACATATCAGGAAGGAATAAGAAATGATTAATGCTCAGAGCGGGACTCGAACCGCTACGGCGATTACGAACAGCTCCCAGCACGCTACAGGGATAACATGAGAAGGCGTTGCGCGGCATGACCATCTTTATTTATGTAACCGATTTATAATGATGCCAGACTGAGTATTGATTTATTTGCACGGGGAGACTTTTAAGGGCCGCCACACGACTCAAACATTTTGTAGATTATAATAATGAATAATTAATAAATAGAACAAAACACGCTTGAATGTGTATTTGCTTCTAATTATAAATTTTTTGTTTAACATTTTTAGTTATAAAATTATTTGGGCTGACGAGAAGGATCGTTTTGCAAAAAGGACTCGTTCCCACGATCAAAATGTGTGAGAAGACGGTATTTTACTTCCATTATTTCTGATCTGTAAATATACTTCCTGTTCATGATATAATCATATTGCATTGCCACCTTATATTATCATATCTGCTGAAAATGGATTTTATTTGTTCTAAAAATTTATTTTCCACACAAAACATTTAAGTTTAAATTATTTTGCTATTGTCTAACCATAGACGAATTTTTACATGTCATATGCGATTAGTTTACATACTTTAGAAGCAATACACTTATCAAACAACAAAAATTGAGAAATGTTCATTTTGCCTGGTTTAAGTTTTTGGAAAATAACAACAACATCATAATTATGATGATTTATAGGGGATATTTGTCATATGTTAATTAGTTTTTCAGTAATGTAAATCGATTGATGCTACAAGGTGGCTGTTCCATTGTATTAGCTGCAATAACATGTTACATATATTGCTTAAAAAAAAACAACTAAATTTAAAAAGTGGCAGCTTGGAACTTGTCTGAAAGAATCAAAGAACAGTATATGTTCTTCTCTGGCAACTTAAAGTAGGAATATAGTTAAGGATAGACAAAATAAACTGTCACCGACTACGACACAAGTTGCAAACTTAAATGATATGAAATAGGTGAAAATGTAACTTTGAAAGCCATCGAATAAGACAAATATGAAAATTGCAGGCTGGGTTTGATTGGGCCTGTTCATGGACAGCAATAAAAAATACCTATAACTGCCCACGCCTTTAGCCCCGGGTTGAGCGCAACTCAATATTTATACCAGTGAACAGTACAAGAAAGCAATTGACTGCCCACATAGTCGTGCTTTGGGTGAAATTCAACATTGAAATAAGTAAACAGAACAAATTTTGATCCAGCCTAAATCACGCTGTGTTTCTGACAGTGATCGCGGAACCTTTAATACATTAATTATATTTAATTCATTCCATTACCATCGGTGTATGGTCTCTTGATACAATAATTGTTTGCCCTAAACGAGAACAATAATCTGTGGAAGTAACAATAATAAAATTATAACAGGGGGCCGCAGCATCAAAATCCTGCACACTACAAAAACCAACCAGAAGGAAGTTTTTTGTATAAACCCTCACTTCAATTACATGTCATTGATTTTCAAAACCACGTCACTTGGTAAATTAACATGCAATTTCATAAAAAGTAGTACGTTGTATTTTGCTATATTCCATTTGATGAGTAAAAATTGATTTCTTATTTTATAGATCGGTGTAGTTAGAACATTGGTCAAGTGTATATATATCGAGAATCATTAGTGCAGTATTATAGTTTACAGTGCGGAATCCATTTATCTATAGACCGATTCACACTTCGGCCGGTTGCCCTGTGTGTAAACAGGAAATGACCTCTTTCCATGCGCATGCGCACTGAGCGTAGGGCAAAACAAAGGAAATCCTGTCATTGTTTGTGATCAGCAAAGCACATCTTTGATAACCGTATGAAATTTGATTGTTATCAGTGTTTTATTTAACTGTTTAACCAAAATGCCGTCTTCATGTAGTGCCCCTGGCTGTGCTAGGAGGCTACAGAAAGGTAGTGATGTGAAAATGTTTCGTTTTCCACTGTCAAACAAGGAAAGGCTAGACGCGTGGGTGAGGAAAGTTGGAAGACTCCCTGCTCCCGGTCAGAAAAGTGGTCGATCCGACGGACTTTGGGAGCCAAAAGAACACGACAGAATATGCAGTCTTCACTTTGTAAACGGTAACATTGCGTTGCAAAGCATTTTAACTTAATTTGGATGATTTTGATGATGTGTAAATTTTATTGGATTTTACAATATATGCTTCTTTCTCTTATTTTTTCAATTAATTCTAAATAAAATGCGCACTCCGCATAGAAGTGTCAACGTTGACAGTTTGACGTACAACCATAGATGTAGATACTTGAAATAATACAAACATGTCCAAATAAAATTGTGTTCAGTTTAATTGATCCTTTTTTATTCAAACACTACATTAGCTGATTATATGTTATATATTAGATTTTATATGTTTCGCTTAGAAACCTTTTTGATGTTGACCAATTTTATTCAAAGTTTTACACTTGATATAATTTAAATTATATAAATTATAATGTGTATATTTTTCCAGGATGCCCAAGTAAAGACACTCAGGATGTCGATTACATCCCTTCCCTGTTCGCCCATACCCCAGCTGCCAAGAAAACACCCAAAATCCTTGCAGAGAAAATAAACCGACACAATCGAGTGAGGCAACGAGAAGAACACAAAAGCAAATCAGCTGCAGCTCTGGTATGCAACTGTCTTATATTTGTACACATATTAAGCAGCTGGACACTCAATGTGTTCATGTTAATGTTTGTTATAATATCATTTTAACCATATTGACAACTATCATATTCAGTTGTTGTTTAAGGCATAATAAGGCTTGTATAATTTGTTGTTAGAAATCTTTATTTTCATTAACGATTCGTTTAGATGTTTGTTTTTTTATTTTTAAAACAAGTACACTGATAGTCAAACTCAAATTCATGTGTGTTTATCATGTGTTATAACATATGTGAGACATTTAAAGTACTGTTTATTTCAGGCATTGCTAGATCTTGCAGACGGAAAAGAAAACGTTGTCCCGGGCATAGAAGTTCAAGCCTCGGTGGAAACCATGGACACTGGGGTACAGACTGACTGGACAGGGGAACATATCAATGAATACGAAGTAATGTTCAGTTCTCAAATGGACACTATAAATAAACAGAGAGATTCCTTAAGTGATGCAATCAATATGCTGAAAACTCAGAATGAACAAGTTTCACTTCTGTTGAAAGAAGTTGAGCAGTTAGCCAAAAAAGCTTTTGACCTACAAAAGGATCTGGATCAGTTGAAACTAAAAGCAAAGACCTGCCTATTGTTTGACATTGTACAGAGTGATGACAGTAAGATTCATTTCTATACAGGCATTCCAAATTTGAATGCATTTTTGGCTATTTTCAATGCAGCGAAAAAGAAAGTGAAAAGAAAAGGACAAAAACTTGACCTGAAGGATGAATGCCTACTAACATTAGTCAAACTAAGACACAATCCTAGTATCCAGGACTTGGCATATCGCTTTGGAATTAGTAAAACTTTGGCAAACCGAATATTCCATGCATGGTTGGATGCCTTATACAAAACTGTTGGTGGGTTGGTTATTTGGCCTGCACCAGACAAGGAATGTCAGCTTCCAGATGTTTTTAACAATGAACAATTCAGGAAAGTTCGCTGCATTATTGATTGCACCGAGATTTTCATAGAAAGACCAACTCGCTTAAAGGCAAGAGCCCAAACATTCTCAAACTACAAGCGACACAACACGGTGAAAGTGCTGATTGGAGTAAGTCCGTCAGGGTGTGTTACTTTTATTTCGGATGTTTGGGGTGGTCGAGTCAGTGATAAAAAAATCACACTTGAAAGTGGTCTTCTTGACATGTTTGTGCCAGGAGATGCTGTCATGGCCGACAGGGGCTTCCTTGTACATGAGGAATTTGCCTTCAGGCAAGTGACATTAATTATGCCTGCCTTTACTAAAGGAAAAAAGCAGTTGACTGCAATGGAAGTGGAGAAAAGCAGACAGATGTCTCGAGCTCGAATTCATATTGAAAGAATTATTGGCCGTCTGAAAGACTTCAATATTTTAAGTGGACCATTGCCAATTGCACTAGTGCGCAAAAGAGGAACAGTTAAAAAAATATTATACGTTGTCAGTGCAATCTTTAATCTTAACCCAGCCATTGTGTAGTGAAATGAACTGAAATGAGTTAACATGTTATGTCTGTTGTTTCCATATGAGGTGATTGTTATTTGTTTTGTTTGTTATAGTTTAATTTTGAGTTGTTGAACTTTATTATTGATATATTGATACAAGTTTAAACATTAAAAAATCCTTTTAGAAACTATGGTAAATAAATAAACTTGTGTATATTTATATACTGTCTTTTTTTAACTTAAACTTTTGAAATAGCAAACATGTGTTTAAAATGAGTGCAAGGCTACAGATGTTTTTCTAACAATAGTTGCTATACAGAGCCACTCGTGTTAACCTGTATCCACTGTTATGACCGACTGTGAAAATTTCTATATTTTTAGCTTCTGATACTATTGATAGCTTATGATAATGGCGAAAACAGTAGAACAGCTGCCCACGCTTGGAAAAGTACAAGATGCCAACATACTCCCAATATAATAAGTTTGTTAGTAGAAGGCTACCACATTAACCCTTTTCTTCATAGATACACCTTAAATGCACTGACGAACAGTGTAGATCCAGATCAGCTGGCACATCTGTTCCATCTAATCAGGATCTGCACTGTTAGCTATTTGTCAGAAAAATTGTCAGGGTCTTCCATAGGCAATTACGGCATACCGGCGCAGGGATGCTTTTAAAATTGAATGAACGAGTGAACAGTGTAGGTCCTGATCAGACAACACAGATGGGCTGCTGATCTGGATCTAAACTGAATATAAATGTGTTAAAAGGCATATATGTGGAGGAAAGGGTTAATAATTCACTTGGGAGAGTACTTGACTTGTGTATTAAATCAGGGATTACTTATAACTGTATCTTAACTTTGATGACCATACACCAATAATTGGTCTTGAATAAACACAGTCAACAAAAAAAGGCTGGAAAGAAGGACTTTTATTTATGACATAATAGTGAATTTTAAAAAACTCAACAAGCAACAAAAACAATTTTTTTAAAACATTACAAGCAAGTAACAAAATAAGGCTTAAGCTGAAATTCAGATAAGTTCCACACATATTACATCACTAAGGGATGATGCAATAAAACAAACATGTCAACAATAATTGCCGATTGTATTTTCTGCAGCAGTTCCTACTTCACTCATTTTTTATTTTGCACCTTGACTGTTCAACTTCAATCTACATGTTAAGAGTTCTGGCAGAATGCTGCAAACAAAAACTTTGCGGGCCTTTTCAACCATTCTTTGAAAGAACTGGTGGTCATACAAAATCCGTTCAATATGTATACCTTTCGGTGTATAACAAACGAAGTCACAATAATCAACACGACAAATTCCCATTTGTGCCTGGACCTGTGAAAAGTACCTGTGACTACATTTAAGGGCTCCATCACACTCTTTACTGGTGTGTTCTTTCAAACAGAAGTCCTTCATTGAAATTTCACATGGATGTTTCTCTTTGTATGTGTATGGACACTTCACTTCAACTACCCCCTTCCCGCAACAATGACATTCAACCAATCCATCTGGAGAAGCGGCTAAGAATGCCTCACTCTCATCCACGATGAGTCCACATGCTCGGAATGTCAGCCCTGTATGGGCTGTCTCAGCTTGTTTCACATATTGTGATAAGGCTGTCTTTTCTGTCTCCAATCCCCATGTGGTGGCTGGTGTTGAGAAGTTACTCCCATAGCAAATAGATTTGATAGCACTTTCAGATATTTTGTCAGTTTCTGAGCTGATAACGTCATGGATCCTTGACGCGGTGATTCTTCCATGCCTGTAAGTGTGCCACTCTTTACAGCTGCTCTGTTTCCTTGTCTGTTTTTCCAAGTTAACACACTGGATGTAGGTCACTGATAGGGATCTGAATGTTGTTTGTATAAGTGAGTCCAGTTCAATTTCACTTAAATTAACATTTGCTTCCTTGTAGAGGGACCTTAGGTTGGACGGCAGTCTTGGATTTCTTATATTCTTCTTAGGCGACACAACAGTGAATATTGCGGCCCCTGGAACAGCTTTCCTAAGTTCAGCCAGCAACTCGGATGGGTCATCGGGACTTGGCTCTGGTTCGGCTGGTGACTGCTCACTCGGATCCTCATGTCTGGATGGTTTGCTGAAGTGAATCTGCCCAAGCGGAACTGCCTCAACCTGTTAAATAAAGGAAATAAATAAACAAACACATACATTGTCTTTCGTCAGCAAAACATCTTCAAAAGCTTTCAGTGTCGAAAATGTGTGTATTTTCATTTTTTTAATTATTCAATAGTCTCTACATCAGAGGTGCTTTCTGCATTCTATTTCAACCCAACGCTCTCCATGGACATAAAATACACAACTGCTATTCTTCTTAATTCTTCTTATTTTTTTCCAAGTTGTATTCTATGTGTTCACAAAAGTGAAAGCTCTTATTACTTAAAACTTTGTGAAGTTCTTTTTTAATTTTATTAAAACATGTTAAGCTTACTTTTTTGGTGAAGTTCTGATTCCAGACACATGGTAAGTCTGTACTAGCTGGATTGCTGAAGCCCATTTCACCGGCACGTTTCACTTTAAACATAATCGCAGCAACATGCGAACATACCTCGCCCAAACTGCAAACAAAAACATTGAAACCATTACAACCCTGTAGTAAATATTAAATAATGAAAAGTTAATTGTATTTGTGTATTTTTTTGTATTTTAAAGTGTACTGATAGAAAGTATCGACCTATCATGACAAATTTATACTAAACGCATATAATATGTGTTTTAGCTCACCTCTATTATTCAGGAAAATTGTCAAATCAACAACTTATAGATATGTGTTTTTCTTATGAATACAATGTAATCTTCTTGAATTTAAAATATTTATGACATCTAATATTGTACACTGAAATGAATTAACATGAATTTTACTTACCCTGCCATACAGGTACAGTGGGCAGTTTCCACAACAGCTTGGTTTCGAACTGTTTTGATCCCAACCCAGGCCTGATGTGGTTTGTCAGTCACTGCTTGGGACCTTGTAACCTTGGCAGCTAATATGCATTTCCCCTTCTTCCCATGCTTGATATACGTGGTCTGAACCCATCCAGATGCATAGTAATTGTATGCCTCCAACGAACGGTATGCCTGGATCGATTCCATTGTAAATGGCCCTGGAGTTGAAACTAAATAGGAAAACATCGCAGGGAACTCTAACAGTGGCCATTTGCTGACATCGTCCACCCAATCATCGAGCACTTTTTTCTGCTCCAGCAATATAAATGGATCGTCCCTGTCCTCAAATCCTAGGTCACGCAGCTTTTTGCTGTATTTGACACAATCACCCTTCGATAACGACGACATATATTTACTCATGGTTGTGTTTTAACACAAAATTCTTCACAATACTACGTTTTTTCGGGATTTTTCTGCCCTACGCTGATTGCGCATGCGCTTACCGGAGCTTCCGTTTCCAGGCATATTTCGGGATGTGAATCGGTCTATTTTGATACCAACCTTAATTTAATGTAACAAAATGCACGCTATCTTTCAACGTATTGCTCTTCCAATATAACATGAATCCTTGTATCAAGCATACCAGGAATCGTCACAACAGACAAAACAGCCACCACACACAGCTAAACTTAATAAAAAAATTATTTGCAATAGCTGAGATAATAGGACTTACACAGTTACCAGCATAGGTATGGAAGTAGGGCTGAAGATTGGAACGGTCAAACTTAAAATCAATTGGCACATCTTTAAACTACTTTATCCAGCATTTGACACATTCAAAACAAACTCTCGTTGCAGAGATTTTCATAAGAGCTTTTGATATAAAACAAAACTATCTAAAAAGCAAAAGACAAAATGGACCTCAAAACGTCTTGATAGATTAATATCATACAAGACCACACATTATTGCACTGGCAATAAAAATTTAAAAATCAAACGCTATCTGAAAACACAAACTTAGTTTGTATGCGTTAGAGAGTAGCTTATATCAATGTAGCTAATGTCAGTGCAGTTCATCAGCCGATAGAACCGTATCTGCAGATTAAAGTATTGTTTTTGCAAGTGTCAGTGTTCAGTGCGGAAATCTCCCACAACGATCTTAAATTTTTTGCGAAACTGTCAATGCCAGCTTGTTATCAAGATATATAATATTAGCAAACAGTTGTTTGAAGAACATTTACGCTTATATGTTGATACGCTTGTTAAATCAAACATTGTTTAGTGGCAAACCTTTTTTGCAGGATGTATAATCTAGAAACAATTGTGATATTATTTTTATGTTATTGTTAAGTTAACGAATTTATCAATGAAATAATCGTTCTCAACGCAGACGAAGAAGTTCCTGTTGACAGAAAGGCCAGTCATTTCATCACCGAACACTGTCATCAATGTTTAAACTCTATGCCAAACGACACAGCAGCTTATGAGACAGAGAGGTCAACGTTAGACAACAACTGTTCCACAGCTTTTTTTAATTGATTTACCGCTACAGTTATACATCTTGATGTATGGTGATGTATGTCGGTTGTAAAACCTCTCCCCGAATATTCAATCAGTGTTGTTAGACGATTGCCAAATCTCAAGAATCATGAGCATGGCATTTATAGTTTAATAGTTCTTATATAATTATTTGTGTTTTGATATTTCAGAGCGTTTTATACGTGTGGTTTCATCATTACAGCCAGTAAAACTATGCCGCCTGCTTTTTCATATTTCACAGACGTCTACTGTGATAAACAAGGCGTAATTCTGTGATCTCTTGCCAAATAAAAACCAGGACATCACAATAGCATTATAAAAATAACAGGTGGGTTTTCGCATTGAACTGTCATTGGCAAAAAACTTTTCTCTAAAAGGCAAAAGAATATGGAGATAAAACCCTTCGTATTGTGCTAAAAATGTTAAATATAAATATCTGGAAAACCAAAGGGTGTATAATATGCTGATGGGATTCTTTAACTTATCCCGCAATATCTCTAAGAGGTACAAATCGCATTGATGAATTAAATCAACAAATTTATGTCACGATTCATGTTTTAAGTTGCAGGCAACATCATAAAACACTCTAAAAGCATACAAAAGCACTTTCGGGAAAAGTGGGCAGATTGTTGCATTCATCCCGAGACCAGAATTTCTAGAATCAAAACAACTAGATCAATGCGGCTTCAGTGAAATTGTTATTCAAATAATATTATGACTTTGATGAACAGACTCATTTGGTAACACAGTATTAACATATATTTCGTCACAGTCGTATTCGTTTGCTTTCAATTTTCAAAATATAGTGTAACAGTAACTTTGTTTGCGGCATGCATAAGACGTCCCCCTTATATTAAAGCGGAGATGTTATCAAAATGAAATTTGAAAGTAGTCTTCCTTCTTTTTTTGCATGACAGTTTCCTGCAACAATACCGAGAAGGGCGAGTCGGAGGTTATTCATCAAGGCAGTTCATACGTGTATGAGGTTGATATATGAGGTAAATGCACCTTAAATCCCTGTTTTCAAGTCAGTGACCATTCCAATTCATATATGATGCCTTTTTCTGTTAGGCTTTTAGCTTTATGGGGAGACGGTTGGGCGCGATCTTCGTATTTAACATAATTATCACGATACATAATGGTCTATCCACGGTTCATTGTCGTGTAGGAGAAACTTATTGTCGGGCCAAATGCCGCCGGATAAATACATATATTCCACATTTAAAATGCAATGGTTAAAGCCCTGTTCATACCTGTGCTTTGGATTTATCAAATATTTGTACTGAACTTTGTAAATATTGAATATTTGTAATAACATACCTGTTTGCTACTGCAAATCAACAAGAAAGCAATATCTTTAATACAATATGCTTGACGGTTTCTGTTGTTTCGCTTTTAGCTATTCAGTGCCAATAAATTCCCTTGATGGTGATGTTTAACCATGCAGAATGGCATTATGGGTGGCAGGAAATAAGCATACTTCAAGCATCGTTCTTTCGGGGGTGGAGGATACGGATGGTACGTTCTGTGTATGCCTGGTTGGCAAGGCGTTGTCGCCTTATATGCATGGTTTTGGGTTATCTATGCATTTTATTTTCAATATAAAACAAGTACTTATTAAAACAAAAAATGACTTACCATACAAAATCTTTTTTCCCATTGGAACACTCCCTACTTTATATTAGTGTTTTATTATATTATTCAATGTTTTCTATCATGATTATTATAAATACTGTAAAATTCGAAATACCGGTACTACAATCGTGTAGAGCCGTTAACGTTTGCACAAGATTCACATATGTCACGAAAGCGAAAGAATACACTATTAATCTTTAATTGATTTACCAAAATTAGTCTTTTACAAATGTTTAGTAAGCTTTTCGTTAAACTGTATGTATCATATGAAGAAACACTTTACGAACATAAGCAGGCTATATTTCAAAACACAGCCTCACAGCACCGTTTTAGTGGTCATTATTGTTATTCGTTATCACAGTTACTTCCTTGTTTTATGTTTAATTGTTTTGTACTTTGCTCGAACAGAAACTTGTTTTAAAACGTTGAATGTCGTTTCTTGTCTAACTTGTAACTACCAGAATACATTTGCTATTTATCAGTATATCGTGAACCTACTTAGTTTACCCATTTATCGTTCTTCATTATTCCTCCGATGAACATATACTACATTGTTCATGAAAGCCATCCAAATGTTAAAGTTTGCGAACAATAAACGTTTGATATTACACATATTACCGCCACCATATATAGGTGGAAAAATACACGTTAAACACATTTCAATATTTGCATTATGTGATGGACATTGGTGGATTTAAAACATACTTTGTCCAATAATGAATGTCTTGCATCTTGCTTTTATTATCAAATTCGCAACAATGTCAGCATATCCGAAATATTAATAAAATATGTAACTATATCATCCAAATAAGATAAAACAAAACTATCTATTAATTAAGTAATTTGTCAGCGTCATTAACTAATCAGTAGTAATATTGCACGACATTGCCAAATTTCATAAAGATAACACTTACCGTACCAAATCCTTTGTCCCATTTGTTGTCACACACATATCATGCACCAAAATGCACATTTCTAAATATAAAGGCCCATCTGATGAAACACATGTTTTACTTGCAAAATTGTCCTGTTACATCAATACATATCTAAGAATGAGTAAAGTTAATCCTCTGTTGCTAGACTTTTTAAATTAAGGTTTTGAATATGCTACACATCTGATGAAACACATATGTTTTACTTGCAAAATGTCCTGTTATATCAATACATATCTAAGAATGAGTAAAGTAAATCCTCTGTTGCTAGCCTTTTTTAATTAAGGTTTTGAATATGCTACACATGTATAAGTTTTAACGAGTGTAAATGATAGTCATTTGACAGAAAGTTCGAACTTTGCCTCATCTTGTAAGTGCTACATCACTTTTCCCTGAAGTGGGACAGATCACATCATACGTCACATTATCTTTATAAACTATTCATAACATACTCTCAATAGAACGCATCAATGTCCAGAATATGCAGGCTAATTCAATACTTCCGCTCCTGTAGTAGTTCCTGGTCTTACTTTAATTGTTCTATCACATAGTTGTTCATAATTCTGCATGTTCAAAGTTTAATAGCAGACGTAAAATCATAGGTACGTCGAATCTTTCAAACACAAAGGGTTTTGACTCTAAATTGGATCATGTAGAAAATGTTATTTAGTATCGATTTATTTTCTTACGAAAACGACGAGGTCATCTTACTCAGTTTCATCCGTTATTACAACTTTTTATTTTAATTTTTATCTTTGATATGAGTTTCATAGCACACGTTCTAATTGCGCAGAAATTATGTCATACACGCTGAGCAATCTTCGTTGACTTCACACAATACGCGCAGTTTGAAGCAAAATAAGTTTATTTGAATTTCAAACACATTTTTTTTCAAAACAAAAATTATAGTGTTCTGCTGCCTGCAAATTGTGCACATTTTATTAACGATCGGTTGAGAGTTCACCAGCTACCAGTATTTGAACAGTGATTAAACATTTACAGAATGTTGATACATACCAGGACTATTATCATACTGTCAACTCTGCAGCAATACAGCTGACACACTGAGATAACATTCATTCAAAATCGTTAGTATATTTTGATTAATACTTTTGTTTTGTGTCGCATTCAGAGATAACGTAACACTGAAAATAATCTTGCTTTTATTGTGTTTATATTGAAAATGTTTGTTTATATTATGCCTATGAACTCCAGCTTAAATCTAATTCAGAAAAGCACGCATACTTTTTAAACTACTATACTTTGCAATACAATAGTATACGCAGGTGTAACCGAAAGAAGACATAATGGAAGGCTTTGAATTTCATAAAGTTGGCTTTTCAACTCAATTTTATCTAAACAACATATTATGTTGAATGTATTGATCAGTTTCACACTAGGCCGCCAGGCCGCTAACTCCACGCTGCCAGGCCGCTAGGCCGCTAACTTCACAAATCTGGGTGCAAATGCTTTTTCCTGGAAAATTCAGAAATTTTCACATTTTTATTATTCAGATAGGTGATTATAATTAAAAGATCTAGTTTTTATGAACATGCTAAATTAAACAGAGCCTGCAATATTTTGATATTTTGGTGTTCGGTGGGTTTCAAATCTTGCTTTCATCTGTTACCTTTTTGAAGGCTGCTTAACACGATAAACATATTTATGCAAATATTAAGAAGCCCCCTACCAATATGTATTTTCATTACTGCCCATGAACAGGCCTCGTCAAAACGAACTTGCAATATTTTGATATTTGATGTGTTCGGTGGCACCCAAAGCTCTCTTTCATTTATTAAAATATCACAGCACCTTTGTTGGTGCTGTGTGGCGGTTGTTTTAGTATACGCAGGTGTAACCGAAAGAATACATAATGGGAGGCTTTGAATTTCATAAAGTTGGCTTTTCAACTCAATTTTATCTAAACAACATATTGTAGTTGGATGTATTGATCAGTTTCGCTCATGTTACTTTTGCTAAAATGATCTTCAATGTAAATGGGTGCAAATGCTATTACCTGGAAATTTCACAAAATTTAACTTCATTTTGAGTTGTCGGCTATTTTCAATATATGCTACAAATTATTCAGAAAGGTGTTTATAATAATATGGTCTAACTTTTATGAACAGGCTCAATCAAACAGAGCCTGCAATTTTTTTATATTTGTCGTGTTCGGTGGCTTACATATCTTTCTTTCATCTGTTACCTTTTTTTGAAGGCTGCTGAACCCAATCACATATTTATGTAAATATTAAGAAGCCCCCTACCAGTATGCATTTTTATTACTGCCCATGAACACGCCTTATCATAACAAACTTGCAATATTTTGATATTTGATGTTCGGTGGCACTCAAAGCTCCCTTTCATTTATTAAAATATCACAGCACCTTTGTTGGTGCTGTGTGGCGGCTGTTAAAAGTATCCTTATTTATTCAATCAGTGCTTTTTGAAGGCTGATATGCAGGATACATATATTTGTGTAATTAATAAGTAGGTCTCATCTCGGGGCTAGGCGGCGTGGACACTAACATTCATGTCCATTACTGCCCATGAACATGCTCAATCAAACCGAGCCTGAAGTATTTTTATATAAATGTGTTGTGTTCAAAGCTCTCTTTCATCTGTTTAAACATTTTTAGAAAAAATCCGTCAACGTTTGTACATTACATTACCCCACACAAGGAACATGTTCGCGTACCTTGAAACAGTTTGACAAGGCGTTTTACCAGTCAACTGTAGTTACCTTCAGGATACATATTTTGTCACAAATTTGAACATTAGTTTAACCTTGTAAATGTTTTACGAGTAGAAATAGTAAAATATTAACAATGAATCGCTGTAAAACTGTTGTTGCAGTAGGAACAACGTACGTTTTATTTTCTTGATCCAGATCAGGTTTTCTGTACTTAAATTATTGTTACAGTTCACAACCATTAAACAACACACGGCTGTAGTAAGAGTATTATAAATAATTGATAAGTAAAATATATATATCGGACGCATGCCGTTCATATCACAATCCAAAATATTCCATGCTGTACAACAACAGCTGTTGCCGATACAATATGTTACTTGTGTCTTTGAAATTCCTTTCCGCCGTGTTTATTATACAGCTTTAAATCCTTCCCAAGGGAAAATAAACCCATATTGACGATAAAGAACAAAATCTTAATCATTGTATCGGTGTCTAGTCGGTCAAAAAAAGTAAAGAAATAAGGTGTCCCGATGCTGGGTTTAAATTATATGTAAAAATACTTTATTAACTTAATACACACACTGAAAAAAGGTGGAAAATCTGAAACTACTCAGGTTCTCGTTTTCGGTAATTGTTTGTGGTGTCTATTTTGAGACGGATCGTTTATTAACCCATTCCTCTTTTCCTCTCTGCTTTTTTAGCTGTAAAGGGAAGATACGACTTCTGGATGTGGTCATTCCTGATATTCACATTTCGCCTCACTCTAATGTGTTTTATATGTTTGTAAATCTGTTGCCGTTTTCCATGTTTTTGAGGCATTTTCGCGTAATGTGTGGATTATATAGAGAAGCCATAACGTGTTTAAAATGTTTGATTTGCGCAGTTGTTTAAATTTTTAAAATATCCGTGTTCACATATTAACGGCCCAGACAAAACTGACAGGAGTGAAAATCCCATTACATAAATGACAATTAACTCTCAGAGTGCGATGAAGTCACGTGGTTAGAAAAAAGAAACAAGTAGACATAACATATTTATTCCTTTGTCTTCCAAACGTTTCGCCCACGAAATTTCCAAATCAAGAATGACAGACCAGAACATACTACGAATAGTTCCAGACGACAAAAAAGGAATGCACATGAAAAAGAAATACATTTTGAAAGACAGCTAATATTCTGCTCAGTGATTGGAAAGGAAAAAATATGTACAAAATGTCGGTGTGTAATTATTCAGATACTGATCTATACATTCAAAGAAATAAGAATATCAAAACCAAAAGTATGAAAGTGGTAAGGTCACTGCGTAAAACGGGAAAAAATCATTTTAATTTTTATTAATATACCTTCATTAGATCAGTCTCCTTACTTATTTTTCAATGTTCACCTTCTAGATTATGAAAAATATGATATGACTTCGAATTGATTTACGCCGACAACCAGATGCTAACACAATTAAGTTTCTCATAACTGTTTAAAGTGCTTTATGTTGTTTGGCCTTGTTACTTTTCTGACTACGAGTATTTTGTAACGTTTTCCATCTTCATGAAACTGAAGTGTATACATTAAACTTAACATAATGTACTATAATTTCTTCGAAAATGCCAGCGACCTCATTATAGCTATTCTATCCAGAGTTATGTCAAAACATAAAATATTGTAATACAACGGTTATACTGGTTACGAAAACATTTAAGAAAGTCTGCGTACCACTTAAAATAGCTGATTTCTAACATATGCATCTTTCTAACGTAATGCATTTAAAGTTGCTTCATATATTTATTGGTATTACATAGTTATCAACAGTTACACAAAAATAGTAGGCAGTTACAGGCACTAGGATATTTTATAGGTCGTTCAATTATATCATACGGAGAAAGACAACATTTTATTTTAACTTCCTTCATTTAAGGAAATAATCGCTTATATTTTGCCAAATATATTTCAATTATTAAATCAAATAAATGATTGGTGGTCAAAAAAAGTTTTAAATGTGGCGTTTGAAGTGATTAACTTTTTTATTTTTAGTTGCATATTTTCGGATATATTTATTTTCGGATATATGGAAACTCATCATATATGCACAGTATTTATGAATTCGAGAGATTAGCGATTCGCAAATGTTAGCGAAATTTTAACTAACGCAAATAAAACCAGTTCTACAATATTTTGTTTCACTGTACTGCAATTTGTCGATGATTAGGCTATAATCTTGATGAGAGGAATATCACATGTTTTATCACATTCTGTATGATATTTATCCGTCCGAAAGATAATTCCTGGCAGGAATATGTTTGATGATACGGCGAATTAGAAAGACTTACAGAAAATGAAGATGTTTGCAATTATTTATGTTATCTTCAACGCACATTGTTAAATATAAATTTGGCATATACACACATAAACAAAGCATACGCTATCACGTTAAGTTCCTAACAACTTGTTGAGCTGAAACCTTTACATTCCCACTTACAATTCTCTGCCCTTGCAAAGTAATCACTCACATAATTTACTTGTCTTACAAAACTATTGTTGACGTGTTCTTCGACAGAGAATTTTTTCCCTTAAATGTTTGAGAACTAAGTATGATGAAAGAAGCAAATAAAAACATGTGCTTTTTCTAAAACCAACAGCTATTATTATACAATGTATAATATGACAACCCGCAACCGAAATTACTTTGAAAAAAATTCCTTCATCAACAATATCTCCTTGTAATTGTCCTGTCGGGTTAAAATCGGTACAGAAGACAAATATAAAATGCGATAACTTACCGTACCAGATTCTTTCTTCCATTTCTTACAAAAATCACTTTGCATCATTTGAAAGGTTAAAAGTTTTTTTTGTCAAAAGTATGTATTGAACCGCACGTGGAGCTAACAAGTATAGCATCCTGTCGTTTCCAGGTATATGTCACATCAAATTAACCCAGTCAGTCTAATTCTTCTATGTTTAAAGCATCATTATATTGCACTCGTTGAATTTTTTTGCTTATCACAATTTCATTTTTTTCTGCCTCTGTGTTAAACATGTTTCACATTTCATCACATCTATATTATAGATTTCGAAACAATTAACCGAATGTTTCCGCTTGTTGTATGTGTTATAGGTAAGCCAGTCTATTTTGAAACCAGAGTTCAATAAATCCTGAGATTTCAAGAAATCTTCAATTAACACTAATGTTGAAAACATTTACAAGAGCTTTAAATTATATAAAACATCATACGTCGAGATAATTTAAGAATAAAACTAAAGGGTGAATGTTTCATGAAATTTCCTCACACAATGTTAACCTGTTTGCATCTTTTCCTTCCATCAATCACTTTTGCGTATGTTCGACAGAACTGAATGTAGTTCCAAGTTTGTGATATACAAGAAAATGCATGGGAGGAAAACGAGCCAAGAGAAACTTCTTAAACAGACAGAATGCATTTACAGAAAACGTATTAGAAATATTAAATTATTTAATTAAACATATTTGAAATGAAATATATTTATCTAATATGTACTCTACACAAGCCAGTACAGAGATCCTTAAATTCAAATTCAACATTAAAACAATCTTATGTCGGTCAAGACAGGTCATATCCTTGATTCCGTAATAAAGGAGATGAATGACACATCAAAGAATAAAAAGGGAAGAACAAACGTCCAACAAAAAGTAGCCAACAAAGTAAAATACAATATGATTTGCAGATGAAAACAAATGCGAGCAACAATATACGTCGTCACCTACAAAAATATGAAAAGTGTCTATACGCTATCAGGAAAAGCCAAATTCTGACAGCAGCCTCTCCGCAAGGCAAAAAGTTGTAAGACAGATCAACATCTTTATCATATGCCAGATATTACCAAACACATGTTTGAAAGAAGAATCTACTGGCTACCACTTACAAACCTCACTATTTCCCCAGTCTCAAACTTCCTTTCCACCCCGACGTCCATTAGGTTTTTTTTGATAAATCAGCTCGATTCATCGTCAAGAAAGGGCATGAAGTGTTATACAAGATAAAAGATACAAGATACAAGAAATTTTATTGAACGTCGGTTTTGTACAATTAAAAACATTAGCTATAAGTAATTTTCCGACATAACAGAGATCGTTTAACATATAGACATAAAAGGACAAACAACAAGGCCTGTAAAAAGAAAGTTACGACAGTTTCATTAGAAAATAAAACACAAAATTGATAAGACTGACGTTCTAACATATAAAATACATCGCAAAAGTTTGCACATGAAATCACATAAAAATTATATACATTTACACATAACACATGTACAGGTCTGACCAGTCCAGGTCTTGATCATTCGGGTAAACTCCTTGTAGTTATCACATGTTCTTACATGATTTGGTAGATTGTTCCAGACCCGGGCTGCCTCAAACCTGAACGATTTCTTACCTTATGTTGTTGTTCGGACTTTTGGGACTAAAATGGTATTACTGATTCTAAGAGTATAGCTTTTTAGTGAACTCCATCACGCTGCCAGGAATATTCAAACTTCGTAACTATAACATATGGAAAAATGAAGATTAATGGTAAAACAACTGCAGCTAGTTCTTAATTGTTGCAAAAGGCAAACTATTTAAAAGCAGGAAGTAGATTCCTAATGTGATTGAATAATTCACGAAGCTGTAGTTGCTTGTTTACAGAAAGCGCAAATGTCAAAGGACGGGGAGGAGGGCAAATATTAAACTAAACTTTCTATAAGTAGGTAAAATAAATTACAATCAACAACGGTTTTGTGTTTTAAAATATATAGAAAATACAAGAAATGTCATACAGAAGACATAGTTGAAATGGATTTGCAGATGACTATTACCAAACTTGCATGAACACTTACAATAAACTCGTAAGTTCATGACGGGGAAAAGCCACTAAGGGGAGTACACAGAAATGTTGAGAACAAAAATATTGATATTGAAACGCATTTTAATGTTGAGTTGCGTTCAACTCGAGGCTGGGTGGCGCGGGAAGTATTATGCATTTTAACTACTGCATATTGACAGTTTCAATCAAGCCATATTTGTCGTGTTCGCTGGGATTTCAAAGTTCCCTTCTCATATATATCTAAATACCGAATATGTTTAATTTTTATTAAATCTACGCCGACAAAAACAACATGAAGTAGAAGCTAAAGGAAAGAAGAATAATAAATAGTTTCTTGTATTCCAGTGTAATACTTGCATACTGCGCAGTCGTTCATCTATTCCACACAACTGTTAAGAGATTAATCTTCTTATATTGATTCCTCAGAGAAAATTGGCAAGTGAGAAGAATCCATCACACACCTAGCATTATCAGTAACAACTGGCATATTTGCAGACGGTAAACAATACATTCCAATTTAACTTAGGTAAAAGTTATCAAAGGCAACGGTTTTTGCATCAAACTCCTTCTTGTCTTTGAAAAAAATGTAATATGTCTATCGGGAAACGCGACAAAAAAATACTGGTCACACCTGGTTTCTTAAAAAATCATAGAAATTATTTTTTCTGTCAAAATCTTTTTGTGTGTTTCATAGCAGTGCTTTTAACGAAGGAGTTTGATTTGAATTGTGTAGGAATGTTTGACTGCTACCACTAACAAGTTATTTGCAACTTGTTTTTAGGGAATGAATAATTATAAAGATAAATAAATATTAAAGAAACATCGATTCGGTTTTGTTGTCGGTTCGCCTTTGAAGACCGATGAGCAAGATATCTATATTTGCGAATATCGGAGGCAAGGTTTGATTGATAGTCATGGAAATGCCTTTTCCTGTCCTCGTCGCCTACCCCAGTTAAACGCAACTCATTTTTTAAACATATTTATAAAATAACAATTTAAGTAGATTAAAAGAGGAACTTTGAAAGCCATCGAACACGACAAACATGAAGATATTGCAGGCTCGGTTTGATTGAGCCTGTTCATGAACAGTAATAGAAATGCATATTACTTCCCACGTCAAACGCCAGCAACCTGTGTATTGACAAGCCATAGTGATCTGATCTGCATTTTTAAAGGCGTGTTTTTGTTTGGTTTATTGATATAAAGAGTTGATCAAGAAATGGTCATATCTTCTTTAATTTCCTTTAATGAGAGAATCTTACATAAGATTCGTATCCAGTCATCGATGATTACGGCTGAGATGAAATGGTAAAATTAGTATATCAGAAAAGGCATTATCCAAAAGACACAGTAGTCACTACACAGCCAAACTGGAAAGAGGAAAAGAAAGCATGGTTTATAAAATTTCAAATATTTACCACAAACAATTAACATTTGCCACTGGGGGTTTCAACCAGGCTCTATGGTGCACCTACCTCGCACTTGCCCCAATAGGTTTTCATATAAACACATGTGAGGAAAATTATTTGATGATTTAGCTTGGGCCAAGTCTAACTGCTAAATCTTTCTGGTTATTTTAATACTTTGTGTTAAATTAGTGTTGTTGAACGGTAAAGTCCGAGGAATTCCTTCAAATGGTATAAAAGCAAGTGCCGTTCATTGACACTAGGCAGTCTGTTTCTGATAGTCGAGGTGTTCACATCGTTGAATTTGGATTCAACATTGGTCTGCATTATAGGTCCAATATAGTACAACTCTGTACTAGGGCATATTGACCGGGTTGTTTCAGTGTGAAAGTATTGGTTGAGGCTAGGTTATATTAGATAGTGTCCTCAGACAATTGCTGGAAACACATGCGTCTGAGCCACTTGTAAGGTAGCTTCAGCATAAGTGTTGAGGATAGGGTTAGATAGTGACCTCAGACAATTGCTGGAAACACATGCGTCTGAGCCACTTGTAGTTTGAGAGTAGGAGTTCAGGATAGGGTTTAGAATAGTGTCTTCAGACAATTGCTGGAAACACATGCGTCTGAGGCACTATTGTTGAACAGGCTAGGTTAGATTTTAGTGTTGAAGGTTGTTTGTTTCGGGTTTTGTTCGAAAAGAGATTGTCCAAACCTTGTTGAGCATTGTTTGAAACTTGAAATTGCCCAGGTCTGTTTTAAAAGTTCCAAACATTATTGTGGTTCTTTGTTTGTATTGCTCAGCGTGTTTGCTGGGTTCAGGTTAGATTGTTTTGTTTTGAACTCTGATTGTGTTGGAACTTAGTTTTAAATCAGTCATTTTTGTCCAGGAGGTTTATTGCCCTGGGAATATTGTTATATGTTTAGCTGATTCTAATCCTGATTATTGTGTCTCACCAAATCATTTCAGAAATCATTGAAATCATTTTGAAGCAAAGTAGCTTAGAACAATTTATTATATTGTTTAACCAAAATACATTGCCCAGACATATGTTGAAATCATTTTAGGCGAAAAATTATATATATAGGCTCAGACAAATAGTCGGTTTTATGTGCCTTCCGCTCGGGGCACGTTACACACACAAGTACAAGTTGTCTTCAAGAGTTAGCTCAAACTCACTAATAAATTCGACATTGTTGAATGCAAAAGCACACAAACATATGAAGCATAAGAAGTAAATAGTATTGTCAAGAAAAAAAAGGTGGGTACTGAATGACTTTACTGACACCAGAACCCCTGATGTCAAATCAGCAAGAACACGATGACATGGATAAAGAAGAGATCGAGATTCTAGTTTTCTTGATCAAGATTTCTCTTACTCGTAAAACCTTCAGAAACGGTTAAACCCCTCACTTGCTTGTTACCGTCAAACAAACAAAGAGGTGAGGTAAGCAAAACGATTTACTGCAGATAGGTGCACAACACTAGACTTATATACTTCGTTAATCTGCGTGTTATCACCATGATAAGAAAGTACATAAAAATTGTTTCTAAAACAAATTATTAATTTTCTTAACATAATCGCTGTGTAGTAAAAATCAAAATTCAGAGTAAACAATGTTCAATAGAGACTTTTATAGTTTATACCGATATTTTGTTTTCATTCATATGAAAGATGTGTGAAGTTAGCGGCCTGGCGGCCTAGCGGCCTGGCGGCGTGAAGTTAGCGGCCTGGCGGCCTAGCGGCCGGGCGGCGTGAAGTTAGCGGCCTGGCGGCGTGAAGTTAGCGGCCTGGCGGCCTAGCGGCCTGGCGGCGTGAAGTTAGCGGCCTGGCGGCGTGAAGTTTGCGGCCTGGCGGCCTAGCGGCCTGGCGGCGTGAAGTTAGCGGCCTAGCGGCGTGAAGATGGCTGAATTTATCGCAATTAACGTTGATCTTAAAAACTGATTGAAATCTATTTTTACAGATATAATGTAAAATGCAGGGGTGTATAAGAAAGTTATCGACATGATTTAGCTTTTATTTTTTAAATCAAAGTTCTAGCTTATCTGCAGAGACGACTCGGAATCTATTTGTACATTCACTTCCATGTACTCTTTGTAAATTACATTTCAGTTGATGATAAAGAACTAAGTTTGATTGTTTAACTTTTCGAAGCCTGGCGGCCTAGCGGCCTAGCGGCCTAAACTTAATATTTATCATAATTTATGTTTATCTTTAAAACGGCTTGAAATCGATTTTTACAGCATGGAATGTACATTTCAGGGATGATTAAGTAAAATATCAACAAAAACTAGCTTTGAATTTTTTTTAAGTTTTCGAAGCCTGGCGGCCTAGCGGCCTGGCGGCCTGGCGGGCGGCCTAGCGGCCTAAACTTAATATTTATCATAATTTATGTTTATCTTTAAAATGTAATGCAATGTACTTCAGGGATGATTAAGTAAAATATCAACAAAAACTAGCTTTGATTTTTTTTAAGTTTTCGAAGCCTGGCGGCCTAGCGGCCTAGCGGTCTAAACTTTATGTTTATCTTTAAACGTCTTGAAATCGATTTTTCAGCATGTAATGCACATTTCAGGGGTGAATAAGCAAAATATCAACAAGAACTAGCTTTGCTTTTTTTAAGTTTTCGAAGCCTGGCGGCCTTCTTGATTCTTTGAAATTCGATTTTATGCATATTTTGAATGTCCAGCAGTGCATTCTGCGTAATGTTTGACGATAGAACAAATCCATATTCTGCATATAACCGCAATTACGGAGGCTCGGATCTGTACAGTCTTCTAAGCTTGTCAAACAATCTATACATGGAATCAGAATTTAAACCCTCGCAAACATATATGTTTACATTTAAGATATGTCCCTCTATTAATGAAATAAATATCCGAAACCGAGACCAGCCTCGGATTGGTGCCTTACGTCTTTCGCTTTAACCTGGATTTCTTTGTTGCGGTCTCTTCTGGTATGTAGAATTATTTTCAGATCTCTTTTGTTGCGAGTAAAATGGTATATAAAACATGAAAACTGTTCATCAACTGGCGGAGATTTAGGACGACGTAATGTTTACTTATACAAAGAATGCCATATTCTGCATATACCCGGAATTACGGAGGCTCGGATCTGTACAGTCTTCAAAGCTGGCCAAACAATCTATACATGGTTGGAACCGGAATTTAAACCTTCGAAAATATGTATGTTTGCCTTTACGATATGTCCAAATTTTAAAGACAAAAGATACCAGTAGCCGAGACCAACCTCGGATTAAAGCCCTCCTTCTTTCGCTTTAACCTGGATTGCTTTGGTGCGATCTCTTCCGGCATGCTGAATAATTTTAAGATCTCGTTCTGGCGATTAAAATGGTATATAAAACATAAAAACTGTTCATAAAATGGTGGAGATTTAGGACGACGTAACGTTTAACAATAGAACAAATCCATATTCTGCACATAATCGCAATTACGGAGGCACGGATTTGTACTGTCTTCTAAGCTGTACAAACAATCTATATATGGTTGGAACCAGAATTTAAACCCTCACAAACATGTATGTTTACCGTTACGATATGTCACTCTTTCCATGAAATAAATATCAGAAACCGAGACCAGCCTCGGATTCGAGCCCTACTTCTTTCGCTTTAACCTGGTTTGAATTAGTGCGGTCTCTTCAGTCCTGTAGAATAATTTTCAGATTTCTTTATTGCGAGTAAAATGGTATATAAAACATGACAACTGTTCATGAAATGGCGGAGATTTAGGACGACGTAATGTTTACCCAGAGAAAAAATGCCATTTTCTGCATATAATCGCAATTACGGAGGCTCGGATCTGGACAGTCTTCTAAACTAGCCAAACAATCCATTCATGGTTGGAACCGGAAAGGAATTTAAACCTTCGAAAATATGTATGTTTATCTTTACGATATGTCCCTATTTTAAAGAAAAAAATATATCAGAAACCGTGACCAACCTCGGATTAAAACCTTCCTTCTTTTTCGCTTTAACCTGGATTGCTTTGGTGCGATCTCTTCCGGCATGCTGAATAATTTTAAGATCTCGTTCTTGCGATTAAAATGGTATATAAAACATAAAAACTGTTCATAAAATGGTGGAGATTTAGGACGATGTAACGTTTAACAATAAGACAAATACATATTCTGCATATAATCGCAATTACGGAGGTTCGGATCTGTACAGTCTTCTTGTCTGGCCAAACAATTCATACATGGTTGGAACCAGAATTTCAACCCTCGCAAAAATGTATGCCTACCATAGTGATCTGTACCTATTTGAAATAAAAGAAAAATCATAAATCGAGACCAGACTCGGTTTCAAGCCCCACGTTTTTTTATTTATTTGCATCGCTTAAGTTGAATTTCCTCAGGCCTCTAGAACAATATTAAGATCTCGTTATTGCTAGGCCGCCAGGCTTCGAAAACTTAAAAAAATTCAAACCTAGTTTTTGTTGATATTTTACTTAATCATCCCTGAAATGTACATTGCATGCTGTAAAAATCGATTTCAAGCCTTTTTAAAGATAAACATATATTATGATAAATATTAAGTTTAGGCCGCTAGGCCGCTAGGCCGCCAGGCCGCCAGGCTTCGAAAACTTAAAAAAAAATCAAAGCTAGTTTTTGTTGATATTTTACTTAATCATCCCTGAAATGTACATTGCATGCTGTAAAAATCGATTTCAAGCCGGTTTAAAGATAAACATAAATTATGATAAATATTAAGTTTAGGCCGCCAGGCCGCCAGGCCGCTAGGCCGCTAGGCCGCCAGGCTTCGAAAACTTAAAATAAATTCAAAGCTAGTTTTTGTTGATATTTTACTTAATCATCCCTGAAATGCACATTGTATGCTGTAAAAATCGATTTCAAGCCGTTTCAAACATAAACATAAATTATGATAAATATTAAGTTTAGGCCGCTAGGCCGCTAGGCCGCCAGGCTTCGAAAAGTTAAACAATCAAACTTAGTTCTTTATCATCAACTGAAATGTAATTTACAAAGAGTACATGGAAGTGAATGTACAAATAGATTCCGAGTCGTCTCTGCAGATAAGCTAGAACTTTGATTTAAAAAATAAAAGCTAAATCATGTCGATAACTTTCTTATACACCCCTGCAATTTACATTATATCTGTAAAAATAGATTTCAATCAGTTTTTAAGATCAACGTTAATTGCGATAAATTCAGCCATCTTCACGCCGCTAGGCCGCCAGGCCGCAAACTTCACGCCGCCAGGCCGCTAGGCCGCCAGGCCGCTAACTTCACGCAGCCAGGCCGCTAGGCCGCCAGGCCGCTAACTTCACGCCGCCAGGCCGCTAGGCCGCCAGGCCGCTAACTTCACACATCTTCATATGAAATACAAATTTATGAAACGAAGAGAACGAAAAGTAATTTAAAACTAATATAAACGGAAGTATAACGAGCATTGCTAACAAGCTTTGAGTGTTGTAATTGAAACTAATGCCCTATCGCTTTGTAATGCTGTGATCTATTTTCGAAAAAGGCAAGTGCGAAAAACCACTGAATAATGAATATTATAGGGAATGTGAAATATGCATACCAGGAAAAGCAACATCTAACTAGATGTTTTTTGTGAAAAACGCATGTCTCCCCCTGCACCCTGGCCCTTGTGACCTTGACCTTTGACCTACTGACCCTTAAATCATCTGGAGTCCTCTAATCAGTAAGGACATCCATCGTATGAAGTTGGAAGGCTCTGGGTGAAATAGAACTCCTGTTATTGAGCGGAAACAGTTTTTACTCTTCAGGCCCCTGTGACCTTGACCTTTGACCTACTGACCCCCAAATCAACAGGGTTCTTCTACTTAACAAGGGCTATCACCCTATGAAGTTTGAATGTTCTGGGTCAAACGGTACTCGAGTTATTGAGCGGAAACGGTTTAAACTCTTCGGGTCCCAGTGACCTTGACCTTTGACCTACTGACCCGAAAATCAATAGGAGTATACTATACTCAATAAGGACATCCATCGTATGAAGTTTGAAGGCTCTGGGTGAAATAGAGCTCCTGTTATTGAGCGGAAACAGTTTTCACTCTTCAGGCCCCTGTGACCTTGACCTTTGACCTACTGACCCCCAAATCAATAGAGTTCTTCTACTCAATAAGGGCTATCACCCCATAAAGTTTGAATGCTCTGGGTCAAAGGGCACTCGAGTTATTTAGCGGAAACGGTTTTCACTCTTCGGGCCCCTGTGACCTTGAACTTTGACCTACTGACCCCAAAATCAATGAATTCTTTTACTCAATAAAGGCTATCACCCTATGAAGTTTCAATGCTCTGGGTCAAATGGTACACGAGTTATTGAGCGGAAACGAAGTGTGACAGACGGACGGACGGACGGACATACGGACAGGGCAAAAACAATATGTCTCCCCGAGAGCGGGGAGACATAAAAAAGTATACTGACTTTATAAGTCCGAGCGAATTTCAACTAAATGCATAATGTTATTGTAATGACCGATTAGCTTTGTTAGACCGTATATGTCACAAAACGTATATATGTCACCCGTGTGTGACATATTCGGCCGAAGTAATCACACCTGTCTTTATGTGATATATATGTGTTTGTGCAAATTAGCGATATAATTTCTGCAAGTATATATCACACATTTCATACAATGAACCAATTCTAAACATCTTTGTCCGCAGCAGCTTGCCCTAATTAACTTCAACGAAACATCACCATCAACCTTATCATCACGCGATTTTTTAACCAGCGAAGCTGGTTTTACTAATCACAATTCTGAAATCGGTATCAAACCAACTTGCAAACACCGATTTACGCATTTCAGAGAAATCAGAGTAAGTAAAGTAGTCCCCAAGTTTCCTGTTACGTGTTAAAGTTGGTATTAACTACGTCATGTTGATAGGACAAAACCTGTGCGGTGCATCAATGGTCAATGTAAAATCGGTGCGGTTCATATTTCTAGGACTTGATCGGTGCGGTGCAACAATGGTCAAACATTGTCCGTGTCCGCGATTTTTCACTCACCAAGATATCGTTGGGTATATTCCATACCTCCGTGTCCGTCCGACGTGGAACGGACACGGAGGTATGGAATATGGGTCGCACTAAAATGCGGTCCAATTAGCGGACGATATAGAATATCGTTGAAAAGTGCGGACGACAAAAACAAAGAAGGAGTGTCATTTTTCGTGTTCATTATGTCTTTGGGATGTCAGTACACAGATTTCACTATTATAATTTCTTGCTTAAAACCCTTTACTCAATATATACGCCTTTCATCACATAGGTTACCAGTTCAGGTCCCAATCAGCTGGCACAATAGTGCCATCTGATCTGGATCTAAAATTTGTGATTACTGGTCAGAAAAAATGATCATAAAAGCGAACAGTTTAAATCCTAATCAGATCGCACAGATGTGCCAGCTGATATGGATATAAACTGTTCGCACAAGCTATGAAGGTATATCTATGGAGTAAAGGGTTAACAGAAGCCTTCATCCAGATAATACATGGAAACCCTTATTTCCACTATCATTTAGACAAGAGGAAGTTCTTTGCGAGTGAACCAAGTTTTTTTTGCTTTTTCGTAAATGGATACATGTATGAGAATCATGGCACTGGTTATTCTCAATAAGCAAAATCGCTTCGCTGGTTTTCTGTACTTTCAGTACTTTGATTATTGTAACGCTTTCGACTTGCAATATGCAATGTACAGTAAGGGGCCACAAGAACTTTAACACAAATAGTTTTAATAGACAGACGAGAAACTGAAATCAAGTTTTTAAGTCAAATTAACAACATTAGGATCTTTTTATAACTTTAATAAACAAAATACTGACATAACTTTAACAGTTATTTAAAAGAACAACACATCATTACACGTAAAATCTCTTTTTTTAATTTTAATAATTTTAGTTATTTTCACGTATATTCTAAATACATACTTTTGAAATCATATAACCGTTTACAGGAAAAAAAATCTACAGATATGCTGTCGCCGTCACAATTTCGCTATCAACAGAGATTTAAAAAAACACCACACCATTAAAGGTAAAATCTAGCAACACACATTAGAAATCATATAACAGTTTACACGAAAAAAATAATATTTGTCGCATCGTGTTGTCGCGATGTTGCATGATGGTGATGATGATATTAACAATTCCAGCACTAGGTTAATGTTCTTTAATATTTTAAATAATTGGATTTCTATTTATCAAACCGTTTTCATTTTTTGACACATTTTCGATAAGTGACAAATACGTTTTGATGAGCATGGAAAAACTAATTCCAACCGAATATGTCACATGTTCCATATTCGACTGAAATGTGTGACGTATTCGACCGAATATATCACAACGTGTGACGTATTCGACCGAATATATCACACGTGTGACATATACATTTTGTGACATATACGGTCTAACATAGCTTTCTCAATACTAAAATTATTATAATAAAGGTTAATCGTATATTTTGAATGTGTAAATAGATGGAAATGGACATTTAAAACCAATTTAACAATACAAATATCAAAATATTGCAAAAAACAGTACTAATTTAAGGCTATCCCTAATATGGAATCTTCAGTGCGGTATGTTTGATCGAAACAATGACATTTTTAGCGGCGTGTAGTTCCCAAATAAAATAATACGTTTTCCTAATAGAAAATGATGGACAGAACTGAACAGAATAGAATCGTTGACAGAGGAGGTAAGACATTTTAAATATTCAAAAATTCTTAACAAAACCCTGATGTGTCGATTAAATCTCGGGTATTAAGTTTCTCGCTTATACAGATATCTCACAACCAGAAATTTCTCAAAGGTCAGTGCATTGTAAAATAAAATTTTGTCCATAAGTAATGATATAAATAGTCTCAGACAGCTAACGGATTTCATAGTATTTTAAACACATCTAACATAAATGTTTGTTGAAGTAAGTAATTTTCAAGATCATCTAAATACGTACACGTTTTTTTTTATCTTCTAGGTTATCTTTACAAAAAGAGCTTGAAATATATGTTGATAGTCCAAGGTAAGTTTTTTCACCTAAATGCTAAACTGGTGTTTTACCGAAAGCAACGGACAATCTTCAGCTTCTCGTACGTTTGGCCTACAGTTTAAACACATGTTAATGTAATTTAAATGTTCATCTTCACTCAGCAAGATAGTCTTTGTTGTTGGCTATAAGTAAACCAATATGCCCTCTGGCTTTTGAACTATTGACTTTGTTACCTGGATAGGGGTTTGCTAAAGTAATACCATCACAGTTTGCAACAAAATCAGCGATATTTAACGAAATATCTTCATTCAGAAATTATTTTGTAAACTTATACAAATGATGAAATTATTTTGTAAACTTATACAAATGATAGACTATTTATTCTTACGCCATACACTCTTTCAAAACAGAACACAGTGAAACAAAGCAAGTACACACATTGATGCTACTTGCAATAAGAATTTAACAACACAAATACAACAATACCTTTATAAGAATTTCAAGTTATCTTAAGATTACACCTTTTTACACATCTTTAAGGGCTAACCACAATCCTTCCGATCACCTTCATCGATAAAAAGAAAATCGTCAAAATGTCAATAACGGCAAAATGCTGTTCAATGAAACTTTGCACAGATGAGTTTTACTAATGTATCTTTATTGTTTTGCATATGGTAAGACACGTTAGAACAGTAAAGGAAAATAGCGAGATCTAAAAATTCCCCAAACTTCTATTTACATAAATTCACAAAAACTGAACGACACAAAACATCATTTTAAATGCCCACATGAGTAATATGATACTGGCAACACTGTCTTGTGTCCTCGTGACTTACATATGTAAACATTATGAGATAATTATTAGTAAACGAGTGTTTGACCTTCAATTTCCTGGTCGCTTCCTGGTCGCTCAAACGGATGACAATTGTTGATTTCTCTTTTAGTATTTGAAAGTTCTTTACAAAATACACAACATTTTCTTGTAAGTATCATTACACTCACGAGGGGATATAAAATTATGTTTTGTATTGCTTAGTTTTTTGTGAATTTATGTAAATAGAATCTGAAGTCATTTTTAGGTCTAAATTTTTTCTTTACTTGTCAACGTGTCTTGCTGTATGCAGAATGAAGATACATTAGTTACATTTATTTGTGCGAAGTTTCATCGAACTGCATTTGACGTTATTAAGATTCTGATAATTTTATTTTTATCGATGAACGTGCTGGGGAGGAATGTGGTAAGCCCCTTTAAAACAAAGATTATTGTGTTTCTTTAGCAGTTCTTACTATTATGATACTTAAACGATTCGAAACCATTCCACAAACAAAAGGTTTTTAACGATTTTTTATTCTATTATTCTCTTCTTTAAAATGCTTATATTATTATACAATATATACTCTATGTACAAGTATGCCTAAATGATTGTCTACATATGCAGCAGGCGCATGCTTATAGATTGTTTATAATACCACTATGCTGCAAATCGCTTTCAATCACGTATCATAATGTGCATTCCTAGCATCTGGAAAAGCAACGTAAACTGTATATGAGTTATCAAGTAAAACACGTTCACGATCAGCGTAACAGTTGAATTATGTTGCAATGTTTTTTTTTATTTCGCTTCTCTGCTCAAAACGGCCATCGGCATTTAAATTGCAGAAAATATAGATACGATGCAAAAAGTTCCGCTGAGTCATAATGATTTTAAAACGTTCAATGTCTCATGAAAAATTTATGAGATGGTTTATTAAACAGTCATATGTAACTGGGCTTTTTGCGCTAGATTATTATGAAAAGTGAAATTTCCTACAAAAACAAAGCCTGGTAGAGAGACTACTTGGTTTCAGGAAAAATATGTTATCTTTTCAATCTAGTGTTTTGTCTTTACTATGGTGTTACTGAGGCCAAGAACAACACATGCATCAGACACTTGATGCAATCTAGAGCACGAACTAGGTCCTAATTGATGACTACAGGACCATTCTGTGGTCTCCAGTTTTAGTTTTTTGAACTTTGGTACAGTCTTCTTAAAACCGTGTCCCCTGCCATACCAGTTTTTGTCACAACAGTTTTAACAATCCTAACACGCTGCACATATGAGCAAGCCACTTATCAACACACAGTGACATTTAGCAACACTGCCAAATTGGATATAATTGTTTCTAATCATCATTTCCTACCACAATATTTCAAACCTGACTTGTCCGGCGCTACTGCATGTTAACATTCAAACATGTAACTTACTATTTGTTAATATTTTAATATATGTAGAGATACTCGTAAATTTATAATATAAATGTACGAGTAACATTTCAACATAATTATTTCTAAACCCATGTATCTGTATGTTAAATAGATATAGGGGTTAGATAAAAAAGTAAAGTGATGGTCTTTCAATGGTCAAGATCACACTACCATTGAAAGATTATGTGTTGAATAATTGACAGGCAGACTTTCCCACTGAGGCATTCAATATGGAAAAACAAAACATCAGTTACGTTTCTTTCATTTTTATTATACCGAGAAATTTAAAATAAAAATAAATATACCCAACATCAAGCAACGTGCATAAGATATAATCATGCGATAAACTGAATTGCAATAATAAGTGTGGTCAGTATCTCTTAAACTATTTCTAGACTTGACTCAGTTTGGATATTCCAAGGTAAAAGGTGCAATACCTAAGTGTCGCGGTACGAATATAGCCAGTTTTCAGGGAGAAAATGTCACAAAACATGTGTTTTCTTTCGACGATCAATCATCAAATCAGCTGGGGTAAGAAAAGATGAAAGATATGTGAAAGATATGTAAACAATATCAACAGTAAGCTCAAATATTCGTGTTGTTGTCATCATTGTTTTATTTACAGAACTGGCTCGTGGACAATTATCCTTGGTAATAGATAGTATTTCAATACACTTTACCATGTATATGACTTAAAGCTACTAATTCATAGTTCAGGGTGGAATACTTCGATGTCTCAGATGTGGTTAAAATTGGTTGTACAACTGTGTAATGCCGCCAAATCACTGAATAGGAGTGATTTTGCCGAAAGTTTGGACAACTCAGTAAATTAAGGACCTGTTGTGAGTGGATTTTACTGCGTTAGTAAAGCTTTAACAACTTCGGCTTTAAATATTTACACTCACATTTATACATCACATTTACATTGTTTACAGATCTTGGATAATTTCCATTAGCTATCGTAAATTTTACAATTGTTTCGTTTTATACTTGTCTAATGTTTTAATGTCTTTAAAGGTGATTAAAAACGGAGAAAAACTGTAATGTAGTATCTTAAGATAAAAATGGTGTAAACTGGCAGACTTACAAATAAATTTTAACACTTACGTTCTGTATCCCCAGCAACAAACATTTCCGCCTGTCTTTGCACAAAATATCCACGAAATGGCATAGTCACTATAGTGAGTTGAACAATTATTTCGACATTTATATGCACTTGTCAATACGTAAAAAAAACACTTGTTTCTTTCACACGAAACATACACGACAGACATAAAACCTGCGAATGTGACAAGTAAATAGTATATACTGTTAGGTGAATAATCAAAGGTTGCTTGTACATAATAATATAGACATACACTATTTCCCGCCCTATAACTTAATTAATTAGGTGACCGCGTAATACAAACTATGTCAACGCCGCCAGGAAGACGAATCCACATTTTGTATTTGCTTGCACAGAAATAACGTTAAAGCTTGTCAACATATACATGTAAAGATATATATATAATACTTATTTCACACAAATTGCAAACTAGGAAATGAGTGACTACAAGTACTTGATTTTATTACAAAATAACCACGCAGAGTTAAGTTGTGTTAACCTAGTACAAGTGTATATTGCAATTTGGCTCTAACTATCTATTCAAGGGCCGTCTACTGTTGTCATTGCACTGTATTCGATAAAAAAGAAAATTATCAAAAAATCTAATGGCACAATCAGTTCAATAAAACTTTGATGTATCTTTGTTTTACAAAAGTTAGAACAGAAGAGAAAAAAATATTGCTCTTCGTGGATAAAAGTATGAAACTGTTATGTAAGAAAAGCATTGTAAATAAATAGAGAAACATGTGAACATTAAGCACTTTATATGTCTGTGATTTCAGTAAGAGTAATTTACAAGCTTTCATAATTGAATGATACGATATGAGGAAAAGAGAAAAACTGTATCACAAATCAATGTTCGTTTTTCGCATTTTTAGCAATGTTTAATTGTCATCGGTTTATTGCTAATTGCTCGGCTGAACTTTGATTGGTGTTACATTCTAAATGAAAACTCACACTGTGCATTTCTTACCTGACATTTTGACGACTGATATTCAAATGGAAACAATGCAAGCACGGATTGAAGAATTTTATATCACATATTGCGTAATGTTTTCCAATGTTTCTCTTAAACCACGGTGACTTAACAAATATCCCAATAAGAAAAACAGAAAAGGTCTTTAACTGTCTTTGAAATATTTCATTTTATGGAGTTATTCCATGAAAATGTTCCAGGCTTGTCCAGACAGACACCAATCTATATTACATAACAAATCACGCAATAGGTTTACAGCCTTGTGGATTTTGGCAAAGATATTGTAAATAACTTCAATACACAATATTTGCGTTTTATATAAAGAAGCGAAACTGGTCTGTTAAATGAGATAAACATACCCAGCGCGTTAGATTCAGAATCATTGTGGAGACGAAGTAAGACTAATTAACTACTATGAACCGCTTGCCTTAATGCTTTAATAAAACATATTAAGCTTAGTTTCTAGGGTGCAGCAACCTCATTCTTGCCCCAACATATCATCAGCAAATATGTACAAGTTGTCTTGGTGAATTAGCTCGAATCAACCCTAGACTCAAGCAAAAGCACATAAGCTTGTAACACATAACGAAGGTAATTGCATTGTCAAGCAAAGAAGGTGGGTACTGAATGAGCTTACTGAGACTAGAGCACAAGGAATCAAATCAGCACGAACACGTTATTAATCTTAGAAGGTCATATACATACAAGTTTACATACAAGTTTATTTCATTGAAACCAATAGGTCTGAGACCCATGTGGCAATATAAGCACATTATAACATACATATGGCAGTCATGCAAATGTCAAATGTTGTAAAATGTATACAAACTTACACATAAAATATATACAATGTATTGTGGCAGACAGTGTATGCACAATTCAAGTAAATGTTTTATAATGTAAACAAACTTTCACATTGTTACACACTACAACTATAGATATTCGTATACTTCGAGTAAAATAACCCTTAACAAGTATTTTCAGAAAAATGATACATTTACTATCTATATGAACAATGAACACTAAGAACAAATATTGATTAAATACAAAATCAACATAAATTATCCGTATAGCAAACTAGACCTTATCTTGAAAGCATTTTCGACGAAGCAAGCAATTATATGATTTTCTGTATTTATTAATTCAACAAACTTAAACATATTTGGTCTTTTCCAGAATCTTTTAGGTACATATTTTGCACGCAAGTCATTGAACATAGCACATTGTAAGACAAAATGAAACTCATCTTCGAGGCAATTGCAGTTTAAACAAAGACGTTCATTAAAAGGAGTGCTAACAGGTTGATTCCATCTACCGGTTTCTACACATAATCTATGTGAAGATAATCGAAGGCGTGAAAATCTAATACGATATTTAGGGACGTTAAGAATGTTCAAATATGGCTGAAACCTAAAGATCGCTACATTTCGATAAAAAAAGTGCCTTACTTGAATCGTCTAATCTAGATTGCCAACCTTGAATAAATTGATCTTTTATTCTCTGTTTTACCAAAAATAAGAATTTCACATCCCCAACAGCCTAAAACATCCAGGCATCATTGAATCCTAGTGTGCAAAGTAAGTCTCTGACTAGTAAGCACCAGTTTTTTCTATGTGGATTAAGTAAAAGATCCTGATATAACATATTATAAACTTTTCTAATGTATTTGTTATCATTAGAACATATTATTTTTGGCCAGTATTTGACAATATTATAGAATCTAAGGTTTTGTAAAGAAAGTAGTCCTAGTTCCCCGTAGATAAAATCATTTTGTGTGCCCCTTTTACACCTAGCAGACGTTTACAAAATTGCATGTGCACTCTATCTAATGATTTTCCAGATGAAAGCCCCAAACTTCACTACCATAATTTAAAATTGGCAATACAAGTTTTTCAAAAAGATCCAACTTATGTTTTACCGAGATATTAGTAAATTTATGCAAATATTTATTCATTTTAAAAGTGGCCTTTAAGGCTTGACCTGCTCATGTGTTTTGGGCATCGGTAAAAGTACCTCTTGTTGTGAACACAATTCCTAGGTATACAAATCTATTGACTATTTCTATTTCATTATTACCATAGTGAAAAGAAATATTATTTGGTAATCTGCCACCTTTTCTGAAAATCATTACTTTCGTTTTCTGAGTATTTACACACATTTTCCACCTATTACAGTATTCGTATAACAGATCTAAATTCTTTTGCAATTCTTCTTTATTCTTAGCAAAAATCACTATATGATCGGCGTAAAGAATGAGAAAAACTTTAAACATGTCAACATCAATTCCGTCAACACCTGATTTTATGAACATTTCTTCAATATCGTTTAACAATAAAGAAAATAAAAGGGGAGATAAACATACGCCCTGACGTACCCCAAGTTGACACTCAAAACTATTACTCAAGCTATTCAAATATTTCACTTTTGACTTAATAGAAGTGTACATAGAACGGATAATATTAAGTACATTACCTCGTAAACCAAGTTGTATGAGTTTGTACCACAAATTATCACGACAAACGTAATCAAATGCCTTACTAAAATCTATAAAAGCACAAAAGAGTTGTCTACCTTTGTTTAAAATATGATTAATAAGCCCATTTAAAACAAACATGTTATCTACAGTAATCATCTTGGCTCTAAAGCCAGCCTGAGCTTCTATGTAAACTCCATAATCTTCTGACCAAGAACACAGCCGATTATTTAAGGTTCTAGTAACAGTTTACCAAGTGTACTAAGTAAAGTTATGCCTCTGTAGTTGTTTACATCATTTGTAGAACCCTTTTTATGTAGTGGAATTATATAACCCTCCGACCAAATGGTTGGGAAATAACCAAAATCATATATCTTATTAAATAAAGGAAGTATATATAGGAAAGGGAAAATTAAACAAATCCACTTTATAAGTTTTGTATCTAATTTGAAGATTATGGCAGTGAACAATTTTAATTCAAAAATACTAAACAGATACATTTTAACAGTAGAGATAAAAAGTTACATGCCATGAATGCTTTATTAATTGTTATTCGATTTGCAGTTGCTCAGTGCTTGGCGTGGAAGACTATGTTCAGTAGAAATTTAACCTAAAACAACTGAGGTTAATAAAATACCATTCAATGGTGTCTTTATTAAATGAAAATACCTTATTGAATATAAGCATGAAAAGTGGATATTTAATTTTTGTTCAGTATATTAAGTAAAACAGTTGGATTTAAAAAGGGAATTCTTGGAATTTTTTTTCACAGAATCTCAAATAATACATACATAAGAAAGAAATATTGAATATGTCAATGGAAAATGATATACGATCGTATAATCTTTGAAAGTAATTTTAAAATTAGTATTATGAAAAAAGCATGTTAAAATATAAACAAAATAACCCACAATCCGTTTAACAAACAAATTTATAACCAATGCTGCCAGTCTGGCCTTTTTCTCCGCTGCCGCCTTTTAGTAAAATCACATAAACTGTGAGATTAAAGGGAGATTACTTGATAAAGACCAGCGAACTGAGTTATTTAGATCGCGTCCCTTTGTGTATCTACCCAGGGAAGGAGTGAGAAATGCAAATAGCAGTTGATGGCAGACACAGTAGTAAAGAAAATGAAATTATTATTTATTTGTTTTTCTTGCAGATTTCAAACATTAAGACGAGAGAATGATCGGTTTGTAGCGGTGACTGACAGTTACCCTATAAAGGTTTTGGGAACAAAACTCGTAAGTCTTATCAGTAAGACAACACAGTAACAATTGCAATGGAATCTTAATTGAGTATTTTACAACAAAGAAAACTAATATAGTTTGTCGGGTTAAGGGGACCCAAAAATCGTACCGGAGACCAAACATTGTAACAATTGCGAGATTCATGACGATAGCTGCCTAGCAGCCAAGTAGCATAGCAAACTGAAGTTAGTAACCCGAAGTTTGCAACCTGACAGCTCAGCAGCCTGAAGTTAGCAGCCTAGTAGCCTGAAGTAAGCAGCCTGAAGGTTACAGCCTGGCACCTCAGCAGCCAGAAGTTAGCAGCCTAACAGCCTGTTAGCAGCCTGAAATTAACAGCCTAAAGTTAACAGCCTGTAGATAGCAGCCTGAAGTTAGCAGCCTGAAGTAAGAAACCTAGCTGCCTGAAGTTAGCAGCCTAGCAGCACAGCAACCTCTAACTTCAGGCTGCTGTCTTCACGAACCTAAAATTGCGATGGCAACTCAGTTCAGTATTTTTATATAAAGAAAACTAATATCCAACAGGGAAAACAGTAACAGAAAGAAAAAGAACAAAGATCCAAAACGTGGCCGGTAAACTCTTTTAGTTCAGACTTCCTATAATAGTTATAATATAACACATCCTTCGAACGTCGTAAAAGTATAAAAGCAAGTAAGTTCAAGCATATAATGTTGAGTTTATTAGAACTCAATACAGTGTGGTGAAATACCATAACAAAAGTGTCGTTGTTAAGAAAGGGGTAATACTCCGCTATGAGTTATGTACCTACTAACTTTTGAGTTGTCTCCCGTGTACATCTGTTTCGGTTCTTTGCATGGACACCGATAAAATGGAAGTCAACAAGGATTATTATCGTGAAAGAAATATATTGCCAGGGAGCGAAATATCCTAATATATCTCTATGAAATCAGTAAATAATATTTATTATTAGATGTAGCAGGAAATGACGTCAATGTGTTCAACGTTCGGGTAGACCTGAACTGTTTTACGAAGATGGCACATGTCGCATTAATATTTTGGGGACATGTCGCATAAATATTTTTATCATGTCGTTACATCGGACATGATAGAAGAAAATAACGTATACCAGACGTTATAAGCAATATTCTATTGAGATTCTATTCTACCAGGTCATTTTAGTTAGATTTTATTAGCGGTTCATTTTATTATTTGTAACTTTTGTTCTTCATCCATTTTAATTATATTGTGTTATTTATAAGAGAACATTCCCATTCATTTTTTAATGTGAGCATAAATCCCACCAAACAAAAGCAAGAAGTCGAGACATAATTTTTGTAAGCCCTTGGATACGTAGGCACAGCGCAGCTTATGTAAGAGTGATCAGGCGCACTAGGAAATCTCGATATCAAAGCGTCCCTTGATCTTCAAACTATTCGGTTTTGTTTATGTTGTAAGGTCGTTAATTAGCAAAAATTATCTTCAGTTTTTTATGTTTACGACTTTGTAGACTTGCGCTTGTCACTTTGTTCTGCATCATCGTGTTCGTCACTGTTTTATGTAGTTTGGCGCTCGTCATTGTGTTCTGTAGACTGGCGTCTGTCTGTTCTGTAGACTGGCGCTTGTCACTGTGTTCTGTAGAATGGTGTTCGTCACTGTGTTCTGTAGTTTGGCGCTGGTCACTGTGTTTTGTAGACTGGCGTCTGTCACTTTGTTTTGTAGAATTGTGTTCGTCACTGTGTTATGAAGACTGGCGTCTGTCACTTTGTTTTGTAGAATGGTGTTTTTACTGTGTTATGTAGACAGGCGTCTATCTCTTTGTTTTGTAGAATGGTGTTCGTCACTGTGTTCTGTAGACTGGCGTCTGTCACTTTGTTTGGTAGAATGGTGTTCGTCACTGTGTTATGTAGACTGGCGTCTGTCACTGTGTTCTGTAGCTTGCTGTACTGTGTACTTTACTTCTGTGAACGGGCGCTTGTAACTGTGTTCAACAGAAAAGCGCCTGTCACTGTGTTCTGTAGACAAGCGCATGTCTTTGTGTTCTGTAGACAAGCGCATGTCACTGTGTTCTGTAGACAAGCGCCTGTCACTGTGTTCTGTAGACGAGCGCCTGTCACTGTGTTCTGTAGACAAGCGCCTGTCACTGTGTTCTGTAGACAAGCGCATGTCACTGTGTTCTGTAGACAAGTGCATGTCACTGTGTTCTGTAGGCAAGCGCCTGTCACTGTGTTCTGTAGACAAGCGCCTGTCACTGTTTTCTGTAGACAAGGGCATGTCACTGTGTTATGTTGACAAGCGCATGTTACTGTGCTCTGTAGACAAGCGCCTGTCACTGTGTTATGTGTACTGGCGCTTGTAACTGTGTTCTGTAGACAAGCGCCTGTCACTGTGTTCTGTAGACAAGTGCATGTCACTGTGTTCTGTAGACAAGCGATTGTCACTGTGTTCTGTAGACAAGCGCATGTCACTGTGTTCTGCAGACAAGCGCCTGTCACTGTGTTCTGTAGACAAGTACCTGTCACTGTGTTCTGCAGACAAGCGCCTGTCACTGTGTTCTGTGTACTGGCGCTTGTAACTTTGTTCTGTAGACAAGCGCCTGTCACTGTGTTCTGTAGACAAGCGCATGTCACTGTGTTCTGTAGACAAGCGCATGTCACTGTGTTCTGTAGACGAGCGCCTGTCACTGTATTTCTGTGTACTGGCGCTTGTAACTGTGTTCTATAGAAAAGCGCCTGTCACTTTGTTCTGTAGACAAGCGCATGTCACTTTGTTCTGTGTACTGGCGCTTGTGACTATGTTCTGTAGACAAGCGCCTGTCACTGTGTTCTGTAGACAAACGCATGTCACTGTGTTCTGTAAGCACGCGCATGTCACTGTGTTCTGTAGACAAGCGCCTGTCACTGTATTTCTGTGTACTGTCGCTTGTAACTGTGTTCTGTAGACAAGCGCCTGTCACTGTGTTCTGTAGACAAGCGCATGTCACTTTGTTTTGTATACAAGCGCCTGTCACTGTGTTCTGTAGACAAGCGCCTGTCACTGTGTTCTGTAGACAAGCGCCTGTCACTGTATTTCTGTGTACTGGCGCTTGTAAATTTGTTCTGTAGAAAAAGAGCCTGTCACTGTGTTCTGTAGACAAGCGCATGTCACTTTGTTCCGTGTACTGGCGCTTGTGACTATGTTCTGTAGACAAGCGCCTGTCACTGTGTTCTGTAGACAAGCGCATGTCACTGTGTTCTGTAAGCAAGCGCATGTCACTGTGTTCTGTAGACAAGCGCCTGTCACTGTATCACTGTGTACTGGCGCTTGTAACTGTGTTCTGTAGACAAGCGCCTGTCACTGTGTTCTGTAGACAAGCGCATGTCACTGTGTTTTGTAGACAAGCGCCTGACACTGTGTTCTGTAGACAAGCGCATGTCACTGTGTTTTGTAGACAAGCGCCTGTCACTGTGTTCTGTAGATAAGCGCCTGTCACTGTTTTCAGTAGACAAGCGCATGTCACTGTGTTTTGTAGACAAGCGCCTGTCACTGTGTTCTGTAGACAAGCGCCTGTCACTGTGTTCTGTAGAAAAGCGCCTGTCACTGTGTTCTGTAGACAAGCGCATGTCACTTTGTTCTGTGTACTGGCGCTTGTGACTATGTTCTGTAGACAAGCGCATGTCACTGTGTTCGTAGACAAGCGTATGTCACTGTGTTCTGTAAGCAAGCGCATGTCACTGTGTTCTGTAGACAAGCGTCTGTCACGGTATTTCTGTGTACTGGCGCTTGTAACTGTGTTCTGTAGACAAGCGCCTGTCACTGTGTTCTGTAGACAAGCACATGTCAATATGTTTTGTAGACAAGCGCCTGTCACTGTGTTCTGTAGACAAGCGCATGTCACTGTGTTCTGTAGGCAAGCGCCTGTCACTGTGTTCAGTAGACAAGCGCCTGTCTCTGTGTATAGACAAGCGCCTGTCACTGTGTTCTGTAGACAAGCGCATGTCACTGTGTTCTGTAAGCAAGCGCATGTAACTGTGTTCTGTAGACAAGCGCCTGTCACGGTATTTCTGTGTACTGGCGCTTGTAACTGTGTTCTGTAGACAAGCGCCTGTCACTGTGTTCAGTAGACAAGCGCCTGTCTCTGTGTATAGACAAGCGCATGTCACTGTGTTCTGTAGACAATTGCTTGTCACTGTGTTAAGTAGACAAGCGCATGTCACTGTGTTCTGTAAACAAGCGCACGTCACTGTGTTCTGTAGACAAGCGCCTGCTACTGTGTTCTGTAGACAAGCACCTATCACTGCGTTCTGTAGACAAGCGCCTGTCACTGTGTTTTGTGTACTGGCACTTGTAACTATGTTCTGTAGACAAGCGCCTGTCACTGTGTTCTGTAGACAAGCGCATGTCACTGTGTTATGTAGACAAGCGCATGCCACTGTGTTCTGTAGATAAAGCGCCTGTCTCTGTGTTCTGTGTACTGGCTCTTGTAACTGTGTTCTGTAGACAAGCGCCTGTCACTGTGTTCTGTAGACAAGCGCATGTCACTGGGTTCTGTAGACAAGCGTATGCCACTGTGTTCTGTAGACAAGCGCCTGTCACTGGGTTCTGTAGACAAGCGCTTGTCACTGTGATCTGTAGACTAGCGCCTGTCACTGTGTTCTGTAGACAAGCGCCTGTCACTGTGTTCTGTAGACAAGCGCCTTCCACTGTGTTCTGTAGACAAGCGCCTGCCACTGTGTTCTGTAGACAAGCGCCTGTAACTGTGATCTGTAGACTCAGGCCTGTCACTGTGTTCTGTGTACTGGCGCTTGTAACTGTGTTCTGTAATCTTGCGGTCAACACTGTGTTCGATAGTCTGGCGTCGTTATTGAATTCTGTAGAATGGCGCTTGTCACTTTTTTTATTGTTCTGTAGAATGGATTTTGTCACTGTCTTCTGTAGACAGGTATGCTCGTCAATGTATTATTTAGACCGGCGATCACCACAATAGACTGTAGCCTGGCGCTTGGCACTTAATTTATAGACTAGGGCTCAGCACTGTGTTCTGTTTACCGACGCTTGTCTCTTAATCTGTAGAATGGCGCTCGGCACTGTGTTATATAGACTGGCGCTCTTTGCTGTCTTTTGTTTATTTGGTAAGGCGCGTCAGAATTATGAACTTTTATTGCATTACTTCCGTAGCGGGAGAGTAATAACAACTCTTATAAATCTTCGATATATAACTAGTTAAATATCGAGTCCGAATCACTTTTTATTCGCTGTAAACAGTAACAAAAAGATTTATAAAGGTAACATACTATCACGAGGCTGACCACTTCTAGCAAACAGTCATCTTTAGAAAGGAACTTGAGCATCCACCGAGATTCTCCGTATTAGGCAATGCATGGAAGCGAAGGGGATTAAATCCATATATGACTGCTACGACCCATTTATACCTACCTCTGACACATCAGATGAGGCTGCTGGGGATCAGGGGCGGAATCAGATGGGTTCAGTGGGGTTTTCAGACAGAAATATTTAGTTTTCATGATATTGGAAATTTGAAATTATCATTTTGGACAACAATCATTGCTCTACGTTGGATTAGCAGGAAATATTTTATAGTGTAAAAAGCAATTCAACTTTATGCTTGTCATGGATAAATATTCTTCTTATTGTATTTAAAATAATTAAATTAAATATTAAATTACAATTTTCTTCACTATCTAATTTCTTTCCTGCAATTTAATAGTTTTTATAGATAAATTATAAACAACCAAACTGCTCACTTATTGTCAGTAGATTACATCGTCCATTAAGAAAGAGCTTTCACCACGTTCGTGTTAAGATGCAATAAATTCCTCGCAAAAAGGATTCTCCTTCAAATTACAAAGGCAATGAAATGCTCAATGCCAATTTATAATATTTTCATCAGATTTATAGGACGTCGTGTGTTTCAACTGCTGATAGCTTGCCGATGAGTTTCATCGATAACTTAAAAGACATTTTACTGAAATAAATTTATCTTTGACGCTCACCTGGCACAGAAGAAAGCGACAATATCGCATTTTATTGTATAAAATTGATACATTTAACAAAAGAAGATTTTGCATATGAACTACGTGTACTTTCATACAAACATTGTGTATACCCCAATCTATTTAGTCTACGGAGCAAACATGTTTCTAGAAAGAGAAATTTAGTGTAATTCTATACAGCGGGCTATTAATGTATATGGAGAAACTCAAGAATCTCTCATATCCACCCCCCCCCCCCCCCCAACAAAGTATATCTTTTTATTAGTTATGTTATGTTATGCTATGTTGTGCTATGTTATGTTTAAATGTTAAATGCAGATTAAATTCTGTTCAGTTTCGTCAATTGTTTTCTCGTTTGTTTTGGGCAAACTTATTCATTTTTCTGTGGAACATACGCCGCTCATAAATCGGAAAATACCTCTTTGAATGTACCGTGTCCACTGTCAAATGAACACCATTTTTGTGGATGGTTCAACTATTGTACTGTTTACTGGTGTTTTGTAGATACTGAGTTGCGTTCAATCCGAGGCTTGGTGGTATGCGTTTCCATGATTGCCTATGAGCAGGCTTTATTAAAACGAACGTTTAACATTTTCATACATTTCGTGTTGGATTTATTTCAAAGTCCACATTCGTGCCGTCTGATCAGGACCTACTCTGTTCGCTTCTTGTTCAGAAATAACCTTATAAATCTAAAGGCGAAAAGCGTAGATCCTGATCAGACGTCACGGATATTCGCCCAAGGATAACAGTCATATCCCAAGGTAAATACGCTAAACTGCAGCCTTTGATAAAGCTCTGAGTTGCTTTGGTTCAGTAGAGAGAATAATGCTTTGAAGTGAACTCTTGCTGCTTAAGACGATTCGCCTTATCGCGTTACAAATCGACATAACTTTATTCAAATATACCATTTCGCATGGAACATCATATCATCTGAAAAGATAATAAATCGCCATTAAGACTTCCATCGAAGTATTGCTATAATTTCTATAAAGAACAGTTTCCCGCTCCTATTAGATACAAATCTCTCTGAAGTTTGCTGATTGAAAAAGCGTTACAGACTAATATTTTCCGTCATATAAATCTATAATTTATTTGTTATTTGTTTCAAATACGAAATTATCCTCTGATGTAGTATTTAGTTAAAACAATCATAAATAAGCCTTAATTTCGATGGGTTAATATCTCATCTTCCGTAATGAAACGGTACTTCTTCCGGTCTGTTGCTATGGAGACAAAGTGTCACGCGAGGCTGATTTTTTCATGATTGAAAATTATTCACGTGACTTGTTCGGAATCACAAATTAAAGACTGTATCTTGAGACTGTAATTAAGCATGGAATGTAAAAGTAGAATTATTACTGGGTTTTATCATGCAGCCTAAAGATCCAGATATGATTTCAACATTTCCAGCATTGATTGAAATAGGTAGTCACGGATTAAAACGGATTTAATAATTTTCTAAAACATTTATTGCCTCATCTATGAACGAAATTATTATCAGGACAAAATAAAATAAAATTTTATAGCTTTTTTAATTTCATGTCGCCATTACTATTGCACGAGTTTTAACTTTGTGAAAGCAATAATATGATCAGTGTGATTGTGTTCCTGTAATTACCGACTGGTTGAAAATGATGCATTTACTTTATTTTATCGGTTTATCGTTTCAAAAGCTATTTAGTATTGTCAATTAAATAATAAAGGTCATATATTCACGCTAAGGAAGCGCTGTTCGACAGTAGAAATAAAATTTATCAGTTAAAATAGATCATTAAGAGGCTACTGATCGAGGAATGGATGCGGAAGCATCCGTTGTGATGAGCTTTATTTGTTAGACAAAGTGGCGGGGTGGAATATGTTTGACCGTTCGTCCGTTCTCCGCGATTTTAGAACGTCACCGTAACGAAAATCAGATAGTATCTTGCATTGAGAAATGATAAATTCCCAACAATTACTATAATAATAATAATAATAATAATAATAATAATAATAATAATAATAATATTATTATTATTATTATTATTATTATTATTATTATTATTATTAATCATAATAATCATAATAGTAGTAGTAGTAGTAATTTTATAATTATAATTACAGAAAAAAACGATGATTACTATCCTCAGCATCATCATTATCACTATTACAACTAGAAATTGACAGCAGACTTGACAACATTATCCTTAATTTTGTTATCTTGTTTATATTTGCCGATATCGTTATCGGCGTCTTCATGCACATGTACATTACCTTGTAACTTTTAATAACGAAATGGAAAATTGGATTTAAAAACAATTAATTGGCATAATGCATTGGTGGATAATATAGATATTTTTATAACTGGTTATCTTAAGACCTTTAAAATGAAAAAAAAAACTGTTTCCAAATTTAATTAATGCACAAAGTACCCTTAATGTATAAATACAATTTGGGAGACAATTTAGGAGGTAGATATCAGCAACAACAAAGACGATTACAAAAGGACAGAATATCATATATTTGCACGGCAATTACAGACAGAATTTATGTTAATGAAGATCCGTGTCTTATCATAGCCGTAATAATGCAAACTGTCACTTCCTATTTTATTCATTTTGCACAGCCGCACAAAAATGCCACAAAACGAATTAAAGAACAATAATTGAAACCGATATTTTTATATTTAAAACCACATTTAATACAAGTACCAGCGTCAAATTGCTATTATAATCTTGTAGCCTGACTTATCAAGCAATGGCTATGCTGTCACTCTCCGTGATTTGTCGTGAAATTGAAACCAAGATTTTCACTGAACCGCTAAAACTTCGAGTACGGAAAACACTCGAGTAACAAATTGAATTAACCTACGACCTCTACTATCTATGAAATCCATATATTTTGCACTCATTGTGCGTATTTTGCTATGCCATTAAATGTTATAGCCATAAACCATTGAGCTCCGGTTCTGGATCTGATTTTATTTCGATTGAAGAAGTTTTCTTTTTCTAACCAGACAGCCGAAGAAACCCATTACGGCGGTCATTGACGGCGAGGACGGGGTCTGTAATGCTACTGTTCCGGAGTTCTTTATCTATTGAAACAATCCAAAGCCACCTGTCCCGTTTAAAAAAGGAAAGAAAAATAGTTTAAAAAATGCTACATGTATATGTCAATGCAATATCAGTTAATAATGTTATTAAGCTTACACAAACATCTTTTACCGCTTGTTCCATGGCGGACGCCGAAACGTTGATATCATACGTTTATTTTAATATTTTAATCGTGTTTAATATTGGTTCACTTTTTTTATTTTTTTTTATTTTGAAGGTATTAGTCTGCAAGCAACATATTCTAAACATATTCTAAACACTACAGGAGTAAATTGAAATCAAGTAAAGAAATAAAACAGTAACCTAGGTAGCGAAGTTAAATAGAAGAAATGTAATAAGACACGACAACAGGTGTGTATGTGATACAATATTACTGAATACATTTCATACAGTTTAGTGACCGTGACCCTCCACACGACATTCTCAACGCTACTGTTATATAAAGAAAAGGAAAATGGAAAACAAAAGGTGGATGGATTGACATGGAATAAGTTAAAATAGCAACTGAAGCATAATAATAATAATTTTCCTTTGTAATCCATGTTTGATAGTACAACTACACTAGTTGATGACACGCTTGATCGTACACTAACGGAGATCGGCATCCCTTATCAGAACAACAGCACTTATTTACCTTTCATTGTATGCCCGTAAAGAGTTCTTGCACGATGATATGATTTAAACTTTTTTGACAGTCAACCCAATCGACTAAAAACAAAGTTTACCATTACAAAAATGTATTTATTAGATTTATTATAATTCCTTTAACTAATAGTCTCAAAAACCTTTGACCTGCATAATATTCATATCCAAAACTGACAAACATTACAAAACATTACACAGTTGATAACGAGAATATAGTTGTTCTGTTAACAGAAATAAATTTATGATTGCGAGCACGGTTTTTCAAGTCTTTTTAATACAATGCAGCTTGTAAACTACGATTTTTAAACAGGACTAGAATATTATTGAGCGCTTGCAGAAATTGCTTCTCCCTCATTGATATTACGTTCTAACCTTGTATTTTAAAAGTTGCTTTTGTTGTTTTTGAAAAATTCGTACATATTTCTTTGTATGATACGTGCATTATGCATTTCCGTTTGTGTGTGTCTGTTTATGATTAAATACTGAAAATTGAATCAACTCCTATAAAACACATGCATTACTGAATTGTATTTGCACGTCGTATATATTTAAAGAGTTGTTACATAAATTGCACCAAAATCATTATTTTCCGGGTGGTATTCTAATTTGGTTTAATTTATGTTCCGTCTGTTTGTCTCTTATACAAGAGCGTAGAATTTCAATTGTATCGTTAACACACATTTCATATTTTACTCTTTCTTTACAAGTTTGTGGTATTATTTAATCTTTTTATCTATATCAAACAATTAAAGAATCAACATAATATATCAGAATAAAGCATTTTTATATGAAATTATAACAGCAGAATAACTATATCCATTCCATAGAAAGATCCGTTATGTATTTAAAGTTCGCCAAATAACAAAATTGATGAGGGTGGGGGTTCAAAGTACCTGTTCAATCAGACAAGGAACGAAGTTTATCATTTTATTTGAAGCGCTCTTTCCCATACAACAAGCTACGTGAATGAAGTATCATTCATATCTTAGTGTGTGGCGTTAAACAGACATGCTTAAAATCAAATAACGTTTTTTCTCATTTTAAATGAATTAAACAAAACCAGTAACGAATAATTAACGACTAATCATATTAGTGTCATAATACATTAAGATGATTCAATATGATTCACATCTTTTGTTACGTGGTATTTATTTGTTTGCCACATTTCAGTTAATGCAGAACAGAAGAAACTGTATTGTATGCCTTTGTGCTCTGGTCTTGAATAGGTCATTAGGTAACAATCCACAAAGTTGACTTTTTTTGTTTTATTTTCACGTATTTACATGTGTAAGAAAGTGAATATTATCATGCAATTTTAAATTAAGACACTTCGAATAATTAACGTAAAAGAAATCTCGGATTATAATGCGTCTGGACGGTCAATGGCAAAACATGTTGCCACTGTTTTACAGGTTCCATTGTGCATAAATCAGATATTTTATTTTTGAACCGCAAGTTTCTCAGAGAAAAACATGTACAAGTTGACTTGGTAAGTTAAATCCAACCCACCCGCTTATAGCCAATGTTGCCTGCAAAGACACAAACCTACATTTAACTTATGACAATAACAATCAAACAAGGGACTGATTGACAATCAGACACCGACGAGAACACAGGAATAAAAGAAACTAATAGAACCTCTATATTGTTTTGAAAGGTGTATGTTTCTATTTTGATTTAAACCTCTAGTTACTAGGTAAAATAATCGTGTGAAAAAGGGTAAAAGATGCATATTTGGAATAGACAAATAAAAAACATAGCTTCTCCACACAACCACAGACCAGAGAGAAAACGAAAGCTTAATTTAGTCATTTAAAAATATAAAAATAGAAGAGAACACGAGGGTTTGTTATTTTTAAAGCATAATGCCACTTCGGAATTAAACTAGGTTGTAGGTACATCAAACACAATTTGCCCACTCAGATGAACATATTTTTCTAACTGAATAGGTTACTACAATGTTAACATACTTAAGTATTTTCGAGAAATCGGGGCCGAGTTCTCACATGAACTGACGCATTTTAGTTGCCTGTGTGAATTAACACTCATCCACCTCCTACTCCGCAGTTTTGCATGCAATGCTCGATGACTTTACTGACACCAGAGCACAATGACAGGAGTAAAAATATGCCGGTTAGGACATACCAACGAAACAAAATTGTCAATACAAGTACTGGAACCTCTTTCAGTTTTTATGTTTACTAGCAATGAAACTTAAAATTTATGTTTTCTACCTTTGGAAATAAAATGTTTTGAAATAAATCGTAAGGTTTGAAAACACAACATTGAATAATTATACTAAAATCACAATAAGTTTTGAGGACCACCCAGTTAAGACATTGATAACAGTGCTATATTCTCCAAGTTACGCGACTACATCTAGTTCTAGACTGATACAGTCAGTCCTAAATTCAGGTAGTCATGTTTCGCCGTTGACCTAAGTAAGGAAACCTTCAAAATAGACGTTAGAATGTCGAATTGCTTAACTTAAATATACCCTCCAAAAACACAGATAGCTTTACCTGAAAAATAAGTGCACGGATTACCACGTGGTTTGTTTTGCTTCTGCTTTTAAAGCCACGCATTCTGACAAGGACATTTAAAATAATAGAGTACGAGCACTTATTTATCATTGGGTCAGGGCCGCATAAAGTCCGCTGTAATATTTGTTAAAGGTACACCCAATATTTGGAGACGATAAACCGCTGGTCATGGAATGGTGATAATATAAATATTGAAGGTTTATCATATGATCGTTGACTTTCGCGGTCGACCCGTGACCAGTCGGCGTGTGCAGTTATTTTCATTTCTATAAATGCCTGTAAACATGCTATAAATGTCAAATCTAGCATGACAAAGTTTTTAGCGTATGTTGGCGTATATATTTTCATTTCATTCTTAAAAACACAGGGTAGCCACTAACACACGCTCACAAAACACTTTAGAAAAGAAATGAACATATCAAATGTTATAATAACCAAGTAAAGTAACTTTGAAACCTTAGGTTTTGGAATGAGGGGCTGGTTTGGGAGGACGGTAGAACTAACGAAACAAACTAGCCCCGTTGTGGTTTTCCAACATGTCTAAGAGCTTAACCTTAAGTTCAGATTTATTTTGCTATATTCAACCGGATATCATTCCCGCACTTTTTTCATACATACTGTTCTCGTACAGTGAGCAGAGACCCTAAAGTTTAAACGTGATGTTCAAAACGAGTTCTGCCATTAAGACATAGACTTACAAAGGGTTATCAGTGTTGTCTGAATCACAGAAAAACTAAATATGAAATCATAGTTACAGAATTAATATCTTTGTACCGAAACAACTTCACGCGCAATTTACACGACGTGTTACGCTGATGAAATACATGTGGGCTGACTTCCGTTTCTAATTGTAGTGTTTCCGAGTAATTGTTTAGTTTTGTCTTTTAAGACACAGGGCTTCTCTCTTTCAGTTTTCGTAAGTTTCTTCGTTTGAGCAACATCACGAGGAAAATATTATTTATCTGTTTAACTTGCTAATTTGGGAAAGGACTAAATATATTCATTTTCGTAAAAATTAAACGAAAGTCGATTTAATAAAATTATGTTGCATTATTTTTTCATTAACAAAATGCATTCGATATAATGTCATATGTTCCAATTTGTGAAATCTGTCACATGGCCAAACCGGGGACTTAAACCCAAGATCCCTGATTAAGAACGCGTGATGTACAAACTGTCCGAGCCGCTTACACGTAATAAATAGATTCTTATTGTTACACATAAAATGATAATTCATATTTCCGAAGACCCAATTTCATATGTATTTTGCATAAATAGCTTTCCATTTGTGTAACTTGTACTATATAACAATATCACCTGCACTTTACTTTAAATCAACATTTCTACACAAGAATATTTCTACGTTTCAAAATAATTAAAATTTCATGAAAACTGTCAGTATACTTTTCAGAAAGGGCTCTTCCTGGAGAAAACGAACGAAGAAAAAAAAACACCACAGAACTAAATTTAACAAGTTATTTACAATAACTTAGTTTTCATTTGTAATGCGAATGATGGATAGTTCACATATCAACTTATAATTGAATTCGTAATAGCATTTGCGAAAAGATGTTATCCAAAAACGCGTTAACTGGTCTTATCTCAATACATACATATGTTTATTGTTAACAGGTTTATCAAATCTCATTTACAGGTTAATAGTATAATTACAATAAAAATATAAGATTTTTAAATTTATTCTATTAGAAGTTGAATAAACCATATGCTGCTTAAGGTAACACGGTTGATTAAGGTGGTTCATATTTATTTTTCCGTACACTGGGTTTGCATTTATTCCAACTGATACACTTAACAAATTTTGCTGTATACTTGTCTACATTCAAACTGACCCTTATACTTGTATTACAGACAAAATACACAACACTATGGGTACATGCTTGCTTTTGTTATTATGTTTCTTGTTAAACTTATTAACACGGTACGATTAATTATCTGTAGAGGTACAAGGTGTTCTGATTTGATAAGTTAGATAGCAAAAGGCACCAACATAGGCTTATTGTAACACTTATTTATACTAGCTTGTTCTATTAGTAGTAGTATTTGACTCAAATACTTATAATTAAATTAAGCTAGTTAACCCAAATTAATTTAAGATAGTTTGGTTTATTTCAAATTTTGGCTTTCTTTAAAATTTCTTCCTGCTACGGAGATCATCTCAATGCAGCAATCGTTCACAATGGTAACATGGGTTTCAGTGATATAGAAGGCGTTGCCTGAAAATTTAAAAAAGCTAATAATTTAAACCACCCTCTTTTATTTATGCCATATAAACCTTTCTGATTTAATGCTTTGTCTTTTTTAAACAAATGTTTTCTTGCCTGCATTGCTCGACACAACATTTTTTGTGTATAACTCTGTCGCGTTTATGGGTTGGTGGTATCTTAAGCCTGTCTCACACAGAACACGGTTGGGCACACGGTTCCAATACGGTATACTCGGTTATACACTGGTTGACTGGTACGAGTATTGAGCTCCAACCGTGCCTGAGGAACGATTTAAACTCGAATGTAGCACGAGTATGTACGAAGAAAGCGCGAATATACTCGGTCAAGCAAGGTTTGTCACGGTTTGAACACGATTTGCAAACGATTATAATACGATTGTTGTACGGTTCCAAGTACGGTCTGTTACGGCCTAGTACGATTAAACACGACTTTTACTCGATTAACTTGACATTTACACGGTTTACATACGGTCCCACTGACTTTTGTTATATACGATTTATATACGATATTGACACGGTTGAGTTCACTCGTGGAGTGGACTTCATGTGCGGTTGTATATAAGGTCTCGTACGGTCTCACACGGTCTTATACGATCGCTAATACGATCATACACGGACATGGCAACCGTGCCAGTTTTTTTAAAGTTTTAAAAATCATACACGGCTTTCACGGATACACTCGAATGGCCCGAGTGTAACTCGGATAAGGCCACGGTTGGTCGGTTGTATGCACGGTTTGCACAGATGGCCTACCGTATAAGCCGTGTGTTCTGTGTGAGACAGGCTTTATCCATAAAGCAGGTGGTAAAAGTGTATTTATCGGGGAGGTGTTAACACGACCGCCAAGTGGTATTGTGTTCAGTTGGGAATGTGCTTACACGATCGGCATACGTTATAAAGGGGATGTCTGTGTTGAATTGGGTAAATGAATATACGGTCAGAATGATGTATAAAGTGTCCATAAGACAATTCTATTTCTAATAATTAGACCGCCGCCATCTTGTTTGTCATGTGACCTGTCCGCCATTACACCACTGCAGATTTCCTGAAAGTCTTATAAAGCAAATGCTATGTAGTTTTGTATCAAAACTCCGGAAAGCTCAATTTACATATATAAATAGTGCTGTTATAACTTTTTATAATATTAAATTTGTGATATTTAATAACAAGTTGTTGTTGTTGTTGTTATTTTTTCCAAGAATTTTAGGCTAATTCATGTCTATTGTAATTATGTAATGAGAGCGACAACGTACGAATATTCAATTTATATCTGCCGAAAAACCACGCAATGATAACGACAAGCTATATTCTTATAATTTTGACTGAAAATATTTTACAATTTGAAATTTAAGAAATGCAATTATAAATATTCATTATATAAATATATTATATGTAATAGAACTAATTATGTATGATTTATGATAAATTTTTATCTTCTGATGATAGAGGCAGTATGATATTTCGAGGGCAGAGTGCGAAATTATTCTATCTGCTTCATATTTCTAAATAGAATAGAACAGTATTGCGCTCAGCCCTGGATATATATATTTGCCAAAAACGGTAGAAAATTGTATTTAATATGATTATTTAATTTGTTTTATAATCTCTGTATTCTGATATATCGTAGCTTGAGTCTGAAAATCCCCACTGATAGAGACAGTGTCAAATATATTTCCCTGAAAACTAAAATTTGCGTTGTTTGCTTTTCTTTATCTAAGTTATCTTGCTGAATATTATATTTTTTCATAATGAGGATTTATGTGGAAGTTTAAATTAATTCATTAATTTGTGTATGATTTTTTTTTACTTTTGACAAAGTCAAGAAACTGCCTTTTTATTTAATTTATATTTATGTAAAAACACATATTTTCTATCTTCAGAAATAATCAGAGAAAACATTTGCCAGAAAACAGTTAATTTCGCGCAAAAAAACCCAGAACAAAATGCACTTTTGATCACTGTTTTGTTGTTGTTGTTGTTATTTATAATTTTGATCGTAAAACCACATATGAAGTTTCATGTTTGCATTCACTCTTGACTCAATTCCAACAGAAAGTTGTGTATGCTGCATTTGGAAAAAAAACTGGTCGCATTTCACTATTCAGAAAATTGTAAAATTCACTGTTATATTTTACTTGTCTGATGTTACTTTACAAATAAAGTTTGTTGTTGTTGTTTTTTTGGAAGCATAATAATTACCGCTGAATCAGCATAATTTTAAACAAGTTAATATTTTATTTATCACGTTCACTTGTCCCCGTTAAATATATGCAGAAAAATGCCCGAAATCCAGTATTAACATTACCGTTTTTAAATAAGAACTAAAATATGGTTCACTTAATAGCTATATTTTCGGTATATTTTTTATGACAAATTACGTTCAGTCTGTAAAAATAAGTGATTTTACAATTCGTATTACTATCTCTCCTATGTCTATCAATTCAGCAACACTTAATGTGATCCTTCAATCATTTAAATGAATATATTTATAAAGGATTAATTGTAACTAGGCATGTTATTGAAGTAATGTTTGTGGGCAGGGTACAGTTTCGCACTTTGGTCCCGGTCGATTTTTTAAATATTTGGGGTACCCTTGAATTTAATGCATTAAAATCATTGTTAAAATTTAAAATGTGAGATTCTTTTTTAATTATGTATAGTTTGTGCAATAAGAAATCTGATCATGGTGGCTAAAATGCATGGATGGTAGCTTTGTATGTTCTGAGTTGAATAGTAACCGGATGAAAACACAGTCTGCTCGGCTGAATCTGAGAATAATTTGACGGTGAGGTATTTCAATGACAAATGCTGAAAAATCAAGCTGGATGGGGAACACTTTCCATCTGCTTGGGGAATTGGGCATTAACAGGAAAGGGGGTTTTATTTCAAAAGTTCGTGCAGGAAATATTTTGCAGGCTTTCAAATATGTAGGATTTTAGCCAAATTTGCACTGGAAAAACAGGGGTAGGGGTGAGCTTATATGTCTTATTAAATCCTGAAGGATAATTACTGTAGACCAGTTGCTTGTTGTTTGCATGAAGCCACCCCCCTCCAACACAGAAAATACAACAACACAATTTTAGCAGTACAAAATTTGTATTTTCAGTAAAAAAGAGTTCGCGCGCAGTCAGACTCTGAAAGCCGCCTCGGAAAACTGTACCCTGCGCCCTTTTCTCTGATATGCAGTGGTGTAATGGCGGATGTAGAGAGTATTCAGGGGGAGTAATCGTGTAAAACTTATTTTATAGAATCGTCTATTATCGAAAGAAGTTAAAAAGGTATGCTTCCAGTACAGAGTGTGTGTAACTGGGGACAAGTTAATGCGACCGACATGCGGTAGTAAGTGTGTTTTGTTTGGAAGATGTTTATGCGATCGACTTCCGGTATGCAGTGTATTTATGTTTGGAGGCGGTAATACGACCGACATGAGGTAAGCCTACATGTATGCAATGTGTTTAAGTGGGGACGCGTAAATGCGGTCCACGTGAAAATTTAGTTCTGATATGTTTGTGAGGTAAACGATCGATATGTGGTGTGTTTACGTTGTAAATTATTAGGAGCTGTTACAAGGAAAGGGTTAATGCGATCGATTTTGGTATAACGTTTTCTTTTGGGGAGTGGTTAACAGAATCTACATCCGGTACAAAGCGCTTTTAAGCAGAGCGGAGGTGGGTGGAGTAAAAAAGATCCGCGCGTGTTATTTGGTTGAAGTACATGCTTGTCTATAGTATATGACGGATAAAATATCAAATATTCGACTTTCATTATTAAGTATATCATTTAAATCAAACAAGCCAATAACATGAGATAGCCATTTTCATGATCTTTTTATCGACATGATCCAAACAAATGATAACTACATATTTCATATATTGTCCCAGGGTCTATTTAATTAGTATTTTTGATTAAATAGACCCTGATTGTCCTTATCCGTCCCATGTCGATGGTAAGCGCCTTAAACTTATCATAACCATATTTTACTTTTAAAAATAAGTCAGTGTAAATGTGATATCGTTATATTTTCATTGGAGTTCATGTGTTGTTCAATTTAAATGCAATTACCTTTTTTCTGCGTGATTTTCCGAATCGTTTCAAGTTGAATATTATTTTGGAATGAAAATATGGTATGCTGTTTGACATTTGACTCTGATCGCGGTAACCGACGAGATCTGCCTTGTTAGATTAACGAGTCATCGCGAATACGTAAAAAAGGATTCAAGTTTCAAAGAAATACAATTTCAGTCTTTTTGTTGGGATGCAAATCTATTTGTGCGAATTTGCATTTTCAATTTATTCGATTCACACTGTCTTTAATTTATTTTTCTGATAAAATTGGATTTATGATAGATTGAAAACCTGTGCACTTAATGTTATTACATATTACACATTGTGATATGGTGCAACTACATTGAAATAAACTGTAATTTCTAACTTTGACAGAATTATGCCAAAGCAAGTAAGATTTCAAGCTTTTCAAAGCTGTAATGATCTCCCGCCTCCGAATGTGTTGATGTTTTAGATGCAGATATCCCGGCTGCGTGACTACATGATATTTTTCAAACTTTAACTTACCCGGTGTATAGAATCGGTACATGCATTGATATCCTTCACTAATACGGTTGTGCTGGCAGTTTTTATAGTTGGGGTTCGACCCTACATCGACAGGCTTGCTGAAGCACGCTTCAACTTGTCCGGTGTATGCACCGATACATCCAGGTAATTTATCAACCGGGAAGATTCGTGAAGCCTAGTTCACATTGTCCCGTAAACAGTCCCGATATGTCCCGATTTGGACACCGGAACCGGTAAGAACCGACTGAATAAATTTCAAATATAAAATAATGGGTTAAATATGGCTTCCGTAGTTGAAGCGGCGTACACCGGATTGCACCATAGCCATATCGTTGCTCCACCGTTACTTTACCGGCGTTCACCAGCTGATACCGTGCAAAACCGTAGTTCGACCGGCACGAGTCGGGGCTACGTTGGTAATTCTCCGTGGCCAATCCGGAAATCACATATCTCCACCTTGGACACAGCCAATGCCGGTTTACTACGGTTTCACCCGGTGGCGATACGGATCATGCATGAGTGCATGTGTGCTACGGTGATGACCCGGATTTTCCCGGAATAAGCCGACAGTGGTTTCGCTCCCGGTGAATTCCGGTTGTATTAAAATTCAAACACCACCGGGGCCACTCCCCGGTAATCGCAGGTTTAACACGGGTTATCCCAATTCAATGCAGTTTTTCCCGGCGTCGCTACGGTTATAGTACCGGTTGGCCACCGTGTGCATACCGGACAGTGTGAACCAGGCTTTAAGCCAAGTAACACATTATTTATCCCATGAAGCAGCACAGCTAGATTTGTTTAGAAAACGATTATTGATTAAAAATAATTTATTAAATTATTGAAACAGATCGGTTACACCATGACGGTCTTTTCGACTTTACGTCTGGTAATTGTTTACTATCTCATTCAATCAAAATGTTTAAAATGTATCATTATAACAAATTTTAATTAGTTATAATGTAATTCTAAAATTGAATAGAAATTACATATGCTTTGCTTCACCTTATTTATCATACTGTCAAAAATGTTCAATATGATCGGCAGTTAAACATTTAAGTATGAAAATGTTTTTTGAGAAACTTACGACCCTAGTACAAGAGGTCATGAGATTTCTGTCGCAGACGTCGTCTGAATGGTGGCGCACATACATGTTTTTGGATTATTGTCAGAAATCAATTCACCTCGCATTGCAAAGAAAAAATGTAAGAAGAAAACGTAATTCATGGAACATAAGTGGTGCTACTGGTGTTATAAGCCAAGGTTCTAGAGTGTAAAGTTCAAATTTGCCCAGCCATACCCTGCTTAATTTTTCCTGTGCTCAAGATCATAAAACTAAATCTGGAGATCAGCTTCAAATCTCAAGCATCTCCATTTCAGCCAATCAGATCCTTGAGATTTGAGACTGATCTCAAATCTTAGTTTTATGATCTTGGGCCCTGGTTCTGTGGTACATATCTCACACTTCTTATCTGGTTCTAGTGTGTAGAAATCTCACACTTGCTTAGCCATATTTTGCTAAAAGCTCTGCGGTATTCTGCTTAAAGTTTCCTTCCTGGTTATAGTGTGTAAATATCACACTTGCCCAGCCATGCCCTGCTTAAAGTTTCTTTCTTGGTTCTACAGTAAACAAACAACACTCTTGTCTAGCCATATTTTGCTTAAAAAACTTTTCCTAGTTTAAGAGTGTGCAGATCTCACACTTCTTTCCTGGTTCTAGAGTGCACAGATCTCACATTTCTTTCCTGGTTCTGGAGTGAATAGATCTCACACTTCATCACTGGTTTTAGAGTGTGCAGATCTCACACTTGCCCAGTCATATTCTACTAAAAGTTTCTTAGAACAACCCACTTACCACGGACGGTGAAATAAACTAGCAAGTGCGAGGTAGTAAGTTGGCTTTGTAAAACACAGTATAAGATTAAAGGACCCAGATTAAATCCAGAGCCCAAGATCATAAAGCTAATATTTGATATCAGTCTCAAATCTCAAGGATCTGATTGGCTGAAATGGCGACTGGTCGCCATTTCAGCCAATCAGATGCTTGAGATTTGAGACTGATCTCCAGAAGTTTTATGATCTTGGGCACAGAGTGCGTTTAATTTAATTGTAGTACCTGAAAATTGAAATTTCATCATTTTCATATTATTAAGACTATAACAGAGAAAATAGTTTAAGGAAAATAAAGAAAAAACTGTAAATGGATGGCGATTTTTGAATGCTCTTTTGTCAAATATTTTATGCTAAACATATTTTGAAAATAAATTGATTGGCTTCACAAATTTAAGTTTGTTTATATACCCCCCAAAATATACAAATACTTTTGGCTTTTCTTGTATTGTTTTATTCCTAACACGCTGATTGTGTACCGAATATGACGTCATCCTGCACAATTCCAATAAATAATTTAGAGAAGAAATAATTGAATTCCGCCGTTTCGTTTACACAGAATTCAGCGTATGAGACAAACCTTTTGGTTCAAAAATAATAATAATTGGATATAACTAACACTGATTTACATTTCTTCAAACACGCTGTGTAAACATCATCAAACTTCTGCTAGTTTTTGGACCGAGGCGTGAACATTAGAGGTGCAAATGTTTGCTTCCTCTACTAATTTGTTTCTCATTAATAAAAGATATGTAGTTTATATTAATATAACTGTTACAAGAAAAGAGAAGCGCGTGCCTTTTCGCGCGTTTATGAGATATTTCAATAGATATAGCGAGTGCCAAGCAGTTTTGACGTTTGCAAGATGCTGCGATTGTTTTTGTAATGGCTTCGAATTTATGGCCCATTTTCGACAAACTGACATAATGAATACTGACGCTATAGTGCAAAGTTATTCCTTATTCTTGCAGATAAATCACGATGAAATATACAGTGACAACGTTACGTAACCGTTTAACGGAACGGCCTAAGAAAAGCGTTACTTTGTCGACTTGTAGTTAAACTCTTGGACATTATCATTATACTTAATTAGCTTTCGTTCGGAAAAAAATAATTGTAAGAACAAAGGTAATTGAAATCGTTAAATAAACCGATGTGGTGATGATGACAAAATCGACAATAATGATCATGATTATAATAATAATGAGGTTAATGATGATGATAAAAAAGATGACAATGGTCATGATGAGAATGATGATGATGATGATGATGATGATGATGATGATGATGATGATGATGATGATGATGATGATGACTTTGATGATGATGATAATAATTTTGATGATGAGGATGACAACCACGACGACGACTTCGTCGACGATATTGATAATGATGATGATGATGACGATGGTGATGTTAATGATGAAGTTGATGATAACAATGACAACGTAAACGACGACAACGATGACGACGATGATGGTGACAATGACGATTATAATGACGACGACGATGATGTTTTGTTGTTGGTGTTGTTGTTGTTGTTGATGATGATGATGATGATGATGGTGGTGATTAAGATGATTATGATGATGATGACGACTATGGCGTTGATGACGATTATGATTGTGATGATTATGGTGATGAGGAGGAGAAGTAGGAGGACTAGGAGGATGAGAATCATGCATGATGATAATCTTGATAGCATTAGTAGTGGTAGTAGAAGTGCAAGAGGCAGTGGTGGTGGTGTTTATAGTTGATTTTGATTGTGGCGTTGATGGTAAAAGAATTATACTGTATAGTATTGTTATTTTAAAAATACTGTATTCTATGAGATGAGTTAATAACAAGAAATGTCTTTAAAAAAGATAAACGGCGTTGATGGAAAAGATTTATATATACATGTACATGTATATAAGAATGAAGGAAATACAGAGAGGCGAAGCAGACACAGTTTAATTATTTTATTTTACTTGTTATAGCTGTTGACGAACCCTCCCTGCCTTCTAAGTATGACCTAGAGTTTAAGCAACCGAATCATGACAACTCATAAATTCATTTAAAGTGTCTTTTAAAAATAATGTTGAACTGGTGCAACAATTTCATACAGTGATAACAAGTCGATTAAAGAAGCAATGTCTTACATTAAGTCTTGTCTACATTTATTCAGTTTCAATATACCTCTTGTAGAGTTAAAACTCAAGATGAATAAATGTCCTTGAAATTTAATAAAATTAAATACAAACAGCCTGTTTAAAAAAAGCGAAATCTACCAACTTGTACGTAATTAACTTTAAAAAAAGTGTCCCTCCCCTCCTGTGTTTTGAACCCGGCGCCTCCGCTTGAGAGGCGAGAGTGTTAGCCACTACACTACAACGAATCGAAATAGTTTATTTCATTTTCCCTCTGCATAATAAGAGAATACGAGTATTATTTACAATATTTCATTGGTCGAAAAACTAGGTCAAAAATGAGCTTAGACAGCTAACGCCGAAAAACCAAATTTAACGTTCGAGTTGTATAGTGCGATTATATTAACCTGCCCATTTTGCATACATTATTCGGTGGTTGGTTGTGATATTTTTCGGCGTTAGCTGTCTAAGCTCACTTTTGACCTAGTTTTTCGACCAATGAAATGTTGTAAATAATACTCGTACTCTCTTATTATGCAGAGGGAAAATGAAATAAACTATTTCGATTGGTAGCTATTTAGACCAGAGAGGCATCTAGCAGGGTGGAGAGGTATCTAGTGGGATTTTTATTATTATGCGGCGGAAAAATCAAATAGATTAATTCGATTGGTTGTTAGTGGGTGTTGTATTGGAGGAAAAAACATATTTACGATTTAAGTAGCCAGTTAAGTCAATATTGATGGCTTAAATACAATATTATATGGAATATTCTTGGGTGTCAGGTATACACTTGCATACAATACACAGTGTAAAACGAAAGAGAAGTGTAGATATTCCTAGTTCTTACTGGTTCCTTTCTAGTTCCTTTGATACTAATTGTTAATTTCAAGTACGAAATACAAGTTTATTGTAGTGTAGTGGCTAACACTCTCGCCTCTCAATCGGAGGCCCCGGGTTCAATACTCAAGACGGACACTTTTTTTTAAAGTTAATATACGTAAAAGTTGGTAGATTTCGCTCTTGTAACAGGCTGTTATTATTTATATTTATTAAATTTCAAGGACATTTATTCATCTTGAATTCTCACTCTACACGAGGTATTTTATTGAAACTGAATATTTTGTTTCAGTATCTTTAATCGACTTGTTATCACTGTATGAAATTGTTGCAACAGCTTCAACATTTTTTTGAAAGACACTTTCAATAAATTTATGAGTTGTCATGATTCGGTCGCTTAATCTCTAAGTCATACTAAGAAGGCAGGGAGGGTTCGTCGACAGCTATAACAAATAAAATAAAATAACTAAACTGTGTCTGCTTTGCCTCTCTGTATTTCATTCTTTCTTATATACATGTATATATAAATCTTTTCCATCAACGCCGTTTATCTTTTTTAAAGATATTTCTTGTTAACTTTATCACCAAAGCGTGAAAGTCGTCATTACCTCAACGGGAAATCCATTATTCATAAAGTATATAGGTGTCTTCTTTCCGCTAGGCAGGTATGAAAGCGGAATGGCTCAGTAGTAAAGTGCAGCATTCAAACGCTAAAGGTATGTGGTTCGAGTCCTGCTAGAGCCATTTTTGTTTTTATACTTTTTTATACCAATCGAGAGATGTAGTGATTGACGCTAATATGGACAACTTTGTGATCAATCTTGCCGATGACAGCAGCGATGATGACGACAGTGACAGTGGCACTGACACCGCAAGTGAAACAGAACTGCTGTGATATGTTTAAAATATTTTGTACTGATATAATTTGAGACATGGAAATATCAATATTAGAATAAAAATTCCATAAAATAAATCAATAAAGCCCCAAAAAACCATAATATTTAAAAAATACACAAATAAACAATAAACATCTACAATATAAAACGCAAATATTATAGGTCCAAGTACGACTCGAACCTGCGCCAAGCAGCAAACAAAAAAAATAAAAAAATGTTGTTTGCTATTTTCTGCCTTCCTACCAACTGCGCTATAGACGCACGTGGAAGTGAATGCAGTTTTAAAGATATACATACAAATGCAAAAGACCAGTCCAAAATAGCAAGGATATCCCCGTCTCAAAATAGCACGTTCAACCACTGTGTAATGTATGCATAATGGGCAGGTTAATATAATCGCACTATAACTAATTCCTATCCTGATCTTGTATACACAACATTAGGTACGCTATAGTCCGATTTTACGCGTTGAGCCGTGAATGCACTTTTGTATTTATAGATTTTTGGAATATTCCACAAAATAGGGAAGTTAGATTTTCCTATCATATCTTATAATGATGAAATTGAAAGACATGAAACAAAAAGATTTCATAGCCGTAGCAGTAACGCTTCCGATTTCTGATAATGTGTCATAAGTGTTTTGAGTTCGAATCCTGAGAGCGGATCTTATTTTTAATGTCATTCTTTTCATTACAACATTACAAATATGTAGACACCGACAAAATGCCACAAAACCGTGCAAATGTCGAGTAAGCTTTCATCAAATAAGTTGATATGATGTCGCGATCGAAGCTTACTCAAATTACAGTTTTCGGACGATGCCAATACATTGTACAAAATGGTTTTGAAAAGAAGAAAATGTTTTGGAGGTTCCATTAACTACAATTGTTTACAGAAAGTCAGGATTCATGCCTTTCAGTGCCCCTTTGGGGCAGCGGTGAATGGGGGACGGCAAGCTGCTCAACAAAAATGTATTTAAAAAACTGTACATGAACTTAATTAAAGGGCTTTGCAAAAAATAATGATAAACCAACAATTAACTAAATACTATCATGGGAACTAAATTAATATTTAAAAAAGTAAATGAAAGACAAAAATAAAAAAAAAGTTACTTTAAATGGATTCGAACTTGCAATATTTGGCATCATAGCTCGAGATCCTTATCCACTGGGCTATTCGCCGTGGCAATTTGCTGCTAAACAGGTTTTTATGTCATATAAGTTAAGCACGTTAACGGTACCTTTGTAAATTGACGTACTTTACCTATTTAGGATTATAACAATGGACTTGTCCAAAAGGTCACAGCTCACGGGTCAAAACCGAACTATAGTCACTTGTATATGTTACAACTAGCTCAAGTGGGTTTATACCTTATTTAATATGTTTAATTTAATGAAACGTCCATTTCGTGATGTGCGATATGTGTATTTGATCAAGATATTTCCAAGGGTCACATATTGCTTATTTATTTGTAATAACACCTGAACGGCAAATAATATTGCAAAAGGTGTGAATAAGTCGAGTATTTTGAAAAACGAAAATAAACACAAGACGGGCGTATTCCAATATTGAAATTTCTTTATCTGTTTCAATTTTGCATAACTTTTCCTTTTGATATTTGTTCTGATTTTTATATTTGAACTTTGAAATTCCTAATTAAATTTTCTGTAAGATATACGACAGCAATTAAAGCTTTTGAGATGAGCATCCAATCGTTTGTATCTGTTAAACTGATATTCACCACGGTCGCCAGTGGTCAGATAACAAGGAAGGCCTCTTCTCTTGTTTCGTGGAAATCAGCGAAAAACCCTCTATTAAGTTAAGCTTGGTTATCAGTCTAAAGTTCAATATTTTGCTTCTGCGTATTAATAATATGTTTAATGGCTATGTATTTTAGTCTAGAATTTGAAAGATTGTTTATATTTTTGCACCAAATGAAATGATTTTAAAACAACCAACAATCACATCACTGTAATTTTCCTGGTTGTTTTTGTTGTCGTCGTCGTCATCGTTGTTTTTGTTGTTCGAGTGATGGTGGTGTTGATATATATTTAATTTGCTATTTTAATCGGAATACTTCATACACTGTCATTTCATATACTATTTTAGAATTGCAATCAGTATTTTTTTAATGTGTTTTGGCAATATGTTTATATTTTTACTTTATCAGGTGGCCGTTTTGGTAAGAACAACACATTTCACAGTGGACCGTTTCGGTATGACCAACACATTCACAGGGGCTCATTTCGGTAAGTCCAACACATTCACAGGGGCCCATTTTGGTATGTCCAACACATTCACGGGGGCCCGTTTTGGTATGTCCAACACATTCACGGGGGCCCGTTTTGGTATGACCAACAAATTCACAGGGGCCCATTTTGGTATGACCAACACATTCACAGGGGCCCGTTTTGGTATGTCCAACACATTCACAGGAGCCCGTTTTGGTATGACCAACACATTCACAGGGGCCCGTTTTGGTATGACCAACACATTCACAGGGGCCCGTTTCGATATGACCAACACATTCACAGGGGCCCGTTTCAGTATGATCAACACTTTTACAAGAGCCCCTTTATGATATGTTAACCAATTTTGATATTTGATACAAGGAAGAGCAGATTCTGATTTTGAAATAAAAAGCTATCGCGGATAAATGTGCCGTTAGCGTTAGGATATCAAACTTGTCACCCTCAATTGAAAGGAACCCTTTCCATACCATTTCTGATCTAACTTTTGAAAAAGAAAACAAGAAATATTAGATTAATGATTAAATTTAGTTCTTGTTATGATTTAATCTTAATTATATAAATCATATGCGTTCAATTGTCACGCGACCATAAATTTATCCCTACGATCATAAAACTACAGACAAGAGTTCTCAATCGGATCTTGAACCAGTTACATTGTAATGGTCATGGATGTCAAACTACGACTTCGTCCTTTGATTTATAAGCACTCTAGCGTGTAACAAACTTAATTAGCAAACAGTTAACTTTTTAAAACAACCTTGTAATAAACTATTCGACTGTTTTAGTTTTTTTTAATTTGCAGATCGTATCATTTTATGACTTTTTGTAGAGACATAACATTAGTTTTCACTTTCAGACGTCGGTGATTTTATTAAATGACATGATTTGCTTCATTATGGTTTCCCCATTATCAAACGACCAGTGCAAGACTAGCTTGGAGCAACTGAACATCGTCGCCATTCGGACTGTAAGGGTATCTCCGCCCTCAACTATGGTGCACTGCTGAGACCACAACTGTTATGAAGTCGCTATATTTATTTATTCATATTTACAATGAACATTGTAGATTTTAACATGATAATAATGATAAGAACATAATGCACTTAGTTCTGTCTTAAGTTCACACTCTTGTACATAATCTATGTTTAAAATATTGTGCAATAGAATGTGAATAGACGCTACGGGGAGGACTGTCTGGGGTAGGGGCGGAGGAGTATTTCTAGTTTCAATTGTGGCTTTTGAATGTTTTGTTCTTTAACTAGATCTGCCACAAATATGAGCGAATCGTTCGATTAATAGTTTTAACCATTTAAGTGCTAAGGCAGCATTTGTCATGTTTCCGACCAGTGCAGACCTATATAAGATGCCCATCACGACTAGTGTAGAACGTGATTAGCCTGCCTTCTGCGACCAGTATAGAACGTGATTAGCGTACCCAGGGCGAAAAGTATAGATACTGATCCGTCTGCCCACTTCGACCAGTGTAGACAATGACCATCGTAACCACTGCGGACAGTGTAGATCCTGATCAGCCAACTGTGACCATCAGCCTGCCCACTGCGACCAGTGTAAACTCTGATTAACGTTCCAATTGCGGAAGTTATAGATCCTGATCATCCTGCCTTCTGCGACCAGTGTGAACCCTGAACAGCGTGACCATTGCGGACAGTGTAGACGCTGATCAGCGTACTCATTCCTGACAGTGTAGACGCTGATCAGCGTACTCATTGCGGACAGTGTAGACGCTGATCAGCGTACCCATTGCAGACAGTGTAGACGCTGATCAGCGTACTCATTGCGGACAGTGTAGACGCTGATCAGCGTACCCATTGCAGACAGTGTAGACGCTGATCAGCGTACCCATTGCGGACAGTGTAGACGCTGATCAGCGTACCCATTGCAGACAGTAAAGACGCTGATCAGCGTACCCATTGCGGACAGTGTAGACGCTGATCAGCGTACCCATTGCAGACAGTGTAGACGCTGATCAGCGTACCCATTGCAGACAGTGTAGACGCTGATCAGCGTACCCATTGCGGACAGTGTAGACGCTGATCAGCGTACCCATTGCGGACAGTGTAGACGCTGATCAGCGTACCCATTGCGGACAGTGAAGACGCTGATCAGCCTGTCCATTGCGCTACAACACTTTGCCATATTCAGATAATAAATTTATTATAACAATTTCTATAAAAGACAATAAATGAACGGGATTACATTTATAAAGATGAGTCTAATACATTAATTCAGCAGGTAATTTGTTAATGTTCATTGTTTCATGCAGTTGATTTCTAAAAGAGCAAACCGAAAACAGCGCTACGGCCGTCATATTTCAATATTACTTCAACTACACTTACACACCCATTTTGATTAAAAGAAAAATACCACGTATATGGAAACATTAAAAACATAAAATCATCCATCATTTTTATACCCCATTCAGCAGCTCTTCTCCATAAGTGAATACTGCAAAATGAGAAAACAGTTAAAAGAAATTGGATAAATTAATAATTATGCAGACGTTGGAGTTCTCAAGTTGCCCTAGAAACTAGTAATGAATTTCCAGTGATTAAATAACTGGCTTGGAATGAAACATTGAAATCCGAAATAATTCCCTTTAACAGAAGGGGAAATACTATCCTTTAATTTGACCACCATGAATTTTGATTATATGAAACCACTGTAACCAAATTCATTTTGCAGACGACGATTTTATTTTATTTCATTTTTTAATCTTTTTATGTTGTAAATGAATTAGACGGTAAATTTGATGATATCAAAATCTATTCTTGATCTTGTGACACAGGTCTGTCAGAAATGGAATAAAATTGTGATAACTACTAGCTTGCAGTTTCACAATTAAACGGACCATTGGTCAATAAGAAGACAGGTGATGGGGTATTTCAACGTTTGGAAGGTTAACTTCTATCATCGATGAATAATAATTATTCGATATCTTCCCTTTCCATCAAAATGACAATAGCTGGGCTCGAGATCATTCAATTCAATCTGGAGACCAGTTTAAAGTTCAAGCATCTGATTGGCTGAAACGGAGACTTGATTCTATTTCAACCAATCAGATGCTGGAGATTTATGACTGGTCTCCGATTTCATATGTATGATTTTTTGCCCCTGCGTTTTTCGACTCTCTCTCTTATGGGGAAAAGGTCAAGATTTGATTCGGTTATTTTCTCCTAGAAATAGCAAGTGCACCGATCTCAAGTGTGGTCCAAGAGTGAAAAGACAAGCAATACGTGTGACGTCTGTTATAATTTTTGTACTTCATTGGATGTTTGGAACTTTCAGAATCTCTCTCTCAGACATTTCCTGTCAGAGCAGTTCAAACATTTCGTACCATTTATGATCGTGCTGTCAACGTATTGCAACAATACAGCAACAATTAAACATTTCTAATACAACTTTATGAATAGATCTAAATGGGAAATGAAATAATGTCGTTGAGTTCATTTAGATATCGTTGGGTTCTTTATTGATCTTCTTTGAACTTCGCTTATCGTTTTATAAAGTTCATAACATGTTCCGATGAGCAATAAAAGCGTTGTTTTCGCTTCATTTTGCTCATTATTTCTTTGCTAAGAAAAAAACGAGAATGAAAGAGTCACAGTGCAGATTTTAACAGAAGACGTCGCTAACATCAAAGGCTTGTTTTTAATTCAAAAACAATTTTTAGCAGAAAACATACCTTATACTTTTACATTTTTTTGGTGTGAAGTGATTTTTTTATCAAAGAGACAATCTCCTATTTTTCAAATCGCTGGTGTTTGTTTGTGTGTATACAAACATTTTTGAGAGTTGTGCTTTTCACACTAAGCTTGCAATATACCAGATAAAACTGCATTATTTATTTATTTCTAAAAACTGTATACATTATGCATACCATTACTTTTTGAGAAAACAAAACACTCCCAAAACCTTCCTCAATTTACTGAAGAAATACGTTAAGTTTATTATACCGAAATCACTTTACTCGCTCCATATTCTGCAAATAAACTCTTCGTGAACAAATATTCACAAAGAGACGCGTTAAATCCGCCCAGTTATTTATCGAGAGATTCAAACGAAGCCGAATAGTAAACGAGATTTTAATTTCGCTCCGCCTCTTTACAAGATATCATGACAAATAAAAGTTATTTACGGGCTGGAAATCAATCCGATACACTTAAAATGGTCTAATTTTGTTACGCTCGGTGAAAAAAGTTGAAATCGCTGTAATCTGTATTCATATTATCATCTCGATGGTGGGTTTTAGTTGCCTCAACTGCGCATGTGTGCAAGAAATCTAGATTTTCTATTTATTCCAAGTATCGGATCAGATGCGGAGTTATATAGTTAAACCATCATTTGATAGTTTCTACCTTTTAATTATACTGACGGTATGAGAACAGTACGTGAACATCTGATTTAAAGTGTGTGCATTGAAGACATTTAAAAAATGTGTGCATTATAAATTTAAAATAAATATTTTCATTACGTATTTTTAACTTTGAAAACCTATTAATTGCAAAAAAACATTTGACGGTTGAACAGTTTAATAAACAGTGACAGATCTTAATCATTTCAATGATGGACATTGCATTAGCGAAGATGGAGCACCTGCACAGCCAGGCACAGGCCATGATGGCCCACAGCCGCTCCTCTCCATCCCTCAGCCACAGTAGCCCCGAGCCACCGAACACACCCATAGTATCTCGGGGGCCGAGTCTTGCCAGCATGCACGGAGCAATGCTGAGTCATGGACATGACTTACTGAGTAAACTGCACAAGGTTTCGTACAGCTCCCCGCCACCGATAGCGTGCAGTCCAGAGAACAATGTTTGCAAACTGATCAACTACAGGGGAGCAAAGATCGCTGCTTTCACAGTTGATGGTCGTGAGCTGATATGCCTCCCACAGGCTTTTGAACTGTTCTTAAAACATCTTGTCGGGGGTTTGCACACAGTTTACACCAAGCTAAAGAGGCTTGATATTACACCAGTGGTCTGCAACGTGGAGCAGGTTCGAGTTTTGCGTGGCCTTGGTGCCATCCAACCGGGTGTGAACAGATGCAAGTTGATTTCGTGCAAGGAGTTCGACGTTCTGTATGATGACTGCACAAATTCAAGGTAAGAACATTATTATGTATTTCTAACGACTTGTACTTTCGGTACATATTATGAAGCACTTTCGTTACCAACATTTCAATAATCTATATTATAATATTAAATTGATAATACATTAATATACAGTGTCAAATTCCAGTGTGAAAAAAACAACATTATGTTGCATTTATTTATACAACCCTTTTATTGAAGTGTTTTTCTCTTGACTTAAAGTGTTTGTACGTTTTGGTTAAATCAAATATCTTAAGATGTTGACACTTTTCCCAGATAACACCTTACACTGTGCTGAAGATTATAAAACTGAGATTTGAAACCAGTCTCAAATCTCAAGCAATGGCGTCCAGTCGCCATTTCAGCCAATCAGATGCTTGAGATATGAAAAAGATTTCCAATCTCAGTTTTAAAATCTTCAGCAATGGTCTGGGGGTCGGTCTTAGTAACAAAACCGAGTTAAAATTAGCTTTTAATTGTTCACACCATCTTACAGGCAATGGTACCAGTTAATTAAAAATTATAACAAGGCAACCAAAAGCCTGAACCAATATGTTTTGTTTTGTCAAAAAATATCAGCTCAACAATAAAAAGTTTAATTTATTTAAAATTAACTTTAATGTTTTATGTAAAGCGTACAACTACCATTTTACTTTTTTTCCTATCATACGAAGTTGATATTTTACATAGTTTAATTAACACTTAACCTGAAGTTAACTCTCGTAATGACTCCTTTGGTTTTAGTTCCATGATTTATATCTTTAATTGTTTTTGATTTATTAGACAAACGGATGTGACTTGCAGACCACTAACGAATCTACTGTTTCTCGTGGTTGGTTAAATTTCTACACTTTACAAGTTTCAAATAATTTACAAATAAATAATAATAATAATCGTTAGTATTTATTCGTCATCGTTTGCTTCAGAATTGATTGATGTGAAAGAGATCTTATTTATTGAAGTTATGGTTTGTTACACAATAATTGCGGTTACCGGAAATGTTATTTGAGAGTTTATTTTTTATTATTCCAGAAAAATAAAATCCGAAATATATCTAATAAACAGTTTATAATATTTGATCATCTGTGCCTTCCGCATTTGACATTATAATTCAAAGAAATAAATTGCAAAGGTACAGTTATTTTTATAAAAAACTACAAATCAGCCTTAAATCTTGAAATTTTTATATTGTTTATTTTCAATTAGAAAATAATGTTCTTTCTAAGATTGCACCAAGGCTCACTGCATACACAGTTATTTTTAGAATGTGTAATATTTACTTGTGTAACATAAACTCAATATAAACGAACATTGTTCATGATGCCAACAGAACGGGTATTTGCACACACTGTGAAATTGACATAAGGATTCCAGATTTTCAGAGTGTGATATTGACATAAAGAGTCTACGTTTTTGAGCATGTTCTAAGAAGCAATGAATGATCTGTGATATTGACATAAGGAATCCATATTGTATAGCAAGCGATACTCAGTAATTTGTCATAAGGAAATCATATTTTTGGAGCATGTTGTTAGACGCAAGCGATAATCTGTGATATTGACATACGAAATCCAGATTTTAGAGTATGTCCTAGGGAGCAAGAGAAGGAGCTGGCGATACTCTTTGATATTGACATCAGGAATCTGAATTTTAAGAGCATGTCTTACGGAGAAAGCGATATTACTTGATATTGGCATAGGGGGTCAATTTTGTTAGGAGTTCATAATTAGGAGCAAGCAATACTCCGTTATGTTGACAAACGGTATCCAGATTTTATAGCATGTCTTTAGAGTAAGCAATATTCCGTTATACTGACATAAGGAATCCAGATTGGTTCGGAGCAGGTCGAACGCAAGCGATAACCTATGATCACGCGGTTAGAACTCTAGATTATTTTAAAGCATGTCTAAAGGCGCAAGAGATACTCCTTCTTATTGCCATAAGGAATCCGGATTGTTTCGGAGCAGGTATAAAGCAAGAGATAACCTAGAGTCATGGGTTATGAATCCAGATTGTTTTAAAGCAAGACTAAAGGAGCAAGCGATATTCCATCATCGGGCTATAAGGAGTCGGGGTGAATTAATGAGCAAGCATTAATCGTGGACACCAGAACATTCTGTTGGAATGCAGAAAGGCATCAAAATCATTATGTCACTAACATTTAAATTTTTACACATTTCTTAAAAAGGGGCCTATACGTTTCTGTTGTTGCAACAAAATTGTAATTAGACAGGTTTCCACATAAGTGATTTACACCATTAATTATGTTAACATTTAGGGTTATATTGCCCACTAATTAATCCACTTGTGAGATGGAGGTAGGTACAAACAATCATTCTTGTTTAACTTTCTAAATTATTGATACTGTTTGACACCATGCCTAAAATGAAATCAAATCCTAGTTAATTTGTGTTTTAAAATCGTTTAAGACTAATTTTAGGGCAAATGATTTAGATTAAACACTTTATTCATTTTAAGACCAGCGTTATTTATTTTAATGTACCTCTAAATGGCTTGTGTATTTGTAATCTATTTTGACAAATGCTATTTTATTTCTCATTAATATTCATTGCTATTTCAAGTATGGCAATCTAAATAATATTATTCTGTTTAACAGATTTATTAAATTTCTACCTCATAACAAAGAAATATATAATCAGGAACTTAAATTGTATATATTTTTATTACATTTACCTTCACAGTTTATTACATTTATGTTAATTTCCAAACTTGGACAAAGGGTTTTTCTTCATACACAACCATTCGTATTTAATTACATCGACGTTTAATTATACAAAGTTCATACAAGTTTTATTTCGACTTTTATGGACAATGACAACTAATTTGAAGGAATAATTACCATTCCAACCCATATCAAATATAAAAACTCTATTGTTCCAGGATTGACAAACATACAAATAAGAAAGGTCATACTAATTTACATTTTTGGATCCAGCTTCAGTTTAACAATATACTCATTGCTAAATTGCCTTAAAACGAACATATTCCAATTAACGCGATACGGTCTCAGTGCATTAACATAACACGTGCAGGTGTTATTCAATCAATCATACGACATTTTGGAATTTACAATTTGAGCATAATCCAGTTTTCTATCACGTGTTAAAAATAGTTTTATATGTTCTAAAATATTTGCAAAAGACAAAAAAAAATTAAAATCATATTATTCCACTTAGTGCTTAATAGATAAAATGTGCGGATGCGTATAAAATAATTTTCGATCTATGACATTCTTATCTTTATTTATTAGGACACCATATATATTCATTTGACTCAAAGTCAAAGCAAAGCATTTGTATTTTAAAGAATTTAATCGAATAGACAACCGCAACAAATAGTTGAAAAAGTTCCAGCAAATTGAAAGATACTTTTGGAAATCGACGATATTTTTAATTAGATGTTGTTAAAAAGTAAAAAAAGAGAAACACTGTTAGCAACGAACAAATATTTTTTTCATCGTCGTTGACGTCACTCTTGATGTCAATACAATTTGAAAACAAATATTTCAGGAATAGATCACATAAGTAAAATATAAGATTTCCTCAAGCCGGTAGGGAATGTTATACAAATTTTAAAACAAAAATAAGATATCGCGAAAGATAAAGGAAAGTGGGGGCATGTAAGGTTATCGTCTTTGTGGGACCATATGCGGTTACATTGTGGGTTTTAAACCAACCAAATATATGCCTTGCCAGATTCACCACATTGGTGGTTTAACTCCAACCTACCAAAATTCTAAAGGGTTTTGCATTTAGCTGATGGCAATGATATACAGAGTGAATGGTGATCTATACCTTTTTCAACACGAGAATACTGAAATTAAACCAGAAAGATCACGAGAACATAAACAAAACAACCTGATCTGCACATCCACACCCTCCGAGTTCTATTTCACTCACGCCTCGTAAGCAAATCTTAGCTTTAGCCCGGTACATTGTAGAATAAAAAACCTGAAAATATAAAACTATATTCCATTAACTCTAATTGTAAAAAGATTTGGACAAACTATTATATTCGCATGCAGTTTGAAGCAATTAGGTATAATCATTCGCTTTCCGCCTGAATCCGAACTGAGCTTCTGTAATCCTTCTTTGTCCTACCTCTTTTGATATCAATCTGGCTGGCTCCGGCACAGGAAATGAACAATGAAAATAAATACAAATGTTCAGAAATTGATAAGACATATTAAGACTAAGTTCATTTATAAAAGATGTGAATTACATGAAAATTAAAGTCACCCTAAAGTTCTTATCTGTTTAATTATACTAATAAGTTCAGGTTCTTTTACAGTGTTTCACGGATTTTTTTTTTACTTTTCACCGACAACATTCCATTCTTTAATGTCTCTACATCTCTATCGTACGTCGTCTTAGCCACACTGGACTATTACGCGACGGGTATATTATGAGAGTAGACAATATTAAAAAACAGTCAGAGACTACAAGATCTGACAACCAATGGACGTGTAGGGTTAGTCGCTGGCTTCATGGCGTCATCAATCACCATCAATAATATTTTCTTCCCCAGCTTGTGCCATGTGAGAAAAGTTCATCGTCATCTCAGCTTGCACTGTAGAATCCAATCTGGATATTTTTTGACGCCGATTAATTTTGGAATTTTTCTGAAGATATAAAACATTAACACAACTAATACCTTAATGTTATACCCGGTTACAAACAGGGTTACATTAAATGGCACAAGGTGGTAAGATAATGTTACGCTCTGTGACAATCGCTTTGACTCGAGATAATTAAGATTTCGCAAATGTGAAAACGGTTCATCCTTTGTATAATTGTTAAAATCAGCTCACATGCTCATAAACCCTTGTCGCCACATTTCAAAGTTTGATATTACACAATTTCTCTTATTCGTGTTTCAAGAAATTTTTACTATTAAGGGAACCAGATATTACATGTACTAAGCGGGACTTGAATAACCTTCCATTATACCGCTGAGAAATTGTATTGAATGATTTCTACTACTGGTTACCGAAATTGTGAATTAGCTTTGAAGTATAAATATGTTCTACATATAAAAATAGCTGAAAAAGGAATGTTGAAAGTAATGGAACACGATACATAATCAAAGTATTGAGGGCTCGGTTTGATTAAGCCTTTTCATGGGCAGCAATTGAAATGCACATTACAGTCAACGCCGCCTAGACCCAGGTCGGACGTATTCTACCGAGGTAACATGCAAGGTTTAGTCGATAGAGAGTCAGAGGTTGTTAATTATTTTAGAAATGTTTGTATCCCATAGTTAAGCTGTTAACTGGCATCCTTATCACTATTATTCTTCTTCTTTCCTCTTGCTCTGCACTGCCCACAGATGCAGTACAATCTGAATGTAGCCGATTCTTCCGCTTTTGATTTCGCTAGAAAAAAAGGACTGCAATCTGAAGTGCCTTCTCGTTCTAAAGTTTCTTATAGAAATACAAATGGAATGCAATCGTTGTTCCCTAAGATATTTTGTCAACTACGACTTTTATTACCTGAAAATGAGGCCTTCATATTAATTAGCATTCATTTGTAAAAAGGCTTCTTGACACAATTATGACAATTACCTTCACCGATTAAAATTTAATTCGAAGTTCACTGACAACTGAAGACATGCATAAATAATATTGAATCAGATTTTTCACACATATTTTATCAAAATAAAACCGCGGTCGACACATACCAGGAACTAAAACGCCATCGTGTCAACATTGATTTCTATAACTTTTTTAAGTCGACAGAATTTATAGTTCTGTAATGAAACTTTCCGAAAAGCTACGCCCGTAGTGACTAATTAAACAGTAAAAAATACAAAACAAGCTGAACAGCGGTCAGTTTTGACAATTTTGACAATCTGCAGAAGCTGTTCTTTTACTTTTATTTCTTTGCATTCAACTTTTTTCAGTATGTAGGTGTGTTGTAATTATTTCACTTAGGCAACTGGTACATTTTCGTTCTTGAGAATCTGGCAAGAAAGTGTTATGGTTGTGTACCGTGGGATCTGGTTAAGTAGTTTCTTGCCAATGTCAGTTCGAAGTAGGTTACCAGTGTTATGCTTGTGGTGTAAAAAAAGTGGAAAGCTGTACCATGAGACACTAGTAAGAACACAAGGACATAGAACTTGTGCTCCAGATTGTCACATATTAACACAGGAAAGACTTGTAATATCCTGAAAGTAAACGACACAAAAACAACAACAACAACAACTTTTTATTCAAATAACATGTCTGTTAGTGGTGTGTTTTCAATTAATTTGAATTCTGATTCAAAAAATTAGAAATGCTACAATATTATGTTTAGACCTTCGTACCACAGAATTATTTTCTTTGTTAGGACTCACTGTATATCAAATTCGCCATTTGCGACATTTGCAAAAAGTATTTATCATCTTACAAACTGAATTGTCAGATGGTTCAGACAATTATCATAACAGGTAAATAACCATTTATTTGAAACTGATGCGGTATTCTTACATCTAACCACAATGATTTATGTCCCCATATTTTATGTGTGATATGAGATTTTTGCTTTGTAAAGTACCTTTATATAAGAATATCTACATAATAAGGTATGGTGTAATAATTTTGAAGTTTGGAAATTATATAATCATAATCCAGGACTCGATTTGACTGGTCTAATTATGAGAGTTAGTTAGTAAAGAACGCAAAAGCCATTGTCCCGCAACCATACCTCTACCCCTCCTACTTCCCATGCCTATACATGTTGCTTTAAGGAATCAGTTGTTATTTACCGGTAGGATCAAAACAACATTCGATGAAATGGAATCTATGTTTTAGCTTACATTTGGTGATATTTAAATGTTTCGGTCACTCTCAGATTTAAACTCATTTCGGCCTTTAGCTCAGTTTTATCTCGATACAAAGTTACGCTGTCACCGCGTTTACCGTCAACAGCGATTTTCTTTTCACCTTCGATGGTCGAGACTACTCTATCTGTTTAATTGAAAACAGTGTCATATTTCTTATCAGTTAAGCAAATGTCACTCGATTGAAATGGGATTCACTCTTACTTCACGAAATATGCGGGAGATGGGAATATGTCTCATTGAAATGATGCTGATTACCTCTCTATTTTATCATGTAGTTTTATTTATGATGATCGATTGAAAAAAGCAGTTGCCACGCCTAATCAATTATTGGCCCGGTTCAGAATAATGATTATCATTATGGCCATCACATGCCTCGTTTATTTTATTTCATTTTTTTTATCTTTGACTTCGTTTTTTATCTTTGACTCCGTTTTATAGAAATCATTAAAAACTGAAATTATTAATGTTGGCTAATTTCTCCGGAAGAAATTATTTACACTGAAATAAGTGATAGCTATTTAATCATCTATAGCAATAAAAGATGATCGCAGCGAGGACTGCCAATGGCGGACAGGAAACTTACTGTCTGCATTACATTGTTATTCTAAGATATTGCAGAAACTATGAAACTTTTGTCCACTGGAATCATAATATTTTTCAAATTGTTGAGTTTTTTTTATATAAATCACTTCATATGCAACACTTAATAATTTGTTTACGTTTATTGTATTACTAAATATAATTTTAACCACTCAGTCGGTTAGTGTGTAATAATGAGCATTTGCAAATTTAGTCGATTTGAATAGTTCATTGCTCATAAATAAACACTAACCTATATATAGTATGTCATTTTCCCGTTTTGGAAACACATGTTAATATTAATTTAATATACATACTTCAGAGCTATTGATATTTTTGGGAAACAAAGAAGCAACAATACAATGACAACTTTTATGGCTTTCCATAAAATACAACCTAAATGCTACAAGTTTATTACATGTAATGAAATATAATGTAATGTTTTTTATTATGTTTATTTTATTTGTTCCGTAGATGTTCTTTTCCGACTGTTGGGGTCTGTTTCTGGGTGTAGCTTGTTCTTATTTTCGTGTTCATCTTGACTTGCTCGACCACCGCTTACACTTTATTATTCGTCTTTTTCAAACCAAATAGTTGCAGATATAAAAATGCAGTAGAAGCGTTGATAAACATCTAACGTGATTTTAATGATAACTTGACTGGATGCAAGCCATTCATACATCATTTTAATATGTTTTTAGCATCGACAATAACGCTACTAAAAGAGAAGAGAGAAAAAAAGAAAATTGGCAACAGTTAATATATTCAAGCCTAAAAATATTCAAATGAACATCGGCAAACATTCGAAATTTACACAATTTTGACAAATATTATTTGTCAGTTAAGTTATCTCTTTTTATGATTTTTCGCTTGACGTGATGATATATTTGTATACGACAATAGGGTCACGCAGCGCGAATGGCGAATCGCATGCATAAATAACGCTCGACGGTCTTTAAAACTTTCACACTGATTAAAATGATAATTTACCGTGAAAAAGAATCAATTACGGGTAAAGAAAGGTACTCCACTTTGCTATTCATCAGCAGTTTGACTGTCGTACTGGGTTCTCGTCACTCGTCTGAATTCTGGCAGATAAATGGACCCGCTGATTGGCCGTGGAGACGTATAATAAACAACATTAACATTCACCTTCGCACTTCATTTCTTAAGTTTTGTGTCATTTGGTTTGTCGATATTTATACTCTTGGAGTAAATTAGAGTTATAAAAGGGCGTAATCGGAGTCTTCATTCTCCATGGGTTTACATTGTTAGGAAATGCCATTCGTCCATCTCCTCTTGTGGAAAAGAAAGCAAATTTTTAACCAGTCCTTGCTCAAATTATAAAATTGAGTAGGGAAACCAGTCTCAGATCTCAAGCTTCCCATTGGTCAGGTCTGAGACCAACCAGCCAATCTTTGCTAAGATCTGAGATTGCTCTCCATTTTTTATATACTTGGGACCACATCGAATCGCCTCGTACCTCGAGAAAAATCTTTAAAGAAAAAACAATTACAAGTTTGCAAATTAGCTTCCAACAAACCATATCAGCCATGATTTCTGTTACACAAGCACTGTTTAATTAATAATTAAAGAATATTCATTCTTATATAATAAAGGAAAATATTAGTCAAGTTTATATCTAATAGTTATGTGGACTGCATGGATATGTATAGTAATATAGAAATTCATCCCATCAAAATCAGTATCCGCACACGTGCAAATTTTTAATCAATTTAATATAATATTATGATTCCGTTGCAATATTTTCCAGACGCAGATTGATATCAATCATTTTATTGTTTCTCCAAAAGTCCCACTCGTGCGTAAAACTGGCAGGAGCAATGAATTTCGAAATCATCGAAAAAACAACAACAACAACAATATTAATAATATTCCTAATATTGAGTATCGGAGTGATAAAAATCTAGTGTTCTTTGAAATTGGAAGTCTGATTTAATAACGCTAATTGTTTAGTTGTTGTACAACACGGAACATTCTTATCGCCAATCAAATGTTTGATGTTTCTAAATTTAGAACAATTCTATCAATTCCTGACGCAATAAACACAGAGGGAGCACCTTAATAATGGCAATTAAATTATACATATGCAATAATAAAATATATCTTTCAAGTGTAAAAAGCACTAATACGTTTTATATAAATATTAGAGATATTGGGAACTGATGCGAATTCAAATGTAGTTTCCAAAACACATAAATGAGTTGGTTCTTGAGATACTTCTTCGGGAACACGTATACCGACAACGCCCATTCTAGTTACAAATCGGTTTTAACCTTGAATATAAACATACAAAGTATATGTACAAATGATATTACTTCACATACTCGCATATAACTTTCATTCATACTTTAAAAGGCGTATTAGTTTTGTCTCAAACTATCGAGTTACTTTTACGTTTTCAACATGTACGCCACGCACGAATTCTTCAAAATGTTCTTAAAAACATGGGTAAACGTACAATAGCCAATGATATACGTTCAAAGATTCTAAATATTTCAAGTATGAAGGAAAAAGAAATAGCAGGTTCTTTTTATGACTTCTAGAAACATCAAGCCTGAAAGGTTCATTGGCTTTCAGGTGCAATCCTGGAGGTCTGGTGCTTTTTAAACAGGTGATAAACATAGAAGCAGAGTTTTTATTGCGGGTTGTTTTCAGAAGTCCATTTAAAACTTTTGACAACGTGATCTGCAGTGTGTGCGTTCACTGAATTAGCCCATTCCATTGCTTTAATAGTGTCTTTAAGACTGTTCTGATGACGTTGTCTGATATCTTTCAAATATTTTTAAATGTTCGGTCTTCCGTTCTGCTTCTGAGCATTTTGAATTTCGCGCGCTTAGTTTTTTCTACAATTTTCTCTTGCTTTTAAGCCGCATAAATACAAAAAACAGTGGTTCCATTCCGAAAGTTAGAGGAAGTAATACTCATTCTTTTATTTTCTTAAAATATTAAAGCGATTTGAGCATACGATATAATTTGTTCTAGCTTAATGTAACGTAAGCAATGTCGCCTGCTCAATCACTATGAGATCATGAATTCGAAAAGGATCATTTCGTGTCTCTTCTTGTAAACACATACTCTTTTCATCTTTTTTTGCTGCGTGGGAAGGTTGTGTTGTCTGGGTATGGCAATTCCTGATATTTATTTTTCACCTTTTTTGATACCTCAGCTGCAGGGATTGCTGATGCTTTTCATCAATTAAACAGACTTGGGCAGGGTTTTAGTATCTTTAGTAAGTAAGTAAGTAATCATTTACTATAGTGACATGTGAATATCGTTACAAAACAACATAAATATATAAATAAAAATAAAAAGTATCCACCCGGCCCAACGGGCCTATATGTCACCTTATAACAACATATTAATTGTCAAAACTCAGCTGCTTTAGAAAGAATTAGAGAAAATTTATGATATACATTTAATTAATTATTATATAGAATGTCTTTTCTTTTGCTGCTATGATATATTTTGCAGTCTGTCTGGTATAGTTTTTCATTAAAACACACAGTTTTTCGTTGTCATTTATAGTTTGAATTGTATTTAATATTTGACCAATATATTGAGTTCTTATATTTCTGTATCTATGACATAAAATTATAAAGTGCACCTCTGATTCTACGTCCATCTTTATTTAAAGGGGTTATTCTCGACTTGGCAAGCCCTTACATTTAAAGGCAAGTTTGGATTAACGGATCTAAAACTTTCATGGTATAATTACATACTGTAGGCACCTGCTATTTTTTTTAAATGAAGCAAATGCATTTATAAAATCCCTTCAACAATTTTTCGTTACAGTGTACGTAAATTCTCGTTTTAACAGACTGTGCTAATTAAAGCCACAGGATAAATCGCTTTGAAAGAATTCTCTAATTATTTAATAAACTGATTTTGAAATTTACTATTCGAGATTCTACTTTTAATTGTAACTGTTTTGAATTAGAACACCAGCATCAGTCTCTGTACACAGTTGTTTTATATGATACAGAGCTGGAATATTTGAGTACTGTAGACACCTGGCGCGTTTTTCGCGTGCAAAACTAACAAATTATGTTTGGAACCTATCTGCTTTTCTTTTGCTCGTTAATCAAAACAGATTATCTTTGCTTAATATTATTACAATCTCATCAGCAGAAAGTTCTAAATTATCAAGATGTGTTTAGATGACAAAATTTGTCAGAATTAGATACAGCCTGTGTGTGTCTACGTAGGCAGACTTGGGCAGACAGATGCAAAAGAAAAAATACGAATGGATAATTTAATATTCTAGTTGAACAATTAAATGAGCATTTTGTTCTGTTTCTGTTACGCAGCGGCAGTTCAAAAATTCAAAGATCGAGTCACCGGCACACAAATCAGTACATATTATTTTATATACGTGAACGACGATTCACAATTAAAACTCCGTGGCAGCAGAAGGAGTTTGATGCAGCGATAAGATTATTTTGTTTAAGACTTAAGTTGCCATATATGCGTTCAACCTAAAGCAATTCTTCAATCAGTAAATTAAATAAAGTGATATGCGAAGACAACACGATTATGATTACATCCCTTGTTTTATTGATTTTTTTTCATGTACGTTATGTCCTAAATGTTAAATTGTAAACGATTCTGCATATTAAGAATAATCCAAGACAGAAGAACTTTAAACGAAAGCAATTATTATTTGTACATACAATTTTATGTTGTACATATAATTTTACGACATATAATTTCACTTTTATGCTGTTTTACGATTTTGTGTCATCCGAGTGAATGTTATAAACCCACATACATTGGTTTGCGTTTTTCAGGAGAAATGCAACTTGAGCTTTCAGTGTATTAAACAGACAATAGTTATTTTGATAAATTTCTTTCACACAACAAGATAAATACTGATAGCAGAGCTCACAAAAGAAGATTTGCATACGGTTTGTTCACACACCAATGGCGGCGTTTTATGGTGGTCTCGAGTGCGGCTAGAACCACGTTTTCTCGAATGATTTCATTCGGAACGCCGGGTCGAGTATCATGTTTTACATCAAAAAGAAACAAAATACAAACGAAATTTTGTCAGTTTCTTTTGACATTACTGCACGGATTAACCCTTAAGAAATAAGATATTTAGTATTAAAGATAAATTTTATTGTACCTTCCCTTTAAATACCTTTATGCTATCATGTTTCGATTTTAATTTATTTATTAGTACATTACACTAAATTACCATCCTCCAGAACAAATAACATGTGTTTGGTTTGCGACTGATATCCTCATGTAATTTTGCAACTTGCCCCTTTTCATTGTACAGTAAAAATGTCGAAATTTGAAAACCGAAAGCGTTTGACACTAAAAAATAACAACTTTTATCGTTGAAATTATGATGTTTACCATTTCCATTCGATCTGCAGCAGAGGTGTTGAAAAGTATTGATACATATAAATTATTTAGATCGTAATATATCACAGGTTTGTTTCTGTCACATGTAGGCCGAAAACACTTAGCTGAATAATTCTTGTTTAATTTGCCTTAATTGCATTCTGGCAATCAGAACCCGTTTCTCATTTGCTCAAAAATAGTTTCGTGATTATATTTTAATTTGTTTTGTATATAAATTGGATTCCAACATGAAATATTCCTAAAATGCGATGATGTAAAACAATATCATCAACAACAACAGCATCAACAGTAATAAGTTATTTATGTTTTTTTTTTCAAAAAGCAGGAGAGTTTGAGTGAGAAGCCTGTTATATGACCATTATGGCGTTCCATAATATATGCGAGGTTGGGTTTGGAGTATGGTATATGAAGAAAATTCTGGTTAAATTTTTATTTTAATTAAATTAAGTAAAATGACAGGTAGCTTTTAGTCAGTTGTCATTGAGATCTGGCAGTTAAGCGTTCTTTACACACGGGGTAGCATAAGGTCGTGTTATATCAGTAACCTTAGAGGAATGTTCAACTCTCCGACTGTTGAAAGGTACAGGATATACGGAAATAAACAGACAAACTCATTCCTGGGTCGGTTTATTTCATATCTGGCTCTAATATAATGTTTATACGTTTACAACTGTTCAGTGTTTATTCATCATACGTAGCATGATTATGATAATGAGACGATTTTATTTCAAGGTTTAAACTTTTTTGGCATCATCAATGTGTTCATTAAACAATGTAGCACATCTCAAGTTTCAATTCATTCATAATATTATAGTAACAGAGAATAGGAGCAATGAATTGGTTTGTGAACATCAAATCAATTTAACTTGTTGTTGTACATGTGGATTATTTGTAAGCTGATTATTGATTTTTTTTTTCACAAATGCCGTTTTTTTCTCTTTTCCCTTCAGTATATAATAATTATGCATTCAATGTAAATTAAATAAAGCTACAGGTATACGTTCCATCTTTAACCCAATCGTATTGGTAAGGGGAGGCAAGCCAGTGTGGAATCGATTTGGACAAATCAAATCGATAATCGATTTAAAAAATGACGTAACAATAGAAAATACATGGTGCATATTAAACCCAATCAGACAATTAGTTACGTAAAAAACGTTAAATAGCATAAACCAAAATAAGAATTTTACGTTTCTCAATGATAAAAAATGTATAAAGACACGGACTATCTTGTTAAAGAACGGATAATTATATATATTTAATGAATGCGTCAATATCCTTATATTTGACAGTAAAGCATAGAGATATTATCAGGCGGTATTTCGTATCAATTTATATTGCTGAAACTATTTATGATTGCTATTTTACCGCACAACAAAACAATGTAATCAATAGAAATAATACGAGAACATCAAAATTACATGATGATGTATTCAGAAAGATACCAAATTGACAGTAAAAGCGTTATATGAACATATGCCGACAATAAACAATATCCTCGACGGTGATACATTTTATCATTGTACTCTTTTAAAACACAATAAATGACAAGATTTGACAATTGATAAGTTTTTGCCGGGATCTCAAAAAATCCCATAGCTGATAACGCGACCATTTTATTGGAAAACAAGGCCCGTCTGAAAAATGCGTTTTAAGAAACAGATGAACGAATCATTGGTGTAATAAATGAATTAAACATTATATACATAATCAAAATTGTCGCTTCTGTTGCTGTTCTTATTATCATTATTGTCGTCGTAGATAAAATCATCATCATCATCATCATCATCATCATCATCATCATCATCATCCATATGCCTATTCATCCATATGCATCAGCATCATCGTCATCGTCATCATCATCATCACTATCGTCATCGTCGTTATCGTAGTCATCGTCGTCGCCATTGTCGTCATCGTTTTCGTCGTCGTCATCATCACCATCATCAATATGACATCAACATCGTTCCCTTTTTATGTTAGAAAATTTGTGAAGAATATATGTTTATACATTAACATTGCATGCTTTAAAAGTTACGTGATGCACCAAAGATTGTAACATTTTACTTAAATAATTGTTTGCAAAATATCCATATAAAATTATCATGTTATATACAAGTTTTATTAGAAAAAAAAACAAAAAAACACTTATAGTGGTTTTCATCAATCTTTCGTCGTCTCAATAAACCCCATGGCTACGATTAAGGGCCTACCAAGTGAATCTTATCCACGTTACTATATTAACTTTCCGAACAAAGACAAGAAAACTATTTAATAAAGATGCTATTGAATTCCTAAATTTGTATCTCTAATTTCAGCGGATTTGTTTCCACTTGTTTGAGTATAATATTAGAAATCATTCCACATGTCAAACTTAGAGATAAATGGATTTTCCTATCTGAAAGATTACACTAGAACGTAGAATGGATTTGAGTTTAACTTATTTCTCGCCATCTATTTGATATTTGATTAAACAGAAGTCATAGATAAAAGGAAATAAGAAAATAAATCTCTATGTGCGGAATTTAACATTTGTTTCAATTATAATAACTATCAGTATCCTCCCTCAGCGCCATGCTATTCTCTAATGCGTAAATGAAAACAATCCGCTGTTATAATTGTTAATGAGATTTCTGTAGTTAGGAAAGCAAACAAGTCAAAGCTTTATCCGAGATCAGATTTATACCCGTGAACGTTTTGCATGTAACCAAGCTGACTAACGAATTAAAGGTTATGGTAAGGTAAAAGAGACACAAATAAAGGAATATGCAATTAAAGGAACCAACGGTGCTTATGAAACGAGGTAAACACACAATGCACCTTGCAGACGTCTTGGCTCACTCGAAATAACAGCATGACATATACAGATAACTTTCTGGCCCTTCTTCCGTTGTTAAAGAACATATATTCAAAATATCAAAAAAAAAGTTTTTTTTATTGTTTTGCGCCCCTATCCGGGCATCAACAAGTAAAAGTCATAAGAATGCGCAATCCTGATTCAGTTTACAAATCAATTCTGAGCATACATGCAGATGCACTGGCTAATGGACCCTAATGAAAACGATCCATTTCACTTTTAAGTTTGTTGCTTTTTTTGGATTGTTTCTCAACGCACATCACGTGAACCAGTGCACGATCTAAAGCTGATATTCAGCCGATTCAGCCGATAGATTACTACAATTTCTGTTGTTGTTGTTTGTTTTGTTTTTTTTTTTGGTTGTTTTTTTTTTTTGGCAAAATTTGTATCATTGTATAATTGAATTCTTTAATAGTTTCCGAACCTCATTTTACAAATTTTGCAGTGGATCTACCAGTCATGCAAGCATGTGTATTGCGGTAATGTATTTACTGAATTGCGAATACTGTAGACCCAGTCAAAATCAGGTCGGCTGAACTGGTGCCACCCTACTCTCAAATCTTAGTTCGTTCATAGTTAACTGGTGATTATATGCGAATCTGGTCTCAATTCGTTTCACGTTTTTAATATATTTTATATCAGCAACCTGATTTGTAACTATCCAGCAGATTGTGTAACCAAGTAAAAAGAGATTCATTTTAAATTATCTTTGTTATATTTCATTAAGTGTCTAAAAAACGAGTAGATTTTAATGAAATGAACACCCTAAATCCCTATAACAACCTGAAATTAGGGAAAACTCAATTACACCGCAGTTGTCGCAATAAGGTAGCACGATAACGCATAACTTTAATTCCACGATTTAACTATACTCAGATGTTGTTAAGATCCCAACTGTTTAATTTTGTAATTGAAACCCTTTTAGATAATGACGGATGGTCTAAATTGACTCGACAATTGTTTGGGTATTACAACAACCGGTTAAAGAATTTAGATAACATTTAGTTGAGCCCTAGAACTCGTTATCAAATAAATAAAGGTAATAATACTTTTATTTAGACAAAACTTAATCAATTAAATTTATCCTCTCACGGCAAATGATCGCAAAAATTTTAAGGTCTCCAATCTACGTTTCTAGGGTAATCGTCGAGTTGTAAACTGTTGTATTGTTAATGTTTCAATGTCCAAACAAAGAAATAAAATTGCAAGCGAAGTTCAAAGGAGGTGGTGTTAGTAATGCTCGAGTTTTCGTGTGTTTAGACAGCACTAATGATTCTGTTGTACTGTGTATATTCAGTATAAATGAACATTTGTTATCCCCTCGTCTTCCTATTCCATCCTGATTAGAACCCAAACACCAATTGTAGAAACCCGCCCAAAAGCAACGGACATAAACGCGGAAACAAACTAAGCATTCGTCTAAGCTAACACAACAACAACAAAACAATACGGCAACAAAAAACGGATATTTACACAAACAATCTCAATTGAAGGATTACTACACCAAAACGATATATACATTTGTGCCTTGTATAAAAGAAATGAACTTGGAATATAATAAACACATCGAGGACTTGGCACAGAACTGGTCTACCTTTTCCCTAAGAAGGCTGAATAATGTAAACCAGTATTGCCCCCTAACCATGCTCTAATCTGTGATATACATATACATGTATTATTATTTAGCAGAGTATACACTATACTAGTTCCAGCGAGCAAAATTAACGGTGTTTAAGATTTCAAGAGACATTGGGTAACAGTAATTGTGTTGCAGTACGATATAGACGTTGCGAGAACCATGCAACACACGACACCAATCTCATGTGTCTTATTAAAATATGTATGTGCAGTTGTTCATTATAAACGAACTTGAGAACGTGGGTGTCCATACTGCCATTTGAAGCTTGGATCGCTATTTTATTGCATTCATAGTCATATGAGAAACATTAGGATCGTCGGAAGTAAGCTCAAATCCACAGAAAAACCCAAAACAGTCCGCCTTGTCATATAGCAGACTGAAACAATTAAAACAAGAACTTCAAGTACATGAACAATGTAAACATATCATTAAGTAATGTAATAGTGTATTGCGACTGACCATCTAACACATAAACCCCTAAGCCCAAACAGCCACCCAAAAAATACATAGGCATACATTTACCTTTTTCAATGTTTAAAAGAATGTTAACAGTTTAAAGAATTTTTTCTTTCTGTAAATAAATTGCTAAGGGGCGTTTATGAGCAATACTATATATCCACACTCTTCAACAGGGATTTGCATACTCCAAAAACAAACGTCTTTTGAAGACCCTCTTGAATCTTCAAATGTGAACAAAATTTGTTTTTGATCTCCGGTCGCTTAGGTTAACACATAAGTTTGATTTCTTTTATAGACTAGCGGAATTAATTTCATTGCTTTAGATACTATGTTATGCCAATTAGCAAACCAATTTACTCCGTTCCTGTGGAGTTTATTCCAGTTTTCTCTGTTAAGGAAAGCGAGATTTCTAAGTATAAATGTCATTATGATTTGTTCAATTGATTTCTGCCAGGTTTAAGCTGTGAAACGGACAATTACAGACAAACAAACGTTGTTTAAGAATTATATTCATAATCCAGAAGTAGTTTTATTACCTTTTGCTTGTATTCGAGGGGTTGTGAAACATTTGCGATCAGCTTTATCAAAGGTGAATGTATTTTATGATAAAATTATATTAATGTTTGAATTATAACATAGTAATATTTGAGTAAAGAGATTTTTTTCATATAATTTTCTGGGAACGAATTTTCATCAAATTATCCATCGAATTACGGATTTGCTTAGCAGACCCAGAAATGCATGTATATGTAATGAATATATTATATGTAAATATATATAATTAACTTATGAAATAAATATTCGTATTTTCAATTTGCGTGCCTGACCTAAGTTAAACCGAAAAATTAAACCGTCGTGGAATAGTATGGCTCTATGCTCATACAGTAAGACTCTTTGTTTCATAATTAAATAATTTACTGAACATGAATAAAAAAATAAAAATATCTTTGTTCTAATTAAAATTCGTTAAAGACAATAGCTTTCACACGTACGTCACACAAACCAGACAGAGCACAATTCAAGAACTCTCGTATACTCTAATACTTCATACCCTACATCAACACCGCCTGTACTCGAATATTGTTATTACAACACACCAGAAAGAAACGCAGTTCGTTTATTTCAGACATGCGTGTTATATTTTCGAACTTTTTAACTTGACTGGGGTCGGGATCTGCTGAACGTTGACTCTTAATGTCTGAATGTTGACGTTTTCAAGGTTATGTTTTTACCGTGTTTTACAAAGTGACCTAAAATCTGAAAATGTACATTTTGATAATCAAACAATCGAATACATTTGAAAATTTAACTTACATCTCAAATATTGCAAACATTAACGAGTCGTGTTTCGAATTAGTTTGCTTCGATGACTTCATACGAATAAAGGGGTGATCTAAAACAATTATAGCATAAAATGCATATCAATGGTAAATTGAATTTTGCGAACGCTCTTAATGAACATTTTGGGAATGTTGCTTAATTCCATTACACGAATCACAATTCCTTCACCTTAAGTTAGTGATTGATGAAAAACTATTGATTATGTAACAGTATAATAATCTATAACAAATTATTCTACTTCTCAATGCTTGATACTGCTTTTCTGAACCTACAACATCGAAGGCAAAAATGTCAAATATGTTAGTATTTTGGATCATTTCAGTTAATGCTGTGCCCAAGATCATAAAACTAAATCTGGAGAGCAGTCTCAAATCTCAAGCATCTGATTGGCTGAAATGGCGACCAATCGCCATTTCAGCCAATCAGATCCTTGAGATTTGAGACTGATCTCAAAACTGAGTTTGCAAAAGACGTTTCAGATTCATTATAAATACATGCTTTGCATGAATGCTGATTAACCCATCTACAGTTGATTAGAAAAAGGTTAACAACATGATATTCTACAGCGCTCTGCATGCTTGGTGATTATCCCGTCTTGCCTTACCTTGTTTGCATGACGGTGGTTTGATTCTAGGGAGCTCTTTAAGAAGAACGTAGAAGCCCGTTCAGTTCATTTCATTCCTGCCCATCGTGTTATTGCCGATTTAGCTCCAGATGCTCTTGTCTCTGTAAGGTCATTGAAGCAAATTGAGTTTGTTTTTTTGTGCCAATTGGAATCTGTAGGGTGAAGTGCGAGGTTGGTGCACCCTAGATCCTGGTTAATAATTTCTGTTATGTTTTGCTACTGAACATTATTTATATGTGGTGTTTTTTTCTGAAATTGATCATTTTGTGGTGCCAACGACTGTTAAATATTTGTAGTGTATGCACAGTGGGTTACTCTAGCATTTTCACATACTAAAGCCATATACGACGATATTGCCGTGCTATATCTCGATTGAATTCGAAATATATTTTTAAATCTATAATGATTCAACAAATTAGCCAAAAGCTTGTGACGAGCGTCACAAGGGTCATGACTTTTCAATAATTTTCGTAGTATTTAATTAGATCTCCAAGACGGATTGCAGTATTTGTCAATATCCTCCAAATCAAAGCATTAAGTCGGGCACTGGCGAGTAATTACTCAGTTTTAATTTGTCATATTTAAATCTTTTATCGACCAACTAAAACCAACACTATTTTGAGGACTTAAGCTCTTTTCCTGTTTATTTTCCCGGAGTGGACATTGGATTATTGGAGCCGATTTCAAATATTCGTTATTTGCAAATTATCAAATTTCTATGGGTCAGTTGAACTGTTATGGGGTTTCAGGATTTAAGACAGACGAAGGTCAATACATCCAAATATAAGAAGTTGAAATAAAGGTTTATGCCGTTACCAAACAAATACCATAGGACTGAAATTAAGTTTTTGTGATGGATCTTTATAGTCCGACTTTAAGCTGAATCAATAAACAAATGTTTATTTTCTTTAAACATAAGAGGTTACAAAGGAATTGATAATATTTTGAGAAAGAGGTCTGAGGTTCTATTTGTTTTTATATTTGACTGTTAAGATTCTTTGTTGACTAAAGACAATAAAATTTGTTGAATAAACATCTTAATGGCGACGTTGGTTAATTCAGTCCTGTCCTCATATTGGTTTTTATGTGAAAACCATCAATTTTGATTTAGAGTATTTTGTGCCATTCGAAATGACTTTTAGAAAGCACGCATGTTTGTTTTAGAAAAATATATTAATATGTTTGTCGCAATATAGTGCTTGAAAGGTCGGGTGATGACGGTACAGAGGTATTTGTTTAGGTAATTTAAGGGTTTGATACCATAAAATAGTTTTATTCATAAACAGATCACTTGACATACGTAGAAACTGGTGTCATCTCTAACTCTTGAAATATTTTTCTTCATGTGGTTTTAATGCACTTGTACATTTAATAATAATTGCATATCATCATCGTCGTCGTCGCCGCCTCCACACATATCATCATCATCATCATCATCATCATCATCATCATCATCATCATCATCATCATCATCAAAAACAAAAACAACAACAATAATAATAATAACATAAATGACAGCAACAACAGCAATAACATCATCAACGACAACATCATAATAATCATCATTCTCTGCAGCAGCAACAGCAGCACCAGAGCAGCAGCAGCAATTACAGCAGTAGCAGCAACAACAGCATTAGCAATAACGCCTAGATGTTCATCATCATCATCACCATTATTATCATTATCTTTATCATCATGAATTTTTTATCAGCAACTAGCTATTAACATCATCTTCATCATCAGCATCAGCATAGTCATCATCGTCATCATCATCTATGGTCATTCGTAATAACTAAAAATAGTAATTACTATTTAAATGTTGACTCCATTGATTATGACTGATGAAGGGATACGATGTTTTCCAATAATTAAATCAATCAGATTTTTTTTAGTTTTTTCCAACATAATTTTCGTGGTTTCCATTTTACTTTCGGGTTATTTATATCGATCGTATTATGGATTAAAATATGTCGTACTCCGGGAAAGTATTCATCATTGAAACTGATGTCTACATGAATTAACTATATGTAATAGGGTTCACAGTTCAAAGACAAAAAAGAACGATTTTTTCTGCGATTCTTTAATTCACATGTGGGATGGAATGCATCAGGGGCGTTCATTCTGACGTCTGATGTTCTTTAGCTGGAAGACGAAATATAAATCAGACCTTATCGTTATATATTATATATAATTATTCTAGAATCACATATTTTCCAAGTGCTAACGAGACAATTTATACAGCAATAGGTAGTTTCCACTTCAAAGACTTTTCATCAACCAGCGTAATGGTGTACAAGAAACTTGGGATTACTTTTCCTCCAGGCGTAATAATACTAAACATTATTATTGAAATAAATGATGGGACAATTATGTTTGATATTTCATTTGTGTGTTTCTGCGTGCAAGACGTCTAATTTTGTTACAATTTGAGTGTATAATAATCAGCAGAATGATTTGTTTCAAGTTAGCGGAACAATTTCGGTGGGACTACTTTCTCTCGGGGTATGGACGCATAAATCATTACGAGTAAAACGGATCATTCCACTAAAAGGACAAAAACAATGGAAATGTCTTTGAGACTTGATCTTATCGTCAAATGAACAATAATATATTGTCAAGTCATTTTCTGATCCAATGACAATCTAGTCTATCTACCGAGAAAAATCGTGTTATTCTTAATTTTCACTTAATTAAATTTGATCAGTTTTCTTTCGTAAGTGTCTTTGGAGACATTTAGCAAATTAGAAAAACGATTTTACAAGAAGATCCCGAATTATGATTTCTAGATTCCTTTGCTCATGGGCGTAAAGGCTGATTTTGTACAGTAGGAATACTAGTAATTATAAATAATCTTTCAAATTAGATAACGCATTCAATTAACTTTCCTCTTTGTATTTCTATCCTTAATTCACCTGAAAGTCAATTCAATATAGAATAATAATTTTAGTGCCATATCTCGTAGCCTCTGGAGATTCTACGAGATTTAGTTGTTTTAGTTCAGGCGAAACATTCGAATTAAACATGGCATATAATGTTTAACAAAACACATGGGAATGTTTCAGTTGTTCAATTGAAAATTGCTGCATGCTTTTGAGAGAGATACGTATTTATTATTGTTTTATCGGTTAACATTCAATATATGGGCTAATGTGCATACAGTTACTATTGTTACAAATGTATAATTTGCCACATATGAATAAAAAAATAAAAAGGAAGGAAAAATCCATATTGAGAGTTAAGATTTCAAATTGAACAATAACTAACTTCCATAAGCAATAACAGAACATTCTCTGTTTCTTTTTATGTTCTATATTGTCGTCTGCCATTTATTGGCAGACCTTTTTTAAACCCCCTGGTTTAAACCCCCAGTGGCAATTTGATTTGCCACTGACCGTTCCAAGGCGGTAACCCCTCGGATTCTCATTTTTGTTAATTGTTAGTGGTGTCTCTTTTGAAACTGATCATTTTATTAACCATGCTCTCTCCCTCTCTTCTTCTTGACTGTGTGGGGAGGCTGTTTTTTCTGAATGTGGCGATTCCTGATATGCATATTTCACCTTTTTTTAAATTCTTTAATACATCTCTATGTGTATGCTTTATAACACCATTCCAAATAAAATGTTTAATTGCAACTTTAACGATATTATTGGCTACAGGATAGTTTATCTTTTGAATTTGATATCATTTCTTTACTCTGTTAAAAAAAACATTCAGTGTGTATCGTCACGGCGAATGGGTTGCAATAATATCTGTCCAAAAAATAAAAGTTTTGATACGAACATTCGCAAAATTGGCTGTCACTTCACTTTTTGAAATCGTAGCTAAATCTCCAGTTTCAGCCGCACAGTGCAAAATAGATAATAAAACCAGTAACAATAGCGATCTGGTCGTCATTTAATATCTATCTAAAATTCAGAAATTTCTTTGACACTAAAGGGTTAATTCAAATGCCCGTTTCGCATCATTTTTATACCTTAAATGAAACAGTTAAAATTTTGTTTATGCACGAAATAGAATCATTGTTTGTACCATGAGTGGATTCGTTCATCTGATATGCATCTAGGCAACTGAAATTGTAAAGAATAAACAGATGGCATTAAATATGAGTTATACGGGTAGAGTATCAGCGAATTCAATTTACAATGAATAGAACACGTTTGTGAGAACTAGATAAAATTGTTATTTTTTCAAGATAGAGATCACATTAAGAATTATTAGCATTTTCATAATGTTACACCAATCGAAAATCATCGCAACTTTTGACAATTTGAATAAATGTTGTCCTCATATGTATGGTGATGGGAAAAGAATAAAGTTTATTCCCTTTAAAACAGATTAAATGATAAAATGAGGGCGATCTAAACCTGTGAAAATAGTTTCTCACTCTTAAAACTGGAATGTTTCAAATTTGGACCACCATGTCAGAATCCGTGACGAGAATTTTAACATTTGTTAAACAATTTAAGGAAATATTTTTTCTAATTAAAGGTCATTGTTGGTCTGTATGAGCTTACCATTGATTTTGTTTAAACTTTTTGTTTAAATCATTTTACGTCTGAGTCATATAACTCATACATAACAAGAAGGCGATGTAGTCAAACCAGGTGCTTCTTAAAAGAATGTGGTTCCTTCTGAGACCACTGTAGCAAAATTCGAAGGAACGTAGATCTAACCATATGCTTTATATACTTTACCAGGAGAGTGCAGTTTGAATGAATATACCATTTAATCGAGTTCATTTAATATAATTTTGGTCAAGATCAATTTCTACTTACCGGTATTGACGCTCTAATGTATTTGGCATGGCCCCGTTATGACAAAACAGTAAAGACCTTGGCTGAATGTTACAAAACTGAGAATGGAAACCAGTCTTTGAATTGTTGACTTTTCCGTTTATCAGGTATAAGTAATGTTAATAAGATACACAGGTTTTAGTTTTCAACTATTAAATTTAAATAATGAAATTAAAAGAAGCCATCAAAGATGTTTCATTTTCACTGTATTTGATTATGCCTCATTTATTTTAATAAACGCACCACACATACACACATTTTTTTCTTGGGAAAATTGCCAAAATTTCAAACTTCAACGTTATAACCAGATACAAACTCTTAGTTAAACAAATTAAGAATTAATTATGCCTTTGACAACTTTTTAAACAGCTTTAATACCAAATGTACAGAACTATTACGAAAATCGGCCTTTCGAAAGGAATCTATCAACTGCCCAGTCAGACGCAGTGTTCGAGCTATAATATTTAACATTCCTGTTTTAAGGACTCTTTTATAAAATTTCAAATAAAAGAAAGCTCAGCTATGCAGACACTTTAAAAGTTTATTGAAAAACAAAACGAGCGCGAGATCATAGTGTATAAAGTTTTGCCGACATCATCCTTCCCTCACAGAAAACAAACAATGCTGTGAAGTGACGCATTGTTGCCGAGTGCTGCACATTACGACGACAATGAAAATATATTTATTACTGACAGGCTTCCACAAGCCATCCTTAAATATTAAATTGATACCGAACAAAACAAGAGCATCGTTATTAATGGCACCAACACCTTTAGCGTTGCACATGTTTTTGCTAAAGATATGATCTAAATGATGTAGTGACTCCGGTGGTTTTATTTCTCGCCACAAGAGTAAAAGAAAATAAAACCAGAAATTATTTCCACTGTCAAACTAAGTCACAGTTCCCAAGTGTTAAATTATTTCCGAAATATGAGAAGAATTACTATTTTATTGTAACTAGAAACTTAAAATGTATCTCTAAATATTATCTTTATATGAATAGACGATATTAAATCTCAAATGAATTTCATAATTATCAATATAATATTTAAATGTTTTACTAGGATCTGATAAGAGAAGGAAAGCCACAAAAGCTCCAGAACACTGGAAAGATGTATCTGTGCAATCTAACCAAACAATCTAGTAACACGTGAATAAAACATTTTATTCATTTCTCTAACCATTAAGAAAAGAACGAATATCAAGTGTGTATAATCAACTTTACTACGATAGCACAGCGTATAAGTGCGCTTATGTCAGTATCATTCAAGTATAAACCATATCTAGATGAAGTGTAGTATGTGTGAAAGTGGCTAGTGGCACCACCAGGCTCATTTATAATGGGGTGTGCGGCTCGAGCACTGGAGACAGTCAAGTCTTAGAATGCTGTTGTTGTTAGTGGCGTGGTTGTGGTGGTGTTTGTTTTTCATCAGGAAAAAAATGCAAGTCTTAGAATGTTGTTGTTGTTATAGTTGTTGTTGATGATGGTGTTGTTGTTGTTAGTGGTGGTAGTTTTGGTGATGGTGGTTTTTATCTGAAAATTGCATACAATACTTAAGCATCGACGCAAAATAAAATTAACAGTAATAAAGAAATTCCTTTCAAAACTGTTGAAAAACGACTAATATTCATGCAAAAATAAACTTCAATTATGCAAAACATACTAATGTGTCCGTTTTAAAACTTTTTAACTTTTATAAGCGGAGGTCACTTCTATTACTGAATCGATTGGAAGACGGAACTTTTCTCCAACCCCACCCCATCGAAAATACGAAAATTTACAACCTATAAAATTGGAAAAATCGATAATTTCACGAAGATCACGTTACGTGCTACCCAAACAGGTGTGAGTACTTACCAATCAAATAATAGCATCGCGTATTCTAGCATTTTCTATTATTACCTCTTTAACATATTTATGACAGCATTTTATTGAAACTATAACACTTTCTCAAATTAAATGCACGAGAAATGGCCCCTATCATGTCATTTTCTATTGTTAAACTCGGGACAGGACACAAAAGTTTTATTTCATTGTTCCCCATTATTTTATTTCATTGTTAGACACGGTGATGTATTGAAATACTTTATTGAAAACGATAATAGCGTTCTTTTGCATAATGAATGTACTGTCCTAATTATAACGAGTTTATGGTCTGTTACGAGTTATTTAATGAAATTATATTATACAGCTGTTAAAAAGCGGAAGACTTTTTCGATAAATCAAGTATCATCATTGTCGGAAAGGTAACTGGAGACTGTCAAATAACAACAGCCACCTGTCACGTGATCACACGAAAACAGAAATCATATTTTTATGATAATATCATATGATACTACTATTCATATCATGCTTTTCTTCATTCAATGATAATATGACAAAAACTAAACAGATTTGGCATTTCTTTGGATATCGTCGTTGTCATCTCCAAAATGTATACAACCTCAATATGTTTACTGCCGACATCCGGGGGCTAAAAAGAATCCATGTTGATGTTCAGAAATGGTAGCTGTTTTATTTCATGCATGCACTTTTGTTATTCACAAATATTTGGGTTGATCTGTTTCAGTGCACGACCCGGCAGGCCCCCGAAGAGAAGCCCATCACTTCATGCCAGCCCAGAGACCCTAGACAAACTGAAAAAGACACGTTTCGATGGGACAGACTACTACAATGCATCACGGTTTTTTGGTACGTCGCTATTTTATTATTTACAAGTTATATTTATGTAGGTAGGGATAGGTAGTACGTTTTTTTTATTACTTCTTTCATACTTCTTGTCATCTAAAACAAGCCAAAGATGTATCATTTCTAACTTCGTTTTAACTATTTCGGCCCCAATTTTAGCATCAAATTATACAGTTTTTTTTGTTGATGCTTGAAACGTTCCGCCGAAAGGCCACTCATACTGATCAGACCGTCCAACCAGCTCGATAACCGCTTTACGTTACTAGTATTTTCATGACAAATGAGAGGCGTCAATAGAACATAGAATTCATGTTGATTTCCAAACATCATTTAGACAAATTGCAACCGGTGTCCGTATCAAACTACATCGCACGAAGAACGCCAATAGAAATATAGAATTCCCGTTGATTTCAAAAAATCAAACAGACAAATCCGGATCGACTTAAGTGTTATTTTGTTCAAATAAATTCCAAACTTTATGAGTGGGTGAAATGACACTTGTTATAAAAGATAACATTCACAAAATTTTTATTTCTCTTCAAAATACTTGATATTTGTTTTCCAATTCTCATTCACAAAGGTATAAATTATGAAAAGTTTAGCAGCCGATAAGATTTAGAATTGTTCAAAGATTAAATCCGGGTCAAGAAGTGTCTTTTATTGGACAGTTTTATTAGCAGCCATCAGCTGTTCCAGTTTCAGGGGATAAAGTGTTCACAGGTCTCAAGATCATAAAATTAAATAAGGAGACCAGTCTCAAGTCTTAAGCATCTGGGTTGAAGGTTATAAAGCTGAGATTAGAAACCAGTCTCAAATCTCAAGGATCTGATTGGCTGAAATGGCGACTGGTCGCCATTTCAGCCAATCAGATGCTTGAGATTTGAGACTGGTTTCCATGCTCAGTTTTATAACCTTGGGCACTAATTAGCTGAAATGGCGACTGGTCTCCGATCTCAGTTTTTATTTTATTAGACAAATCTGAAAAATTGAAAAGAAAGCCTATTAGTTTTTTTAAAGTAGTTCAGCAAAATCAGTGAAAATAAAAATGTTTTTTCACAGTTTTTAAAACAGTGAAAATATATCAATTTTATTTCATGGATAAAATTTTGTTGTTTTTTTTTTCCGGTGACTAGAAAACATAAAATATTTGTTAATTGAAATTCCATTTAGGCCGGTATGGTATGTTTGTACTACAAAGTTAGTTTTTACAAAATATACAACTGCAATTTGTCTCACATGTGATAAAAACAGCTAATTCCGGGAATTGTCAAATCAGCAGCGGCCGTATAGTTCTGAAACAAATGTCTTAAAGTTTACATTAAATTGTATGTTTATTATAAAATTTGCTAAGGAATTCAGATTTTTGCTGAAAAAAATGGAGAAAAAAGATGTCTCTCTCGCATTTTCTATAAAAACATGACTTTTTCTTTTAAAGTTTTTAAGTTACACGTTTAATAAACACTACACATTCAATAGCATAGCGCTAATTGGCGAGCTCGACAAATGGGCGAAATGAGAAGCAAAAACTGCCTAGTCACTTGCTCCACAACGCTAACCTTCCGATTTATTAATTCTTTATATCTTGCTATGGGATTAGCGAAAGATCAGTCCTGTTAACCCATAGGAGTTTTTTTTGTAAAATACAATATTGGTTCACATAGTTTAAGGGGATGTCAATGACAATGATAATGAATTATTGACACAGGCCATGTGACAGCGACAGTGTTACCGTATTTACTCAGACATGGACCAGACCATGAGATTTCTGGTTGCACAGTGCGCTTTTACGAACTGCTTCACAATTATTAAAATTATAGGAAAATGTCTAATTAATAATAAAATATGAAACATTCAAGTATACGGTCACCCATTTTTCATTAATCAGCTGTTTGTTTGGAAATTTTAAGAAATCACTAATAGCGAACGAATGTTATATTAATCAGAGATACTATAAATATTAAACCTTTTGACATAGTTGATCATTACTGCACCAAACGTATGGCGGGCTATGATAGACAAGACAGGATGTTCTCGACGCCGGTTTCTTTAATGATGACGTATTTTTTAGAGCAATAAAACGAAATCAGTTTGGGTTCTGATGACTTTAATTGTTGACTTCAGTAAAACAAAGGCATATGAGTCTGCACACCTTAGTAGTCCAAACAGTGTCTACCCGTTACTGTTAATACATTTCTTCAGTCTTATTAACCATGAATGGGCTGATCAAATACGGCAAATATTAAAATATTGCAAGCTCGGTTTGATTGAGCCTGTTCATGAGCAGTTATGGAAAAGCATATTATTACTGTCTACGCCGCCTTGCCCCGGGTTGAGCGCAACTCAATATCATGCTCAACGGCCTTTAAAGGGCGAACTTTGTAACAGCCCTAATCGAGTGTACGGGGCGACTTTATACGGCCGCCACACAGCACAAACAACGCTGCTGTAATAATTAAATAGATGAAAAAAGAAACTTTGACTTTGAACACGACAAATATCAAACTATTAGAATCAATAAGACGGTTGTGGGAATAACATTGAACTTCTTAAACTAAATGTTATCAAAGCGCTGCCAAAAAGACAATTACATATTTGTTGCAAACCATAAAAAATAATTGAAACGATTATTTTAAATTTCATTGTACCCTCTCGCCTGCCTACTATTGTCGGACAGACGAGAGTAAGTACGACTTTACTAGGAGGGTCACTATCAGTTACATATATTGATCATTATCAATGTCACAAATCACTTATATCCGACAGCTTTAAGTATTACTTGAGAAAAAGTTATCAAACTTTAGTGCGGATTACCGACTACGGGGAAAAGTATTTATTTTACTCCCCTACACGTAAAAATAAATACTAGAATTGATCTAGGGGCCTGGAAAAATCAGAAAACGTCAGTCAAACAGAGTCATTTTCTAATATATAGATCTTCTTTTCCACAGCACTTCAAATCCGGGTATCAAATCATTTTGCCATTTGACAGTTCAGATTTGAAATTGACATACGTATGATAAAAAGCAGGGATTAATGGACGAATTTCGTTTTCTTTCCGTGGAGTTTGATCAATGACATTATTTTGTTTCTAATAATGTAATCCTTAAATCATTACCCATCTAAATCAGTTTATTTGATTTTGACTTTAAAACGTTTTTCGAAGCTCGAATCAGCGGATGAATTATCAATATTAAGATGTTTTAACGTCAATTTTTCTCAAAAACAAGTTCAAATCTATGCAGGTGGTGCTAGAAAATTGATAAAAGAAGTTTTTGTAATTTGTATCTCTCGCTTACATTGTCATAAAACCATCATGTAACAATTAACAGCCACAAATGCACGCACATTTATCATTTTCTTGCAATTCATAATAGATGAGAATAACGGCACAATTCTCGCAGTCCTATTTAACGTGTCCAGAAACCGCTCTAGAAATTAAAAATGATGTGCAAGAAATTGAATGTTTTACTAATTTCCAATATCATGTGGTTTTCACTTAATTGAAACAAACAAATCTTGCATAACCTTTTATGATGTCGCTCTCTACCAGGAAGTCACAAAATATCTCAATATGTAAATGTCTTTGATAAACCTGCTGAAATTATTTCTTGACCTTGATGCGATTTACCATATTTGCGAAAATGCCGATGCAAGAAAACTTTTTATTTTTTTATTTCGAACATGTTAACCAACATGCAAAATTAACAATTTTCTACTAGTATAACAATAAAAAAAACCCGCATCAAAATGGGGGACTGTATCAGAGGTGGTGATTTAAATGACTGTATAGGAGGTAGGGCATCTTGTTTTACTTCTCTCAATATTGCATCAAGGGGATTATCCTGTTGTATCACACGTTTTATGGCGTGATGTCGGGATTTAGGGGCACAACTTGTATTGTTTTCATTCTAATTATATTTTAGATTCAACAAAGAGCTTTCTAAACGGGTTTCCTCCACATCCGTACACGATGAGTCATCTCCCTTTTATGCAGCTGAACCACCCGCTGTTGGCGCCACCTGTGACTCTAGCAATGGCCCAACAGCTTGGCTTCAGACACGAAGGTCTCTTACCACGGGAAAGTCAAGGAGTGGAACACGACAGACGGGATGAAAGGTAGTAATGTCAACAGATAACAACAGTAATGTACTGTACGTTATCGATAGCTGGACTGTCACGTAACAGACAAGTTAGTTTAAATATGGTTTATCAGCAAATAGTTTAACAATTTTGATTTCGTAATTTTTTCTTGACCAGTATTGATCACTGAAAAAAAATTAATTCGCCATTTTGAGTAGGTGTATTCTTGGTTACATACACAATGTATCACGTGACTGTCTAATTATCCATATTTAGATATAATTTTAACATGTCTTTTAATATGTCATTGGAATATGATTCAAATCAGCGAAAACCGTAACCTTGTAAAATTGAACAACAAAATTAATGAAAGCACAGCCATTTAAGAGACATACAATACTTCTGTTAACCCTTACTACACATACGTTGTTTTCCCATGTGCGACCAGTTTAGATCCAGATCAGATGGCGTTATGTGCCTGCTGATTTTAGATCTACACTGTTTGCTCACAGGATAACAGCTATATCCTTTGAAGTAAACGGATGAAATTGTTATCTATCAACACTTAAATTTTTATTTTTATTTCGGCAGTGAACAAAAAGATCGAGAATCTCCAAGTACGAGTGATCTCCCTTTCCACCCGGCGTACAACCACAAGCCGATGCCAAAGGATCACGACAGTAAGACTATCAGTGCCACTTCGTGGGTTGAATGCAAGTAACAGTTGTTAACAACCTTCTTTATTCATATAATGACACAACTGTTATGCACTCAGCCCACAACTTATTTATAACTTATTCCCGATAATGGAATTAAGAGGAGAAAAGTTTAAATCACATAAGAATATGAGGTCCTAACTTGTACAACTCGCACCGGGTATCATTAAAGGGTTAGAGTCAGGAGGCGAGGTCTAGCCAGGAGAAAAGACATTTAAAATTTATTTTCATATAATCATGACTACGGTTAGGGACTCTTCTTCCCAACAATCATAATTTATATGCAAAGTTTTGACGATGAAAATATTAAAATTCTGAATCTCTGATATTTTTGTTAAACTTTCTTTTTTCTTAATTATATTAATAAATTGCATCTTGGAACTTCTCTTGTGTATGATGATAAAAATTCACTATCGAATATCTTGTTCACTGCATGAATTTTACAGTCCAGCATTACGCCTGTTTAAAAGCGACTCGTTTTTATATTTGGTTCCGTGTAATTCTTTATTGACCTTTGCATTGCGTTTATTCATGCATCTCGTCAAAGTGCAAACGTTGATTTATGGTCTTTTTCAAGTTCAACTAAATAGGATTTAAATATATTATGATTGTTCTTAATTTATTTTAGACAATACACCGCTAAATCTCCACATCAACGGTCATGCCGAAGATTTACGGAAATCACCGAGTTTCAGATCGGAAGATCCGATGAGTGACGAAAACAACGATATTGACGATGATAACCCTTCAGATGACGACAAGAGTGCGGGTATATTTTTAAGCTAGACTTCCAGATTTCCACTTACGCAGACAAATGATTCAGTATCTCGGTGCTACCTTTGATATGTAAATCTACAGCATACTGTTTAACGAAAAAGGCCAGTGTTAAGCTAAAATTTCCTGATAGAAATGCAAGTTGCTTACTGAGACAACGAAGAAATGATTATCACCGCCCTCATACACTATAATTGACGAACATATCAAAATTAAGCTATGCTTCAGCGATGCACGGTTGAGAATACAACTTTTAATCGTTCTCCAAATTAATTTGGCCAAAGTACTCGCCACCCGTTACATCTCCGTCGCGTACCGCATACCATTCCGCACTCCGTACTTCATCAATAAACGCCGTCACCGATAACGGCCGGACGTGAACGGTCTTGACCCGTTATTTCATCGAGGGAGCTAGTATTTCTAATTTGCTGTGCTTTGGTTCAAATACTGCTTCGTTATTCCAAGGGGTTTCATTGCATCGGGATCTGAGAAACTATTTAAAATCTCGCTGCGTGTAAGAGTTATAGAAATAACCAGCGCAACGCACTAATTTGCAGAATGAACCCAGCAAAAACAAATCGCAAAACAAATCGAAAATATAAGTGCAACTTCAAAACATTAAAACATATTTAAACCGTATTAACAGAAGAATGATATTTATATAACATGCATATGCTCTGAAACTGTAAACGATGCGTGAATCTCGCTTTTCATCTAACCGGCATAAAACAGCACTCAAACGAAAACATACAGACTTGCATACAGATTGAATGGAAGAATAATTACTAAACATCTGAATGATTAAAAAATGAAACAATTTTCATGATGATTTCAATGATTTTTTTCCGTCACAAACAGAAATCGCGCACAGCGTGCTTTCTCTTTGAACTTGCCGAAAACTCCGCCACTGCGCAGCATTTTGCGCTTCTGGTGTAGCCATTCCCTCCGGCTCCCAGGACTCTAATAAAACATTTAATGAAACAAAAATGATTCAAAGACGAAACTGATCCCGTTATTATTTAACTTATCTGTATTAAGAATGAAATAAACTCACAGACGCTCGATGCCTTCTTGTTTAGCGGTGCGTTTTAATTCAAATGCACCGGTTTTGACATTAAACTTTTCTAATAATCGTTTGAGGATAGCTGCGAAAATGATCGTATACTGAGAATCAATTATATTTGATAATGAACATTCAGTTTAATGACGAACGTGCTAGTATGATACAAAAATGTTAAATTAAAAAAACACAATCATGAAAACATTTGTATGATTCCGTACTGTTTTATCTTTGTAATTTAATGTTAGCTTCCAATGCAATTTCCGTGTTTTATAACATCAAATCTACCCATAAAACAGATATAGTTTTTTATTCTGCATTTTCAGATGATAAGCAAAAGTGTGGTACATATTAAAATCACTTGAAATAAGTCATTAAAAGATTTTCATGAAAATCATACAAAAGAAATAAACCCCAAACTTTCATTTTTGTTCACTTTATGAACAGAGCGGCGCGTTAATCTCCAATTCTTTCAGAAGATTTCATAATTCTATCATCTTAACGTTTGTTAATCCAGCTAAAATTATTGTGTGATTTACTAAAAATTACTTCTTTAATTTATTAATCACCAATTCAGCATTAAGTAATAATGATATAGATCTAAGAAAAACTGGCAAAAGAACTGGTTGCCTACACACACTTGATCTTCCCATATGCAGATGTAATAAATTCGTTTAATTGCCTTAAAATCTGTTTGAAATGCATTTATACTAGAATATCAGGTTGCAGGTGTAAAATCAGTTGTAGAGTACAAACTCTTGCAAGAGAACATTACTTCAAACGGGCGATTCCTTGAAAATATTTCAATTTGTTTGAAGAGTAAGTATAAAATACGTTGTTTTGCTAAATCGGCTGAATAACGTCGTTAGAAAATCCATAAATTATTGTTTGTGGAGGGTCTGTGAGTTTTTCGCTCATTGGTTCGTTTGGGATTTAAATTGCGCTCATCAAAAAGAAAGTATTAGTGTTTTTTTTTCCTTTCAGCTGTTTTGCATATCACATACCGTTTTAATACGAAAATAAAAAAAACATCGGTTCTTGGTTCTTTCGTGAAACAAAACTGACAAATAACTGATGGTGAAGGTCAGTCTCTAAAGAACAGTCTCCAGGAGTTGACTGGTTAAGGTTGATCTCTATCACCACAATGGACAGTCACACGCTACAGTTTTAGCACTAGTCACCAGCCATAGTTTTATTATCTGGGGCTCAAAAACCGTGCTCATGGTACATCGTCAAAACATAATCATTATACAAAAGTTGTTTTTTCAAAAACAATGTCACTTACTATTTCGTGACGTACAAACCAATAGAGAAACTGAAGTTATTCGACAGTTTTAAGAATTATACGGTTAAAAGAGAAAATAAACAAGAATTACTATGTTCTAGAATTTAAAATCGAGTTTCATAACCTATTATCAAATTTTCAAATGGTAACCTGACAGTTTTATAAGTGATTGACAGTTTCAAATTACTGTGTAATACAATGTGTTTAAAAAGCCGCGTCTGCTAGGTGGCGTTTTTTATTAGATTAACACACACACAAAACACAACAAAACATCAGAACCATTAAGGTAAGAACTTTCTTTTAGCGGGATCATCTAAATCATTATTAACGACAACTTTTGAAAACAATCTAAGGTAAATCCGCGAATTACATTAAAACCGTTTTGTTGCATTGATTACATAACGAAAAATTATGACACAATGAAATGCGATGTGAATTGTTTAATGCTTTTTAATACAATTTTATAACAAACTGTTTTTTGTTGATTACATAGATAGGAATTCTAAGGTTGATTTGATTCACTCACCTGTTTAGGTCACAATTGCCCAAGGTTATAAAACTGAGCATGGAAACCAGTCTCAAATCTCAAGGATCTGATTGGCTGAAATGGCGACTGGTCGTCATTTCAGCCAATCAGATGCTTGAGATTTGAGACTGGTTTCATATCTCAGTTTTATAACCTTGGGATCAATGTTTCAAGACATGAACTTTGTACAGCGACTGCTTCTTCATTTTGACCAAATATCAGTCGTGGTATTTTTAGACAGAACGAGCATTTTGACAACCATATTATTTAGTGGGAAATTTGCATTATATTAAGTTTTAAACATTCCAATTAAAACATAAACAAGTTTAAAACAAATATTACTGATCTGTACATTATATGTACATTTGTTTTTGCGACGAGCAACCTATTCGAATCAGTTTTCAATCAACATGTGTGATTTTACTTAAACACGTAACGAAATCTCAAAGAATCAAGTTCACAGCATTTATGTATTTTAACGACCCTGGTTAAAACTAGGCCTATATTAAAGTTAAATGATTCTACTTTTTCTTTGTTCTTAATTTTTTTAAGTGTAACCATTTTGCATTCAAAGCTTTTTAAACAAGCATATTACTTCAAATATTTTTCGACGTGCATAAGATCTTTGTGAGCAAGATGTTTTTGTCAAAGAACTATATTTTTTAAGAACCGAGATTTTTACGTTTACGCATTGTTCCCACTGCACTGATCGAACGTAAGCAGCGCGATATTTCAATAATGTTTCACCGTCTAACTAAGAACATTATAAAATGAACTGCTATAATAACACGCACCCCGATTGTCGGGTGGAAATAAATGAATCTGGCAATAAATTTATTAATTCCTATATCGCTGTATTTCGCATGCAATAAACCGCGGAACGATAATTTCTTCAATTCATTTCTGATAGATTCGAACGCTAGCAATTTTCCAGGCATTCAATTGTATTCGCATTTTGATGAAACGGATTAATATCCGTGGGTAAATTGTTTTAATCTGATATTGTTAACTCAGTAATAATTTTCAATCACACTGTTTCGCTGGGTCCATTACAAAAGTAATAAAATGCCGATTTGAATCAATTCTCTATTGTAAGGATAGAGGAAAAGACGGAGTCCGTGATAGATCGCAGAAATCGAAATAATTTCACGTAATTTGATAAATCTACCATAGATTATTTTCATGCTCATTGAGTTGAGGTATAATAAAGTGACGATCTTAGGAAAAAGAAACATTATTTGGACGGGATGAAATGAAGGTGGTAGTGAACACCGTCAGTGCGCCAAGAATGGATGACAGTTTGGCAGTATCACCGACCACTTATAGCTGTGGTTCCTGGGAGGTTGGGTGACAATTATTTTTATGTGTTCTTTAAACTCCAAACAATATAGAAGTTTATCACATATATTTCATTTAAACATGGAACATCAATCATGTATCATGAGTGTCATGACTTAACTGAAAAACAATAATACATTATATTAAGTTATGATGTACATAAAGCGATTACAAATAATATTTAAGTTTCTATTTGACAGTTGACACATGTCAAAATACGTAAACAAACATAACCCGTACATAAGGTGATAGAAATCATTGATGTAGAACATTACAATAATTTAAACAGGTAAAGGTAGAATTGTTTACATATTAACTTAAATTCTATAACGACTAAGTATCGCTAAGACAGAAAACAATGAAATAAAAAGTATTTACTTGAAAAAGTATCAAACTTTCCAGAAACAATAATTTGCTGTTTACAGAAAAACCAGCGGCTATCTTATTTGAAATGTTTTTAAATGCAGTGATTGGTTGTTAGTTATCACGTGCACAGGTAAAGAAAAGAAATAAAAGAAGTTGTTTCCCTTTGACTATATTAAAAAGCTGAGGTAAAAAATGGGAGTATGGAACGCCAAAAAATAACAAACGTTAAGTAATTTGGGAAAAATAAAAACAAACGAAGAAATTCACTTTGAGGTTTTAATATATTTATTTAACCCTATGACAGCAGCATATTATGATCTTAACTAGGAGGTCTCCCAGAGTGCTTTTATGTGTACCTTATATCCACGTAACAAAACCCCTTTTCCGCAATACTTTCCCTAGGGGCATTATGTAGATCTATGATGTGAACATCCAGTTTTGAGCAAGTCGAAAAACACTTCTGATCTACTTGATCAGCGTTAACAACTTTGAAACACGTTATCATCATCATCATCATCATCATCGTCATCGTCATCGTCGTCGTCGTCGTCATCATCATCATTAAAATCACCATTTAGGTTAGTTTATCCTGACCAACAACGGACAAGGTCATTTTAAAACGCGGATTATTTCAGTTAATAATAATAATAATAATAATAATAATAATAATAATAATAATAATAATAATAAATATAATAATAAGTATCATCACCATCATCATTATCATCATCATCATCATTTTATTATTATTATTATTATTATTATTATTATTATTATTATTATTATTATTATTATTATTATTATTATTATTATTATTTGTAATAAGATAATATAATACAATGCCATTAATTTGCATTTACCTTTCTACACTTCGCATAATAGCACTCCCTAAATGGAATAGCCTGTCATTAGAAATGACTTATGTAGTAAATTTTTTCTCTTGTGTGTTACAGCCGACAGCGCGGACCTAATGGAAACTCTGTCTCAGAGTGAACAAGGGGAAGGAACTTCACATAGTCCACAGCATATGACAGGCTTGAGTAACGGATCATTGACAGGATACAACTCTATAGAGACATTGTTAATGAATATCCAGGGTTTGTTGAAGGTAGCAGGGGAAAATGCTCGGCATCAGGAGCGACAGATAAGTAAGTATACGTGAAAGTTTTCATTTCAGTTGTTCATAAACTATCGTTATTAACATCAAAACATAAATGGAAACATAAATCCTGATACAAATTCATTAAAAATGGTTTTGTTTGCTTATGATAAGTCAGTTGATTTTCAAAGCATGAAAATACCCCTTTTAAAAATAGTCCGAAAAAGCAAAATAACCAGCTTAAGGTATAAAGGTTGTATTTAGATGATCTCAAGGCAGACCTTATCCAAGAAAAGAAAACAAGAGAAGACATAGAGAAACAGTTGGCAGAGGAACAAAAACAGAAGAGTAAGTTGCTTTTTAAAACCCATTTAAACCCAGTTTAAAGTAGTGTTGTGAATATAATCGTCAAAAATACTTGAATAATCATATAATAAAACGACTAGCAACTAATGTTTAGTTAAATTAGTTAAAACATAGTTTATTTTTACAGATTTATGTACAATTACAAGAAAAGAAGATAGAAACGAAAAGTGACTTGGCATTAGTTTTTACAACATTAACGTGTACCCATCATGCTCTAGCCTTAGCGACTTGTGAGATCTCCGTAATGCACTTGATTTGTTTCATTTTGGGTCCTCCTGATTATTGTTAACAGGACAGCAAACTACATGGACTATAATAATATGCATATATGTCCCGATTATTTGATTCTTAGCTGGTCTTATGGTCTTAAATGGGTGACTTTAGCAAAATAAACACATTTAACTTAAAACGATCCATTTAAATGGAAACCAACAAGAAACAGAGTAAAAAAAACCTCTGTCTCAATGCGTCTTGCGCTTTCAATAAACCCCAAACTATCATAATAAAAGTGAAATTTTGCTATGCCATCCGACAAAACACGTTTTAGTATATTAAGTAAACTGCTTTTCAGCTATTCTATTAAGGCGTTTAAAGAAGGAAAGACGATTTAGAAAGCGACTTGAGGAGAAAAACTCTGGAGTCCCTGTATCAAATCATACCGCGATGAAATCGGAACCATTGCCTACTACCAACCATGAGAAAATATCCATAAAACAGACATCCGCTTCTGGCGGTGAGTTTTTCTTTATGTAAGGGAGGCAACTATAAATAATTAAATCTCTCTACTGTAAGATTACTCTCCCTTTAATGAAGTTTTTCATAGATAAATATTTCAAAGTAAACGATCAACGAACACAATTATTTACGGATAGCGTGAATGGAAAACCATGAACAGATACAAAATTTACTGCAAAGTGTTTGGAAACCCATAAACGGATACAATATTTACCGATAGCGTGAATGGAGAACTATTGTTTTGTACTTTCAGATGAAGACAATCACGAACGACAAAGTAATTCCAGCAGCTTGCATGAAACAGGGAACAGAACCCCGCTGCCCTCGTATCCCCCTCTTTGACTCAGATAGACTAACACTGTGTTTGGGCCTCAGGGATTGATCACTGAGATTTGACCTGTAAAGGCTGCCCGACCGGGCTTAAGTCATGATGTTTAACTTACCTTCATCGAGCCTCAGGCCCGATGTGGAGTATTCGCGGGTCTTAGGGCTTAATCCATAGGTTCGCCTTTTAAAAATTGGCCACGTTTGCTCAGGCTTTAGTGATTGTACTTCTAGACTTAAAACTGATTCAAAAGTGAGATACGGGAAAGATCCACTTAGGCATATATGCCAACATCATGACAAACGTCTCTATGTTGTTTCTAAAAGGAGACTTTGGACACGTGACACGAGACACCATTGCATCTCTTGTGCACTACATATTGATATCGTTGTAAACTAAGTTTCGTGCAAAACTGAACTATACATTAAACTCAGTATTTGAGTATAGGATGTATGAGATCAAACACTACGCAACATGATGGTTGAAATAGTTTAATAGGGGTTGGATATAAAATATCCAAATTGTATTTGTCGTTACGATACATTTCAACAGTAATGAAGAGTACTAGAATATTCAACGATCAGTAAGCGCAATAACTTATGATGGTGTTTCAGTAATGCGCACTTCATTATGACTGGGTATGATACGTCATGTAAGCTAATAAATTCTGTGTATATCACACCCGATCGAATGAATATATTCGAGTTAAAAAGCGAACATGTACGTGAATCTCTCCAAAAAGCTAATACCCTGTGAATGATTATAAATTATTTCACGATAGGTAATATCTTTGTTTAGAGGATGGATAGATAAATTCTAGCAATCCAAAGCCACCACTGCAAACCTGATATAGATACTGAAGTTATGGTGTTAGCTATTTTCACCATCACCAATATTATTGTCAAAATAGCTTAGTTTTAGAGATATTAACATTGTATTCCTTGCGTTTTGTCTTTTATTTTTTGTTATAAATTCCTCATGGTAAATATTGTTGATGTTATGTCTTTTGTGATTTTGTCAATAAATGCTTAAATCACCTGATTTGTTTTCAATATAAGATGGTTATTTTAATTATTACTAAAACCTGACATCTACGGTACAGGGGACGTTCTGTAAGGAATTGAATTTCGCTTTTCTGCGTTTCACCCTCCCATTTTGAAAGTGAGTCCACAGTAGCTCGATCAGTTTGTTTTAATTCAGTTATGAGTTAACTCCAGGTTCCAAGGTTATAAAACTGAGAATGGAAACAAGTCTCAAATCTCAAGCCTCTGGTTGGCTGAAATGGCGACTGGGCACAGGTGCTCTAGTCTTTGTGACGTCATTTATTTCTCGCGTGTCAATGCTATAAGCTTTTTTTATATGTTTGCATGCAAGATTGTTGTGGTGTTTTCTCAAACTGATCATATTAACGGAAGCTTTATTTCTTTCTCTCTGCTTTTTGGCAATTTCTGGCGGCTATGTTTTCTGAATGTTACTATTCCTGATAACATTTTAGTTTCTCATAGTTCCATATAGACAGGAGTTTCAATATTTTGGAATGCTGTCTAACACGAACTCAACGCAAAATATGTGTCAAAGGAGGCCTGAAATGTTGTGCAATGACAGTCTTTCTATTCATTCTATTATTAAAATCGACATATCTATAAGCTGAAATATTAGTGTCTGACACGAACACAACGCAAAAAGGTGTCATTTACTGTCCATGGAGACCTGCAAAATATTGTGCTATGACAGTAATTCTATGGATTATGATACATAAGAAGTGTGTTTTATTTTATATTTTCAAGTGAATTATAGAGTTTTCTCGGTAAAATAAAACTGGTATTCCATTGTTTTGAAACTGCGGAATACCGTTTTTATTTTCACTGTTTTTGCCGAACTACTTTTTAGGTATGACTCTTTGGTGCGCCATTGAGGTCATGATGATGCTTTTGAAAAATATGTAAATTTAAATAAAATTAACTGTTTTTTCAGTTGCTTTTGATAGTAGTGATAGAGAAGCTGTTTGAAATACTTAAATCTGATGATGAATTTCAAAACTATTTTCTATTGCTTCATCAGTTATGATTGAAAGTTAAGCGGCTATTGTTTTGTGGGCCCTCCAAAGGGAACAAAAAACTCTTAAGTTTCCAGTTCTTTACTGATTAATTTGTCAAGAAAGCATGAAATAAAAAGACAATTTGTTGTGTTTTTTTTAAGTAAAATATCGCTTTTATTTCACTTGTGAACACCAGAAACTGGTATTTTCTTATTTTCACTCGTGGCTATGCCACTCGTGAAAATAATATCAGTTTCTAGTGTTCACTCGTGAAATAAAATTGATATTTCACTGAAACACATATCCTCTATATTTTCTCTTAGATAAAGTGATGTTTATTTTGATTTTTTGTGATATGAACAAATGAAGAGAATGTGTCAACAGCAACATGATTTTTTTTTAAATAAATCTGTATGCCCGTCTAATCGTTATCAAGTGGCAATGATGAAATGAACACAATTTATTTCATTAATCTGTAAATGTGGTTAATGGAACATATATGAACGTCACATAATACATTCAAACAACGACATCTCTGCAAGACATAGGACAATCAATTTTAATATCAACGGTCAAGCATACAATTAAATACGACATATCTGTCAACTGCAAATATTGATGTATGCGTGATTTGTTTGAAATTTATCAGAATTCAATTATTTTATGACGTGATTACCTTTGTCTTAAATCTGGCAACTATTTGTTATGCTTCTTGAAAAATTCATCCAGTCCGTTATTGACATACTGCTCATCTTTGTCACCTTTTATATACCGCCTACTATCAACAAGAATGGTACATGTTTAAAAACATTTAAAATGCAATTATCTAACAAATATTGAAAATAAATAAAATCTGACTAGAATAACATACCAGTAACTTTTTTTTTCGAACGGCGGCGAAGATGGCAGACCTGCAATTTAATGGAATGTGTTAGCTATTATGTGCTAAAGTCATAGTTTGATCGTTCAACTTTCCCGCCGTACAGCATCGTTTTGGGTTGATTTCTGGTCACGGGAAGTAACTCGTACAGGACTGCAAAACTGCTTATTGGAAAGGCGTATATAGAGTGGAAATTTGCGGTAAATTATAACATAATTTCATTTTCCTAGAAAATTCACAGCTTGAATTTTTTTCATGATCAGAAAGAAAATAACATCTGGTTGTTACTTTCTTTATTGCTTACTAGTATTAACCTTGAGCTCTTTCTCTGCATATAATTCATTCTTTTAAACTTACGTTTAATATGTTGATGTGCGTTTGCATGCAACATTGATGAGCTGACACCTGATGGGTGGGTTGGAGTTATTTCACCAAGACAACTTGTACTTGTTTTTTTGATATGAGAACATGTTGGGGGAGGGGGGCAAGTGTGAGGTTGGTGCACCATAGAACCTGGTTTAAATCCCCAGTGGCAAATTGTTTTGCCACCGACCGTTCCAGGGCGGTAACCACCCGGGTTCTCACTTTCGTTAATTGTTTGTGGCGTCTATTTTGAAACTGATTATTGTAATACCATGCTCACTTCTCCTCTCTACTTTTTGCCTGTGTGGTGAGTCTGTGTCTGCTGAATGACCACATTCCTGATATGCATAATTCACTTTTTTTTCAGAAATTGATGCAGTATCTACAAATACAAATGAAATACTATCACAGTATGCAGTCTGTAGGTTCGTATATTTTGAGTTACCTGTGTAAACAATATCACGCGAGACCGAAGGTTGGATTTACACAGGCAACAAGACATGGCTCGATCCTATAGACTGCATACTGTCATAATGATCCCTTTATTATATACCATTCTCTCTCCTCTCTAAACAAATTAAAATACACTAAACAACACAATTTCAGTCAACAACTTGGATCACATAATAGAATTAACAATAACGCAATAGTAAATTTATGAATGGTGTAAGAAAATCGTAAATGTAAAAGCGACGGAAATTTCCTAATTTGGAGTTTGGTTAGTGACCGGAAAATTACGATCATAATACACAAAGTATGAGGTAGTTATGACGTCGCATATACACGGGGGGGGGGGGGGATCGCGCACAACCGTTACCGCTGGTGAAGCGAGAAAATTGTTCTTCAAGTTTCCGGTGACGGTACTGCAGATGTTTAGTTTGACCCGGAAAAGTAGGTGGTCAGCTTTGACTCGTTTTTGTAATAATATTAAGCAATTCTTTGAAAAACGAGAAACGTGATTCGATGCGCGTTGGATTTATCTGCACGCTTGTGTAATATGTGACCAAAATACGCAAACATGGTTGAGTTATGAAGATCATTCCGCCTCTGAAATAAGCAAAATTTAATGTGAGGTGAAGCTTTTTTCGGTTTTCGAGCAATATTTAGTTGTATTTTCGTCTTGTATCACTGCAAGCACAAAGTATTTGTTGCGTTTTGTATACCCTGTGACTGGTTTAAATTTGTATGCTTTTTTGAGGAAAATGCTGGCCAAAATTTTACGGTAGCGGTTGCGCTACTGGTGTGACGGTTGTGCATAAGAACAATGACTGGGATCACACGTTTAATGCACTTTTACCGGTTCGTTCACAGCATTATTTTTAAACAAAATCGCAAAGATCGGCAAATAAGAAAGTTCTAAAAGGATGCCGAATGAATTTATGATAATACTGACTTGTTTACTTACCTTTTACATAATGTGAGCAGTATGTACTAGAAACACAACTCGACATGTGCACACATTGTGTTTAAGTGTATGCTTTTTTCTAAAACGTGTCTTTGTTATTTACATTCAATATGTATATGACATATAAAATACACCTTAAAGTAACTAAACATCGACGCAGGTGGGCGAATGCTAGGGAGGGAAAGTATCTACACACTTGAACTATCCCTTATTTGTTTCCATTTTCCCCTAATTTAGTCTTATAAGCACGATGATCCGTTGACACAGAAATGATACATGGCATAGAAGATTATTTCGAACCGTATTATAAGTGAACCGCTGAATATGGAATGGTGTTAATCTGAAAATACCGCATTGAAGGTTCCATGTTCACGGTCATACGTATACCATCGTTTGGGAAGGATCTAAATTGTACTATTTAATTGTATTAATATTAATTTGCGCTCAAACCGGGGCAAGGCGGTGCAGGATGTAAAATCCATTTATAGTACTGCCCATGCACAGGCTCAGTCAAACCGAGCCTGCAATGTTTTCATTTTTGTCATGTTCAGTGTCCTTCAAAGTTCCCTTTTCATCTATACCATGGGTGGACCGAATTCCTTTGAATTGATTTTAGAGATAATTTTAAGACGTTTGTTCTAATATGTCTTAACTTATGTAAAATAAAGATACATTAAAAACATAAAATTGTATTTCGGCAACATTTAATTGAACTGCATTAAGGTGTCCGAGAGATTTTAACCTTTTTTATATCGATGCAATGAAGAAATGTGAATTACCTTGAGTCTCGGATGTCACTAGATGTTTCGCCTTGGAACGGGAAAACAAATTGCCACTGGGGTTTAAATCAGGTTCACACTTGCCCAAACAGGTTCTCATATCACAAAACAAATATTAGTCTTGGTGAAATAACACTAGCCCACCCATCAGCTCAACAATGTTGCATGCAAAAGCACACACACATATAAAACATAAGAAGCTAATAGCATTGAAAAGTCAAAGGGGCGGGTACTCAAGAACCTTAATGAGACCAGAGCACCTGGAGTCAAATCAGCACGATCAGGATGCAGGGATAAAAAAACAACTCGAGCTTCTAAGTCCTTTTAAAAAAAAGATTTCCCTATCAACCTTCATAAACTCTTAAACCCCTGCTACCGTCGTGCAACCAAAGAGGTAAGCATAATGATCAACTGTAGATGGGTTAATCACCAGGCATGCAGAGCGCTGCAGAATATCATGTTGGTAACACTTATTTTTGAATTTACAGATGTTTTTTTACGAATAACCGGGAGAATTTAAAATTGCCATTTATTTTCTTAAGTTCATAAATTAAATTTCCATAAAAACTTGCTGTGAAATACCTTGTTGCAAAAGTGATTTTAAATTGCATCTGTATTTTTGAATTAAATCTGGGTATCGGCGATAAAACTTGCAAAAGGTTTCCATAATTTTTGATACCGATAACCTTGTTTTAAAAGTTTACAAAGCAAATTTATTTAATCGACTCAATAAAATTAAACTGTATTGGCATATCTTCAAAGTGCATTGGTTGTGCACCAATCCGATAATGCTATCAGTATAAAGCATTGAAAATATTTTATATTACTTTAGTTTAGTGGAACTATAGGAATACCGCCGAATATGAAAAAAATTAGAAATAAGAAAATCTTACTTATATGTGTGGCTATTCCAGTATCATATATACTGATAATTGCACGCACGAGTTGGCTGGGTAAGTGTCTACCTTTTATCGTTGCTTTAATTAATGTTCATTTTTAACCCCTTTGTTTAAGCTGCTTACTGTAGATTTTTATTAGAATGTGCTGTACAAATGTTTGATCATACACAAACGGATACTTCACATTGGCCCCCAACCACATCTTAGAGATTTATGCTGCAACTGTAAAACTATTGCTAAATACTTGTATCGGCCGAGTCACTTTTTATGCGAATATAACTGTTAATGTAGACATTTATTTAATTAAAATGAAAATCACACGAATGCTACCGCATTAGTAAATTAAATATTTGTTCTGTTCTTTATAAAACGTAGAAAAGCCAAGTCAAGAGGTAGCCAAATCAACGATTGAACACAACTTGAATCAAATATTCCAAATAAAAAGACTGAAATCGCACAATCTAGATAGTCTCCGTTCTGAATACAAGAGATCATTGACTCAAGAAAAACATAAAAACAAACAGCAGCCTGCCTTCAAAACAGAGAAATATGAAAGCAGAAAGGTATTAAAATATCTAATCTTAAGAACTGGTTAAAATATGAAATCAGATTTATATTGCTATGTAGAAAGATGCATTCTGTAATGTTATAAATTAATCAGAAACAGAACTAACTCAACAAAATAGAATTTACAAATACTAACATGAGATCAGAGAGCTAAGAATAGAACAATAAAGGTTTACAAAGAAGAGAAAGTGAAGTGGAAAATCTACTTTCGCAGTCTTGTTACCGTTGTTGATGATTTAAAGTTAAAATAACCTTATTTCAAATTTCGTTTAAGGCAGAGGACGTCATCATGCATAGATTCCGAAAAAGGAGAGAAACATTGCTACAGTACTGTATTAAACACCAAGAAATTCTTGCAAGTCCGCACTGTGAAATACAGAACGCTGGCTTAAGTATGAAATATGTCAACGGTAGCAAGATTGTCTACTGCGCAATCGAGAAAACCGGAAGTACCTTCTGGAAAAGGATACTACATATAATAGGTGGATGGGGCAATGATAGTAAACCCTTATCGATCCTAACCAAACACGCCAACAGCAAACATGGCGGATTTCAAACTTTACAAAGTAAAACAATTGATGACATGAAAGCTGTGACAGATGTTGCATCCAGTATAATGTTTGTTAGGGACCCTTACACAAGGCTTTTTTCTGCTTGGTTGGACAAACTTTACTCACCAAATCATTACTATTGGCAATACTTTAGCCATTTAGTAAGAAACAATCAAACATTCACAAACCAGTCACTTAAATGTGCATATGACATTTCATTCTCAGAATTCTTAAACCAAATTCTCAATGAAATCGAAACAAACGAATGCACAGACCCTCACTTTTCTCCAAATTTTAAACACTGCCTACCATGTAGTCTTCAGTTTGAGTTTATTGGAAAATATGAAACCTTAAAGGAGGACACTTTATTCCTGTTAAATCATCTGAACGTATCTCACATGGTAACGTTTGATGATTTTGAACAAGATGCTGTCATGGACGCCATACGAGACTCTGTGGATTGGGCATTTTCTAAAAAAAAGCAAATAGAAGAATGCGGAGTCACCTTTCACTGTGCCTTGTTTAAAACATGGAAAAGACTTCAAAGTAGGGGGATTTTCGGTAAACATTTAGAGTTTCCTTACAAAGGAATACGGGAGGTGCAAAACATAACGGAAGAAGATTTTAGACAAGCTCTATTGAAAGCTAACAAATACAGTAATCCATCGAACACTAACCGAAAAGAAGCAATTGAGCAGGCTTATAGCATGTTACCAAAACATCTGCTGGAAAGATTAATCAAAGTGTTTGGCATTGATTTTGACATGTTTGAATATGAAAGAATACAGGAGTTTATCAACGAAACGCAAACAAAAAATCATGAGTATTTTCCAAACTGCCCCTATCTCACGGACCTGTAAATTAGTGTTTGGTTTAAATGTATGACTCCATTATCTATATTTAACAACTAAAATAAATGATACAAGATATAAAATGAATTTAATAATTTCTGTTCTTTTAGTTTTCAAGGTTGATTCCCTGCATGGTTTATAATATTTGGTGGGTGTTTACTTTTCTAACGCGCTTGAAACAGTGATAACGATTTAAATGAAAGCAATCTCAATCAAACCATGTTTGTCGTGCTCGATGTTCCCTTTTCATCTATTGCTACTAAAGGGGCCGTCACACTATGACGTTCTTGTCAACGTTCTCGACAAATCTGGCGTATTATTAACGTTTAGTCTAACGCACAACTAGCGTGTGTCTAACGCACTAGAAAGCGTGTACTTGCCACCAAGTAAGAAAACCCTAAAACCATTAGCATGTTCTCACGGGCCACTGGCGCGTGAAGAACGATTTGTAAACGTTAGACGAGCGTGCTGAAGATTGGACGTTCGGGTAACGCTCGAATGACACTCAATGGACGCCAAAAAAGACGTTTGTTTCACTTTAGTTACACGCTGCGTGCGCTTGGGGACCGTTCAGCGGTCGTTGACAGGTCGCCAGTGAGTCGTTCACAGCAAAGAAAACGATTTGTAACAACGAAGTAACGCCTGAGTAACGACTGACTCAAGATAGCCGAACGCGTGCAACGCTCGTCGAACGTTAGTTAAACGTTCCACGAACGTTCTTTAACGTTCTTCATCGTTTAAAAATTAAATGTTGAAGAACGCTGGTCTTAGTGAACATTTTTGTGCAATTTCATTTTTTTCCGGACCAGTGTTCTCCGATTCCAGGCGATCACCGACGTTCACCGACGTTAACTAGCGTTCACACAACGCACTTCTGGCGCTATCCCAGCAACCATGGACGACTAACAACGTTTCCTCAAACGTCGTAGAACGCTGGCCAGAATGTCGTAGTGTGACGGCCCCATAAATAAGGCATTTTTCAACCGGTGGGTCAGGAAGAATTGAATAAACATCTCTGCACATTATTTGTTAAAGTCATATGGAATGTAAGAAAAAGAAATGCCACAAGCATGATTTTTTTACTGCGCTTTAGTGATTAAGCCGTCTACTGTTAATCACTTTGCTTAACCTATTCGTTTGCCCGACGCTATAACAGTTTTACTGTTTATTAATGTTTCTAGGGGAATCTTAAAGAACGTATTAACTCGATTCCATTATCTTTTATATACATGTAATTTTAAAGCAGCGTTGTTTAAAGATTTAACGTATGAAGCAATACAGAAATTAAGAAAAAAATAATATTTGGATTGAACATGCGACAAACATATTCTTTTCATGAGAACAAACATATTTTTAATTACAATTAAATTTATTTATAATTTAATTATAATTCGGTTATAATTGATGCATTGTAATAAAATTATAATTAATAAATTACTATTTTTTAATAAAAAATAATATTTGGATCGAACATGCGACATAACATATTTTTTTCATTAGAACAAAGAGATTTTCATCCCTGTCATCGTGTTCTTGCTGATTTGACTCCAGATGCTCTGGTCTCGGTAAGATCATTGAGTACCCGCTCCTTTGGCTTTTCAATGCTATTAGCTTCTTATGTTTCATATGTTTGTGTGCTTTTGCATGCAGCATTGTTGAGCTGATGTGTGGGTTGGAGTTATTTCACCAAGACAGCATGTACTTGTTTGTTGATATAAGAACCTGTTGGGTCATGTGTGAGGCTGGTAAACCCCCGGTGGAAATCTGAATTGCCACTGACAGTTCCAAGGTGGAAACCCTTCGGGTTCTCATTTTCGTTAATTGTTTTTGTGTCTTTTTTTAAGCTGATCATTTTATTAACCATGCTCTCTCTTTCTCTTCTTCTTGGCTGTGCAGGGAGGTTGTGTCTTCTGAATGTGGCAATTCCTGATATGAATATATCATTTATTGTTTTTAATTGCATGGAGCCCTATCAGTTTTTTGACAATGGCGAGAATAATTTAAAAGTATTGAAAAGTTTACAGGTAAAACCAATGTAAATATCGCCAATTTTTTTATATGTAGTGTTCGCCAAATGCTTTGTAAACCTGTGTACATAGTACTCAATAGGACTAATTAAAGCGGATATCCATCGATAAGATCTTTAATGCTGATAAAAATGTTCTTTGAAGTAAACATTATTACATGTAGTTCGTAAAACCTGTTCCAAAAAGCAAGATATATATAGCTGCAGGATGCATTAAAACATAACTCTTTGTTGAATATTACACTTATTTTATTAATAAAAGCCTAGATGTTTTATGCGCAATACAGCTGTCGGTCTTAATGTTGAAGTATCTTTTCTCAGTGGTCAAAAGGCCGTACAATTGAACGTCGATGATTTGGCTTAACCAGTAGTGGTAATTTATATCTTTATTTGTCCTCTGTTCTTCAGCCTCAAGCCATAAATTGGTCAATGTCAAAACATTTTCAATGTTGCACTAACGTCACACTTGCCCCGACAGTTGTGATATGAACATACGAGACTAGAAGTTTTAAATTACGAAGCCAGCCATCCACTAAACAATGGCATACAAACATATAAACCATTGCAAGCAAAAATATGTTAATGCTTTATGACGTTACCGAGACCAGAGCAAATGAGTTAAACGGGCACAACACGATGGCAGAAGAAAAGAAACTGGTCGAGTATCTACCTCCTTTATTTCGATTCATAAACTTCCACCGTCGAGAAAACGAAGAGTTAAGCAGAATGGGAAATGTTCAATCATCGCACATGAAAAGCGCTGTAGAATAATGTGTTTGTATCGTTTCCTTATTTTTTTGCCATGTACATGTGTATTTTACGAATGAAGATAGACGTGTGGCAATATCTCTTAAATTGTATTATGGTTCTAAAGTGCGTAAAATTATAATAATGCTTACTTCATTTTCTATTCTGCTAATCAAGGTAAACCATCATTCTACATTTGAAGTTATATAAGAATGCAAAGATACCGTCTTCATTTTTATATTTGGTATTTGGGTTTGACAGTTAAATCAGACAAACAATATTACTTTGACCTATTTCCTATTTATGATTAAATAAGTATTAACCAGAGTGGGTACTGATGTCAAAATCATAATTGGTACCTAAATATTGTTCGAGACGGTGTCTATAATGTAGTGCTTCATACAATAACTTAGGAAGTTATACTGATCGTTGATATCTGCATAATGACCATTAATTTATTAGCCTTATTAAGATAACTGGAAATAAGATAAATGGGGTTACCGTATGTCGAGGACCTTTGCGATATGCGCCGATTTGGAAATTAGGCAATAAAGTCCTTATCACGTACTGCAAACACTTCATTCACAAGAAGATAATGGCAAATATAATATGCGTTATAAATTTCAGGGAACACTTTTAAGTTGCATTTATAATATCAAGGTTTTTATTGTTATCATAATAAATAAACAGGAAACGTTTACAAGTTTATTGCCACATTGTTGATTTGCAATAACGAAACTTTTGGAGATAATATGTTATATATTTGAAACGTTTAAGTTTGGACTATAAAAGGACGTACGGTCTGACCGTGTGTGGAACAATCCGCTGCAAACAATGAGGACAATTCGAATAAAGGAGAGAAAGTTATTACTTATTGCAATTGTATTAACTGCTGTTTTGTTAATGGCTAGCAAGAATATTTTAGGTAGGTGCTTAAATATTTGATGTTCGACTTGTTTATGAGAAGAATTATTAACAATTATCTCAATGCCATCAAGACCGCGTAGCAGAATGTATAAAAAATTGAAATATGCATATCAGTAAGCTGTAATCATGTGCAGCATTCAACAATCATATACGTATACTGAGCGTTACTGAAAATGCACGGCCTTTATTGGACTTTTCAACACACTCCATGCAAAGTAGATATTTATGTTTTATATTTTTTCAAATTCAATTGGGTCTCAACCAAAATAAAATTCATGATCTTACAAAATGTTAAGGAGATATTTATTTTATATCATAGTAAATTTCGAACTATAAGTTTATTAATGTTATTTAACTGGGACGACTTCTCCTGAACAGACGTAATTTAAGATAAGACTTGTATCGAAAAATTGCACAAAGATATACCGCTTTAGTACGATAGGTGTACGATTATAAATATTGCAAATTAATTGGAGATGCTAACTCTCTTCTCTCCTCGGGTTCTCATTTTTGATAATTGTTTGTGGTGTCCGTTTTGAAGCTGATCATTTTATAACCATGCTCTCTCTTGTCTCTTCTTGGCTGTTTGGAGAGGCTGTTTTGTCTGAATGTGGCAAGTTCTGATATGCATATTTCACCTTTCCGTACTGATACCCTTGCTATGTTGACTGTGTCCTAAAAAGTATGAATGTATGTATATATGTATGTTTGTATGCATTAATGATGTATAAATGAATTATGTATGTCATTATTTGTCGAATGTATATGTGTATGTGCCTGTCATATGTTCTATTGTAAATGGCCAAAGGCATGATTCTTGCCGATATGCCAATAAACTTGAAACTTGATAACTCGACAGTCATGTGAACAGCAAGTTAATTTTAATAATGTTAATCGGCAAGGGGTTTAATACTTTAATATCGACAAGTTCTTTGATGAGTTAGGAAAATAAGTTTACTGGTCATTTTACCTATAGTGGTTCGTACTAATATAACATGTGTCATAGCACTCAAAAGGCATTTATATTAATTAGAACAGATCAGACCTTTAATGTTGACAGTTTCATTGCAGTAATGGGTATTACTTGTATTTCATAAAATATACTAAAATAGCGAGATCTGTACGTTTTGTGCACCTAAATCTTAAATCTATATAAAAAACAACTGTTTTACGATCACTGTATCTGTTGTGGTATGACGTAAAACAGTAAAAATAAAAATCTATTGCCTTGATAATTTATAAGAGCTTAATACATTGCCGTAATTTCATTTCTTTATTTGTTCACTGTTGTTTTGCCTCCAGCATTGAAACGGTTAATGGCAAACATTGTCTATTGTGCACCAACGTCACACTTGCCCCGACAGTTCTTATATGAATAAACAAGTACAAGCTATCTTCGATCTCCAACACATCCTTCAACTCGACAATCTTACATACAAAAGCATACAAACAAATAAATAATGGCCAGCGAAACATGTAGATGCTCCATGACCTTACCGAGACCAGAGCAAATGGAATTATACCAGCAAGAACACGATGGCAGGTAAAACAAACTGATCGAATTTCTACACTCTTTTTCACGACTCATAAACTCCTGATTGAAATTCCTGGTCGCTTCCGTGTCGCGTAAATGGGTGACAAACGTTGATTTATCTCTTGAGAATCAAAAGTTGTTTTAAAAGAACATAACGTATGACATTATTTAAAGAAAAGGAAGTCATTTGATAGAAAAGTGTAACTGGATTGTAAAACATCATTATTTAAATCAATGTCATGTTTAATTCATGTTCTACGAAAGTTCTGCTAAGAAACATAGCATTACGAACAAAACTTTTACTGCTTGTTTAATAAAGATAAATGTGACCTGATATATGGCGTAAATAAATATGTATGATATAATTTGAAGTAAATTTAACTAAAGAAGATCCTAGGGATATGATATATGGTTATATGGTTAATAACTTTAATTTTTACAAAGGTAAACTAATAAAAATCCACATTTACATGACGTATGGTAAAGAACTATAATTTATCTCGGAAATAAATTCAACAACATAGTAACCATGTATAACTGTTTAATATTTGGCATAATATGGCCTGGCAGTCGACAATAATCATCAATGTTCAAGTTTGATCAAATTTCAATGTTAAGTTAATCAAATGATAATCCAATAATTAATCAAATGATAATCCAATAATTAATCAATCAAATCAATAATCGATCAAATCAATAATCAATTATCATCAAACAAATGTCATTCAAATCAATTATCAATCAAATCAATTATCGATTAATTGTCAATTAAATCAAATACCAATCAAACGTCAGTAAAATCAATTATCAATAAAATAAATAATCAATCAAATGTTAATAAATCCAATTTTCATGGATTAAATGTCAAAAATTTTCTGCATTCATCAATATTGACTTGTAATCAACATGTCAATGTCGTAGGGACCAAATGTACAAAGGGGAAGGAATTCATCTTATATCTGTTGGAGATTCCAAACAGTATATATGGAAATAAGTGCATTGACAAATTGTAATTTATCACTGAAGATAAGTTCACATTTAAAGTTCATATTCTCAAAGTCTTATGAACAGCATCAAACATTCTGTCGACTGCCTGACGTGATGGGGGTCTTAACACACATCAAGAACCGGAGAAACCAGATTTGCTTGATACGTGTATCGCTGATTTTATTAATTGTCAATTTTCCATTTAGCATGACGAAAAAGTCTATTATGCATAGCATATAACATTTCGCCGACTGCCTGACGTGGTGTGGTGTCGACCGCCTGTCGTGATGGGAGTCTTAACGCACATCAAGAACCGGAGAAACCAGATTGGCTTGATACGGGTTTCGCTGATTTTGTGAATTGTCACATTTTCCCCCAACACGACGAAAAGTCTCTTATGCACAGCGTCAAATATTAAACCGACTGTCTGACGTGGTGTGACGTCGACCGCCTGACATGATGGGGATCGTAACACAAAACTGGAACCGGAGAAACTAGATTGGCTTGATCTAGGAGACGCTGATTTTGTGAATCTGAAAAAATACAGAAAAAAGGAGAGCAGCCACGTTCACTCAAAAAATGAATTTAAGGGTGGGTGGGTGCCATTTTCGTTCCTAGCTTACATGTGCTGATGACGTCAAAGAATACGTCATCAAAAGATAACTCAAAAATGTATTACTAAATCATTCATCATGATTTACGTCCCTTTTTTAAAGCATCAATATTAATTTATTCCTTCTATAAATGGCATTATCGTCTATAGCCGATAATGCTTATTATCTCGGAAATAAATTCAACAACATAGTAACCATGTATAACTGTTTAATATTTGGCATAATATGGCCTGGCAGTCGACAATAATCATCAATGTTCAAGTTTGATCAAATTTCAATGTTAAGTTAATCAAATGATAATCCAATAATTAATCAAATGATAATCCAATAATTAATCAATCAAATCAATAATCGATCAAATCAATAATCAATTATCATCAAACAAATGTCATTCAAATCAATTATCAATCAAATCAATTATCGATTAAATGTCAATTAAATCAAATACCAATCAAACGTCAGTAAAATCAATAATCAATAAAATAAATAATCAATCAAATGTTAATAAATCCAATTTTCATGGATTAAATGTCAAAAATTTTCTGCCAATGAGCGCCAGTTGCGCTTACGCCAACAATAGTGAATACAAATTTTTGACATGACTATCAAAATGGTGTTCCCATTCCAGAAATTCAAATAAACTTTCAATACTGCCAGGCCTAATAAACACTTTATACGGTCGAGTACATGTATAGAATTCGGGCTCGTCTGAAATGATTCCAGAGCAGATTGAATTGTTAACAAAAATATGTCATTTCGACAAGCGACAAATGTACACCGTTGGGTAAAAACAGACCACTAGAATGCAAATTTGTAGTTTGAAAGCCGAGTGTTTTGGCCTTATACCCAAACCCAAATCATATATCCATCAGATGTCAATCACAACAGTTATCAGTCAATCAATCACCTAAAAAATCAATCCATCAATATTGACTTGTAATTTACAAGTCCAAAGCCGCAAGTACCAACTGTACATACCACATAATTTAACTTAAATCAATTAATCATCAATCAATCAATCAGTCAATCAATATTGACTCGATATCAGCAAGTCTAACTTTTTAAGTAGCATTTTTTCAAACGAAGGATTTAAACTTAAATAAATCAATCATCATACAATCAATGAAATATCAAATCCAATCAATCAATATTGACTTGCAATCAAGTCTAAGATCGTAAGTACCAATTGTACAAACGACAAAATAAAATAAATTAAAATCAATCAATTATCAATCAATCAATCAATTCAACTCAATCAACTCAACTCAATATTGACTTGTAATCCACAAGTCCAAGGCCGTAAGTACCAATTTGTACAAACGACAAAAATTGAGACTGTTGGTGATTCCAAACATTATTTATAAATTCAAATCAAATCATATCAAATTAAATCAAGTCTAAGATCGTAAGTACTAATTGTACAAACGACAAAATAAAATAAACTAAAATCAATCAATTATCTATCAATTCAATCAATTCAACTCAACTCAATATTGACTTGTAATCCAAAAGTCCAAGGCCGTAAGTACCATTTTGTACAAACGACAAAAAATGAAACCGTTGGTGATTCCAAACATTATTTATAAATTCAAATAAAATCATATCAAATTAAATCAAGTCTAAGATTGTAAGTACCAATTGTACAAACGACAAAATAAAATAAACTAAAAGCAATCAATTATCTATCATTTCAATCAATTCAACTCAATCAACTCAACTCAATATTGACTTGTAATCCACAAGTCCAAGGCCGTAAGTACCAATTTGTACAAACGACAAAAAATAAAACTGTTGGTGATTCCAAACAGAAATAAATAAATCAAATCAAATCATATCAAATTAAATCAAGTCTAAGATCGTAAGTACCAATTGTACAAACGACAAAATAAAATAAACTAAAAGCAATCAATTATCTATCATTTCAATCAATTCAACTCAATCAACTCAACTCAATATTGACTTGTAATCCACAAGTCCAAGGCCGTAAGTACCAATTTGTACAAACGACAAAAAATGAAACTGTTGGTGGTTCCAAACAGAAATAAATAAATCAAATCAAATCATATCAAATTAAATCAAGTCTAAGATCGTAAGTACCAATTGTACAAACGACAAAATAAAATAAACTAAAAGCAATCAATTATCTATCATTTCAATCAATTCAACTCAATCAACTCAACTCAATATTGACTTGTAATCCACAAGTCCAAGGCCGTAAGTACCAATTTGTACAAACGACAAAAAATATGAAACTGTTGGTGATTCCAAACAAAAATAAATAAATCAAATCAAATCATATCAAATTAAATTAAACCAAATATAAAATCAATCAATAATGACTTGTAATCAACAAGTCCGTCGTAAGTACCAAATTGTACAGACGACAAAAATAAATAAATAAATAAATAAACTAAATTCAATCAATTATCAATCAATCAATTCAATCAATATTGACTTGCAATCCGCAAGTCCAAGGCCGTTAGTACCAATTGTACGATTTCTCTATTACAAACATATTTTAGTTGGGAAAAGCTTTCCTTCTACTCATAACATGCCAATGCAATTGGTACCTTTATCTTATATTTGACAGAATCTCGCTGTGCACCATATCTGCAGCCACTGCAGGTAGGACCAAGGTCCCTCAAAGTATACACAGCCAAAGTAGAAGTAACCTGCACTCTCATTAAAAACTGAAGGTCGCTGTTAGTCAACCATTCGTGTTATAACATAACAAAACATCTTTATATCGATGAGAAACAGCCTACTCATTTCGATGTTGATATGTTTTGTTGTTTTTTTTTATTGTTTTTATCTACCTTAAAGTACACATAATTTATTCGAGGTTAATGGGTTGGTTTTTTTGTTGTTGTTGTTTTTAACCTACCTTAAAGTACACGTAATTTATTGTATCCTATGAAATTCGAATCTCCCTTAACTTAGATTTATTCCAGACATAAGGCTCAGCAGGGAACTCCTCTAATAGGCAAAAACATTCATCTTGAACTATTGCCGTATAAATGCCCTGTGAAATGGAATCATCCAAAAATTGACCAGTCTTTTTTCTTACAGTTATGATTGCAATAGCCAAGTCAAGAAATTAGGAAACGTTTTGAAAATTGAGCAACTTGAACTGAAGAAATGTTCACTGAGATGCACTTATCAATGAAATATAGGCTGTGACCTAGCTGAATGCCTAATTAATCAATATCCCATGGGTGAATGGGATAACGCCTGAATATGTACCGCATAAACAAAATCTGAGTATTGAACCTTTGTTGATTCTGAGTAAATTAAAACATTTACCCTAGTCGAACCTAAGATTACGACCACCTGTAAATAAAGACGACCTGTTGATAAAGACCACATGTTATTTGTCCAATCAATAATAAATTTACCTGCAAACAAAAAACACACGCCCTCAGCAACTTTTGTGTAATTAATATGAAAACGCCTGTGCCTTTTGGCGCTAGACCAACAGATGAGACTTTAAGGCTTGTTTTGTTTGTTTTTGTTTGTTTGTTTTTTTTTTTGTTTTTTTTTTTGTTTTTTTTGTTGTTTTTTTAATTTTTTTATATATACAGTATATATTTATTTTTTTACAAACAGCCCTAACATATTTTCCTCCTCAACCTCCAGAGTTTTAACTAACAATAGATTCATGACCTTTAACAGTTTTGAAATCTTACATTAAATTGGTGCACTTGACCTAGAGTATCCTGGAGGAAACCCGTTTTTAAAACCATTTTTTTTATTTATATTATTATTTTTCAGAATTTTGTTTATTTAGGGTACTGATCAAAGTACCTTCTTAATGCATCGCCTTAACTTGGCGTTTAACCTGTTACAAAACCATAATATAATTACCATCAGCTGCGGAAACATTTAATAAGCTAATATTTAAGTGAGAGAATCGCTTACAAAAATTTGGTGCGTGATTGTGGAAAAATTACGTCCCCTGATCCAGAGACGACTTGACTGGGTGCGACGCTTTGCAAAAAAAATTGATGGATGACAGGATTTCAAAACAGAGCCATCTTTATTATTAAAGTTATAACAATAAGATGGACATTCAGATTTTACAAGGCTAGCAGTAACAATAGACTACAATTTATCTATAAATGGCCGTTATTTGACCACGACATTGAAGGCGCATTAGCCATGCGCAGACGGAATTGAATATCACTGGTAACAACTCCCTAAATGATTGAATTTAGAAGAACCTCTTATAATTACATGTACATATAGCATAATTTGAGATTTCAGAGGCCCTACCCTGTGGTTTTTGTATGTAAATCAGCACATAATTTATAAATGCATATGTCCAGGTAGGGATGCCTTTATTTTCGATATCCTTGACCTTTGAAAATTAACGTGTCGTTAGTAAGTTGAAAATGACTATCTGCGTCTTTTTATTTTATACTTTACATTTAAAAACAAGTGTTTGATCTAAATTTACATAAATATCCCCTTGGTCAGGATGGATTCGAACCCCGGAAACCTGATTTTGAAGGCAAAAGCCTCAACCAGAACACTTTTGTCTCAAAGAATTTAATAATAATAATAATAATAATGTAAATATAAAGGATCTTTCTCACCTAATATAAGGGACCCATTGGAACTTCATGTAGATTCTGAGTGGCCTCTGTTTGCAAGGGAGACCAGCACTTGCAGGACACCGAAGGCTAGCGACTGCAACTTCAAGTGTCGATGTAAAAATAACAGCTGTGCCCCAAGCACGGTCAACTGAAAATGGCTGGCTGCGCCGAAATTCCAAAGCTTGGCGAGGATTGCATCAACATTTTTTGTGCGACCGGCACTGCATAAATTAAAGAGAAATTCGGCAGTGGCCCGTGTGGCTTTATTCCGATCAATAGTCCTTCCGATCCACTGCACAGCCGGTGTCGAGGTTCTAGGCGTGGAGCTCCCAACGCTTTGACCGGCACTTGGACATCGTTTGTGATCCACCCGTAATTCATTGGGTTTTTCTGTCGATCGGAGCTTTTTTTTTCCACCAAAACTGCTAAAAGTGTCAGTATTCTTTCATTTCCTTACTCATTTCCTCGCATTCTTGAAAAATTTCGCTGATGTAACCGGATATATTTTAGTCAGTAAATGTTGACTGCCATTTTCGTTCCTAGCTTACATGTGCTGATGACGTCAAAGAATACGTCATCAAAAGATAACTCAAAAATGTATTACTAAATCATTCATCATGATTTACGTCCCTTTCTTAAAGCATCAATATTAATTAATTCCTTCTATAAATGGCATTATCGATTTTAGTCAGTAAATGTTGACTGCCATTTTCGTTCCTAGCTTACATGTGCTGATGACGTCAAAGAATACGTCATCAAAAGATAACTCAAAAATGTATTACTAAATCATTCATCATGATTTACGTCCCTTTCTTAAAGCATCAATATTAATTTATTCCTTCTTAGCTCTATAAATGGCATTATCGTCTATAGCCGATAATGCTTATTAAACTAAACCTATCTAATGAAGATCATGTGACATAAAATATTGTACATAACTGTTATTTGACTGTGCAGTGTGGCGGTCGTAAAAAGTCTCCCCGTACATATAGTCAGTAGTGTTATCAGAAAAATAACCCTTTACCGATGTCATGAAGTGATGGTAACGTATATCAGGGCTATCCGATCAACATCTTTTGGGGTTGTCTCAGTTAGCTAAATTGGTTGCGTTGTCGGAATTGCAGAGCTAGGCGCTGTCGTGTTCGCTCCCAGGTAGAAGCAATATCATTTTAAACTGAACTAAATCAATAAAGATCCTAGTGACATGATATATAGTAAATAACTTTAATTTAATCAAAACTTAAATAATTAAAATATAAGTTTACATGATGTGTGGTAAATAACTTAAACTAAACTAATGAAGATCAGGATCAAGAAATGAAGTAAACAACTATAACTTAAACTAAACTAATAAAAATAGATGAAAATGGAACTTTGAAAGCCACCGAACATGACAAATATGAAAATAAATATTGCAGACTCGGTTTGATTAGCTTATTCTACTTTTTTCCCATGGACATGTGTGGTGTTGGCTCCTATCGCTGTGCACAATAATACAATAATTTATTGTCAGGTTAAATAATTCCTTCATAATAACATATCACAACAACATAAACAAAATGATGTTTAAACCTTTACCGGTGTGTAAGTTGACCAGGTAATGAAATCGTTCATAACAGTAATTTCGTTAATGGTGTCTTTCAGATCATATCAACTTTCAAGATTTACAGTCGCATCATGGTGACAAATCAAAGCAAGTGTTCAGTGCCGAAGATCTTGACTTGATGAATATCGTCATTCTTCATGACCTTAAAGGAGACGACATGATGCTTGGGACACAAACACTGACGTCACGGCAGCGATCTGCTGAAGCTACTAAAGAATATAATGAAACGGGAAAGGTGGTCTTAATTGTTGTTACGAGTAATTTATACATTTGTCAATGTGTATCTTAACTTAGGATGTAGATAATGAAGATTGCATTCATCTAATTTTATTTACAGCAATTGCATAAATCGTCAGTTTAAATTGTTTCAAATGATGCAATTTTATTCATGCACACGATATCGCATAAACCGTCTGTTAAAAATATGTTTCTTTATTTTCAGATAGAGGATGATATAATGCGTAGATTCAATAAAAGACGGCAAACTTTGCAACAGTCGTGTATTAAACAAAATTTTAGTCTAACAAGTCCTCAATGTGAGATACATGACGCAAGCTTTAATATGAAATATGTCAATGATAGCCAGCTGGTATATTGTGCCATCGAGAAAACCGGTAGTACCTTCTGGAAGCGAATATTGCATATAATTGGTGGGTGGGGTAATAACACTAACCCTACATTAATCCTTTCCAAAGATGCCGACAGCGAACAAGGCGGATTTCAGACCTTAGTCAACAAAACTATTGATGAGATGAAAGATATTTTGGGGATTGCCTCCAGCATAATGTTTGTTAGAGACCCTTACACAAGACTCTTTTCTGCGTGGCTAGACAAATTCTATTCACCGAATCACTATTATTGGACAAATCTTGGACCTTTAGTGCTCAAATTTCAAAGGCTTGGTAAGCTTTCAAACCAGTCTTTACAATGTGCGCATGACATTTCATTTACAGAGTTCGTTAATTTCACTTTAAACGAAATCGATTCAAAAGAATGTGTTGACGGACATTTTGCCCCAAATTTTAAACACTGCCTACCATGTAGTCTTCAGTTTGATTTTATTGGAAAATATGAATCGTTAAAAGAAGACACTTTATTCCTGTTAAATCATATGAACTTATCTCACATGGTAACGTTTGATGACTTTGAAGACGATGCGACAATGGACGCTATACGAGACTCAACGGATTGGACATTTTCTCAAAAGGAGCTAATAGAAGAATGCGGAGTCACATTTTATTGTGCCCTGTTTAAAACATGGAAACGACTCCAAAGTAGAGGGCTGTTCAGTAACTACATAGATTTTCCTTACAAAAGGATACAAGAAGTGGAAAACATTACACAAGAAGAGTTCAGCCAAGTTTTACTTGAGGCAACTCATAAAAGCAACCAATCTCGTGTAAACAATAACCGAAAAGAATCAATCCAACAAGCTTATAACATGTTACCGAAAAGTCTTTTGAAAAGATTTATGAAGGTGTTTGAACTCGATTTTAAGATGTTTGATTATGAAATAAACCCGCAAATTATCAGTGAAAAGCCTCTGACAGATCATAGGTATTTTGAAAATTGTCCTTTTTGAATTGATCTGTAGCCCATTTTTCAATAGTTGAATGTCTAATAGTTGTTTGTATTTTGTTTAAGATTTTTTTACTTGAAATAAAACGGGAGCTACCTCATGTAACTTTTATTTTCGTATAGCCGAAACAGACTAAAAGCGTAAATTGTAGGTATCAATCGAATATTCGGATATTCGAATATCCGAAAATTGGCCAAACATTAGATATATGCATTTTTAAAACCTTATTCTATTTTGCACAAAAGAAATCAACCCTATAATTTTTAATTAGTTTGAATGCTATTCATCGCAGATAGTAGATGTTCTTCTAAGTAGATGCCGTTTATTCGCTAGGCGTTAACAAGTTGTTATTTCGGATATTGACATATGCCTGAATTGCCGATTTTCGAAGTAAAGTGGTGCGAACGTATGATATCATTGTCTTTTAATTGGCGGCGTAAACCTTTTATTCAGTTAAACAAGATGTTAATAAGAAACACCCAATTAAAAATACTTTCAGTCTCTTTTTCTACACTTTCAAAGCGACTAAAAACATATCGCTCACAAATTACCTTATGAAACTTTATTACAAATTTGATTGTAGATGCACCGTGTACACATTTAACTACGTAAAATTTGAACTTTGTTTTACGAACATCTTGTTACATTGTCACCGTCAAGTCAGGTAATGTCTAGTAATTACCAGCTCACCATAGAACCTGGTTTAAATCCCCAGTGGGCAATTGTTTTCCCACTGACCGTTCCAAGACGGTAACCTTTTTCGTTAATTGTTTGCGTTGTCTTATTTGAAATTGATATATTTATAAACATATGTTCTCTTTTCCTCTCTACTTTTTCGCTGCGTGGGTAGGCTGATTTTTAGTGTGGCGGTTCCTGATATGAATATTTCACTTATTTCATATCTTTTAGAATTAATTAATACATCCACAGTCAAGATTTGAAAATTCATTTGTTGAATCTTACATACTTTAAAATTCTAATAAAATATTTCCTGCGATGAATAATTACTTCAACCCTTAATAGTTTATCTCTACCTTATTTCCTTAGCAACTGAAATGTGTCACCCATTCAACTGATTTAATCAGCATTTGTCATTGAAATTACAATAATATCACTTTATCTTTTATCCATTTAATTAAAGCAGTAGCTATTTTAACGGCCGTACTAAGTCTCCATGTACATTCAATCAGTGCTGTTATCAGTTGTATAGCGCTTTGAAGGCCGTTCAGCAAGATACTTACATGTGTGTAAATATTGAGTTGCACATTTCATTTATATTATAATTTCAATCCGACAGATTCATAATATAACTGTTCAACTGAGCTTAATCATGGCTAGCAACCTTGCCCTTGAGCCTCTGTGTTTAGATTTCTTATTATAATATCTAAACAATATAAAAGAATGCTACATTTTACATTTTATTGAAACATATATATTTATGCATTATATTTAGGGTACACTTAATTTTCAATGTAGACGAAATTTAAAACGAATGTTATTTGAAAGATGACTTTTATGAATTAGTTAAGGGGTATTCCAAATGTTGTTTTTTTAAATCCTCATGGAACAAATGATAGTGCCTCTAGCTGGGAGCGAACCCGTACCGTCACGGCGACAGCGCCTAGCCATGCAATTCCTGCGACGCAACCAATTGAGCTAACCGGGACAACCCCACTAAAGGTATGGAACTATCCTCTGTCTCTAACAAAAGTGTCTGCTGTTTGTAATCTTCGTTGTGCTTGTTAAACAGGAAGGCTAGACCGGCGATTATACTATGAAAGGTCACGAAAGTGCGATGCGAAAGTACAATATAGATATCGCGTCCTCGCATAGTTTGATCGTGCCTTTGCATCGTGTTTTCGCGTTTTGGAGTCGTCTTATCGCTGTTTAGCCCTCGGAGCGAAGGCACGATAACACGATGCGAAGGCTCTATGACACAATGCGAAATTATAACATTGATATAGCTGCTGCCTAAAATCGACATTTCAGGCCGCTGCATCGCGTTTTCTTGCTATCACAATAAACCCCTGTGCTTAAATATGGCGCACGAAAATGCTCACCGGTAAATTGAAGGTGCACCAAAATACAAAATTACCGGTGCACCTGTACATATTTGCGTTGGACGTAAAAATTTACGCGATGGACGCATAAATTTACGGTGCACCTATAAAATACCGTTGCAGCGCCATTTCAAATAGCGGTGCACCTTCATTTTTATACGTCAGTCGTATATATTTATACGACCATTTCATAAATTACCGGTGCACCTACATTTAGATTTTGACATATCGCTATTTTTACCCAAATTTATGATAGCCAATCAAAATTTACCTTACATTCGCCATTTTAAATTTTTACTCGGTTTTAAAATAATTAAATTGTTTATTTAATTCTGAAAATATTTAAAACATGTCATTAATTTTAAGAAAAATAAAAATAAAATGAAAAGAACTAATTTTATTTTTTAAATAAATGTTTTCAGCAAAAAAAAAACTGTTTAAAAACAAGTGTTGTGATTGGTTGATCATTTTCATATTGCAGGTGCACTTTAAAATTAGCGGTACATCGGTAATTTATAGTTTACGTTGAGCACATAAAATTTATACGACGGACTTATATTTTTTTAGGTCCACCGATATTTTACAGGTTCACAAATTTTTAAAAATGGTGTACCGCTAATTTACAGGTGCACCAGTAGTTTTATACTTTGGACGCATACATTTATAGGTGCACCGGCACTTTTTACCTTTTGAGCCTTTTCGTACGCCATACTCAAAACAGTATTAACACACTATCACCGTTACCCACCATGAGGTCGAAAGGGTGAAACAACGACGGTTCCCAAACAGTAAAAATGTAAAGTGGAAGCAAACTTCATCTCACCTGAACAGAAACGATAATGGTATCACTTGGAAAAGTCAGTTTTTATCAAACTCTCAATTTTAAAATGATGTAAGATAAAAGGACATATCTACAAGGGGTCTAACCTAAAGTAAGAAGATCGATGCTTTAAGACGGCCATTTCATGGAGAGTGGTGTCAATTGGTGATAAAACAGCATTGTTTTGTTTACATCGACCACTAATTCTTTAAAGCAAGTACATTTTCTTGTATTATAGGTATTGTGTATGAGATAACCACCTAGCCGCTTGTTTCAGACATCTGCTTCTGGTCCGTTTTTGTCTGTCCATGCAGTGGTTGAAGCGTGAAAGAAGGGATAGCGACATAGGGGTCCAAACTCTGCAATGTCTGCAGACTGATTTTGGTAGCTTTAGAGAATTAGATTTCGCCTTGCTGTGTTTGCGGGGTGCGGCATACATTATTTAACACGTTAGAACGTTTCCTGTGCTAATAGGAGCCTCTGTGTTCATTTTTTTTACATTTAAGACGATTTCATGGAGAACTGTCTCACTTTAGGACAATTTCATGGAGAGCTATAAATTTTGGAGAGGTTAGACACTGATTAGTTTATAATGAACAGAAGTATATCTGTAATTTTTATTGTAATTGTACCATGTATTGAACATGATTATATTGGCAAAAGAACTGTTTTACTGTGGTATCATTTTATTTAGCGATGGTTTAATTTTCGCGTATTTCGCGCTTGGGCTAGTGCGCGAATTTAAAACCTAAGCTAAAATTTTTAAAAAAAGTTCCACATACGTATCCGAAACGTGCTATGTCGGAATTGACCTACACTTTATATATAGTTGCCCGTATCGCTATTTGATATTAATCTGAAGTATCGAATAATTATGTTAATAAAGAAATTAAAATAAGTTATAACTGTCGAATTTCTGTTTGAATATGTTAAATGTTACTTCAAAACTTGAATTACAATTTAGTCCGCGTTTTTAGGTCAGGTCACGTTTAACCAAACTGTATTCGTTGTCATCTCATTTTTAATTTATCAACACTTTTTTGAGTAACTGTTTCGCAATAAATTGACACTTCATACCATAAAACGGTTACGAAATTTAACTTGCCAATGATGATATGAATGGTCTAGATTAGTGTTTGCCCGATTGTCGCCGACAATCGATAATCAGTCGGATAACTTCAACATCGGCGACAATCGAGTCGAATTTTTCAGAATCGATGTCGCTAGGTTAGGCGGATGAATTTTTTCTCTCTTTTCGGTAGTACCTTGCCGGTAGTTTCTTTCCGTTTATTTCTGAAGGGAGGTAATCCATCAAGACAGTAATGGATGGCAACAATAACGAGGACATTTTTCCTTACCCGGGAAAGACGACTTCCCTGGTCTGGAAGTATTTTTACTTCCGAAAAATGAAAGATGGAGCTCCAGTTAAAGAAAATTTAGACGTGAGCAGAGTCATTTGCAAGCTTTGCAGGAAATCCTATGCCAATAAAGGCATGAAAATAATACCCCACCCACAACATCACGCTTGTTACGGTTATGTTACCCATGATATTTTAAAGCCAATTTCGATTTAAGTTCCGATTTTTAGTTTAAACATATTTTATTGCTCTATTTTATAAACTTTACACACATGTAAATGTACAGTCGAAATAACAAAATAATATAGCAAATGGGTTGGGCCACAAGTTATGCCAACATTAGAGACGGCCCGTTCCGATTTTTGATACTTTTAAACTGAAAAGTAGGGTTCAGTAAGCTCTGACATTGTATGGCTAGTTGTTTATAATCTTAGGGCCAAGTTTTGTGACTGTTAAACAGTCTGACCTGAAATACTGTAAGAAAGTAGTTTGTAACATTAAACCTGTACAGAAACAGATTAACCTGGCTCATATTTAAGACAGAATAATAATACAGGACAACATAAATTATAGCATTTTATTTTTTTTATTATTACCATTTTAATGTATATTAAATCAGTATCTACTGATTTGTTTATAACAAAAACTAAAACAGCTAATGAAACAACATGTTCCGATTATCCGATTATCAATCGGCTGAGCCAAGCCGATTTTCTCCGATTATCGATTCTGAAAAATCCAGTCGATTCCGAACACTAGTCTAGATAGATGGATCAAACGGGTCCCGTGTCAATTAGCGGCGCCGAATAAACAGCGGTCCGATAACTGACTAACAAAGGAAGTGGTAATTGACAGAGGGCCAACTGACACATGACTAGCTCACGTGTTCAAATAAACAAAAGGTATTGATAACGGGTCAGTAAAATATCGATAATCCTTTTTTGGAAAAATTGCATTTGCGCGAATTTACGTCCGCGCGAAACAGTCTTTTTCGGCGATTGCGCGAAATTTTGTGACAGCGAAATTAAATGATACCACAGTACTTCCTCCGAATATCGCATGGCTGACACATTGCTGCATGCATGCCATCTTAGTGAGTCTTGTAGCAATTTAAAAACTATATTGTTGGTTGAAAACGACCCATTTTCAACTAATGTTTTCAATTGATGGAGTGTTTGGTCAAAGTCTGGAGTGGTTTCCGTTTGTCAATGGGTACTTTCTTTACTACTTTGAGTTATTACTGATGTTAGTTGCAATGTTATAGGTGATGGGGAAGCTAACAATACTTTCGTTGATGATACACAGATTTTTTTGCAAATTGTTGATTTAGGTGAAAAATATTTGAAGGGTGATGAAGATGTTGGATGAAAACGTTTCACAGATGTTGATCTAGGTGATAATAATTTCAGCGGTGATGGAGACGTAAGACGTATTTTTTTCTTTGTCGTCTTCAGTGGTGAGGAGATATGGAATAATTTTCTTTCGATTTCCTTCCATTTTCTTCTTAGATTCAACACGGGTTTTCTTTTTCTCATGTTTGGAACTAGACCTAAAAAATGAAAACAAGAGTTGGTGTTAAATCCATTAACAATGGCTTTCTTATGTAAGTCTCCATGATATTGTCCTAAAGTAAGGCGGTTCTCCATGAAATTGTCCTAAAGTGAGACAGTTCTCCATGAAATCGTCTTCAATGTAAAAAAAATGAACACAGAGGCTCCTATTAGCACAGGAAAACGTTCTAAAGTGTTAAATAATGTATGCCGCACCCCGCAAACACAGCAAGGCGATATCTAATTCTCTAAAGCTCCCAAAATCAGTCTGCAGACATTGCAGAGTTTGGACCCCTATGCCGCTGTCCCTTCTTTCACGCTTCAACCACTGCATGGACAGACAAAAACGGACCAGAAGCAGATGTCTGATACAAGCGGCTAGGTGGTTATCTCATACACAATACCTATAATACAAGAAAATGTACTTACTTTACTGAATTAGTGGTCGATGTAAACAAAACAATGCTGTTTTATCACCAATTGACACCACTCTCCATGAAATGGCCGTCTTAAAGCATCGATCTTCTTACTTTAGGTTAGACCCCTTGATCTATACACCTGCTTCACAAAGTGGTTTTATAGTGTTCTTTGTAAACGCACACACTGATGCAGCTTTTCTAGAATGCTAGTCTCGTTTACCGAATCCAAAAAATCATACAATTCAAAACATATATTAAGATGCATTTTGCAAAATCGGCTTTCTTAACCAAAAAACAATATGCATAGACCAGTGTCAACAAATAATTGTAAATCAAGTGTATAATCTTGTTTCCCGGAAAATGTTTCGAAAGAAAAATCATATCATTTCAAGCGCTGCCGCTATAGCTGTTGTTGAGTGAGGTGCAGTTCGACTTTACAACCTTTAAATTGACCTGGGCACAATAGCATAGAACTGAGATTGGAAACTAGTCTAAAATCTCAAGCATCGGATTGGCTAAAATGGCGACGTGAGATTTGAGACTGGTCTCTAGTTTTAGTTTTATGGGCCCTGCGTTTACACTTCATCTTTTTCAAAGGCATGTGGTGAAAAGAATCCGACGGTCGTTACCTTGCAATACAAATTATGATTAACTTGTTCAGAGACTCGTGTCATGTCAGATCCTATATGCAATTGATAACTATATAGTCGGATAAGCAGAACAATACATCATTTCAAGCTTACCAACCATACAATAGTGTTTGAGTATATTAAATAAATAATTCATTTTATATTTGCGCTCGCTGAGCAAGAACAATAAACTGTCTCATTACACTGGAAATGCCAGGAATTGTCCTCCATTTAATACTAAAGTTCATAAAAGAAATTCATTAGCCTTGTATTTAATAATTTAAACTTGAAGAGACTGCCTATCCTATAGCTAAAACCTATTTGTGTTCTGGTAATGCGGATAATGCATTTATTTAGTAAGGCAGTCCATTCATGATTTGTACATTATTTTGACTTAAAACACAAGAAAAGTGTAGGTCGATTATGTCTGCGCTGGCAGCAATAATGTCAACAGTTTTGATGTTTTTCATTAAGCGCGGGTTTTGAGAATGCACATATAAACATTTAAACTTCATGCTTGTGAGGAATTACAGGAGAACCCCGCTTAAAAATCACAACAAAATAATAGGAACCCTCTTTTCATACACAGTAACCATGCTTTTAAAGAACCATTTAGTGTAAATAAGAGGTTTTAACGCCAATATTAAGACTTCTCTTCCAAAACAAACAACATTTGCCAGTGCCCAAGGTTATACAGCTGAGCATGGAAACCAGTCTCAAATCTCAAGCATCTGATTGGCTGAAATGGCGACCAGTCGCCATTTCAGCCAATCAGATGCTTGAGATTTGAGACTGGTTTCCAATCTCAGTTTTATAACATTCAACCCAGTGCTATGAGTGGTCGTAATAATACTGTATTGTTATTATGATGATGAACAGAACAATACAAATCATTGATACAATACAAATATATTATGGTGAATTTAACATTTGTTTTTTTTTTCAATATGAAGTGTGGTTTTCATTTCCAATGTCAAAATTAGATTTAGAAACAAATAGGCCCATGTTAAACAGGAAATGATCTTAGTTTATGGTAAAACAAAAAAATCACATATTTTGTCATTAAACAAGCGTTTGCGAAGTTCAATGCTTTCATGTCAAAGTGGTGTATATTTTCCCTTTGCCGCTCCACCACACTCGGGACACTCATCTCCATTCACATCCAAGAGGCAGAGAGGAAAAGAGTCTAAGAAAAGATCCGTTTCGAATATGAAACCAGAAATAATTAATAAAAACATTCGAAGAAACCTTGATCAGTCAGTGGCAAAACAATTCAAAAGAAATTATGAACAAACTGAAAATAAACAAGAGATGGAGAGAAAATGAGAAAAAATAAGATTACAAATAAATAACAATTTAATCAGGAATCTCAAACAAAAACAAATGTGGCAACACAATCACTGTATGCGATGAAGTATATTTATCAATAATTTTCACGCTGTGATCGTTAAATCCTACGAATGGGACAACTTTGGCTGAAGGTATAAAAGCCAATCAGATGCTTCAGACGTGAGAGAAGTTTCCATGCTCAGTTGTATACCATTGGGCACTTGTCTGTTAACCTAGAGATTACAAAGATAATCAATGCTTGAAGACTTCGTTATAAAAATTAAATACAAACGAAAAGAGTAAGTGTTTTGGACATTCTTCTTTGATAAAAAAAAATCCGAACAAAATATAAAGAAATACAATCGAATACAATTATTGTTTTTGGATAATCTTCTTTTATTAAATAAAAGTCGACCAAAATGTAAAACCATCAATCATTGTTATGTTCCAAAATTGTCCGCGTATGGCTTTTTGAAATGATTTTAACTGAAAAAGTGAAATATGCATATCAGGAATGGCCATATCCAGCAGACACAGCCTCCCCACACAGCCAAAAAGTAGAGAGAAGTTAGCACGGTATTGCAATAATTAGTTTCAAAATGGAAGCCACAAACAAATAACAAAAGTGAGAACCCAAAGGGTAACCGCCTTGGAACGGTCAGTGGCAAAACAATTTGCCGATGGGCATATTTACCAAGTTCTAGGGTGCACCAACCTCGTACTTGCCCCAACAGGTTCTCATATGAACACACATGTACACGTTGTCTTGATGAAATAACGCCAACCCACCAATCAGCTCAACAATTTTGCATGCAAAAACACAAACGTATAAAACATAAGAACTAATAATATTGCAAAGCTAAATGGGTGGGTACTCGATGAAGTACATTTTGCACTCCATTTTTCCATGGTTTCTCCCGACGAAAGGAAAGAAACGTATTAGGAATAACAAATCACATTGTATATGTTAGTCGTCACCGAATCTGACCATAATGCTCTTCATCTTCAAACAGTACATTGCTTGATACACTATAAAATGACGATCGCCATTGGAGCAGTGGTATAATAGCCGAATGTCCGCGTTAGGTGAGGTAGGTAAGTAAACGAATATAATATTTTAATATTTTAGTATTTAGCCCTTATCTATACAGAAAATGGTAAGCTTTTGAGTAACGTGTAGCCTAAATACACATTTGATCTTCTTGACCTACGTAACAAACAATATTTTCTCAACTTAACCAAGGGTAGACAGGTATAATTACAGTATTGGATATTTTTTTTTTACTGGAACCGTAGATTAATAGTTTCTAAGGTTCAGGAACCGATAAGAATGCGACGTTGTATTGGACAAATTTGATATGTTAGACCGGAACAAATACTGCTCCAGGATACACTACCAATTAGCTTATAACTGCCACATCTCTCTCTCTTGTGACAAACAAAAGCAAGAGACTGGCGGTGTATTATGTGTTAAAATTGTTGACTTACGTATAGCATAATGTTTTGAACAGTATTTCAATGCTTTTGATGAAAGTGAATAATATATTATAATATGAAAACATTATTTTGATTAGCAATAACTTGACATGGTTTTAGGATGTTTTTAGAGGATATTATAGCGATGTTATCGCAAAGGAATAATAAACTTTTTCAGAGGATGTATTGACTTTTAAAAGAAAAATGAAATTGAAATAAAAGCAACACTGCAGTGCATAGACCCAAACCGAAAATTTATATAAATCACATTAAACATCGTATACTGTAAAACGATATTAGCGGAATAACCTCTGTATTAACGGAAATAACCTTATATTAAGGAGAAAAATGCGGATTCATGTACGGATCTGGAGACGACTGAGATCAGTGATAATTATTCTGTTTGGAAACTTTATTATTTGGATGGCTCTGTATTCTCTGCTGGATACGAGACAACCTGATCTCGAGGTGGTATATTATTTCTCGTTATTTTATTATTACACAAACAGCTTCTTTATCAAACCCTCGTGCACACGTGTCTTTCTTATATCTCTTTGCCTCTCTACTTTTTGGCTGCGTGAGGAGGCTTAGTTTTCGGAGTGAGGCGATTCCTGAAATGTATATTTCACTTTTTTACAAACTTACGGAAAAGCGCCGACGAACTTAACTGTTCTACAGTATGGTTAAAAATTCACACATTTGACTTAAATGCCACTAACTATAATTCGCACGTAATAAAAAAATTTTAATGCCAATATAATGAAACTTGGTAGAAGAAAATGAAGTATTGCGTGTAAACCATTAACGCAACACCAGGATCTGTTGTTTTTTTTATAAATGCACAGTTTTTCATCTATTCCAATTTCTTAAATGCTAACAGCTTTCCATCTGTTACCATTCATCTGGCACAATTATTTACCTTTTAACGAGCAACTTCGACCTCGCAAAGAGAATTTCATTTGGAAAAGCATGTCAAAAACGGGTTTGTTTTATGAATTGCGGCCATCAATATCATTTTTATTCCTGCCATCAACACTTGCTGGTTTGACTCTAGCTCCTGTTGTCCCTGTCTTTTCGCTAGACAATGTCGTAAGCTTCTTTTCTTTAAGAAACGTCACTCGCTTGATATTGTTGTTTTCTTTTTTTATTGCACTGTTCTAATCCTATAGCCAGTCAAGTTATTTCTTTTACTCTTTGTGAAGGATGAATGTATTATCATACTAAACTATAATATTGATAAAAGTTTCTAGACTAGCTACAGTTTAAATGTTTTAAGCTGTAAATTATATCATCGCCTGGGATCCAGGCTACTTATGAACATATACAGTACTGTGAACGTTTAATGTTACAAAATGTGCGTCTATCGTGCGTCCGTCTATCGCATATCGTGCGTCCGTCTAACGTGTATCGTGCGTCCGTTTAACGTGCATCGTGCGTCCGTATATCGTGTATCGTGCATAAAACGTTTTTAATTTTATCATGCAACGTTATTAAGTTACATGCTTATTCAAATTTATGTGATTTAATTTCAACCATTCATATTATATTTTGATAACATTTTCAAATTTTTAGAAATCTCGTCCACAAATTATATGAATTGGCAATATCATGTATCGTTCGTTTACCGTGTATAGTGCGTCCGTCTATCGCGTATCGTGCGTCCGTCTATCGTGTATCGTGCGTCCGTATATCGCGTATCGTGCGTTTCGTTTGTAACCTTAAACGTTCACAGTACTGTATGTGTGTTTTTGAATGCCTGCGTTGTCGGATTGGATTTATTCACCAAGAAGACTTGTACTTGTTTGTTCATATGAGAACCTGCTGAGGCAAGTTCGAGGTTTGTTCACACTAGAATCTGGTTTCAACCCGCAGTGACAAAATGTCTTGCCACTATACGTTCCAAGGCGGTTACCCCTGGTCTATTTCGTTAATAGTTTGTGGTGTTTTATTTTAAACTGTTCACATTATAAACTCATCTTCTTATATCCTGTCTCATTGTTTTGCTGTGTGTGGTGAAAGCGGTGGCTAAATTCTCAATGTGGCTATTCCAGATATGCTAGCTTCAGTTCTTTTTAAATTGTCTATTTGGTACATTTTTGTGGAACGGATCGTAATTGAAAATAATAAATCCAGTTAATTCTCTCCTAAAAACTTCATATATATCAATGTTGTAGAACTGACTGTATTCGTATCGTTTCAGAGAACCCAGTCGACTGACTTTGATTCTGCAAAAATCAAAGATTTAAATATCCTAAGGCATCAACCTCCTTCCAAATTTCCAGCCGCGATACTGTCGGCACATGATTTGAACACCACTAAATTAACAGTAGAAATAATGCATCTTGCCTGTCAGATTCATAAAGCAAAGTTGCACGTTAGAGGAACTAAAACGTCCTACTATTTAACAGAAGCAATTAAAACAATAGAGACTGTTCTCCGAACGTTCAACATTAATTCAACAGAACTTCTGAGCAGACCAATACGAAAACCAAAAAGTATTTGCCCGGAAATATTCATGGGAACCAAGTATGGACTACCATTTTTTGAAAAAGGATTTGAACAAATTAAATGTGATTATGCCGTGCCTCTGTGGAAATTGGTTACAATAGTGGTTTCTTTTACTGCAAAAGAAAATAATTCGCACCACTATGACACTTTTGTTAAGAGATATATTTTGTCAGTGTTTAGAACTTTAAAGACGATGAATGTGGTGGCTGCAGTGACAAGCCCCATACCTCATGATCTTCTTGTACAGTACAAAACACTTACCGTTATACAGCGAAAAGGTGAATCTGATGGTGAAGCATTTAATGCAATGATAACTCGAGTGAAAACACCGTATGTTCTTATATCAAGAGATATAGAATATATAACAAACGATTCTCGTTTGGAAAGGCTTGTGCGGGAGATTGAAAGTTTAGATGTTGTTGCCGTTGCAGGTGCAATAAGGGACTCGAATGGTCATTGGCGAAAAGGGTGTTATCAAACTGCATACAGAAACTTCACACTAAAATATGTGGAGGGTTATGATGAGTCTTTGCACGAGTGTTTGTTCTGTGATTACATCGAAGGACCTTTTGTTGCTTCTACTAAATATTTAATTACACACTCTTTCAAGCACCTTAACATCGAAGAAGGTTTATTTGAGGATTGGTTTCTTCAAATATTTGAACGCAAAGGAGAGATGCTAGTTTGTCCGGATGCTATGTTTCATATACACAACCCAACTTTGCGGTCCATAGACTGGAACAAATTAATGGTAGAATGGAATTTGTTTAAAGTCATAATGAATAATGGACAAACCTTTTTAAGAAATTGCGACGATCAGTCGTATTCCACGAAAAACGATGCTTTATCACACTGCAATCTTCATTTTAACGCCGAACTTGTACATACAGTGATGGGTGCATGTAAAAATAATGGCATTATTTGCGAGTTACAAGAAGGAACTGCTTTAGGAGCTGTTAAATTAGGAAAAGTTCTTCCGTGGGAAAGAGATGCAGATATCACATTCCTTACAGCTAATTATTCTGTGTTTCAAAGCCTAGAAAAGCAGTTTTTAAAGAAAGGGATTGGATTTAGCGATATTGGCGGCGTATGGTGCTGTGTGGACAATAGAAGTGCTGGTGGACAAATACTTGTGCAATATAGAGGATGGTACGCCGAATTGTATGGTCAGCATATAATGGATAGTGAGAGGCTTATGAACAATGGGATAAAACCAACTCAAATACTGCTAGATGGCAAGTGGTTAAATGTACCTAGAAATCCAGGCTTGTTTGTTAGGAATAGGTATGGCAAAGAAATTTATCAGCACGCTCAACATTGGATGACACTTAAAGAGAAGAACGGTTGGATTGATTATAAGACAAATGTGTTCAAACCGTGTGCTCACCCCGGAGGACACGATTGTTTGGACAGATACAATGGAGATGGAAATATTCAATTCTCTGATATTTTACCATAATTATTATCATGAGGTACATAGACTACGAGCAAATAAAATTTAGATATGCATATATAATAAATTAATACTAGTTTACTTTACTTATAATAAAAACCTTATATATGGAATTGAAAACAATTCATTTTAAATACCACAATAACTATGTTTTCCTTTGGTATTGCAAACTACAAGACATAGTAATACAAGTTTTTCATACCACACTATGAAACGTCAGTATAATCACTGGTCGTTAGTTGCCGCACAGCATGTTGTGAATCTTTTCAACAATAAGTTACAGCATAATATTTTTTTGCCACAAAATTTATAATTTTAACTTCAGCAACCACCACCTCCCCCCTCCAGGAATTCGATTCAAACAAGTCTTTCTCAAACAATAGATTATATCTTGGCGCTCAGCGACCTAGCTTGTATATTACTGAAGTTGACTTATATACTACTACTACTACTACTACTACTACTACTACTACTACTACAACTACTACTACTATTACTACTACTACTACTTCTACTACTACTACTACTACTACTACTACTACTACTACTACTACTACTACTACTAATACTACTAATACTAATACTTATACTACTACTACTACTACTACTACTACTTCTACTACTACTACTACTACTACTAATAATAATAATAATAATAATAATAATAATAATAAAACATTATTATTATTATTATTATTATTATTATTATTATTATCCAGTTAAATTATAGGATCTTGTTGTTGTTTTTTCATTATTTGGGTTGTAATCCGATAATATTGTGAAAGGAAACGAATAAAATATGTATACAAAACACAAAAACAATCAACGTAGTTGTTAGCATTATAGTGTTTGATTACAACGTGGCTTTATCATTTCCGGGATAAAATACAGGTACTGAAATTTGACGGGAATTTAAGTAAAACAGTACAATATGTGATTTATCTAACATGAGTAGTGACTTATTTCGTCAGCGATATATTGTGTGTTGCTGTGTTTCTTTCTTCTTTATATTTCATTAAGCTGTGCATTTAAGTTTATGGATTCCGTTTAAAATCATGTTTTTCCAGAAAAAAAAACATATCTTTAAATGGAAGCCATAAACCTAAATGGACAACTTAATGAAATATTAAAATTGTCGTATATTATAATAGTTGTTATATAACCAACATCGTGTGCTATGGTTTAAAATTTGTATTGCATTCGACAAGAATTGAAAAATCTACTCATTAAGTTCGGACCTTGGTTTCAATTTCTACAATTTAGTTACTGGCATCCAGTTGTCTAGACTGTCCTATTTCTGCAAAAACTGTGGAAACATCTCCAAAAACAAATACGAATTTCAGATTAAATGCAGCCGATTTTTTTCATTGCAAGTACAATGTTTCAGATGGTCATACGGAACTTCCAAAGGCTGTACGAAATGAAATTTCTCGAAAACATGTTAAACAAAAAGCGGCAGTTTAAGAACCGAAAGAAAGCTTAGAAATAAACCCTAATGTAAATGCAAAAGACACTTTCAATGCTACAATAAAATTAATTATTGCATCTGAAGGAGAAGTTCCTAGTCGATAGTTTTTCTAGAATCTGTAATTTCCATGACATTGCAAATAAACAGTTCTTCACGTTTACCACGGTTTTCTGGTATAAATATAACGTTGCGCTCAACCAGAAGCTAATCGGCGTGTAAGGTAGTATGTATTTCCAAATCTTGCCATGAACAGGCTTAATCAAACCGAACCCTTAATATGTTCATGTTTTTCTTGTACGGTGGCTTTCAAGGTTCCTTTTTCACCTATTTGAACAGAATATTATAAATAGAATACCTAAATTATTCAAAAAATCAGAATTCTTTCAAATACTAGTCAATGAATCAATCATTTATTTTCGCAGAAGAAAACTCATTAACCGAAAGATACCAGAAAAAAAAAACGAATTTCTATTTTCTACAGAGATATTGGGACCAGTCACACATATCAAACATGTAATTTTCCAACGTTAATAATCATTCAATTTACTCGGCTGAAAGGGTCTAGTATTGACGTCTCCAGCAAAAAGCAATTATTCTCTTGCATGCAATGTTGTTTGTTCTGCATGTTTCGCAGATGTCGAGTAAAATGGTTAGTCAAGGAGTTCTCACATGAAAGCGACTTACATGTATAAATATATATTCATAAGCAGAGGGACCTTATCAGTATTTTATAGCTGTTAGCGGCAAACTTTGTTACCTTGAAACATATAATGCGAGCCATCGAATAACAGAGCAACAAAATATCATGTCAATTACCAGAAAAAATATTCCAGTCTCAGATTTCAAGACTGAGAGCTGAAACCGGTCTCTTATATTTTTTATAAAATGGAACATATAGTCGAAGCCTCAGAGGTAAGCGACTTACAGGAATGGAAGCCACAAATCGACAAATAAACGGCCAAGAGACATAAATCTTCTCGTAACGGACCAACGTTACGGTAAATGTTCCATCTATGAAATGAAATTATTTATATTTTCTAAAAAGCTACCAGCTATCGGTTATCCGATTTCGCTAAATACTGCAAAAACAAAACAAATATTTGATAATTTCGCTTCGACCTAGGCAGTAATCTTACTTTTATGTTACAATTTCGTAGCTTATATATATTAAAAACAAAAAAACAAAATCATACATTTCATTCAATTTGAATGAAAAAATTCAATCGCTTCAGAAGAAATAAATTTAACTTAAACTGCAGAGACTGCAATTCTAATGCGTGTTTAACTTTGACCGAGTAGCATTGATAGTTCGCTGTGGAAAGTTTAAGTTAATTAAGTTGTCTTGGTTAATAACTGGAACTAGAAAAGGGAAATTTGGAAGCCATCGAACACGACAAATACGAAAATATTGCAGGCTTGGTTTGATTGATCCTGTAAATGGGCAGTAATGGAAATACATATTACTGCCCATGCCGTCTAGCCCCATGTTGAGCACAACTCAATATTTACACTTATAAACAGTACAATTTCGATCCATCATAAACGATGGTATGCTTATGGAGGTGAACATGGAACCTTCAATGCGGTATTTTCAGATTAAAACCATTCAATATTCAGTGGCGTATTGTCCCCAGATAAAATAATGGGTTTGCCCTAAACGAGAATACAACGGGCGGAACTAAACAGAATGGAATTTTGACAGGGGATCAGAGAATCTAAATCCTGCATGTCACAGACAACGCCAAAGGCAGACTTTAAAAACAGGAAATTTATTCTTGAGGTGTTTGAACAATATCCAAATCTATAATGGCTGGGATATTGAAACCATCCATCTATAAACTGGCCGAAATATCAAAACAAAAGTAATTTAAGAAGTACTATTTTTAATAGTACATAAATATTGTGCTGAACGCCCTTCAAAGGACGTAATTGATAACAGCACTGATTGAATGTACAGAGAGAATTTTTACAGCCGCCACACGGCACAAACAACGCTGCTGTAATATTAAAATTAGGGATGTCAACGGAAATCCGAATATCCGGATATATGTTCGGATCATCGGATAACCGGATCGAATTTGGCATCCGGATATCCGTTTATAAAATTTTTAAATTTTTAATATTACTTGATTTTGCTAAATTATCTTTCTCCAATGTCCGTATGCATTTAAGCATAAGCATGGGATTACCGAGAGGTGATGACACGCAGTAAATTGGGCTCCTCAGGTTTAGAAATGTATATAAGTATGACAGTATATATAAGAACTTGCTAATTAATGCTCAACGTTTGAAGTTTATCTATTTTGAGTAAAGAAAATTATCTTTAATCTTGTGTGATCGGTTTTATTGAGAAGGGATAGAGCTATAATTCTGTAGACAACAGGTTTGGAGGTCATAAATCAATTACACACGTTTAATTATGTCAGTTTGGTTCTATCTATTAAAATATTGATGAATTCATTTTTATTTGATCTCGCGATCTTGATTTATTAACATCTACGTTCTAAACAAATAATTGGTTATGCCTTCCTTTCTATAGTTCGCGACATTTCGTAAGGTAAAATGATGATGAAAAAATACAGCAAATGTATAATTCATTCACACAGTTTTTTTATCGTTTAAATTCCAAACTTTTTGCAATATTTATTAAACAACTGAAAAAAATAAAATACTTATTGAGAATACCCTTTGTTTTGTTGTTCGCAGTTAATAAAATATTACAGTTATGAAGTGTTTATTTCTATAGAAACGACATATTTCTATTAGCAAAGTGTTCAACTGATATCCGGATCCCAAATTCAGGAACCGTTGACATCCCTAATTAAAGTAGATGAAAAGGGAACTTTGAAAGCCATCGAACACGACAAATATGAAAATATTGCAGGCTTGGTTTGATTGAGCCTGTTCATGGGCAGTAATTGAAATGCAAATTACTGTCCACGCCTTGAAAACAGCACTTACTTGAGAAATATAAATATGGTGCAGGACTGTTGATTTCATTGAGCATGTTCGTAAACACTATTTGAAATGCATGTTCATGACCACTCCGCTAGTGGTTTTATCTTCTTCTGTGTTGCGATCGTAAAACATATCCCTGTACTTTCAATAAATACTGTTAACATTTCATTTCTTAGAGACTGTTTTTGCATTCGCCTTTTCACCGCAATTTTATTTAAGAGGTAGGAGGCTGTTACACAAGTTTCACCTTTTTGATACATAAAAACGAAAACCAAGATCTCATGGTAGTGGGACAAACGGTCACATAAAAGAACAAGTTTTCGTTGTTCCATTCACCACCTTCATTTTTTTCAAAACAAAAACAATCAGGTAGATACGCTATGAATTCATGTCAGGCGTCTCTGACTATATCACATCTATAAAGACTGGATGAGAAGCCGACGTCATTGTTATAAGAACTCGTCCGCTTTATAAAGTTGCAAGCCTTACTTGGAGTTACGTTGCATTTTATCCCACCACAGGATGACTTGGAATGATAACACTAACGGTATTTTTCGGCGTTAGCTGTCTAAGCTCACTTTTGACCTAGTTTTTCGACCAATGAAATGTTGTAAATAATACTCGTATTCTCTTATTATGCAGAGGGAAAATGAAATAAACTATTTCGATTGGTAGCTATTTACACCAGAGAGGCATCTAGCAGGGTGGAGAGGTATCTAGTGGGATTTATATTATTATGCAGCGGAAAAATCAAATAGATTATTTCGATTGGTTGTAAGTGGGTGTTGTAGTTCATTGTAGTGTAGTGGTTAACACTCTCGCCTCGCACGCGGAGGCCCCGGGTTCAATACTCAAAGCGGACAATTTTTTTAAGGTTAATATACGTAAAAGTTGGTAGATTTCGCTCTTGTAACAGGCTGTTATTATTTATATTGTTAAATTATTAGATTCCAAGGACATTTATTCATCTTGAGTTCTAACTCTACACGAGGTATTTTATTGAAACTGAATAAATTGCTTCTTTAATCGACTTGTTATCACTGTATGAAATTGTTGCAACAGCTTCAACATTTTTTTGAAAGACACTTTCAATGAATTTATGAGTTGTCATGATTCGTTCGCTTTATCTTTAAGTCATACTAAGAAGGCAGGGGTTGTTCGTCAACAGCTATAACAAGTAAAATAAAATCACTAAACTGTGTCTGCTTCGCCTCTCTGTATTCCTTTCTTTCTTATATACATGTATATATAAATCTTTTCCATCAACGCCGTTTATCTTTTTTAAAGATATTTCTTGTTATTATTACAACCAAAACGTTGGCTACCCTCTAACAACATCTGCTTGTACTTTATTTGATCGCATTTGGTGGTAAATAACATAACATTTTAGGTTTGGAAAAGTTTTTAAGAATCTCATGATGATTTAACATTTATTTTCAGGCATTTGTCCGTTTTAAGACTTAAGCTGGCGAAATGTTAATATTTTAAATAGCGTAAATGTAAAAGTTAGTTATGTTTCATACAACACTAAGCCGATTTAGCTCTTAAGCATTCTCTACCGTAATAAAATCGTACTTTGCCTATTTAATCCGTCTGGTAATGAAACCTCTTTCGAACGTGTGTATTAAATGGTGTCATTGAAACAAACAATCCTGAAACAGTTGGCCCCGAAATGAAAACAGTTTTTCATTTTTGCTTATTGTTTCTAACGTCTTCCTTTCTCGGATCCCACGTCAGTGTTCAATTCAGTCAGTTAAGTTCTGTTCGGTTAAGCCCGTTGTTTTCTCGACTGAGACAAACCTGTTCTTTTACCTGGACAAATAGACTGAAACATTGTCACACTGATATTATTACTCCTAATAGATATCCTACTGGGAGATATAAATGGAATAGAGTAACTGTTTGCAGTCAGTAGGTTTGTATCCATCCGAGTTGCGTGTGTAAACAATATCACGCAAGACCGAAGGTCGAGCGTGATGTGGTTTACATACGCAATGAAAAATGATACAAACCTACAGACTGCATACTGACATTATGTTCCTTTTATTATTCCTTCTCGCTCAAAACAAATTTAAATACTAAACGACAAAATTACAGTCAACAACGTGGTTTATATAATTTATATGATATTAGTAATAACAATAGTAACGCAAAAGTAAATTTATGAATAGACGAAAGAATATCGTAAACGGAAAACGACAGTGTGGAATACGAATTTATTAATCTCACATGGTGTATCAATCTTGCGTATACACGCTGTACTAAACTTGAATCGTTTAAGGGTTAATAATAAATAATTATTAACAAATATGACAACACTTTTGAAAACGCTTCAAGGCCCGTCACATTATATATGTACATTCTTTGAAACTTCTTTATACTTTTTATAGTAAAGAAATATAATGTTTTTATAATAATTTTATTAACACTCAAATGATTTCACCTTACTATTTCACAAACAATTCTTTATTAAGTGTGCTTCTATTGACACGAAGCCTAATGAGGACAACAAGTTTCAGGTTTATATGAGCACAGCCCTAATGAATGTTGAATTATAAGCACATCCATAGTTGAATTATGAGCACACCCATTGTTGAATTATGAGCACACCCATTGTTGAAATATGAGCACATCCATTGTTGAATTATTACCTGTATATTTTAAAGTTGTAACCTGTTTGGATTATATAAAAGTTTGGAAGTAGGAGTTAATTAAACGTCATTTTCTTGACATTTGTATAGAAGTCGCATTTACACTGCTGATTTCATTGAGCATGTTCGTAAACACTATTTGAAATGCATGTTCATGACCACTCCGCTAGTGGTTTTATCTTCTTCTGTGTTGCGATCGTAAAACATATCCCTGTACTTTCAATAAATACTGTTAACATTTCATTTCTTAGAGACTGTTTTTGCATTCGCCTTTTCACCGCAATTTTATTTAAGAGGTAGGAGGCTGTTACACAAGTTTCACCTTTTTGATACATAAAAACGAAAACCAAGATCTCATGGTAGTGGGACAAACGGTCACATAAAAGAACAAGTTTTCGTTGTTCCATTCACCACCTTCATTTTTTTCAAAACAAAAACAATCAGGTAGATACGCTATGAATTCATGTCAGGCGTCTCTGACTATATCACATCTATAAAGACTGGATGAGAAGCCGACGTCATTGTTATAAGAACTCGTCCGCTTTATAAAGTTGCAAGCCTTACTTGGAGTTACGTTGCATTTTATCCCACCACAGGATGACTTGGAATGATAACACTAACGGTATTTTTCGGCGTTAGCTGTCTAAGCTCACTTTTGACCTAGTTTTTCGACCAATGAAATGTTGTAAATAATACTCGTATTCTCTTATTATGCAGAGGGAAAATGAAATAAACTATTTCGATTGGTAGCTATTTACACCAGAGAGGCATCTAGCAGGGTGGAGAGGTATCTAGTGGGATTTATATTATTATGCAGCGGAAAAATCAAATAGATTATTTCGATTGGTTGTAAGTGGGTGTTGTAGTTCATTGTAGTGTAGTGGTTAACACTCTCGCCTCGCACGCGGAGGCCCCGGGTTCAATACTCAAAGCGGACAATTTTTTTAAGGTTAATATACGTAAAAGTTGGTAGATTTCGCTCTTGTAACAGGCTGTTATTATTTATATTGTTAAATTATTAGATTCCAAGGACATTTATTCATCTTGAGTTCTAACTCTACACGAGGTATTTTATTGAAACTGAATAAATTGCTTCTTTAATCGACTTGTTATCACTGTATGAAATTGTTGCAACAGCTTCAACATTTTTTTGAAAGACACTTTCAATGAATTTATGAGTTGTCATGATTCGTTCGCTTTATCTTTAAGTCATACTAAGAAGGCAGGGGTTGTTCGTCAACAGCTATAACAAGTAAAATAAAATCACTAAACTGTGTCTGCTTCGCCTCTCTGTATTCCTTTCTTTCTTATATACATGTATATATAAATCTTTTCCATCAACGCCGTTTATCTTTTTTAAAGATATTTATTGTTATTATTACAACCAAAACGTTGGCTACCCTCTAACAACATCTGCTTGTACTTTATTTGATCTCATTTGGTGGTAAATAACATAACATTTTAGGTTTGGAAAAGTTTTTAAGAATCTCATGATGATTTAACATTTATTTTCAGGCATTTGTCCGTTTTAAGACTTAAGCTGGCGAAATGTTAATATTTTAAATAGCGTAAATGTAAAAGTTAGTTATGTTTCATACAACACTAAGCCGATTTAGCTCTTAAGCATTCTCTACCGTAATAAAATCGTACTTTGCCTATTTAATCCGTCTGGTAATGAAACCTCTTTCGAACGTGTGTATTAAATGGTGTCATTGAAACAAACAATCCTGAAACAGTTGGCCCCGAAATGAAAACAGTTTTTCATTTTTGCTTATTGTTTCTAACGTCTTCCTTTCTCGGATCCCACGTCAGTGTTCAATTCAGTCAGTTAAGTTCTGTTCGGTTAAGCCCGTTGTTTTCTCGACTGAGACAAACCTGTTCTTTTACCTGGACAAATAGACTGAAACATTGTCACACTGATATTATTACTCCTAATAGATATCCTACTGGGAGATATAAATGGAATAGAGTAACTGTTTGCAGTCAGTAGGTTTGTATCCATCCGAGTTGCGTGTGTAAACAATATCACGCAAGACCGAAGGTCGAGCGTGATGTGGTTTACATACGCAATGAAAAATGATACAAACCTACAGACTGCATACTGACATTATGTTCCTTTTATTATTCCTTCTCGCTCAAAACAAATTTAAATACTAAACGACAAAATTACAGTCAACAACGTGGTTTATATAATTTATATGATATTAGTAATAACAATAGTAACGCAAAAGTAAATTTATGAATAGACGAAAGAATATCGTAAACGGAAAACGACAGTGTGGAATACGAATTTATTAAACTCACATGGTGTATCAATCTTGCGTATACACGCTGTACTAAACTTGAATCGTTTAAGGGTTAATAATAAATAATTATTAACAAATATGACAACACTTTTGAAAACGCTTCAAGGCCAGTCACATTATATATGTACATTCTTTGAAACTTCTTTATACTTTTTATAGTAAAGAAATATAATGTTTTTATAATAATTTTATTAACACTCAAATGATTTCACCTTACTATTTCACAAACAATTCTTTATTAAGTGTGCTTCTATTGACACGAAGCCTAATGAGGACAACAAGTTTCAGGTTTATATGAGCACAGCCCTAATGAATGTTGAATTATAAGCACATCCATAGTTGAATTATGAGCACACCCATTGTTGAATTATGAGCACACCCATTGTTGAAATATGAGCACATCCATTGTTGAATTATTACCTGTATATTTTAAAGTTGTAACCTGTTTGGATTATATAAAAGTTTGGAAGTAGGAGTTAATTAAACGTCATTTTCTTGACATTTGTATAGAAGTCGCATTTACACTGCTGTGACAAGTTAAGGATTTTTACGCGCTGATATAATCCAAGTAGGATTCGCATCGATTCGAAGCTTTTCAAGTCCAGATATATATTGATTTTGATATTGCATACTAAGCAAATAGTTCTTTAAAAAGTGTAGCGTAGTAATTAAATAATCCCAGGTGTATTGAAACGAACACTTGTTAAAGTTTCTGAATAGATTTACCTTCTGATTTCTAAAGTTTATAGTTACTAAATAATTATATTAAAGTTTCTGAACAGTTTTCCGTAAGCAAATAAACATAACAATAATTTCTGTTTGCATATATCCCGACTGACATAAGTTCCCCTTATAATAATTTGGTAATTTAGAATTCCCCTTGTACATTTTATAACACTATATGATTAACACTTAAAATTTTAAAAGAAACCTAATAAAATAAAATCCTAAAACCTTTTAAGAAGATTAAGAATAAAACTTTAAAATTTAGAATACATAAATAACCCTATAATATGATGCGATAAATTATTAATATAAATTCCCCATTACATTACAAAAGATAGTAGACGATATAATCGTGAAGAATGTTTAACACTTGTTGTATATATTGCGTGACATGTACAAAACGATGCTATATGTACATCTTTGTTTAGAATAACAATATTACTGTGTAATTGTGTAAATAAAGAGTTGCGCTAAATCAGAGGCTAGGCGGCGTTGGCAGTAATACGCATTTCAGTTACTGCCCATGGTCAGGCCCAATCAAACCCAGTATGTAATATTTTAATGTTTGTCGTGCTCGGTGTCTTTCAAAGTTCTCTTTTCATCTATGATGTATAATGTCAGTTTTTGTTTTCATTGGCTTTTAACTTCTTGATTTATATATTTTCCTACATGTCTACGTGGAAATGTCTTTGCTCATGTATTCGGCAACTCCAAATCATAATTACTTTGGAAACATTAATTTATTGTTTAAATTTTTAGTTAAAACAAGAATAAATAAGCGTTACTCTTTTGAAATCTAACATTGTTTTAAAGTGGTGGATGAAAACCAATACTATATCACATCTATAAGATGAGTCCGTGTTTGTGTTTGCTATAAAATATCCCATCTGTGGAGAGAGCGAAAAATTACATCATACTGATGGCATTGTCAATAAATTGAAAATGGAATAATGATATAAGTTATTTTAATATTGCGATTAACTGGCAATAACTGTTTAAAATATTCGTATATGAGTAAATAATTTATCAATCATTGATCAATCTTACAGACCAAAGACTAAACTTTAATAGCTGATAAATTATTTATTTTATACTCAGACACATTGGTTGTTTAATTCTCAACACATGTTAATTAAATACATGTTGTCCCAATTACTATCGCAGGTCATGAATAAATTTATTTGCGCTGTATGTACTTCTTTATAAATGTTTCTGCTTATCTGTAAGTTGTGCTATAATCTTTGCTTTCTTTAAATGTAGTTATTCAGTACATAAGATTGATTGAAATAAGGAAATACTTATCAAACAACAAGATGTGAAGGTTACCTTGGTTCTGCAATGTTAGCGTAAGTGTGAGATTGTCGTGAATTATAATGGTTGAAGGATAATGTTCAATAACTGCTTTAATTGTTATTTAAGTGGCAGTTGATTAAGAAAAGATAATGAAATGGCCATATCAGGAATAGACACGTTAAAACACATAGCATCCTCCCCCACCTACCACATCCTCACAACAAATCAATAGACAGGAAAAGAGATTATATGACTATAATTGGATCAATATAAAAAGACAACATGATTATTTTATTTAAAAAAAAGAGAAGTCGAGGGGATCACCGCCTTTGAACTGTTAATAGTCAAACATATTGTTACTGGTGTTATTTACCCGTTTTTTTACGTCCACTAACCTCACACTGTCGGAAAAACTTGAGTGAAGACAATTATTAATATGCGTCCGCAATTACGTATGCTTTGCTCAAAAACATAAAACTACTAATGGAGACATGTCTCAAATCTGAAGCATCTGACTGGCTGAAATGGCGACCAGTCGCCATTTTAACCAATCACATTTCTGAGGCGTTCATAGATTTGCCGAACAAAATTAGCTATTTTAGAAGATTCGGATATATGCTGATCAAATAACCTGTACAACCTTCAAGTCCATCACCTTCAACAAATTAAAGTGAATGGACAAAGCAAGTCGATTGTTGAGGTAGATACTCAACTCTTTGAGACTTCTTTGCAGCCATCTGCGCAGTCAGACACGCTATCCTGATAAGCGTCATTGTTATCAACTTTAATATTTATGTAATTAACAGTCTTTTCAAATCTACACGGGAAGACAGAAAAGATTGTATCTTTATTGATAGATTGCCCGCGGCTATATTTGACACTTTTTACAACTTTGACACTTGATCACAGTAGAGTTGTTTGTGCCTTGTGGCGGCCTTAAACGTCTCCCTGTACTTCAATAAGTGCTGTTATCAGTTGGGTAGTCCTTTGAATACTTTGTGTGAATTTTGAATTGCGCTCAACCCGCGGCTAGGCGGTATGAGCAGTTATATGCACTTCCATTACTGCTCATAAACAGGCTCTATTAAACCGAGCCTGCAATATTTTCTAATGTCGTGTTCGTTGGCTTTCAAAGTTCCCCCCCCCCCACCCCAATGAAACAAATATAAAAGTATAGCAGTGGAAACATCCCCAATAAAACAAATATAACAGCATAACAGTGGAAACATCCCCAATAAAACAAATATAAAAGTATAACAGTGGAAATGTCCCTTGTAAAACAAATATAAAAGTATAACAGTGGAAACATCCCCAATAAAACAAATATAAAAGAATAACAGTGGAAACATCCCCAATAAAACAAACACGGATTTCAGATTAAACGAAGCCGAATTTTAGTTTAAAGTACAATGTTTCCGATGGTCATACGGAACTTCCAAAGGCTTTTCGAAATGCAATTTCATGAAAACATATTAAACAAAAAGCAGTGGTTTAAGAACCGAAAGAAAGTTTAAAAGTAAACCCTGAAGTAAACGCAAAAGACACTTTCAATGCTGCAATAAAACTAATTATTGCATTTGAAGGAGAAGTTCCTAGTCGATAGTTTTTTCTAGAATCTTTACTTTCCATTTCCATTTAGACATTGCAGACCAACAGTTTTTAATGGTTACCACGGTTTTCTGGTATAAATATTAAGTTGCTCTCCACCAGACGCTACTCGGCGTGGACGGTAGTATGCATTTCCAAATCTGTCCATGAACAGGCTTAATCAAACCGAACCCGCAAAAATTTCATTTTTTTTCGTGTAAAATGGTTATCAAAGTTCCCTTTTCATCTATTTTAACAGAATATTACGAATGGAATAACTAAATTATTCAAAAAATCAGAAGTCTTTCCAAGGCTGGTCAACAAATCAATCATATATTTTCTCAGAAGAATAATCATTTACCGAAAGAAAACAGAAAAACGCATTTTTATATTATTGAGACAAGTCACACATACCAAACATGTATTTTTCCAACGTTAATAATCATTCACTTTCTCAGCTGAAAGGGACTAGTATTGACGTCTCTTGCAAAAAGCAATTATTCTCTTGCATGCAATGTCATTTGTTCTGCAAGTTTCCCAGATGTCGAGTAAAATGATTAGCAAATAACAAAATGGACGCCACAAATCGACAAATAAACGGCCCCAGAGAAGAGACATATATCTTCTCGTACTCAACCAACATGACACTGGACCAGCATGAGACTATTAAACATGCCATGTCATCTATTACGGTAAATGTCGCATCTATGAAATGATCTTATTTATCTTTTCTAAAAACTAGCAGCTATCGGTTCTCCCATTTCGCTTACTAATACAGCAAAAACAAAACAAATACTTGAATGATTATTCGCTGAGAACTAGGCAGTAATATTACGTTTCTGTTACAATTTCATAGCTTATATATATTCAAAACAAAGGGCATGCATTTTATTAAATTTGAAAGAAAATAATGCAATCTAATGCGTATTTAACTTTTTCAGAGTAACACTGATCGTTCGTTGTGGAAAGTGGTTCATTTCCACTACTTCCTAATTAAGTTGTCTTGGTTAAGAAATGGAACTAGATTATAAGAGAACTTTGAAAACAGCACGTACTGGAGGAATATTAATATGGTGCAGGCTTGTTGATTTAATTGAGCTTGTTCATAACACTATTTGAGACGCATGTTCTTGACCACTCCGCTAGTGGTTTTATCTTGTGCTGTGTGTAAAACGTATCCCCGTATTTTCATTCAATACTGTTAACATTTTATTCCTTAGAGACTGTTTTTGCATTCGCCTTTCCACTTCTCCCTACTAACACAAACACTAACATAATACTTGAAGGTTTATGTTTACTGTTATTTTAGTAAATTAAGTTTTAAGAAGTTCACCTTTTTGAGATATAAAAACAAAAACCAATAACTGATGGTAGTAGAATAAAAGGTCACATCAAGAAATCAAGTTTTCGTTGTTCCATTTACAACCTCCATTTTCTCAAAACAAAAACACAAAAACAATCAGGTAGATACGATATGCATTCAGGTCAGGCGTCTTTATCTATATCACATCTACAATGACTGGACGACAAGCCGATGTCATTGTTATAAGACCTCGTCCGCTTTATGAAGTTGCAAGCCTTACTTAGTGTTACGTAGCATTTTATCCCACCATAGGATGACTTGGAATGATAACACTACAAACGGTATTTTTATTATTACAACCAAAAACGTTGGTTACCCTTTAACAAAATATGTGTGTACTTTATGTGATGTCATTTGGTAGTAAATAACATAACATTTTAGGTTTGAAAAATTATCCCCAAAGGTTCTCTTGTTTATTAATTGTTTGTGGCGTCCTATTTGAATTGACATACATATATAAAACATGCGCTCTCTCTATCTTCCTCTCTTCTTTTTCGCTGCGTGGGGAGGCTGTGTTTTTTGAGTGTGGCGATTCCTGATATGCATATGTTGCTTTTTTTGATGACTTAACATATTTTATCAGGCAATAGTCCGTCTTGTGGCTTAAGCTGGCGAAGCGTTCATATTTAACATATCGTAAATGTGTATGTTCGCTGTGTTTCATACAACACTAATGATTAACAAACAAATGCCTAATGAAAGCCGATCTAGCTCTTAAGCATTCTCTACAGTAATAAAATTGTACTTTGCCTATTGAATCCGTCTGGTAATAAATCCTCTTACGTGTACGTAAGCGTGCATTTAATGTTGTAATTTTAACAAACAATCATGTAACAGTTGGCACCGGCATGATAGCAGGTTTGAATCTTTGCCTATTGTTTCTTATGTCTTTCTTTTTCAGATCCCTGTCAGTGTTCAGTTCTGTTTGGTCCCGCCCATTGTTTTCTCGCTTGAGTGGGACCCGTTCTTTTGCCTATTGTTTCTATTGTCTTCCTTTTTCAGATCCCCTGTCAGTGTTCAGTTCTGTTTGGTCCCGCCCATTGTTTTCTCGCTTGAGGGGGACCCGTTCTTTTGCCTATTGTTTCTAATGTCTTCCTTTTTCAGATCCCCTGTAGGTTTTCAGTTCTGTTTGGTCCCGCCCATTGTTTTCTCGCTTGAGGGGGACCCGTTCTTTTGCCTATTGTTTCTTATGTCTTCCTTTTTCTGATCCCCTGTCGGTGTTCAGTTCTGTTTGGTTCCGCCCATTGTTTTCTCGCTTGAGGGGGACCCGTTCTTTTGTCTGCGGACCATACGCTGCTGAAAAGGTTTTGGTCAGAAAATACCGCATTGAAGGTTCCATATTCACCGCCAATTGCATACCGTCGTTACGGATGGATCAAAATTGTACTGGTACAAATGATATGTTGCGCTCACCCGGGACTAGTCATGAAGAAGTCACATTTACACTTCTGTGACAAGTTAAGGATTTTTGCGCGCTGATATAATCCAAGTAGGATTCGCATTGATTCGAAGCTCTCCGAGTCCGGTTATATATTGATTAACAAAACGATGCTTTATGCACATCTTTGTTTAGAATAAACAGTTTACTGTGTAATTATTTAAATAAAGAGTTGCGCTAAATCAGTGGTTAGGCGGCGTTGGCAGTAATACGCATTTCAGTTATTGTCCATGATCAGGCCCAATCAAACCGAGTATGCAATCTTTATGTTTGTCGTGCTCGGTGTCTTTCAAAGTTATCTTTTCATTGATGATTGGTATAATGTCAGTTTTTGTTTTTATTGGCTTTTAACTTCTTGATTTATTTATTTTCCTACATGTCTACATGGAAATGCCTTTGCTCATGTATTCTGCAACTCCAAACCGTATTTACTTTTGAAAACATTAATTTGTTGTTTAATTATTTAGTTATAACAATGATAAATAAGCGATACACTTTTGAAAGCAAACATTGTTTTAAAGTGTTGGATGACAATCAATTGAGTCCGTGCTTGTGTTTGCTATAAAATATCCCATCTGTGGAGAGAGCGAAACATTACATCATACTGTGGCATTGTCGATAAATTGAAAATGGAATAATGATATAAGTTATTTTAATATTGTGATTAACTGGCAATAACTGTTTTAAATACTCGAATAGGAGTAAATTATTTATCAATTATTGATCAATCATACAGACCAAAGACTAAACTTTAATAGCTGATAAATTATTTATTTTATACTCAAACACATTGGTTGTTAAAGTCTCAACACATGTTAATTAAATACTCTCTATGTTGTCCCAATACTATTGCAGGTCATGAATAAATTTATTTGCGCTGTATGTACTTTTTTATTAATGTTTCTGCTTATCTGTAAGTTGTGCTATAATCTTTGCTTTCTTCAAATGTAGTTATTCAGTACATAAGATTGATTGAAATAAGGAAATACTTATCAAACAACAAGATGTGAAGGTTACCTTGGTTCTGCAATGTTAGCGTAACTGTGAGATTGTCGTGAATTATAATGGTCGAAGGATAATGTTCAATACCTGCTACAATTGTTATTTAATTGGCCGTTGATTAAGAAAAGATAATTAAATGGCCATATCATGAATAGACAGGTTAAAAAACATAGCATCCTCCCCCACCTACCATATCCTTACAACAAATCAATAGACAGGAAAAGAGAATATATGGCTATAATTGGATCAATATAAAAAGACAACATGATTATTATATTTAAAAAAAGAGAAGTCGATGTGATCACCGCCTTCGAACTGTTATTAGCAAAACATATTGTTACTGGTGTTATTAACCCGGTTTTACGTCCACTAACCTCACACTGTCGGAAAAATTTGAGTGAAGACAATTATTCATATGTGTCTGCAATTACGTCTGCTTTTCCCAAAAACATAAAACCAGGAGACACGTCTCAAATCTGAAGCATCTGACTGGCTGGAATGGCGACCAGATTTCTGAGGCGTTCATAGATTTGCCGAACAAAATTAGCTATTTTAGACGTTTTGGATATATGCGATCAAATGACCTGTACAACCTTCAAGTCCATCACCTACAAAAACTTATGGTGAATGGACAAAGCAAGTCGATTATTGAGGTAGATACTCAAGTCTTTGAGACTTCTTTGCAGCCATCTGCACAATCAGACATGCTATCCTGACAAGCTTCATTGTTATCAACTTTATTATTTATGGAATTAACAGTCTTTTCAAATCCTAGTGGGAAGACAAAAAAGATTGTATCTTTGTTGATAGATTGCCCGCGGTATATTTGACACTTTTTACAACTTTGACACTTGATCACAGTAGCGTTGTTTGTGCCTTGTGGCGGCCGTAAACATCCAATAAGTGCTGTCATCAGTTGTGTAGTCCTTTGAATACTTTGTGTGAATGTTGAATTGCGCTCAACCCGCGGTAAGGCGGTGTGAGCAGTTATATGCACTTCCATTACTGCTCATAAACAGGCTCTTTTAAACCGAGCCTGCAATATTTTCTAATGTCGTGTTCGTTGACTTTCAAAGTTCCCATTTATTTATTTATTTGTGTTATTCATTAGCTGAATATTCATCATTGATCTAGCAACAGTTTCAGGTTTATATCCAAATACATTCATAATTCTTTAGATTATCAGCAGGTATTAAATGAATACTCCAAGGTAAAAACTACTGCAAAATTATCCGTATTTTGTAAATGCTTTTACTGCCATAGGATTGTGATGCTTTGCTTCATGAAATTCATTTGCAACTAAATCTAATTTATGATTTACATTCATTAATTGCAAATAAAATAATTGATTTTTGTCTTAATTATTCATTAATTGAAAATTGTAATGCAATTGTATTATAAGTAATTAAATTATAATTGTCATTAGAGCCAGGCCTGATCATGGAGAACGCAATAAAATGCAGGAGAAATAGTATTAGGGTAACTGATACGAGGGTTGTTCGATATTTTATGTGTATTGTACGATAGTTCAACAGCTTGCTACTCAAATATCAAATGAACTTTAATCTCTTCAAAATATTCTCCGTTAAAACACAAAATTTCAATCTATGAATCAATTTCTGGAATACGTCATGGTGCGCTGATTTATGTAGACCTTTGAGGCACTGATTTAGGGCTAAGCTGAATGCTTTTAAGTGTCGGGACTTGTAACGTCGACCAGATAAGAACGTTTTTATTGTTTGGGAAAAGTAAAAAGTCGCATGGGACTAGATCTGGAGAGTATGTTGGGTGTGGCAAGACGGTAACATTCTCTGACTTTAAAAATTACTTCACAAGCTCAGTTTTATGAGATGGAGCATTATCATGAAGTAAACGGACGTGCCTTGATCCTAACACATTGCTTCGTGTGATAATATTTCTAGAGCTTTTTAATATAACATCTCGGCTATACTGGCCTGTTACACCTTTGCCCCTGTGCTTCGCAACTTGAAAGGTTATACCATCATTTTCGAGCATGCCCTTATAACCTGTTTAAGGCCTTATTATTTGATGAAGATGAAACTTACAGGGCTGGTGGACAAAAATCGTTCTTATGGTAGAGATTATATCATTTGTGTACACTGATCTATGAAAAAGGAGTGGCATTTGAATTACATATTGTATGCCCCTCGTAATAACAGCAATAGACGTGATAGTAAAAAAGAGGAGGAGCAAACGTTTGCATTTTGTGAAGTAGAAATGTAACAGAAGAGGTAGTGTTGCCAAGATTTGTAATAGGAATTAAAGAAGAATTAGTTGGGGTGATGTTGCTCGTTTTAGTATGAGTCAAAGTCGTCGTCCGAGTAGTAGTTTCAGTAACAAGTATGTCGTGGCTAGTTTGATTGTTAGGTTATATCAATTAAACAGGACAAGAAATTGTACAGTTGCTTTTTTGTTCGTATATTCAGTCAGAAGTTGATCAATACACGTAAAACAATAACAAACAGAATGGTGGCAGATCAAGTTAATATTCAAAAAGATGATAAATAATTCACCTGATATTGATACTTGTTGTAATTCCACCTGTAGTTATCATCATATCATCATTGTTATTAGTTTTACTAATTAGCAAAGTCTTAATGGAATGCCTGATATCAATTGTTTGGATTTTAATTGAATTTTCGATATTTAACGGCTAAGTATTGACCTCAGTCTGATCAGTACAAAGGTATAACAGTCCTTTTATAATACTGCACCAGTCCATTGATCAGTTTATTTTTATGACTGATTTGCGTGAACATGTTTGGTTTCACAACGATGTCAACTAGTTCCGCAACAACAAATATAAGTATACTGTATACGGACATAATGTAAAATATTACCGATATCATAAACAGCAACTACGACTTTATTCTCATATTAAGATTCAGATGTTACAGGATTAATTCTGCAACATTAACTAACAAGTTGGATTACGAGATTTGCACACTTTATAGTATAAATACTTTGTTATCACCGGCAGTAGTCGATAAACTGTATATTTTGCACTTAATTGGTAGCCAAGCAGTTTTTTGTTCTCTCTGTATTACAGCAACATCTTGACATTTATTCTATATATAATCATGTAAAATGTCAAGTTGTATACAATGTACATTGCAAAGGTCTTTAGTATTTGGTCATAGTTTATTTCTAAAAATAACAATTTTTTTTAGTTATTACAACTGAGTCGGCGTACAATGCGCCACCAAAATTTAAATTTCTCAGTAATTAAAAGTGCATGGGTAAATATATTTCAGAAAGTTCTCAATTGACTATTTCCAGATTAGGGTGTTGACGGTGGTAGGGCACGGTAGTGAAACAATTGGATGAACTGTTTCTTACCATCATTCACAAATAATTTTAAACAATAAAACACTGAAGTTTGCATTTTCATCATGGATTGTAAATGATCTAATAAAAATATTTGATAAATACATATCTCGGAAATAAAGATTGGTTCTTCTTCTTCTTTTTCTTCTTCTAATTCTTCTTTTCTTACAAGTTGCATTACATGGGTTTACATGATTTAACACTAAGTACAAGAGATCTGCTAATAACAGGATAAAATGTAAATTTTACAGAGAACAGAAAAAGTTGCCTAGACTCTGCAAACTTTGACCAATATAACAGTAGAGTGTGTCATAAAAAAAAACATTGAAAAAAATCAGTTTCTTATTAAAAAAATTCCGAGATGCGAACAAAAGATTAAACATTCTTTAATGTGTTTTCGCATTGGCTGTTATGCCGGTTATTTACTGATTCTAAATATTGAGCTTTTAAATTTTGGCAGCAGAAAAAGACTTTCAAATCTGTCAATTCCCCTAAACTGCGGTTATGTACGACTGCTACTTTGGCATACCGAATGGTTTTAATTTTATCAATGTTAAAGCTACGGTAAAAGTGGTAACGTTGTATTGAAGGTCAGTATATTAGATATTTATTCACTATCGCCAGTTGTTTGTTGTGCTTTTGTTGTGTTTTGATTGATGTCGTTGTTTTCTTGTTTGTAGTAACAGTTTTCTCATACAATTATAGAGTTATAGAGTAAATCGCGCTTACATTATTTAACTAATAAAAGAATATTTCTGTTTGTTTTTTTTTTAATTTTCAATGAGCTCTTTTACTTTCTTTACATGTCTTTTTCTGGCGAAATCTTTGTTGATGCTCTATTTTTTTTTAACTTCTATCTATGCACAATCGTCTAATATTTAACTCAACACTTCATTATCATTGTGCTGACATCTTTGGTCGCACGATGATGGAAAGGATTTAAGAGATTATGAAGGTTTTAGGAAAAATCTTGTATAAGTTCCTTTAAGCTCGATTTGTTTCTTTTAACCCTGACATCGTGTTATTGCTGATTTGACTCCAGGTGCTCTGGTTTTGGTATAGCCCCTTTGGTCTTGCAATGCTATTAGCTTCTATATTTTGTATGTTTGTGTGCTTTTGCATGCATCATTGTTGAAAGGTGGGTTGGAGCTATTTCACCAAGACAACTTGTACTTGTTTGTTGATATGAGAACCTGTTTGGGCAAGTGCGAAGTTGGTGAAAATTGTTTTGTCACCGAATGTTCCAAGGCGGTAAACCTACGAAATCTCATTTTCGTTAATTGTTTGAGGTGTCTTATTTGAATTTGACATACTTATAATGGCATGCTCTATTTTCCTCTCTTCTTTTCGCTGCATGGATCAGCTGTGCTTTGCGAGTTTGGCGATTCCTAATATGCATATTTCACTTTTTTTGCAATCAGTCGCCATTACCTAGCTTTTATTATGTTTGTATTTTAAAACGTTTAATTGTAAACAAATGAAATATGCATATAAGGAATGGCCACGTCCAGCATACACAGCCTCCCCACACAGCCAAAAAGTAGAGAGGAAAAGAGAGCATGGTATTACAATAATCAGTTTCAAAATGGACGCCACAAACAAATAACGAAAGTGAGAACCAGAGGGTTTACCGCCTTGGAACGGTCAGTGGAAAAACAAATTGCCACTGGGGTTAAAACCAGGTTCTAGGGTGCACCAACCTCACACTTGCCCCAACAGGTTCTCGTATCACAAAACAAGTACAAATTGTCTTGGTGAAATAACTCCAACCCACGCATCGGCTCAACAATGTTGCATGCAAAAACACACAAACATATAAAACATAAGAAGCTAATAGCATTGCAAAGCCAAAGGGCGGATACTCAATGATCTTACCGAGACCAGAGCACCTAGAGTAAAATCAGCAAGAACACGATGACAGGGATAAAAGAAACAAATCGAGCTTATAGGTTCTTTTAAGAAAAGATTTCCCCATAAACCTTCATAAACTCTTAAACCCCTGCCACCGTCGTGCAACCAAAGAGGTAGGCATAATGATCAACTGTAGATGGGTTAATCACCAGGCCTGCAGAGCGCTGTAATGTTGGTAACCTTTCTTTTTAAATTTACAGATGTTTTTTTTACGAATAACCGGGAGAAATGTACATTGCCTTTTATCTTCTTAAGTTTTTAAATTAAATTTCCATTAAAAAAAACTGGCTGTGAAATACCTTGTTGCAATAGTGATTTTAAACTGCACCTGTATTTATGAATTAGATCTGGGTATCGGCGATAAAACTTGCAAAAGGTTTTATAAGTATTCTCTCGAAATAAGAACCTATTTTTTTGCATTGCGTTCTCGGCGATGTTTGAAAGATAGCTATTCCACTCGTAGTTCTACCGACAGAAACAAAATCAAAGTTCTTAACCCAAGAAAATAAAAAAGTTTATAGGTACTGTAAACAAACAATTTTATTACACTGATAGAACATGCTGAATGCCAACAGAACACAAATATGCAGATTGACCAGAGATTATCAATATATTTCAGAAGTCAACGGTTTTACAGGAAACAATGTGCTGCTGGCTGTCATTGTTGTTTTTGTTGTTTAGTACAAAAAATAATTCATTAAAGATAAGATAAACCACCTCAAAGGCCTTCCTTCGGCATCCTCATCTGCAAAAACTCTGAAACAAATAAAACCTATACATTTAATGCGCGAATACAATAAATCTTTAGCTCTACCAGTTAAACGATTAATAATGACTGACATTATAGAGAAATATACTTGCGTAAAAAATTAACAACAGTTACTGAAAGATTTAAAACTGTTTGATATTCAGAAAAATTTTATTAGAATTTTAGAATTACAGAAAAAAAAGTTTTGTAAAAGCTTAACAACTGCTAAAGCTACATTTTAAACTCTAAGCGTGTGTATATAACATCTTGCCTAGCATTCAATAAAACGATACCCTTCTAACCTGTCTGGAAAGTTTGAAAGCCGCACCTTTCAACATAATAATACCTTCGTAATTTACTCGTCCGTCTCCATCAAGATCAGATTCTTTTATCCATTCTTCAGCCTGTTTTTCGGTGACTTTTATTCCGAATGTTTTTGCCACTTGTCTAAATTCTGTTGCGGTGATATATCCATTGCCATCTTTATCTAATGTTTCGAACGTTTCTAAAAGAACCCTCTCATGCATGTTTGGATCATTCAAAAAATTCGACATCATTGTCAGAAATTCTCCGCATTCTATTGTTCCGTTTTCTGAAAGTAATCGACAAACAATTATTCTGAAGTGAAATAAGCATATCAGGAATTGCCACATCCAGCAGATGAAGCCTCACCACACAGTCAAAAAGAAGAGAGGAGAAGAGAGCATTGTTATGCAAAGATCAGTTGAAAAAATAGACGCTACAAACAATGTAAGAACCCGAGGGGTCACGCCTATGAAGGTTCAGTGGCAAACAATAGAAGTTGTAAATTAATTCGCAATTTAGAAACTATTTTAAAAGTGAAAATGAAAGGAAGATACTGGGATATTGATGGACTCTCTAGCCCTTCTAGCGTTAGAAAAGGGATATCTGTTGCTTATATATATATATAGCTTTAATATGTGTGAAGTAAAGTAATCTATTCCAGTAATGATGTGCAAAGCGCTGACAGCGATTATTGATCAACGTGCAGTGAAAGTATCATAATTTTAAATTCATACTCGTCATTGGTATAATAGGACGGAAATGAGACTTCAATGTTTCTGTACTACATTCACATTTCTCAGGTCAAAGAGACAGATGCTGCCCTCTCTTCCTGCTACAGTTCCAGCGTGTTTTTAGTTGTCTAATAACCCGTGTTATAGCTCGAAAAAGTAGTTCCTAGAATCTTATTTCCGGCCAAGGAAGAGTGTGTTTTCTTTTACTATAAGTCTATAAGTGAAATTTCCAACCAAAAAAAAAACGCAAGTGCTATTCACTTTTATATAAATTGTTCAAAAGTTTGTAAATCTCTTTTGCATATATTTTAAGACATGACTACGTAATCATTACCCCACATATGCGTTTTCCACCGTTTAAACATTTAATAATTTAATAGCAACGTATTAGGGATTCAAGTCAGATAAAAATTTTACCGTTTTCATCTATCTCTTTTATTATTGTCTTCAGGTCAGCTTTTGTGAGATTGAAACCTAGTGATTTCATCACACTTCCTAATTCTTTTACAGTGATATGTCCATCTCCATTCTTGTCGAACTTGCGAAATACCTCTTTGTAATCTACAAGTACAAATACACACTTACTCTTTTGTTTAAATTTCTGTATTTCTTTCTTTCAGATTTTTTGGAGTTAAAATTAAAAAAAAAACAACTTATGTTTAGGTTTGCGTTTTTGCATCTTCAATTGCAACAAACCTATCATAGAATAACTGAACAGATGTTTATTATAGTAAACAAGGGAGAAATCTGAAGTAAACAGGAAAATAAAACAAATGTTTATTTACATGAAAAAAGTCAAATGAAATATAAATAAATCAGAAGAAAAAATAATTAACACTAAACAGAAAAATCATTACCGTTTTAAAATATAGCAATTTTATCTGCTCATCCATAGGGAGTTTGGCTGTGGTTCGACTTACATGCAAGTTGCCAATCTGTTGTGGCCGCGGCGGTGCTGGTTCTATCCCTTGTCTAAGTCAGTATTATTTGAACCTTTGAACAATTTAACTACTAATGCAGTGTCAAGGCCTGAAAAGTGTTCACAGCCAATGAAGGTAGTATGTCATCAGTATAAACAAGTCTATGATGAAGCATACTGATCTTTACATGAAAACGGTCTTTTTCCATCATTTGCCAAAACAAATTAACTTTTTGAAAACAAAATACATGTAGTTATAAGCGATTACCTTCAATTTGTTCTTCTGTCAAGAGGTCGGCCTGAATCAGATAATCATATTTTAATTCATAGTTATATGTTGTGTTCATAATTTTGAATGATTTCAAGTGGTCGTGGATAGTTGATAAGTTCTTGATCGGAAATCCGTATGAATACATAAATAAGTTATTGTTTTTGAATTAACTATGTCCTTTTCTGATTTTATCTTCGCGTTTGATGTACTAGGGTTGATAAAGAAATTCGTACACTTTGCTCGTGACATTTTTATGTGACGAAATATCCCTAAAATTCACATTTGGTTGCATGAGTATCCGCCCTTTTGCTTGACAATGCTATTAGCTTCTTATGGTCTATATGTTTGTATGCTTTTGCATGCAACATTGTCGAGTTGATGGTGGTTGGAGTTGTATCACCAAGACAACTTGTACTTGTTTGTTTATATGAAAATCTATTGGGCAAGTGTGAGGTTGGTGCACCCTAAACCTGGTTTAAACCCCCAGTGTCAAATTGTATTGACACTGACTCTTCCATGGCGGTAACCCGAAAGTTTCTCAATTCCGTTAATTGTTTGTGATGTCTTTTTTTGGAATTAATATTCCTATAAACCCATGCTCTCCTTTGCTCTCTATCTTTTGGCGGAGTGGGGAGCTGTGTTTTGGAAGTGTGAAAACTTATGATAAACCTATTACACTTTATGAAATCAGAAATAAAATAATTTTAACAATTACCAAATAGAAAAAAAATATTTATTGTATTTACCATTTTCTCGTATTAATGTATTAATTCCTCCTTTATAATGTAATTCTTCAGTCTCTTGTTAACAATATTATAAACAAACTTACAACTTAAATAAAACTGCACGTAGACATTTGATAAACGCAGATATTTAACCAAAAGGCCGGATTTGTCTTGAGTGGGGGAAGTAAGCAAACGTTCGATCTATCCTGTACATCAACTAGAGCGTAAGATCTTATAGCTGTATTTATAATGCACACTAGGTGGACAACTCCAAATAGGAAAACCTGGCACTGAGATTTTAGCTGAAGAGGATAATTCACTTGTGCTTGCACTTCTTTATTCATTTTGGGCAAATATTTGCACGCATCTGTAATTATCTAATGTGACAAACAGTATGTTACTTAGATATAATCTTTATCTTTTTATATTTTGAAACATTTCACCATTTCGGAGTTGTATGTTTCAAAAGTAACCTGCATTTGACTCTTCACTGCCAACGCACGTGCTCTGGCTAACCTTCAACTTACTGATGCCTGCCTTTGTACTTCACGAGTGATATCTGGCCCCAAGGTTATAAAACTGAGCATATAAACCAGTCTCGAATCTCAAGCATCTAATTGGCTGAAATGGCGACTGGTCGCCATTTCAGCCAATCAGATGCTTGAGATTTGAGATTGGTTTCCAATCTCAGTTTTATAACCTTCAGCCCAGATCTATTAACAACTCCTGAAGACGTTTTACATTCATTACATGTTAAGTTGATTACAACAAGCTGGTACATCTTTTCTACATCTATTTCTAGATCTACTATATGGAAATTTATTTTAAAATGTATCCATTTATAAATGAATGCTCTCCCTTTCTCTCTGCATTTCGGCTGTGTGGGTAGGTTGTGTCTTTTGTACGTGGTAACTTTCGATATGCTGTTTCACCTGTTTTAACGAATAAAAACTGTGAATTTCATCATGCTTCATTTGCTGTTCACAGACGTTTTTCATCAGATACATTTCAGAGGCGTTCACAGATTTGCCGAACACAATTAACTATATAAGACGCTTTGGATATTAGCTGCCGCCAAAGATCTGTACAATCTTCAAGTCCATCACCTACAACAAATAATAGTGAATGGGCAACACAAGTATAATGTTGAGGTAAATACTCAAGTCTTCGTTGCATTCATTAGCAATCTGGACGCCATCATGATCAACGTAAATATCCATGGACTCAAGAGCAGTGTTTCAAATCCTTACAATGAGAAAGAAACGCTTGTATCTTAGTTGATACCTTTGACCGCGGCAATATCTGACGCTTTTTACACTGTGTAATCTATTAGTAATTATTCATAAATGATCTAGCAACAGATTCAGGCTAATATCCAAATTAAAATAAATATTCTTTATATTACCAGCAAGTATGAAATTTTTACTCCCAGGCAAAAATAGATCTGTGCTGAAGGTTATAAAACAGAGATTGGAAACGAATCTCAAATCCCAGGTAAAAACATCTACTACTCAATAACCTTTAATCACTATTGCAACAAGGTATTTCACAGCCAGTTTTTTATGGAGATTTAATTTATAAACTTAAGAAGATAAAGGGCAATGTTAATTTCTCCCGGTTATTCGTAAATACCATCTGTAAATTTAAAAAGAAAGGTTACCAACAAGATATTTTACAGCGCTCTGCATGCCTGGCGATTAACCCTTCTACAGTTGATAATTATGCTTACCTCTTTGGTTGCACGACGGTGGCAGGGGTTTAAGAGTTTATGAAGGTTTATTGGGAAATCTTTTCTTAAAAGAACCTAGAAGCTCGATTTGTTTCTTTTATCCCTGTCATCGTGTTCTTGCTGATTTTACTCCGGGAGCTCTGGTCTCGGTAAGATCATTGAGTACCCGCCCTTTGGCTTTGCAATGCTATTAAATTCTTATGTTTTATATGTTTGTGTGTTTTTGCATGCAACATTGTTTCACCAAGACAACTTGTTTTTGTTTTGTGATATGAGAACCTGTTGGGGCAAGTGTGAGGTTGGTGCACCCTAGAACCTGGTTTAAACCGCCAGTGGCAATTTGATTTGCCACCGACCGTTCCAAGGCGGTAACCCATCGGGTTCTCATTTTTGTTAATTGTTAGTGGTGTCTCTTTTGAAACTGATCATTTTATTAACCATGCTCTCTCCCTCTCTTCTTCTTGACTGTGTGGGGAGGCTGTTTTTTCTGAATGTGGCGATTCCTGATATGCATATTTCACCTTTTTATTTGTCAATATTTTAATGCCATCATTATGTTTGTGATGGTTTGCTTCATGTTATTCAGAAGTTATTTTAAAAATTTGAAAAGGAAAACTCAAAATTATATATGTGAACAAATTTGCATTTTATTATCATTGCAAAGTGATAAAGTGTTCTTGAAAATCTCCAGCCACAACTTCGTTATCTTTCCCTTTGTTATAATTAGGGTTTAAGGACATTTCAGTAATGCTTAAAACTATTCACATTTATTTGAATTAAATCAATTTCTATTAATTTTCTGATCAATAAAATCACTAAACATTCATCAATAAAACAACTAGACCATGATAAACAACGCTAGAAATTCCAACCATTTCCAATTACCTCCCTTTAAATCGAATGTGTAGTGTTTTGTAATCCTTTATAATTGTTTTTCGACTTACAGTTCCTCGGGTCTTGATAATGAACAATTTAACTTAAAAAGAACTGAGGTTGACTAATAAAACACTAGTCAAAGAGTTCCTGGTTAAATGAAAATATGATAATGAGAACATAACAATTAACAGTGGATACTTTTTTGTTCAGTATACATAATTTCAATATCCATTTGAGAACTGCATCAGGGAAGTTTGATTTAGGTAGACCTCTGAGGCACTGATTGATGGCTGAGCTAAAGGTCTCGGTATCAGGACTTGTATCGGTGACCAAATAAAGCACGTTTTAATTTGGTGGGGTGGGGGTGGAGAGTATGGTGGGTGCGGCAAGACGGTAACCTTCAAAAGTGTCTTCACAAGCTCAATTATATGTGGTATAGCACTATAATGAAGTAGACGAACAGGCCTGAATCTTGACACAGGGCTTCGTTTCTGATAATATTTCTGGTGCGTTTTAGTAGCAACATCTCAATTATATCGAATTGTAACAGTTTGCCCTTCGGCATCGCAATTTGTACGACTATACCATTTTATTCGAGCATACCCTATTTAACACTTTTGAAGGCCTTAAGTTTTGACGTAGAAAAGTAGTTCTTACAATAGGGATTTGTATAATTTGTGTACATGTACGCTTATAAATATTGAAACGGGAAAGGTAATTGCATAATTACCGAATGTCCCTCGCAGTTACAGCAATAGAAGTGGTAGAAAAGGATGGGTCAACGTTTGCTTTTTGTGAAGTAAAAAAGTAAAAGAAGAAATAGTTTTTCCATGATTTGTAGGCATTAGAGTATAATTAGTTGGAGGTATAGGTAATCGTGTTGGTTTGAGTTGCATTCGTAAAAGTCGCTGTCTTCGTCGTCCAGTTAGTAATAACAGTAACAGTTATAGTTGTGTTATATTGTATACATAGAAGGATAGTTATATATAGCCATGGCTAGTTTGTTGTCAGGAGTAATCAATTGAACTGGAATAAAAGTGAAATACGCATATCAGGAACCGCCACAACCTGAAACACAGACTCTCCACGTAAATGTAAAGAGGAAAATTGAGCTCTTTTTTTTCAAGAAGATCAATTTTAACTAAGACACCACAAACAATTTACGAAAAGAGAACCTTTCATTGAAACGGTCAGTGGCAAAACAACAGACTTTGGAGATTTAAACCAGGTTCTAATGTGCATCAACCTCAAACTTGCCCCAACAGGCTCTCATATGAATAAACAAGTACAAGTTGTCTTCCTGAAACTCCAAATCATCCATCGACTCAACAATGTTGCATGCAAAGGCACACAAACATATAAAACACAAGAAGCTAATTGCATTATAAAACCCAATTAAGCAGTTAAGTTATGAATGAATACCAATAAAAACAAATAATTACAAACAGAGTAGCGGATGGTCTAATTTATATATGAAGAATAGATGAAAGGGGAACTTTGAAAGCCACGGAACACATCAAAAATGAAAATTTTGCAGGCTCGGTTTGATTGAGCCTGTTCATGGACAGTAATGAAAATGCATATTACTGCCCACGCAGCACAACTCAATATTTACACCAATAAACAGTACAATTTTGATTTATCCCAAACGATGGAATGCATATGACGGTGAACATGGAACCTTCAATGCGGTATTTTCATATTAATAGTATTTATACCATTCCTTGTTCAGTGACGTATGGTCCCCAGATAAAAAATGGATTTGTCCTAAATGAGAAAACAATGGGCGACACGATTGATCAATAATTCACGTGTTTTGACTTCTGATTGTAATTCCACCAATAGTTATAATTCATATCATCATTGTTATTAGCGTTATTAATAAGTGAAGTCTTCACGGAATACCTGGTATCAATTGTTTGGATTTAAATTAAATTTTCAACATTTAACGTCATGGTATTAACCTCTGACTGTTGTTTTATAAAACTGAATCTGAACATTGATCATTAAATTTTATATGACTGTTTTAGATGGTCATTTTGTCTTTAAAACGATGACTACTGATTTCATTCTTGAAACTTTCAGCAATAAGCAGCAAAAGCAAAAAGAATACAAATATATTGTATGTCAAGGATGAAAAAGAATGCCAGACCGGGACTCGAACTAGGGCGAGTGCTCTCCCGACTGAGCTATCTGGGCCGCTTACACATTCTCACCAGATAGTGACTAGATTCGTACTGTGACGTTTATCCCCGGATGCTAGTACGACGCTCCGCCACGTCGTCATAGGAGCTAGCTCTATGGCGAGATAGTACACGTTCGGTACTAAATCAACCATCTTGTACGGAACTTAATCAACCATTGCCGGTCTACATGTAACATGCTCACTTATAATACCGGATTTATAAACAGCAACAACTGACATTTCTCATTGCTTGAGTCTGATATTATATCACAGTTGTTACAGAATTAAGTATGCAACATTTACTAAGGCCCTGTGACTCTATAGCGCGTTTTCACTGTGTTGCCACGGCGTTGTTTAATTTTCCAGAACGCCGTAAGATCGCAAAAATTTTATATTTTTCGTGAAGATGGAGATTTCACGGCATCATCACTGCGACCAATGCGTTGCTACGGAGCTCACAAGGCGTTCTATCGCGTTCCTACGGAGTTCTTTTTGGCTATTGCATGCGCACTTAGGGAGCTTCCACTGTGTGAAAAGTGAAAAATGCATATCAGGAATCGTAAAAAAGTAAATGATTTTATAACTTTACGTATAGAATAGAGTCTATTAAGACGTTTCTATAGCAAATAGAAGCCGAAACGAGCGCACCCTGCTACCTTTGAAAGCCGCAAAATATATAACATAGTTATACCTTCCCCATCCAAATCAGCTTCTTTAAGCTTCTAAAAGAATCCTCTCATACATACTTTGATCATTAAAAAAATTTGTCATCATCTCCAGAAATTCATCGAATTCTATTGTCCCGTTTTCTGAAAGTACAAGACAAATTATTATTCTGAAGATCTATAAGTTTAAAAGTAGAAATGAGGGCCTAATGATAAATATGCTTAGCAAAAATAAAAGGTACTTTATATGCTAATATCATCTTAGGTATTTTTATTTGAATAATTTCTGAAGGCTCCAAACAAAAAAAAATATCTCGGTGTTGTGTTGGTAAATTGGTAATAAACAGTATCTTTCACACCACATAAAAAAACTAAAAAATTCTAAATGAAACCGCAAGTTATAAAGGATTTTTTTAAACAATAAATGTTTTATGAAAGTGCGATTATGGTATATCTAAGGACTTTCTAGTCCTTTTAGATGTAGAAAAGGGAACATGTTGCTTATATCCTTTCCACGACCATAACGTATTTAAACGTGACAAAATTTTGACTTCCCAAAACCCGAACCTGTTTTATGGGAAGACGCCCGAAACGTATTTTAACGTATCAAAAAATCGCTTTTCAAAACCCGACCCTGTTTATTCGTCGGAAACCCGTCGATTTATTTTTCATTTTTAAAAAAGTCCTTACTTTGGTGGCTATTTAGAAGAACACGGAATCATCGATCAGAATTTTCACACTATTAGTCCTTTGAACGCATCGCATATTTTCTCTCAAATATTATTTAGTAAGAAATTGAATACACGTGACTTAGATAATCTGATAAGAAAATTAGTAATTTTAAAAAGTTCAATTTTAAGAAAAAAAAAATCTAATTACATGTGTTGCTGTTTCTTCATCTTTCATTGTCAAAATAAAAAAGTGGCTCCAAAACAGTTATTCATTATTTTAAAAAATACCTATATCTACCAAGTAATAACTTAAAATGACATTTTTGCAATGGCATAAAAATTTATGACCGTTAATTAGATTAATTAATATACAGAATTTTACGTTTGCCAGAATTCTTCCTGCGATAAACCGAATTTTTCACCCATTACGTAAAAGAGCGTTGAAATTCAAGATTTTAACGCACTATTCTTGATATGCATTTTCCACCTTTTTTACAGAAGAAAGACCGTAACGTTAAATAACGTGTTTTACAGTTATTTATCGGGTTTCTTACCATGTTGAAAATTCCGAATTTCATTAAAAGGTAGAATACCGGTAACGGACAAAAGCGTATATGCTTTATTCAAACATACACTTATCAACGGGCATTAAAAAATTTACGCAGATTTACGTTATGGGTTTTAAAATCGTGAAAAAAGCATACGTTTAAATACGTTTCGGGCGTCCTCCAGTAAAACAGGGTCGGGTTTTGGGAAGTCAAAATTTTGTCACGTTTAAATACGTTACGGACGTCCGTCCGAAAAACAGGGTCGGGCGCGGAAAGGATATATAGATTTTATATTTATGAAGCATAGCTTAATATAGTTATATATTCCAGTGAAGATGTACAGAGATCTGAGAATGATCGCTGTGCAGAAAAACTTCATAATTTCAAACGCCATATCGCTTTTGGTCTCACTGGAAAGGAAACTGACTTCCCCGTTTTTAAGGTCAAGTTTCTCAGGTCGAAAAGACGGATTCTGTCCCTGTCATGTTTCAATTCCAGCGTACGTTATGCTATCTTGGGAGAGAGAAAATGAGTTGACAAAAAGAACGGGAAGCGAACTAAATAAATGGATTGTTATAGCTCTGCATATGCAGTTTTCCCCGGTGGCGGAGAAACATTTGATTATTTTATAGAAATGCGTCAGGTGAATATTTTACCGTTTTCAGGTCAGTTTTTGTGAGATTGAAACCCAGTGATTTCATTGCACTTCCTTATTCCTTGACAGTGATATGTCCATCTCCATTCTTGTCGAACTGGTCGAATGCCTATTGGAAATCTGTAGATAAAAATACAAACAAACAAAACTAATTTTTATGAGTAATTTTACAATTTTTGTATTTCTTTTACTTGTTTATTTTTCCAATCCCTAGTCTGAGCCTGTATTATTTGAACTTTACAATTGATAAATTAATGCAATGACACATCCCCAATAGACAAATAAGCTAGTTTGTCAACAGAATAAATCAGTCACCTAACAGTGTCTCATACTGACGAAAATGTTTATCAGCCTTATACTTGCACAAAGCGGAGATTGTGTTCCAATATATGGGCATATACCCTGTGATCGTGCATCGATTTGAATTCCAATCATATTCCACCATTTTCCAGAACAAACTTAAATGTTTTTATCTTAAAAAATGAGTTATAAGCGATTACCTTCAACTTGGTCTTGTGTCCAGTGGTCGGCCTGAATAAGATTATCATGAAAAGAGTATAGTTCATTATGTTACACAAGAAAACGTAAAATTTTTATATTTTAATTCATAGTTAAAGGGTGTGCTTATAAATTTGAAGGCATTTCGATTTCAAATAACCGTGACAATGTTGATACGTCGTTTGAAGGTCGCTGAACACGATATTTATGTACTATGTCAAAAGTACTTCTAAAATTGCTTTTTTTAATATTGCGGCCAGTGTATAGATGGGTGGCTTCAATATCCCAGCCAATATAGATTCGGATAATGTTCAATCACCCCAAGGATATGCTTCCTGATTTTTTAATTTTGCCTTTGGTGTTGTCTGTGATATGTAGGATTTATATTCTCAGATCCCCTGTCAAAATTCTATTTTGTTTAGTTACGCTCATTGTTTTCTCGTTTAGGGCAAACCCATTCTTTATCTGGGACCATACGCCGCTGAACATGGAATGGTTTTAATCTGAAAATACTGAATTGAAGGTTCCATGTTCACCGCTATATGCATACCTTCGTTTGGGATGGATCAAAATTGTACTGTTTATCGGTGTAAATATTGAGTTGCGCTGAACCCGAGGCTAGGCGTGGGCAGTAATATGCATTTCCATTACTGCCCAGTAACAGGTTCAATCAAACCGAGCCTGCAATATTTTCATATTTGTCGTATTCGGTGGCTTTCAAACTTTCATTTTAATCTATTGAACCATGTGACTGGTTTTGAATTCAATATTCTTTGTTTCTTTCTTTATTTTCGAGTTTGATTTATTTGCGTACATCGTCAAACTTTACACACATAAGATGTTAAAACATACACATAATTTTAACTTATAATTGTAATTTTTAAATTTAAAATGTATTTGCCATGTTTGTTTGTTTTTTTAATTCTCCCTTAATTTATCCCCATCTTGAAAGTGTAAAATATTTGTTTTAATTTTAATTCTTTATTTAACATGCAAGGTGTGTATTTCAGCTAAATAAATAGTAACTCTTTCCATTAACGTTAATTTTTAACGAATATCGAAGTTGTTTTGAAATAAAAAAATAATAATTTAAATTTAAGTTACCAAATAAGAAAAGTTGTTCATTATATTTACCATTTTCTTTTATTAATTCCGCTTGTAAAGTGTAACTCTTCTTGTAAACCCTTTCGGTCTCGTTTTAACAATTTTAGAAACAAACGTACAGCTTAAATAAAACTTCACGGAAACATTTGATTTACGCAGATATTTAACCGAATCCGGATTTGTCTTGAGTGATGGACTTTAGCAAACGTTCGGTCCATCCTGTACATGACCTAGAGCGGATCTTTATTGCCGGATCATATTGTATTAATATCGCATACTTGGTGGACGGCTTAACAAACAAACAAACAACTTAAATAAGAGCGGATCTCTATTTCCAGATCATATTGGAAACAAACAGCTGTCAGGCTGGAACCCGCCGTATTGTAGGAAAAACAGCCTCTCGAACGGGGGTGGGGTCTGGAGCCGTTCCTGACCATTATTCAATTATATAATTAGAAATATATTTTTTTAGAATACGATTTTGACGGTGTATTTTCGCATATTTTGATAGATTGGAATAATATTAGTGACTTGACACCATTTTTACAAAAAAGGGCGTATTAGTAAGGGTTGGCAGGGGGTGGGGCGGCTGGTCAAGCGCCAGTGATTCAGAGGATGTTTTTGTTTTTCTGTTTTGCTTTCAAATTACTGCTTCCCTCTCCCTTCAACACAGTACAATGTTACTGATGTGATTTGCAGTGAGGTTGAGGTAAACATTATCAAATACCTATTTTGTTTAGTTCTGTATACCTAAGAGCTAACCTGATGCATATAAAAAGTACCTGGGCGCTCAGTTCAATATAAAGGTTCGTATAAAAAAAAACACTGAAAAACTGTAATGAATGTGTTTGAACAATCTTTCAAATATCTCACATATTTTTTTCTCTTCTGTCCTTTTGTTATGATGTTTAGTTATAGTGTATACAATTGAACTGACAGATGAAGCTGCTATTAAGTAGTTTCAGGGATAACTTAACTTTTTATAGAAAATGTTGTTGTCCATTAAAACTTGTAATGACAGCACCGATCTACATACATGACGTCATAGAATTAGTTATGGGATTCCTAACGGGGAACTTTAACGTTCGAAATAAATGGATTTTAAAAAACAAGGATTTTGCCAATTAAATGAAATGCTTTGGTGCATATTTAAACAATTGAATAGTTTCTTGAATTGTTTACTGTTTGAATCCCATATATAATTATTTTAACTAAGACAAGCAAAGCTGAATAAAAATCACCGAAAACAAAATGCACTCTTACTTTTGGAAAAAAAGTACATTATGATCTACTTAGAGTACTCCATCAAAAAGTAACGTTCTTATCTGATAACCAGAAAAGTGTATCGGTAAATTCATTTCAGAAAGTCCCTGATTTGTCGGGGTGGGGTAGTATGGAAGCCACTGGATAAACTATTTCTTCCCGACATAAACATAATTTGACACCAATAAATAGATACAACAACATCTGACAAAACAAACAAATGTGAAATATGCATATCAGGAAACGCCACATCCAGCAGACACTAGAACTCCAACAGAAGTCTGACAAGAAGTCAAATAGAAGTGAGACACTTAATTTCAAGTAGGGTTATTTCTAAATAAGGACCCGTCAAAAAGAGAAATAAAAAACCGGCAGTTGCACAAATTGTTCGCCGGTAACAATTTAAAACAAACTCAAGCAGCACGCATATTCAACATAGTTAGAAGGTTCTTAAGCTAAAACAAACAATTCCATCTGACACACCATAGCTTAACAAATCATTTTTACTAGAGCAAGGAATTTTCTTGTATGGACTTAAATAAGATTTTGCGATTCACTTTTTAAAAAAACCCATATGCACAGAAACACAAACAACTTTAACAGCATAATATACCATATCGCTGCTGGAGTTTAAATGAGTAAGTCGTTGACGTTGAGTGATATCACTTTCAGCAAGCCCAGATTTACAGTAGAATAATCTCTTTTTACTGGGACAGTGAAGGAATAACAGCTCACTTATCTCCATATTATGAAGAAAACGTAACCCTAACTATATACCAGTGTCGTAGCTGGACTTAAAGAAACTGGTTGTAAGAAGGGATGATTTTACCAACACCGATGGAAGCATCACAGCTGGGAGTCTCAGGGAAAGAATAAATAGATCGTCAATAGCTTAACAGAAAGTGAATATCCAACAGAGCTGGAACTTATGTATTAATGAATAAGGCTAAAGCTGTTATCTCTATAAGTAAATCGTGCTTAGAGATTTACGTGTTTCCTAATATATGTTAATAGAGTTGATTTACAAGTTTAAGAAAATAAATTGTAGTTTCATTGTCTCCACTTTTGTTAGGTTACAATCATCTGTACATCTCGATGTCTTATTGATTTTACTCCAGGTGCTCTGATCTGAGTATGGTAATTGAGAAGCTATTTCGCTAGACAGTGCCACTTGCTAATTATACAGTTCACTTTTCAATTGATCATTACATAACCCGTGCTCTCTTTACCTCTCTACGTTTTTGCAGTATTGGGAGGCTGTGTCGTCTGAATGTGGAAATTTCCTGATATGCATATTTCACCTTTTGCATTAGTTTTCGGACAAGCTGTCTAGGCTAAACAATTGATAAACTTTGTGGGTTTTTTTTATAACTGTAAACAAGCAAAAAATGCAAATTAACATACCTGTCAGAAAAAATGTCAATGTTAAAATATCATTGTTGTAATGGTTCAAGTCATTTGAGAGTGTTTTAGAATCAAATATACACCAAAAAACAGCTTGAAACTTGTGATAATGTCATATAATGGTTGGAGGGTACTATACTTTATATGTCTGTTTGTCTTTGAATGCAGTTGATTCATTTGTGTTCCTTCGCATGTGGCAGTGACGAGAAGTGGGAGGACTAACGCATCTTGTTCTTGTTTGGTCATAAAATAACCTAAAAGACAAGTGTGAGGTTTAAACCTGGTTTAAACTGCTGTTGTTTGCTTGCGGTTTGGTATGAAAGGGATCATATTTAAATGTATTGAATTCTTCCATTTGTTTTGGCTGTAAGTGAACTTGGTGTTCTCTAAATCTAGCTATATGCATATTTGACAATTGTGTACGTGTGAAAGAAGTAAAAATGTCAAGCAAAGTAATCCCTCTGCAGGAAACCACTTATTAAATGTATTTCAGTATATGACAGAAATATAGAAATTGTCAAGAAAAATCATTCACCCACAAGAAAGTACAGTAATTAAATGTAATCTCTTTTCTTCAATTAAATGTCAGCGTCTGGTTCTTTGTATAATTTTCACGATAGAATCTCTCTGAGTAAATTAATATAGACAGTGAGTGAAGGTTTTTAAGATAATATTTAAACATCTAATTAATACTTCAAATAATGTCATAAAATGGTTAATTACTATATGAGATTTAAAGTCATAAACCTCAAAGCGTACTTGTGTATGTCACTATATAATACACATAACTTCTGAATAATGACTAAAATGCCAGGGGGTTGTTCTGACAAGATCAGTACACAAGGTTTTAAACTTTGCAGGGAAAACCAGTCTCAAATCTCAAGCATCTGATTGGCTGAAATGGCGACTGGTCAGATGCTTGAGATTTGAGACTGATTTCCAATCTCAATTTTATAACCTTCAGACAAGTAATGGTTAATAAAATTTGTGACAGTTGAGAAACAAATATTGCGAGGATTTTCTGGTAACCCCACTCTGGTCAATGAAATGATACGACTGTGAGTATTTTCAAGAAGAAAGTGCGATATATCAAAAGAAAACAAGACATGCATTCTGAATTAAGTAGTAATAGTTTGGGTCGAGTACGAAACTTTTATACTTAAGAAAGTCAAATTTGCATATCCACATCCAGAAGTCACAGTCAAACAGTACAGAGGAAAAAAGAGCATGGTTTATTCAATGCTCAATACCAATACTAATCAATACAAATAGACGCCACAAACAATTACCAAAAAAAAACTTGAACCCGAGATGTTACCGCATTGGAACGGCCAGGTTTTAGGATTCACAAACCTCACACTTGCCCCCCAACATGAGATCATATTGTTAACTTATGTTTTCTCTCTCTTTTAATTATTCGGCTGTGTTGGGAAACTGTGTTTTATGTGTGTTTTGCGTAATGCTTTTCTTCATATATTAATTCACTTGAACATCTGATGCCCCTTTTCAGAGAATGCAGAGAAAGATACTATGTTATATGTGTTATACTTAGGGACAAAGACAATAAAAATTAGTCAGGAAAAGTGTTTCATGTAATTCCTTTGTAAATGACCACCTTGTAAGGAAATGACATACCTTTTTCAGGGACATTATTTCTTCCCGATTTCTATATTGTGTAACAGGCAACTGACCGGAAATCTATGACCATTAAATAACTAGGTCGCGGCTCACCAAACGGCCTAATCAGAACAAGTCCCCAATAGACTCGATTGCTCCACCGTCAGAACGTAGACCTTACTTTTAAGCCACAAGTTGAATGAAGCTAGCCGAATAAAACAAATTATGTAAGCTAATTAATAGACTTATTCCAGACATATATTTGTTAATAATTAATCCTCGGCCTAATATCAAAACCTCGTGTCGACCAATTTGACTTTTGGCAACTCGGGAATACATATAAACAGGTGCGAAATCTTTCAAAATCTCGCACCTCTACGGCAATGGGAAAACTTCAAGCCATGTATTGAATGAACGTATACTGATTTGAGGATATTTCATTAGTTCAAAACCTCTTTTGAGGTTTTGATATCAAGCAGACGATAAATAATGAATAAAACGGCTAGTGAGCACTAATCTCTGGTCTTACGACTAAACCCATTTCGTTGCGCCAAGAGCAGTCTATTAGATCATCCTGCAATATTTTCATAATCATATCATAATGTTTAATTGTTTTTTCCACTGACGGTTCCATGGCGGTAAAACTCAAGCTCATTTTTCTCATTGCTTTTAGATCTGTGTAGAAAAGTGAAACATGCATATCCGGAATTGACCACATCCAGCAGACACAGCCACTAAGTAGAGAGGAAAAGAGAGCATGGTATTATAACAATTAGTTTCAAAATGGACGCCACAAACGGTTGACGAGGTCAGTGCATCTGACGTTTTTGTTGTCTGTGTGTTTCTATTCCTGATATGCATGATTTTATTCACTTTTTCAAGACGGTATAAGGTAGTGGGAATATATTAATGCTACTTAGTATTGGATATATATTGTTAGTCTTATTGTATTGTGTCCAGAGATCCGGTCGCGCATGCGCAGTAATAGTAATTCGACTGTCGTGGACTTCGCGATTAAGAACTTAATAAACAACTTTATTGCAGGAATCGAAAACTTTGCATTGTTAAACTTTATAATTTAAAAGAAGATGCATATAGATTTCTGTTGAACAATTTTATCATTACGAGGAATGAAACAAAAATGAATTTGCATGCCCCCTAAAGTGAAATACAGTAAAGTAGGTCAGATGACTTGCAGCGAGTTGTAAAAAAAAGAGTGAACATTGTAAGCGACTGCTGACCTTGTTGCGATCTATCAAAAGTTAGGTTTTTAATATTCGATCGGCATTTATTACTGCTGAGAAAAACACAGTTGTCCAGGTTAGTGACATGCTATCTTTTCGTTCCATTGATTCGTTGTGTTAAATTGTTATCTTTGGAAAAGTGTGAAATCTATACCGGATGTTTCCCAATTTGAAACAACTAATAAACTCGGTGGGTAAAATGTGGATTTAAGAAGCTATTGAATGAATGACTGATACATGTATTCAGTTTGGAAGGATTGATTAAGTGAACATCTTATTGTAGAACAAGATTATATTGAAGCATGGAAATAAAGCATGGCTAATCAAGAATCACTGCTGAAAATACACTCAGATCCAGAAAAGTGTTGAAAAAGAGCTGTTTTTTACGTTTTTATATGGACAGTGTCGCTGTACATATAGGAACATATAAGATAGCAAGTGCATCTTTGTTGTCTGGCCTACAAATTAAGATGAAGAAGCAACCTGTTCTGCAAGTGAAGTCACAGCTATTTGAAGCTTACCATTAGACAAAGTCCATATTGGTCAACACATATGAAGTGAGACTGGCTCATATTCATAATCCAAAGGTAGGAAGATTTTTTCATTGTTGGCTAATTTGGTAAAGAAATGGACACTTACATTTATTTCACAGAGAAATTCTATAACTCACTGGAATAAATAGTGGTCTACATCACATACATTGATAGTATAAGTTTGTTATGTATTTAAGGATTCTGCATTTAAAATTGTTATGCCCCCACAAAGTGGGAGGCATACTGGTAGAGTTGCATGCCCCCGTAATGGTGTATGTCCCCAAATCTTGTGGCATCAACTCCTCCTTAACAATAAGGCGGATTTCTTTCAAACTTGCACAGATGATCAAGCAGGATCATGTGTAGATGATAGTAAAGAAAGGATTTTTTCCTATGACCATTTTTACTAGAGTTATAACCCTTTGTTATTAAAAATTATGTTGCCGCAGTGGGGGCATCAGTGTCCAAGGACATAAAACATTCTTAAATACATCAAGAAATAAAATTAATTCCTGATGTATTCACAAATGTTTTATGATGCATTTTGCCCAAGAAGTATTTGTCTTAATAAATTTAATATATTTTGTGTTTTGTGATAAGATGTGTTTTTGTTGTTTTTTTCGAACAACTTCAACAAGTGGCTTTGAAACTCAGTAGTGCATGTAACTTTATACCCGGTAGTAACTTTTGTAGTATGGTCCCAAAACATCTTTCATAATACATGTATGTGTAATTTTATTGAAAGTTTTGATATGTATTTGTATGAGTTTTTGTGTGGACTGATCTATAGCAAGCGGAATTAATCCATAGTTATTGACCCATCTATGGTTATTGGTGATACCTGATGATAACAATAGTTTTAATCAATGACTATGGTAATCGGACCAATAACTATGGATATTGGCGAAAACTATAGTTACCTGCCGAAAACCAGAGTTGTCAGCCTTAACCATGGTAAACGGGCAATATCTAGGGTTTTCACCAATAACCATATCAGAATTATTGTGCAATAGATATGAATGAAATCTATGATCATTGACCAAGAACTTGGGCTTTCACCAATAACTATGGTTACTGGCTGGTAACCCTATTTATCATCAATAATTATGGTTATCTGACCAATATCCATAATTATTGGTGGATAACAATAGATATTTGATTATTTGGGCAAACGGCGTGTCAAACAGTTACAATGGCAAGACAACAGCCAAGGGTTTATATCTATAGTTTTGTGCCAATTGCACAATAGATCAGTTATGCATAGTTATTAGTGAAATCCCTAGATATTTAAGAAATTATCAATAGCTTCCGGTGAATTATCGCAGGATAATTCACGGGGCGGAGTTCAGATGCGTAAGGATATATCACGAGGGGCGTAGATTTTTCACTTCTAACACGACACATCTGACTGAATAAGCGAAATAATCATAACTCAATTTTAGCGGGTCGTAATAAACGGAAATTGGTTTTAAGGTCGGCAGTTAGTGTTTACTCCCTAAACATCTCCATAATTCAAAAACTGATAAGAATTAAAAGATTAAATGGATAGATTGCAGTTTACCGGTACGAGTTTGTTTACCACTTCCGTTGCTATGCTAGGATAAACAAAAAAAGAAAATGGCGGCCATTTTCTTTCTCGCTTAAAACATAAAAACGGGGGTTCGGGGGCGGTAGCCCCCGATATAACATAAAACATAAAACAGGAACACGAAACGAAAGAAAAAACTGGATTTTACCATTAATCGCGGAGCGTGCTTAGTTACTCAAAAATACTACTATTTCGCGGATTTTTTTACGTACCGGTAAACTGCAATTGTACCGATTAAATGACAAACTTGAATACATATCCATCCAATCGCTCATCCAGCACTCTCTAGTCATCGTTCGAACTGTCTTTGTCATTCCAACGGTTTAATACTGCACCAGAAAATAACATGTAAACAACGGAAATGACGTGTCGTCGTTAAAATGGCGCGTTAACATCACCTTAATGTTGCCGCAAAATAGCGGAAAATAATTATGGTATTTCATCTAAATATATAAAATAAACATTATTCTATAACTGTGGTATCATCATATTATGCCCGGGTAAAAAATTAGCGTATTTTTTGCTTTTTTAAATGCGCGAAATTAAATCTGAAATTAAGTCATATATTGTTTTCTGAATTAGGTGGGGTCAAAAGTGGAAAAAAATTCAAATATGCTTGCCTCAAAAAGCAAGAATCTGAATCAATTGAAATCACTGTAACCACAGTTAACGCCGAGAACAATGGTTTTCGGTCGGTAACTATAGTTTACGTCGATATCCACAGTTATTGACAATTACTATGGTTATCGGCCGATATCTAGGATATTCACCAATAACTATGGTTTTTAGACAGTAACCCTGGTTATTGTCACTAGCTATGGTTTTCGGATCAATATCTATAGTTATGGGTTTCTGACCATGGATATCGGATCAATTGTGCAGACCGCTTGCCATAGTGACGATGATGTCAGTGATTTCTGAGTCTCTTAAAATGATGCAACATTAAAGAATGCAGGATGTACTCATCATTCATTGTAGTGTTTGTATAATGCATTTGTTCACCTCACCAGTATTTAGATTTCTGTCATGTTATGGAAATATTACAAACTCAATCAGATTTTAGCTCCATTTCAGTTATTATTTTTAACAGAGTTGAAATAAGCAAGGTTGTGATTTAAGGTATCGCAAGCACTGCAAATGGCGAAAACAGGCTAAAATTTCAAAAAATGGCTTTTGGGGCAAATACTTATTGCCACCTAGATTTTAATCAAGAAATGTATTAGCTATGGATGTAGTAAATGTTTGCAAGCTCAGTTTAGTCTAATTCATGTTCTAATTACCAAGCAAATACTAAAACAATAGAAAAACCTTTGCATGAGAACTCTGAAATTCATGAACAATATACCAAAACAACTCATACCTGAAATAAGTATATGCTGATCTACAATGTTTAGTGCCAATTCATCAAAATAATATTGGGGTTTTCAAAAAATTCAAGGAAATCTTACTTCCGGGTTCAAAGTGAAAGTAGAAATAAGTATTTTCCCCAAAATTCATTTTTGAATTTTTAGCTAGTTTTCGCCATTTGCAATGTTTGCGACCTCTGAAAATGAATTATGAATCGGGCCGATATCAATAGTTATTGGTCGATAACTATAGATATTGGATTATTTGGGCAAACCGCATGTCAAAGTGAAACAGATACATTGGCAAGACAACAACCTAGGAAATTGATTTATACCTAGAGTTTTGTGCCAAGTGCACATTAGATATCATCTGATATCCATAATTACTAGTGAAAACCCTAGATAATTATTGTTCGTTAACCACGGTTAACTCCAAGAACTATGGTTTTCAGTCGGTAACTATAGTTTTCGCCAATATCCAAGGTAATTGGTCCGACATCTGGTTATCAGCCTATATCTAGGGTTTTCACCAATAACTATGGTCATCAGGTGGTAAACCTAGTTATTGTCAATTGTGCAAACCGCTTGCCCTACTGATCTCTGAGTCTCTTAACATGATGCAACATTCAAGAATGCAGGATGTACATGTGTTGTCATCATGTTGTGTTTTTAAATGCATTTTTCACCTCAAGAGTGTTTAGATTTCTGTCAATATTACAAACGCAATCAGATTTTAGCTGCATTTAAGTTATTATTATTAACCACATTGAAATAAGCAAGGTTATGAAGTAAAATGAATTGAATTATAAGCAGCTGATAACTTCCAGGCGTTCCATTTTTCACATTACCTCCCTTTGAAAATGCAAAATTGATACAAGGGTTAATTGTGTTGACATATGCCCCCGAAATGCAGCTTTGAAATAGAATTGGTATACATATGTATTAAAAAATATGCCTGTGGAAGTTAAATAGTAAAGAGTAAAGGCCCATAACCCTTGCAACATGAGGGTCCATAGGACCCTGGGTCGCTCACCTGTCAACAACAGCTCAATGGTTGTAAGAGTTGTGTGCAAGTTTGATAAAATCAAGTGAAAAAATAAAGCTGCTATCGTCGAGAAAAGGTCAAAATTGCTTACTTTGGCTCTTTCAAGGGCCATAACTCTGGAACCCATTATGGAATGTAGCTGGTTCAAAACAGGAACCTAAGTCTTATAGTAACTCAAATATTGTACAAGTCTAATTAAATTCAAACAAGGCAGTCGGAATGACAACAATATAGATGTGAATCTGGGAAAGGTTATGGATGGTTAAGAGCAAATTAAACAGGCAACGGGCAGGCAGGTGGAAGCCAATTCAAGTGGAAGAGTATGTCTTGTTCAGATAAGTTTCAGAGTATTGGCCTGCTCTAACACCAGAGGCGGCCTTGACCTTGAGCCAGCCAGGTTAAACATGGGTTCTGCACATCAGGTTCATGAACTGAACATTTCACTTAAGTTTCATGATATTAATTCCAGGGGTTCAGAAGATATGAACTGGACACGAAACGCATGGTTCAAATCTTCAAACACCACTGTTGACCTTGACATTGAGGCAGATAGTTGGAACATGGGTTCTGCATGTCGTCTTCATGGGGAGAATGTTTGACTAAAGTTTCATGAAATTCCTTCTAAGGGTTGAAAAGTTATGGACCAGACAGGATATATGATCAAACACTACAGGCGGCCTTGGCCTTGAGCCAGCCAGGTTGGAACATAGGTTCAGCACATCATGTTCATGAACTGAACATTTCACTTAAGTTACATGATATTCATTCCAGGGGCTCAGAGACCACCAATTAACTTGCTAACTTGTGTACATGTACACACGCTTTATACAGCCGAGACCTCTCTTAAATTTAGTCTTAACATTTTGAGAATGTGCTACAAATGTGTTAATGTTGTTGTTGTTTTACATAAAAACAGTGATTAAAATATTCAGAAAAGCCTGATTTTCAAAGTGCTATAAAGTATGAAAGTTTATTTGGTCAGTATCCATAGAAAATGACAAAATTTACACTATAAAATCTTCCAGAGCAAAGTTCTTAATATTGCATAACACAGATCTAACCAGCAAAGTTCACTAGGTCATTGACCAGCATCATAACAACATATTAAGACTGAATCTAAATATAGCTGAAGACAGGTAGAAATATTGGAATTATGATACTTGAAATTTTCACTCTGCTACTAAAATTTATCTTTCAAATTATATCACTGAATAACCAGTTAATGAATTGTTCAGAAAAGATTGAATTTTAAGATGGTATCAAGTTTGTGTCAAAATCTGGTTGATAAGTGTAAAAAATCAAAGGTTAAAACACAGAATTAACAAGAAAATTCTATTTTTAGTTACAGTAACCTAGTTTTTGGACCCAGATGACCCATATTCTAACTCGTCCTAGAAATCATTTGGACAAACATCCTGACCAAGTTTCATGACAATCGGAGCAAAAATGTGACCGCTAGAGTGTTACCAAGAAAATTCTATTTTTAGTAACAGTGACCTAGTTTTTGGACCCAGATGACCCATATTCGAACTCATCCGACAAATCATTGGGACAAACATCCTGACCAAGTTTCATGACAATTGGAGCAAAAATGTGACGGCTAGAGTGTCAACAAGAAATTTCTATTTTTAGTAACAGTAACCTAGTTTTTGGATCCAAATGACCCATATTGGTACTCGTCCGAGAAATCATTGGGACAAACATCCTGACCAAGTTTCATGATAATCGGAGCAAAAGTGTGACCGCTAGAGTGTTTACAAGAAAATTCTATTTTTAGTAATAGTGACCTAGTTTTTGGACCCAGATGACCCATATTCGAACTCGTGCGAGAAATCATTGGGACAAACATCCTGACCAAGTTTCATGACAATCGGAGCAAAAATGTTACCTCTAGTATGTTAACAAGAAAATTCTATTTTTAGTAACAGTGACCTAGTTTTTGGACTGAGATGATCCATATTCAAACTCGTCCGAGAAATCATTAGGACAAACATCCTGACCAAATTTCATGATAATCGGTGCAAAAATGTGACCGCTAGAGTGTTAACAAGAAAATTCTATTTTTAGTAACAGTGACCTAGTTTTTGGACCCAGATGACCCATATTCGAACTCGTCCGAGAAATCATTGGGAAAAACATCCTGATCATGTTTCATGACAATCGGAGCAAAAATGTGACCTCTAGAATGTTAACAAGAAAATTCTATTTTTAGTAACAGTGACCTAGTTTTTGGACCGAGATGACCCATATTCAAACTCGTCCGAGAAATCATTGGGACAAAGATCCTGACCAAGTTTCATGACAATCCGAGCATAAATGTGACTGCTATAGTGTAAACAAGAAAATTCTATTTTTAGTAACAGTGACCTAGTTTTTAGACCCAGATGACCCATATTGGAACTCGTCCGAGAAATCATTGGGACAAACATCCTGACCAAATTTCATGACAATCGGACAAAAAATGTAACCTCTATTGCATTAACAAAATTTACCTTAGGGTTAGGGCTAGGGTTTAGGGTTAGGGTTAGTTAGGGTTAGGTAAAAAGGCCCATAACTCCGCCAAAAATAATCCGATCAGAAATTCCTTAGGATATGCACAACTAGGCTTGGTGACAAACACTCCTGTGAAGTTTCAATGAAATCCATCAAGCGATTTAAGAGAAGAAGCGAGGAAAAGATTTTGCTAAAAAGGGCCATAACTCAGCCAAAAATAGTCCAAGCAGAAATTCCTGACGATATGCACAACTAGGCTTGGTGACAAACACTCCTGTGAAGTTTCAAAGAAATCCCTCAAGCGGTTTTGGAGAAGAAGCGAGGACAAGATTATTTCGGACGGACGGACGGACGGACGGACGTTCTTACGAACGTCATTTATGTGGCTACTCTATTGTCCTCTCTATTGTTCTTTTAGCCACATAAAAGAAAAAAAAGCCACGTAACAGAACGGAATAAATAGAATTTACCGTTACCATTGTTCTCATAGCCACATAAATGGCGTGGCGTAAGCACGGACGGACGGAAGGACGGACGGACGGTCCGATTACTATATGCCTCCCTTCGGGGGCATAAAAATGAAAAAAATCATAGAATATTGAATTGTTCTTCAAAATCAACAAAACATACATGTATCATACTTGATAGGCAAATAATATGTGGTGAAAACACTATCAAAAAGGGAAAATTATGAAAATTTGTAAGGACAAGTGTGATACAGATAGGCAAGGTTTGAAATCAGAATGCAGGTTGGATTGCTTTCTTTCAAAATATCATTAAAACAAATCAACAAATAGGCTAGACATTGCAATACAATTCTGTGAGAGATTGTTCAGTTGTCTCTGAATAATAGACCGTCTGTAAAACAGTAAGTTACTGTTTTACTTTTTCTTGTTCTATTTCTGATTCGATGAGCTGATACCGAGCATGCACTAATGATTTGATTACGAACTACAATACGGCCTCAGAGAATGATTCTCTTTCATCAATTTATTCTAATTACTTAATGTGTGGGTTTTAAAATAAATTATTCATCGCTTTATGATGGTAATCATTAACCTTTGGTTTATAAACTTATCGTTGTTCCGCTGTATTACTTAGAGTTCAAGAGTACTTCTGGGTTGAAGGTTATAAAACTGAGACTGGTTTCCATGCTCAGTTTTATAACCTTCACACCAGATCTATTGACTTCTTATAGGTTATGAAAGATAAGCATTATTCCTTGATGATTAATGTACTCGTAAGCAGTGAAATATCTTTAACGATATTCCTTAATGTATATGTTTAAATAACATATGAAGTATGAACAAGTCTTCTTTGTATACAAATTAAATATTTCCCTGAATTTGCCCTAATGCAGGTGAAAACTGTGAGTCGGTTTTAGAAAAATCGCTCAGTCTAATTAACACAATCCTAAATATTGTGTGAGGAGCATGAGGTATTAGTTATGACAGATAAAACTCACTTAAATCACGAATAAAGAGGAATTGTTCATACTAATCAGAATTTAATTAACTCTCTTCAGTCAAGTTATTTCAAGTAGCCATTTCAGAACATACTCTCTTATCATACAGCTGTATAGCAAAGCCGTCTAGTCTAATCAGGAACTATTTATTATTCAGATAAGAATTAAGTGTTACAGGGTTGGTAATTGTTGACAATTGAATAAATGCATTTGCCATTCGTATCTTACCAAGAATATAAATGTTGGAAGAGGCGGTCAGGTGAGAATAAGCTTCGAGTGCATATTACAAAACAATGGTGAAATATGCATTTAAGTAAAGGTCTGATAGAAAACACAGCCTCTCACCAATGAAGGAGATGGGTTACCGCCTTGGAACTATCGGTGGCATTAGGGCTTTAGCCAGGTCCTATTGTAAACCAACTAAACTATTTTCTCAGCAATTTTAAGTCCAGATAATTATTATAATGTACCATTGTTAGACCATATAAGAACATTGGCTAAATTAAGAATTTGTACATTAATGATGTCAATATATTTGCTTGCAAGTAAATTTGAAAATATTATACAATATTTTCCGCTTATAACTGTGTCCGTGAAGCAGCTTACATAAAAGGGGATTTCCTGAACCTTAGTGTTGATGAAACGTTTCTTCCAAGCTAAAGTACTTATTATAAATGCCAAAACTTAATATAAAATTTAAAAAAAAGAGATAAGACTAAAGATATCATTTAGAAATACAATAATTATGTTTTATATTATAATTACAAACACTATGCCTTTAGTGTTTATTATTTTTATTGATAATTCTATTATTATTATTATTATTATTATTATTATTATTATTATTATTATTATTATTAGTATTATTATTATTATTATTATTATTTATAACGAGGCCTTTGATCAACATCTAACATTAACAAGCTAACGGCAGACATAGAAGAAACTTCAGCTTATAAATATCAAAATACAAAGTTGTTGTTAATTTGTTTCTTTGATGTTGTTTTGTTGTTGCTTTGTTGTTGTTGTTGTTGTTGTTGTTGTTGTTGTTGTTGTTGTTGTCAGAAAATAAAGACATTTTTAGCAAATAAATTTTGAAACACCATTTTTTATATTTAATTTATAGTTATAAAAAAATATGTTTAACAGAAAATGCTCGAGCAAATAAACTATTAAAGTTGTCTGTTGTCCGCCTTTGTATAAATTATGTATTGTGTTCTACTCAGATGATTTTTATTCAGATTTCATTCACAACAGCCATAATTGATGTCAAGACAAAACGCACAAATGTGTGTTTCAGTGCTTAATTAATAATTTAACAGACTTATCCAGCCGGTAAATAAAATAATAAAATATACTTAAAACAAACTCATGAACTTTAGTGTCCATTAATCATTTACCACGCTTGCTTAGCTTACTTTATAGACTTGATACAGAAAAGCAAGTAGTGTTTTTGCTACAAATTGAAATTGAAGCATCACGTTTTACAACAGCAACCTCTCATATATACTTGCTCTCGTGCGAAGAGGAGTAGAATAACGTTCGCCTGAAGCTCTAGTTGTTCCTTTATGTGATTGTGAAGCGAATTCTGGCTTATGGTCAATTGATGTCATTCTGTCTGTTCGTCCGTCCGTCAACACAAATCGACCAAAGACGGTTGAAGGTTTTCAAACTCTTATTTACATAACGTCCCCTCCTTAAAATTGGTCCAAACTTCGCACAAAGAATATTAGTCTTTACCCAGACTTTGTTTATTTCAAACATTTTGTCCTTTGATATATAAAAATTAAAAAAAAATAAATCTCCTGCATCTAAACTCGAACAGTCAAAGTGCATCGATTGCTCTATGACCGTGTTACTCCACCTCACAAAATCCCTACCTACCGCAATCTCCTGCTTCCATTCATGAAAAGAGATACAGAACTACAAAATTACATTGACTGTAGACTACAAGTATTATGAACACGTTGTTTATCTAAAACATTCTCTTCCCACCATCTGAAACAGTTTTGCTCTTACAATTTTACTTTGAATGTGATTTATTACCTTTCCTCTTCCCTAAAATAAAATATGTCTCTTTGATATATATCTGATTTATTGTGCCACGCTCATTTTACCTGCCTTGAAGTCCTTGGCAACAAACCTTATTATGATATGACTAAACAAAACATCTCTCTCGTCGATTTATGCAAATAGTAGAATACAATATATTTAAGATTTGTAACGGTAAAGGTTAATATATTCCATCTAATGCTGTTGCAAATCAAGCAATAACAGAAAATTCGAAAACATGTCCATTTTTGAAAAATGTAAGTAAGGAATTTTGACAGCCGAGGATAGAAAAACATTAAGGCAAAATATCAGAGAATTGAATATTTCCGTCTCCATTGTATCTGTCCAAACAGTCGTGTCCACCGGGGTGTGCACAAGGGTTGAACATGTTTGTCTTGTAAGCAATCCAGCCATGCTTCTCTTTAAGCGTCATCCAATGTTGAGCGTGCTGATAAATTTCTTTGCCATACCTATTCCTAACAAATAAACCCGGATTTCTTGGAACATTTAACCACTTGCCATCTAGCAATATCTGAGTTGGTTTTATTCTATTGTTCATAAGCCTCTCACTATCCATTATATGCTGACCATACAATTCGGCGTACCATCCTCTATATTGCACAAGCAATTTTCCTCCAGCACTTCTATTGTCCACACAGCACCACACGCCATCAAGATCGCTAAATCCCATCCCTTGATTTGAAAATTCCTTCTTAAGATTTTGAAAAACAGAATAATTAGCTGTAAGGAATGTTATATCTGCATCTCTTTCCCATGGAAGAACTTTTCCTAACTTAACAGCTCCTAAAGCAGTTCCTTCTTGCAACTCGCAAATTATACTATTGTTTTCACAAGCACTCATAACTGTTTGTACGAGTTTTGCATTAAAGTGAAGATTACAGTGCGATAAAGCATCGAAGTGTTTTGTGGAATAAGACTGATCATCACAATTTCTCTGAACTGATTGTCCATTAAGCGTAATGACTTTAAATAAGTTCCATTCTACCATAAATTTTCTCCATTCAATCTGTACAGAACTGCGATACTGTATATGAAACATAGCATCTGGGCAGACAAGCATCTCTTCTTTGCGTTCAAAGTTTCGAAGAAACCAATCTTCAAACAAACCTTCTCTGATATTCAGATGCTTGAAAGTGTGTGTTATCAAATATTGAGTAGAAGCAACAAAAGGTCCTTCGATGTAATCGCAGAACAAACACTCGTGCAAAGACTCATCATAACCTTCCACATATTTCAGTGTGAAGTTTCTGTATGCTGTTTGATAACACCCTTTTCGCCAATGACCCTTCGAGTCCCTTATTGCACCAGCAACGGCAACAACATCTAAACTTTCAATCTCCCGCACTAGCCTTTCCAAACGAGAATCGTTTGTTATATATTCTATATCTCTTGACATAAGAACATACGGTGTTTTCACTTCTGTCAACATCGTGTTATACATTTCACCGTCAGATTCACCACCGCGTTTAATGAATGTAAGAGTTGAATATTTTAAACGAACATCTGCGGGTGTGGGAACTGTCGACGACACCACAATAGGCAACTTTTCATATGTTCTGAAGACCGACGAAATATATTCCTTAAAAGTATATTCAAAATTGTCATTTTCCTTGAACATTACCAGTATTGTCACTAATTTCCACAAAGGCTTAGCATAATCACAGGTCATGGTTTCAAATCCTTTTTCAAAGAATGGAAGTCCATACTTTGAGCCCATAAAAATTTCTGGACAAACACTTTTAGGTTTTCGTATAGGTCTTTTGTAAATGTCTGATGAATTAACTTGGAACATTCGAAGAACACTCTCTATTTTTTCCGTTGCCTTCGTCAAATAATCAGAGGTTTTAGTCCCTCTCACATGAATTTTAGCTTTGTGTATCTGAATGGCAAGTTGGTGTATTTCTTCTACAAGTTTAGTTGTGTTAAACCCTTGTACTGACGTCATCACCGGTAGGGGTTTGATTTGATCCTCTTCTGTAAGGCCTTTCAAGTTCTTGTTCACTCCTGAATGGAGATCAACGGTTTGGCTATTCTAAAACGATAGAATGTGATTAGTTTATAATAGTTAAAACGATGTGTAGGTTAAAGATATATTGTATTTTAAAGAAAGGTTGTGAATGTAAGAAATAAACAACTCAAGTGTACTCTTCAAAATGTTCACAATTGATTCCCTACAAAAGTCTTGCGAAAATGTTCACTTCTAGATGAATAGTTATGTAATTTAGAGATACCCGGTAATTATGGGTAAATAATGTAGGGTACAAATTCCATGTATCCTTAGAAATGTTTTTGATGTTTAACAGTTTAAAAATGTGTGCTTTTGAATGTCAGTGTTGAAAGTAAAAGGTAAACTCTCATTTTTAAATGACTTGTTTTAATCTTAGAATCGTCGTTTTGTGTTTCCTTGATTCCAGTTTTCGATGAAAGAGTTAAATTTTTTCAATATAAGGCAAAAATTTTTGTGGTTTTAAAAAATAAAAATTATTTTAATCTACAACATTCATACATCAATTCCTAATGTTCTTCAACTTTTCGAATGTGTTATATGCAGATCAGGAATAACTACATTACGAACACACTGCCTCCCACACAGTCAAAACTTAAAGAGGAAAAGAGAACGTGAGTTTTTACTGTGAATAACTTTAATCGTCCTCTTGCTGCTTTGTCTCTAGGTGCTCTTGTATCATTGTGGTCAATTGGTCATTTGGTACAACCTTCTTTACCTTACATTGCCATGAACTTTTCATGTTTTATAATTATGTTTGTGTGCTTTTGCATGCAACCTTTTCGAGTTTGTGGGTAGGTCGGAGCTAAATAACAAAGACAACATTATGTTGTTTTGTTCATTGTTCATTTAAGAACCTGTATGTGTGAGGTTTGAGCCTTGTTTAAATCCCCAGATCGTTGTAGAATACCTTGTAAGTACATGTAGTCATGTAGTATTTCTGTTTGAATTTACAGAGAGTTTTTAAGAAGAAAGTGGCGAATTTAATTTTGCCTTTTATTTTTTTTTATTTATAAAAATGTTAAATATGCATATCAGGAATTGCCATATTCAGAAAAAACAGCCTCCCCACACAGTCAAGAAAAAGAGAGGGAGAGAGCTTGGTTTCAAAAAAGACACCACAATTAATAACAAATCTGAGAACCCAAGGGGTTACCGCCTTGGAACGGTCAGTGGCAAATCATATTGCCACTGGGGGTTTAAACCAGGTTCTAGGGTGCACCAACCTCACACTTGCCCCCAACAGGTTCTCAAATCACATAACAAGTACAATATATAGGTGAAATATATCCAACCCACCCAACGGCTCAACAATGTTGCATTCAAAATCACACAAACATATAAAACATAAGAAGCTAATAGCATTGCAGAGCCAAAGGGCGGGTTCTCAATGATCTTACCGAGACCAGAGCTCCTGGAGTAAAATCAGCAAGTCAACTTCCATTAAACACCGCTTGAAAAATACCTTGCTGCATTAGAGATTTAAACTTTGTTTCCCTAAATCTGGGTTACAAATCTAATTATTCTAAACAAGACGCCAATAACATCAATAGATTCGTATGCTCTTGTGTTATATTGCTGATATAAAATTCTAGTCGATACATTTGCTTAGATAATTAAGATTGAGATTGCGATCATCTTCAAATTGTTACTCACCAAAAGAACAAAGTCTGTTTAAATAATCCGATACAAGCTCATAATAGCTTTAGAGGCAGAAAGAAAAAATGACATTTCTTAACAAATACCTCGAAATAGGGTTTTCTATCTAAATAGAAAGCAAACTATAACAAAAGGCAACATCGAAAATTTTAAATAAATCATATCGACACAATGTATAAAATAAAGCAAACTCACTTTAAAAAGGGAGTCTTGAATATAGAAAAAAGAAACAGTATGTCCTATCGAAATTGTATTCCTAGTGAAGTATGTAGCAAGATATACATGTACCACATTGTCTTAATGTCAGTTTAACATACAGGGAAAAGTATCTCGAAATAGGCTTGAATTAATCTGCGTAGAACATACAGCTTAAGAAATTGTACTGTTTACTTGTGTACATATTAAGTTGCGCGCAACCCGGGCTAGGCGGCGTGGCAAGTAATATGCATTTCCATTACTGCCCATGGAAAGGTTCAATCGAACCGAGCGTGCACTGTTTTCATATTTGTCGTGTTTGGGGGCTTTCAAAGTTCCATATTCATCTATTGTTTAGAAACATTCATATATATAGAGAACAACACAATTTCTATCCGTTAATTAAATCCCGTCGTTAACGTAACATGTAACAGGTATGTAATAAACGTAAATGCTTTTCTTGGTTATGTCTTTTGTTAATAAGGTTGATATATTGATACTAGAGAATACATAGAAACACAATTTCACCTCGAGATAGGGTACTCGCATTCCGAGCAGAGAATACAGAACGATCCAGATAAGAACATTCCCAAATACTATGCATAATGATGATTTTGTTTGTCTCCAGATCCGTAGATAGAATCGCATTTTGATAGTTAATACACACTTTATTTTTATCCTTATGGAAATTAACTTTGATTCTAAATGTCATTTCATTTATTTAATTCAACGCATGGCATATTAGATCTGCTTTGAGACTTTGGTTCTTTTTTTCAACATATCCATATCCGTTAATGTACTAATTATTTTAAAAGAAAAACAATTTCGATATACTTGATCGTTAGTCCTATTCAAAAATCTAGTCCATTATCTTTATTGGATGTAAACTTAATGTCACTTTTCAAGATGGTGATGTTCATGTCACCAAACAGTGAATAATTGCATATATATCCAGTTCGCCTTTCTCATCAGGAAACTGAAAGAATGGCAAACTAAAACGAAAATCTTATTAAAACCATCCAATAATCCATTTTAAGAGAAACTATTCCATTATAAATTGTCTCTGGTAGCTTCGTCACACGAGAGAAAATGTTGAGCCAAATGTAGTAAATATAAGCTAGCGACACTGTAATGATATTCGTAGAGAAATATTTGTGCAGGTCTAACATATCGAACTTGTCAACTAGACTAACCAGTTCCTGAATCATGGAATCAAACCAATACAAACTCCAATAATCAACTGCCAGAGCAGATATCAATTATTCTCCTCTGTATATTGTCATTTTTTCCTGGATAAACTCATTAATATAAGTAATTAGAGATTTGTTTGTGTACCATAATTTGCGGAGTAAATCATCCGCAAGACGCGATACTGTTCATAATTTTGCTTCGCTTCATAATTAGGTCAAATTCGTCTTAAAAAAGATTTTATTATCAACTGAGATAAAATATACCATACTTTGTTTACTTGCATCTTTATCCATTGTCGGCGTCTAAACAATTTTACTACTTGATAACTGAAAACTAAATGCTGAAATCTTTAGAAATTTTGCCTGGGCTGAAGGTTATAAAGCTGAGTTTGGAAACCAGTCTCAAATCTCAAGCATCTGTTTGGCTGAAATGGCGACTGGTCAGCCAATCAGATGCTTGAGATTTGATGCCATTTCAGCCAATCAGATGCTTGAGATTTGAGACTGGTTTCCATGCTCAGTTTTATAACCTTGGGACCTGGCTTTCTTGTAAATCATACTCAGATTTAACTGGTTTTCTAACCAGAAAGAAATAGTTTTTAGTTATCATATCTCATGACAGAGGCTTGTCTAATAAAATGTTTCAGTTATACTATGTTCGAAAATTACAAATATGGAGTTATTTAAATGATTCCGGCTTGCTTGGTCGGTATTTATGTTTCATCTCTGAAGAACTATTGCTGTTATGCTGCAGTGACTATCAAAATAGCAGCTGAATTCGACCATACTTTTATACAACATCATTATGCAGAGCATAAGACTGTATCAGCATATAATGTCATAAACAGTAAAACATATATAAACAACATGACGATAGCAATAAACTGTTTAATCAATAGGCTGAGAGCTTTCTTTCTATTATTTTATGTATAATTTACTCGGGGGAAACTATATATATATACTTTCGATCAATGTAATATGGAAATAAGCAGTTTCTCTTGTGTAAGACGTAGTTTATGGATTGACATTTGTCGAATATCCTTTTACCGAACAACATTTCAATAAATTAATGAAACATGTCCAAATTCCACATTAATGCAATAGAATCGAAAATATTTTTGTTTCATGCTTTGCTTCTATTAAAGTCCTTAATCAGCCGTAAGTTATCAATCAATACTGATACCAATTCAAAGGCTGTTAAGTGTTTAGTGCTTTATATCTTAATCACTAATTAAAAACAGACTGATAAACAATTCAACAACCGTTTTCAGATGATATTATATATTGATTACCAATATCATCAATGTTAAATTGATATTAGCTTTACTAAGAGGAAAAGTATCAATATCAAGTGTCAATTTTTAACGGATTGCTTCTTGTCAGTAATTACTCGTTTTCATTGACATTTGAATGTCTTATTTGGTTGTGTCATATCATATACATGTGATATCTATTCAGTGTGAAGGATGGCTGTGTATTTCAAACTAAGTATGAATTCGACTGGAACAAAGGATAACAAAGGATAATGAGACGATGTGAAGCACCCAAAAGCCATTACTCACAGAAGCTTTGTTTGTGCCGAGAGGCGGCTGTAAAAAGTCTCCCCTTACATTCAATCAGTGCTGTTAATGCTGTTATCAGTCACGTCCTTTGAAGGTCGTTGAGAACGATACCTATGTATATTTATAGTGTATCTAACTTTTGTTTTAACATTTCGGCCAGTTTTAAGATGGGTGGTTTCAATATTTCAGCCCGGATAGGTCTGGATACTGTTCAATTACCCCTAGGGAATACTTCCTGTTTTATCATTTTTGCCTTTGGCGTTCTCTGTGATATGCAGGATTCCCATTCTCTGATTCCCTGTCATAATTCTGTTCTATTCAAATCCGCCCATTGTTCTCGTTTATCTGGGCATCATAAGCAGCTGATTATGGAATGCCGTTAATCTGAAAATGTCGCTTTGAAGGTTCCATGTTCACCGCCAGATACATACCTTTATCTGGGATGGATGAAAATAATATTGTTTACTGATGGAAATATTGAGTAGCGCTCAACCCTGGGCTAGGCGGCGTGAGCAGTAATATGGATTTCCATTACTTCCCATGAACAGGCTCAATCAAACCAAGTACCATGTACTTGTCTTAACATGTTTTACAACCCAACATTTATTTGTACTTTACGTGGGGCTTGTTTAATTTACATATGAGTCGCGTCACGGGAAAAGGTACCTCTGGACGGTTGACGTCGATCCTTGAAATGACGTCATAAAGTTGAGCAGACGACATTTATTATTATGCATTTCGCGGTAAAAACACCATTTCATTAACAAAATGTGTAACAAAATCACGTTTTAGTTATGAGAAAATAAACTATTATTGTAAGTTCTTTCTAAATATAGTAACAATTAAAGTGTCACAAAATATGACCGAAGGTACCTTTTTCCATGGCGCGCCCCATATCATATATTCTACTCCAAAAGAAAATAAATATATAGAATTGTATACTATTTTCTTCTCTGTATAAAGTATATCGAGTTTAAACAATGCGTCTTGCCGTCGGTCCTTTGAATTTCATTACCCTTTCACCATGGTAATTAACCAGTAAAATGTGAATAATCTTTAAATGAAAAGTTCCTATTCATTCCCTAGAAATATATCTTACATCCATTTCCTTTAGGTCAACAAAACACATATTTAACTCACTTCCCAAGTTATGAGCATTCATAACTTATTGATGTAAAATGGTTATTTTCAAGACTTAGAATAAGAGATATTAACACCGGTATTCGTGTAAACCATAATGTAGGAGGCACTGTCGCTAACTGAAATGCTAACTTAACACCTTGTTTCTTGTTTTGTTATTGTTCCAGAAGACAAAATACGATAAAACGGTTCTCTCAAATGACGGACCCGATAAATGTCATGCTGGTTATTAAATTAGGACATCTTCAAATTTGAATCTTTTGAGAATGTTTCTGCCCTTTGGCTTTGCAATGCTATTAAATTCTTATGTTTTATATGTTTGTGTGCTTTTGCATGCAACATTGTTGAGCCAATAAGTGGGTTGGAGTTGTTTCACCAAGACAACTTGTTTTGTGATATGAGACCCTGTTGGGGCAAGTGTGAGGTTGGTGCACCCTAGAACCTGGTTTAAACCCCCAGTGGCAATTTGATTTGCCACTGACCGTTCCAAGGCGGTAACCCCTCGGGTTCTCATTTTTGTTAATTGTTAGTGGTGTCTCTTTTGAAACTGATCATTTTATTAACCATGCTCTCTCCCTCTCTTCTTCTTGACTGTGTGGGGAGGCTGTTTTTTCTGAGTGTGGCGATTCCTGATATGCATATTTCACCTTTTTATTAAATTAGGACTTCTTCAAATGTGAATCTTTTGAGAATGTTTCTGCGAAAACAACTTAAGATAATTTTCGCAATTCTCCTGAGAGACACTCCCGAAGTTAGATAACACCAGAAATGGTTTTCTTCAAGACTTAAGATTTGTATCAACTTAATGATAAAATAGGGTATGTTTCCGCGTTAAGTAGGGTTAACGTATGATTTATATTCTTACTATACCCTGTCAAAATTGTGATTAGTGCCGACCATTATTTTCTCATTTAGGACAAACCCATAATCTTATTTGCTGATGATAAAATTGACTTGAAATGCAAATAGTTGTACTATTATCTTGCGTTATTTTAACATGTGATTTGGCAGAGTAGGCACTTTTTCGCAATTCAATTATTTAGCATGCTAAAGGGTTACAAATGTTTATCTTAAATCTAATACAATTGTATGCATTTCCTATAAACTCTGAGACTTTGTGTAAATATGTATTTTGCGAAAAAATATATAACACTAGCGTTTGAAGAGTTGCGTTGCGGCTGAAAAAAGGTATCCCCTGTCAATCAGTGTTGTTATCAATTATATTCGTTGAAGGTTAAAAACGGGCCAAAAATTTTAAGTGTAAATCAGTGTTGTTATCAATTATGTTCTTTGAAATGATAGTGCCTCTAGCTGGGAGCGAACTCGCACCGTCACGGCGACAGCGCCTAGCCCTGCAATTCCTGCGACGCAACCGATTGAGCTAACCGGGACAACCGGGAAGCGTTCTGATTGGTCGAACAATTTGTGTACAAAGTATTTCCCGGACTACGTCAATAGCTCTACCAATCAGAACGCTCCGAACAGAAGCGTCGGGGATTTCAGGAAGTCGCACTGGGGTGAAGAAATCTATGAAAAAATAACCTGCATTTCGGAGGCCGTTTTCTGTTGAATATTACGCGTATTTCGAGCTTTTGGTGAGACTTTTTGACATTTACTGTTAGATCAGACACTGTTGCGTTGAACCAAACAGCTGTCAGGGCTGGAACCCGCCGTAATGTAGGAAAAACAGCCTCTCGAACGAGGGTGTGGTCTGGAGCCGTTCCTGACCATTATTCAATTATATACTTAGAAATAAATTTTTTTAAGAATACGATTTTGACGGTGTATTTTCGCATATTTTGATAGAATGGAATAATATTAGTGACTTGACACCATTTTTACAAAAAGGGGAGTATTAGTAAGGGTTGGCAGGGTGTGGGGCGGCTGGTCAAGCGCCAGTGATTTTTGTATTTAAATCCTAAAAAAGAATAATCCCGAGCCAGATACTTTATAGTTGTTTGTTTATTGTAAAAAAATCTACTTAAGTATGACAGTTATCACACTTGAGTAAACTATAATTACAAAATCATCTGCTTCATGCTGCCCTATTATTTGTTTCAAAGAAATCTCCATTTTGAAAATTAATTTTTTTAACAAACAAATGTTCAGATCAGGAGTTGTCCCTTTGTTTCAGTAGATTTCCGTAAATGGTATCCAATTTTAAACTTATGGATTACGAGCATCTGTTATATGCTGCCCCTTATACTACTCATTGCTGTTTGATGTCCCTTGTTTTGAGCCAAAAGAACTTCACAACTTAAAAAAATATATAATATTCACAGTCTCATTCAACGTTTGCAAAAGAAAGTATAATCTTTATTGCTTCGTACTTTCAATAATTACTATAACTGTTTCAGTCCTCAGGGATTGCACAGATATGTTGAATTGGCAATTATCTTACAGAAACTCAGCATTAAAAAGAATTAGTTTTTGCCAAAGAAAACGCGCAAATCGAACTTCTGGTTTCACCATAGATTTAATTAAATAGCAACATGAATCAACATGAATCAAATCTCAGTTTTAATGGTAATAAACACAACTGAGCTGGCGAACTCAGTCGATGAACTAGTAATTTTGCGTGAAAAGCACAGATTTTATGGTAAAAGTTTTGGAACTGACTATTTCAGCTTAGTTCTAAAGCACTTTGTTAATACCACTTAAACATACATTATTGACATTGATTTGTGAAAAATTTTATTGAAAAGAATTTTGTCGTTAAAGATTTTTTTGATAATTTTCTTTTTTAACAATGAACGTGCAATGACAATTCCATAGCACCTAAACATTTTATAAATGCCCTGGAAAAGCGGAAGGTAGTGTGGTGTAGACCCTGTTAGATGTTGCGCTCATCAAAACCATGACAATGTACAAAAGTGTTCATCAAAATTTATTTTTATGTGACCTTTATTAAAGAACAAAGCAAAAGAAAGATTGAGATCAAAATGTTTGCTTGCTTCTCTGGTTTGCTTGATTAAGCTGGAGTTAATTATCCGTATTGTATAAAATATTCATAAACCATATGGAAGCTTTGTATACCGTCACTTGGGTAGATATTAAAACTCTCCTTTGTGAATAGTCAAAAGACATCCAATAAAACACTTTCCTTGATAGCGGTACTGTCAATCTAGAAATTCTATTAAATCATCTCATTACAGGGCGTCTAGAGATTCCAAATCAATACCACAAATGACAGCAGATTTACCACAAATACCCAAGCAGTACCCAGTATTTGATGATAAACTTGAAACCGGCGACTTCAGAAATGTAGAAATGTCGAGCAGTGATGTAGAAAGCTGATTCTGATAATGAAGACAGCAATGACTCTGATAATGATGGTTCTAGAAATAAACTTTCAATTGCTGGTTAGTCGCGAAAGTGTGTCTGTTCACTGGTGTACCTCGTTCACAGGTAATATCTCCTCAAATCACCGAAAACTAAAGTTGAAAGGCTGACGTCAAGTTTACCCCAGGTAATGTATTTTAAGATATTTCAACTTATTTCTCCGTCATAACTTTATCGATTTCTCCCATCTTAACTAATTTGTGAGGCTAAATATGTCTGGTTTTAAAGCAGTATTTGCTTTTAGCGCACGTTGGGTAGTTTTTGTAAAATTTGTGATGAAGTGTAGCCTAGTAAATGACATTTACGAACAATGTTTATATTTTCCGATAATCAAAACGCATTTGATGTCTCAAAATCCGTCTGAATTTATAGACTTTCTCCCACTTGTTTTAAAGCTGGCATTCACCAACTCAAGCTACTTTAACAAAATTTGCGAAAAAACAAACAAACATGAATCTGGATTAGGAACACGTGTTCAATGCAATAAAAACAAAATGCCAAAACAGGTGTTAAGGCGTTGCTCCTTTCGACATAGCTTTGTCATAGACAAAAAAAAGAAAAATATCGAAATCTCTCAAACGGCGAAATGCAGTTCCAACAAACTTTGCACAAATCAATGTTATTAACGTATGTTTATTTTACGTAAGTTAAGACATGTTAGAACAGTAAAGAAAAAAATAGTTAGAATTTAAACTAGAATGTGTCATCGGACACAGGTGCACCCAAAGCACAGGGTGGCTATACCATGTGACTTTTTGGATGTCGTGCAGAAACAAATCACTCCCTCAGGTAGGAGTTTGCATATTTCTCCGTGATTTCTGGACCTATTTCGATCAGATAAAGAGCACCGTACTCTTGTTAAAAAGCATTTTCATCGGCATTTGACCTCCATTATTAAACGGCTGCCATTTTCTCGATCATTCAAAGGCAAATTTTGTTTGAAAGCGTGAATTTGTCTTTGAATGTGTCTTTGAAAATTCCTAAAATTGTGTTTGCAATCTAACACTAAAACGAAGCAACACAAAACAACAATTCAATGCACATATGAGTAAAATGATACTGACAACAATATCTTAGGTCCTTGAAAAGAACTCAATTATAAAAAGAGAAGTTAATATTTTTTAACAGTTGTCATCCATTTTCGCGACAGGAAATTGAAGGTCAAACACACTTTTACAAATATTTCAATGAAGAGTTGATACCACAAGTTTTTAGGGACGTACGCACAAACGTATGGACGTGTGCAACTCTTTATGCGTCCCACTTTGTGGGGGCATAAACACAAGAATCATGTCTTATGCTATCTGTAAAAAACAGTTGAAGCTTAAACTTTTATATAAAAAAAGGTTGAAGCGTATTATTTCCTTTGCTATGCAAAAAGAAATTAAGCGAAAAACCAGGCAAAGCAAGGACATCGATAATATTTCTGGAGACAAATTGGAGGCAAGGGGATAAATAATTACTTTAGTAACTGACTAATTACTAGCTTCAGACTTCTAAATGGTCATCTTTGAATTCATATCGATCGCCTTCGAGGATTCGTCAATTTAAGTGTCTATTATTGAAAGTTCTGTCAGTATGCTTTTTGTCAGATGATGGGAACGACTTGTATAAAGATTTTAAATGGTAGGAAATTATATTGACAATGTACTTTGTTCATTTATCAAGAATAACCAATAGCCAGCTTCGTTCCCACTGATCTGTAATTTTTGGATTAATTTTCGTGACTATCTCCACGGCGCACTCTTAAATATTTCCGACATGCACATGTCCTACAGAAATATTAGCTCAAGTATTGTCACAGTTCAGTCAATTATAATACAAATAGTGCAATTTTGCTGCTTCTAGAAATAATTATCAATTATTCTCTACCATGCAAACAATATTGTTATTTTAAGTTTGACAACAACGGTGACCACATTTTCTTGTCGACAGAGAGCCTAACCCTGTAGTTTAAGCAAAATGGGAAAACGATCACAGGTCTCAAAACCGTCCGATTCCAATTCCATGCTTGTCTCCGATTTCATTTTATAATAAATGGTAAAGGTGTGCTCTTTTTAACATATAAGAGGCAAATTTTGCCTTAAGAAGCGATGCCTTTATAGCAAGAAACTATTAGGAGTTATCATTCGGTTAAGGTTTTAGAACTGTAATATTTCCGCCAAACATCGACTTATGCCGTCACTAATTCGTTTTTTCCGAACGCCGATTCGTACGTTTCCGGTTGATACTAGTTTTCGTAAAAGGAGTATACTCTTTTCCGCGATTATGACGTCATTAATAACTAAATCAAATAATAACAAAGTGCGGATATAAAATTGATGTGAAGTAAACAAATATTTTCATAAAAAATACTCAAAATAAGTCTATAGACGAACAACTCTCAGTAATGAACAGAGCTTATTTGAAATTTCCCACGGTTTGATCAATTCTCCGTGGCGAAATGGTAACGCTCAAGCCTCTTCATTTTGACGGACCCGGTTCAATCCTCGGGAGAGGAACCTTTTTTCCCCTTTTCTTCCTTTTTTTTAAATTATTGTGAGGAAATTTTTGGAGAAAAAAGTATAATCAATAGGTTTAAAATTCGGAAATAATTGTTATTATTCTTCATCTTCATTTAGTAGCCATGAAAACTGAAATATTATAATGATATTATTACAAAATACTGACTCTTTTATAATACAGCAACAGAATCACGATATGAAACTAAAATGATTATGGAATCTGTACTTTCATTTATGAAAATGTTGCTATTTTATTGTTTCTATAATTGAACAGTAATGTTGTGATACTTGTCTTATAAAACTAATTTTATGTGTTTGCACGATGATTTTTTCCTTTACAAGAATGCTTTGGTTGCTATGGTTACGGTTGCCAAAATTACTCTTTTGAGGTTAAATTTTAACCAGCATAGCTGATTGCTTGCGTATTTCTTGTTTTTCAAAATATTTGAGGGGGTATAAAAAATCACCATTCGTAAACCAAGCCCTTTGGTTTTTGTGGTTTTTAACCGTTTGGTCTGGGCCATAGGTACCTATTTTGTAGGCCAATAAAATGAAAACGAAGCCGGTGAGGTGCTCTTTTTTTAAATTATTTGATTCTATACACATTGCAGATAATTTTAATGTATAACACAATTATTTTACTGCATTAAACATGCACAAAAATCACAGATAAAAACTTGCTTAATTTTTGCAGATCGGAAAAATGTGCATTTCCGAAGATGGGGTACACTTTAAAAAAAGTCAATTTATAAAGTGTTAGAAATAAATTCTAAACATAATGCTTGTTTTTTCCTGTTCAGATATGATGTCCTTAAACAATTAGCCTTTATTTTACAAAATTTTACAAGGTTTCAAAGAAATAGAGATGAATTTAGCTTCTAGTATGTTTGATTTTACAGCCCATTTTCCGAAACAGAGGGTCCCCTTCTAAAATACTAAATTTCTCTAGTTACGCACGGTAAATGTTTTTTAAAACTCCTGTTTAGATGTCTAAATGGATGTACTTGGAAATGAAAACAACAAAATCCCAATCTGCAAAAGTGCATATTACAGTTCTAAAACCTCAAGTGACATCACTCCTTAGCCACTAAGAGTTATGTTCAAATTAAATTTCCAGTGTTAATATGCATTGCCACAGCCACCTCCAATGCGGTAACCCTTCAGGTCCCCTTCTTTGTTAACTGTTTTATGGTTTCATTTTTGAAATTTATTAAATTATAAACTTCTGCTCTGTTGTTCTCTCAACATTTGGTTTAGTAAGGAGGTTCTGTTTACTAAATGTGGCTATTCCTGATATGTCTATGACATTTTTTAATAAACGATATTACGTTTCGTATTGCATGCATGTACTAGATCATTCGAGTTTTTTTCGCTCTATTATCATTGACGGAGATGAAAATGTATTTCGTTATTGCACAATCTGTAATTTCCTTCTCTTCCAATTGTTCAATTATATTCAAATTTCCATGTGGAATGACCATAACCACGAAGATCACAACACCGTGCTGACAAGATAATAAATGAAAAGGGAACTTTAAAAGCCACCGAACAAGATAAATATGAAAATATTGCAGGCTTGGTTTGATTGAGCTTGTTTTTAAGCAGTAATGGAAATGTATATTTCTGCTAATGCCACCAAGAACCGGGTTGAGCGCAACTCAGTATTAACACCAGTAAACAAAACAATTTTGATCCATCTCAAACGATGGCATGCATATGGCGGTGAACATAGAATGTTCAATGCAGTATTTTCAGATTAACACCATTCCGTAATCAGTGGCGTATGATCTCCAGATGAAAGAATAGATATGCCCTAAATGAACTAGAATGTTGTGTTCCGCGGAACACATGTATCGCCTGCTTGGAAAACGTTGAAATGTGGGCCTATGTTTAATCATATATAATAAAAATATTTTATTGAAGTTGATTTCAATACTACACAACAGAACACATGTGTCATCTAAATTACATTTAAAAGGGGAATAACTAAAATAATGGTGAAACCTGAGTTATCATTTTCAAAAATTGTTTTGTAAATGCAGATGAGTTATTCAAAGTATTAAGTGAATTAATTGAAGAAGTAATTTCCATTTTACAGGCAACACTAAGTTTCATGTTAAAGTTGCATTTGAAAGGGATATTACTCATAAAATATTGAAACTGGAGTTATCATTCTTGTCATCACAGATGGCATTGTTAGTGCTGATGATATATTCCAAGTACGAAGTGAATAGGACAAGTACTTTCAAAGTTATAGGCAACATTAAGTTTCATGTTAAAGTTGCATTTAAAAGGGGCATAACTCAAAAAATATTGAAACTGGAGTTATCATTCTTGTCGTCACAGATAGCACTGTTCATGCTGATGATATAGTCCAAGTATGAAGTGAATAGGACAAGTACTTTCAAAGTTATAGGCAACATTAAGTTTCAGGTTAAAGTTGCATTTGAAAGGGGCATAACTCAAAAAATATTGAAACTGGAGTTATCATTCTTGTCGTCACAGATGGCATTGTTCGTGCTGATAATATATTTCAAGTATGAAGTGAATAGGACAAGTACTTTCAAAGATATAGGCAATATTAAGTTTCAGGTTAAAGTTGCATTTGAAAGGGGCATAACTCAAAAAATATTGAAACTGGAGTTATCATTCTTGTCGTCACAGATGGCACTGTTCATGCTGATGATATATTCCAAGTATGAAGTGAATAGGACAAGTACTTTCAAAGTTATAGGCAACATTAAGTTTCAGGTTAAAGTTGCATTTGAAAGGGGCATAACTAAAAAAATATTGAAACTGGAGTTATCATTCTTGTCGTAACAGATGGCATTGTTCGTTCTGATGATATATTTCAAGTATGAAGTGAATAGGACAAGTACTTTCAAAGTTATAGGCAACATTAAGTTTCAGGTTAAAGTTGCATTTGAAAGGGGCATAACTCAAAAAATATTGAAACTGGAGTTATCATTCTTGTCATCACAGATGGCATTGTTAGTGCTGATGATATATTCCAAGTACGAAGTGAATAGGACAAGTACTTTCAAAGTTATAGGCAACATTAAGTTTCATGTTAAAGTTGCATTTAAAAGGGGCATAACTCAAAAAATATTGAAACTGGAGTTATCATTCTTGTCGTCACAGATAGCACTGTTCATGCTGATGATATATTCCAAGTATGAAGTGAATAGGACAAGTACTTTCAAAGTTATAGGCAACATTAAGTTTCAGGTTAAAGTTGCATTTGAAAGGGGCATAACTCAAAAAATATTGAAACTGGAGTTATCATTCTTGTCGTCACAGATGGCATTGTTCGTGCTGATAATATATTTCAAGTATGAAGTGAATAGGACAAGTACTTTCAAAGATATAGGCAATATTAAGTTTCAGGTTAAAGTTGCATTTGAAAGGGGCATAACTCAAAAAATATTGAAACTGGAGTTATCATTCTTGTCGTCACAGATGGCACTGTTCATGCTGATGATATATTCCAAGTATGAAGTGAATAGGACAAGTACTTTCAAAGTTATAGGCAACATTAAGTTTCAGGTTAAAGTTGCATTTGAAAGGGGCATAACTCAAAAAATATTGAAACTGGAGTTATCATTCTTGTCGTCACAGATGGCATTGTTCGTTCTGATGATATATTTCAAGTATGAAGTGAATAGGACAAGTACTTTCAAAGTTATAGGCAACATTAAGTTTCAGGTTAAAGTTGCATTTGAAAGGGGCATAACTCAAAAAATATTGAAACTGGAGTTATCATTCTTGTCATCACAGATGGCATTGTTCGTGCTGATGATATATTCCAAGTATGAAGTGAATAGGACAAGTACTTTCAAAGTTATAGGCAACATTAAGTTTCAGGTTAAAGTTGGGGGACTACCGGACGACGCCGACGACGCCGCCGGACAATAGGATCCCTATGTGTCTACCTGCTATCGCAGGCGACACAAAAAGCAATGGGCGGATGAGAACAGAAAAGAATGTTGATAGGGGAACATAAAATATAATTCCTGCATATCACTGAGAATGCCAAATGCAAAATTAAAACCAGGAAGTATAACCAAAGGGTGTTTGAACAGTATCCAAATCTATATTGTCTAGGATATTGAAACCACTCATCATAAAAATGGCCGAAATATTAAAAACAGTGGAAATTTGAGATGTACTAAGACATAAGTATCGTGCTCAACGACATTCAGAGGACGTAACTGAAAACAGCACAGAATGAATGGACGAGGAGACTTTTTACAGTCGCCACACGGCACAAACAATGCTACTGTGACATTAAAACATATGAAATGGGAATTTTGAAAGCCATGTAATATGATAAATATGAAAATCTTGCAGGCTCGGGCTGATAACAAAACCCAAAAGAGCACAATACCATTCTGATAAGATCTGAACCAGAACCAAAAGAGCACAACACCTTACTGATAAGATCTGGACCATGCACAACACCATAATGATAAGATCTGGACCAGGCACAACACCATACTGATAAGATCTGGACCAGGCACAACACCATACTGATAAGATCTGAACTATACACTCAATGTCAGTTAAATGGAGATTTTGATTTTCACAAATGAACTGAAGTAACTGTGCAGCATGATTTATTATTAGAAACTAGAACATGTACGTATTTGGAACCGGAAAACACACATCGGAGATTTTGTCATGGTTTAATATTGAGAGTTACTATGACTTGAACAAACCTACTCTTTTAGCAAAGTAAGATACGTTAAAGTTGTTTTAATCAAATCACTGCAAAACAATGTTTATGAGAGATCTTATTAATTATTCCTTAAAGGTATGTCATAGTATAAGGATCCACTTGGTGACAAAGATTTACATGCTACTTTCATAATTAAGTTCTATTTGTCATTTGTTTAAAGACAAAAACGAAAAAGATCAAATAAATTGAAAGTGATTCTACTTCAATTCATTTTAATCAGGTAATGCTTAATCAAATAAAATAATACAACCAAAGCGCAATGGACAAGGTTTGCGCACACTTAATAATTTAGTACAAATGCCAAAATCTACTATTAATTTACAGTTAGGTCGCTTAATTAGTACATAGTTAATTTAAACGTATCTTACTTTTATTTCAGAAAACATATTAAAATACAAAATAAGAAATAAAATAGAAGTATAACAAATGCAAACTAACAAAATATTTCCAAAAAGGATATTTTAACAATAAAGCACCCTTTAGGCAACGTATCAAATGAAAACACTTGTAAAGTTTAAAAGAACAACGTATCTTACTCTATCAATCGACACAAGTACCAATTCCTTTGATTTTTAAAACATATATTTAGTATACTAAGTAAGACTTTATTAAAGTTCCAAAACAAAATAATGTAAACTCGTTTCACTCATAATTTCTTCCTTTTTATCAGAAAATCATCACATTTACACAAAGATTTCTTTACCTTTATATGTTAACGTATCTTACTCAAGTTCACAAACGCAACGCTATGCCTTATGAGGTCCATAATCTGAATTCATATTGGTTAAAATATCTGCAGTTCAACTTAATTAGTTATTCTTACACTACATAGTTATCTAGTTCTGTACTAGAATTCAATTATTTTCTTTAAATTAATTTTAAAAAATATATTTACAGGTTAACTTAATTTCCTAAACATACTTGTAAGTGTTTTATCGTCGAATGAAAGTAGATACAAGGGTAAAATAAATTGATATTAAGCGAAAACGAAGCTGGTAAAGTAATTTTTATATTAAACAAGTTGAAATAAAAAATTAAATTTAATCAATACAGTTTAAAAATCAAAAATTTAATTTTTAATAATCAACGAAAAAAATATTTTAAGCAAAACGAGGCACCATTTTGTCTCTGATTTTGAAGACATATTTGAAGTTGTTTAACGTAAGCCATGGATAAGAAAATTATGTGTTCATGAAGTCATTTCTTAGACGCACTAAGTGCTATAATTTCGCAGCAATCAACTTAAAATTGACTGCAATATCCGCTTTTGTTGCTCGAACGCAGGAACTTTGACAGATGTCTCAAAGTGACATTAGTAGTATACTTTGAAGACTTGTGGTTTCGAAACGGCCAAAAATACTAAAAAAGTAAACATATATTCAAATCAGGCATATGCTCAATTATGTGTATGCGAAAGTTCATGAGGAAACCCTGAAAATTTATTTTGGGGAGCGTTCTACCTTAACGTATCTTACGTTAACGTATCTTATTGACATTTATGTGATTTTGCTATAAGATGAGCAGGTAACTCTATTCGAAGAAAGAAGACCGATCAGTTATGTCTGTATGAGGTAGGTCTACTGTGAGAATATCATTTTGCCTCCTTTCTTAATTAGTTTAGGTCTTACAGCATATTGAAAGTTAACGTATCTTATGAAAAGTTAACGCAACAATGTAAATTTTCATTTTGTGTAAACTATGGTGTTTCCTCAACATATCATACACTATAAAAGCTATTCTAATCACATAACATAATTTCTTAGGAGTTTATATTTGCATAATAAGGTTTAAAATGTACATATTTGTACCTGGTGCAAGTTTTCAAAGTCAGTTAACGTATCTTACCTAAGATTTTGGGACACTGGCGATTGATTTGTAATTTTAACAGACTTGAAATTCTACAATTGGTATGTCATTATTTCATTGAGTTAGGCTTAATAGCCACTGGTTTAGGTGAAATATGCTGCACATACCGTACCTCATGAGCAATATCTCGTAGTAAATACTAGAACCCAGTTCTAGGACAGCACAAAATCTGCCTTTTTTGTCCTTTTTCACCCAAATAAAAAGTCAGGAATAGATGTTCCAAGGCGGAAAAAGGTCTTTTAGAGGTACATTGAGGTTTGAAATATCATCTTATGACAAAATATCTCAATTATATTTCGTTTCTAGAAAACTGGGGCCTATGGACAGTGAAAATCTGAAAATGTCCACTTAACTGACATTGAGTGTATAACCAAAAGAGCACAACACCATAGGGATAAGATCTGAACCAGAACCAAAAGAGTACAACACTTTACTGATAAGATCTTAGCAGGGTTAATTAATTCTATGTAATCGTGAATTGCTTCCCGCTGACTGCTTGTGCTGTATTAATATCAATTACTCAATACTGTTGGGATTACCTGCCTGAAAGATTTATTTCATTCATGAATATATCATCAGTAATATGTTTATATGAACTGTCAACAGCTATCTTGTAATTATTCCCCCATTCGATGTGAAGAAAATGGGTATATTGCTTTTCACATTTCGGTCGGTTGGTCGATTAGTCTGTCACCTTGTTTGATCAAATACAGGAGGGTTTCCTAGTTCCTCAAACATTGTATTGTAGTTGATCATGACAAATAGAAGTAGAATTAATAACCTGGACAACAGATCAAATATCACTGTGACCATTCATTCAAAAAACATTGTCCAGCAATTAACTGGAGAACACTAGTAATCGGTATTTTCAAACATAGTAGTTTGGTTGTTCATGACCAGAAAATGACCTCCATTGACGTTGAAATAATACTGCCCCTACTGGGAAGAGAACCCATAAGGCGACAGCGCCTAGCCATGCAATGCCAATACACGCTACCTATTGAGCTAACCGGGACAACCGCCAAAACAAGTTGATCCGATAACCCTGATAAATGAAATCATCACAATGACACCGGGAACCGACTGATAACAGTTTTAACTATGCGTACAAGGGGACCTTTTACAGCCGCGACACTGCACAAATAGTGTAACTGTGAATTTCACATGATATTGCCTGTTTTGGGAAGCGAACCTGTATGAGTTAACCAAAATCATGAACACAATAAATTTAAATGCAAAAACACTGTCCGCTGAATAACTAGGGAACACTAAGGTCAAGGGTCCTCAAACACAGATAGGTTGGTTATGATAAGTAAATAATACCTATTTTGTGGTCAAAAGAGCGTATGTCAAGGTCATGGAGTCATTAATGGTACAACCTTTTCTTATCAATAGCTCGAGAACTATCGGTCCATGTTTTTTCATTACAAGCTCATGATCTCTATCAATTTTAAAGTCAAAAGGTCAAAAGTCCGGCGAGATTAAATGAAAAACATTCTCCATCTAATAACTAGACAATGTGTCCTCCAACTTAGTAGGTTGGTTGTTAATTACTAGAAGATGACATGTTATTACTCTGAGATCAAATAGTTGTCTTGTATCAGTCAATTACTTCAGTAAAGGACATGTTGCTCAGTCTTATCCAATCTGGTCCCAAGGTTATAAAACTGAGTATGGAAACCAGTTTCAAATCTCAAGCATCTGATTAGCTGAAATGGCGACCAGTCGCCAGCTTTATAACCTTCAGCCCTGATCTCTAATCTCAATTACTCACTATGTTTAGGATAACATACAATTGATTTATTTTTATGATTTAACAACCTGCTGACAGAATTGATAAGCATTGGAAAAAGAATAAGGAAGCAAGATGAAATTATTGTAGAGCACAAATATCATACAACGGTAAGAGCTGTCATTGGTGGTGCAATAAAGAATTAAGTTTTAATAGTGTTGAGCTTATTGTTCAACTCAACAGAAAACACCCAAGTTAGTAACATGGACCACAATTAAATAAAATCTTTGATAATCCTCTAGCACAAAAATTTAGCAAGGTCAATAAATTCAATATACTTGTGAATTCCTTCAGGATGACTGCTTTTGCTCCATTAATATCAATTGACAAATATAAATATATAATTAGCATTACATTTACATGAACTGTTTTGATATCAGTTTACATGTGTGAAAATTCTTAAAAGATTGTTTGTATCTCTTTTTAAATTCAAAGGTTTCAATGGTGTGACCCTTGTACAAAATTAAAGAAATCCCTGTCCCATTTCAGCCAATCAGATCCTTGAGATTTGAGAATGGTTTCAAATCTCTGTTTTATAATTTTCTGCACAGTCAGATGCTTCACATTCAAGCCATCTAATCCGGATCTGAACTGGTTGCATATCGTTAAAAAATAACTCTAGAAACAGTATAGATCCTGATCAGATGGTGTATACTGTTCAATATGATGAAATAAAAGTGTATCTGTTATCATTTTCTTGCTAAATGCTCAATGTTAAATGCCAACTGCTCCTTCCAGCTCCTCTTTATGGTGCCGTTTCAAGGAATTGCATCCACTTTTAGAAGACATATATTTCAATGACACAACTCATTTCAAGTCAGTTCTGAGACTGCTCAAATTTCTCTTTTTTGATCAATTAGATGGCTGAGACAGCAGACTTTGTCAAATCAGGTATATTCATCAGCCAGATTATTAATTTGACTGTCTTTATTTGTCCTGTCATTCCATAATGGTACATCACAAGCCTTTAACAGCAAGGTTTCCTGTTACATATGCTATAAATGCCTGCAACAGTGGCACTCCTTCTCCTTTTGTTGAACTGAAATAGGAAATATATGTCACTAAAGCAGAACAATATCAATCTTCAGCAAGCAGTCACACTACAACAATGCCATTTGCATGTAACAATTTTGTTGGAATATCATTATTGATTCTGACACAGATTAATTTCAAAGTGAACAATTAGATGTCATTGGTAAATTTTCAAAAACAACCCAGCTTTAAAGACCTTTGAATTTGTGTTTTCTACGATACTTTTTGTAAACTTCTTCCATGTGATCAGGATCTACACTGTTCATTTAAGATTCATTACGGTTTGTTTGTAAATTTCTGCCATCTGACCAGGATCTACATTGTTTGCTTTTGGCTTCTATGTTTTTCTGACCAAGATGTGACCAATGCAGATCCAAATCAGATGGCCATCTGATGTTGATCTACACTGGTTGCATATGCATTATAATGTATATATATGGAGTCTGGCAATAGAGGCAGGGATCTATAAATATCTCTTGGAATAAAGCATCTGATGCCATCCTCAAAACAATCTCTGGCTCCAAGATTATAGAACTGATATTTGAAACCAGTCTCAAATCTCAAGCATCTTATTGGCTGACATGGTGATTAGTCACCATTTCTGCCAATCAGATGCTTGAGATTTGAGATTGGTTTCCAAGCTCAATTTTATAACATTGGAGCCTGATAAATAATTTATCTGTTATCTGAGATGCTTATCAACTGAAACCACAAACAACGAAACAAAGCCTGGTATTGTTCTGCAAAAAACTTTTCAATAACAGTCTCAAGTAAAGAAACTTCAGTCAGTGTTCCGTGGTAAACTGATAAATGATTTAACACTTTACTCCATTCTATTTGTCTGTGCATCAATGAGACAGTACCAATCATTGATTACCAGCACACTTATCCCATATTGTTGGGTAATATGGTTCTGAGCAATGTGAAAGTACCAATCATTGATTACCAGCACACTTATCCCCTATTGTTGGGTAATATGGTTCTGAGCAATGTGACAGTACCAATCATTGATTACAAGCACACTTATCCCCTATTGTTGGGTAATATGGTTCTGAGCAATGTTAAAGTACCAATCATTGATTACCAGCACACTTATCCCCTATTGTTGGGTAATATGGTTCTGAGCAATGTTAAAGTACCAATCATTGATTACCAGCACACTTATCCCCTATTGTTGGGTAATATGGTTCTGAGCGATGTGAAAGTACCAATCATTGATTACCAGCACACTTATCCCCTATTGTTGGGTAATATGGTTCTGAGCAATGTTAAAGTACCAATCATTGATTACCAGCACACTTATCCCCTATTGTTGGGTAATATGGTTCTGAGCAATGTTAAAGTACCAATCATTGATTACCAGCACACTTATCCCCTATTGTTGGGTAATATGGTTCTGAGCAATGTGAAAGTACCAATCATTGATTACCAGCACACTTATCCCCTATTGTTGGGAAATATGGTTCTGAGCAATGTGAAAGTACCAATCATTGATTACCAGCACACTTATCCCCTATTGTTGGGTAATATGGTTCTGAGCAATGTGAAAGTACCAATCATTGATTACCAGCAGACTTATCCCCTATTGTTGGGTAATATGGTTCTGAGCAATGTGAAAGTACCAATCACTGATTACCAGCAGTTTCCCCCATTGTTGGGTAATATGGTCTGTGCAGTGTGACAGTACCAATCATTCATTACCAGCAGACCTATCCGCCATTGTTGGGTAATATGGTCTGTTCAGTGTGACAGTACCAATCATTCATTATCAGCAGACCTATCCGCCATTGTTGGGTAATATGGTCTGTGCAGTGTGACAGTACCAATCATTCATTATCAGCAGACCTATCCGCCATTGTTGGGTAATATGGTATGTGCAGTGCGACAGTAACAATCATTCATTACCAGCAGACTTATCCCCTATTGTTTGGTAATATGATCTGTGCAGTGTGACAGTAACAGTCATTTATTACCAGCAGACTTATCCCCAATTGTTGGGTAATATGGTCTGTGCAGTGTGATAGTAACCAATCATTCATTACCAGCAGACTTATCCTCAATTGTTGGGTAAGATGGTCTGTGCAGTGTGACAGTACCAATCATTTATAACCAGCAGACTTATCCCCCATTGTTGGGTAATATGGTCTGTGCAGTGCGACAATAACAATCATTTATTACCAGCAGACTTATCCCCCATTGTTGGGTAATATGGTCTGTGCAGTGTGACAGTAACAATCATTTATTACCAGCAGACTTATCCCCCATTGTTGGGTAAAATGGTCTGTGCAGTGTGACAGTACCAATCATTCATTACCAGCAGACTTATCCCCCATTGTTATGTAATATGGTCTGTGCAGTGTGACAGAACCAATCATTTATTACCAGCAGACTTATCCCCCATTGTTGGGTAATATTGTCTGTGCAGTGTGACAGTACCAATCATTTAATACCAGCAGACTTATCCCCTATTGTTAGGTAATATGCTCTGTGCAGTGCGACAGTAACAATCAATTATTACCAGCAGACTTATCCCCCATTGTTGGGTAATATGGTCTGTGCAGTGTGACAGTACCAATCATTTATTACCAGCAGACTTATCCCCCATTGTTTCGTAATATGCTCTGTGCAGTGCGACAGTAACAATTATTTATTACCGGCAGACTTATCCCCCATTGTTTGGTAATATGATCTGTGCAGTGTGACAGTAACAGTCATTTATTACCAGCAGACTTATCCTCAATTGTTGGGTAATATGGTCTGTGCAGTGTGACAGTAACAATCATTTATTACCAACAGACTTATCCCCCATTGTTGGGTAATATGGTCTGTGCAGTGTGACAGTACCAATCATTTGTTACCAGCAGACTTATCCCCTATTGTTAGGTAATATGCTCTGTGCAGTGCGACAGTAACAATCAATTATTACCAGCAGACTTATCCCCCATTGTTGGGTAATATGGTCTGTGCAGTGTGACAGTACCAATCATTTATTACCAGCAGACTTATCCCCCATTGTTTGGTAATATGCTCTGTGCAGTGCGACAGTAACAATTATTTATTACCGGCAGACTTATCCCCCATTGTTGGGTAATATGGTCTGTGCAGTGCGACAGTAACAATAATTTATTACCAGCAGACTTATCCCCCATTGTTGGGTAATATGCTCTGTGCAGTGAGACAGTAACAATCATTTATTACCAGCAGACTTATCCTCCATTGTTCAGTAATATGGTCTGTGCAGTGCGACAGTACCAATCATTTACATATTTACTAACAAGCATAGGTAAAGTTTATTGCAGTAGGAATCTCAAATACCAACAGAGAATCTTTGTTTTATTAACTACAGGTACTGTAATGCAAAATACGATTTTCTAGGCCTTATTGATATCTGATTATATGCTATAAATATTTAAATATTTTTATTTTGGAATTTTATATGTTAGTTTATCACTTACCACTTGGTATTTACAAGTTTTGTATGCAAATTATTTACAAATATTTATTATTTATGGAATCGACACGGCCTGCCCAATCGACTACGAACTCAGCACCAGGGACAGTAACTTGCCCTTGTGGCAAAGTCTGCAAAAACCAACGAGGGTTACGCATTCACCAGGGGAAGGCTGGTTGCCTGCGCATGAGGCCACTTGAGCAGCGCATAGCCAGTATGGCTAGTGAGACGCGGGAGTACTTCAGTCAGGAGACTACCCACAGTACTGATGAACTCTCCGCTCAAGAGACAGCGTACGATGCAACCCAGGATCCAGTGATGGATGAAGACGACCCCCTCCTAGAGTTACTGAAATACTCACAGGACACTAGCAGCCAACCACAGGAGCAAGAGGCCATCCCTGACAGACCATGCCCACTGCCTACCACAAGAACACCTAAGATCAAGTGGCCCAAGGCATCCGAAAAGGCACCATGGAGACAGTTGGACAAGGACCTAGACATCATCCTCGAATCATCCATGCAAGGTCCAGTACACCGGAAGTTACACACCCTTACTACCCTTGTCTACTCTGTAGCAAAGGAGAGGTTTGGGATTGAAGAAGCCAAGAAACGCAAGGAGGCTCAAAAGCCGAACCGGAGGCAACACCGCATAGAGAAACTGAGAAGAGAAATCAGACAGCTGAAGAAGCAGTATCGAGACAGCTCACCAATGCAGCGCCTTGGCCTGTCTCAACTACGTGACACACTGCGCACACAGCTGAAGTCTCTGCGGCGAGCCGAGAACACGAGGAGAAAAGCGAGGGAGCGAACACGAAAGAGAGCCGCGTTCACAGCCAACCCATACAAGTTCGCGAAGACTCTGCTTGACAAGGAGCGTTCAGGAACACTAGAGACCCCACTAGAAGAGGTTGAGAAGTACCTACATGATACGCATTCAGATGCCAACAGAGAAGACGCCCTAGGGGACTGTGACCCGATAGATCCTGCCTTACCACCAGAGACGCCACTAGTAACCACTGAACCCACACTGGGAGAGGTGAAGGACGTCGTCAAGAAGGCTCGATGGGGCTCTGCTCCTGGCCCTAACGCCATCCTGTACAAAGTGTACAAGATGTGCCCACTCCTACTGAAGAGGCTATGGAGACTCCTCAAGGTGGTGTGGAGGAAAGGGGAAGTACCTGAAGCCTGGAAGGAAGCAGAGGGAATATTCACGCCCAAGGAAAGGAACTCCAAGACAGTCAACCAGTTCCGGACCATCTCGCTATTAAACGTCGAGGGGAAGATATTCTTCGCTATTCTTGCCAGAAGACTCACCTCTTTCCTGACGACCAACGTGTACATCAACACTTCAGTCCAGAAGGGTGGAGTACCTGGTTTCTCCGGTTGTGTAGAGCACACCAGCGCCATCACCCAACTAATCCAAGAGGCGAAGACGGGGAAGAAAGACTTGACAGTAGTTTGGCTCGATCTTGCCAACGCATACGGATCTATTCCCCATCAACTGATCTACACAGCCCTCCAACACTACCACGTAGACAACCATGTCCAGAAAATCATCACCAGCTACCTTGACGGCATCAAGCTTCGGTTTTCTGTTGGTGACCAGTTGACGAAGTGGCAGAAGTTGGAGAAAGGTATAGTCACCGGATGCACTGTCTCTGTGGTACTCTTCGTCATGGGGATGAATCTGCTCATCAATGCTGCCATTAGAGAGACCCGCGGACCAAAGACAGAGTCAGGTATCTATCTCCCATCCAGCCGAGGCTTTATGGATGACCTCACGTTGACGACACCAACACACGTCCAGGCTAGATGGATGTTGACAGCCCGGTCAGATGTCGCTTCATTGGCCCGAATGAAGTTCAAGGCCTTAAAGTCCAGGTCCCTCATTATCAAGAAAGGCAAGACAACAGACAGATTCGTGCTCCGAGTACAGAACGAGGAGATCCCATCTATCACGAAGAATCCAATCAAGTGCCTTGGGAAGTGGTTTGATGCCAGCCTATCAGACAAGGACAACGTCAAGAAGCTAGAGAACCAGGTAGAAGACGGGCTGAAGAAGATTGACCGAAGCAACCTACCTGGAAAGTTCAAGGCCTGGCTGTACCAGCATGCCTTACTACCAAGGCTGATCTGGCCAATGATGCTGTACGAGGTACCCAGCTCAACAATAGAAGCCCTGGAGAGAACCACCAGTAGACATCTTCGCAAGTGGCTTGGAATCCCACCCAGTTTCTCCAGTGTTGGACTGTACGGAAAAACCAACAAACTGCAGCTCCCACTCTCTTCACTGGTAGAAGAATTCAAGACTGCGAAGACAAGACTGGTGCTTACCTTAAGAGACTCCCCAGATGAGCAGATCCGGGAAGCAGGGATCGTTACCCGTACTGGAAGAAAGTGGTCAGCGACAGAGACGGTCAGCCAGGCGGAGAGCTCTCATGCACAAGGACATCGTCGGTGTAACGGCTGTCGGACGACAAGGCATTGGTGCGACCAAGACACTCCTATGGAGCCAAGCCAACCAGACTGAGAGGCGAGCCCTGATACAGTCAGAAGTACGGAAGGAAGAGGAGAACAAGAGACAGGCCAGAGCGGTACAGATGGGTGCGCAAGGAGCATGGACAACATGGGAAACCATGGACAGGAAGCTGACCTGGGAAGACATTTGGAAGTATGAACCACTTCGTCTATCCTTCCTCCTCAGGTCAGTTCATGACCTCTTGCCATCTCCAGCTAACCTCTGCCGATGGGGACTTATCACAGACCCAACATGCAGTCTGTGCAAGAAACCAGGCACTCTGGAACACGTTCTATCTTCGTGTTCCACAGCACTGACGCAGGGCAGATATCGCTGGCGGCACGACAACGTCCTCAGAGAGGTTGCCGATTGGCTGGAAGGGGAGAAGAAGAAGCCACGCAGAAGTAACTCACAGACAGGCCACATCAACTTTGTGAGATCGGGTGAAACTGCGAAGACAGAAGCTTCACAGAAGAAATCAATCCTTGACGGCGCCACAGGATGGAATATGGCAGTCGACCTAGGAAAGAAGCTCGTGTTCCCAGATATCGTCCAGACCAACTTGAGACCAGACATTGTACTGTGGTCCGAGACAGGGAAGAAGCTCGTTGTCATCGAGTTGACAGTACCTTGGGAGACGAGATGTGAAGAGGCCTATGAGAGGAAGAAGGCCAAGTACACTGAACTACTTGAGCAGTGCCGACACCGAGGTTGGCGGACATGGCTTTTCCCTATCGAAGTAGGCGCTAGAGGGTTCTGTGCGCAATCTGTATGCAGATTGATGACAGCTGTTGGCACCACTGGCAGAGACAGGCGCCGGGCAATCCAGAAGCTGAGCCAGGCTGCAGAGCGGGCGTCTAGCTGGCTGTGGCTACGACGCGAGGAGACAAGCTGGATGCGATCAACCTCCACACCGTAAGACGGTGGGCCCACCCGCCATTACAGATGTACTTGGATAAGGGCCGAAACATCTGGCGGGCACCAAGCTGACGATGGAGGGAGATCTGCAGTCAAGAACCAGACCTCAGTAAGGTGCGGTTAAGACTGTACTATCCACACATATTTAAGGCATCAATAGTCAGTGAATGAACAATTTATAGTCAGTGAGTGTACAGTTAATAGACAATGTGTGTACAAAAAATTGTCAATGTGTATATAAATTACATTCAATAGTCAAAGTGTACACAAGCAGCGAAATGAACTACATTATCTCAGTGTTATATTGGTGTTGTATAAACTTTACCTGACAAGAAAAGGCTGTGAGAAACAGTAATGGGTCTGGTCTCTGTACTTCAGAACTGACATAAAGTTCTTAATCAGAGTGGCTGGCTTTGCTTTATCAATCTTTGTCATGACAATCTGAAAATCACAATTTATCCAATATAAACATATGACAATCTGAAAATCACAATTTATCCAAAATAAACATATGACAATCTGAAAATCACAATTTATCCAAAATAAACATATGACAATCTGAAAATCACAATTTATCCAATATAAACATATGACAATCTGAAAATCACAATTTATCCAATATAAACATATGCATTTCTACAAAAAGGTACAACTGATGCATGTGTGTTGCATCTGGAAGTTGGGTAATTTAACAATTATTAAAAAGGAGTTCAAACAATTTGCTTTTAAAGGTATGAAACAACCTTTCAATAGCTTTGTTTACAGATCAATATGTGTGTTTTTCTGCTACATTTTGCCAATCATAGTCAGTTAAAAAGCTCTTACGAGATTATGTTATTTCTTTGTACTGATCTTACCAACTATAAAATCAAATTGTGTTTTTTCTTAATAAATAATGTAAACATTAAGAAAATTAAATACAATCATTATACATATAATACAAGACTGAAATACTGCAGGTGTAAGTTTGGAATTTAACTTGGCAGAATCATAGACCTCTGTGACAATTATTAAAGAGTTATGACAGACTAAGGGTAAATTCAAAATTAAAGCTATGTACGAGTGAAATAATATTGTTAAAAGCACCTATTTAGCCAACCATTTAACGATTGAATTAAAAATTTGGTAAAATTCATTTAATGCTTTACTCTTTATATATAACATGTGTGCGACTAGTGTAGATCCACATCAGCCTGCTCACCCTTGCCATTTGATCAGGATCTACACTGTTTGCTGTTTGGTAAGATATAACCTAATTAAAAAAAACCAACAGTGTAGATCCAGATCAGACAGCACTAATGTACCAGATGATAATCTGGATCTAAACCATTTGCCCATGCCCTAAAGGCATAAATATAGTGGAAAGGGTAATAAACAATGCGAAAAGAAAATGTGAGAGTAAAAACCTACACTAAAGTCAATATTCAGGGCTTTAATCAACTCAAATCTTTTATCATCAACAGAATTGGGACCGCCTGCACCATCCAGCAGTAAAAAGGTCATCTTCAAACTACAAAATGTTCACATTTAACCCATTTCTACATATATGCACCTTTATGGCATCCAACAGTGTAGATTCAGATCAGCTTGAACATTTTTGCCATCTGATCAGGATCTGCACAGGTCGCTTTTCCATTTATTAGGTAATTTCTGACCAAAAAGCCCAATAAAACGAAAAGCAAATAATGCAGATCCTTATCAGACACATTGATGTACCAGCTGATCTAGATCTTTACTGCTTGCACCGGCATAAAACACATATATATGGAGTGAGGGGTTACAGATAGCAACAAACATACACAAAACTATCTGAAAAACTCTCCAGGCTTGAAGATGCTGAATCATAACCCATTGAAAATTCAATTACTAACGGTAGTGAGAGTATTCCAAAATGTTCTTTGTAGACTTATGATATAGATATAATATGCTAATGTAATCTCAAGTGCTATCTTTATATTCTCGAAGATGATCATTTGGTCTTTGTATGGAAATAAGTAATCAAATCTTCAAATCAGTAGCTAGCATCTGAACTGAAAAATAATTCCAATAACAAATACACTGCCAGGCTTTGTACAAACCTCAGATAAGACAGTCATTACAATAAAATCAATTTAAGTAAGGACTGCTGTTTTAATACCCTTTTCTACAAGTTTGCAGTTATTTCTACTCAAAAGATATTAAGAGGACTTTTGCTCAGTCTCTAGTCAATGTGATTTTAACCCTTTACTCTATAGTTAAGGCTTTTATTTCATTTGGGAACAGTTTAGATCCAGGACAGCTGGCACATCTGTGCCATCTGATCAGGATCTAAAATGTTAGCATTTAGATTCATTATGTTATTTCTGACCAGGAGGTAAACACTGTAGATTCAGATCCGATGGCACAGATGTGCTGGCTGATCTGGATATAAACTGGTCACCCAGTGCCCAAGGTTATAAAGCTGAGCATGGAAACCAGTCTCAAATCTCAAGCATCTGATTGGCTGAAATGGCGACCAGTCGCCATTTCAGCCAATCAGATGCTTGAGATTTGAGACTGGTTTCCAATCTCAGCTTTATAACCTTGGCACCAGATGTTAAAAGTATATATGGAGTAAAGGGTTAATGGCAGGTTTCACTGTGCATTAAATATCCATGATATATCTACATCAATCTCTCGTATTGTTCCTCACTTCCACCAAATCAAAGAACAGTGTTTTAAATTGGAATTATTTGAAAGTTGCAAGCGTGAAGAGTTTTCAATGTCTCAATAAGTGATCTGAAAACTCACAACATAAGGGATGTGAAATTCTTCAAGCATATTTAGTCCAATCACATCATTTTCTGTGACCCCAACTGTTCCGTCAACCAAAATAAATGTTCTACTCAATCTGAATCAAATAAGCCTAGTTATTAGCAGAAATTCTAACACAACAATCAAGATTTTCCAAAACATTGAAGAGACAACGATAAAATCCATGATTTATCTCGGCTATGTTTTGTATTCCTTTCCTGACATCACTCTGACATCATAAACCGCTTGACAAACGTACTGAACGAAGTAGTAGCGTTACTGTCAAAGCTGTATAAAGCATTTCATGTAAGAATCAGAATAATAAATAGCTTCTGTTGATTTATCACAGGATTTGTTACGGGATATCATTTAAGTGAGTAGATATATATCAGTCAGGGCTATGCCTCTCGTGATACATCCTTCAGCGTATGAATTCTGCCCTGTGATAAGTCATGTGATATACAGTTAAACCTGCCTTAGCAGCCACCTGCAAAAAGCAACCACCTGTCTTAAACCACCAGTTTGAATATGTCCTAAACTGACATTTTGTTCTCATTTTCACCTGTCTTTAACAGCCACCTGTGTAAAGCAGCCACTTTTTGTCATGCCTTGTGTGGCTGCTTAAGACAGGTTAGACTGTATAACAAGAGCTATTTACTATTTCATAAATAAAACATTCTTTTCTTTACAACACTAGCACTGTTGCCTTTACACCCTGTTTGCTGCTTCAAACTGTTTTCTCAAGAAAGTCAGATGTATCAATTCTTAACTATTAAATTTTCAATGAAGTTAAATAAACAGACCTCTGTAACTAAAGAAAGATTCATCTTATGGCTATTTTTCCAACCGAGAGGCACCTTTCAAATATATGTAACGAATAAGCTTCATCACCCTTTTTGTTTTACTAAAGTAATGCTTAACCCTTTCCTCCATAGATACACCTTAATTGCGAGGGCGAACAGTTTAGATCCAGATCAGCCGGCACATCCGTGCCTTCTGATCAGGATCTAAACTGTTTGCTTTTTGATTTGTTAGGTTATTTCTGACCAAAATGTGACAAGCGCAGATCCTGATCAGACGGCACAGATGTGCCGGCTGATCTGGATCTACACTGGTTGTAAATGTGTAAAAAGGCTTATTTATGGAGGAAAGGGTTAATTGTTATGTTGTATAGCTATTGTATTGAATATTAAAAATCAAAATACATATTACTTAACTTCAGATAAACAAAACCTTATTGAATTTCTTGGAAATGAACGTTTCTTCTATTTCTTTATATTTCTGTACTGGTATTTTAAAAATGTAAAACAAGCTAGTACTTTTTCCTTGTTGACAAGAACTTTTCCACTGTTGAAGCATAGTATTCTGGCATGTTAAACCCGTAGCCTGGCATGTCCACTAATGCCAAGTTCTTTCCCACTTGGAAGAAGTTTAGTAACTTTGTATGTCCCTGAAAACAAATAAAAAGTTCTAAGTATTTTTACTCCAACGAAGTTATTATCACTTGAAGAAAATAAATTGTATTTTCTACAACTTAAAAAAAATTAAATCTTAACCGAAAACTCCATAATTCTATATGAATACAATAACATCCAAGAATAATGTATATCCAGACCAGCTGGCACATCTGAGCGATCTGATCATGATCTGCATTGGTCGTTTCTTGGTCAGAAATAACCTATAAATTTAAAAATAACATTGTAGATCCACAAAGGAAAATCCACTTTTTTTTAAATTCACAAATAAGTAAAAATAATTTGTACTTACCACATTCTAGTTTTAACTTTATTTATTAAAAAAAAGTTTGTATCTACTCAACTTTTATGGTTAAATTTCAGAATTAAAATATTAAAGACTTACATGAGTTGTAATTTACTGATCCAGAATGGCTACATTAACTGGCATCAAGTCCTGTACTTTTTCTAGTCAGGAAAATAATTAATGGAATAGTCCCTTTGAACTATGAAACTCAAAGGCTACATATTTACTCATTTTTTTGTGGTAATGACTACAGATAAAGAATATTTGTAGAAATATATAATATTTACAGCATGTTTTGAGCACTTGACCACAACATCTGTGTGACTCAGGACCATGTTGATTAAAGTGGACTTCCCAACATTGCTGCGTCCAATAAATGCAACCTGAAGAATACATATATGTATACATGTGTAAAGTTTGTAAACACATATGTTCAATTGTGCAGCACATCCTCAAACTATGATATCAATATTTTACATGTCAAAAGAACTGGGAGGAATAATTCTCAAGAAAAACATTTAACATTGAGACTACTTGTCTGGAGCAAAAGAATCTAAAAGCAAACAGTGTAGATGCTGATCAAAAGGCACGAAGGTGCTGGCTGATTTGCCCATAAATAACAGCCATTTCCCATGGAGAAAAGGGTAAGGCTTCAAGGCTGCAAACAGACTGTTGGATGGACAGAAAAGGTGATCACTATAGATATCTACCTCAGGCATTGGGGACATAAAAAGTTTCACAACAAATTCTTATAATTCTTGAATACCATTATTTATGCAGATTTTATCTTTCCAGAAAATTAAAGATATAACTTACAATTAAATGCTGTTTGACTACAGCCAAGTAGCAAACAAGTGAAAACCTTTATTCACAGGTGAATTTGTTTTTCAAATCAGTCAACTGGGAAAAATTAAATGTGGTCTTTGTTTACAAGTGGTATTCTCCTAGTAGACAAGCTACCACAGAAAGAGGTTCTGTTCAAATGTCAGCCTGCTAATTCTCTTGCATTAGTGAAGATGTGTAGCCTTGCTGCCTGCAAAACCATACTGTCATATGACGGTCTTTAAAATTTGCTATTCATTCAATAAATTCCTTCAATACTGGGTATATCCCTCTGCAATAGGAATGAATTGACCCAGATTCAAAGAAAACCTGGTCCACTCCAAATATCAGAAATTAATACCATAAAATTCCTTTTAAACATCGCAAAGGGCCATACATTTTCTGAAAAGGGGTGCTTATCAGACAATGTTTATCCCTAAATCTGGTAAAAATCAACAAACCAGTGCAGCATTTATTCACATTTTTTAAGATTAAATTAAAATAGACTGTGAGTTTATTGCATTTATTCTGTTGGCTTTTTTATTATAATATTATATTCTGAAGGATATTTAATATCAAATACAGATTAACTCTTCAACACTTTGTGAATATTGTAAATTTGTTTTCCTACAGAATAACAATGCGGGCATTAATTAGGAGAGGGGTGTTTAAAAAGAATTTTGCACAGGGAGCATTTATTATGGGATAGATGATTAAAAGGAATTTTATGCAGGGGACATTTATTAAAGGTCTGGAGCTCTTTAAAGGAATTATTCGGTAAGTTGTGTATACTCACCTCTGGAAGGTCGTAAACTGGTAACTGCTCCTCTAACAAAGCTGACTGTAGAAACTCTATCTTGTGATCGGAATGTGGAATAAACAGTTGTTGGCCCTTTGCAACTTCTTCCACTGATGGCTTGAAGATATACTCTTTATCTTTCAGCAGAGGAACAGCTGAAATGTACATTGTATCTGTTCTTGTTAGTTATGTACAGTAAGTCTTGTTAATTAATGGGACATTTAGGCCCAAGATCATTTAACTATGAATGGAGACCATGTCTAAAATATCATGCATCTGATTGGCTTGAGACGAGTCCCCACTTCAGCCAATCAGATGCTTGAGATCTGTGACTGGTATCCAATCTCAGTTTAATAACTTTGGGACCTAGAGTACAAACTTTGCACAAAAATGGCCAGTTAAATTACACTTCTCATCCTAACAAGGGGTCATGAATGTAACTGGTGTCAGGTGTAGGAACCATGATCACACCTCAAAGTTAAGATCAAACACAGGATTAAATGTTGATTAAAGGTTGAATTTTTTGTTTATATTTTGTTTTCAAAGCATAACTTTGCAATTTTTTTTGTTAAACCTTTGGTCCTAACCTCTCCCCTCCCGCAACACGCAAAACAATATTATTGTATTATTTCGACATAGCCTATGAAAAAAATGTAGGTAAAACAAATATAATAAAGAAGATAAAAAAGCTGTATATGAATAAGAGGTGGGTCCTATCCCCTGCCCCCACACCCGTCCCACCTTGTACCACTCAACTAAAGAAAAATAGTGTTTTTTTTATTTTCAGACAAATAAAATAAAATTAGAATGTGTCCATGCACACTGATGCTCACACTGCTACAACAACATTTGTAACAAAGAGCCATAACTCTGGTAGAAATGGTCGCATGAAAAATGTATTTTCTTTATGATTATATACACATCCTTCTTAATCATCTGTTTGAAAGAAATCTGCCTGATAGTTAATGAGGAGTTAATGCCACAAGATTTGGGGGACGTACATATGGGTGGACAAACTGACATTTAATTTAGTGCAACTCTATATGCCTGCCACTTCTTGGGGGCATAAAAATGTTGGTATAGCAATAAAATTTCAATAATTTAATAGACACAAACATATTAAGTAGGAGGGCGGAATGAGGTCAAAAATTTTTACAAATTATTCAAACCATCTGTGCTTTCTTAATCAATCATGAGTCTTGGAAAAATAAATGTCATCAGGGACATACAATGACTTGCTTCTTGTTGAATTTTTCGGCCAAATTATACAGGGGTGTTACAATGGTTCTGTTATACATAAATCTTGTATTATCTAGGGGACTGAATTCCTTGGCAATATCTAAGGCTCCACTAAATACATGTAACACTAAACATCACATTCTATCTTCATGCAAGTAAATGTTGTTGTTTTTCCCATAAATGTTTCCACATCAGTAACAACAAATACATGTGCAAGGAACATGTCAATTTATATCAAAATAGCTTTGTCTGGAACCCATCAGCAAAAACATACAATAGATCCAGACTAGAAAGTTAAAACTCCAGATAATGGAAGATCACTCCGGCTGATTTTTTCTGAATTCCTTATGTTCAAAGGCAGAAATGTTGTAAAGTTAATCTGTGTCCATAAATTTCATAAAACTTAAAACATTTATGAACTCATGTTCTTTTTAATTATCTTCCTTCAACCCTTTTCTCTATATATACACCTTTTTTCACATTAGCCAACAGTTTAGATCTGGATCTGCACTGGTCACATCTTGGTCAGAAACAACCTAATCTAAAAGGCAAATATTGCAGATCCTGATTAGACAGCAAGTATGTGCTGGCTGATCTGGATCTATACTGTTTGCTCACTTAATAAAGGTGTATCTATGGAGTAAAGGGTCCATTCAGTCAATGCAATACTGGTGCCCATTGCAAGACAATGAAATAAGCCCAGTTACCATTATTTTTTACTAGGTATGTAGCATCCAGATGTAGAAAGTAAAGACTTACCCACAAACTGTTGAAGCCGGTCTAATGGGTTCAGGAATTCCTCCACATTCTGTGCAACTTTGCCGCTGCTGGTCTTTAAGCCTCTGGTTTGACAGTAAGGTACTCCTGATAATGTCTTACTAAACTGTTTAGTATAAAGCAGAAGCTTTTTAGGTCTCACTTGTAAGGATATTTCTGATTTAGAAAAGTTCACAGATAAATTTTTGTTTCCTTTGCTTCTTAGCTGCAACAGTGATCTATCTGCACATAAATGTGTGTTCACATTACAATGAATGCCACTCAAGCATCTGTTACACACATTATAGTATTTACAAGTTTCGCCTTGAACCTTTGGACTGGGCGTGGAATTCAATGCAAGACATCTTATAAGACAGGTACTTCTGAGCAAGCCCCAATCTCTGATCTTTGTGCACGCCATAAATATCATTCTGGACAGTTCCTGAAAAACAAGTACCTAAGTAGTGAATTTTTAATAAAATCATTCACCTTTTACTCACATCTCTGAAATCTGATCATAATCTACACTGTTTGCTTTGAGATTCACTAGGTTATTTCTGGTCAAAATGCCACAGTGCAGATCCAGAACAAAAAACACGGATGGATCTACACTAGTTGCACATGCGTATATTATATATGGAGTAAAGGGTTAGGTCATATGTTACAGATCTACATATAGGAAAATTGGTTTAGTATTGCTGGACTTGGAAATAATGAGCAGCAGTAAAAGTCATGTGAAAATCAAAGCACTTACCAGTTGAACATCTATGTCAGCTAAGCTTTTTTATGTAGGAATAGGTAAAACCACACTTGGATTAAATGATTGCTCAGGCAGGTAGGAGCGATTTTAATATTGGTACTGAGGAAGGGATTATGCTGACCGCAAAACTAGCTAAGCACTTGGCATATTGATAAAATAAAATGATTATATACTGCTATTGGTGTATATAGAGCATTTAAATGATCAGAAACTTGTATTTACAGTTTTCTTTTTTTTCAGATATAAGATGTCTTTATTACTTTTTATTAAATATAGATCTGCATGAAATTATCTAAACATAATAATTGTATATTGTATTGGCACACAAAAAGATGTATCAGTGCTTATTAAGCATACTTTTTCACCTGAGGCAATTCCGAAATGCATTAATTTTTCATTGGCATTGACATTTTATTGTGTTTTGCTGCTGATAATTGTCAGTAATAACAATCTTGAGCCAAATTGTACCATTTATGGCATTGCATTACCTTTAAAGAACTCCTTACTCTGGAGCCACGAGTGGAGTCCTGACTTACTAAAATATTGGAACAACGGTTGCAGCCTCTGAAGGCCTGGCTCCGGGTGTCGGACATTTCAACCCCTCGACATTTCAACCCTTTCTTTAAAACGAAGACTTTTCAACCCCTCGACATTTCAACCCCTCAAATGAAGTCTTTTCATCCCATATCCCATTGGACATTTCAACTCCTCAAATGAAGTCTTTTAAACCCCTCTTTTCATTATGTCAACCATAAACTTTGAAGACATTTCAACCCCTGTTATTAAAGACATTTCAACCCCTCTGGTTAAAATAAACAAAACAAAGGCATTTCAACTCCTACTGATTTGTATTACATACAACATGACGCTCAACGATCACAACAAGCTAACATGTCTGCGGTTTTGAACCATTCCGAATGTAAAGCATTTATTAATCACTGACATTTTTAAATGTATTTGGATGCAAATGTTTATTTTTTATGACGCTTTGTTTCCTATAATTTATTTGTCTTCATCGTTAGAATTTAGACCAAATATATGTTTTAAATGTATCTTAAATGGAATCACATATACAAATATTTATTCTTCATTGGTACATGGGTCCAGAAATAATTTTTTTTAAAACAGTGATGAATTCGAAAAAAAAGGAAAGAATTGTTCAAGTTAAAGTTCTATGTGCGGTTGGACTGAGTGGATTGTGATAGAGAAATAATTATTGAAAATAATTATGTTATAAATGCATAAAATTGTTGTGACTCCGTAATTGTTATTGTTGAGTGTATTATCATAAAAGAACAAATGATCAAAAAGCGATACTGAAAGATGTGAAAATTTGATAACTGTGTTTTTAATAATTATTTAACTATGATTGTCGGTTTGATCACGCAAGAGGCTAAACTGGTAACAATTCACACCCAGCTAGTGGGAGAGGGTGTCGGAAGGAACAGAAGAGATATGTAATGAGATGGACAAAGATATTATAGACTTATGGGATGAGTATGATGATAATAAAATTTTGTGCGAGGAATTTATGAAGAAGATCGGCGACATAATGGGGTAGAATGTGTAGAAATTCTGCAAGAAATGGCAAGAAAGTACCACTGAGTCTAATGTGTGTATTATTCAAACATATTGTTATGTATATTTGTGAACATTAGATATATTATTTGTTTGTGTACATACTCGATTATTAATCAGTTTACTTACCTGTTTTCTTGTTGTATAATTATTGTAATGTAATATTGTAATACGTATATAATAAATTTCAAATTTTCATGGTCTATTGATTTATTAATAGTTAAGACAGAGGGGTTGAAATGTCTTTATTTTTAGGGGTTGAAATGTCTTCGTTATTTTGAGGGGTTGAATTGTCTTACATATTTTGGGGGTTGAAATACCAGAGGGGTTGAAAAGTCTTGGATTTTACAAATTACATAGGGGTTGAAATGTCGAGGGGTTGAAATGTCTCGCTCCACTGGCTCCCACTTGCCTGTAGATTGTAAAAAGTAATTGACTTACATTTTTACAGGAAGTGGGTGCACAATGTTGCAAAAAAAATTATTCAAAAATGAACATTGGAGAAACACTGTCCCAGCCCCAATGCTTACAAATAAAATACATGTATGTCAATAGATTCTGTAATTAATAAAACAAAATTAATGTAAGATGTTGTTCTCTCTGCAATCTCAAAACTCCTAAAAGGGATGGCACAAGATAATTAATTTAGTTTTTCAATAACTGACACTGTTAAAGTGTTTAAGTCTTTATAAAGATCAAAGTGAGCAGCACGACCTAAATTCTCCGAACTTGTTTTCATCAAGTTGGCCTTTTGGGGATGGGGAATGATGCTAATTTACGTTTTAAAATTTGGTACTGTACATGGATTAGAGAAACAAAAGTTTGCTTAGAGAAATTGTGTCGAAATCATCCGGTCGAAGATGTTATGTTTTATTAAAATCTTTTTTTTTAAATTGAGACATAACACTTAAAATGATGTACCGTACCTTCTTGTAAACTAATGAATGGCGTATGTGCTAAAAGGGGACGCAACCTTTCAATGACAAGTTTATCTAAATGCGATGACCGTACCATGTCGTGCACGTCTGCTCATCTATGTATTTGGCGAGCAGCAGTATTTTGAACTAACTCGGAACGATCTCAGAGTTCTCCCCCAACTCACAATACTCTGCTCAGCAGCTAGGTTGTTGGTGATGTGTGGCCTAATAACCAGAAAGACATGCACATGAAGATGACGCCAAGAAGAATAGGGCACATCTTATCGACCAACAAGAGGATTCTACAATCGATACAAATATCACCCCTACAGGTGCAATTGAAAGATGGCAGACAAAGCGCAGTAACGTGGAAACATAGCACCTCCAACCAAAAGATCAACTTAACGCTGATCAGCAATGTTCAACAAGAACAGATTCATGATCTAGTCTCAATTCGACTGCAAGCCCAATCTCCTTTGCAGAGTTGTCGTTCCTTCCACTCACTTTACATGTGAATGTAATGAGCCGATAGTGTAAGAGAGTGCTGCAAGCACAGACAGACCCGTTATCATACTGACTTTTTACAGATGTCTGTCCTTCTGGGCGACCATCGTATATATAGAAAATAAAAGCCCTTGTTGCGCACATATAGTTAAGAAAATTCATGATCGTGATAGACAGTCGGCTGTCTATGAACCGGTGTTGGCAGCTATACACAATCCAAGAGCCAAATGCAACAAGAGCCCAAAAAACTGGTTTTATATACACCTATAATAAAAGCTTAACAGTGATGTATAACATGTTTAGTATCTGTAAAACTTTTAACATATCTCTTGGGATTAATAGTCTTTATGGTTCGGAATAGAAGCTTGTATAAAGTAAGCTTTTAATAAAGTTACACTTGCATTAACACATTACTATCCATTAGAGACAAAGCTTTACACAAAATGTTAGACGGAATGTGAAAGTCTGTATGATAATCACTGAACATTTGTATGAAGTACATACATAAGTAAAACAGTTAGGATGATGATGATGATGATAGTGGTGGTGCTGGCTATGGTGGTGTTGGTTGGTCTAGACCATGATGAATACACGGAAATGATGATGATGGTTAAAGTTGGTGACGGGTGGTCTGGATCTTACTATTACATATATGAAATTGTACAACTCGGTGACTATAAAGCTGCTGACCAGGATGAATATGTTGTTAGAGATGAGGATGATAATGATGATGGTCGTGGTGGTTGCAATGATGGTGTTGGGTAGTCATTATTATGAAGCTGCTGACCATGATGAACATGTTGAGAAGATGATGGTGGTGGTGGTGTTGGTGGTGGCAATAGTGGTGTTAGGTAATTGTGATTATAAACTGCTGATTGAGTCATTGACAAAGATGATGATGATGATGATAATGATGATGATGAAATTACCATCTTTTCAAACACTGTAGACGTTGACTTTATAAGACACAACAAGAGCTGTCACTTGAAATTGACATATGCCCCCGAAATGCAGCTTTGAAATCGAATAGGTATACATATGTAATAAATAAACATATGTAATGAAAAATATGCTTGTGGAAGACAAAGCATACTGGATGCATATAATGTGAAAGATGAAAGGATCATATGTTTCAAGTCTAGGTAAATATATAGTTAAATAAAGTTAAATATAACATTTTTTTAGAAAATTTTAAGATTATTGGGGAGATTATCCTGGAAAATGATTATTAGAGGTATGGACCTTACTATATATGATTTGGGTAATATGAACAAGAGGGCCATGATGGCCCTTTATCACTCACCTGTGTACAACAAAGTTGTGTTGTACGAGACCCAACGTCTCAATATGGTGAACATATACACCAAGTTATTTTAAAATCCAATAAGAAACAACAAATCTACAGCTTGGAAAAGAAAATCCTATTTTTAGTAACAGAGACCTTGACCTTTGACCTACCGGCATGGGTATTGTAAGCAACACAGCCCCTTGTCATGGTGAACATTTATATAAAGTTATTTTGAAATCACTCCATTCATTATGAATTAACAGCCCAAACAAGAAAATTTTATTTTTAGTAACAGTGACCTTGACCTTGGACCAACAGGCATGGGTATTGTACGCAAAACTACACCTTGTCATGGTAAACATTTGAGCCAAGTTATTTTAAAATCCAATGAGAAATAAGAAATTTACAGACTGGACAAGATTTTTCTATTTTTAGTAACAGTGACCTAGTTTTTGACCCCAGGTGACCCATATTCGAACTCGTCCAATTAATAACTGGGACATATGTCCTGACCAAGTTTCTTTACAATCTGACAATCAGAGTAAAAATGTGACCGCTATAGTGTTAACAAGAAAATTCTATTTTTAGTAACAGTGACCTAGTTTTTGGACCCAGATGACCCATATTCAAACTTGTCAGAGAAATCATTAGGACAAACATCCTGACCAAGTTTCATGACAATCAGAGCAAAAATGTGACCTCTAGAGTGTTAACAAGAAAATTCTATTTTTAATAACTGTGACCTAGTTTTTGGACCCAGATTACCCATATTCAAACTCGTCCGAGAAATCATTGGGACAAACATCCTGACCAAGTGTCATGACAATCAGAACAAAAGTGTGACCTCTAGATTGTTAACAAGAAAATTCTATTTTTAGTTACAGTGACCTAGTTTTTGGACCCAGATGACCCATATTCAAACTCTTCCTAGAAATCATTGGGACAAACATCCTGACCAAGTTTCATGACAATTGGAGCAAAAATGTGACCGCTAGAGTGTTAACAAGAAAATTCTATTTATAGTAACAGTGACCTAGTTTTTGGAGCCAGATAACCCGTATTCGAAGTCGTCCGAGAAATCATTGGAACAAACATCCTGACCAAGTTTCATGACAATCGGAGCAAAAATGTGACCGCTAGTGTGTTAACAAGAAAATTCTATTTTTAGTAACAGTGACCTAGTTTTGGGACCCAGATGACCCATATTCAAACTCGTCCGAGAAATCATTGGGACAAACATCCTGACCAAGTTTCATGACAATCGGAGCAAAAATGTGACCGCTAGAGTGTTAACAAGAAAAAATTCTATTTTTAGTAACAGTGTCCTAGTTTTTGGACCCAGATAAAGCATATTCAATCTCGTCCAAGAAATCATTGGGACAAACATCCTGACCAAGTTTCATGACAATCGGAGCAAAAATGCGACCGCTAGTGTTAACAAGAAAATTCTATTTTTAGTAACAGTGGCCTTGTTTTTGGACCCAGATGACCCATATTCGAACTTGTCAGAGAAATCATTGGGACAAACTTCCTGATCAAGTTTCATGACAATCGGAGCAAAAATGTGACCGCTAGAGTGTAAACAAGAAAATTCTATTTTAAGTAACAGTGACCTAGTTTTTGGACCCAGATGACCCATATTCGAACTCATCTGACAAATCATTGGGACAAACATCCTGACCAAGTTCCATGACAATCGGAGCAAAATTGTGACCGCTAGAGTGTTAACAAGAAAATTCTAATTTTAGTAACAGTGACCTAGTTTTTGGACCCAGATGACCCATATTCGAACTCGTCCTAGAAATCATTGGGACAAACATCCTGACCAAGTTTAATGATAATCGGAGCAAAAGTGTGAACGCTAGAGTGTTAACAAGAAAATTCTAATTTTAGTAACAGTGACCTAGTTTTTGGACCCAGATGACCCATATTCAAACTAGTCTGAGAAATCATTGGGACAAACATCCTGACCAAGTTTCATGACAATCGGAGCAACACTGTGACTGGTAGAGTGTAAATAATAAAGTTCTATTTTTAGAAACAGTGACCTAGTTTTTGGACCCAGATGACCCATATTCAAACTCGTCTGTGAAATCATTGGGACAAACATCCTGACCAAGTTTCATGACAATCGGAGCAAAAATGTGACCGCTAGAGTTTTAACAAGAAAATTCTATTAAAGTTAGTCTTAACATTTTGAGAATGTGCTACAAATTTGTTGTTGTTGTTCTTGTTGTTGTTTTATTTAAAAAAAAACAGTGAATAACATATTCAGAAAAGCCTGTTTTACAAAGTGCTATAAAGGAAGAAAGTTTATTTGTCACTATCCATAAAATGACAAAATTTACCCTATAAAATCTTCCAGAGCAAAGTTCTTAATATTGCATAACACAGATCTAAGCAGCAAAGTTCATCAGGTCATTGTCCAGCAACTGTACCAGTAATACTACTGGTAAACATCATACCTAAATATAGCTGAAGACAGGTAGAAATATTGGATTTTGACACTTGAAATTTTCACCCTGCTACTAAAATTTTTGTTTCAATTTTATCCCTGAACAACCAGTGAATAAATTGTTCAGGAAAGATTGAATTTTAAGATGGTATAACGGTTGTGTCAAAATCTGGTTAATAACTGTAGAAAATCAAAGGTTAAAAACAGAATTTAAAAGAAAAAAATTAAAATCCCCAGGGCGGGGCCCCTGGTCAATTTAACAACATGATTTTAATAATTTGTGTAGAAATCATCAATATTAATATTCATACCAAATTTCATGACAATAGGACAAAAAATGTAACCTCTAATTGCGTTAACAATATTTACCTTAGGGTTAGGGTTTAGGGTTAGGTAAAAAGGCCCATAACTCCACCAAAAATAATCCGATCAGAAATTCCTTAGGATATGCACAACTAGGCTTGGTGACAAACACTCCTGTGAAGTTTCAATGAAATCCCTCAAACGGTTTTAGAGAAGAAGCGAGGACAAGATTTTGCTAAAAAGGCCATAACTCAGCCAAAAATAATCCGAGCAGAAATTCTTGACGATATGCACAACTAGGCTTGGTGACAAACACTCCTGTGAAGTTTGAAAGAAATCCCTTAAGGGGTTTTGGAGAAGAAGCGAGGACAAGATTATTTTGGACGGACGGACGGACGGACAGACGGACGGAAGGACGGACGGTCCGATTACTATATGCCTCCCTTCGGGGGCATAAAAATAATGACAACACCAATGAACAATTACTTAATTTATTAAAACAACTTGTATATATCATTTTTACAGAAACACAAGTTCAAGTGGTCAATAATTAAGACAATAGTGTACAATTTGTGAACCACAACTTTTGGTGTAAAATGTTACAGACGAAGATCAAGCAGACAATTCAATCCCAGTATCTACACTTACACATGCAACACACAAACTATTAGCCAAAAAAATAAAGGGAGACAATCATTGTTTGCTTTGTTGCTCTAATAAATCAAAACTACCCGGGTCTACTTGTTACCAACCAATTGTTTGATTGTCAAATAATCAAATAAGAAAGAGAATTGGATTGAAGACTTTGTTTATCTTGTTATTCCCCGAAAATTGCTATTCTATATAAATATGTATAACAGCTCTGGAAAAATAACCTTAAATCTGAGAAAATTTTATGTGTAATCTATGTTTAACACTTGCCAAATTAAAGCTAGCAGAAATCCTGACAAGAGAGAGAACTCCTTGTCTATGTCAAATAATTATTCTGGATGAGTTATCTGGATTAGTATACCTTTACAACAGGCATTTTTTCTGGTTTACTTGTCTCTAAAAAACAACAGTCAGCAAGAAATTTAATCCTAACCGTGACTTCTATAAATCCACACCAGCATTCACATCCATGCACTTTGATCTAAATCTACACTATTTGCTTAAATTTTGTATATTCATTTGATTTTTTCTGACCCTCAAGTAAAAAACATAGATCAGACTGCATGGATGTGCCGGCTGTCTAATCTGGATCTACACCGGTGATCTATGTGATTCCAGGTGTACCACAGAGTACAGTGATAGGATGAGCAACACAATGCAAAAAGCATTTTTCACACAAAAGATTTATGCATACTGAAAGATGAATGTGTGTACTATATAAACATGTTGAAACATGGCCCAAGATCATAAAGCTAAATCTGGAGACCAGTCTCAATTCTTAAGTTTTATGATCTTGGGAACATATATTCTTGTCACTGACACTTTTGGAACCTTTCCTAACATTGCACTTCAAAACATAAAGCATCACCTCGAAAATATTTAACCCTTTACTCGATTTATACATAGCATTTATATAGCATGGGTGAATGGTGAAGATCCAAATCAGCTGGCACATCTGTAATGTTCTATCTGTTTGCTTATAGACCACTATACCACCAGTGCAGATCCTGATCAGAAGCCTCAAATGTGCTGGCTGATCTGGATCACCAGTGGTCGCACATGTGATAAAATGCATATATGTGGAAAAAGGGGATAAATTATCCTTCACCCACGGTGTGACCTTACTCTACTTGATGTGTGAAATACAGGTACCCTTAATGTGAGCACAGTGTGTAATGCAACTCAAAATTAGTAAATACAGTAACAATATTGATTGCACAAAGAAGTAGTACATTCCAACAAAACTATTTACAAATCACAGCTTCTCTGGAAAGCTTGTCACCCTTTATACAGTACCTGACAACAACAACAAAAGTCTTGTTGCTAGTGGTGACAGTATTGTACACATGTGCAGGTATTTACTAGATAAGATTATGGTATTACGGAATGTTAACTAAAAAGCACATCACTAATATACTAATATCAAAATCTTCTTTCCTTAAACCTGATGGAGTAATCTGGGCCTGTGATCTTAAAACTTTTTTTTCATGCTCAACACAATTTGAGCATGTATATAATAGACTTTATTTCCTTTCATTATATAAAATAATACAATATTTAGCAGAAAGTATGACATTATTGATATCTAAAACAATTATATAACATACAGTAATATCTTATTTACGGTCTGTTCATGTTTTAGACATTTTAAATTTGATCACATAACTGAGCTGAGCATGAAACAAGTTTTATAATCACGAGGCCTGACCTAATTATCGCTTTAACCCTTTACTTCATATCTACACATTTTAATGTGTGTGCTACCAGTGTAGATCTAGATCAGCCAGCACATCTGTGCCATCTGATCTGTACCTGCATTGGTCACATTTTTGTCAGAAATAACCTAACAAATCTAAACGCAAACAGTGCAGAGCCTGCTCAGATGGCACAAACATGTTGACTGATCTCAATCTACACTGTTTGCCCTCACAATAAGGCTATGGCGTAAAGGGTTAACAACAATAGAATCTACACCGAAAGTAACTTCAGAATGTAATTGGTTGCTGCTTCTTTGCACAATTTTCAAATATGCGAGAATTCCTTTTAAGTATTTTCTAAATTTCAAATTCCTTGAATGTGAATAACTATGATATTTACAGAGAGTTCATTTGTAGGTACAGATTTAGTGAAATTGCAATCTCTCATGAATACTTAACCCTTTCCTCCATATAAAAACCTTTTTACATGTGCGAGACCAGTGAAGATCCAGATTCGCCAGCATATCTGTGCTGTCTGATCAGGATCAGCACTGTTCACTTTTTGGTCAGAAATAACCTCATAATTCAAAAAGCAAACAGTGCAGATCCTGATCTGGATCTATACTGTTCACCCATTTCATAAAGGCATATATATGGAGGAAAGGGTTAAATTACTGTACAGAAATTACTTTAGTTAATAATAGTAGTTCTTGTCAAATATCTGTGTATAAATCATTTGTCAATAAAACTGCACTATTATCATGATCTCTCTTCAAACAACGGTAAAAACGTGTGTGGAATAATTTCTGTGCATTTGTAACAGGATAATATACATGTCCACCCCAAAAAAATTAATCATTCGCATTTTACAATTTACAAAATATCAAAACAACAGTCAATACGGTAAGAAAATACATTAAACAGTTTCTCCATTTCTTGGGTAGATTCCTGAATTTATTATAAAGTATCTACAACAAGTGTCTATAGAGATTAGGACTGCATTAAAAGTAAGGCAATTTTAAGTTCATCTCTACATACACACATATTACATTTGATATCGTTCTCAACAATTTTCCAACATAAGTTTCAATTTGTCACAAAACTTAACAAACATCTAACCTCCTACAAGGAGCCATACTTAAGAAAATAATAACAGTAAGTCTTTAAACTCATTAAATAAAACAGCCCCTCAAAACAACTACTAATAATTTTTCACTGACATTTTCCCTTACACATAACTGGTGGTTTCCTGTATGTTATATTAAACCCCCCAAACTTGCAGCAACTCTTTTGAAAACTGAATTAGCAAACTATGTTTTGGATATCCAAATTTTATGATTTTTAATACATATTTCTTTAAATGTAATACACTATGAATTACATCCACTGGATGAAAACATATTTTCTCTGAACTGTTTATGTCATTTGCACAAATGTATGAACTGTCTGGAAACCGCTTTCCTATTCTGCACATGTCTCCTTAAGCATTACAAACACTTATTTTATACAGTCAAGGGTTTGACAAGAATTTGTGTGAGGACAGTTAGAATACAGAGTTAGTAAGTCACTCCCGAGACTGATAAAACAAGATGTATCCTGTTTCTGAGTTCTTCTGAATGTCTGATGACAAACCAAAAAAGTCCTCCATTGAACTGGCCTCTATTTTCTGGAAAAGAACAAGTAAAATTACAACAAAAGACACCCCTGTCTATCTCAACTTTGATTGCATTTATTGATATCTCTTGCAATTATTTGTAGCATTATAGTACAGCTATTCTATTCACATTCTTTTAAAAAAGTGTTGACCTGTTTAGTGCAATTACTGAATTAGGTCACATTTGTGAAAAACTTAAACCCAGTCTGATAAGGGTCTGTGCCATTTGCTCTTCTGTTAATCTCCCCTCTGAACAATGAATCGACTGGCTCAAATTGGAAAAAAAAGACTCATTACAATAAATTAAGGGGTGAAGGGTTATTACTAACATTAATTAGTTCACTTGTACCCATGATCATTAAACTAAATCTGGAGACCAGTCTCAAATCTCAAGCATCTTATTGGCTGAATGGTGATTGGTTGCTGTTTCAGCCAATTAGATGCTTGAGATTGGAGACTGGTCTCCAATCTCAGTTTTATAATCCTGGGCCCTAGCTTACACAGTTTAGAACAATCTAATTGGCAAGTATGCTAGAAATGATTAATTACTTACATCTACAATATCATCATCAAAGAGTATCCAGATGTCTTCACTTTTTACAATGCTGATATAATGCCCCCGATTTAAACTGCTTCCGATATGTACAACTACCGCTACCAGATCATACATTCTTTCTGGATTGTATGCATCATCTGACTGAAAAAAAAACAACAAAAAAACTCTGATGTTAAGACCCCAAATGTGGCAACTGACATATACCCACAACTACTGTAACAATTTCTTATCTACTTGTATGCTCCATCCAACTCAAAAAGAAAATTGTCAATGTAGTCTATACAGATGATGAGCACATCATACAAGGAAAGGATTTGATTCATAAATTGAAAATCATATGGTCCGAGTTCATGAATTTTATTAGATACATATACAGTTTTGAATTTCATTTTTCCTTTTGTCTGCATTTAGACAAGACATGTTATTTATGATCTTATTTGGTTTGTTAATAATTACTGTGGTATCATTTTATTTCGCTTTTGCTTAATGTTCGAATAATGAGCCTGGTCAGTGTGCGAATTAAAGACATAAGCTAAAATTTATCATACATTAGTGTTAGGTATGTATCCGAAATGTGCTGATGTCCGGATTTATCTACACTTTGGATTAAGTAGACCACATCGCTATTTGATATAAGTTTGAGAAATAAAATAATTTTATTAATGAATCATTTATGAATATTGTCAAATTTATTTTGGAATATTTTGAATGTTACTTCAAAATTTTATCAACAATTATTATATAGTCCTCGCATTTTGGTCTGGTCACGCTGTACCAAAAGTATCGTAGTCATCTCATTTTTGAGTAAACTTATGGTTTGTTTTGGTTATTTTTACAAAATTGGATTTTTGTGATTTTACATCGGCTTGAATCATTCTTTTTCAGTGATTGTGCATAATTTTGTGCCAGCAAAATGAAATAATACCACAGTAGTGTCTGTTGCAACGTTACTTTCTATAGAAGTTTTACATTCTGTTCTTGTTAAATCTGCTTAAACAATTGAACATAACTTAGGGTCCATCATAATTTTCCAACCAATCACAGAGCAAAAATTTCTAATATTTTTTGCCTCTTATCTGTTAAAACTACATGCTTCAACCACTCAATTATTAAGTGACTGTTAAGCACTGAATATTCATAAGGTTATGACATCATAATTGATAGTTGTAAGTTAAAATTGTGGCAATAACTAAGTTAATAAGTGTATATTAAGTGAAGTTTTAACAATTAGGAAACCACAGTCACTTTGCTATGCTCTGTTCCCTTAGGGTTCTTTATTTGTTAAAACTTCACATAATAAACATTAACTATAACAAAGCAGATTACAATCTGTCACATCTCGTTCTGGGCTGAAGGTTATAAAACTGAGATTTCAAACCAGTCTCAAATCTCAAGCATCTGATTGGCTGAAATGGTGACTGGTCACCATTTCAGCCAATCAGATGCTTGAGATTTGAGACTGGTTTCCATGCTCAGTTTTATAACCTTGGGCACTGATGTTTATTCTAAATTGAGCCTATAATACAAATCACTAGACAGTGGGTTAAGTTAGACTTCCATTCTAATTGGTCATTCATAGGCTTATCAACAAACAATAGTAATTCAAATAGCAAATGAGCATCCAGTTCAGTGCCCAACATCATAAATCTAGCAATATCAGTGTTCAAACTCTGGCTTGTTATTGCTCAGTCTTGAGCACAATTTCAACCAATCAAATCAGAGAGTTATGAGGCAGGTATCAATTTAATATTTAATATGAGATTGGAGGGCAGTCTCAAACACTAGCTTGTGGCTGATCAATCTGAAGACTAAATTCTGTTAGAATCGATCTGCTGAATATTGGAATTTCCAGTCAAATTACAAGATCTTATGCCCAGATTTATACCCTTGGGACCAAACAGACAATGCTAGTTAATACCAGCATATATCAAAGTTAAGCAGGTTAGTTATCAACCTCTCCTATTACTGGCTGTTTATACCTTCATGAGGTGTTCAGCTTCAAACAACTGAAATATATCACTATATTAAGTTATTTTTACAAATATGCATTATTCTGCAAAATGTATACAGGTAAAACACTGGTGGAAGGGTTAATATGCTTGACTTGTAAAACAGATCACAGAGTTTAATTGTTTTCCTCTTGACAGAGCTGGACACAGGATTTGCAGTAATGAATATAATAGATGGGCTAAAAAAAGTTTCAGGACAGTATTATTTACATTCTAATTAATTTTTATATTCATTTAAAAGCAAGATGAACTTGTACACAATATTTAGCCTTGTTTTCAAGCAATAACCAATTCAAATGTGTTGTTTTGCATTCAACACCATGTTGATATCTTAAGACAATCAGTAGACATTAAACCTTTTAGACCGAAAACTTTCACCTTTTCTGTTGAAGTTTGAGCACTTTCATTAAGATTTAAAAATTATGTGCCGGAGTCTACACTGGTCACACATGATAAATATGGAGTAAAGGGTTAAAGCCTATTGGTATGACATTAAGCTTTGTAGTAAGGTCATGATTCTTACATCATAATGTGACAATTCATGTCAATGAGTTAACATTTGGAAGAAGTTTGGCCTAGGTTCTTAATCCTTTCCTCCCTAGATACACATTTACTGCATGGGCGAGCAGTTTAGATCCAGATCAGCCGGCACAGATGTGCCATCTCAGATCAGCCGGCACAGATGTGCCATCTGATCAGGATCTAAAATGTTTGCTTTTTGAATCGTTAGGCTATTTCTGACCAAAATGCGACCAGTGCAGATCCTGATCAGACGGCAAGGATGTGGCAGCTGATCTGGATTTACACTTGTCGCACATGCATACAAATGCATATATATGGAGGAAAGGGTTAAGCTGTGCCATAGTTATGCTCCAGAACAAGAACTTCTGCCAAAATATTGACATTCAAAGACCTATGTTTGTCCTTGACCTTGAACATTTGTTGTATGTTATGTTACAATACACTGATAAATAACTGATTTATGGTCCTGACAAGAAATAAAGGATAGACAGATGCAATCCTGACTGTAAACCCTTCCCTGGTCAACTGGCAGAGGAACAAATAAAGACATCATTTACAAAGTCCAATACATACTGTGTTAAAAAGGCGTAGTTCTAAAGGAAAGACAACTCTGTAGGACAATTTGGTAAAGCGTTTCAACTGTTCTGTATACTTGAACCTTTTCAAATGTAAAGCTAGTATCTGTGGCAGTTTCTTCACACGCATTCTGAAAATATAGCAAAAACAGTTTGCTTTATAAAGTTTTATTATAAAGTTTGATATTTTTGTTTTTGTTTATATTAATATTGGCACACAGTAAGAGAGTTTCAAGCTTCTGATTTTCAGGGGCATTTATGTCCTCAATATATATATAGTGTAAAGTTATCTTGATAATTTCGGGTACCAAGCAAGGAAAATCTGTGAGCTAATGCTCACTAGTGATATCCCCCCTTTGAGAAATCTGACTTTCAATAAGTAATTTGCATTTTTCATATGTATAATTGGCGACACACAAATAATAACAACATAACGAAGAATGTAAGCTGTATTAATGCAATAGACCATGATAGCTCCACAACATTTTATTCACATGTCATGTTGAACAAACTAAACTAGAAAATTGTCAATGATAAGATGTAAAGACTTTTTAAAATGAACAGAACATCCACAACAGTCTGGAATTCCAGCATTTTACACAGTTTCAGAGCTATTAAGCTTGACTATTTACACATTGCTAACTCCTACCTTTTTTGAGCTTCTTGTTTGCTACAGCAGACCTCGCAGTAGTACTTGTGTTCTGCACAGAGGGTCTCCGTGCAGCTAAACCCCCTGAGGCAGTGGGTGATGGACGTATTCTGCTCTACATCAACTGACAAATCCAGGAAGTCCTCATCTTTACTGCTCACCTGAAGCAATGTTCAAGAAAGTGTTGAAATAAGCCCTCTGATCCAGAACAGCAGGCTCAGCTAATCGAAAAGTACAGATACAAGTTGATAAGCCTACATTAGCTCTAGTATTATCCAAACGAACCATTTAAAAAATATGGCTCTTAATGTTTCAAAAAAAGGTGCGACTGGCTCGATTTAAATATAGCAATTGTGTTTGATATTCATCAATCTGATTAAAATCATCTCCTGAAAACCGCTATCAGGATCTGACGATGAGTACTTAAAACATGCTTTTATAACTAACCTTTTGAACCAATCAGATTGTCGCCTACAAAATCTCAAAAGTGAAAGTAAATAATATTATAGTATTTTAAACCATGGAAAGTGTTTACAGCCAGCCTAAGACATATTTTACTGAAGATATATATGTTTATGTAGTATTGCATTCATTTCTAATGTATTGACATCTTCACGATCATTTTGCGAACATTATAAATCATACTTCCTGTGTTGACAATTTCTAAAAATAGTAATAGGGGAAACCACTATGTAGGGTGTCTGCGGGCTGTCATAAGATCTAACAGTTTGTTAGATATGACTTCAGTGAGATTGGATATTCATGTCACTCTTTTTTTTTAATTATACCATTGGAGTGCATAATTCATAGTTCGCTAGTTTGGCTACAACTTAAATGCTGCAAGCACCAAACTAGCAAGCAGCAAATATAGGAATATCCTTACCATCCTATCCAAGTAACAACCAAGTCTTTATAAAGGTTTGTATTTTCTTTCACAACCATTTTTACATAAGCTGGTAGAAATAAGTCATGGATGCTGCATCTTTACTTCACAACAAATGAATATAAATGTATAAATTTGGTATCAATGTGCAGGTACTAAAAATATGTACCCAGGCATATTGGCTTTACACACATTGAACAAATTTTGCAAAGTTGAGATGATAGTAACATCTTCTTGTGACTGTAACTTGTAGTTGGAATTACAGAATGATTACAGGACCGGCTGAATTAATGTAATAAGCCAGGGATTCTAAAATATTCTGCAAGCTGGAAATTGTCCAAATGTCAGTAAAAATGTCTGATTGATATGTCAATATTTGTGAAAAATCAGTCATGAAATTGAAAAAATGACTGATCTTCTGTACAAGTGGCCAATCAATTCTTCCAAATGTACATACATCTACCATGTTCCACAGCTTAATCTGCTATAAACCTGTCAAATATTGATTAACTACAAGACACATTCATAGCCTGGGGCTCAGATGAGATGTCGAAATGGACACTCTCATTTTAAGTTCAGACAGGTTGACTCAAGTTGCTGAAACAAGACCAGTAACTAATGAAATAATAGCCTACTTTTAAGTTCAATGTCCTCATTATAATGTTGCATCCATTGATCATTGTTATTTACAATGTTACAAAAAATAATTAATTTGTCCTACGTTCATAATTCTAATTATTATATAAAAAGATTTTAAAATTTGACTGTCATAAATAAGCAGGCGATTTCATTTCTGTTGTTATATCTGAAATAGTGCATTCATTGTTCATAAGGGTGTTTACCAGACACTGAATAAGAATCCAGTGTAGACCCAGATCAGACTGTGCAGATGAGCATGCAAGTCTTATCTACACTGGTCACATAATGTGACATAACAGACTTACAGTTTCACAGTTGAGGCATCGGGTCTCATTGGTGAATGTACCCTGGAACAGTTCCTCCACCCATGTAGGTTCTGGTTTACTCTGAGAATTGGTTTCTCCATTCTTTGTTTTCCCTCCTTGCTTCTCTGCTGTAAACATATTACATATATCAAAATATCGCACTGTTATCATCATTTGAGTTTGCTGATAATATTGAGTAAAATCCTCGTAACAGTTTCATGCAGGTTTCAATTAGTGCAACTTTCAGACTAGTACACTTAACAGGACACATTAATACAGTAGTAAATGTCACTGAAGGATTTATATTTGTATAAGAATAATATAATGTACAATTCTGATCCAATCTGGCTTAGTTTGCAGGTTGTTACATCGACAGAGTATTGAAGTCAACAACTGATGGTTAGGATGATTTCTCTAGCATGTTTCACTGATCTGATCAATGTATTTTAAATTCAAGACACACATTACTGCTTGATCAGTAAGAACATGTCATTTTGTATTTGACATAAGAGAATAAAAGGATTTTGAATTTGAATTTGTTTTCTTCTCACTAACATGAACAATATCTATGATCTTATCAGGATTTGTTATTTCTTAAACGAGATCACACTTTCTCAACGATAAACTTGTGACCATTTCCTTTGTTTTTCTTGGTTCTATAAATCCTTTACTTCATTTTAATGCATGTGCGACCAGTGTAGATCCAGATCAGCTGGCACATCTGTGCCATCTAAATAGGGATCTGCACTGGTTACATCTTGTCAGAAATAACATAATGAATCTTAGAGAGAATAGTGTAGATCCTGATCAGTCAGTACAATTGTGCCAGCTGATCTGGATCACATTGTTCGCCCACACAATGAAGGTGAACCTATGGAGTAAAGCATTTAAACCAGCCTATTCAAGTAGAACTATAAAGGCACAACCATTCTCTTTATTCAAATTTTGAACATTATTAGCATTGGAATTGTCAATCTGCATCACTGAAAACACAACCAGTATTGCAATACAAGAAATCTGCATCACTAAACCCTTTTACTCCATGGGATATGACAGTTATCCACGGGAACAGTAATTATATATTGAATAATCCAGTTTGAAAACTTTCAGACTAGTACAAATTCTGGCCCAAAATATCAGTGAGATGGAACTTTGGAAAATTAATTATTGTTTTGTAATAAAACAAACATTATACAAGTGCTGGACAAAATGATGGAAGGGTCCTTTTAGAATAACAGATGTGTTGGGTCTATACAGCTTGAATAACATGTTTTAGATAACATCCTACCTTGCAGTAACTCAGCCACTCTGTTCAGTAAATAGTTAAGGAACTCATGAGCATCCTGTTGCATATAGTTGTCGAACAATTCTGAAAGCAAACAGCCATCTTGATAATCATTGAAACTGAAATCTCTGTATATCACAATGAGTTTAAAGAAATATGTCTTAAAATATGTGTATAAACCTTAAATATTGTACCAGTGTTAGAAAATTAGTTAACCATGTAAACCTGAGATGTCAATAGTGCAAAGCATTACATTGCAATGACTTTAACAGAGACTAAATATGTCAGACTTGAAGAGAGTTTTACATTACTATTGCTTTACTTATACTGTTAGATTTTATTGCTTTACTTATACTGCTAGATTTTATATATTACAAGTCAAACTTTGGCAGCTTCATGACATTGCTTCTACTGTCAAATTATTATATATCACTAAAATAATAGAAAGGTCAAACCTGGTACAATGCTTAATGTGTTTTCTCACTCATTTACAACCAGTTACGTTTCTGTTGCCAACAGTCCCCAAGTTGTTTTGAGTTTACAGAATTCAACAAACATATTTAATTGATTTGAAATAATAGATAATTTCAATTTTTGTCAGTGTGGTAAAACTTTGTTAATCAAGTTTTTAATACATCTACATATCACACAATCATTCCATGTACTAACCACATTCTTTCCTAAGTCGGGTAATGAACCTCTTGGGTGCTAAGGTGCCGACTTTCTTCTTTTGAGTAGCTATGTTATAGAACAGGTCAGCAAGACATGACAGCAGTGTTTCCTTTTTCTGGTTTTTCTGCTGGTGCTTGTATTGAAGAACTTTCTCTCGGAATGGCCGACAGAAGTACAGAGCTTGTAGCACAGAATTGCAGTAACAGGTGTTACCGAACTGAAAAAAGAAACAACATTTTAGTTAGTTTAGTTTAAGTCAGATACTACCTTAGTTTAAAAAATTACAAGAAATGACTGAACATTAAAAGTATCATAGGGGCATCGTTATTGTGAATAAAAACTGTCACGTGATGAGGAAAATTGTGGGAAGTTTTGAGTTATTCAACCATGACGTTGTAATATACTAACATTAGTAAGAAATGTTTCCATTTTGTTAGTATCAAAGAGACATCATTACTGTTAATAAAAAATGTCAGTCATTGATCTTAGATGTGTTGATGTAACAAGTGATGTTGATAATTTTTGTTACATTATGAGTTACTCACTCTTGAAGGTATAACCTAGGTGAGAAAAGTTTCCATTCTACATGTATTAATAAGCATTAATTGGAAACAATAGCTGGTGGAGCTTGTTCATGTAATGAGTGATGAAGCTAATTTGCATTTAGCTTGATTGCAGTCATTTGTTAATTTTAAAGCTAAGAAATGTTTCATTTACATAAACCCTCTGGGGCAAGCCCATCCTCACATTATCTGAATTCACTTTCAGCAAACATAATATTTAGCTGGCTGGACTCAAGTAAAGTACAGGTTGGTTACTCCAGTTTTACAGAGAAGTTTTTGAAGTCTTTCATTGAACAACTTAATGGAAAAACTTGTCCCTTGGCTGGTCATAGGGAAAGTGTTGGACATTAGGGAGACTTTATTTAACCACTTAATCCATGCATAAGCCTTTTACTGCATGTGCAATGAGTGTAGATCCAGATCAACCAGCACATTATGTGCTGTCTGATCAGGATCTACACTGTTTGCTCTTTGGTCAGAAATAACCTAATAATTCAAAAAGCAAATTGTGCAGATCCAGATCAGTTGGCATGGATGTATAAAATAACTTAAAAATAATGCTGTTAAGGATTTTGTATTTCCTAAATTGATCAAAGGGTTCTTATAAGGGCAAAATGTATTTTTATTCAAGGGAAATAAGCAGCCAGTTGCTTTGCACTTCCAGAATTTTTGGCACCATTGGAGCACCTTTTCTTGATTGCAGGAAGAGTGTTTAGGGCCCTGCTTGCTCACTGACAAAAAATTGAAACTTTTATGTTTTAAAAAGCACAACGAAATTTAGGTGTAAATAACAGGATATTATGTATGCAAATGAACAGATGTGGATGTGTTAAAAGTTAACATGAATAAAACATTTAAGTTGCTCAATATCATTTATGTGTTCAGAATTTACATGTACAATTATGTTATTGAAATGTAATTAATTACTTTTGTAAAGTCATTGTTGTAAAGATGGAGGATTGATGAATAAAGTAAATCAAGTAGGCTTTCACCGATGTGAATGTATAACACAACACTTGTTTACTCTACAAGATGTAAATTTTTTCTGCGATGAACGTTCACATAAAGCGGGAATTCTATGAGCATGCGCATGACTATTATACTGTCATTGGGTAATACTACAATTGTAATTTAATTAATTATATTTGGGAAAATTGGTGTTATATAATTGTATTTGTAATTGTAATTGAATAATTTACTATGTAGTTGTAATCAAATTAATTAGATTTCAAAGTAATTGACCTCAAGTCTGACAGTCTGAACAAAATCCCTAAAGGGACTTCCCTGTTAAGGTCTGCTGCATAAAGTCCTATGATGCATGGTGACTTACAAGCCTGGACTGTAAATATTTTTGTGTGTCCTGAACCAAATTAACAAAAATAGGACATATTACCCAGATGGCTGTCAGCATCACTGCATTATGTTGTTTCGTTTGTTTAAGTTTTAATGAATTATCAAAAGAATTAAATATGTATTAGTATTCAGAAGGATAAATTACTTACATGTAAGTCATTCTTTTATCTAAGTTGCTGTTTATTTACATGACGGAAATTATGTTAATCACTAACTATACTGAAAATGAATCGGAAAACGCTATATTGACTTGAGGATTGGGATAGTTCTCCTTAGTCTCTTCCAAGCCATTCCATGGCAAACAAAGATTACACATGATACATGCAATGATGCAATTTGTAAAATTTACTTACATTTACAAGTCCAAAGTAATGCTCATTAGCTGGCAACTGCACCGAGCCTATCTCCTTCTCCAACTGTGTTGGATTGTTACCCTGTAAAAGTTAAAAAGCATTCTTTGGTAGTCTTAAAAAAAACTTTCATCCAGGACCATCTGTCGTCTACTGTGTATTGTGCTTTCTACTTTGTATCTCAGAACCATGCTGAACGAATACGAGGAGCAAAAATTCAAATAAATCTTCAATGGTATACATTTCAAAAGGTTCTTACATGAGTAATATGATACTGACAACAGTAAGTGAGGTCCTTCCGTCTATCCAATGCACGCAATCTGAGATATTTGTTATATTGTGTTTGATTACAATTTCCTGGTCACCTCAATAGATGACAAAGAAACAAAAAAGGTAGATTACTCTCTTCATAATTGAAATGATACACAGATAAAAAGATGCAGAGTTAAAAATAGCACTGGACATGAAACTGAATGCAGGGCTTTGTCAGGGGTTTTTGGGAAAAAGGCCCCTGGCCAAATTGGGAATTTTTGACAGTAAATAGTCTAATTTGGGAAAAAAGTATCGACAAATCAAACCAAATTGCGAAACTTCAACATTTATTTAGCTGCATTATAGCTTGATTTGCCTTGCTTTAGTGTCCCTGGAAGTGTTACAAATCTCTTTCAGAGTTTGTTCTGACAGCTTTACAGATGTATCACTTATACAGTAGAATCCGCTTATTTGAATAGCCTATTTGTCAAGACCCTTGATTCAATTAAGCGGAGTATCATAATATACGGAGCTTACAAATTCTGGCCAGTTTTTGATTTCGTTCGTATCTCCGCCATTTTTCGTCGGTGCGTCATGAGAAATACGCGCTTGTGAAATTCGCTTACGCCGTACCTGCAGCGTAACCTTATTAACTACATGTGGAGAAACCCAAGATAAAAAAGATATTGTAAATAAATAATAATAAACAACGATCATTTGCTTAATTTATTTTTCCTATACCGACATTTAAAAATAAAACAATTTACAACAGCACATAATCACCATAGAGCAGCTCATGTCAGTTCTCAAAGTTCTCAACAGTTTGTTTTTGTGTCAACAGTTTGCACTTCATCAAGATTTGTTTGCCAAATCTAATTAACTTTCTAATTTATCGAGCAAGTTTTGATGAGTTTATTTGTTATTTTCACACATGTCTCGAACAGAACAACTATTTTTCTGTTTTATGTTTCTTTCTTTTTTTCGAATAAAATAATTTTTATTCGAAAATTTCCCGTCTTACATAAAACGTAATTAGCTTATGAACGACAAAAAATGGAAAATTCTCGATGCGGGGAAACCCCATTATGTGACGTCATTGCTATAAATGTACACGGTAAACACGCGTGCCAGTGAACAGAAGTTGTTATTTAAAGTAGGTGATAAACAATGACAATAAATTTATGGAGTTTACTGGATATTGAACATTGCCTTGGGGCAGAAACTTGTGAATTTCAAGTAGGATTAGCGTTGTTAGGCGTTTTAAGGTGGGAAAGTGCTATCATAATAAACGGACTTCATGCGGTGACCTATTCAAATAAAGATACTTTTTTTCATTGAAATAGATAGAAATGGTTTTGTGTTTTAATATTCTACTATAATAAGCGGATTATTCAAATAAGCGCTATTCAATTAAGTGGATTCTACTGTACAGTTTAGGTAGAATGACCATCATCTGATCCTCAGAAACTTGGCAAGTTTCAACTGACTGGGAAAGAACTTTCAGGGACATTAGAATTTTGAAACATTGGATGTTTTGTTCCTCAGAAAGTTTAGTTATGGAGTACCCTTGGCATCTTTTTTTCGCGGCCTTTTTGCATTGTTTTTACTATTATACATTTTTAAATTTTCATCACTAGTTTTCGCAAGTCAATATAAAAGCCGGTACTGCACATACCATTTTTGATTTATCCTTTCTGTTTTGTACGCAGTCAAACAATTATCGCGAAAAAACATTTGTTCACGAAATAAAAAAACTATTTCTGTTAATATTCAAACCATAAATTGACCATAATATAAGTTATCTGGAATCATGAGCGCCGCTATCCATCTTCAACTTGCGGTACGTTGAATACCGGTTTTTACCAGTACACATATTTTTAACGGAAAGTAGTTTTCACAGTCTGTCAGATTGCCGATTAAACGTAAACAAATGATTCGCGTATATTTGAAAAGGCTCGATTTTATTATTAGTTTCTCGTTCATTAATTTTTAAAAGCAAAAGGCGTTTCGGTTCAAAAGGGGAATTAATTTACGAAATTGGGATTTCTTTTCTTGAAATTGGGAAAAATGGTCGCTATTTTGCATTGGGAACGGGGCCGAATATCGGCTCCGTGAGACAGGCTGAAAAAGCCCTGTGAATGTAAATTTTCAAATAATGTAACAGTTCTTGCTGAAATTTTGCACTGGAAATTGTGTTGGACAATGACAGAAATTTTTGTTGATCAAAATGCAAAATTACTGGACATGTCTGGCTGACCAATGGACAATAGCACTGACTAATGTCAAGCCTCCCAACACTTAAGGTGTAAATATGTGGATATTTCACGTAACAACTGGTCACATTTAGCAAAAATATATTCGACAACAACTTGGAGAAAGGTGAGAACAAAAATATATTTGCTATATGGCAAGTTGTCACACAAGTTTTGCAAGTAGTGTTAGTAAGCCTGCCCCTCCATGCCATAAAGAGTACTGTATCTGACATTTTACATTGCACTTCCCGGTCTATCAACTTCATGCAATGCAAATTTGTTCAGGAATTTGATCTGAAAATAATTTAATTGCAGATAACAAGTAAAACATAGAATGTGCAACGAAAACTGACATAAATTCCTAATGAATCATTACCATTTTATCACAAACTTCAAATGTTTACAATTTATTCATCATCTGACAGCCATTTTTGTCTGGTTTAATGTTGTGGGATAGAAAACTCCACGGGTACATAAATACCAAAATGTTGATAAAATGTGCAAAAACGTGAAAAACGGTAGAAAAGGGTAGAAAAGGTGTAAAAGTTTACAAAAAGGTGAAAAAATATTTTTAAAAGATGGCTTAAATGGATTAAACAATGAATCAAATAAATAAACATTTACAATAATAAATAGCCTATTTAGGAGAATTATGATCTTCCAGAGAGTACAAACAACCTTTTTCATTTTTTCTCCTGTAAGGTAATTAGGGACTTCATGCAAAATGGTCGAAAAAGGTAATTAACTGTGCAAAAGGGTGTGCAAATATTAGAAACAAGCATGAGTGTAAACATATTGTTTTTTTTCTTTAGACAGATGCACGAATAAAGAAAGAAAAACAATATGGTTGGGCATAAAGTTCTTCCAACATTATTGAGTTTCCTCACCTAAATGGCATATATAGTAAATTACTTGCACTGATGACTCAAAAAAGACAAGCAAATAGTGTTATATTTCATAGATCAAAATCATAACATAATACAAAAAGGTGGCTAAATAATGGATAAAAGACTTACAACACTTACATAAAACAAACTTTACATTCAATATAAATAAGTGTATATTAACAAATACTTAAGTGAATAATGCTCTTTCAGAATCTTTGACCGGATAACAGATGGTAGTTAAAGATATAAGAAAACAAAATATAGTAATAAACATGACATATATATACAAGACATGGCAAAATCAAGACTACAAAATATACGATAAAAATAAACATGAAGTGCCCAAGATCATAAAGCTTAAACCGGAGCCTGTCACAAATCTCAAGCATCCCAACCGGCCGAAATGGAGACCAGCAAATCAGACGATTGAGACCGGAAACTGGTCTCTAAACTTAGTTCCATGATCTTCTGCCAAGACATATGCTGTGCAATCTAATAGCATGTATCGGCATGCAAGCATAAAATAGAACCATTATAATATAGTTCACTTATATATTGTATACAAGTGATCGGAATTGTTGTGTGACATTTTGATAGATATTTCAAAACATTAATTAATTGAACTGTAAAAAAAATTGATGAAAAGGGAACTTCGAACGCCATCGAACACGACAAATATGAAAATATTGCATGCTGGGTTTGATTGAGCCTGTTCATGGGCAGTATTTGAAATCTATATTACTGTCCACGCCGCCTAGCCCCGGGTTGAACGCAATTCATTATAATGTACAAGCTAGCATATAAAAATACCAATCATACAAAAGATACAAGGCTGACTTGCGTGTTTACTCATGTAGACAATCATGTGTTGGCGTGTGCACCGGAAGAAACAACAACTAAAACAACAGAAACCAGACTATTTTGTTGGATTGTTTTTACGGTTATTTCATACTTCAAATGTTGTAATGTTTTAAGTTCCTTGGTACATATAATAAATCGCTATTATCATTAAGATCATCGTTAGCATTTTGTTGTCTTGAGTTTCGTGTAAAGTCTGTTTACAACCATTAAATCTGTTTCTAATGGTTGGCATTCTGTAAAGTAAAATTTTTGCCATTTCGTGCAATATAAAATTTCCCTTGTTTTTTTTTCTCACGGGTTTCGCGCAACGATCCACTGCCATATGGTATGTTACAACCTTCCAAAAATGTGAAATATGCGTATCAGGAATCGCCACACTCACGAAACACAGCCTTCCCACGCAGCGTCATAATGTCATAATCGTGTCATGTAGTTTATAATTTTTAAATTTATCATACTTTCTCTTTGTTTTCTTAGCAACAACCGGGGTCTACATTGATTTCATTGTCATTTTAGAGTTCATAATCTGCCATCTCGCTTTCATCAATTGTACTTCAACTCCTGTCACACTAGGACCGCGATCCCACGGCGTCCACGAACGACGAGGTGCGCGTTGTACGATCGCACACAGTAAACAGGTTGGGATCGCCTATAACGCCAGGCGACGGCGTGCACTTTGAGCATGCACAAAACAAACGCCATCGCTCGGCGTTCTAAAAAGATTGCAGTGGCGTCGCCGTAGCAACGCAACAAGAGCTCCACGAGCTCGCACAGAGGTGGCACTGTAGTTCGTGGCCGTGTTTTCTTTCTACTGTGTACAGCTGCAGGCAGTTTGTGTACACTAGTTCACGTTGTGGTACAAGGTTCAATATTTGGCTACGGATTGAGCACATTGTTAAGGGTCCTAAACGCAAGATCCTTTTCGCCATTAATTGCTTTATATATTGTTTTGATAGGTCTGAAATCACCAAAAAAATGTCCATGTTGATGAATAGCCTGATAAGTGTGAACTCTGCATAATCGTGTAAGTTTAACATCAATATTGAAATTCTAATAATAGAACTTAGGAGCGCTAACATAAAAATCGGTCTAGACGGCGATGTTCCTCGTGCAACTTCTTACGGGGTTTATATCTCTCAGCTTGTTCGCTTTTCAAGAGCTTGCAATGATGTGAATGATTTCAATGAACGTAATCTTTGCATTACAGAAAAACTTTTAAAACAAGGTTATCGGTATCACAAATTAAGGAAAACCTTTTGCAAGTTTTATCGCCGATATCCAGATCTAATTCATAAATACAGCTGCAGTTTAAAATCACTATTGCAACAAGGAATTTCACAGTCAGTTTTTTATGGAGATTTAATTTATAAACTTAAGAAGATAAAAGGCGATAGTAATTTCTCCCGGTTATTCGTAAAAACCATCTGTAAATTTAAAAAGAAAGGTTACCAACATGATATTTTACAGCGCTCTGCAGGCCTGGTGATTAACCCATCTACAGTTGATCATTATGCTTACCTCTTTGGTTGCACGACGGTGGCAGGGGTGTAAGAGTTTATGAAGGTTTATGGGGAAATCTTTTCTTTAAAGAACCTAGAAGCTCGATTTGTTTCTTTTATCCCTGCCATCGTGTTCTTGCTGATTTTACTCCAGGTGCTCTGGTCTCGGAAAGATCATTGAGTACCCGCCCTTTGGCTTTGCAATGCTATTAATTCTTATGTTTATATGTTTGTATGCTTTTGCATGCAACATTGTTGAGCTGATAGATGGGTTGGAGTTATTTCACCAAGACAATTTGTACTTGTTTTGTGATACGAGAACCTGTTGGGGCAAGTGTGAGGTTGGTGCACCCTAGAACCTGGTTTAAACCCCCAGTGGCAATTTGTTTTGCCACTGACCGTTCCAAGGCGGTATCCCCAAAGGTTCTCTTCTTCGTTAATTGTTTGTGGCGTCCTATTTTAATTGACATACGTATATAAAACATGCACTCTCTCTCTTCCTCTCTTCTTTTTCGCTGCGTGGGGAGGCTGTGTATTTTGAGTGTGGCGATTCCTGATATGCATATATTACCTTTTTATAATGCATATCAGAAATCGCCACATTCAGAAAAAACAGCCACCCCACACAGTCAAGAAGAAGAGAGAGGAAGAGAGCATGGTTAATACAGTAATCAGTTTCAAAAAAGTTGATAAAATTAAATTTATAGAAATAATTTTAAACCAATAACATAAATGTTTATACATGTATTTACACACTTACATTCACTAAAATTTTATCTGTTATTTTAAGAGATTTCGATAAAAGCCGCTACAATCTCTTTAGGGTTTTGGTCATATCAGGACGAAAATATTAAGTGTTTTGAAATATCAACATTTTAATATAAACATTAGATCTATATACAAAGTAAATGTGCTGTAATAATCTTAGAGTATTTCACCAAGAAGAAGTAAGCAAATTTATAAATATAAGACCAACGTGATAGAATACATCAGTATGCATGCTTGGTGATTAACCCACTTTAAAGGTCTTAAAATTCATTTTGCAATAGATAGTGCAAAGAGAGGATGCTTAGTCTAATCTTCTTTCTGACGGGAATTGAGTCTTATGCCAACGCTACAGTAGGTGTTAATTAAGTCCCGTGTGGATGTAAAAAAAGTCTCCCCGTCCTCCATTTCATTAAAGTTACAGTTTTAGTTGCTTCCCTTGATGGTGGAATGCTATTTTCAAACCATGCAGAATGTCAATCATTGTAGTTGGCAGTATTTAGGCATACTTGAACAATTATTCGACAAATTTTCAAAATCATATTCATAATTTTATAATATTGTCGTCGTGCAATTTAACTATTTAACACATGGTCCTACACACTTGTCCGGTGTTCAATGGCAACAGAGTGAGAGTCTAATATAAAACTATTAAACATTAAACCAGTCCAATCACAAAACCTGCGCATGCGTCGGTCTTTCTTTTTCCGGCGACTGAAGTGAGTGTGGTGACTATTTTCAGGGTTGAATTTTATATTAATATCATTGCGTTTATACGGTTTACATGGTTATTTCAGTAAGACATAAACAGCTCGGGACATTGTGTTCATTCCTCAAACATCGTTAAGTGTTCCTCCCCGAAAACTGTTGGGTAATCGGAGACACATGGTTTTGAATTACCTCCCCTGTCCAACATGTTTTCCTATTTCGCTCATTTTATAAATGTATTATCGTTTTTATAAATGTATTATCGCAATATGTCTTAATGCAAATGCCCTACTAAGAGCTTTGGGGTTGGTAGTTAGGTAGGGAAATATTTTTAACAGTGTCGTACGGATTAACAATTTAAAACATTTTTTAATAATGACCAATAATTTTTAGGCAGTCAATTTTGCCATATATGATTTTGGGGCAACTGTAAACTACTGTAAAATGATAGCCAAACTTAGTAATGGGTGACATAAATTTTGATGGGTCCACTTCAATAAGCTTTTTATCAGATTTAGGAAACAGCTGTTTTAACAGACTGTCTTTTGCAGACTGTCTTTTTATTTACAGATAAATGTATCTGTAAATTGGTATCGGATAGGCCACGAGTCATATAGGCCACAAGTCAAAAAAGTCAAATGGGCCACACTTGATTTTGAAAAAAGTCAAATTGGCCACATTTTATATATTTTTTATAGACTTTATTATCATTGTGTTAGTATGTTCTAAGTCAGTTTATGATGTTTTATAAAATATTTTTTAACAAGTTGCTTCATTGATTAGTCATTTTGTAAAAAGCAACATGTGCTTTTTCAGATTTTGGTCCAACACCATCAAATCTTTTTTTATTGATTTTATAGACCATATTCGGTAATGTTCCCAATGGCAAAACATATATTTTTTCCCAATTAGTGAAAAAAATCCCAATAGAATCAATACAAAAATTTCTGATAGAAAACCCACATTATCTGTGTCATTCCTTAATAAAATACTATAGCTTTATACGAACGTTGATTGTTATTGTTTACATCCGAATATTTACGCGCATGCGCAGTACCTGGTTGGCAAAATATTGTATCTGGATCCGTTAGGTAAACTAAATAATGACTACTCTCGACAAGAATTCTCCTCATTCAGAGTGGAATAGTAGTTTTAATTAAGGATAAAGCTTTAAAGGACCAAACATGTTGTATGTTTTATGAAAAAAGCTAAATAAATTATTAAAATAAAACTGATTTTTTAACTTACTATTTGGATAAAAGGTATTAGCTATAGAATATTTCAGATTAAGCGGGAAAAAAACAATTTGTAATATGCGAAACGTAATACAACAAAAATATTACAATACATTTAAGAAACATAAATCAGGAGACAATTGGCATTTTAACAGCAAATGATTGTTTCTTATAAAAGGATGGTATGATGTAACATCTCGCTAAAAACCATCGTTGGAGTCGTTTTTTCAGCTTGAAGATATTATTTTCAATTACCGAATACCTGAATTTATAGTTAAAATATCAGTTAAAGTGCAAAATATATCAATTATTTGAACTAAATTTTAATTTGTGTAATTGTGTTTTTACTGCACAGTCGTTTCCTGTTTATTACGAGATAACGCAGCGACTGTCGTCGTGATCGTGTGACATTTGCCTCTGGCACAACTATACTCGTACAATACACGTGTCATAAACTAAACAGGGGCCTCCATGTAACATTTTCTGTATGTATGATCCGTGTTCATTCTTAAATTTTTAAAATAAGTCTGCCGAAAGTAAAAAAAACAACGCTAAAATATTCCATAAATCATTTTTTTAAAACAAGTTATTTAACAATTTCTAACGAACACGACAATCATCATCATCATCATTTTCATTTCAGTCATAGTTATAGTTCACAGCAGCAACAAGACATTAAAAACAACAACAGCAACAACCACACCATCTTCATCATTAAAGCAGGGTCTATTTATTAATTAAATAGACCCTGATAAAAGTATTCATACAAATCTCCGGATTTACAATGAAGAAGTTTTGACAGGCGCGACAAATGTACTAGTATTTTATAACCAAGACCTATATATACCAATAGTGTAATATATAGGTCTTTGTTTATACTAAAATTGAGACCTTAAATTATAATCATCCACTCATTATCCAGTCTTTAATTGGATAATTAGCAAAAAATGCATTGATTTTAATCGTCTTAAATCAGGATGTGAACTATCTTTTTGAAGTGTCTTTAAACTGCCAACAAACATAAGCTCGATATTTATCATTAAAATAAACAAGTTATAAGTTTAAAAATATTGTTGAACATGTTATGTTTTTAAAGTAGGGGTCGAACTGACAGGCATGTCTATATTTGTTTATTTACACAAATATTTACGCTCTGATTACACTAATACGCTATTTTTGCCAACCAGCCGGTGCGCATGTAACTTTAGCAAGTGCGCGTGACATCACTCGTCAACGTTCGTATAACTAATTATGCATCATTTGGTTCTTTAATCCAGAAATTATTGATAATATTAAATATAATGTAAAACTTTTATTACCCAATGATGCCAAAAAATCCCAATTTCTGGCAAAATGATGCAAAATTACTCAATTCTAGGCATATGGGTCATATTTCCCAAACAGTGAAAAATGCCCTGGACATGTAACTTGGATTAGAAATTAATTTATTTATTTATATAATATGACACCTTTAAACGCATTAGCACTTCTGACTGTTAACTGCAAGTGTTGTAAATTGTGGTCTTATATAACAATGTGACACCCTGACTAAACTCTAAACTAATTTATTTAATCAACACCTTGGGTAACGACAATGTAGGGAACATATTAAGACTATTACACAAATTAATTTACTTTTTGATGGCAGTCAAGTTTGTAAAGCAAAAATTATCATCAGATGATGTCTTGATTTGTTCTAGAGTTTCAGGATGACGAGCACAATTTTAAAAATCAATTTTAAAATGAAACTTTAAAAACAAACTTATGTAAATTTAAAAACAAAACTGTGTACAGTAAATTGTCATATACACTAGACTTACAAATACTACCTGAAAGTGATTACTGTTAGAATAGTGACTGGCAAATTTATATTGAATGTCAATTGATGAAATTTGATTATTAAATAAATTCTCAAAATATGCAAGGTCATATGAACTTACTACAGAGATCAACTTTATTCAAGTAAACCCAGAACTGAAAACTTCAAAATTAAACTTTTATTCAAATAATTTTAATTACCTTGACAAAAGTGTTATTATTTATGATATTAATATTTTTATTACCATTTTTAAAAATAATTTCCAGTTAACATCATGCATCTTTTGCACATTAGGTGACAACATTTAGATTGAGTTATTGCAACCTCTAAAAATTGTGATAGAGTAATAATGATGCAGGTTATACATGTAACCCCCTTAATGGATACGATTTGCACCAGAGACACAAACAAGATGTTTTATTTAGCATATTTCCGATATTTTATCCGTAATTGATTATCATTTTTACTCACTGTAAATATTACTCTGACTTAACTGTTGCTTTATACATTGAAAAACACATTCTAAACATTCACTAACATCTAAACATTTCTTAATGACATAAAATAAAACAATTTTAAAAAACTGTTTTACTTATGTAAAAATATTTGTGGCCTATTTGACTTTTTATGGCCTATTTGACTTGGAAAATAAAATATGTGGCCTATTTGACTTTTTTCTGTGGCCTATTTGACTTGTGGCCTATGACTGTAATCCCTTTAAATCTATGGAAAAGTGTTAATTCAAAAGAAAACACATTTTAGAAATTCAAAGAACTCAAGCATTTTTGTTAACTCTGAAAACAAAAAGCATGGCATCACAGTGTCTAAGCGTACAGTTAACCGAAACGGAAGTTGCTGATCTGTACGCCGATGATCACATAGTTGCTTACAGAAAAACACGCGACATTGGCTTTATATTTGTAAAATATATTCAAATTAAACGTGCTTTTTGCAGAAATTATTTTTATAATAAAAACATCGTTGATTAATAGTATTACTGTGATCTTGAAGTCTTGAACTAACGGCTAGTTAAGTTGCAATCTGTAATCTTTTCACACTTGATCAGTACAAAATGGGGAAAAAGAGTGGAGAAAATCTGCATTTGTGACCTCATATTTTATAATGTATATATTGGAAAGGTATGTATTTGACTTCCCGTGAAAGAAAAATCATTTCCAATGCTAACAAATTGCGTTGAATGGTGCTTGAACGAATAAGCATCGAGAAAATAGTCTTTCTGTGCAGCAACCGAAAGTGACAAGACTGTACGCAAAGTTGCAGTACTTCAATGTCAGACTGTACGAACAGTTGCGATCATAAGTGCATCATATACTGATCAACTGAAAAGCATCAATGAAGCAAGAACTTGTTAAAGCAATCAATCAAAGGAATCAACCAAATCTAATGTATTATTTATCAATAATAAAACCTTATATGATAACATTTTAGAACTGACAAGCAAGTTTTGAGCTATAAATTGATAGGTTTTTTACTCTGATTTACTGTTGAACCATACGAACAAATTGGTATACTTTGCAAATAAGACACCGATAATTGCTAGAAATCCTAAATCCCTGATTGTGACATTAAATAAAACCTAGTATAAACCTGCTGAAATCCCTGCCGGTGTTGGCAAACATATACATTATGCACAAATATTATCCAATAGCATAAAGACTTTAACAATCTGGTCTTTGACAGAAACATTCCATTAAGTGGTTTCAGATTTTGGAAATCCACCACTTCGTGACTGAGTTAAGTAAATCTACAATTACGTCTGCAACTGCTAAGACTTTCATGTTTAAGGTCGTTAATATGTCGAGTTGGATTTCATTTTGGCCTACTTTCATTGGTAGATTTCAGGGATTATGTTAATTTGATTGGAGCATTTTATGAAATCTTTAGAAACTATGGTTGAAGTACTATCGCGTATTTGTCCAGCTATATTACGGCTTCTACTGTTAGCACTTCAGAGAATAAATGAAAACATTACAACGGGCCTCTACATGTACATATCTTACACGGTCTTACCACTGATATAGCTCGGTTGGACTATAGTCGTTTTTTTCACGCCACCTTTCATGAAGAGCTAACAAGAGATTTAAAAACAAATCTGAATTTGAATCAGAAGCCAAGATCAGTTATTTATTTATACAATTGTATTATTAAAAGAATGAGCAAATTTGTTGAAAAAATATGCATTTTTCAGGTTCTCGGGCATGAATTTTTAAGGTTAACTGAAGCTAAAATGATAACCTGTCGATATAATCAAAAAGCATTAACTGGAACTATAAATAGTTAATGATCTGTTTGACAACTATGCGTACAGATGTTAGGCATCTGTTAACAACTAACAATCGCGTACAGTTGCAACTATGCGTACAGTCTTATCATTTACATTGACATAAAGAAAGTATCATTTTCTCATTGCTAAGTCGTTCAAACTCAGGTCAACATAGTACACAAGTTGAATAAATGAATTTTCTCCCATACTAACACAAGTACATGTATAGTCCAAATTATATTTACACAAAGAAATTTGAACCCAAAATGTCCCGTTTTGTTCAATGTTTTGCTCCTATTTTCACTGATCGAGTTGGGAACGATGATGGATTATAACAATACTAACCATTCCTTTAAGTCTATATGATCACAGCAGGACTAACGATTAACGTTGTACGTAATTTTTGTCCAAATGCACATTAAATTTGGTTTATTTACCAATAAATAAAGTGATGTCGCAGTTTTTTCTCTAAGCAACTATGTGATCATCGGCGTACAGATCAGCAACTTCCGTTTCGCTTAACTGTACGCTTAGACACTGTGGGCATAGGACATGAACATAAATACTGGAGGTTTGATTACACTGATATTTCTTCAACTTTGTCATCAATGATCAAACACCATTCCACACAATCATCTGAACATAATAATGATCTCTTAAAAAAATCATTTTGATTTACAACAAAAAAAACTAATTTATTTTTACATTTTCATTCATTTTTATTCCCGTGTGGTGTAGAACCAAGATTTTTAGTCTTTGACACCTTTTGAAACCACACTTGTCCATAAATTTACAGACACATCTATCTATAAATAGACAGTTTGAAAATTAACAGACATTCTGTATAAACAGCTGTTTCCTAGACCTGTTTATTGCAAACTATAAATTCTTGAACTCATTCTTGAACTTTTCAATATAAGAAAATCTTCTGTGTCAAATTCCTGTTTTATGAGTGCCTTTCATAATCAGTGTTTTTTTTTTCACTTGGGGGAACGCAGGCCTTTGGAGGGGGGAAAATTGTGACGTGAACAAAGGAAAGGGGGAATATTTGGAATATACTTGCAACCTGTCAAACACAACAAAACAAAGGGTTCACTGATTTTTTAATTCAAAGAACGTCGGTGGTCTACAGTGAAATGTCTCTTTCTCCCTCTGCAATTTTATCAATTATTCTTGTCAATGTATTGTCTATCAGTGGGGTATCCATTAAACATATCCTGACTCAGTAGGGTCTGTAACAGACTCCAGCAAAGGGGGAATTTTTTTATCCGACATGGGGGGAAAATATATACTATTTTGAGGGGGGAATGGGGCCCTATTTCTCCCAATATTTGGCATAAAAAATCACTGATAATATTGCCAGTTTTCATCACTTAAAGAGCCTGTTTTTTATCTTATTTGTTTTCTCAACTGATTTGTAGGTTGAAGCAAAATGACAAACACAAAGGGTTATCGCCGAGGTACTCGGTACATGTTCTCAAGGAAGTTCAGACACCGAGGACCAATTCCTTTGTCAACTTACATGAAAGTGTACAAACGTGGGGATATTGTTGATATCAAGGTTTGTCTGCCTCTACATGATTTTATGTTTGTAAAGTTGAAAAGGATTTTAAATTTTATTAAATCTGTAATATGAAATTTAAGCCCTGGTTATTGAAACACATTTTCTAGCTTAAATGCCTAAATTTGTATTGCTTTAGGTCCTAATTTGTGTCTGTCTGAATCTCTGAAACTAAATTACCTGTTGCCTTTACAGCAGTCAGTATTAGTTACTATTACATTCAGTAAAAACTGTTTTGAAGTGTGTGCTGTGGTTGTAATGCTAAATGTTGATGATTATCTTATTGTTTAAAAATTCTGAATTTTTCAGGGTAATGGAGCCATACAGAAAGGTATGCCTTTTAAAGACTACCATGGTAAGACTGGCCGAGTGTTTAACGTTACCCAGCACGCTGTTGGAGTCATTGTCAACAAACAAGTAGGGTAAGAAGACAGTCATTTGTAAATTAGATTTGTAATGCAAAAAGGATATATCATTATATGCATGCCCCCAACTTCCACAGAATTTCAAAGATACTTTCTTTATAAGATTTTGGATTTGCAAAATAGTTCATTTTCTTAAGAGCACATTTAGTGAGAAGTGGGTGGTCTTGAAAATGGATGTCATGCTCATGATAATATAGGCAAAGAAACTTGTAAACCAAAATGGTTCATAGCTTTCCAGATGTTTTCAGCACTGGCTACTTGATCACAATTAATGGTCATCCTAAAGGAAAGATGGACATTTGTATTTTGGCTGTTCTGAAATAAAGTATGAGACTGCTTTAACTCTGGATCAGCAATGTGTTTGTAATGGTTCACTTACCTGTCAAGGTTAACAAGGCCATTAAATCAAGACAGTTGTTGAGAATTCCTGTCCTTACTATTAAAGTTTTTTTCTTGTGAGGAAGTGTTCCGTCAGAATTTTGTAGCTTGCTGAAGACCTTTGCTGCCTTATCATTTACAATGCCTGGATGAGGCACTCGAGGTTTACCTCAATAAATAAAAGCTTATAAGTAGACAACACTAAATGGAATTGGCTGTTGGATGTTGAAAACAAGAACCCTAATGATTTGAGGTTAATTTTGGCTCATTTTATCATTTAGCAATCGTATCCTGCCCAAGAGAGTCAACCTCAGAATTGAGCATGTGAAGCACTCAAACTGTCGTCTGGACTTCCTCCGACGAGTGAAGGAAAACGCAGAACGCTTGAAAGAGGCCAAGCAGTCAGGCAACTTTGTTCATTTGAAAAGACAGGTAAATCTAGTCCAAGATTGAAAAGAAAATTTTTTTTTCTATTTTTATTCATTGTTGAGAAAAGATTTAAACTTAAGAAACATAAAATAAAAAAAAGATTACAGTGGCATTGGCACAGTTACCAGTATTGAGCTTTCTCTACTGACATCTTGTACATTTAGATTACTTTTGACATATTACACAAATTTCTACAGATAAATCTTTTCCTGTAAAATTTCATCAAGATTCAATCAGTATCTGACATTTTATGTGCATTTTCAGCCTGAAGGCAGACGTCCTGCTCACTTTGTGAAGACCAAGCACAATCAGCCACAGATTCTGCAACCTATTCCTTATGAATTTATTGCTTAAATGTACATATGTGGCTGAATAAAAGAAAAAAAATGTCCTCATTTCATTGTTGTTCTAATGTATAGTGTATGACTGTATAATAACATACTTTGCAAACAAGAAACTTGCAAATAATACTCCTGTTATATACTTTATGCCAGTTAACCCTTTACTCCAAGTATACAAGTTTTTTACACTTGTGCAACATGTGTGAATAAAGATCAGCCTACACATCTGTGCCATTCTGATCTGCACTGGTTGCATTTTTGTCGGAAATAACCTAATTAGTGAAAAAAGTGAAGAACGTAGGTCCTGATGTGCTAGCTGATCTGCATCTACACTGTTTTTCCTTGTGATAAAGGTGCATCTTTGGTTAATCTAAAGATTTGAGGAAGTGGATCACTAAAGTGATTTCCAAGTTGTGATTCAGTATCTCCGGTTTTCCAAAACAAGATTTTGTTAATTTACAAAAAATGATATGTTTCGAAAGTTCATTTGGTTGTGGCAAATTAGAGTTGGATTTTGTTCTTTATTAAAAGGGAAGTAATTTTCTAAAACAGATATTGATTTCTTTCTTTTGATATTGGTTGACTAAATCTGTCTGATTTTTCTAATGTGCTTGCCATTATTTTCTCCAGTATACATTCAATGACTGCTTCAGATTGTTGGAAACTAAAACAAGTTGCCGACTTTATTCGAAAGAGAAGGTAGAAATTGCCTGATGAAAGTGACCTTTTGCCACAATGACAACTGAATTAAAAATTAAAACGTGGCATCATTTATTCAGTTTTTTTAATTAAATGGCATCATTAAATCGAGTTTATTTAAAATGAAAATTTTTTGGGTTTAGTTTATGTTTCAAAAGCAGAAATCATAATTGTTTAATTCTGCATTCAAGCTTGGTTCATGTTGAGAGCAGCCCAACAATTTAAACACTGGCCAGCATGTCAGCTGATCTGGATCTACACCTTTGGCCCATGCCATAAAGATGTATATATGGAGGAAAGATTTAACCAATAACCCATTTTTGGTGCTCCTTGGTACCAATTTCTTTGTCAACATGCAAAATGATCTGCCTGAGGTCTTGTTGGTAAGAGGATGGCTTACAAAAACCTCATAATTCGAGCAATTGTGGCAAATCTACTATAATGTACCGCAGTCTGAGCTTAATGTTGCCCACCACTGAGAAAACCTGGTATCTAAAAATGTCAATTCGTAACAAAATGACAGTGAACTGTTTGTTCTTCAGGTATTTTCAAGTAAAACACTGATCTTGAGCCTAAAACATTCAAAAAATAAAGAACCAGTATCATTTCAAAGAAAAAACATGTAGGCCACTAATGATGTCACTAACATCAAACTGTGGTCAAAAGATACCAAGACAAGTATTTGAGTATTATGAGCAAGTTTATGAAGTCACAATTCTCTTTTTACCTGGTTTGTGTTAACAAGGTGTCCATTGAAGACCCAATTTTGAACTCATCGGATAAACAACAACAATTGAGAAACAAGTTTGATGATGATTGTGGTCAAAAAAGGGATGGGTGCTGCCAGACAAACATTGGTCACAACAGCTCCACATGAGCCTTTAGCCTTAGAAAAAGCAGAACAGTCATTGTATTGTAATCTTGAGTTTATTCATCTCAACATATGGTTGTACCAAAAACATTCATCGTCAAAATTAAATATATCTACACAATAACATAATTGACAAAAACAAGTATCAAAAACCTCTATTTATAGAGTTCAACTGAATCAGATAAGCACTAATACCTTTGAGTAAATTTCTTCTTTTTTTGAGTGTCAGAATCACAGTCTAGTAAAATAAAACTTAAGGTTCATGATGGTGACAATTTTGTGACATCTAAACTGTGTAATGCATTTGAATACATTAATAGTTATACTTTAGACATTTAATAGTTATAAATTGACCGCTGTTATAGCAGATGTATAATGGGACATCAAAAATGCTTAAAACGAGAAAAATAGCAAAATATCTGCAATTTGTCAATTTTCAGACCAGAGTTTTTCAATGTGGTCACACTACTTGACCAACACCAAATTTTAACCATGAATTAAACGTGGTAATACAAATAATACTGTTTACCCAATATGTAAACCACCAAATTGTGTCGGAAATTCGCTCAAAAATGCTAAAGGACTAGATTCACAAAGGCTAAAAAACGGCCTAAAATTACATAAAATTTTCAAATTGCATTTACATCATGGAAAGTGTGCTATTTATAATCTATAATGATTGTTTTCTTTGAGAGATACGAAATAAAGATAAACTTAGGAACTGAAATGATGAATCGTGTATGTCAAATTTGTTTTAAATTTGAAAATGTTGCAAAAAACACATTTTTCAGTTAAATTTCCAACATATTTTGGTGATTTTCACATGGGGCAAAGGCCTGGACCAAAATAATATATACATTTTTTATTGAATTAAGTCGTGCTCAATTCATGGTTAAAATTTGGTCTTGGTCGAGAAGTGTGCCCATATTGAAATCCTCTAAAATCTGCTTTGAAAATGGACAAAATTGGGATTTTTTTGCATATTTCCATAATTAAAGGCAATTTTGATGGTCCATTATTGAACTGTTTTAACAGTGTTCAATATAAAAATTTTAGATATCTTAAGTGTAAGAGCTGATGTATTCATCAGCGTTAAAATTTTAGGTTTGTAACAAAACTTAAAATTTTACATAAGTTTAGGCCAATATTAGGCCTTCGTGAACATGCTCCTTTTCAACATTTTCTAATTTCAAAACATATGACCCTTATTTTTGGCTTCGGTTAATAAGTTCATCTTCAATTCTGACCTCTCAATGAAAACCATCATTTTAGATTATAAATAACAGTTTGAGCCATAAAAGCCAACTGATATAAAGAACAAATTCACCTGTGAATAACCACCACCTGTTCTCCAAGAATACTGGGTTTTCCATTGAGTGGTCTTTGTTGACAGGTTGACTGTAAATGGAGGAAAGGGTAAACAGGGTTGCCAGCGGACTTGAAAAGTCAGGGAAATTTGATTTTTTTTCAAGGTCAGGGAATTGTCAGGGAATTTTTAAAAGTGGTCAGTGAAAAATAAAAATCCTAATAAGTCAGTGAAAAGTCAGGGAAAAGTCATTTTGAAGGAAAAAAATTGTTCTATTTTAAGATTGAGTTTACAAATGTTTCTGTTATGAAGCTTTTTCTTTATAATTATGGATTGTAATAAAAGTTCTAATATTATAAATAAAATTAATTGAAGACTGAAAGGTTCTGCAAACCTTGCCTCCGAAATTTTTAATAAGGAGGTGCTTCAAAAAACTAGGTTGCTGTGAACTGAAAGTTGGAACACATATTTTGTACATGATACATGTTCACACTATGGGAGTCACTTCTGTCAATCAGCAGAACTTACTATGTTCAGAGGGTTGCTGTGTGCTGAATCTTGGAGGGAGGAACATGGGTTTTGTATATTTACAGAATTTTTAAACATATTGCAGCACAAAGTACTGCTACATTTTTCAAGATACTGACTTGAAACTTTAAACACCTTAGGTATGGGGTATTATGTGCCTGACATTTTTTATGTGGCTCAGTCTTTCATTTTTATGACAGGTGCATGAGTTTTGTTTAAATCTTGTGAAACAAACTTTTCTCTAGATTGATTTGAAAATTTAAGCAAACATTCTGCATCAACTGACCTATTTTCTGTTTGGCCCAGTGTAGATGTAGGTGACATTTTTCATTTGGACCAGACTAATAATATTTGTTGGATTGGGAAAAGGGTCTTCAAAACCTACATGTATTTCTATCTAAGTTTATCTAAGCACTGAACAGGCTAATTTGTATATATTGTATTACTTGTATGGTATAAAAAGCTTTGTATTTGAGTTATGTATTAAAAATATTTTTTTTTTTTTTTTCAAGTTTAGGGCAACCCATTCTTTTTTCTGGGGACCATTAGATGCTCAATATGGATCAAATTGATCAAAGTGCAGCAGGGCAATATGCATTTTTATTACTGCCCATGAACAGGCTCAATCAAACTGAGCCTGCAGTATTTTCATATTTGTTGTGTTCCGTAGCTTTCAAAGTTCCCTTTTTATCAGCCCGCCCGGCTAGCTCAGTGGATAGAGCATCGGACTGTCAATCCAGGGGTCGTGAGTTCGATCCCCAGCCGAGGCGGGAAAAATTTCTCCGTGACAATTGAACTCGGACATTGCGTCTGAGAGTCATTTGTCCCTCACCTCTGATTCAAGTGAGGAAGCAGTCAGTCGCTTGCGGAGAAATTGGTTAGTACTGGTTAGAGACCCAGGAACACCGGTTAGGTGGACTGACCGCCGGGATATAACCCAGAAAAGTGTTGAAACCAGGCGTTAAACCCCAAACAAACAAACAAACAAATCTCTTTTTATCAGTCTTTTAAATTACAACATGAAGTTAACATGTAAGGGCATTCTGTCTCAGGTGTTGTTTTACTTGTGTGAAATGGTATGTTGTTTGCTGGCCCCTTTTGCAGACTATGTACATCTCTTTTAATCTGCATTTGATAATTATTCCAGTCAATAATGAATAATGGATACTTAAGCTTCAATTGTGATAATCTCTTGCTTTTTTTCTATTGTGTTTATTTATTCAAAAACAGTTTTTGTATGCTATGTGATATTTTTGTTCCCTCATCACAAGTGAAGAATACATGATTTAACAATTATCTTATACATAAGTATTGGTTAAATCTTGTAAGGTTTTTTGCTTATTTACATTATTTAACATTTCACTGAACATCAAACTACCAAACTTTGTATTGATGTATAAAGCATCATTTAATTGTCAAATAATATAATATATTGTTAAATAAATAAAAATGAACTTAAGGGCAGATTGGACAGCAGTAGGGGTGATGAACGTTGTTTAAGTTTGGTATTATTGGTCAGTGAAAAACGCGATTTGGTCAGTGAAAAGTCAGGGAAAAGTCAGGGAATTTTTTTCATCTGTGGTGCTGGCAACCCTGGTAAACATATCACAATAGCAGCACATACTTAACCCTTTCCTGTATAGATACACCTTTATTGCTAGGGCGAACAGTTTAGATCCAGATCAGCCAGCAAATCTGTGCTGTCTGATCAAGATCTAAACTGTTCGCTTTTTGATTCATTAGATTATTTCTGACCAAAATGCGACCAGTGTAGATCTAGATCAGACGGCACGGATGTGCCGGCTGATCTGGATCTACACTGGTCGCACATGCGTAAAAAAGCGTATATATCCAGGAAAGGGTTAAATAAATTTGTAAACAACCTGGCAAAATTATTACCCAAAACTTTATATGCCTGTTATGCAACTCATGGTATGAAGTAGTTGTCTAACAAACATATAGCAGGAGATATGGCCATATCTCCAACTGCTTTATTTGATTAAACAGAGTTATAACTCGGCAACTTCTGGTGTTAAACACCAAGTCACTTAGTGTATCTGGGGAATTTAGATCCTTTCACTTTTCTGTAGATATTTATACAGTTTTAAGTAAGCACTTAACTTCTGATTCTAACATGTACATGTATTGTGGCAAATGAATCTAGATGATTTAATTACAATCTTAACATGCAGAATTCCAGTTCAGTACAACAACAACAACATGGTTCATGTGAGTGCCTCTACTTGATGACAACCATGCCTGAATGTAGTTCCATGTTAACATTGGCTCACAATGGTCAGCATGCTGGGAATGTTCTGAAACAAAACATTTTACTGGTCTGAAGTGAAATACTGCAGACCAAATTGCAAACTACCTCTAACCTTTGCAATAAAGACCACAATGACGTACACTATAATGATCAACAAACAGTAATGCCAATCTGTTAATAAAAAGAAAACTCACCATAGCCTCTGAAAGTGGTCTCGAACCAATGGCTTAAATGTCATTAAAAAGCAGTCACTTGCTTTTATTATCTAACATGAATTAAACATTAGTACATGTTTAGATTTTAAAATATATTTCTTCACAAAAATCTAGAAAGCAATGAGTATTTCCCCAAAATTCATTTTTTAAATTTTCACCACTTTTTGCCATTTGCAATGTTAGTGCCTCCTTAAACAGTGGTTCTTTATTAATATTTCACTTTAATAATTAAAATTGAAACAAGTCAAAACAATATCTGTTCCCAAAAAACAGTCATAATACCAAAGATGGTTCAAAGATATGTGTTCCGCAAGAAAAACACAGGCTGTCGAGCCTATCCTGGCAGCTTGCAATTACTATATAAATGGCAATAGCATTGTAAACCTTTTAGGAGTTAAACATTTGCTTAAAGTGTCAATCCATTTCAGACTACAACTAGAACTGCTTTTGGGAAAAGCACATGTCTCCCACAAAGGCATCATCTTTGATGATGCACAGGATAAAACTGGTGAAGTGAATATAAAGATGGCAATTTATTAAAAGGGCATACGGAAGTTCTGTGCAATATTAGTCATAAACAATGTCACAAATTTTTGGAGGATCAGGAAAAACATAAGCGACAGCAAGTGAAGATTTTTTTTTTAAACAATTCAAGGGCCATAATCCTGAAGTGCCTCAAGCAATATCGATGACTTTATAGCCTGGTTAAGATATTATAGCCATCAACATTTTGATAAACTTTGATGAAGATACAATGAAAACTATCTGACTTTGAGAGATGAACCAGGTTAGTGACATGTTTAAAAGGCTAATTTCGGATAAATCAAAGGGCCATAAATCTGATATGCCTGGTGCAAAGTGGCTGGTTTTCGAACTTGGCCAAGATATTAAGGCCACACACATTATCATAATGTTAATTGAAAATCAGTTGATGAATATTTCAGTTACATAGCAGACAAGGCTTAAACAGCCAATTTTGGATAATTCAAGGGCCATAAATCCGACATGACTGGGGCAATACGGCTGGTTATCGAACTTGGCCGAGATATTATGGCCACAAACATTTTCATAAAGTATGGTGAAGATCAGATGATAACTGTTCAAGTTACAGAGTGGACAAGCCTCAAACAACTTATTTTTGATAATTCAAGGGCAATAATTCTGAGATTCCTTGGGCAATATGGCTGGTTATCGAACTTGATCGAGATATTATGGCCACTAACATTTTGATGAAGTTTGGTGATGATCCGATGAAAACTGTTTGACTTAGAGAGCGGACAAAAAAAAAAAAAAAAAAAAAAAGAATTTAACAGTATGCCATTCGGTCTCACTCAAGCACCTTTTAAGTTTCAAAATGACCAAAAGGGCCATAATTCTGAGATTCCTTGGGCAATATGGCTGGTTATCGAACTTGATCGAGATATTATGGCCACTAACATTTTGATGAAGTTTGGTGATGATCCGATGAAAACTGTTTGACTTAGAGAGCGGACAAGTGTGACAGACGGACGGATTTAACAGTATGCCATTCGGTCTCACTCAAGCACCTTTTAAGTTTCAAAATGACCAAAAGGGCCATAATTCTGAGATTCCTTGGGCAATATGGCTGGTTATCGAACTTGATCGAGATATTATGGCCACTAACATTTTGATGAAGTTTGGTGATGATCCGATGAAAACTGTTTGACTTAGAGAGCGGACAAGTGTGACAGACGGACGGACAGACAGACAGACAGACAGACAGACAGACAGACAGACAGACAGACAGGAGCAAATCAAAATGTCTCCCACACCACTACGTGGTGGGAGACATAATTCAGTTATGGTAATAATTTCTATAATATACACCTCCAAAGTATGTACTAGATTTATCAGATATACAAGCGCGTCCCTCACATTAATCAGGTAAAACATTGGAATAACATGTAGTTTACTCACGGCTGAAAATCTGCTGTGGGAGAGGCCATCTTGTTTCTCACTAAAAAGGTTGCCAATACTTCAGCTACCTGGAAAACGGCGTGTCAACGGTTTAAATTTCAGCTACTTAAAAATAAACCAAACCAGTCTTCAGTCTCAGAAGTTTTACATGCAATGAAACTTTACGATAATCAACAAAAGCAATTCAAGATTTGCACAATGAATAAGAATCATCCTTCTGGATTATGATGAAAATGTTAGTTTACATTATTATTAAAGTAAAGCTGGTGTGAAAATTCATTCCAAATAAAATGGTGAATTAATGAAATGCACGGAAACAAAATTCTCAGAAACCCTTTACAAACAATAAAAAAAATTAGAATCACTAAAATAGTTGAATTTTCCATAATGCCAAAAACAAAATCTGTAGGATTCTTAAAAAGTGGAAAAAGTGGAGATGATGAAAAGACACTTGTTGAAATCTGCATCATTTATCATGAATAAATCTTTATAGTATGGATGGGAACGAGTATCAATATTGGTACTCGGATCTTGTTCCGATCGAGTACTTGAAACCTTTCTCTTACGTAATAGGAAACATCAGCTTCCATAAGTTTTAACGATCATACCAGGTATGATCATGCCAGACTGCCTGTCATTATCGATCATTCAAGAAGATACATAACACATTTAAAGAAAACAAAAATACCTTAATGATATTTAATCATATTTAATGCATTTTGATTATCAACGTTGAAAACATTTAACTAAACAATTATTAATTAGCCCGTGTCACAAACTAGAACATCACTGTAAAATGTACACATCGTGAAAAAAGTGTATGTTCTCCAATCAGACTTTATTTCAGTTTTTCAAACTTACAATCAACAATCTCATTTGAAAATAATTACTCAATAAACAAAATCAAATAAAACGCTGATGAGAGAAGCTTCATGGTTAAAATATTCAGGTGTTGATGATTCCAAATTGTCTGTGTTAGGACATCAAACAATAACATCAATTAGGCGCCAATTATCGGATATTAGTGCCCCTAAGTGTCATCTTGTTTAGTCGAAACCAGGTGCGAGGTGTTGACAGTTGTCAGTTGGAGATTTGTAAGATTCCATAAAGACAACTTTTATAGAAATTGGTTGATTTTTTGTTTACATTTTTAATCGGGTACTCAAATACTTTATGAACTACTCGGGTACTCGGACGTTACCTGAGTACTCGATTACTCGTTCCCATCCCTACTTTATAGTGATGCACAGAGATCTTTTCCTACTATGTATACAAAAGTTTGCTGCTAATGTTTCAATCAAGCGTAAGTGTTTTCCCATTTAGTCATACTATCACAAAATTATAAGACTAGAAATGTGTCCATAGGACACGGATGCCCCTGCTATGCATGTTTGTCATGGTGAACATTTATACCAAGTTATTTTAAAATCCAATAAGTAATAACAAACTCACAGCCCAGACAAGAAAAGTCTGGTTTTAGTAATAGTGACCTTGACCTTGGACCTACAGGCATGGGAATTGTACTCAACACAACGCCTTGTCATAGTGAACATTTGTGCCAAATTATTATGAAATCACTCTGTTAATAACAAAGTTATAGCCAGTACAAGAAATTTATATTTTTTTTATAACAGTGACCTTGATGTTGGACCTACAGGCATGGGTATTGTACACAACACATCGTCTTGATATAATGAACATTTATACCAAGTTATTTTAAAATCCAATAAGACAAAACAAAGTAACAGAGCAGACAAGATTTTTATAACACAATTTTATTTTAAGTAACAGTGACCTTGACCTCTGACCTTTAGGCATGGGTGTTGTACACGACACACCGCCTTATCATGGTGAACATTTGTGCCAAGTTATTTTGAAATCCCTCCATTCATAAGGAAGTTACAGCCTAAACAAGAAAATTCTATTTTTAGTAACAGCGAACTTGACCTTGGACCTACAGGCATGGGTATTGTACGCGACACACCGTCTTGATATGGTGAATATTTATACCAAGTTATTTTAAAATCCATTAAGAAATAACAAAGTTACAGAGCGGACAAGATTTTTCCAACAGAATTCTATTTTTAGTAACAGCGACCTTGACCTTGGACCTACAGGCATGGGTCTTGTACGCGACACACCGCTTGTCATGGTGAACATTTGTGCCAAGTTATTTTGAAATCCCTGCATTCATAAGGAAGTTACAGCCCGGACAAGAAAATTCTATTTTTAGTAACAGTGACCTTGACCTTGGACCTACAGGCATGGGTAATGTACGCGACACACCGCCTTGTCATGGTGAACATTTGTGCCAAGTTATTTTGAAATCCCTCCATTCATAAGGAAGTGCCCGGACAAGAAAATTCTATTTTTAGTAACAGTTACCTTGACCTTGGACCTACAGGCATGGGTATTGTACGCGACACACCGTCTTGATATGGTGAATATTTATACCAAGTTATTTTAAAATCCATTAAGAAATAAAAAAGTTACAGAGCAGACAAGATTTTTCCAACAAAATTCTTTTTTTAGTAACAGTGACCTTGACCTTGGACCTACAGGCATGGGTCTTGTACGCGACACACCGCCTTGTCATGGTAAACATTTGTGCCAAGTTATTTTGAAATCCCTCCATTCATAAGGAAGTTACAGCCCGGACAAGAAAATTCTATTTTTAGTAACAGTGACCTTGACCTTGGACCTACAGGCATGGGTATTGTACGTGACACACCGTCTTGATATGGTGAACATTCATATCAAGTTATTTTAAAATCCAATAAGAAATAACAAAGTTACAGAGCGGACACGATTTTCGAACATACACACACACTGACACACTGACACACACACAAACAAACAAACACACCCACAGCCAGGGTGAACACTATATGCCCTTCCGCCATTACATGGCGAGGGCATAAAAAGGCTAAATATCATGGGCAACTAATGTATATTGTTTTGTGATGAAGTGTTACCTGTTCAGGAACATCCTCATGTACTGCATGACCTGACTTGGGCAGAACCTGCATCTGGAATTTACCTGAAACCGACCATGATTTACTGTAACATACCCTATAAAATACTGGTTACTTGTTCCTGACAGGATGGCATTTATTGCATAATGATATTTGAACAAATTAAAATGTGTTAGAAAGGGAGTATTTACCTCAAATGAAGGTTTTGAGAGGACATAAATGATGGTACATGTATATCTGACAGTGTTTTGATGCCAGTTTCAATGTCAGAATAAAATTCAGAGAAATAGAATTTTTAGGCACTGTTATCTTCTCCCCAATACATGTATTTTGGAGAATATAAAATAAGTGTTTTTTGTAAACATCAACCACCACCTCAAATTGGGCATAAGAATTGACTACAAGTTAACCACTAGAATCATAAACAATAAGTTACTTACAAATACAATCAGTTTAGACACATAATCTTTAATTAATTCCCGGACGTTTTATCTAAAAGATTAACAAGAATTACAAATGTACCTAAATTCACTGTCAAGCCCATGACAGAAATTTAACCTTTTCATCCATTAATACAAAATACTACCCATGTACAACCAGTGTAAATCCAGATCAGCTGGCACATCCATGCTAGTTGTCAGGATCTGCACTGGTCCTTTTTGGTCAGAAATATCCTCATTAATCAACAAGAGTGCCAAACTGACACAAAAAACACCCGTCAAAATGCTGATCATCAAAGTTGCGTGACGATCCAATGAAAATTATTCGACTTGGAGAGCAGGTACCGCTTATTCAGTTTTTGGACAATTCAAGGGCCATAATTCAGGAGTGCCTGGGGGGATTTAGCAGGTTATAGAACTTGGTCGAGATATTATGCCCACCGACATATTCACCATGTTTGGTAAAGACCGGATGAAAAAACTCTTAGACTTAAGAGAGCTGAAACAGTAATTTTGGACAATTCAAGGGCCATAATTCAGGATTGCCTGGGGGGATTTGGCTGGTTATAGAACTTGGTCGAGATATTATGCCCACCGACATATTCACCAAGTTTGATAAAGACCGGATGAAAACTCTTTGACTTAAGAGAGCTGAAACAGTAATTTTGGACAATTCAAGGGCCATAATTCAGGAGTGCCTGGGGGGATTTGGCTGGTTTAGAACTTGGTCGAGATATTATGCCCACCAACATATTCACCAAGTTTGATAAAGACCGGATGAAAACTCTTTGACTTAGAGAGCGTAAACCCTTATTTTGGACAATTCAAGGGCCACAATTCAGGAGTGCATGGGGGGATTTGGCTGGTTATAGAACCTTGTCCAGATATTATGCCCACCAACATATTCACCAAGTTTGATAATAACAGGACAAAAACTCTTTAACTTAGAGAGCGGAAACCCAAATTTTGGACAATTCAAGGGCCATAATTCAGGAGTGCCTGGGGGGATTTGGCTGGTTATAGAACTTGGTCGAGATATTATGCCCACCAACATATTCACCAAGTTTGATAAAGACCGGATGAAAACTCTTTGACTTAGAGAGCAGAAACAGTAATTTTGGAAAATTCAAGGGCCATAATTCAGGAGTGCCTGGGGGGATTTGGCTGGTTATAGAACCTTGTCCAGATATTATGCCACCAACATATTCACCAAGTTTGATAATAACAGGACAAAAACTCTTTGACTTAGAGAGCGGAAACCCAAATTTTGGACAATTCAAGGGCCATAATTCAGGAGTGCCTGGGGGGATTTAGCAGGTTATAGAACTTGGTCGAGATATTATGCCCACCGACATATTCACCAAGTTTGATAAAGACCGGATGAAAACTCTTAGACTTAAGAGAGCTGAAACAGTAATTTTGGACAATTCAAGGGCCATAATTCAGGATTGCCTGGGGGGATTTGGCTGGTTATAGAACTTGGTCGAGATATTATGCCCACCGACATATTCACCAAGTTTGATAAAGACCGGATGAAAACTCTTTGACTTAAGAGAGCTGAAACAGTAATTTTGGACAATTCAAATGCCATAATTCAGGAGTGCCTGGGGGGATTTGGCTGGTTATAGAACTTGGTCGAGATATTATGCCCACCAACATATTCACCAAGTTTGATAAAGACCGGATGAAAACTCTTTGACTTAGAGAGCGTAAACCCTTATTTTGGACAATTCAAGGGCCACAATTCAGGAGTGCATGGGGGGATTTGGCTGGTTATAGAACCTTGTCCAGATATTATGCCCACCAACATATTCACCAAGTTTGATAATAACAGGACAAAAACTCTTTGACTAAGAGAGCGGAAACCCAAATTTTGGACAATTCAAGGGCCATAATTCAGGAGTGCCTGGGGGGATTTGGCTGGTTATAGAACTTGGTCGAGATATTATGCCCACCAACATATTCACCAAGTTTGATAAAGACCAGATGAAAACTCTTTGACTTAGAGAGCAGAAACAGTAATTTTGGAAAATTGAAGGGCCATAATTCAGGAGCGCCTGGGGGGATTTGGCTGGTTATAGAACTTGGTCGAGATATTATGCACACCAACATATTCACCAAGTTTGATAAAGACCGGATGAAAACTCTTTGACTTATAGAGCGGAAACAGTAATTTTGGACAATTCAAGGGCCATAATTCAGAAGTGCCTGGGGGGAATTGGCTGGTTATAGAACTTGGTCGAGATATCATGCCCACCAACATATTCACCAAGTTTGATAAAGACCGGATGAAAACTCTTTGACTTAGAGAGCGTAAACCCTTATTTTGGACAATTCAAGGGCCACAATTCAGGAGTGCATGGGGGGATTTGGCTGGTTATAGAACCTTGTCCAGATATTATGCCCACCAACATATTCACCAAGTTTGATAATAACAGGACAAAAACTCTTTGACTTAGAGAGCGGAAACCCAAATTTTGGACAATTCAAGGGCCATAATTCAGGAGTGCCTGGGGGGATTTGGCTGGTTATAGAACTTGGTCGAGATATTATGCCCACCAACATATTCACCAAGTTTGATAAAGATCGGATGAAAACTCTTTGACTTAGAGAGCGGAAACCCTGTGGACGCCGCCTGCCCGCCAACCCGCTCGCCCGCCAACCCGCTCGCCCGCCGCAGGTGTTCCCATAATACGTCCCGTTTTTCAAACGGGCGTATAAAAATTGAACAGTACAGATCCTTATATGACAGCATGGATGTGCTGGCTGATCTGGATCTACACTGCTAGCATATGCCATAAAAAAGTATATATGGAGGAAAGGGTTAAGGTGTTTAAAGATTACAACAAGCATTCTTACCTTGCATCTGACCAACAGTCAGGTCCTTGTCTAGTCTGTCCACTCCTGCAGATTTAACAAGCAAAGATTAGAACATTCAAAGGTCATTAACTCAGAAATGATAAACCAGAAAAAGCTTAAAATATGTGCAAAGCCTTTTGTTGGTGAAACCTCCTATAAAGTTTCCTTGAAGTCATGCTAGGGGGAGCTAAGAAAGAGTCAAGACAAAAAAATGTGATGAAAGAAAGATTGAGGAACACAATAAACCATGCACTTGACTCATATATCAATTAAGCATTGACTTTCATAACTTATCATTGGTTATACAGTCAAACCTCTATTAAGCAGCCACCAAAAGGAAAGACAGAAGTGACCCCTTAATACAGGTGGCTGTTAAAGACAGGTAAAAATTAGAACAATAATGTCAGTTTAGGACATATTCAAACTGGCTGTTTAAGAAAGATGGTTCCTGAATGCAGGTGGCTGCTAACTGTATATGATTCTCAAGCCTATTCTCCACCTGTATATAAGACTTATGTGCAGTGTCGTGTGTCTACATCAGTGTGAACATCCATGCAGTCTTATCAGTATCTACCCTGGTAACTTTTAGGTTCATTAAGATTTTTTCTGACCAAGAAGCTAACAATGTACATCCTAATCAGACTGAATGGATGTCCAGGCTGATCTGGATCTACTGGCCACACAATATAAACAGTATCCCAAGAAGAACAGTTAATGACACCAAAAAATTATCTTGATAAAAATACCATATAATATTTATCTTTGAAAATTATGATACCGTTTGTAATTTGTTTTTTTCTAATGCTAAGTATATTGAGGTTGACACGCATTATCTGAGCAATGAGTATATGAAGTACTTTATCCCCCCTTACTTCACGTTATGGCTTAATAATGCATTATAACAGTCAAACTGGCATAATTTTTTGTCATACCTGCTAACAACAGTAGTTTTGGTACTTCACAAGTCAGGAACTTCTGTGACAGCCCTTCAAACCATCCTCGCCAAAATGATTCTGTTTTACTTAAATCTATTCTCCATGTATACTGATGTACAGGTAACTGGAGGAAAAGAACCTTTATGTTATACAGGTAGTTACAGTTCAACACTAACTTCTTAAAACCCACAATATTGTGTCAGTTAATCTGACTTTATTATTGAAATTATGGCTACAAATAGCAAATACAACTTGATGTTTTTCTAAGAAAAAAATTGTCTCTTAACATCCCTCACCCTGAATTTTCTTAGTCACTGTTTGAAATGAGTAACTGGTCCAGATGGTTAAGACAAGACAGCTATTGCCCTATTGTACCCATTTAAAGTCCTGATCTGGCTGCCTATTTTTCTCACCATATGACATCCTTAAGTTAATTCTGTTCAAATCCTAGGGTTACACTAAACACATTTTAGTGCAAAAACTATAATTAAACATTTTTTTCACCTCAGGTTTTTTAAATTCTGTTTCTTCATTGTGTTGCTCAGGATGATCATGATCGCCAGGATGGTTTTGCTCCTGATCGCCAGGATGGTTTTGCTCCTGATCGCCAGGATGGTTTTGCTCCTGATCGCCAGGATGGTTTTGCTCCTGATCGCCAGGATGGTTTTGCTCCTGATCGCCAGGATGGTTTTGCTCCTGATCACCAGGATGGTTTTGCTCCTCACTATGTTGTTCAGACTGGCTCGGAGCGTTATCTTCCTCTTCCTCTGTAATGGTATCTCCGACAGTGACCACCGTGTGTTCATCATGCTGCTGATCCAACTCGGATGATGCTGTCTCATTGGTATCTACTCTATAACCATAATTATTATTATAATACCCAGATCCTCCATATATATGCCCTTATGGCCTGGGTAAACAGTGTAGATCCAGATCAGCTTGCATATCTGTGCCATCTGATCAGGATCTAAACTGTTTGATTTTTTTATTTATTAGATTATTTCTGACCAAAAAGCAAACAGTGCAGATCCTAATCAGACAGCACAAACATAGTTCTTTTGGTCACACAATCCAAAACACCCTTCTGGTCCACATACAAAGATCAGTCACTGTATGTCTTATGGTTTTTCTGACAGTTACTGTGACCTTGACCTTTGAGTCAACAGGGATCATCTACTGTTGAACATGAACATCTCAATACCAATATATAAAGAGAATATATATGCCTTTATGGAATGGGCGAAAAGTGGAGATCCAGATCAGCCAGCACATCTCTTGCCATCTGATCAGGATCTGCACTTTTCACTTTATGATTTATTTGGTTATTTCTGACGAAAAAAGAGTACAGTGCTGATTCTGATCAGACAGTATGGATGTGCCTGCTGATCTGGATCTACATTGGTCACACACAAGGCGTATATATGGAGTAATGGATTAAACAATAGGGGATATCTACAGACCAAACATAATTTCCTTACCCAAGTCAGTGAAAATAGCTCCAACTATCCTTAATTTATTGATCAGCAACTAATTTTCTTTTGAATTTTACTGCGAATTTGACCTTGGACAGTCTAACCCAAAAGCCAGTAAGTGTCATAAACCACCCATAGATAAACTAAAAACCAAGTTTACAGACCATTAAGTCAACCAGATATTTTGATTTTGACTGGAAACAATGACAAATGCTGTAGACTTAAGCTCTGATTGTTTCTGCCATTATGTAATGACCATACAACAAGAGGGCCAATTGGCCCTAAATCGCTCACCTGTCAAACTTGACCTAGATATCATTGAGATAAACATTCTGACCAAGTTTAAAGAAGATCGGACCAAAATTAAGACCGCTAGAGTGCAGACAAGATTTTTATATAATTTGACCTAGTGACCTAGATTTCAAGGTCACATAACCCAGTTTCAAACTTGACCTAGATATCATGGAAATATACTTTCTGACCAAGCTTGAAGAAGATCCAACCAAAATTAAGACCTCTAGAGTGCAGACAAGCTTTTTCCTTAATTTGACCTACTGTCCTAGTTTTAAGGGTCACATGACCCAGTTACGAACTTGATCTAGATATCATTGAGATAAACATTCTGACCAAGTTTAAAGAAGATTGCACCAAAATGAAGACCACTAGAGTGCAGACAAGATTTTTATATAATTTGACCTAGTGACCTAGATTTCAAGGTCACATGACCCAGTTTCAAACTTGACCTAGATATCAATGAGATAAACATTCTGACAAAGTTTCAGAAAGATCGGACCAAAATTAAGACCTCTACAGTGCAGACAAGCTTTTTCTTTAAATTGACCTACTGACCTAGTTTTAAGGGTCACATGACCCAGGTACGAACTTGATCTAGATATCACTGAGATAAATATTCTGACCAAGTTTAAAGAAGATCACACCAAAATTGAGACTGCTAGAGTGCGGACAAGATTTTTCTGTAATTTGACCTAGTGACCTAGATTTTAAGGTCACATGACCCAGTTTCGAACTTGATCTAGATATCAATGAGATAAACATTCTGACCAAGTTTGAAGAAGATCGGATAAAAATTATGACCGCTAGAGTGCGGACAACAATTTTGAACGGACAACGAATGAAGGATGATCACAAAAGCTCACCCTGTCACTATGTGACAGGTGAGCTAAAAAAGTCCCAGCCCAGTTTGGTGACTTGATGTCCAATAATTCTTCTGTTGCTCGGAAACCATATCTTCGTGACTTTGATCATTGCGTCCCATCATCAACAATCCAGAACTAGTTTTAATATTAGGTTGGTGCCTATAGGTTCTCAAGTTACTGTCTGGAAACCAATAAATTTAACAGACCAATTGGCATATGGACAAACTGCGTCAAGATTTAATAGGCTGATTTTTTTTTAAACCATTTTACAAAAGGCAAGAGTACAGGTACAAAGAAAGTGGAAAAGAGATCTATCAACACATGTTCATACCTACCTTTTCACTTGTCCAACCATAGAAACCCGTGCAGAATCTAAATTTCTTACTTGTCCGCTCCTAACACTGAAAACATTAATGTATGCTTATTATTAAGAAGAATTAACCCTTTCCTCCATATTACACCTTTATTGCATGGGCGAAGAGTTTAGATCCAGATCAGCCGTCACATCTGTGAGATCTGATCAGGATCTAAACTGTTCGCTTTTTTATTCCTTTGGTCATTTCTGACAAAAATGTGACCGGTGCAGATCCTGATCAGATGGCATGGATGTGCCATCTGATATGGATCTACACTGGTTGCACATGCGTAAAAGGATGTATATATGGAGGAAAGGGTTAAAAACAAAAGCAGTCAGTGAAGACAGCAACTTTACTATTCGAATCTTATTGCTGTAAGACCATAATTATGTAAATCAATCTTCTGTAATTTTGTACAAATAAACTTTCAAATAAATTTAAATAAATAAATTTCCAAAAAGTGCCCACAGAGAGGAAACTAGAACTACTGACTTTAAAATAATATAACTGTATTTGAAACCTGTACTACATGCAAGTAACAGTCATACTCTGAATCGGCACCCGACGTTCTTTGACTGTTATAGATAGTAGTTGTCAACAGTTTTCTCTACACAACTATCACAACATACTGACACTAACAATCGGGAGACAGGCGGAGATAGTAAAGAAATGTATCACGAATGGCTAATTTGCTTTTCCCGTAACATTAATTCACTTTTGACTAATGAAAAACTTGATCTGGCAATGTTAAAAGTTGTCCAGCCAGACCAAGCGCTGGGGAAAACACTGGATCTGTAGTCTGCTTTGGTTCGAAATTAAGCATGGATGCAAAATTTAACTTGTTCAATCAATTCTTGATTTTTTTAATTTGTAAGTACACAAAGATATTGTCATAACATTGGAGCATACATAAACTCAAACAAAACCTGAATATTGTATTACCTACCACCATTCTATAGCTTGTTCTAGAGACTGAAATATCTTCGGCCGGCCCCTCAAAAAGCTCTGCATGCTTGTTAATGCTTCCAGCGCTGTTCCTTCTACAACATCTATCACAACTAACCCTGCCAAGGACGGCACCAGACCCTGGACAGCTGTGTGTACTGCTATTGCACCTCCCATACTGAAGAGCAGATATTAAAAATAAGCATTTGTAATCAAGATGTACTATGATAGCAAAGTACAGAAAGTTAAATTTTAAGAACTTTCTGATAAAATATCAAGTTCAGAACAGGGACAGTAAATTGAATCTTCTTATGATTACCGTAATACCTTGTTCAAAATACATGAAAATTGATGTTTTCCATTAATATACCTAATGACAAGAGAGCTTGATCTTGACACTCTGCCTTCTTAAGGTGAGAATTCATGTGAAGTTGTGCTGATTATCAGTTATTTATCAGAAGATAATTAACAAATTCAAGTAGAACAATTCATTATTTGGCTGATGGTGGCAAAGTTTTGCTCTAGAAAAATATTTTTTTGTACAAATGTTGACCTTAAAAGATCATGTGTGACCTTGAACTTTGAGGTAGTGTTATTGTTTTTCATGCTACATTCAGCTTTAGGTAAACACCAATCCTAAACGCAACACTCAGCCTCATTTAGGTGAATATTCGTGTGAATTTTGACTGTTCCTTCAGCAACTTCAAAGTTAAGCTCTAGACAAAGGAGGACAGACACACTTACATTCATACACCTAAAACCACCATTGTGAAGAAAACCTGGTATATAATCAGCCTGTCCAAATAAAGAATTAAAGCAACATTAGAAATTATAATTTATAACACAATGAGAACATTGTGGACCTGTGTCCTATGAGGATGATAGGTGGGGGTGTGTCACCATACAACTGCTTCACTACATCTCCAACATCTCTGAAACATCAAAGTTAAAGGACAACTGTAACACCTTACCTCTTCTGTCAATCATATATCAATAAAGAATATCAAAACTGGTTCTCAAACAGATGTAATGTCAATGAAAAAGTTCACAACGTCCTTAAATGATCCTAAAAATATTTAAAATTTGAAGTTGTGATACATTTCTGAAATTTAAAGCAGGTGATTTACAGCAAACCCGGAAATGAACAAATGAACAAAAATAAATGAAGAGTTTACAGAAACCTAGATATTTAAACCAGAAGGGCTTTGTGATATCTCTAGTCTTTCTTGATAGAAACAGTGTTTCCATTTTATGAAGAATTTAAGTTACATGTAACATGTTATACCTGGACATGACTTCAGCTGATAGTGTTGTATCATCCGTAGACGTACTGTCACCTGAAACAGAATGAATACTGTCATTTCTAACCTCAGTCAAGGACTCATATTTACCTCAGTTACTCACATTTATCAAAAAGTCAGTGACTGGAAATAATGTCAGTTAGTGATTCAAATATAAAAGGAGATCATTCTGTCAAGTTTACTATCCCCATCTGAATGTGGGACTGGAGTCTAGCTCAGCCTCTGACCTTTAGATATCTGTTGACTGTCCCAGAACTGACCAGCAGCAAGTTAGATTTAATGTTTGGTACCTCATCAGAAGACAATAGCTGAATGCTGGGAAATAATAAATATACTATCAAGTGTTTTCCTTATTCAGGAATTTGAAGTAGGCACTGTTCTAACAATAACTTTTCTGCCAGCTCACTGTCACCTTAGTGGAAATACTAACAGAACCTTGTTTCTGCACTAACACATCAGTTATGTTTGCAGTTTTCAGTTTAATGAACACATTTTTTCAGTTAGAACATGAGCTGTGAAATGATCCACTACCACTGCTCATTGCAAATGGTTGTTAAGCATGAAATTAGAATGCATACACATTATTAATACCACTACTATAATTATGTGTCCATAATTAAATGATTATTTACATTATGATATATGTATTTAGGATATTTAAATAATGAATACTTGGACATAGACCTACCATGCCCTCTAAGGTCTATAGCTGTACATCTACAGGCCACCAACTTTGACAATGAACCCTGGCAACGAATAAAGTCACATATTAAACAAAATTCATACTTGTAAGTATGTTAACATAAATAGTAAAGATGAGAAAGAATTACCAATAAGGCATCAGTATCAATATGTTTTGCATCATCCATCTACATGTATTTATAATAATATAATAAGAGTATAATAAAATGTGCCATTTAATAAGTAAAAGCTTCCACATGCTGAACATATATAAGTTCTCAATATTATACTGTACTCTTGACAGAATGTGATTTGTATTAGATAATAGTTCATTATTGACACAACTCTATGAGTCCATTACAAAATGATTATTCATAGCTCTATAATTATGTTATAAGGCTATTTAAATTGGTTAAAAAAGAACAGGTTTTGTGGCGGTGTACATGGTAGTGCTCACCAAGCGGTGCACAACAATTCGTCGAAAGACACTTGATAGAATACGACACTTAACAGAACGGACACGTGGTAGAATGCGACAGTTTAAAGAAACGACAGTTAATAGAATTGTATTTCCACCGAATTTTGTCGAAAACTTTCGACGAGTGTTCGAAAACTCCCAGAATTAAAAATAAGCGGAGTATGAAATGTATAGTGGAAGTACCAGATCTGTTGAATGGCTAGGTTTAAAATTAGGTCTGATTGAACTTTATTTATTAAAAAAAAACAAATTTCATTAAACAATTATTTTAATAAGAGAAACCTTTTCTAGTGGGCGAAGTTGTATGTAATACCATTTTGGTTTAAACAATATTTATTCAAATAAATCCACATATAATGATATTATACAATGAAAAAATGTCATGCTAAGGATCAAAGAACAAGCGAAAACGCTTATATAAACTCTTCTCCATAATAATACCATTTTAATAGTCAAGTATTAGTCTAGATCTAAAGTCCTTATTATCATATTATAAGCAGTTTCTCGTTGGTTTTCTGCTCCTGAAATCGGCGATTAACGATCCGGAAAACAACGTTTGATATGCAATTGAAAATTAATGCGACACTTGGTCGAAACAAAACACTCATCACAATTATTCGGTCAAGTGTCGCAGGTTAAAATATTTTTCGACATTGTGTCGTATTTTATCAATTGTCTATTCGACCAGATGTCTATTCTTTGAATTGTCATATTCTATCAAGTGTCTTCCGACGAACTGTCGTAGATCCCTCACCAAGGAACCTGTTTTTAAAATCAATTTGGACCATAAAAGCAAAAAATATATCAAACAAAAATCCTAAGCTGAACATATACTTGTATAATGCATACATGTACATAAGTTGTCATATTTAAGTACATGTAGTATTAATATATTGTACAGTAACAGACAAAAAGTGATGTCAGACAGGTGCTTTCTAGGTTCTTAATGGGGAATTGTTATGTTCGAATTAAATTAACCAAAGAAAAATGAATTATCAATGATATCTAATTCTCATTTGGTTGTTAAGACTTTGCAGTTTACTTAAACAATAATTTGGTTCCTTGAAAGGGTATGTGAGGATATATTGCTGGTCTAAAATGTCATATTAACCCTAGTCTGAATATCAGTTATAATATGACACCCAGACCAGTAACATATTCTCACATACCCTGCCCAAAAAAACAAATACATAATAACTATATACTGTGAAATTATTCATTTTCATTGGGCACTAATTTTCATGGTTTTTGTGGACAAATTGATCTATGAATGTAATGCCACAACAAATATAATATTATATTATATATTCAATTTAACCTAGTTTGAAAAATAAAAAACCAAGAATTTAAGAACCCTGAAAAAGCTGTTTTCCAAAAACCATATCCACGAATATAAAAGCATTCTTAGTATTGTGAATTACCGCAAGAAGAGCCCAGGAGAGAGCTGAGAATCCCCCGCCGTGTAGAAACATCACCACAGGTCCTTCACTACCACACTCGTACACACGAAATGTCTTCCAAGTCAAGAAAACTTATCATCTTTACGAACAAAATTAAAAATAATGGTTTTCATATTAAATGAAAGAACTGTGAACATACATTAGTTTGGTTATGACATTTTGGAGGAGCCAGCCTGATATTAGCACACAGAGCTAATGAGACCATACCAATTTAACAAAAAGTACTGTTATTTTCCAGGTATAGGTAAAATAAAAGAGACATTCATCATTTACTATGTAAATGTTGAATTCTATTAATAACAACTTTCTGAAAATTCAAATCAAATTTTAATAAAAATAACAATTAAATTTGTACATTCCATCACCTCCGTGCAGTAACGGTATATCTCTTTTATATTTAAATGATACTTATGACGTTTTTTTAACTAAGTTGCCAATTCTATAAATAAAAATGTAATGTCTTTCTTAAATGATTGTCAGATAAAGAGATGAGAGATGAACATCGACAGGGCTTTTTTTCCTTCTATAGCAGGGGCCGTTTATGGGCACCGTCCCCTCAGAAAATTTCCTTAAAATCGTGCAGTTTTCCCCAAAAATTGACTTTACATCAGGGTTTTTCGTTCCCCTTTTGAGAAAAAAATCACGCTATTTTCCACAAAAGTATAGGGCGTGGGCCCCTTCCCCAGGCAGTGAAAAAAGCCCTGATCGAAGTGTACCTGAAATGATTGTGCTCTATTTCATAAAGGTCCTCCACAACAATCAGTGGTGTATCAAGTACAAAATTTTACATATTGACAACACAGATAATTGAAAATCAATTAAAAGAAACACAAGAAGGTATAAAACCTAAACACTGCAGGTTGATTAACATTGGTCAAATTTATGTAAAGAAAATTTGAATTGTTTGAAATAGAAATAATGAAAAAAATCAAATGTTTTGTAGTTGCAGTAATCACAATTTTAATCTTTTTTAATAGTTTTTCAAAGTCATTAACAATAAATTCAAATCAATATTTTAAAGTCATTTCTTTGCTTATTTGTTAACACTATTCAAACAAAATATTGACAATGAGAAATTAACAACACTTCTAACAGCAAACAATTGCCTTTCCATTAAAAGGATACATTTTCTCCAACTATTACATTGAGCTCCTTTTCAAAATATTTATCCCAGTAAACTGGAGTGTAGTCCCTTTTTCTACCAGCAGGTTTCTTCTTGCCCCTAAATCAAACAAAAAAGCACTCATTCAGTGCAGTCCAGAATTACAAAAAAAAATCAATAAAATGAAAACTGACTAGTGCATTTGAAATGTATAGTTAACCAGACAATCTAAAAACCAACCACTCAGGAAAACAACACAAATTAGAATAAGCTCCTACACGTCTACACTGTTACAGTTATTTGTTTGTCCCCTTGTCGGTATGTAAGTTGCAAGATGAAAAAAAAACTAATATAGTGGTGACAATCAAAACAAGAACACTAACTGAGATTCTATCTCATTTTCAAGGTTAATTTCAAAAGATTGTTGACAGTACCAAATTTTTTAATTTACTCAATTTCTTTAAATAATGTCATATTGTGTCAGTAACCTTATATAGAGCAGTTTCACGGACACAAAAGTGAAAAACTCAGTGGATGTTGATAATAAATAGACAGATTTAAGTTAAGTTACTGGTGTCATCAGAAGGTATCGGGACATTACGGACCATGACAATTACGGACCAGACATAACAGACCAGATTTAAGGACATAGCGGACCATCAAAAAAGACATAACGGACCATATTTATGGACATTATGGACCATCTGAAAGACATAACGGACCATCTATAGGACATGACGGACCATCTATACATTGATAGAGAATAAAAATTTATATCTATGAAATTGATATTCTATTTTATCTGTAGATGGACAGAATTGTAGACATTACGGACCATCTACATATAAATATAGAATATCAATTATATATCTATGAAAACATAACGGACCAGATTTACGGAAAATATGGAACATCTATAGATAGATATGGAATAAACAGACATTATGGACCATCTATGAAAACATACAGTAGTTTCAATTAAAGTCTCTTTTTTTATTTTTTCAGTTGATTTCTTAAACGAAACAGAGATTTCAAAACCGTATTGTAACAACTATGAAAGACGTTTCTTATATAAAGTTTAATTCCTTTATATTGTAAATAATATATTATTTTATATTCGGTTTCGAGTACTTCATAGAACAGAACAGAACAGAACAGAATGATGAAACTTTTTTCTTTAATTTACATACACCAGTATTACCACCCATCCTCGTATTTTGGCATACACGCTTGTTATTACTTGCTAATGTTGATATGACACGGTACACCAGTCAATTTTGTCTCAATTAACTGTGAAAAAATTCCCGTGAAATTTTATATAGAGTAATAGCTGAAGGTAAATTATGTGAAATTCCATAAGGCGTTTAGTGACCCACATTCGCAATACTAAAATTTATTCATTTTTTAATTATCGCAATTATATCATCATAGAAATATTACTAAATACTGACAGTCTTTAATTGGCAATCATAAAAGTGTTTCATAGATATATAGTTTATATTCTATATCTATCGATCTATAGATGGTCCGTAATGTAAATAAATATGGTCCGTTATGTTTTCATATATATGTTATTCATTGCATAAATTATATCTATAGATGGTCCGTAAGGTACATATATCTGGTCCATTATGTCTTATAGGTGGTCCGTCATGTCTTACAGATGGTCCGTAATGTCCATAAATATGTTCCGTAATGTCCTTCTTGATGGTGCGTCATGTCCTAAAATCTGGTCCGTTATGTATGGTCCGTAATTGTCGTGGTCCGTAATGTCCCTAATTCCATCAGAAAGATAAAAAACTGTTCATGAAGATGATTTATTTCGAATATCAAGTGAATTTTCAAAGCTAAAATCAACATTAAGTTTCATGTTAAAGCTGCATTTGAAAGGGGCATAACTCAAAATATAATCAAACAGGAGTTATGATTCTTTTTGTTACCAATGTTGTAAATCATGCTGATAACGTATTCCAAGTACATGTATGAAGTGAATAGGACAAGTACTTTCAAAGTTATAGTTAACATTAAGTTTCATGTTAAAGTTGCATTTGAAAGGGGCATAACTAAAAAAATATTGAAACTGGAGTTATCATTATTGTTGTCACAGATGGCATTGTTCATGCTGATGATATATTCCAACTTCCAAGTATGAAGTGAATAGGACAAGTACTTTCAAAGTTATAGGCAACATTAAGCTTCAGGTTAAAGTTGCATTTGAAAGGGGCATAACTCAAAAAATATTGAAACTGGAGTTATCATTATTGTTGTCACAGATGGCATTGTTCATGCTGATGATATATTCCAAGTATGAAGTGAATAGGACAAGTACTTTCAAAGTTATAGGCAACATTAAGTTTCAGGTTAAAGTTGCATTTGGAAGGGGCATAACTCAAAAAATTTTGAAACTGGAGTTATCATTCTTGTCGTCACAGATGGCATTGTTCATGCTGATAATATATTCCAAGCATGAAGTGAATAGGACAAGTACTTTCAAAGTTATAGGAAACATTAAGTTTAAGATTACAGTTGCATTTAATAGGGGCATAACTCAAAAAAATATTGAAAATGGAGTTATCATTCTTGTTGTCACAGATGGCATTGTTCATGCTGATGATATATTCCAAGTATGAAGTGAATAGGACAAGTACTTTCAAAGTTATAGGCAACATTAAGTTTCAGCTTAAAGTTGCATTTGAAAGGGGCATAACTAAAAAAAATATGGAAACTGGAGTTATCATTCAAGTCATCACAGATGGCACTGTTCATGCTGATAATATATTCCAAGTATGAAGTGAATAGGACAAGTACTTTCAAAGTTATAGGCAACATTAAGTTTCAGGTTAAAGTTGCATTTGAAAGGGGCATAACTAAACAAATATTGAAACTGGAGTTATCATTCTTGTTGTCACAGATGGCATTGTTCATGCTGATGATATATTCCAAGTATGAAGTGAATAGGACAAGTACTTTCAAAGTTATAGGCAACATTAAGTTTCGGGTTAAAGTTGCATTTGAAAGGGGCATAACTCAAAAAATTTTGAAACTGGAGTTATCATTCTTGTCATCACAGATGGCATTGTTTGTGCTGATGATATATTCCAAGTATGAAGTGAATAGAACAAGTACTTTCAAAGTTATAGGCAACATTAAGTTTCAGGTTAAAGTTGTATTTGAAAGGGGCATAAATCAAAAAATTTTGAAACTGGAGTTATCATTATTGTTGTCACAGATGGCATTGTTCATGCTGATGATATATTCCAAGTATGAAGTGAATAGGACAAGTACTTTCAAAGTTATAGGAAACATTAAGTTTCAGATTAAAGTTGCATTTGAAAGGGGCATAACTCAAAAAATATTGAAACTTTATTCTTGTTGTCACAGATGGCATTGTTCATGCTGATGGTATTTTCCAAGTATGAAGTGAATAGGACAAGTACTTTCAAAGTATCCTGGGGTTACCTGCTGGTTACCAAAGATATAGAAGGGTTACCCAGTAACCAGAAAAACATCAGTGCAGAGTCTTTAAGAAGACACATAATGGTTAAGGAATAAGGGACATTACGGACCATGACCATTACGGACCAGACATAACGGACCAGATTTTAGGACATTACGGACCAGATTTATAGACATTACGGACCATCTAAAAGACATAACGGACCATCTATAAGACATAACGGACCAGATATATACACATTACGGACCATCTATAGATGGAATATAAATTATAGTAAGAACTTAAATGCCAATTAAAGCCTGTCGGTTGTTATTTCTTTGTTACTGTATTGGCGATAATTTAAGGGTCATAATAACAACTGGTTAATAAATATGACATGCATTTTTTTGCAATCAAAATTAGGCCTACCAGGTTTTGACAACAGTTTGCAAAATTACTCAAAATTAATGCCAATCATGCAGGGTTTTCACACAAAAGGAGCGATCAGCTAGTAGCCTGTTGAAGGCGTGTGCCAGATTGTATGCACCTGTTTAAATTATTTGTATGTTGATGAATACACTGAACACTTAACTGAGGCATGTGCCAGACTGTATGCACCAGCGTAAATTTTTAGTATGTTGATGAATACATAGAATATTTAAATGATAATGTTATTGTTATTTCTTGTTTATTGTTTAATGTTTTATTGTGTGGTTGATAAACGTGCTTGTGTCTTTGTGATTGTATTATTTGTTTGTTTTTACCTTTTTACAATAGTTTGCTTGAAACATGCTATAAACACTGTAATCAGTCATTTATGTACTCTGTGATGTTTAATATTTTATTGTGTGGTATATATAGTTGATGTTGTACTTGTTTGTATTTGTAAATGTGTGCCTCGTTAAAATTCAACTATTTGTGTGTGGTATGAATTGTTTATTTTTTTTGTTTAGTTAAATGTTTTATAGTGAGATTAATGTGCTTTATGGTTGATATGCTTGTTCATAAATGTGCTAAATAAATAAGAAACTATTTCTAATTGTTTTTCTTTCATCCATTATATTAATTCCTGTGTAAAGCAAATGTGTACTTGGGTTACTAACACCTTATGAAATTTCACAGGGGTGATCACATAATTGACCGTCAGCTGTTGTTCTATATTGAATTCCACGGGAATTTTTCACAGTTATTTGAGAGAAATTTGACAGGTGTGCTATCAAAATTAGCAAATTATAACAAGCGTATTCGCCAAAAACGATGTGTGGTAAGTTATACTGGTGGTAATAAATTACAAAAAATGTTTCATAAATTGAATGTGATATAAACTACTCGAAACCTAAAAATCAATTTAAACAAAATTAATCTTTGTATAAGAAAAGTCTTTCGTTGCATGAATCTTTAAATGGTCCGTTATGTTTTCACAATTCATATTAATCTGAAGATGGTCTGTACTGTCTACAATTCTATACATTATGTTTTTAGAAATACATTTTATATCCTTTATCATTCTAAAGATGGTCCGTAATATGTATATATCTGGTCCGTTATGTCTTTTAGATGGTCCGTTATGTCTTTTAGATGGTCCGTTATGTCATTTAGATGGTCCGTAATGTCTATTAATCTGGTCCGTTATGTCTTTTTTGGTGGTCCGTCATGTCCCAAAATCTGGTCCGTTATGTCTGGTCCGTAATGATCATGGTCCGTAATGTCCCAATACCTGGTTAAGTGTACATGACAAAAACTGATATTGTAAGTCGGTTACCAAAGACATATAACAAGTTACCCCGGTTACCAATGACATATAAAGGTTACAAATACACCCAATTGTGCAGAGGTGCACTTTTTGTGCCATATCTAAGAAAAGAACCACTACACTGTGTCTCTGGAATAATGGTAGGACTAAATTCACGAGTAGAATTCTACTTCTGCACTATAAAGTTTATTGTGAATTTCTCATGAAGATAAATATTTAAAGTAGATAAAAAGTTAAGAAATGTAAATTTATGTAAGCAATAACATTCAGTACCCAACACCCAGTGGAGGCATTGGTGGCAAGCCACCAATTCTCTGTTTCAATGCTTGTCGTTGAAGTTCTGACATTTTTTTAATTAGTCTCTAATCCACATTTGTAGCCAAATTTATTTTTCGAAAAAGAAATAAATATTTGTATCCGATTGTATTGCAAATTATAAAAAATTGTGAAAGTTCTATATTTTTAACAAAATATTACCATTATTCGATTTTGCCGACCAATAACCATGAAGTTTAGAGACTATGAGAAGTTGTAAGTGGGTGCATAGAATCACCGAAAAAGACCAAAAAACACCGAATATGACCGAATAAGACCGAAAAAGACCGAATAAGACCGAAAAAGGGACCGAAAACCACTTTATAAATCAAATTAAATGTATAATTAATGTATAAATGTAAATTATAATTCTTAAAATGAATGATTTTTTAAGATTTTATGAAAATTAGACCGAATAAGGCCAAATCAGGGACCGAAAACAATATAGATTGACCGAAAACCACTTCTTAATGTATCATTAAAATATAAATTCCAAATTAAATCATTTAAATTCATGATTTTAAAAGAATCTTATGAAATAAATGATTAAATATCGATCATTTAGACCAAATAAGACCAAAGGATGGACCGAAAACAACTCGTTTATCAAAAGGCAATGACCGGAACAGGGACCGAAAACCACTATATGATGACCGAAAAGCACTTCTTAAACAAAACTCAGTGTAAAATTAGATAAATGTATCCCAAATGATATCATTAAAATGAAAGGTTCTTATGAAATAAATGGTCAAATACCGTCCATTAAGACTAAAAGATGGACCGAAAACAACTTCTTAATCGAAAGTCAATGACCAGACAGGGACCGAAAACCACTAATAGTGGACCGAAAAGCACTTCTTAAACAAAACTAAATGTATAAATAAGATATAAATTTCAAATTTAATCATTTAAATTCATGATGTTAAAAGGATCTTATGAAAATAAAAGATTAAATATCGATCATTAAGACCAAAGGATGGACCGAAAACAACTCCTTTATCAAAAGGCAATGACCAGAACAGGGACCGAAAACAACTTAATTACATTAATTGGTATGCAATCTGCGAATAACACCAAGCTCTGTCATTTGTTAACATGTGAACACTTTTCAAACATTATGGATGCCACACATCGCAAACATTAATTTTGTTTAACTCAAAGCCATTATTGAGATTTTTTATAAGAAGCACTTTGTGTAATTAGTGTCACAAAAGCTGAAAAACAGTATAAATATACTGTTAAATCTACATTTGATACATTCGCTATCATGAATTCTCCAGTGAAAATAGCCTTATTTGGTGACAGTTATGTGGAAAGATTAGCGCGATATTGCAAATATGATTTGAAGGTATGAAATAGATAATATTAATGTTACTGGAACTTTATAATATATACATATCAAATGCACTTGACAAGAAAGATATTTAATAAACAAAGAAGAATACTTAATGAACTTGTAGCTGAAATGAATGTTGGAATAATCGACATCGGTGCCAGACTTTCAAGAGATTACTGTGGTGATAAAGTTCATTTCAACGACGACGGCCATAAGAAGTTTTTCTTCAGTATCAGGAGGGCTATTCTTTCTTTGAAAAAATAATACCGTAATGTAGAAATGAATTACGTGTATTGATGCATTAATTGTATTTGTATGTTGAATATTAATTGTTTTAACGATACTCTTTACTTGAAAAATAATGTATTATGAAAATAAAATAAGTATACAAACTATTTTGTTATCATTGAATCACAAGTTAATCTGAAATAAATTGGTTAAATACCGATCATCAAGACCAAAAGAGGGACCAAAAACAACAACAGTTGCCTATTATATTGATATAATGGAAACATAAAAATAATATTATTTAAAAATATACGCTTTAAATAGGCATATGTTACATGCTTAAGACAGGTTTGACTGTTATTATTATTAATTAAAAATAAGCATTGACATGCAATAATAAATTATTATCATTTTCTTTTTCAGGTCAGAAGATCTTCCAAAGAAAAAAAAAAGATTTATTACTAAAAACTGTTACAAACTAAAATAATAATTCATCTGTTTATGAGCAAAATCTTCCGAAGTGAAAAAAAAACAGCAACAGTTAATATACTAGCTCAAATGTCTTAACCGCCACCTAATATAAGTGGATTTTTTAAAGTCGTCTTGTAAGCGATTCTAAAGAAAATTGGGATGAAGTATAATGAATAAAAGACACATACACAACAGTTGTATTAAAACATAATGATGCGTGTGTGTCCTAAATTTATTATTCTTCACTCCAATTTTCTTTAGAATAGCCTACAAGACGACCTAGAAAATTCCACTTATTTAGTGGCGGTGTAGAAATTTGGGCTAGTATACAATTAATACAAATAATACATCTGAATGAAATAATGAAACAAATAATGGAACGAGAATATCATACAATTAAAACAATCATCATATAAGAAGTGAAAAACAGGCAGATATCCCAGTGCGGTTTATAAAAGCCTTTATATTATGTGATCATTTGTGTTAAGTTACAGTATAAATATCTATACAGTGACATATAAACATTCGATAAACATATTTAAAGAAATATACATTGAATAGCACGAAAACAATGTGAAATTTACCACCCACAGTTTCCAACATGAGAATAAAGGCGTAATTTCACATCGTTACTAAGAAAACTAACACTTATATAAACATTGACAAAACTATACAAACATTTAAGAAAAACCAGCAAGATGTTATTTAACAACCGCAGTACGTCCTTCTATTACGTTCGCGCTGTGCGCGAATTATAAACACGTGATTTTCCCAGTGCGGTTTATAAAAGCCTTTATATTATGTGATCATTTGTGTTAAAAAACAGTATAAATATCTAAACAGTGACATATAAACATTCAATACGTATTTAAACAAATATACATATAATGCAACAAAAAACAACTACTGTAAATGCTACAATCACATTGATTTTAATCATTCCTAATAAATTGATCACTTTCGTTTTAGATTATATCGTACAAAATAAAACATTAAATGATGAAGTTTGATTTATCAAATAAATGCCATTATGTCACCATAATAAAATTTTAAATCAGGATAAAATAAATTACGAATTTCACTGCTGTTTATTAAGGCCAAGTATGCGCCAGTTAAATGACACGCTTACCGATAAGGACCACTAATCTTGATACCTAATATAAATAGATCACAATATATTGTAATTTTTTATTTACAACATCGCATAACTATGCATGATTTTTATTAATTGATATATTTATAAATATAATTAAATAAATAAGAAACGCATTAATTTAAACGCGACCTATGTATCGTGTTTAAAGTAGCTGTGTTTCTTATTTATTTATTTATTTATACATCACCCTTAATCAAATAATTATGCGATTCTCTTCTTAAACTAATTAACTTACCTTGATAGGGCACCTTCAGCATCATAATCCTCTCCTTTAAAAGAACAACACTTGCACAGATATTTAAGCGATTTTCCAGACCATGATTTTAATTCATTAGAACTTAAATTTGCACATTTGGCGTGTACCCAATTCCTACAATTATCACATTTTGAGAGCATTTTTTTGTGCATATCGCACAAGGAAAATCGTACTGAGGAAACTCCATGATCCTCTGCATTAGGAGAGTGAAGATGATATGAAAATTCTCGGCTTAAATAATATGTAAGATACTAATTATAAAATTGTGATGATAAATTTTATCGACTCAACATTTGAAATGTGCCGATGAGCAAAGACATTGCCGGTCAAACAAAGGCTATCAAAGACACGCGGATTCTTTAGATCGTGTAAATCTTTTAATTATAATTGGAGGTGAAAAACAAATCAAAGACAAGCGATTTCTTTAGAACTTGCTATTCTTTTCAATTGTTGTTAGAGCTGAGTAGATAATGAAAACGCATCTGTTCATTCATTCTGATTATCGAACAATGCAAGATTACCAGTTGCATTTATTGTTTTTTCTTTCTATTTGCAAACGATTTGCTTTAATTAAATGATCTCGCAATACAATCATTTTCAACAAAAACAAAATTTCATCTTTATTTTTCCAGTAGTTACTATAATTTCTAAATTATAAAACGATATACCTTAAATGAAATAAATTTATAAAATAAAATATTTATTAGTACATAAAATATAAATATGACAAATAAAATATTAAACAGTTTAATCTCAGTCTGGTCTTCTTTGGCACGATTGGTCTTCCCTTTTAGGCTTCATTCTGAAAATAAAAACAAAATATTTAAAATTAAATTATAAAATCATATCTATTTTATAGATTGACATTATTTAAGATGTGGTTTTCGGTCCCTGTTCTGGTCATTGACTTTTGATTAAGATGTTGTTTTCGGTCCCTTTTTTTGGTCTTATTCTGTCTTAATGATCGGTATTTAACCATTTAATTTCAAAACATTCTTATAAAATAATTCATTTTAATGATTAGTTTGTGATATAAGTCTTATTTATACATTGAGTTTTGTTTAAGAAGTGCTTTTCGGTCGACAAATAGTGGTTTTCGGTCCCTGTTCTGGTCATTGACTTTTGATTAAGATGTCGTTTGCGGTCCATCTTTTGGTCTTAATGGACGGTATCTGACCATTTATTTCATAAGAACCTTTCATTTTAATGATAATATTTAGGATACATATATCTAATTTAACACTGAGTTTTGTTTAAGAATTGCTTTTCGGTCAACATATAGTGGTTTTCGGTCCCTGTTCTGGTCATTGCCTTTTGATAAACGAGTTGTTTTCGGTCCATCCTTTGGTCTTATTTGGTCTTAATGATCGATATTTCATCATTTATTTTCGTAAGATCCTTTAAAATCATGAATTTAATTGATTAAATTTGGAATTTATTACTTAATGATACATTAAGAAGTGGTTTTCGGTCGACCTATATTGTTTTCGGTCCCTGATTTGGCCTTTTTCGGTCTAATTTTCATAAAATCTTTAATAAATATTTCAGTTTAACAATTATGATTTACATTTATACATAAATTATACATATAATTTGATTTATAAAGTGGTTTTCGGTCCCTTTTTTGGTCTTATTCGGTCTTTTTCGGTCTTATTCGGTCTTTTTCGGTTTTTCGGTCTTTTTCGGTGATTCTATGCACCGCATGTAAATAAATGGCGGCCACAATCAGTTATTTTGTGTGATTAGTAACAAGAAATTTTTTAAGAATGTGACCAAAAGATGTCATAATCATTTAAATGGAATATTTTGACTTAAAGATTTTGATCCAAGGATGGTCAAGAAAAAAGTGAAAACCTCACAGAAACTCAAAACAAATGGTATGCATCATATTTCTTTGGTTGACACTGAGTAAAACCATGTTTGTACATGTTTTCTTGAAAGTTCGGACCATACTTTAAAAGAACCATGCTTCAATTACATGGAATCGATCAATAGAACTGTTGAAAAACTGATACTTCAAAATGTGAGAATGAAGTTCAACCAAATGTCATCATTAATAACTGATTAAATCAGAGATCAGCACCTTAGAATGATGATGACAAGTTAAAATGATGGTGACACTGAAAAATAGCAAGTCATTCCTTATACATCCTACTTAAGATCCTTGCCTTTTGAACTCTTTATTTCAAACATTAAATGTGTTGGTAAAAGGCAAGCTCACCCATTATTGTCTTAAACATACCAGGGCAATTTTTGGGGCCCAGTATGTGCCCCATTCCCCTCTCAAAATAGTGTTTTTTCCCCTATCTCAGAAAAAATTCCCCTCCAAAGTCTAAAATGAAATTGAAATGGACTCCCCAAAATGCAGGTAACTGATAAATTGATTTATTTGTAAGTCTAAAGTCACAAAATATACAAGCTATTATAATCAGTGGTGGAAACAGTGTTATGAGTAAGTGTGACACTTCAAAGTCAAAACATGCATATATAACTTAAACTTCCCCTTTTTTGTCTTTTTGTCTTACTGCGACGCAAAATTCCCCATCCAAAGTGTATGAGTACCTCTCCCCAAAAGTTGTCTAGTGCTCTGCATACAACATTCACTTATCCTTTTTCCTTTCTGCCAGGAGATTTGTATTTATCGTTAAATACTACTAACTCCACCAACAGTAGCGCTATCAGCATCTGACCAAACAGACCAATTGATGAAAATGTAGATTGTCCAATAAATTCGTTTAATTTAAATTTCTGTGTAAAGAATTTGTTGATGAATTATGTGTAACAGTAAGTATACAAGAGAGGTTAATTGGTTATAATGAATAATATTGATGAGTTGCTTCATAAACAATTCTGTGTAACGTTGACTAGCGATAAGTGGATTTTTGGCCATTCAAACTATCAAGATTGCAATTACAATCAATTGTCAGTTAATCGGTGTTTTGTCTTGTGAACATAATTCACTCATTGACAGGCGTCAAACATCCTTTTATCATGACTGCATGTTCACGTAATAACTGATCGCAAAATATTGGAGGTGCAGTGTAAGTACATGATTACCAGAACTTTTAACAGCCCTCATAGGACTGGCGAGAGATTTGGTTACTGGACCTCTAGCTTGTCAAACTAGTTAGGGGTCTGTCATAACTTTAAAACAAATGTTGCAATATCCATATGTTTCGCGTTAATAACTCAAATGTTGTTTAATTTATATCATCAAATAGTTGAAGACTTAAAATAGTTATTGAATTTTATTTTAGGTGATTGATAAACAGGAATAAAATGAGAAGAAAACAAATTTACACAAATGGAAATGTCATTGCTTATATTTACTCAACATTTTTATCAATTTTACATGAATTCAAGATTCTAATTTTGCATTTTTGTAGAGAATTCATGGCATCAAGAAGATGTACAGGTGTATACTGGACTACCACCTCAGGTTGAAGGACAGCTAAGATGCTTCTGCAGAGTATCTGTCACTCAGATCACATGGGATGTACCCAACACTCCTGATGTAACATATGTAAGCCTCAAGTGGTGGGGCGAGCCAGGCAATGGAATCATATTCAGGTGACATTAAATAGCATGATATATTGGCCTTATACAAGGGTTCCACTAGCTGCTGAATCTCAAGGGTCATTTTGATCATTTTTAGGAGAGTATGCCAATTATTAGCCATAATTACCCATAATTTAAGGAAAAATGTCCAAAATTATGGAGATCAAAATGAGGCTTTTTGAAAAATGCATGAGTCAAAGGGTCACCTCCTGGTCAAATGGAACGCCCTGCTTAAATAATCATCAAATGATTTCATTCGAGAAAATATTATATTTTTTTATGATACTCCTGAACAAAATTTACTTGTTACAATTGTTAAGCTCTTAAATTCAGTATATATGACTGTTTTCTGGTAGTCAAACTGGTACTTACTTATCCAGTTTGTGTGGATAGTGGAACCAGTGAGTTTTGTTTAAACATAATTTTGCTTCCTGTACCTTTTCAATTTAAATAACAAGTGTGATAAATCCCAAAAGTTAGGAAAATATTATAATGGTTAGTTTGCTTATGAAAATAACTTTTCAACTGTTGCGGGTATACAAAAGATGGTAGAAGAGAAAATATAAAAGGGAATGGTCTTTTAATTCTTTATGAAGACAGAGGGTGGAACATTACAAAAGATTTGGGCAAAATGATGATTTGTGGGGAAAATGGAAACTTTTTGGCATGGGGTAACAGTCTATTAATGTATTCAGCTGTAAAATTAACAATACAAAAATCACAGGGAACATTGCAGGAGAGTCCCTGATAGGCCTTGAGACCATCTGATTATAAGTCAGATGCTTTCCTTCACAGTGTGAAGGTGTTGTGATGTCATTGATGATTTAATTAAATAAGATTCCTATGAAAGAATTGAAGGTTCAAAGGCAACAAATGAAAATTTTACATTCCATTTTCATTGTCTGAACTAGATAAAAATTAAAAGAAATGTGACAACATTGTGTCATTATTAACTATTTGTTTTCCTGTTTTAGACCCGTAGACCTGAAGCAGGGAAGCACTGGGCAGGCAAAAACCACAGCTCGATTCCCAGTGCGCTCAGGGCCGAAGCAATTTACAGCCTATCTGGCAGACATGTCAAGTCTGGTTCTTGAAGTACTCAGCGGAGCAATGCAAGTGCCAGTAGGCACAGTGGAGGTTCCACATCTAGGACAGCTCGCTCCAAACAAACCCATCAATGGCCTGTTCCCAATTATCTCCCCTACAGAAGATAAAATCGGAGAGCTTCATGTCTCACTTGTGCTAGAATCACTTATGGGTATAGTGTTCTTTTTCTTACCCGTTGTTGTATTTTGTTATTGTGCGAGGAAAATACTCAGAATCGCCATTTCCATTTATAGTATATATACAATGTAGTTCATCTAAAATTTAAATGCTATACATTGTATTAGTATTAATTGTCAAGATTTACTGTCACATTGATGCTAAATTTAAATGGCTAAAGAAACAAGTACAAAATCTAAAAGTCATGCATGTATGGACTAAGGCTGGCAGATATATGACAACTTTGATAAAAATCATGTAACATTTTTGTTGTTAATTCCCATTTTATTCTCAGGTTGTGGGCAAAAAATCTTGAAACAAATAGTAGATTAATCTTAAATGGTACCTATCATGCTTTCGATGCCAAGGCACTGTACAGTCCTCTAAAGTAACCATAGGGCCATGAGCTCTAGATAGAACAGTGTCAAAACTAGTCAAAACTCTAACTTGTGATTAGTCAATTTCTAGACAGAGCACTATCTACGCCAGTCAGCTGCTTGAGATTTAAGTCTGGTTTCTGGGGTTCGCAGGTTTACAGTCTTGGTTGGATGTAGGACTGAGATTTTATTGACCATAGGCTGTGTAGATCTATAAAAGTTATATAAACCTGTAATGATAAGCCTTTTAGAACTTTTTTTTTTACTTAGAATGAACCATTTTAAAATCTACTTAAGTAGTCTTGGAAATGTAAAGTAAATATGAGTAATTTGTCACCGTAGCTTAAAAACGGCATAACTGCTTCTTATTTCAATTGAACTTAAACTGTTTTTGCACTAAGATAATTAATTAGTATCTTTCTTGCAGCATCATATGACAGTACTGGCTCCATACCCACAACCGATGTCAGTATGGAGACATTTACATCTCACATCACCCAGGAGTCCACCTATCCTAAACAGTCACGGCCAGTACCGCACTCTGATCAGCCCCGGAAACCAGAGGAAGATCCTTTCATTTCTCCTGCCTCACATGTTCAGGTAATGGGAAAGCTTCAGCAGTAGCTGTTATCCATTTGCTGTTTTTAATAGAAAAACGTTATAGATCCAGATGATCAACCATCTCATCTGTGCTATCTGATCAGGATCTATACTGTAGGCTATTTTTAGCAAGAAGTCAACTGTGTAGATTCTGATCACACATCACAGATATGCTGGCAGAACTGCATCTACACTGTTTGCATATGTGATAAAACATGTATATATGGAGTAATGGTTAATGAAAATAAGGTGTGTTAGCTGTATTAAAATAATTGGAAATCGAAGAGCTTCACCACGAATCCCATTCTTTCGTTGTAGAATGCCGAAACACGATTGGTTAACGGATACGCTGAAGATCTACGACAACATTTACGTTATGAATCTGACCCAGCAGAACAACAATACAAACGCGTCGAAAATGGGAGCACTGTTGCCATAACAACCAATGGTGATGTCATCAAAACCAGTCTGAGCAACGAGGCAATACAACAGACTGCTAGGAGTGCAAAGCTAAAAGGTTGTTTGTGTTATGATACTATAGTGCATGTATTGATCTGATGGTACCTATTTTTGCACAAGCCTGAAATTAAACTTATTTGAGATTAATTATAAGCACTCCATTGCCAAGACATTAATATGAAACAAAAATGGTATAGATCTGTAAATTTGCCGCAGTGGAATTTTTGGGAAAATGAACAACATTATAGTAAAGTCTATTGTAGATTCAGTTTTAATAGACAGCTAACAATAATAAATGATAAAGTTTGGCTATTTAAAAATACAGCAACAACAAAAATATTAAAAATATCACTAAATATACATAGTCCTCTGTCAGAATGTATTTCCCCAGTTATGATATAATACTTTATCAATTATTATTATAGTTATTTCTTCAATTTAAAACGTGTCAGGAAATGTCCAAACATCGCAGCAGACACAACCAAAGGTTCCAGAAGGTGATTTATTGTCAGTGCTGCTTGACAGAGGGAACAAACTAAGGGAGCAGATGATAGTTTCTGCCCTAGAGTCCAAGTCCCAAGGAGCCAGCTCGACCACAGTGGAACCATCTTCTTACCAACCTATGCTAAATGGATTTCATGACAAAGCTGATGTTGACATCTCATTAAGGTACATAAATGCCATCCATATTCATTATGTCTCCCCCCCTCTGGGGGAGACATATTGTTTTTGCCCTGTCTGTCAGTCCGTCTGTCACACTTCGTTTCCGCTCAATAACTCGAGTACCCTTAGACACAGAGCCTTCAAACTTCATAGGGTGATAGCCCTTATTGAGTAGAAGAACCCTATTGATTTTGGGGTCAAGGTCACAGTGACCCGAAGAGTGAAAACCGGTTCCGCTCAATAACTCGAGTACCCTTTGACCCAGAGCCTTCAAACTTCATAGGATGATAGCCCTTATTGAGTAAAAGAACCCTATTGATTTTGGGGTCAGTAGGTCAAAGGTCACAGTGACCCTAAGAGTGAAAACCGTTTCCGCTCAATGACTCGAGTACCCTTTGACCCAGAGCCTTCAAACTTCATAGGGTGATAGCCCTTATTGAGTAGAAGAACCCTATTGATTTTGGGGTCAGTAGGTCAAAGGTCAAGGTCACAGTGACCCGAAGAGTGAAAACCGTTTCCGCTCAATAACTCGAGTACCCTTTGACCCAGAGCCTTCAAACTTCATAGGGTGATAGCCCTTATTGAGTAGAGGACTCCTATTGATTTTGGGGTCAGTAGGTCAAATGTCAAGGTCACAGTGACCCGAAGAGTGAAAACCGTTTCCGCTCAATAACTCGAGTACCCTTTGACCCAGAGCCTTCAAACTTCATAGGATGACAGCCCTTATTGAGTAGAAGAACCCTACTGATTTTGGGGTCAGTAGGTCAAAGGTCAAGGTCACAGTGACCCAAAGAGTGAAAACCTTTTCCGCTCAATAACTCGAGTACCCTTTGACCCAGAGCCTTCAAACTTCATAGGATGACAGGCCTTATTGAGTAGAAGAACCCTATTGATTTTGATGTCAGTAGGTCAAAGGTCAAGGTCACAGGGGCCCGAAGAGTGAAAACCGTTTCTGCTCCATAACTTGAGTACCCTTTGACCCAGGGACTTCAAACTTCATAGGTTGATAGCCAATAATTTAGAAGAACCCTATTGATTTTGGGGTCAGTAGGTCAAAGGTCAAGGTCACAGGGGCCTGAAGAGTGAAAACCGTTTCCGCTCAATAACTGGAGTACCGTTTGACCCACAGCCTTCAAAATGCATAGGGTGATAGCCCTTTTTGATTAGAAGAACCCTTTTGATTTTAGGGTCAGTAGGTCAAAGGTCAAGGTCAAAGGGGCCTGAAGAGTGAAAACCGTTTCCACTCAATAATAGTAGTTCTATTTTACCCAGACCATTCAAACTTCATACGATGGATGTCCTTATTGAGTAGAGGACTCCTATTGATTTTGGGGTCAGTAGGTCAAAGGTCAAGGTCACAGGGGCCCCGAAAAGTAAAAACCGTATCCGGTCAATTACTGGAGTACCGCTTGACCCAGAGCATTCAAACTAAATAGGGTAATAGCCCTTATTGAGTAGAAGAACCCTATTGATTATGGGATCAGTAGGTCAAAGGTCAAGGTCACAGGGGTCTGGGCGCAGGGGGGAGACATGCGTTTTTCACAAAAAACATCTAGTTTAATAATGGTTATGTCACCCTTTCAAAGAAAAGCCAATAAATAGGGACCACTAAGTCCATCCTTATATTTCTTCAACAAACTTTCAAAATATTTTGCTTATGACAACAGGGTCATGTTGATTCTAAAATCTAAAGGCCAATTTGCAATTAAGCATCCATAACCTTTCCAACATTCCTGCATGCGGCGGGGGATATTGCTGTCATTCCAACTGCCTTTTTAATGATTGTATTTGTCATTTTTTAACGATTGTACTTGATAATATACAGATAGATAACACAGACTGGAAGGGATATCTAGAAATGTTGTTCTGAAAATTGCCCAGTATTCGGGTCATGGCTCCAATACATGTATATAAGGGAAACTTGTTTTGTTTTAGGAGCTCAGATGGCAGTTTTCTGCGTGAGATACTGAAAGCAGAGAAGCTGTATGGAGGTGTTAGTGAGGATGTAGATTTAGAAGAGGCAGCTGTGGACCTTGTGTTCGGAAACCAGCTCACTGATGATATAAGGGTAAGTGATCGGTGGGCCCAGTCATAAAACTTGAGTGTGGAGACCAGTCTCTTAACCCTTTCCGTGCCGTCTGATCAGGATCTAAACTGTTCGCTTTTTGATTCATTAGGTTGTTTCTGACCAAAATGCGACCAGTGCAGATCCAGATCAGACGGCACGGATGTGCCAGCTGATCTGGATCTACACTGGTCACACATGCGTAAAAATGCATATTTATCAAGCAAAGGGTTATAAAACTAAGAGTGTAAGACTGTTTTTTTCACAACCCTTGCGACAGTTGGGTAAGTTGGAACCTTGTTTTATAAGTATTGGAGGCAGAAGAATTGCGTGGATATATGGGATGTGGAGTTAGCGAAAGATATGTTGACAGTGTGTTTCTTTAATGTCAGTCACTTAAATGTACAGTGAAGCTCCGTTAAATTGCAAAATCCAATATAATGCAGTCGACCCGTGGACCATTTTTTCCATAACATGAAAGTAAAAATCCGTCAGCGGCCATTTTGCATAATGGAAAGGAAATAAAAAGGGAAGGAACAATGTTAATACTATGTAAGTCACTTAAGACAATGATGGTCGTTCGGTAACATACTGAGAATCATTATAAAAAATGTATAATACTGTAGAATCTAAGCGCATACTGAAAATAAGCGCATATTTCTCCTACAGAAAACTAATACCTAAAAATAGGCGCATACCCATCCCTGATTGTTAAAATATATCCATAATATAAGCGCATATATGCACCCCTCCGTAGCTCAGTAATTCAAGTTGCAGTAAGCTGGGGGCTAATTTAATCTTTTAATTAAAAATAATTATTACAGTTACAGTACATCTGTTTTGTTAACAATAATCAATAAAGGGTGTTAGTCAGTAAGGTGTGAACAACTCACATAACTATTGTCGAAGTGAACCATTTGTCTTTTTGTTTTGAGTACAATTTAATAAAGTTCTATAGTTTTTAATGTTTTTTTGGTATTATTTAAGTCGCTTGTTGTAATAATTTTGTGCATTTGCAATTTTGTGATAACAAATTAACAATAATGGATGAAAATTCAAATAAATCTCCAAATTACTATCGAAAATCTTACAGTAGAGAGAAACAAATGGAAATTATTCAGTTTTACCAGAATGTCAAATTTTTCGAAGTTAATCATACTAGACCGCATGAACTTAATATGTATGGCTACTTGTTTGTCTGCATGGACTATATGATATTGACTTTACTTTTCCACTTGCAGTTGTTAAAGAACCTGCACGGCAATCCCAATGACAGTCTATCTGGTGATGATGACATCATGAGTGATCATGAAGACCCGGTGCACAGCGAATCTATTCTCAACGAACTATTCTACAACAATCCTGCCTCTGCCGATGAACAAAGTGGCGATGACAAGAAATCCAAGAGGCATAAACACTTGGAGGATGAATCCAATATGGTATGCTCATTTATCACTTAATTGAGAAGGAAGATATCAGTGTCAAGCTAGCACTTTCTGAATGGTCTGCCGATTGGTATGAACCTTTCATTTTAGGTACATGTATCGTGGTATTGTTTAGTAATTGTCAGTTCAATACTAAATTCTGACAGGGGCAAAAGATTTTTTTTGTTTCTAATCCGATAATGTTGTTGACAATGACGATAATGTGAGTCAGCCTGTATAAAGTCACATGTCAGATAATCTAACTATAATTCATTTAGTTATTTTTCTATTTCTTTAACCCTGTTGCATGTATGTATATATTTATTTAGGGTGTGACATTAAGTTTAGATGCTACCTAGGCATAATTAGAAGCCATTTTGCATATAATGTCCAAAACAACCCCAAGATTAATGAAATCTCTAAAACTCAGAATGCTTGTTTTATGGGATTGAATCGGATTGTATCCTAGTTGCTACAGTTACTGTTTTGGGAGTTTTTACTGTATTTTGACTATGCAGTACTATTTGCTGTATCAGAGAAAAACTACTTACTTTTTTCACTCTATTCAAGCAGATTGTTGCAGCTAAAATCAATTTGAACAATGTTTAATAGAAATAAAGTTAACATTTGTTTAACAGCGTCCGCCCTCTCGAAGTTCATCAGCATCAAGCCTCAATCTTGCCTTCCCACCAGAACCAGCTCCAAAGAAGAGAGCAAAATCAAAAACTCCACCTAGAACACCTACAAGAACTCCAAAACGAAAATCAAGAGTCAAATTACGCAGAAAGGGCAGTAAAAAACGTAAATCTTCTAAGTCTCGATCAAGAACAAGTGCCAGTGAATGCAGTGATAGTGACGCTTTAAGTACATCTCGATCCGAATCGTCAAGAGTGTCATTTGATATGGTGCCTTCAGATATTGATGAACCTCAGGAAAAAGGTTTGTTTATAAAGCACTTGAATAATTAATGGTAAATATATTAAACAATTTTTGCTCTAAAGATTAAGGATTTAATTATTCAAGCACAATACAGATTTTTTCAATTTTCAGTTTCATTCAGTTGAAAAATCCTTCTCTCAGACAGAATAATTTGTTACTTATAATAAATTTTTGGCTGATGTTTTTGAATATACGCCTTTCCAATAAACAGTTTCGCAGTCCTGTATGAGTTACTTCCCGTGACCGGAAATCAATCCAAAACGAGGAAAGCTGAGCACATAAAAGCTAACATTATCCACTATATTGCAGGTCTGCGTTCGTCGCGGCGGTGAAAAAAATAAGTTGCTGGTCTGTTATTTTAGCCAGACTTTTTTATTTTCACTATTTGTTAAATATTAAGATTTTTAATGTTTTAAGAACATGTACCATTCTTGTTGATAGAAGGCATTGTGAAACGCAATTTGGACAAACATAAGCATTAATTTTACGAATTTCTGTACAACACTTTCATCTTTTCTGCTGAAAATTATATTTAACTGGTGTGAAAATTGCAAATTGCTAAGACTGGTAATGCTCTGTAATCCGGAAATCGTGATATGTCAACATCTGGTTACATGCTCTGAAGACTAAATTTGTTGATACTTACACATTTGAACAACAGAATTGTCCCAATAATTTATGGCTTTTATGTTCAACGAATGAATAATTTGAATTTTTTAAAAATGCTATGCATACTTCACAAACAAAAATGATTGATTATGTCTTGAAATAAAAAAGGATCGGTAATCTGATTGTTTGTTGTAAAAGTATCATTCGTAGAATAAAATTCAAGGATTCAGATGACAGCTTCCAATAAAGATGGAAATATTTATATTACAATATGGTTGCATATCCAATTTAGATTTCTTAGGTTTGACAGTTTGTAATTTTGGCATGAAAGCCCAAACGCTTAACTAAACATATATTAAATGTTTTGCCAAGATTTGTTTCTTATTGACAGCTTTTGTTTCTATAACATGTCGCAATGTGGATTAAGAATCCATATAATTACTAAATCAAATACATTTGCTGACACATCCAGTAATTAAAGGACTCCGATATACTTTATAATTGGGAGATGTAGATACCTAGCAAATAGTAATTACACGATCTCTATTGGTCAATGATATCTGCCCCTTTAAGTTATTGACAGGTGACCCCTCATGTGCTACAATTTGACATTTTTATGGCTTGCCGCCTTCAAAAGCAATCGCCGCTGACAAATTCATAACATGATGTCAGTAGTTGATTAGACACTCTAATCCGGAAACGAAATTCAATTTAGTGGAGAGAACACTGGCTGTTAGTTGAAGTCGTTTAGTGTTGAACGCAAAGATTATTGACTAATCTTGATACTAAAAATTAGTCAAAGAAACTTGGTTGTTTTATAAATTATTATCAAAAATATCATGACGCTGGTGTATTATTACTAATTCAACGAGAAAATATATTTTTCAAAAAAGAATTTTATGATAAAAAAGAAAGTTGTAGGTACACATTCCCTATTACATTAATACAGCGAGCAATCATTTTCCCCTAGAGCAGTCACGTGACTGGACAGGGGAGGTAACCAAAAAATTCATTGAATTATTGGAAAGGCGTATATTAAATCCATATCAATAAACACGCACAGTGGCTTAGTCTAGTTGATTATTATATTGTTTCTAAAATGCATTATCAACTCAAAATTAGTAAATGGACAAAATATTATGAAAAGTGATTATTTTCCAATATCCTTTAATCAATATACATGTATAAGTTTCTCAATTATTTGGCAAAATTGTTATTTAAGAATGTCACCAGCTTAAAAATGAAACAGGTTTTCATGATTATTGTTTGATTTATATCATGGTCACTTGTCATTGGCCTGTTATCAAAACCTTATGTTGACCAAATTTGGCAACCCAGGAATATAGACAAACAAGTGTGAATTATGTCAAAATATGTCACCTCTATCCCAATATTATAGGTCTAAGATAGTCATGTGTTGAAATATCCTATTCTGATTTGGTTGATATATATGTCATAAGTTCAAAACCTCTTATGAGGCTGACATTTTTCTGGTACACAGGTTGGATCTGTAAACGACAGTTTTTAAAGGTACTCTCAGGATGTAGAAATATCATATCCTTTTTTAAAATATTTTTACAGATAACAGAACAAGACATAAGAAATCTACAATAGATGGTCTCAGTGTGGAACGTTTGACCTTGTTAGGTCGAGTCCATGTTGCTAGGGTTACCATTGATCAGCTGCTGCTCTCAGGTCATGACCTTGATACTTCCGGCAGCAAAGCCAAGTTAAAATCTAAATATGGAATTAGACCACCAAAACCATCTCCAAAAGGAAAGAAATCATGGTAAATATCATTGATTGTTTGAACTTTCACATTTTTATGCATATGTTTTTTCTATAGATCATAAAAACTCACACTGGCCTTTAGCCTAGTACTACAATATTATTAGAAGAGTGATAGAAATTGGGAAAATATTAAAGTTTTCACATGTTGATTAAGAATTCTGGCTTTAGAATTATAAGCACAATTTGTTATGACAGGATTTCACCAGTAATCACTGGAAAGAGAGAAAAAACAATGATAGTATTATGCATACACCTTTAACAATGTATGAGCGTGCACTATACCTGTTCATACAAATGGCATGTTTATCATTGGTGAATATCAATATCAAATCTGCAATCAACAATTGATGATGCTTCAAATTCATTTGATTGATGACACTCCCAAAAAAGAAATCAATTTCAGCAAAGTTGGTTCTTCAAATTGTGCAAAGCTAGTCACAAAACATTTCTTCTGATTTATGCTCATTAATTTATTTTCCTGTTAGAAGTCTTCATGTAATACCGGTACTTCCATTTAATTTTGTCATAGAATTGGATAATTTATAATTATTGTAATGAAAGTTTCTAGCTTTGTTATTTTTGTTTTCCTTAAACTCTGGAAATGTGAAAGATGTGTATTTGTTCATTTACAGCACCTACTTCATAGAGTATCAGTTTCCAGTTGTAGCTACCTCACGTGATAAATACTCACCCAATGCCATGGCAACAGAGGTCATGAGGGTCGTCTCTAGGAATGTCAACAATGGAGGTAAGCACATAAATACTTACTTACCATCCTCATTTTTGTTTTACTCTGGACTTATTGTATACATCAAGGTATTTTCAACATTCTACATTGCTATTGTAAGTCATGGAAAACTCGGCCTGTAATTAAGAATTGACCATACATACACATAAAAAGATTATGTTATTTCTGTTTTGCTTTGTCAAATCGGACACCTGTCTTATAACTTATTATTACTTCCTGTTTTGTTAGTAAAATTGTGTCCTAGTGTTTACAAGAGAGTTTTTTGCTTAAATTATAATGACTGAACAACTGCTTTTCATTTTGTAGTCTGTCGTTCGTTCACCATATTCCATTTGATGCCAATAAGTCTGTATTTGTTATAATTTATGTTTTCAGTGGTAACCTTTAACCATCGGTCTGTGTTTCCTGTAATGTTTGATGGTACAGCCGTTGAGAAATGGTGGAAATCCGCTCTTGTATTTAAGCTCTACTCAAGAAAAGCTGGCCAGAAAGTGGTAGGTTATCTTGCACACTTTTTTGACTTGCATTATATCCCCACTTCAAAGAAAAGAGGCGTATACTGTTTTACCCTTATCCGTGATTTTGTCCTTGCGTATAAAATTTCCATCGCAGTTTTCTAAGCAACTTTAACATGCAGCAGCCTGATATTTTGCATATTGCTTTATCCTATAGTTCCATATGGTGTAAAGCAATTTTATGCTCCTTGCTTGTCTACTTCCTGTTTACCGAATATTTTTTTGCTATGCAGTTGCATTACATCAATCAATGGGCATCTTTAATTTCCGTTGCAGTTTTCTAAGCAACTATAACATGCAGCAGCCTGATATTTTTCACAATATCTTGCAGACATTTTACCAAGATGCCAGTCTGTGATTGCTTAAATTATTTGTCTATGGCAGACGTGTTGAAAAATTACATTGTGGCTAAATCTTGCTGGAAATATCTTAGTCTACTAGGAAATGGCCTAGTCTACCAGGAAATAGCCTGGTCTACCAGGTAATGGCCTAGTCTACCAGGAAATGGCCTAGTCTATCAGGGGATAATGGCATTGTATTCCAGGAAATGGCCTATTTTACCATGAAATGGCCTAGATCTCCAGGAAATGAACATGTCATCCAGAAAATGTTCTTATTTTCCATGAAATTGTCTAGTCTTCAAGGAAATGGCCTACTCTTCCATGACATGGCCTAGTCTTCCAAAACAAAGTTTTATTTGCATCAAGAAATTTTAAGTAAATTATAAAAGACTTTTGTCAAACTTTTCAAAATTTTATCCACTTGCGTATTACTTTAAGTTTAAGTTTATTGTCTTTTTCATATTTCACTTAAGCTACATGTATTTTGCTTTAGCTTTTAATAACAATGATCAATAGATCAGGGCCCAAGATCATAAAACTGAGATTGGAGCCCAGTCTTAAATCTCAAGCATCTGATTGGCTGTAATGGTGACTGGTTGCCATTTCAGCCAATCAGATGCTTGAGATTTGAGACTGGTCTCCTGATTTAGTTTTATGATCTTAGGCCAAGAAAGTGTTGTTATGTTTCAGCCATCATTGATAGGAAGTTGTGGCATACCTCTGAAGTCTATCCTGAAGTCAGAGAGCTTGTATGTGGACAAAAACATGGAGATCAGGCAGTCAAGCAATACCTCACTGAATGGTTCCAAGCTGGGGCCAGAAGGACTCCTTGGTGCCCTCAAGGTAATACGATACTGCCATTTCACATTACTGGTTTCATTTTTATTTGTCATCGTTATTGTATAATGAGAGAAATGTTATGCTGTTTGTCAGGAAAGCAAAATCTGTAACTGCTACTCACCTTAAGCCAATGGTAGAGATCATATGAGGCACATCGCAAGAAAAAGGTTTCATCGGACAGTTGACGTCATTCCTTGAAACCATGTCATTAAGTTGAGGAGATGACATTGCTTATTATATAGTATGCAGTAGTGTTAACAATTTATGGTGAAATGTTAAACAAAATCACTTTTTAGATAAGAAAAAATAATAGATAATTGTAAGTCATTTCCAAACAGAGTAATAACTTTAATGTAAAAAAGTATGACTGTAGGTGCATTTTCCCATCGTGAGATCCATATGCTATAAATAATATATAAAGACCGGCTAATATGATAAGAAGAACTTCATTTTGAGCTAAAATGGGATGAGATATAGCACTTCCATTTATCTTTAAAGTAGTTCAGTGTAAACACTCAAGTCCAGTACATTTTGAATTTAGTTCAGCTCTTACTGGTTATAAATTTTTGCCCTTTTTGTGGGGAAGATCACATCATACTTCTAGGGTGTCGTTAATTTAGATATTTGTATCAATTTTATCAGCCAGAAATTTAAACAATATCTGGGATTTCATATAATTAATTTTTCATTGTCCATTGCCTTGTACTAAGATATTGTAACCAAGTGATGGTCAGTAGGTATAGACTTTATCTTTCAAACATCATAGTCAGCATGATCGAGGGAATTACAAAGCTAAATAGAAACATACAACAGATTTTGTTAAAAATGGCTTTTTTTTCTTTATCCGCGCAAGGATTTTACAGTTTTAACATTTGGGACAGTTTGATCTATTCTTATCTTTGTGCACAAAAATTTTATATCAATATTTAAAAAATGGGCATTGATAATGAAACAACAGTGCTGATGATCAATGAAACTTCAATATTTTTCATATCAACAACAACAACACTACATATACAATCCCTAAAAATAGTCAGTGTGATTTTTATACAACTCTGATTTATTTCAGATTATAATAGAGTTAGCATCAGATAGTAAAGAGTTCCCCACTCAGCTTGCTAGAACAAAACTTGCAGAGATGACTGGTAAAGCCAAGATTGTTCCTATAGCCCAGGCGCCACCACCACCAGCTGCTATACCACCCCCACTGGTTGCCCCCAAACCACCTGTGCCACCTGTGGTTGTAAGAGAGCATGAACCAGGGAGAGGGGCTCCAAGAGGGATAGGTAATTTTTGTTTTTGCCAGTAAAACTGTTAATACTGAGCCCTGTGTGGTGGACCTATTGTTGGTGCATACATGTATATTGAATTCTGAACTTTAGAAGTCTGTAATTAAAGCCAGTCCATTATTTGCTCATATGGTTGTTTTGTATTAATCCTTTACTCCATAGCATGTGGCTGTTATTCCATGGGCAAACAGTTTAGGTCAAGATCTGCCTGAACATACACACCATCTGATCAGGATTTGCCCTCTTCCCTTTTGGTTATTAGGTTATTTCTGAAAAAAAGCAACAAGAGCAGACCCAGATCAGATGGCAGTAATATGACATTGCATTTTAGTGTATGTTCTACTATTATCAGAATATCTAGTAATTTTTTATCAGTTTATAATTTGAAATCTACTCACTGAATCTTTTAATACACGTATCTGTGATTTATGGTTAATGTTGTGTGCATATTTGCTTTCAGAAAGTAGAAGTAGATCCAGATCCAGATCGCCTGCACAGAAAGTATCTAACAAAGCTCTTCCGGCAGACAACTTGTTCCAGCCTGCACCAGTGTCTGTACACCATTATCAAGGGGATCAGGTGGTCCTTAATTATCCCAGCATGCAACACCAGCATCAGGGAGAGGTTAGTACTTCTAACAAGACAACACAGAAAAATGCTGTAAACTTAAATTATAATATATTAAGCATAATACCCTCCGATAAGCAAGTTGCTCCATGATAGACAAATGTCTTGTAAATGAAGCAGTTTTGTAGTGATTTATTAACTAAAAGGTTTGAACAGGCACAACAGAGTTCCAATCAATGTAGGGCACAACAGAGCTCAGCTCAGTGTAGGTCTATTACTAATAAAACTGTTTCTAACAGTATAAGCTAAGGATGTTCCTAAAGAAACATTACCAGACTGGATCACCCTTGGAAAAAAGGTTTTTTTTGTTTTCAATTTGGAGAATCTGTGTCAAAAAATGAGGGTTTGATGCAAAAATGAAGGATACAAAATTCCTAAACCCTTGTAATTAACCCTTAACTTCATATTTATGCTTTTAATCACATGTGCTAACAGTGTAGATCCAGATGAGCTGGCATGGAAAACAGTAAAATATCGAAGAACTATTAGCTTTCTTGTTGTTTTGCTTTTAGGTGATGACCCTGCATGCTTTGTTAATGATCCCAGATGGAAGAGGTATCACCACTCAGGGTATACCATCACTGATGGCAGCTAAAAGACATCCAGTCTTCCAACCTCCCAGCGCATTAACTGCACCTGGTAAAGTTTATTTATTATTCTAATGTTTTGTGGTTATGCTAATAAATATAGTTTCAAGGCGTGGAAACCAGATTCAAAATTGGTATCCAGATGTCATTATCAGATATTCGAATACTATTCTGATATTCATGAAATTTTCTCATTTCTAGAATTGAGAACTCTACTGCTGGTATGATAAATTCACCTTTTTTGAGACCCATCATCCACTAAATCAATCACTTAACCCTTTCCTCCATAACTATATACACATTTTTATGCATGTGTGACCAGTGTAGATCCAGATCAGCCGTCACATCCATGCCATCTGATCAGGATCTGCACTGGTCACATTTTGCTCAGAAAAAACCTTACTAATAAAAAAACTAGATCCTGATCAGAGGGCACAGATGTGCTGATCTGGATCTAAACTGTTCGCCCATGCAATAAAGGTGTATCTATGGAGAAAAGGGTTAATAAATGATATATCATTGGAAAACTTTCATTTAAATTCTTTCTGCAGATCTTTCAGCATGATAGATTTTGGGCAAACCATTCTTTTACATACGTACTAACCCCTTTATTACCCATGACTGTCAAACTGCAGCTCATTTCAGAATGACAAAAATAACACCCATTATTTAAATAAAAATGACCATATTCCATTCCATTTTAGCTCCAGGTTATTCATGTGCCTTGCATCCAGATCCATAGATTCAGGTCACATTTGGAAATTTATATCATTCAAGAAGGCTATAAGTTTAACACCGCCTTGTCATCTGTTAGTTTTGTGCTTACATTGTTTTGATGTACATTGCTTATATAACAAATTCAAGCTAGAAAAGGTTATAATTAAGGTTTTAATTTAATCAGTATAAGCCATATTATCCTTTACATACCCTTACGCTATACTGGTCTAGATATTATTGAAATCGACAATGTAATACACTACATTAACAACTGTCACACTTCCTTATGTCATTGAAAAGGGACAAACATTGCAAATTTTCAAGTTTCACTGTAGTAATATATAAGCTGAGTGTATTTACATGTACATTGCAGGTGTACGTGCCAGGGATATGTGTGTACGTAATACATACTTGGTGTGTAAAATGTTTTGGTGTGACGAGGCGGTTCACAGCGGGGTATGCTGGGGAACTAGTGAACCACAGTTCAAGTTTCAGCAGGTATGTACTGCTTACAGTATACAGTACTGTACCTATTAACCCATTCCTTCATAATATAATACTCACCTTTAAGGCATGGGCAAACAGTGTAGATCCAGATCAGATGGCAGGGATGTGCTGGCTGATCTGGATCTACAATGGTCATACATGTGATAAAATGTGTATATATGGAGAAAAAGGTTCACATTGGAATACCTTCTGTCATGCATTAGCAGTTGTATTAGTGTGTCAAGTTTGTTGTAATTCTACATGATAACCTTGGGAGACATGTGTATGATGTGATCTGAGAGAAGATTGAAATCTTTGCCAGTGATCTTATCAAACATAGCATATGAAAACACAGCAAACTAAAGAATATGTTAGCAAAATGGATCCAGCAACCCACATGTCTTGTGTCAAGAAATGTAACATTGTTAAGCATATGCAGTATATTTTGCAGGTTGCGCCAGTGTTGATGTCTCAGTCACTGCTGGAAAGGCTGAAGAACAACTTTATGATTGTTGAGGTCTGGGACAAGAAAACCTCAGCCGATAATGATAAGGTATGTACTCTACAAACCTAGACTATAGTTTGAGACCAGTCTTAGATCTCAGCAATCTTTGCCCAAGATCATACAACTAAATCTGGAGACCAGTCTCAATCTCGAGCATCTGATTTGCTGAAATGGCAGGGAGACCAATCTCAAATCTCAAGCATCTGATTGGCTGAAATGGCAATTTGTCATTGACAAATTGCCATTTCAGCCAATCAGATGCTTGAGATTTGAGACTTGTTTCCAGTTTTAATTTTATTATCTTGTGCCTGGATTGGTTGAAATTTAGCAAATTTCCAGAAGACAGTTCTGATTGTGGCAGTCATGTTTTGTTTGGATTATGGACAAAGGATCTACCTTTTAGTTTTATATTTATTTGTTTTCTTCATATATTTGCAAAGCAGCATTGTTTGAATTCACCAAATATGTATTTATTTCAGCTGGTTGGAATCGTGAAGCTGAGTTTACATCAGTTTTACATGTCCTTCCGAGACAAGAGGATCTCTGCAGCATTGCTCAAATCTCAGGTATGTCTTCTCTTTTTGTGAGGGGAATCCCTTAAATACTGCCTGATATGTCATTGGCTCATTGGTTATTATTTCATGAACAGCCTATGCAACACAGTTAAACTGTTAAACTAATTAAACTGCAAGAATTATTTCAAGAACTGCAAGAAATATACAGTTTTGCCAAATTTACCAGTATGCACAAAATTCTTGATTCGTTTATACATTCTTGTCAACCTTTTAGTAAAATATAGTAAAATAAATAAGTTTAAACTAATAGTTTTTCATGAATTTAAGCTGAACTTTAACCTTTTCCTCCATAGAAACACCTTTATTGCATGGACGAACAGTTTAGATCCAGAACAGCCAGCACATCCGTGCCGTCTGATCAAGATCTAAGCTGTTTGCTATTTGATTTGTTAGGCTATTTGTGGATCTACACTGGTCGCATATGCGTAAAAAAGCGTATTTATGGAGGAAAAGGTTAAGTAAGTCAGACATTGTGGCGTACACTAAATATACACACTAAATATACACACTAAATGTACAAATGTTGTTGTTACAGTACCCTGTGATAGCAGTAGAGAATGCCCTGCCTATAGTGGACGTATTTAGCGGTTCACAGTTTGGACAGCTCAATGTCCTGTTGGCTATGGGGTCTGCTGAACAGGTAACATCTAATAACCAGTCCAGTCTCTGACAGCTAGAAAACTAAATAGAACTGAGCAACATGCAGCTTCTATAATTTGTTGTGTATCACAGGAAAAGGTGTTGTTAAGGATTTCTAACGGCAAAACTCAACGTGTATGTGCTCTTTTACAAACTTTTATTCATGGTGTAAGCAAAGTGTTTGCCGTTAGAAATCCTTAACAGGTGTGTTCAGGAAGTTGATGTTGTTCTTTGAAATGACTCTTCATAAATCTGAGCTGACAACATTGCAAATTATGCATTTTGAGGTAAAATTAACATTCTAACAATTTGAGTATCACAATCCCGTGTAAGTTATGAGAAAATAATAGGTAATTGTGAGCTTTTTCCAAATAAATTCACAATTAAAATGTCATAAATATCACAGAAGTCACCTTTTCCTGTGACATTGCACATTTCATTGAAAGTTGAAAGTCTGATAAGGGGTTTTGGCACCTGATTTAATTGCATAGGTAGGACACAGTAACCATCTGTTTCAGTAAAAAATTGGTATTAGATCAAGAAAGGTTTACCTAGACTCCCCATACTTTGCATGTTGATGAGTAAAAAGATAACCCCTATTGATTGATGATTAGCGGTATATTGAAGAGTCAGATATCTGAAATGCTCAGTCTTCTTCGCTATTTTAAATGCCTTCCTTTTTATTTTGTTTTTTTTCTTTTGGGGGGGATTTGGGGGGGCGGGGGTCATTGGAATCCTCAAATAACTCAGCTGATCAAGCAAACTGATATTTACATTGATTAAGCTGTCACATTTATGGTCTACTACAGGTAGGATATTCGGTACAACATGTTTTAGCTGTTACATAGACTTTTAAAGTCACAGGTATCACAAATTGTACAAAAACATTTCATTTTTTAAATATTTTCATTGTTACAGGTAGCACATCTGGTACGCATGAAGACAGAGGGTATGTCAGCAGTGTCGGTACCAGAAAGACCTCAGCATTATCTAGAGAGGTATGACTTCAATTTTGGTCATTTATGAATAAGCTGACTAGAAACACCTGAAGTAATGCAGATCTGGAGCATTTTCGGAAAATAGATTTTAATTTTTTAAGATTATTTTCAAGAATTTTATCCAGGGGTTCCACTAGCTGATCATAGGGTCATTCTGATAAGGAGATTCTGCCAGTAAATAGCCGAAAATACCCTCTAATTTAAGGGAAAAAATGACCCTTTAGCTAAAATCATAGGGGGAAAAATGAGGCTCTTTAGAAATTTCAAGAGTCAAAGGGTCATCTCCATGGTCAAATGGAATCCCTGTTACTTGTTAATTTTGTGCAAGTTTTACATATTTGTAAATTAGTCTCTTTTTATAGGAATTAAGGCAGAATAAACAAAATAGGCTCGCCTATCTTCCAATATGGGTCATAATTTAAGAGATTTTGCTGAAGATTATTGAGTGAATAGCTGACAGTGTATACTGTAAGTAGACCATGAGTTGAGCTTGTTCTGCACTGATAGCAAACACTTTTTGATCCATTCCATGAATAGCAAGGGGGATTAGAAATAAGAAAATAAGTTTCAATTATGATGACAGACCATATGTAAAGTTATAATGTTAATAAAGTTTTCAGTTTTAGTTCTACAATGAAGCCATGTTGATTGAAATGATGGATGAATATTTTCAGACAAGATTTACTGCACCATGGTGACACAGTTCCCGCACAGATTGGTACAGAGGCTGTTGGTAAGTTATTGTCCAATTCTTTCATAAGCTGAGATGTCATTCGATGTTGCAGGTGTAAACCCTTTACTCTCGATATACATGGAATATTATAACAGTATGCATTTTGTAGGTTCGTATTTTTCTAGTTGGGTATGTAAACAATATTGCGCGAGACCGAAGGTCGAGCGTGATATGGTTACATACGCAACGAGAAATAATACGAATCTACAGAATGCATACTGTCATAATGTTCCTTTTATTATATACCCTTCTCGCTCAAAACAAATTATAATAAAATAAACTAGATGGGTGTTCAGTTGAACACTTGTGTCGCCCTCTGGTGCTATCTCGGAATAAAAATGCAAGTACAAAAAGGGGCATAACTCCATCAAAGAATGTGGCATCATCATGAGCGTGTTGTCATAAGCAATATAATTTAAAAGTTTGATGTAAAAATAGTAAGAAATGACAAAGTTATAGCCAACGTTAAGTTTTCGTGTAAAAATCCAAGTACAAAAAGGGGCAAAACTCCATCAAATGTGACCTTGACCTTGAGAATTTGGCATCATCTCGAGCGTGTTGTCATAAGCCATATAATTTGAAAGTTTGATAAAGAAATATTAAGAAATGGCAAAGTTATAGCCAACGTTAAGTTTTTGTGTAAAAATCCAAGTACAAAAAGGGGCATAACTCCATCAAATGTGACCTTGACCTTGAGAATTTGGCATCATCTCGAGCGTGTTGTTATAAGCAATATAATTTGAAAGTTTGATAAAAAAAATATTAAGAAATGACAAAATTATAGCCAACGTCAAGTTTTCGTGTAAAAATCCAAGTACAAAAAAGGGGCAAAACTCCATCAAATCTTTGACCTTAAAAATTTGGCATCGTCTCAAGCGTGTTGTCATAAGCAATATAATTTGAAAGTTTGAAATAGAAATATTAAGGAAATGGCAAAGTTATAGCCAACGTTATGTTTTTGTGTAAAAATCCAAGTACAAAAAGGGGCATAACTCCATCAAATGTGACCTTGACCTTGAGAATTTGGCATCATCTCAAGCGTGTTGTCATAAGCAATATAATTTGAAAGTTTGATGAAGAAATATTATGAAATGGCAAAGTTATTGCCAATGTTAAGTTTTTTTTGTCTAAATATAAGTACAAAAAGGGGCATAACTCCATGAAATGTGACCTTGACCTTGAGAATTTGGCATCATCTCGAGCGTGTTGTCATAAGCAATAGAATTTCAAAGTTTGATGAAGAAATATTAAGAAATGGCAAAGTTATAGCCAACGTTAAGTTTTCGTGACGGACGGACGGACAGACAAAGCGGTCCCTATGTATCGCCGTTTCTTCGAAAGGGCGACACAACAACAAAATTTTAGTCAAAAACGTGGTTTACATAATAGCAGAAATAAATATAGTAACGCGATAGTAAATTTATGAATGGCATAGAAAATTTATGAATGACGTAAAAATACCTTAACGTTGTAAAACTGCGATGGAAATTTCCTATTTTGGAGTTCGTTATGTGCCGGAAAATTACGACAACCTAGTGTGACGTAGTATATGTCGTCACATAGAACACGGGAAGCTGGACATTGCTTGATACGGAATTTCTAATCTGACAAGTTGTATCAATTTTGCGGATTAACGATGCACTATGCTAAAATCATTCATGGGTATATAATAAACATGTTTTAACGTGTGTGCGACCAGCATAGATCCAGATAAGCCAGCACATCCAAGCCATCTCATCTGAATCAACACTGGTTGCTGTTTGGTCAGAAATATCCTAATGAATCTAAAAGTGAACAATGTAGATCCTGATCAAGTGGCATAAAGTTGTTGACTGATCTGGATTTACACTGTTTGCCCTTGTAATAAAGGCGTAACTGTGAATGAAAGGGTTAAATTTAATGCACAAGTCTCACCTGACTATATCAGAGCATACGCTTGCACAGTTTTCAGATATTTAAATATTCCATTAAGATTTGAATTTGGTCATTTTTCCTTGTGTGTAAAATACACAAAACTTAAACCAATGCAAAACAAAAATATTCCGAAATAGAGATGTATCAGCCATTTTTTTAACCAATTACAAAGAGCTGGTAATCTTTTTTATGGCTGTTGACCAGTGATTATGCTTAGCTAGATATCCATTTATGTTCGTTATGTTGCTCCTGAATTACATATATAAGGGGATATAATATACTGTAACAACTTTTTCCTGGTATTGTGTAAGACCAGCGTTTATGTGGATTAATAAAATTGAAGTTGCGAGCTGGAACATGTACCTGTAGCTCTGAATCAATACACCCATGATGTACCAACAAAACAATGTGTGACATCGTCTGTATCAATGACATAAGTACTAAAATAAGTACTAGAGAAAGAGATTCTTGCAACTCTTATTGATGATCAATCCTTAGTTTAAAAGACATTGATTTCCGTAAACAGATGATTTATTTCTTTTTATAATAAACGTAATACAAGTTGTGCCATATTAAGTTTCACTGTTTTTTGCATGTCTTTTATGTTTCTTCTTTCGTATTATGGACAAACAATTTAGATGGAGTAGAAAATAACAGACCAGAGAGGTCAATTCAACTTTGTGACTCATGATTCTGTAAATTCTGTTGAATCTGGTGAACTATCTAAATGTGTTCTTTGTTTTCAGTGGAACATGTCTTTGAGATTGTAGTGGAAGGGGTGAGAGGTTTGAGTCTGTTTGAAAACATGATCTGGGGAGAGGCTGACTGCTTTGTGCAGTACCACTTCCCAGCGCAACAGCAGACTAACCCACCTGGAGCACCAGTTATCAGACATGGTAAGTAATTTATTGATTAACCGCAACCTCTGTTATCAGACATTGTAAGTGATTTTTTCTTAAATTAAAAGGGGCTTTTCATATTCGTTCCCCACCAACTCCCTCCCACCAGGTCCACTTTAGACAGAAATATGCAGTGGACTTACTACATGTATATTTAAAAATAGATGTGGGGTTAAAGGAAACAGGCAGGAAATCTGGCTCAAAGCAAACTAGATAGCAGCTGTAGGGTCTTGTGATCAACTTTGTCAGTGGAAATCTGCAGCCCCATCCCCATTCCATTGTATTGGCTTGATCTCTGCTTATATTTGTTTTAATATAGTTAACATGCTTCATAAGATTCCAAGCAGAAATGACACAAGCACATTACATTTTGCATCTATCTACATGACAGAACTGAAAACAAGTATCATTGATAAAAAACAATACAAAATGGCAGGCAGATTTTCAGCTCAGTAAAAAGTCTAAATTTTATATTAACTACATGCATACAATCAGTTGTAAAATATTGTAAACTTCAGCTGTACCAACTATGAAGGCATTCCGTACTGCGACCACTCTGTGTATAGCAGACCCAACATTCCATGATGTGACCAGACACAGAATCCTGTTACCACAGGGAACCCCTGTACAGAGGGAACTTCTTACAGGTGCTGTAATTCTTACATAATTCTTGCATAAAGTTGAACTTATTGAAATCCTATCACACTGGAAATTTATGGCGGACTAAAAAAGTGATTTTTATATTTAAGTTTTTCCATAATAATTTACAGGAGTGAAGAACCTGATCTGAAAATCAGAAATTCTGAACGCAGATTGCTGTTTGGCTTTTTTATGATAAAAGTGGTTATGCAGTTATTTCCTATCTCTTATACAGTATTATCGAGGCATCTTTATTATCAACGTAAATCAGTTATGTAGACATGCCTTTCCGTATTTAATAGCTTTGACCTAGATATGACAAACTCTTTCTTGGTAAATTTTATGTTGATATCATAATAATAGTTATTTTCACCAAAATACAGAAGTTATGAACTAATATTGCATTGCATAAAATCCTTGATAAAAGTATGTTGATAATACATGCCTTCCAGGCTAATAATCTCAATGGAATAAAATGGAGACAGTAATGAAGGTTTTTGCGTTGTAAACATTATAACTGATAATTTGGAAAAGTTTTCTGAGAGTTGCTTTCTAAGCTGGCTAAAAAGGAAAATATATGGACTTATAATTTGTGGGCTTAATTCTTGAAGCAGAAGAAAATGTCAGTGTTGTAATTTGATTGAAAATGTTGCTTCAGATGTACTACTGTTTCTTGTTGGTGGGTTTTGAATGACATAATAACTAAGCCAATAAAATATCCTGACACGAGATGAATATGTTTGTGACCATTTTATGCAGGATATTAAATGTGCGATAATGGATACATGTGTTGAATCAAATTAATTAAATGTTTGGTTTTCTGCGTTTCATCAATGTATGAATGGTCAGATTTTAAACACCTAATTTGCATAAAAACCAAAGTTGTGAGATACACATAAAGGAACTATTTTTGTTAAGATTTTCTGTATATTGAGGGATGTATTTTCTTCTTTAGCTTGTGCAAACTCAGGCAGTGGTTCTGGAGGTCTTCCATTTGAACTGTGGTGTAGATACTACCATCCTAATGTCAGAGACCAGTGTATTGCTAAGGTAAGCTTACTTATGACAGGACTTGTGAAGTAGAATTATCATTGAATAAAGTATGGTCAATTTTTCAATTTTATGTATTAACCCATTTCAAACATATATAGGCATTTTAAGCATGTGCGACCAGTGCAAATCCTGATCAGACGGCATGAATGTGCCAGCTGATCTGGATCTACACTGTTTGCCCTCGCAAAAAAGGTGTGTCTGTGGAGGAAAGGGTTAACTTATTATACACTTTGTAGCATTTTTTTCATTGACAGTGAAACAAATGGGGAAACAGATGTCAAATTAATTGTGTGCAAGTTAAAGTGGCTGCAACCTGCTAGTTCATTCTAGTCTTAGTCTAATAGTTAAATGGTCATAGTTTAAATTCTTTAAAACCTAAAGTTTCCAATGTGATTTGACCTGATCGGGCTCTACTGACAAACCTATAAATAATAACAAAGACCAGCCTTAAAAACATTTACCCTTTCCTCCTGATATACACTTTTATGTCATGGGCGACCAGTGTAGATCCAGATCAGCTGGCACATCTGTGCTGTCTGATCAGGATCTGCACTGTTCTCCTTTGGATTTATTTAGGTTATTTCTGACTAAAAATCAAATAGTGAAGATCCTGATCAGACAGCACAGATATGTCAGCTGATCTTGATCTACACTGCCTGCACATGCCAAAAAAGTCATATATATTGAGTAAAGGGTTTAAATGTGGTAAGTGTTTTCAGATGGTCTTTTATAACCAGCTGATAATTATTCACATGTTAGTAACAGTTTCTTTTTCATACCTTGCTAGTTAATCATTAATAATCCTTATTTCAGGCAAATTTACCCCTTGCCAAGCTATGTGCTATGATAACAATGCAGAAGAGAGGGGAACCATCTGTACAAACATTTTCTTTCCCACTGACACATGTGCCCGGTGACCAGCCTGAAGAAGAGATCAAATCCAAGTCAAGAGATGCAGGTTTAATGGACATCACCATACATTATAAAAACCAGCTGATGCAGGTTTGTTTGAGAAAATTGGAATTCACTCTAAAGAAATATACAGCGGAATGATTTTGTTACATATTAGTTGTTAAATGTTCATGCATTTTTGGTTTACTCAGTTGCATGAAATTTTAAAAATTGTTGAAGAAATTGTATTTTAATTACAGTGGAATTGCGATAACTCGGAAGTCGAACGCCAGTCTTATCAATTTTCCTTATATATTTAACTGAAAAAAGTTCCGATAACTGGAAACGCAATAACTCGAAATTTTCAATATCTCAAACATATGAATAAGTCCCTTGAATAAGAAATAAGCACAAGTTGATCGCAATAACTCGAAGTACTTGTATTGACACTATTTTTCACACTTCCTGCGCGAATGTTCAGAGTCTTTTGTTTATCGCTAACATGTCAAAAAGAGTTGTTAGTTGCACGTCATTGTCATGATATGCTTGTGAAGCAAACAATGAGAGTGAATTGCCTCATATTAGTGTCAAAGAAACATTTTGAGTTTTCCTTTCTATCAAACGACTTTTCATTAAGTATCAATGGACAACAGTTCCGTATGGCATAACTAAAAAATAAATTAAGTTAATATCACAATTACATAAAATCTTCCAAAAGGGAAGTCAGTTATATATTTTATAAATAATACACACTCTTTACTTTCGAATTTTCGAACACTTGTTCTTTATCAAGATTAATACAGAAATAATTGTGTTTTAGTAAAATCCATGTTGCAAGCGTATTGTCGTTTGATGTTTCCCAGGATGACGTCGCGTCATTTCCCGGACGTCTCACTTCCTTCGAGACGCGACATCGTTTCCCGGAAAAAATCATCAACAATACCTACATACTATTATGAAAAAAAGAGCTCAATACATATACATAAACCTTGCATAAACACATTCACACACATATTTACAACATTTGAAAATAATAATAATAACAATAATAATAATAATAATTAAAAAAAAGAAGTCCATCCTAAATCTTATGTTATGATGCACCATTAAATGTTCAATCAGATGAATCTATAGATTAAATTCAGTGATGAAAGTTTATGTTAAGGCTGTTGAAATCCTAGGGATTAACTGGAATTGCTGTCTTAGGTCCTGGGTCTGGGATTACTGTATTCTTGTATATAATTCTCATTGTCTGTGTGGGGTGGTGAATTTCATTCTATTACCAAGATCCGTACTACATGAATCTTCATCTTTGATATGGAGCGACATCGGAAATAAAAATTGAAAAAAAAAATTTAAATTAGTCTGGATTAATAAATAATAATAATAATAATAATAATTATAACAATAATAATAATAATAACAATCATCATCATTTATATCATAATTTCCATTATCATATAAATAATAATAATTACAACAATAAAAACAACAATAATAACAACAATCAAAATTACTACCATCATCATCCCATCATCACTATTATCACAATAAAGAAATAATAATAATAAAGAAAACATGTTTTAGTGATCAAACAAACATCATCACCACCATCATCATCATCTTCATAACCACCCACATCATAATCACTGTCATCATCACTATTGTCATAAATGTCACCAGCATCCTCATCATCATCATTGTAATAATAATTAATAATTAGAACAATAACCAGTAATTATAAAACTTTATCATCATCATCATCATCATTATCATCATCATCATCATCATAAACACCAACACCAATTAACACATAAGTTAATATCATTTTATTCCAATTATCTAGTGAAGGATCCGGGTAACTGGGAGGATACCTGGATCGGAAAACAACATTTTCTATTCCCAGTCATGTTTCATGTTCGTACAATGATATTTGTGAAAATATATGAAAATTTTGTTTATTCATTGATTTTTATTTATTTAATCATGAAAATAAAACTGAGTGATAAAATTATTACAAAATAATTATTTTATTTGATTGAGCAAACTTTTCAACAAACATTTGTTATGTATGGTATCGTAACTTTTTTAACTCAAATGGCATTACGGAAAAGTCAAAATCCCGATAACTTGAAGTTCGGGATAATTCAAAGTAAATTGTCGGTCCCTTGGGACTTTGAGTTATCGCAATTCGACTTTATTATATTTGGGACATAGGTTGATCGTAATTTAATCTTTAAGCAAAGTAATTGTAATTTAAAAATTACATTTTTCCTTGTAATCACCCCAGGTGTGGCATAAATTAACTTCCTGCAAGATTTTACTTAATGTTTTTCTATAATATAACTACAGTGAAACCTCTCTATTAAGACCACCCTAGGGACTGGACAGAAATTGTCTTAATTGTGGGGTGGTCTTCATTCCCAGATAGAAAATAGTGCAAAGCTGTTCAAGTGGATATTGAAACAGTGGTCTTATTATTGGGATTGGTGTTTATGAGGGATTTTACTGTATATTGTGTGAATTAACACTTGTACAGACAAGTAATTGTGGTGTTAGTGCTAGGAGTCACAGCAGTACTAATTGTATGTGACGCTGCTATATGTCACTGACTTATGGAAAATTACTGACAAATCAGTCCATTCAGTTAATTGACAACTAGGCGACACATTACAAAGTGTGTAAGTAAATTATATGTATTTTTGTAGAATTTTTAATCTGAAGGGATACAATATTTAAGGTGTGTTTCTTCACTTATCAGATACTGCCTGGTTGCATACTGGGCCCAAGATCTTAAAATTAAGATTGGAGACCAGTCTCAAATCTTAAGCATCTGATTGGTTGAATTTGTGACCAGTCATAATTTCAGCCAATCAGATTCTAAAGATTTGAGACTGGTCTCCAGATTTAATTTTATGATCTCAGGCCCAGCTCATGCTGTTATCGACCAGCTTCAGAGGTATTCATTTCACAAAAACAATTACTCCAATAACTCACATTATCTGTAAGGACATTTAAAGTTCAGTTTTAGAAAATATGCTGTCATAAACTTCACACAGAAAGCAGCAACGGTTAATATGTGTTGTGTTCTTTATAGACTGAGACTGGAGCTGCAGCAGCAAGAAAGAACCTGACAGGTGCTCAAGTCTGTATAAATGTGGGAGTCATAAGAGCATGTGGACTCAAGGTATAAAGTTTGTTGTTTTACCAAGCAAATAACATGTCAGCTAAAACATTATTTTAGACACACTATAAGAACATGTGTATTGGAGGAAGTGAGTGTCTTTTTTGTGTTTTTTCTTTCAACATGGTCCTGAGGTGAACTGTCAGTTTGGAGACCAGTCTCAAATCTCAGACTGAAATGGAGACATGTCACCATATCAGCTAATTAGATGCTTGAGATTTAAGACTGGTCTCCAAGCTTAGTTTTATTATCTTGGGCCCTGAAGAACCTAGTTCCAACCTAGGAAGTTGTCATCAAGTATATTAAATTTAAGTATAAAGAACTTGTTTTTCAATTTCTGTAAAATAAAACAGAATTAAGTAAACGTAACTTTACAGATATTTTGTGTTCACCACAATTTTCCATCCAATCACTGAGCCAGAATTTCAAATATTCTGCACCTCTTATCTGTTGAAACTACACGCTTCAACCACTGAATCATTTAGTGTCTATTTAGTACTGAATATTCATAAGGTTGTGACGTCATATCTAATTTTTGTATGATAAAATTGTGGCGATCACTAAGTTTTTTATTGTATATTAAGTGAAGTGTTAACAATTAAGAAACCACAATCACTTCACTCATCTCCATTCCCTAAGGGTTTCTTAATTGTTAAAACCACTTAATATACACTAACTATAAAATATATATAGAGTTTAGAAAAATTTTTGCCAAATTGAATACTGTTTACTTATAATTTATAAATTGATTTACCCGAAGTTCAGATCTGCATATTGATGAGTTTTATTACCATGTGACAAGAAGCTTGCATTCCAGCTTCACACACTTAAAACAACCCAACAGTTTTCCATAACTAAATGAAAACCATCGAATATTGATCCAATCCTTAATTGGTTGTACATAGTTGTAAACCTGCTGTTAAATATTTATCACTAACCAGTGGTTTGTGAATTTTAAACTGTGATTTTGAACATTAAGTTTTGAAATAAACATTTACAGGCAGGGGCAGAGAGTGCGGCCTATCTGGACCAAGGAATGCAGTATCCAGCTGAGGTAGGCGTGAATGCCTATGTACGAGTTAAGTTGTCCTTCCTTGGAGCTGAGGGTGAGAGAATCACACGTACAGTTGCCAGGTGCGTAGACACTAAACTATTTAGTTTACATGTTCCTTTAAACCATTTCAGTTTATTATGACATGCCTATATTGTAGTGCATAAAAATCGTTACAAGTTCGCTACAGAAAGAGACTATAAGTTTAAACTACTTCAGTCCATCTGTTCATCCAGATAACTGGAAGACATGTTATGTAAACTTGTATTATCATTTCAGGTCATTTTCCCCTGAGTTTTCTCACTTTTTGGACTTCCCATGTCCGTTGCTGTGGACGGAGGCAAACTCAGATGCACTGTGCTTAGCAGAGATACTGGAAACAGCGGAAGCAGTGTTTGAAGTGTGGCATCAAGTCCCAGGAATGTCACAAGGTAGGTTGGACCTAGGGGTACAGCCTCCAGGAACACTGGGCCTTTATCATATCAACATTGTCAATAACTTGCTGCAACATCAATTTTATGCAACTGATTTTGATGTTAACTTTAGCATTAATAAACTGAGATGAGACATAAGTAATGCCATTCCAATATATAATTTGGTCTATAGCAGAGAATGGCTATTGAATTGTTTTATCATTTATAACATTTCACTTTATTCATAACATCTCTGTGTATGTTTTCCTGAATTCATCTCACATAGACTCTGACGGTTATTGTTAGGAAGACAGGGTTTAGAAAATATTAGTATGTTTGCTGGACATTTAAATTGATGAGCACCCTCTGCTTATGTATATTTTACAGATTTGGACAGACAATTGAGTGCTCTAACAGCTGATGGGGTGTCAGGGAGAAAGGTCATAGAGAAAACTGGTGATGTATTGTTGGGAACAACAACTCTGCCCCTGGTCAGCCTACTGTCTCACAGAACTGGTTTGTATTCTGGCAACTAACCTTTTCCTCCATAGAAACATCTTAATTGGGAAGGCGAACAGTGTAGATCACTATCAGCCGGTACACCCTTGCCATCTGATCAGGATCTACACTGTTCACTTTTAGATTCATTAGGTTATTTGTGACCTTGATGCTACCAGATCAGATTCAGATCAGATGGCCTGGATGTGCAGGCTGATCTGGATCCCATATGCATATATATGGAGTAAAGGGTTAATGCATGTAATTTGTTTCTCATGATAAGGTTTAGGCTTGTTTTTCTAACTCAGACAGAAGTAGATCCATAATTCTGTGGTATCATTTAATTTCGCTGGCACAAAATTTTGTGCAATCATCGAAAAAGATTGTTTCGCGCGGACGTAAATTCGCGCAAAACAGATTTCCAAAAAATAAAAATTAACTAAAATCATTATTATAATCTATATTTGACCGATCCGTTATTGTTATCTATTGTTTATCTGATAACGCAAGCTAATCATGTCAGTTGGGCCCTGTCAACTATCACTTCCTTTGTTAGTCAATTATCGGACCGCTGTTTATTCGGCACCGCTAATTGACAAGGGACCCATATGGTCCATCTATCTGGACCATAACATAATTGGATTGTTAAATTGCGTACCCGTTTTATGTTAACAAGTGTCAATGAATTGTAAAACAATTACTTAAAAAGGGTTTATTAATTAAAAAAAGTTTTTACATGTCAAAATAAACTGAATGAGATGACAACGATGCTGTTTGGTAAAACGTGACTTATTCTGACCTTAATGCACAGACTTAATTGTCATTACAGTTTTGAAGTAACATTTAAAAACTATTCCAAACGAAATTCGACAGTAATAACTAATTTTATTTCCTTTATGAATATAATTATTGAAAACCTTAAATTTATATAAAATAGTGCTACGGGCAACTAAATACAAAGTGTTGGTAAATTCGGATATTACCACATTTCGGATACGTATGTGGAACTATATTGTTAAAATTTAGCTTAGGTTTTAAATTTGCGCACTGGCCCGAGCGCAAAATACACGAAAATTAAGCCAGCGCTAAATAAAATGATACCACAGTATATCAAGGTATAAGTTTAAGCTTTGTTCTATTGATAACAAATGTCTTTATCAGAAATTCTTGAAATTTTATTGTACTTTTTTGCTGAAATGGTCAGTGTTACACTTTTATACCTGAACTAGGAGTAAACACTAATAAGAATCCAAATGAAGTTTAAGACTACTTAACTGTAAAAATTTTGTAGCTAGAAAATGTTAAAATATGACTGCTCCCAGAATGCCGTATCAATAACCAATTTAATACATTTAAAGGTTTGAATGGCTGGTTCCCAGTTAACATACCAGTATCAGCTTGGAACCAGGACCAGCAGAATGAGAACCAGGAATCAGAAGATGAAGTGAAGCAGGGTCAAATTGGTGGCTTACAGAGAGTGGGTGGGGGACTGGAACTGAGTGTGAAATTTGCGCATCATGAAGACAGAGAGAGGGTGGTACATGCAGCAAGAGGGGTGGGCTGGTCCCCGGTAGATCTTGACATAGAACAAGATGACTGGGAAAGTGAAGGTAAGCAATAGACCTGTTTCCCAAAAATAAACTGCTGGGCCGCGTCATAACACATTAGATTACAACGCAATGCCAGGAAATTTGACAAGTTTTACTGAATAACTCCACTCTCAAAAAATATTTAAAAATGATCAAAATTTCCCTCGCTGATATTCCTAGAGGAACTGTTTATTTGAAACAGTTTATTGAGATGACTTCAGTCTGTACCGAAGCATGAATATAGCCTCTAGGTATGGATGAAGTGACATAAATTAACAGAATGTTTATTCTAACCAGACAACTGCAGTATACTGAATCTTGCCAAAAAGAGTGGACCACATACGTCTATCAGGTGCACGTTTACTGCCTAACAGTTTTCTTAAAGAATAAACTTGAAGAGGGAATAAGAAATGTTTTTAAAGAAATGTGCAAAGCAGCACTTTTCTTTTTTATTTTAAAAACAAACAATCCTGGAAACACTTTATTGCCGTAGATTGAACATGTGCCTTTTATTAGTTAAATTTCTTGAGTTTGATTGTTTGACAAACTTCATATGCACAAGAAATAGATTGCGGCTCTTAAATTCTTCTTGGTTTCTTGTGTTCCTGAAATGAGCGTGTGTTCTAATCTAATAAACAGGATTATTTTGCATAATAAATAATTCCTTTTTTTTCTTGCAAACTCCTTATGTGATTATCGATTTACACCCAAACACTTTTTGAGTCCAAATACTTAAAATTTTAAAGAAATTGTGGCAAGAGTACAGAATTAAACCCATAGAATTCACTATTTATATGCGAGTCAGAATACGGCGCCTTGTTCTGAAATCGCGTTTCCATAAAAATTGGAAAACCCGTTCTGCGATGGAGCAATGTGAAAAGGGTCTATTCTCAAACAATCCTTTGCAGTTAATGGTGTGGGCTGTTATTTCTTCTTGATGACTTACATGTACATTGACATTTTCTGTAAAGTCTCCTTAAATAAGAGCTTGTATTGCTTGAATGTTGTTGTTTGTGAATGTGTTCGTTCAGTATGTCATAATATGAAGCCGTTTTCCTTCAGTACATTTGCCTTCTCTACAGGCTCATACCATTTAAGTTAAAAATTATAAGGTCAAGTGTTAAATTTGTGTAAAATTTTTATTTTATAGTACATTGTATTACAGGAAAAAATATGTTTGATTATTTCTGATCATACGTTTACTTTCAAGACTTGCTTATTAAGCATTAGAGATCGTCAAAAAACTATCACTAATTTGCTATCAAGGCCCAAGATCTTAAAATTAAGATAGGAGACCAGTCTCAAATCTCAAGCATCTGATTTTCAGCCAGTTAGATGCTTGAGATTGCTCTCCAGATGTAGTTGTATGATCTTGGGCACAGTAGTTTACAACATTTCTGTGCAGAAACTGCAAGTTATGGCTAAAACTTAAACTAGTTTTATATTATGCTTTCCATTTGTCAGTTTTGAAACTGTGTTCTATTTCAACCTACTATATTACTAGTACTAAGATCTGAAACTGGACTCCAATCTTAGTTCTTCAGCAAAAGCTCTCAGGTTCAACAGAACTAACAGTTTTCTGTCATTTCATCAATTGTCAAAAGAAATGACAATGAAATACAGGTGTCTGCTGTGTTCTGTATAATTGTTTAAAATGAGTTTATTCCTTTCACAAGTCTTCTCTAATCCATAAACTTAGAAATGAAAGAAGATGAAAGCAAGAAAAAAAGAAATACTGTAATTACTATAATATTTTTGAATTAAGGTTTTAGAACTGTAATATTCACTTTTGCTTAATGGGATTCTGCTATTTTCCTTTCAAAGTACATCCATTTAGACATATAAACAATAGTTTTTAAAAACATTTACCGCGCGTAACTTGAGAATTTCAGTATTTTACAAGGAGGCCCTCTGTTTTGAAAAATGGGCTGTAAAATCAAACATACTAGAAGCTAAGATCATCATTTTATTTTAAAGATTGTAAAATTTTGTCACATAAAAGCTTATTGTTAAAAGGACTCATATCTGAACAGGAAAAACAAGCATTTTGTTTGGAATTAATTTCTAACACTTCATAAGTTGAGTTTTTTTAAGTGCTCCCCAGCTTCGGAAATGCACATTTTTCCAAGCTGCAAAAAATAAGCAAGTTTTTATCTGTAATTTTTGTGCGTGTTTAATGCAATAAAATAATTGTGTTATACATAAAAATTATCTGCAATGTGTATAGAATCAAATAATAAAAAATCAAATCACTTCACCGTCTCGTTTTCATTTTATTGGCCTACAAAATAGGTACCTATGGCCTAGAGCAAGCGGTGAAAAACCACAAAAACCAAAGGACTTGGTTTACAAATGGTCATTTTTTTGATACCCCCTCAAATTTTTGAAAAACAAGAAATATGCAAGCAATCCGCTATGCTGGTTAAAATCTAACTTCAAAAAACTAATTTTGGCAACCATAACCATAGTAACCAAAGCATTTTTTTATAGAGAAAAATCATTGTGCAAAGACAATTATCACAAAAATACTGTTCAAAAACAGAAACAAAAAAAAATGCAACATTTTCCGAATTTAAAACTATTGATTATACCATTCTTTAAAAATAAAATACCTCACAATAATTAAAAAAAGAAAAAAGAAAAAAGGAAAAAAAGGTTCCTCTCCTGAGGATTGAACCGGGCCCGTCAAAATGACGAGTCCTGAACGTTACCATTGCGCCACAGAGGATTGATCAAAAGCGTGTCAATTTTATATAACCTGTATTCATTGCTGAGTGTTGTTTGTCTCCAGTCTGATTTTGATTATTTTTTATGAAAATATTTATTTACATTACACCAATTTCATATTAGCATTTTTTATTATTTGATTTAGTTATTTATGATGTCATAATCGCGGGAAACACCTAAAGAGTAGACTCCATTGACGAAAAATAGTATCAACCGGAAACGTACGAATCGGCGTTCGGAAAACACGAATAGTGACGGTATAAGTCGATGTTTGGCGGAAATATTACAGTTTTAAAACCTTAATCCAGAATTACAGATTTTAGACTACACAAAAATGATTTAATTGATAAAATCCATGTAATTTTTTAGATAGGTTTGAAGAATTGCATTAGGTGTAATAAATGGAATGATAGAGTATAAAAGTGTCTGTATTTGCCTTTTCCAAGTACTTTGTCTACGACTAGAAATCAGTATGAAATGTACTGGCATGGCCCAGGGGTAGTTTTCTGGATTGACAATAGTTATTTCTTTTATTTACAGATGAGGATAGTAACCGATACCATCACATCAACATCACCATAGATCATGTGACCTTCCCAGTGCAGAATGCCCTGATAGCTGGTCAGAATACACTGGACAAGACAGCCCAGTGTTACGTCAGATACAAGTTCTATGATAAATGTAAGTTCATTTTCGTGCACATTTATTTTTACCTAAAATTCCAATAATGCTTCTAGTAGGAGACTCAGGAATTTTGAAAGACCATCAATGGATTCAATGGAACCAAACTCTCTATTTTCAAAAGTTTTGTGAACGCTTGGTGATTGGTCTTACTTCCTTATTTGGCATGATAGTTTTGTGGTTCACAAAATCATTTTTGATTCTGGGCTAAAGATTATAAAACTAAAACTATGAGACCAGTCTCAAATCTCAAGCATCTGATTGGCTGAAATGGTGACTGTTTGCCTTTTCAACCAATCAGATGCTTGAGATTTGAGACTGGTCTCCAGATTTAGTTTTATGAACTTGGGCATTGTTGAAATTGTTTGATAAAGTCCACTTTTTCTCAGTAACCGTTCAAGGTAGAGCTTTGAAACTTAACATAGTTTTCTGAGATACCAAAAGCAATAATCAAGACAAGTTTCAAGTGCGAGTATATCTGTTATGTTTACAGCTGCTGTGATGACAAAGTTTGCTGCTGTAACTGTCAACAGTAATGGTTACATCACATCCCAGCCGAGAAACAGACACGACCTTCAGTTACCTGACAGCTCCATGTTCAGATGGTATGTTTGCTCTTTGTTTGCTCCTTTAACCATTTCCTCCGTTTACACTCCTATATGCCATGGGCATATCTGTGGCATCTGATCAGGATCTGCACTGTTCCCTTTTTTATTTGTTAGGTTATTTCTGACCTAAATGCGAACAGTGCAGATCCTGATCAGATGGCACGATTTTTCCCACTGATCTGGAATCATACTGGTCGCTCACACATAAAAAGGCAAATATATGGTGTAAAGTATTAATATTTGACATTTTTCCACCAATGCAGTGATTCACTGATCAGTGTTTCTTAGGTGGAGGTACTTCTATAAGTTTTCAGCAACAAGGACTATAGGATGGGGCTTTGACAGAAATTGTCAGAAATAACTAGTACCAGTTAATCACTAAGACAAAGTAGACTTTATAAAATGCTCTCTGACAGGAAACAGTATTTAGACAGACGTTTAAACTGTTGTCAAATAACCGGTTGTTATTTTGAATGAATTGTTTTATTTTTAGTTTTTATTATTTTGTTAGCCTTGCTATTTTAAATCCAAATATTTAAAAAAAGCTTTTGATGTTGTTATTTATTGTTTCATTTGCAATTCCAAAGCTGAATTGGTGGTAGATCCCAATACTTTAACACGACTGGGGCGAGGGCACTTAATCACTTTTTGCTAATTAGAGTTGAAAGAGTTCATTGTGTCAGCATTCATTGTATTGTCACTAAGTGTATCCCTGTCAAGTGCTGGCCCCAAGATCATAAAACTAAAACTGGAGACCAGTCACAAATCTCAAGCACCTGATTGGCTGAAATGGCGACTAGTTGCCATTTCAGCCAATCAGATGCTTGAGATTTGAGACTGGTCTCCAAACTCAGGTTTATGATTTTTGGCCCTGTTCTCACAAACAGGAGTTCTAAATAAGTCACTTTTTGCATGTTCTGGTACAAAGCATAATTTTTGATCTTTAACAGTGTTATCTTTACATATTTTTTCAGATTTTAAGCTCTTACAGTTTATTTTTGTCTTTGACTTTTGTGACAGAAGTCAGTTTTAATGGCTGGTATGGCAAGATGCTTTGTTCAGAACTCTTAAAATGGTCTTTATTATTATTATCAGGTATCTGCGAGAAGAGAGATTGGAGGTTCAGGTTTGGGTGACCTATGGGGCACGTAAAGATGACCCACAGAGACCAAAGCATCGTGACAAGCTGATTGGCTCAGCATATATCCCCATGGAAACACTCAGTGATCAGAGGCGGAAACAACATCGAGTCAGGTATAGTGAAATTACTTGTTATTTGCGGATCATTTGTTATAGCATGTTTTATTTTAGAACATTAACAATTCTTCGTGGGATCTTGCTTCTTTCCCATGGGAGAAAAGTGCAGAGCAGCCTGCACATCCATGCAGTCTGTTGAGAATCTACTTTTTTTCTTGGTCATAAATAACCTAATGAATTTAAAATTGACTAGTAGATCCTGATCAGAATGCACAGAATCTAATGTGCAGGCTGATCAGGATCTACAGTGATACTTGTTGTACTTTTCTCAAATTCCTCGGATATTTCATCCCTTCAATGTGTATGATCCTATTATAAATGGAAGTGTTTTATGTTTCAGTGGGATGTACCCCCTGTTTAAGCCTGGAGCCTGCAACCTGGGAGGTGGTTACATCAGAGCTCACATTACTGCTAAACCACAATTTGGCAGAAATGACCAGGTTGGTCCACTTTCCAGCCTATCAAAGTGATAACAATCATACCAAGATCTTTAATGCAGAGCTGATTTAATTGTACAGTGTCCTCTATGTTCAAACCACCTTAAACTAAACAACTTTTAGTCAGGAAGTTAAACATTCTAAGGGCTTGTAATGGTTGCTAAATTCAGCAAAGTAGATTTCAAATGGATGGTACATGCATGAATTAATGTAAATGCTCTCCATTTACTAATGCATGAAAGTGATTTGAATCGGTTAAAGAGAAAATTTCACAAAGTTTTATGTGATGCACCATTCTTTTCCAAAAGTTTAATTATATTAATTTTGTGATTTACAGTCAGAGTGTCAGGAGGGACTGATTACCCTGGATGGCGAGGTCTTGGATGCTGATTACGATCCTGATGATAGCTTCCATCAAATTGTCAGTCATAAGCCGGGTCACAAATCTCCTCAGAAATCTAGCTCTCCAGTCAAGGCGGTTAGTTCGCCCATGGAGAGCACTGACTCAGGGGAGACCACTCCCACATTCTCTGTGATAATACAGGTGGAGAGAGCTCTTCATCTGCCAATTATGCATGACAAACAAAAGTAAGTACAGGATTTCAAAAGAAAATGTCTTAGATCTAAGTATTTATAGAAAGTCAGTTCCTGAAATAAGAGAATTCAGTTAGAGTAAATCTTAATTAAAGGAAGCAGAGCTAGTTGCTTTTAAAAGAAAGCATTAACAATAAGTAAGTACAGTTGTCATTAATGAAGACACCTACCAGATTTAAGATGCTTAAGAATTGTTTATTGAGAAATTTGATAATAATAAAAAAGAATGGGCTGTGTTACTTTCAGGAATACAGACTACATGCCCAACACCTATGTCTCGTACCCGACTGCTGAGAGTAGCATACAGTCATACTCCAATGTCTTCCATAACTCAGACAACCCAGTGTGGGACCATGAGCATGAAACGAAGCTCAGTGTAGAGATGTTGCACCAAGAAAATAAGCATTTAGTCTTTAAAGTCTGGCATAAACCTGATGGCGCACCAAAAAGTCCAGGTTATTTTCTTTTATATCTCAAATAGGGATTCATTTTCAATTTGTTTTCAATAAATATAAAGGATCCAAGAAACAGTTTGTACATTTTAATATAACAATAATTTAAATACGAGGGGCATTTATAAAGTATTAATCAGTGTGATTGTTTAACGTTAATCCGAAAGAAATTTCTACATGTTATACATGTATGGAAAGCTTAGACTCTCCTCTACAGTTACGTGCACGAGGAAACTGGGTAAAATCGTTACAGTGATTGAAATCTTCACTTGAATCGACCAAGGTCAGATACACTGCAGTTAAAATGGCAGACAAAGAGAACAAATTTCAAGATGAGCAAAGAGCTTATTGTAAAGTACGCGCATTGCTCGGCGTTGCTGCACCTGATATTAAAGCAGACTTAGACAAGGTTTATGGGGACTGTGCTCTCTCGTATTCCAAGGTTAGAAGGTGGGTTCGTCTTTTTAACTCTGGTAGGGAGGATATGAAAGATGAGGCCCGTCCTGGCCGTCCAGTGACCACAATGACTGACGAAAATATTGCCGCTGTTAAAAAAGCTGTGGAAGATGATGCCCGTTGTACAGTCGAGGAGATAAGTGATTTATGTGGCATTAATTCGTCATCGGTTTTTCAAATATTGACGCGCGCGTTAAAGCTACGCAAGGTTTGGGCCAGGTGGATACCCCACCTCCTCACTGATGATCAAAAGCGCGAGCGCGTGGGAATAGCGTCCCAGCTGCTTGATACATACAAGAATGCTGACCAAAAACGCATGAATGAAATTGTGACTGGCGATGAAACGTGGGTATATTTTTATGAGCCTGACAGTAAACAAAAAAATAAGGTGTGGGTCGATGAAAATGATGGACGGCCCCAAATTGCCCGTAGAGCTCGCACCTCAAATTATGTATGCATTATGTTTTGATTGCCAGGGAATGGTGGCTCGAATTCCTGTACCAGAAGGTAGGAGTGTTACGGGAACATTTTACTGAGATTCGGTACTTGCTGCTGTTGTATGCCACTATACTGCAGACCGTCCCTGTACCGGTGTACGCAGAATCAAGCTCCTGCATGACAACGCTACGGCCCACAAGTCAGCGGTGGTAACGTCGTATCTTAGCAACAACAACATTGACACTTTACCACACGCTTCATATAGCCCTGATCTTGCTCCATGCGATTTTTGGTTAAATCCCTTTATTAAGAACTACATGAGAGGTCTACGTTTTGAATCTCGGCACGCCGTCGGCAGCGCGCTTTTCCAGTGTCTTAACACTATACCCAAAGAAGCATTCCGAAAAGCATTTTCTGATTGGATTAAACGCTTGGAAAAGTGCATACAAGTCAAAGAGGAATACTTCGAAGGGTTGATCTAAAAATTTAAGCAGAAATATTACGTATACAACTAAAGCGCCACACTGATTAATACTTGATAAATGCCCCTCGTACTGTCGAAGCTGTTTAAGTTATAAATGTTTTCCGAGGTAAAGTACCCTTGAATGACCTACTAGGCAAAATACCACTAAATGACTAAGGTAAAGTACATGTACAAAGGTAAAATACCATGAAATGACCAAACAGTAAAGTACCATTGAATGACTAAGGTAAAATATTCTAAAATGACCAAAGTAAAATATCATTAATACCAAGGTAAGGTAAAATACCCTTACGTAATGGCAACATGATATTTGCCAAAGTGAGAATTTTCTGTACTTCCGACTTGGCACGGTTGTGTTGCTGGTCTATTACCTAAAAAATGGAAAAGTAGTAGCCATTAATCAAGAATAAATTCTAGGGTTTGAACACAAGTTGGATCACTGTTCTCTATAAGATTTGGACTGATAGGTTATTAGAATACAACATCTTTTATGAGAAGAAGTTGTCAAGAGTTGTAATGTTTGGTTAGATAACTAAAAACATTAGGTTAAAAAATCTCCCATATTATAAGTGAGAAATATTTGAATGCCATACTTAAATTCATTAACCCTTTCCTGTACAGATATGCATTTTTACGCATGTGCTACCTGTGTAGATCCAGATCAGCCGGCACATCCGTGCCGTCTGATCAGGATCTGCACTGGTCGCATTTTGGTCAGAAATAACCTAATGAATCAAAAAGCAAACAGTTTAGATCCTGATCAGACGGCACGGATGTGCCGGCTGATCTGGATCTAAACTGTTCGCCCTAGCAATAAAGGTGTATCTGTACAGGAAAGGGTTAAAAAAAGATGCATGCCAATTGACACTTTGAATTTAATATCTCTACCTTTAAAATGAAATGTGTGTATACTTGATATTTTCAGACAAGCTAACTGACAGAGTATTAGGATTTGTCTCAGTAGATTTGACCCCTCTGGCCAGTGGATTACAGCAAATATCCGGCTGGTATAATATCATGGACTTCAATGGACAAGTTAAGGGTCAAATCAAGGTTAGTGGCATCTTGCTTTCCTCAACTGCAATCTTTATGAACATAAATATAAATGAGCATATTTTTAAAAACAATTCTCATATTTAACCCTTTCCTCAATATATTTGCCTTGCATGTATGACCAGTGTAGATCCAGTTCAGCTGGCACATCATTGCCATCTGATCAGGATATACTCTGTTTGCTTTTTGGTCAGAAAAAAACTAATGAATCAAAAAGCAAATAGTACAGATCCTGATCAGATGGCACTAATGTGCTGGCTGATCTGGACCAACACTGTTCGCCTGTGTCATAAAGGATTATATTTGGAGGAAAAGATAACCATTTTGGACTAGGAACCAGAAATAAAAGTTGAATTTACTTGCATTAGAAGTGCCGTTTGCATCTTCAGTAAATGAATTGGTTTTTAGAACACCTACAGAGGCCCTTTCGGCCTTATAGATGCCATCCACAGTGTCGGTGGGTTTAGGGTTAACCCTGTGAAGATTTGACCACTTTGGGTCAGTCTACATCATAAAGAGCTTTAAAGCTTTCTTCCATATATTCTCGTTTTTACGCATGTGCGACCAGTGTAGTTCCAGATCAGCCGGCACCATGCCATCTGATCTGGATATGCACTGGTCACATTTTGGTCACAAATAACCTAATCAAAAAGAGAACAGTGCCTATCCTGATATGACAGAATGGTTGTACTGGCTCTGGATCCACACTTTTTTCTAGTGCAGTAAACATGTATCAGTGGAGTAAAGGGTAAAAAAAACAAATCTCATACATGCATCCAAGTATAAACAGTAAGTAGATAAAAAAAAATATTGTTAATTGTATCTTAGAATGTGTGAGATAAGCTTATCAAGTTGATCTTGACCTCTCTGACCCTACGACCCAATATCATAATACTTAGATTGGAGCCTGGTCTTAAATCTCAAGCATCGTTGCCATTTCAGCCAATCAGATGCTTAAGATTTGAGATTGGTCTCCAGATTTAGTTGAATGATATTGGGCATAGATCTAACTGAGAAGAAACGTTGCTTAAGTTGTATAAGGCGATACTTCTACTCTTATTTTATGCTACTTTACAGATACTTCAATGACAAACTTTTAACTATTTTACTTTCCAGATCAGTGTTATACCTCAAGAATCTGTGATATCTCGGGATTCAGCTTCTCACGGCGAGGTCCCGCACCCCACAAGAACCTCCTTCCTATCTTTACCAGCATGGGGAGCCCCTGGGGTATCCTCAGAGGGTCCTATCTCACTCCCTACTTATGACGTACCACACTTCCAACAACACTACGATCAGGTTAGAATCCACCATGAAATGCTACAACGTCAGCTTCAAGAACATATTCAACAGTTTCTACGGCAACAGGAGGAATGTCAGGGGTCAAGGTCAGAGTCAGTTCCAAGGTCAGGAGAGGTCACTGACATGAAGCCAGCCATGACCAATTCTTCCAATGCCTACCAGGAGCCATCTCTGTATGGCAGGGAGACATCAATTCACTGGCAGCCTACCATGCCAGAGTTGAGACAGGAGGAATCAGCCTCCAGATCATATCTGTTTACTTCACTCAGGTATGGATTAAGTTTTGAGCCCATATTGAGTCTAGTCTCTAAAACATCTGATTGGTTGATACTGAGACCTGTCTCTAAAATGACCATCCTGAGTTCAAATCTGGTCTCGTCTCCATTAGCAATTTTATTTTCTCAGGTTTATGATCTTCTTGTATATTTAAGCCTCAAGAGAAAGTGGACTCCTTCAGGTAAATGTCAATAAACTCATTTACAGTGGAATTGCAATAACTGGAAATGCGATATCTCCAAATGATGGTTTAATTTGAAGTTGTTACTTTCAATAACTCCAACTTGTTATGAAAAATTTTAAACAGGATAACTTGAAGTTATTCATCCGTCTCTTGGGTATTCGAGTTATCATAATTGTACTGTATTTTGCAGCCAGTATAGAACCAGATCACATGAGTGTGAAAAACTGAAAAAGGCATATCCAAATTTATAAAACACAGCCTCCTCACAGCCAAAAAGTAGATATTAAAACAGAATATTAGTTTATAAGTTGATCAAATTGCAAAATATGAGTAGTTACAATCATTGAATGGTCAGTAGAAAAGCATATTGCCACTGGTAGTTTAAATCAGTGCCCAAGATCATAAAACTAAATCTGGAGACTGTCTCAAATCTCAAGCAGCTGATCAGCTGTGCCCAAGATCATAAACTAAGTTTTGAGATCAGTCTCAAATCTCAAGCATCTGATTGGCTGAAATGGCGACTGGTCGCCATTTCAGCCAATCAGATGCTTGAGATTTGAGACTGATCTCCAGATTTAGTTTTATGATCTTGGGCACTGAAATGGCAACTGGATCATCTCCCACCATTTTATCAATGTTCAGCAACCCTTAGTGAGCTAAGTACTTGTTTCAAACCAGGGAATAGATTTCAGAATGACTAAAGAAAAATCTAAGAATTGGTTTCACAAATTATCAAATAGATGCCCAGTATTTTAATATCAAATCAGAACAATAGTAACTATTATATTGACATTACTGTTTTCAGGAAACAAATGCAAGATCTGGATGATATTACTAACAAGTTCAGGGCAAAGTTGAGTTGTCAGACAAGGTCCAGTGATACAAACCATATCCCAGAATTCCAGATTCCAGTCACGTCACAGTCTGGACAGTATCCACTCACATCTACTCAGACATCTCTTACATTATCAAATCTCCCGAGAAGTCAGAATGAGACTCCAAGAGACGATCTTGCTTATACAGGGTCACATGGTGCCGAGTCATCACGAACTGGGGCGGATTCTGGGGCCTTTTCTGCTGAACAAACAACAGAGAAGTATGAAGATTCTGCTCCGACCTCACAACGAAGTACCAGTGACCGACTGGATACACTTAGGTCTGGAGTTACACCTAGAGACTTTCTCGACAGTGGAATAAACCATACTAACAATGATTCACATGACGATGAACACGAGCAAAATATATGGCTTACTATGACTCCAAGAGATTCAGAGGAAAGGAAAGATGAATATTCTGAATCGGGTGGGTTTAGTTACCGCAACTCTTCACGAGACCCTCTTCACACCCCTAGAGATTTAAGGACTTCCTCAAGGGAGTTAGAAGAACTTCTAAATGTTAATAGATCTAACGGTTCAAATAATGGAACCAATGGGAAAACAGTGAACCTACAAAAATCCACTGGCTCAACTTATACAACGAATGGAAAAACTGCATCAGTGGAAGATAAAGTCACAAAAAGTGATCAAAAGCAGATGAGTATCATACAGGAATACTCAGAAAATGACAAAAGTGGTTCAGAAGATGAAGATGGTGAAAACAAGTATTATCATAGATACCGAGATCTTCTCGACAAAGAAGATAATGATGATGATGATGATGATGAACAAGAAGAAGAGGAGGAAGGAGAAATTATAGTGCCGAGGAGAATAAATGATGTTTCTGGAAAATTCTCACCAACTGGAGAAATCATTATGTTAAGTGATGATATTACTAGCTCTGTGCCATATGGATTTACAGCTCGTCCATCACACGAAGAAAATTATGATAATTCTAATGGACAAGTAGAGCAAAGATCTGTGCCTAATTCGGCCAGAAATGTGAAATCTCCACAGGAGGACATTTTACAAGATGTTGATTCTGATTTAGAAGCTGAATTTGAACCAAGAGAAAAAGATAAAGCTAGGATGGAAAATCAGGAAGAAGTGATATTTAATGAGAGAGATAGTTGGTTGTCAGATTCTGATAAGGAACCTGATCATGAAGAACACAGTGTAGGGTATAGGTATCTACAGAACCGAGGGCTATTGGCCAAACACAAACATCAGCGGCAGGATTCCGACACAGGGTACAGCTCAAGGGACAATGTATCAGAGAGCTACCTTACTCCAAGTGCTGGCGGCACTAATTCCGAGACAGATATGTCACGTTTGCATGAACATGAACACTGGGATCATAGAGAAAGTGATGACCATGTTTTTCCTTCTGAAAGACAAAGGAATAGATTGTTAGCTAATGTTGAACTTGAGTCTACTGGAGGCAGCTTTGGATTAAAATATGATTCTGGGCATTCCAGAATTTCTTCAGCTGGAAGTAGACAAACAAGGAAGTCCTCCGAACCATCTGTCTCTGAATCTTTCGATGAAAAAGAAGAGAACGAGTACATGAAACAAGAACTAGAACCCATAGAATCAGCGAGGGAAAGTCAGCTAGCCTCTGCTAGAACTGATGAATTGGAAGAGTTTTTTGGTGGTGAGACAAATTCTAAACCAAGGAGTCCTGCTGGTAGAGCAAGATCCGAGAGTGAATCTTCAGAAAATAGTGATATTATTGACAATAGGAACAGAACTCATAGTAAAGGGGAACACATTAGTGATTTTAAGGCACAGTTTCATAGAAATGTTGATAGTGACAATGAAGAAAGTGAGGAAAAGGGTCTAAAAGTCACCCCAAGGCATAGCCCTCGACAGAACAAGCAGAGTAAGATAACACCAAGGCAAGGGCAAGAGGCTCCTAGTGGGAAACAGGGGACTGTGCCAAATTTCTTCATGCCTGTTCAACATTTAGAAGAGAGCCTTAGAACATTACAGGTTGTTACAAATAAGGTAAGAGTTTCACCCAACTGTACCTTATTGTAAATATTGTTTAATCACTGTAAACCACATGAATTGAAATATTAAAACAAACTTAAAAGAGAGCATGGTTGTGCTTACATGGCTTAAAACTGAGACAAAATCAGTAGTCGGTCTCAGCAAGCTGATAATAGATTGATAGTTTAAGTTGAGATCAGTCTCCAAACTGAACAATTATTTGAAATATATGTCTGAGATCATAAAACTAAATGGGACTAGTCTCAAATCTTGACATCTGATTGGCTGGAGTGGCAACTAGTCTCCATCTCAACCAATCACATACCAGCCCGGTTAGCTCAGTAGGTAGAGCGTCCGCTTCCGGACTGGGAGGTCGTGGGTTCGATCCCCGGCCAGGTCATACCAAAGACTTTAAAAATGGTAGTAATGGCTTCCCTCCTTGGCGCTCAGGGTGTAAGGGTTAGCATTACGACCGATTCGGCGGGTGTCGGTATAGGAGGACCCGCAAGGAGATCCGAAGTCGGAGGTGCTGAGCCTGCAATATGGTGGTCTCCTATCCAAAAGCGCAGCACCACGCTTACACGCCGAAAAGGTGAACGCCAAAAAAAAAAAAAAACCAATCACATGCTTGACATTTGAGACTGGTTTCCTGTTTTAGTTTTATAATCTTGGGTCCTGAAGTTGTGAGACTGGTCTCCAATTTCATCTCGATTATCTTGGTCATAATCAAAGCTCCCTTGGATAATTTGACTGAAGACTTGTTAGATTAAATAATCTGCCCATTCTTAAAGTTCATGTTGGAAAATGTTATTTACTGTTGTGTACTGTTTAGAAACTTAGGAACATAATTGGTTCCTCAGTTACTTAAATGGCATCAGATTACTTGCTTTTATGTCAGCTTACAGTGTTAATAATTGGTTAGTCACATGATTGCTATTATTTTTATTTTTCAACAATGAGCGACTGTTAATTATTTTAATGCAGAAACTTAGTAGTTGTTGTTGATATTTCATTAAAAAAAGAACATTCCTGTTAACGCTTTACTCCCTATATTTCATTTTATCACGTATATGCAACCGGTATAATTCCAGATCAGCTGGCACATCAATGCTGTCTGAATTGGATCTGCACAGTTCACTTTTTGGTCAGAATTGCAGAAATAACCTATTATATCAAAAAGTTAGCAGTGTAGATCTTGATCAGATGGCACGGAAGTGCCAACTTATCTAGATCTACACTGTTTAACTACACCATATATTGATGAAAGGGTTAAGTGACTGTGTGGTAAACAAAAACAAATTTGTCATTTTTATTCCATATTTATATAATCTCTTTATTTTCCTGTCCTAACAGTGTGATCCTCAGAAAGAAGCAGAGAAGGCGGCTGTTGCCTCGGAGATGGTTTCCAAACTGACGTCAAAGGAAAAATTTGCTCAACTCAACACCAAGTCGCGGCTTCCAACTGCAGAAGAGACAAAACGAATTGCTAAAATATTCTCATCCAAGTTTTCTTGATCTGAGAGCATTTAGACAATGGGCAGTCATGTACAAATTTACCTTCTCAATAGTGAGCTTATTTATTAAAAGTTGTTTGTTTATCCCTTTACTCCACATCAGGGTTTTTTATGCCCCCACAAAGTGGGAGGCATATAGAGTTGCACTCGTCCGTCCGTACGTCCGTACGTACGTCCGTACGTCCCCAAATCTTGTGGCGTCAACTCCTCCTAAACTATAAGGCGGATTTCTTTCAAACTTGCACAGATGATCAAGCAGGATGTGTAGGTGATCGTAAAGAAAGGATTTTTTCCTGCGACCATTTTTACCAGAGTTATGGCCCTTTGTTAATTTCAGTTATTAAATCTTGTGGCGTCAACTCCTCCTAAACTATAAGGCGGATTTCTTTCAAACTTGCACAGATGATCAAGCAGGATGTGTAGATGATCGTAAAGAAAGGATTTTTTCCTGCGACCATTTTTACCAGAGTTATGGCCCTTTGTTAATTTCAGTTATTAAATCTTGTGGCGTCAACTCCTCCTAAACTATAAGGCGGATTTCTTTCAAACTTGCACAGATGATCAAGCAGGATGTGTCGATGATCGTAAAGAAAGGATTTTTTCCTGCGACTATTTTTACCAGAGTTATGGCCCTTTGTTAATTTCAGTTATTAAATCTTGTGGCGTCAACTCCTCCTAAACTATAAGGCGGATTTCTTTCAAACTTGCACAGATGATCAAGCAGGATGTGTAGATGATCGTAAAGAAAGGATTTTTTCCTGCGACCATTTTTACCAGAGTTATGGCCCTTTGTTAATTTCAGTTATTAAATCTTGTGGCGTCAACTCCTCCTAAACTATAAGGCGGATTTCTTTCAAACTTGCACAGATGATCAAGCAGGATGTGTAGATGATCGTAAAGAAAGGATTTTTTCCTGCGACCATTTTTACTTGAGTTATGGCCCTTTGTAAATTTCAGTAATTAAATCTTGCGGCGTCAACTCCTCCTAAACTATAAAGCGGATTTCTTTCAAACTTGCACAGATGATTAAGCAGAATGTGTAGATGATCGTAAAGAAAGGATTTTTTCCTGCGACTATTTTTACCAGAGTTATGACCCTTTGTTAATTTCAGTAATTAAATCTTGTAGCATCAACTCCTCATTAACTATCTAAGGGATTTCTTTCAAATTTGCACAGATGATCAAGCAGGTTGTGTAGATGATTGTAAAGAAAGGGTTTTTCTTACGGCCATTTTACCAGAGTTATGGCCCTTTGTTAATTTCAGTGATTTAATCTTGTGGCATCAACTCCTCGTTTACTATTGGATGGATTTCTTTCAAACTTGCTCACATGATCAAGGTGAATGTGCAGATGATCATAAAGAAAGGATTTTTTCCTGCGGCCATATTTACCAGAGTTATGGCCCTTTGTTAATTTCACTTACAAAATTTTGTGGCATCAACTCCACATTTTTTATTTGGCTGATTTCTTCCAAACTTACACAGATGATTAGACATGATGTCTTAATTGCTGTAAAGGACATTGCCTTGCAACCATTTTCACCAAAGTTATGGCCCTTTGTTTATGTTAGTCATTAAATTTTGTGGCTCTTACTCCTCATTCACCACATAATGTTAATACCTAGTACACAATTTTGTTACAAATGTACTTGCAGCAGTGGGGGCATCAGTGTCCTGAGGACACAGTCTAGTTTTTCTTCAATAGCAGGGGCCATTTATGGGGCCTTCCCCTCAGATAATTTCTGTAAAATCATGCAGTTTTCCCCAAAAAATAACTTTACATCAGGTTTTTTTCATTCCTCTTAAGAAATCATGCTATTTTCCCCAAAATTATAAGGCATGGACCCCTTCCCCAGGCAGGGAAAAAAAAGTCCTGTACATGTGTGACCAGTGCAGATTCAGATCAGCTGGCACATCTGTGCCATCTTTTCAGGATCTGCACTGTTCGCTTTTTGGTCAGAAATCACTTGGTAAATCAAAAAGCAAGCAGTGCAGATCCTGATCAGATGGCATGGATGTGTCAGCTGATCTGGATCTATACTTTTTTGCCCATGCCATAAAAGCCTGTATATAGAGGAAAGGGATAAGCTTTATTTACTTCTGAAGTGTGACTTACACAAGTTGTTATGTTAACAGGATTAGGTCATTACAGTTGTGTCCCTTCAATGCATTATCGGCATATATGATTTGACTCCGGCCTTTTTTTATGTTATTCCTAAACAATGGATGAATTTAGAGTGCTAAATTGTATATTAAAATTGAAAGCTCAGTGCAAAACTATTTTATTTTTTTAGATTTAAGAATAAGATGGTAGATGATAAAGAAATAGATTTGCACTTAGTCATTGAAATGCAGATAGATTTATTTGTAGTGCCAAATATGATAACCAATAGACAGTTTTACATTCCATGACATAACATCAGCTTAGTACAAAAACTGGGTAAATTTCCATTGAGAATTGAAGAAGTTGCCCTGTTTTTATACTAACTTGATAAAATCAAATCAAGTTTACATTTTGAAGTGTATGTTTGGAATTCCTTGATTCTGGAGGGTCTGTTATATAGTAATTTGTCCATCCATCACAAATCTGGTGTCCAGAGCAGATCTTTGCAACACTTAGCAAGAGATTTCAAGGAAAATCCAATGGGCAAACCATGTAGATCCACATCAGCTGGCACATCCATGCTGTCTGATGGGGATCTACAATGTTGTTTTTTTTATTAATTTAGAGTATTTCTCACCAAGAAGTAAACAGTGTGCATCCTGACATGGATGTGCCACCTGATCTGGATCTACACTGGTTACACATGGCGATGAAACCAGGTCTGAAGGTTATAAAACTGAAATTTGAAACCAGTCTCAAATCTCAAGCATCTGATTGGCTGAAATGGCGACCAGTCACCATTTCAGCCAATCTGATGCTTGAGATTTGAGACTGGTTTCCATTCTCAGTTTAATAACCTTGGGACCAGTATATTATCACCTTAGTGCAAAAATGATAGAAGTTCCATTATAAAAATGAAGGAGATATACTGTTATAGCACTAAGGTGATGATATCTGGAGTACCATCAATATTAATTCCAGATTGAAATGAAGTCTCAATTCTGGACAAGTGATCTTGTACATTGGTCCCACCATCGTGACTTGCTTCTTGCTGAATTACACTTACAGACATTTTTTTTATATTTATTTACTGAAATCTCTTTTGTTTCTTTACTGAAATGAAATCTTGTCTATGTCATGACTTGTCTCCACTTGTTAGAATCTGCACATTTCTTTCCCTCCATGTTTACATGATCTAATGATTGAAATCTTGATATTTTGTTTTTTTGCCTGTCTTTTTATTTTAATTTGTAATTTTACAGCTTTTGTTTGACTCATAATTAGTTGTTATTGTAGATAACAAGTATGATAAAGTACCCTCACAATGCCTGATTAAAGTAAATACTGTAGTGTTGATCTTGATGAACATTTACGTTGGAGCAAGGTCATAGTCATTATGACTTAGTTTTCATACAAACTTTGGTGATCATGGTTCCATAAGAACATTGGTTCTTAGGTTAACAGTTCCTGAGTAAACACATTGGTTCCTGATCAACACATTTGTTTGTGGGTCAACACATCCGTTCCTGGGTCAACACATCCATTCCTGGGTCAATTTTTTTGGTTCCTGGGTGAAAACATTGGTTTCTGGGTGAACAGGTTAGTTCCTGGGTCAACATTTCAGTTCCTGGATGAACACAGGTTCCTGGTTCAGCATATTGATTCCTGGGTCAATATTTTGGTTCCTGGGTCAACACATTGGTTCTTGGGTCAACACATTGGTTTTTGGGTCAACACATTGGTTTCTGGATCAACACATTAGTTTCTGGGTAAAATCATTGGTTCCCTGGTAACAACAATATTTTGTTCCTGGGTCAACACATTAGTTTCTATGTCAACACAATGGTTCCTGTGTCAACAAATTGGTTCCTGGGTCAAAATATTGGTTCCTCAGTTAGCACATTTGTTCCTGGGTAAACACATTGGTTTCCGGGTAAACACATGGGTTCCTGGGTCAACAACTTGGTTCCTGGGTCAGCAAATTTTTTCCACAGCTAGCGCTCCAGTTATCATCATAAATATAACAACATGTTGTATAAACCATAGTTTGCATGAAAGGCAAAGAGTTTTTAAGGTTTGCTATCTGACACAGTGACATTTGAAACCAGTTAGTAGTTAACCCTTATCTCCATATATACACCTGATTGGATGAAACCTCTGCCGTTTGATTAGGATCTGCATTGTTCGCTTTTGGTAAGAAATAACCTAATAAATCAAAATGTGAACAGTGCAGATTCTGCTCAGATGGCACATGTGATACGATTCTTATATATGGAGTAATGGGTTAAGAATTTCTAGTATGGCAGGAGCATAATTTCATTCTCTAGTCATTAAGATTCACGTGATATACCTGTACCACATTATAGTTTATGTATGTTTTGTCGATTGTTTTGTGCATTTGTTTTTGTCTACAATCTTCAAAGCTAAAGGAAGTTAGAAAAAGTTCTTTTTATATGTCGATTTTCATATCAAAGGATTTTATGAACTAAAGTTTTCATTTATGAAATGACAATTATGGTACAGACTACTTTGGTATCATTTAATTTCGTGGGGACAAATTTTCATAAAAAAGCTGCAAATGACATATTTACCCGTGCATAAATTCCTGCAATTATTTTATGCCCTCGCGTAGTGGGAGGCATATAGAGTTGCACTCGTCCACCCATATGTCCTTCTGTCTGTTGTTACAAATGTTGTTGTAACAGTGGGGGCATCAGTGTCACAAGACACATATTATAGTTTAAATTATTATATGGCATAATTTTGCAGGGGGTTAAATTTGTGCATTAATTGTCCCGCAAAAAAATGCACAAATTTAAACTTTAGCAAATTTTCAGATACCACAGTAGCATCTCTTTTAGGATTAGCCAGTTCATTTCTTTTTCATTGGGGTGTTTTGTAGGTATACATTATACTTGCAATGGGTTTCAATCAGTTTGTAATAAAAATTTAAATAATTCCATATTTCACTAATAATTTGAAGGTGTGTTTCATTAAAATGAATATTATTGCATTGAAATATAGATGGGTGCAAAAAGTTCCATCAGATTATATGGGGCATGCCACGGGAAAAGGTACATTCGGTCATATTTTGTTACTTTTCAGTTGTTACTATATTTGGAAAGAAATTACAACTATCTTTTAGTTTCTCATAACTAAAAAGTGATTTTCTTACACATTTTGACAATTAAATGATATTTTTACTACCAAATGCATAATAATTAATGTCGTCTGCTCAACTCTATGATATCATTTCAAGGATTGACGTCAAGGTACCTTTTCCCATGATGCACCCCATATATTTGAATGTCATGTAATATTACAATGGGGAGAGAGGCCAAATGTGACAGCTTTTTACTTTTAGTCAGTATTTAGTAGTCAGCATTGTTGAAGTCATTTTCATGAACTCATCTAAATAATTCCATTGTTGCTACTAATAACAAATATCCGTCCATCGAAGAAGATATAGCAAATAGTTAGATATTTATAAGTAAATTTGACTGTAGAGGAACTACATGTAGACTGTTAGCAAATAATATTTTTATTAGTTTGACTATTCAGAGATTATGTCAAGCTATTTAACTCACTGTTGGTGTCGCTGTCCTGCTTTTGATTAAAGTTTGCATGCAGTCTCACTATTTATTTTATCCTTTTCAGTGAATTATAGAATTTTCCCGGTGAAATAAAAGTGGTATTTCACTGTTTTCAAACAGTAAAATAATATTTTTATTTTCAATGATTTTTTCACGTTGGTACCCAAACGCACAGAACATACCAAATGAGAACCTTTAGAAAACGGACTCAAACTTGTATATTTGACGTCATGACGTCACGTCATGAATAAGCAGTTTATGCGCCAATTCTTGCAACTTTTCTATCAAATTCACGCAAATTTTGCGCTAAAAGCACAAAAAATAAAAAGAAAATTTGTTTTTACCAGTGAAAGAAAGAAATATATTTCACTCCTGAACTCTGGAATTATGTATTTTCACTCGTGGCTTCCGAATTCCGGAGCTCACTCGGTGAAATATATAATCTATCTTACAATGGTAAAAACAAATATTCTCTATATCTTATGAAGTTCTGTAATAGCTACAGCTTTCAAACTTGGTACACTTGTTTCCCATCATGGCACATGTGTATATGCCAACTTTTATTTTTATCAAATTATGGCCCTTTTCAACTTTGAAGTTAAGGTTTAAGTTCATGTGCACTCATGACGTTGATACTACTTACCCTGCAGCTTTGAAACTTTGTACAATTGTTCACGATGAGATCCTGGATTATTTTACCATGTATCATTACTTTACCTTGCTTTTTATCTTTTTTTATTTCAAAATGCAAACTAACACATGAATTTCTTTTCTTGGTGTGGGTGTGGTACCTGCCCAAATGATTTTTACTGACTTTTTTTCCTCTCCAATTCCCTTCCAAAATTTTTGAATTTTCAAATAGTGGAGCATGCTGTCATTTCAGTCTGGCTCTTGTTTTCATATTTTGTCAGTTCCATAGGGAGACTGAGTATAAATAAATTTACTGTCTAACAGAAATAACAATGTAACCTCAACTCTTCTTAGGTAGACACTGTTTGGTTTTGTACAACTCCTTTTTTCAGAGGTTAAAATTCAGATTTAAATAGGACTAAAAAAGATACCGACAGACATCCAACCTTATAGGCAGCAATCATGGGGATTTTTTCAATCTTCAAAATTTGTTAAGCTTATGATTATATTAGCAGTCTAATGTACACTCTTCCTTGCAAATACTGACAACCCTGTCTTCAGAGACCACTCGGGGGAGGTAGACCCAAATGTGGTCTTTGAAGTCAGGTGTATTTTGTTCACACCTAATTTTGCTTTTCAAATCATTCAATAGTACAAATAAAATGTGCAGAACCCATGTTCCAACCTGGCTGTCTCAAGGTCAAGGTCACCAGTGGTTTTTAAAGGTGTATCCAAAGATGGTCTTTGTTTACAGGTGGTCGTTAACACTGTTGTATTAAATAAAATAATCTGCAGAATTTAAATAACTGATATTTTTTTTACCTGCCTAAATACTTGAAGAAGAGGGGTCGCTTTCACAAGGTCCACCGTTATAGTTACTGTTCTTTATTTCCTTATACATGTATGAATATTTATTGAAAAGATCTGTACATAACCATGGAATCTTTGTGGCTTTTATGTATATTTTGTTAATGTTTTTACATTCCCATTGAGGTTTTGTTTAATTCAAGGTTTTGATAAAGACTGTAGCATAGTGTGCTAATTTATAATATGTAACATAGTGTATTATATATACATAATAGCACTAAACTTAATAAAAAATATTTTCATAGATCAAAACTTGTGTTATTTGTCTGTATGTCTTTCTGCCCATACATACCTCAACAACATTTGAACAAATAAAACATGTTGACTTCAGACTATACTAAATGATAACATCACTCTTTACAACCAAACAAATGTTACAAAAATGTTTAAATTCTAACTAGTTTTTCTCTTCATATTAAACAAACGTTATGATTTAAACATTTTTGTTAAATTTTCAACATTTATCAGCAACTTTAAATCCACTGAAGTGATTGATTGAAAACTTCAAAAAGTTTAGAATTTAACATTTTTATCAGTTACTTTAAATCTAATAAAGTGATTAATTTCATACTTCACAAAATGACCCTCCCGTCTCAATATATCAACACATACCTGTCCCATGATAAGTCTGCTAGTTTTTTTATTTTCAAAATTACAATCGCTGATTTCTACAGAAATAAACATGCTCATTACACACATCTAAGCATTTATTGCCGATGGTTCGAGCCATTGCAATATAATTGAGATTGGAACGGCGTGTTTTCAATGGGCTAACGGAGCAAAAACGTTATTTTGTTCATTGGGATGTTGCTGGCCATAAACACTCGTAGTTTGAGAGATATCGGAACATCGAACAACACGTTTAATTCAAAGGCAATATGGTGACTTGGACCTTTTCGCTATGTAGCGTTTGACTGACCACGGTTTCTTGGTTCCAGGCATGAGCTTAAGAGGTCATTTGCCAAGGAACCCTCCGAGATTGAGAGATATTGGAGCATTGAGCAAAAGGTGTAGCTGAAAGGCCTATATCTGCACTTAGACAAAATAACGCATACTTTTCGCTTATAGCGTGTCCAACGACCTTTTGGTGTACGTGGTTCCGGACATTTCTGAGGCCTGAAATTCGACTGACGCCAGAAAATAAATCCCTGACGTTTGAGAGATATCAGAGCATTGAGCAAACAGTTTATTTTGAAGGCTATGTCTACACTAATACAAAAAACGCTGTTTTATGTTTTCTCTTTTACCGACTTTGGACGACGTGGTTCCAGCAATTTGTGAAGCCTGAACTTAATTAAATGAATTCATCTGGTCCCTGGCCTTAAACCCTCCTAGTTTGAGAGATATCAGAGCTTTGAGCAAAAAGTTCTTTATAACCGAACATCTGGATTTTCATACTTTTCGCTTATAGCGTGTTCACCGACCTTAGGGTACACATGGTTCCAGACGTTTATGAGGCCTGAAATTTGGTGCACGAATTCGACTGGCGCCAGACCAAATCCCTGAAGTTTGAGCAAAATGTTTACTTCGAAAGTTATATCTGCACTTAAATAACGGCTTTTTCGCTCCGTGGGGCCTATTGAAAACAAACCGTTCCAATCTCCATTATATTGCAATGACTCGAACCAACTTTTGCTTGAGCCTATCTATCCGGGTCACACGATTGCTCGGTGCAATGCAGGGCCTCTTATATCGTGGTTGGAAGTCAAAGCATCAGCAGACGTCTGTTATTCGTATAACTTAAGCAGCTAAACTTAGAGTCTCACCTCATTGTTTTCTTCATTTTTGTGTCGCCCTTTCGAAGAAATGGCGATACATAGGGATTGCTTTGTCCGCCCATCCGTCACGAAAACTGAACGTTGGCTATAGCTAAATGCCATTTCTTAATATTTCTTCACGAAACTTTCAAATGTTATTGCTTATGACAACACGCACGTGATGATGACAAATTATTTAGATCAAGGTCACATTTGATGGAATTATGCCCCTTTTTGTACTTGGATTTTGACACGAAAACTTAACGTTGGCTATAACTTTGCCATTTCTTAACATTTCTTCATGAAACTTTCAAATTATATTGCTTATGACAACACGCTCGTGATGATGCCAAATTTTCTAGGTCAAGGACACATTTGATGGAGTTATGCCCCTTTTTGTACTTGCATTTTTATTCCGACATAGCACCAGAGGGTGACACAAGTGTTCAACTGAACACCCATCTAGATAAACCTCCGAAACACCCCGGCATACGCAGCTCATAAAAATCGCATAAGCTTACGTTCCATATCAAGTTTGATTGTTTCGTGAAAACGAATGCTGGGTTTGTTACCGGATTGGTTTAGATGGGGTGATATTTATTCTTGTGGTTTATTACATAGACATTTAAACTTACGACTGTAAAATATTGTGTTTATGCATCAACAAAAATCATTGTCTTGAGTGTGTTACTAAGTCGACCTTATATCAATGGTCGACGAAAAACATAAACAACGGTAGGTACCTTAAATGTTTGTCATTGTGTTTAATAATACTCCCTTACGATAAGAATTTTAGGTAAAACTTGGACGAAGTTAAAAAATCTGGAACTAGAAACTGCATGTATTTTGCTTTATATTTTGGTAAAGAAACATTAAATACAAAACAGTGCGTATAAAATTGTAGGTCTTTCTTTGCCGAAACGACCCCATTATCAATCTGATTAAAATCCTCTCCTGAAAAGCGCTACGCTATATATCAGGATCTGACGACGAGTAACTAAAACGTATTTTTATCACTAACCATTTGAACCAATCAGATTGTCGCCTTAAAATCGCAAAAGTGAAAGTAAAATAGTATTTTAAACCATGAAAAGTGTTTACAGCCTGCCAGGGGGTAGGACGTGGCACTGCATCCGAAGATAGTTAAGCGAGGAAAATGTTGCATTGGGATGAAAATGGCGGTTAAGTGGGCATTTTTTAATAAAACGGAGTTATTTTGCGAGGTAAGTGCCTTCATACTGTATTTAATTTAAAATCCACCTGTGCATTCTGCGACCAGATGCCTAAGGTACCCTATGGTATTTTAGGCTGATCTTCAGACATCGGGGCACTTCCATATTGGGTTTTAGCATTTTATCAAGTCAAAATGGCATGTCCTGTTTTCTTTCGAGCGTAGGGGTTTGCTTATTGTGGACGAGCCAAGAAGAAAAAAGAATATGTTATTTTTACTTGATAAAATGCTAAAACCCATTATGGAAGTGCCCCGATGTCTGAAGATCAGCCTAAAATACCATATTTTTGGCGTGTTTACATTACCTTTATTGCATAAAACCTTCAATAACTTTTTTGTTACAAAACCTGCGATCCTGAAACAAAGTGTTGAGGGTACCTTAGTCATCTGGTCGCAGAATGCACAGGTGGACTTTAAATTAAATACAGTATGAAGGCACCCACTTTGCAAAATAAATCCGTTTTATTTAAAAAAATGCCCACTAAACCGCCATCTTCATCCCAATGCAACATTTTCCTCGCTTAACTATCTTCGGATGCATTGCCACGTCCTACCCCCTGCTGCGTAAGACAAATTTTACTGAAGATATATGTGTTCATGTAGTATTGCATTCATTTCTAAAGTATTGACATCTTCTGTTCATTTTGCGAGCGTTATAAATCATTCTTCCTGTGTTGACATTTTATAAAAATTGTAACCTGGGAAAACCGCTTTAACTTATGTACGGTATCTGCGAGCCGTCATCATATCTAACATTTTGTTAGATCTGACTTAAATAGTGAGATTGACCCCACTATATACCCGCCTGCTCTGTTGCTGAATTGCCTAAACACAAAATACAAATTCTAATAAAAGTTTTACTTAAAATTCGGATAGTTCAGGAGCAGTTTTCATGTGTAGGAATATTCTTGCATCAACCAGTGTAATCGTTACCTCATACAAAAATCGGACACGGTGAAAAGATTTATGTACCATCGTTAATGATGATGTTCGTCCGCAATTGCTGTAAGGTCGACTCAGAATCGCATAAAGGTTAGGCCTACTCAGTAAAACAATGAAGACAGTGATAAAGAAAACAAACAAGATTGTGATAATGTATAAAGTCCACAGCGCTATTCTCTCAGTGTCCTTTTTGAAACACGATAATATTCAATTCATATCTTAATATACATGTTCTTCATATCACCTCGCAAATGGAACCGATAAAATAACTCACTTTGTATCTATTTTTCTTCATCATTTTATGTTTAAACCCATTAAAGACAGATGAAATCATTTATCTTACTGGTAAACTAAAGGAATGCATTTTAAAACTTTTGAAAACCCTTAACAGTTGTTCAGTTACTATATGATTACCTGTTACATTAACAAACATCAATCAATGTGAATAAATTTGATGGACACATTTAAGGAATATGAGAATAAAAAGCTGTTCGTTAAACATTCTTTATTTTCAACAGATGTAAAGAATACTGGAAGAATCGATGTTTACCTTTAATATACCTTCTAATTTATCAATTGTTAACAACTCAGTGGTAAATTTAAAATATTTTAAACTCGCCTGTCAAACACATAATAAAATACATCTTCATGTTCTTTTTACATCTACTTTGATCTTTCCGATAAAGTAAAGAAGAAATCGAATCCCTGTGCCTGTTCGCCGCATATTCTCACTATGGTCCAGGCGATAAAATAGTCCAACCACCATTTGACTGGTTATTAGATCCCGTGGAATCTCGTGACTGAAGATGTGACTGAGACCGTGACACAGAAAATTCACCGGGACTAGGACAAAGGTCAATGCCAGACAAGGCTTTAGACGCAGGCATTCTGGGTGTCCTTGGTTTTTTGGCTTCCGGTTCGATGCAACCATAAAAGTTTTTGTATTTTACAGCATGGGGTTGACGCCGTCTTTTATCCTCAAATTCTATACAGTCTCTTTCTGCTGCTACCGCTGTAAAGAGACGGAGAAAGTTGTTGTTTTTATTGTTGTTGTTGTCACTTCTCTCTAGAATATGATTATGGCACTACTGTATAGTATGGTTCAAACGAAGAATGAGAAAGCCGGCAACATATTTTAGCCTTAACTCCATGGATACACCGATATTGCGTGGGCGAACAGTGTAGATCCAGATCAGCCGGAACATCATCCCTGCTGTCTGATCAAGATATGCACTGTTCGCTTTTTATTACAGTGAAACCCCGGCACGGGTCTCCACTGGTCGCACACGCGTGAAATAAATGGAAATAGATGGAATAACGGGTTCTAAGAGGGACTTTGCACTAGATTTATAAAATTTATCTTAATATTTTAAAGATAATACAAACATTTAGACATTTGTAAATATAGTACTTGCAAATGTCATCGTTGATTTGCAAGTTATTGATGCAAGATAATATTGTCGTCATACCTGAACTGAATAAAACAACTTAAAATTCTCGCATTTATTTTTACTGTCGCTTATTTCAATTTTCGCTCACGATAAAACTTGCGCATTTACCGAGCGCGAAATAAACAAAAATAAGCAAAAAATATCGATACCATCACAACACAAACATTTAATCGAAGTGGTCATTTGGAAATTAAATGCATATTTAGTACTTCAAAGAAATTGATATTCGGTGAATTATCAAAATAAAACTGCTTTCTTAAAACATCGAGTCATATAAGGCCATGAACTTTATACTTTTTTATAAATTCAGTAGTAACATTCATGTTGTCTGTATAGTCAAAAAATTGAATAGCGAAAAATAAGAAAGAAAGCAACCAACCTAATCATTTTGAATAATAATAATAATTCAATAAGTAAAGAAAACATACTATCTTTTGATGGCAACGTGTTGTGAATATGAGTCTCTGTTTGTCTGAGTCCATTAAATAATCTAAAATGTTGCACTTCAAATCCAAGCGTGGGATTTGCTATTTTCTCAACCATTCGAAATTCCAGCTTTGCCTTTTCTCGCTCCGCTTTTTTCTTCCGTTTAAGGTCCACATCTGTCAGTGATCGTTTCCACTGAAACAAGACGAATACAGAACTATAGCAGGATCGTGGAATTGTTATAGACAAAATGCAAACAAGCAATTTGCAAAGAAACATTTCCGTTTCTTTTCATAAATATTGGACTTTATATTTTGCTTATTTATGAAGCTGTATATATAACCATACATCTTTGAGAAAGTCGTCTACATTTGTATACGTCGTTTGATATTTACATTGGAAATCTTTTAGTGTATGGTTCATAGGTTCATATACTGTATTTATCACCAATCAGATTCATAAAAAGAAATAAAGCGAATAAAAGGCATACAGCAAACAATATATACAAAATACAAAAATATTCTGGTTGCTAAGCAAACTGAGTACCGTAATCGCCCCAAGTCTTGGCACAGTTAAAAATAATATTAATTAAAGTATTTTGTGTCGCAACATTTAGGGACGTAAAATACTGTTTCTTAAAGTGTCCATAACATAGAGACAATGAAAAATACAAATCCTAAAAGATTCTCAAAATATAGGGAGGCAAAAAATTATTACTTATTATTAATTACCGGTAGTATATTTATTTTCGAAAATAATTGACATAAAGAGTTAATTCATTTTATTTATTATTTAACAAATCACAAGACAAAAAATGTTATTGCTACCTCATACAGAAATGTGTAATCCGACAAAGATAATCCTATCGTTTTCTTATCCATTCTTTATTTTGAGCACCCTAAATTACGTCATAAATTCTCCCCACAATGGTTCAAGTATATTTAAAGCACGTTTCAAGTTTCAGTTAAGTTTTCCGATTTAGAGCAAACATGCTGTGATTATTGCATTTAGTCTTTGTTTTATGATAACAATACCCATATTTAGACAATAAACTTCTGGTTATTATTTTGTCCAATACCTTCAATAGATATAATGATTGATTTTCGGTGGAAATTTGATATCCCAAAATACAATAAACTACAGGTTCTGACCTTTACCGTCTGAGGACCGTGATTTTGTTCTTTAAACAGTATCATCAACAAAATAAGGCGGATCGTTTTGGCAATAGAATGTACGCTATCAACCTAAACTTATTATCTTCCTATAAATACAATAAAATATCGTCCGTAATTTTGTATTTAGTTCAAAATCGATCAGCCAAGGTGATTTCTGTTGTTGTTTAATCTCTGAGACTTGTTTATACAACGAAGAAATTAAAACAATGATAGTCATAATAGGAGATAAATCGTATTAGCTATCAGCATATTGTATCGAAGTTGATGATACTGTATGTTAACGTGTTTAATTGTTTTGCGATGATTTGTAAGAAGAACAAATTGATTAAAAACGCTTTACTTAACAAAAGCGAACACCGAAATGTCAGGTTACGAAGTAAACTAACTTCTAAAAGGTTTCTTAAGTATTCTCAACAGAAAATTCGAGAAAATAAAAATACACGAACAAAATATAAATAACGATAAAAATATCAGACTTTGATTAGTTTCTGTTAAACAATCCAATGAAATTGAATGATTGAAAAGGGAAATTTTCACACTTATTTCTGTCTTTAATGAAATAATCAATTGAAGAAGCGAGCACCATGAATCTACACACGGCTTGGTCTTCTTCGCTGTTTTCGAAGTTAATTTCTATTTTATATATGGTCGCCCTGGGACGATTCGGAATATTAACAGAGAAAGAATGGCAAACATATTTAAACAGGCTTAACAATTATTTAGTCGACGAACAAATGTTGAATGTATGTGTATTTGTTAAGTGTATTTTAGATGAATGCAGTTTATTTCACCATCGGAGTCCTATAAAGGCTACAGTTCCATTTATTAAATCCGATTCAAGAAAGTTACACACCACCCGAGTCAAAGTTCTGAAGACCAGTCTCCCTCAAATATTGAGTACATGATTAGTTTAAGTCCACGCGAATCTCAAATATAACCAATCATAAGCTGGTCTCCTAGTCTCGTTTTTATCATGCTGGATTCCGGTTTAGGGGTCAATGTTTGAGCATTGGCGTCATTTTCTGCCCTTTTGAGATTTGTAACAAAAGCTGAAGCAGATCTTTGAAGTAAACACATTAGAAAACGATAAGAATATAACACATGATTTCCAGCATGATAGTTCAGTAATCACCATGAATCGAATTAACGCGAATTGCTTAGATCGCGTTAAAGCAGGGAACTCACTGCTGTTATTGTGTTGATGTCAACTTGATGAACATTTTTATAAATGACTATGAATATTTTCAAAATTGTAATTAACCAACAAGCCTTAATTAGTGTAAATACGTATGTTCATGTATCAATAGGGCTAGTTAAGTGTTCTTTGAACTTTATATTAATACATTTATTTATTAACACTTAAACATTATAATATTTAAAGTAAACAAAGTAAGTTAAATAAGTATAACTTATTTCTTTTCTAATGGTAGCAATTAGAAAAAATCGCGTTGGCTTTTCTCATGTACACAATAAATTCAATTAGCCAACAAATGTGTTTTCTTCGAAGTGACTAAGATTTTATTATGTTCATCATAGGCCTGATGAACAGGCCTATCACATTATTACTCAGTGCGGAACACATTCAGGTAACACTCTGCAAGAAAATAATTAGTTAAATTAACTTATGTGAAACTTTGATAAAATATCCGGGAAAATGTGAGTTTTAGAATAATGGTAAATCCCGGGAACTGCTTTACGCTGTTGTTATACTGTCATTGCTTATGCGTATCATTTGTTATAGGTTATGTCTTTATTCGAGATAAATGCTATCATTGTCACTTTTATTGCACAATGAGATATTAAAAATCGTCATCAAATCGTAAATCATGTGTTGCAAAAATGAATTATACTTTATTTGAGAATCATGTTACTTTCATTTTGTTTCGACAAACTCTTAAAAACGTAGTAGCTGACGCCCTTCTAACTGAAGTAGTATGGTGGCTGATCTCCGCCATTCGGTTTTTACGTGTTAGCGCAACGGAAAGTCGACCACAGAACAATCGGCAGATATCTAGATATTGTACTGTGTAATGATTTCTCGTTGGCGGTTTTGGAGGCTTGTTGGGATGAAAATATAAACTATGTAACCATATTTAACCCTATTTAACATGAACATGGAAACATCAAATACGACGAATTAGCAGGCTAAATGCTAAACATATGTATAAATGGCGCCAAATAAAATGTTAAAAGTCCGTATCGCTCTTTTGGCGTTTTTCGCCCTCCACACACCAACAGGAAAGACAACAATCAGCTGGTCGAGACTGGAACAATTATTATGTACACTCTAAGTGTTGATTTTCTTTGCAAAGTGCATGTATATACACTTTTGTGAGCAGGTACCACGTGTTATATACATGTTTTTTCTCGAACCATGTATTCTACATTTATAATAGAGGTAAACGTCCATTTAGTCTATTATAGTTCCTATTAAATCCTGTAAAGAAGCCAGTAAACGCCATGTCGATCTTTGCCATAAATTAAGGAAACTGCATCCGTTGTGTGCATCATCATCGCCTATATCTGCATCCGTTGTGTGCATCATCATCGCCTATATCTAAATTGAATCTTTTGCACTCGCAAATTGTTTATATCGAAATATTTACACATTAAATAGGGATATATTAGATAACAGTTTGAGTACGTTAAAATTGAAAAATAAAGAATATTGCTGCCATCGTATCTTAGAGTTGTCTTTTTGTTTATTAAATTTATTCATTCGCTAACAGAAGACCGTATGAGCGACGCCTCCAGGTGCCAATGTTATAAAACTGAGATAAGAAACCAGTCTCAAATCTCAAGCATCGGATTGGCTGAAATGGCGACTGGTCTCCATTTCAGCCAATCAGATCATTGAGATTTGAGACTGGTTTCCATGCTCAGTTTTATAACCTTCGGCACAGAAGGGTGTTAATTATTCCAGGTTTTTGTTTGGGGACAGTGCAAGAAGATACAGAGGGCTATCTTATTCCAAAAGGATCTGGTTCATTTATCTACTCGGTGTACGGCACACTTGACCTCTGCTAATGCCTCCTCCGAAAGACTATGGTCTTTTTGTTATTTCGCTCAGTCAGAGGAATTGTGTTGTTTTTGTTTTAAATTAAAACAATGGTTCTTAATGATTTGGTCATATCAACGGTTCTCTATTTTCATTACAAATGGAGTAAATGTTTAAAATCAACAGGAAAATGTGTGTATACCAAAGATTAGTTACAAGGTATTTCGTGTTAAATACGTAGGCAACACCGGGGCCAAGATAAAAAACTAAGACTGGAGACCAGTCTCAAATTTCAAGCATCTGACCAGTCGCCGTTTCAGCCGATTAGACGCTTGAGATTTGAGACTGGTTTCCAGATTTATTTTTATGATCTTGTGCACAAAGCGATGTATTTTGATAAGTTTGCAGAAAATTGATATTAACAACAGCAACAAACTTTGGCTAACAGACAATTTTAATACATATGTTGATATACAAAAAATCGTAATAATAGTTATGTAGATTCAGTTTACTCAATGAAGATAAAGAGAAACAATCTACTTACATTAATTTGAGACAAAGTATATTCCCGTTCATATGGATTAAAGGTTGGAGTAGCCATATATTCAGATGTTTTCTTTGCTGACGTTTTTATTGAATACACTTAAAACATGTACTTAAAGTCCGGTTTATCATTATAAAGTATCTGACTTTGTTTTATCAGATTATTGTAATTCATCTTAAGTTTAACAAAACCCCAACAGCGGCGATTTCAGGTAATCCAGTAGCTTATTAAAATCGATTGTTATTAATACTTTGTAAATAGCGCATTGTAGTTTTTTTTAATGATTATTGAATATCAGACACTCTAGAAGCTAAAAGTAAAACCTTTTAATCGAACTGACAACAAATTCATATAATTCATCATGACAATGATTGTTGTTGCATTTTTTTGTATCGATTGGCTTTCCATTGCGCATTATTCGGGCGTAACCTGTCTCCAGCTGGTACTGATCAATCGTCTTTAACAAGCGAAATGTTCGCAGAGCAAAATACTTTAACTCTATAATTAAATGTTTCTTCTTTCACTCGTATATCCTTTGATGACATAAAGATTCTGCTGAAAAAGATCAATGACAAGCGTAGGATTTGTATGCAATTTGCAATTTTTATGCAACAACCTTTCCACGCAGACGAGAAAGAGAGAGAGAGAGAGAGAGAGAGAGAGAGAGAGAGAGAGAGAGAGAGAGAGAGAGAGAGAGATAAAGAAAGATAGATGGAGAGAGAGAGAGAGAGTGGGTAGGAGAGAGAGAGAGAGAGAGAGAGAGAGAGAGAGAGAGAGAGAGAGAGAGAGAGAGAGAGGACAGAGAGAGGGGGAGGGATGGAGGCTGACCGACCGACCGCGCTCTTCATGACGTCATCAAGCTAGACTGTCTTTCACTTTGCAACTTTTCTTTGATCTGCATTCTCAGGGCGGGTAATCAAACTGCACCTTACCATGCATTTTGTAAACAAAAGTCCACCATCTTGGATAAAAATTGGTTTGATCAAAATGGTCATATTAGTCAGGGAAATACTACAGCGATATTTTATGTTTAGTTAAGGTGGTATCATTTGTCACAATTATAGTTAAAGTTGGGGGGAGTGTGGTTTCCTATTTTCATAAAATTTCATGTTATTTGATAATTATAAATCTTCTCATTACTTCAGATATCATTTATAGGGCATATAAATGTTACAGGTCAAGCAGGAATTATAACAAAAAAATAGAAATATGAAACAATTTCTTACACTGAGTGTAGCCTTATTGCCGGGAGTCCAAACTTCCAAACTAACCACTATAGTATTAAACTACAGTCACAGGAAGGTTGTCTATATCAAGGTTAACAATGTCTTAGAATTTAGGTCAATAAACTTCACTAGAACAATGACAACAAACAATGCAAACATGAATGACAAATTTTCCTTTTGTAGTCACTAGGAGAAACATGTTTTGTCATTGTTCTAGTAATGTTTATTAAAATTTAAAATTTAAAATTTTTAAATAACGTGGAATTTTATGAAAATAGGAAACCACACTCCCCCAACTTTAACTATATTGTGACAAATGATACCACCTTAAGGAAAAAATCAATTGCACTTTATCATTTATTTTTCAGAACTGCACTTTACCATAACGGATATTTGCTAATTTTGCTGCGAAATAGTGTTTTCTTTGACAAAAAAAATTGTCTTGGGACATGAAATTTAAAATGGAATTCAATTTTTCGTGTGATTACAGACAAAACTACCTTTCTTGGCGAAAAACATACAAAATGACAAATTTCCCTGCACTTTACCCTAACAATCCTTGCTTATTTCTCACCGATTCAGTTTCCATGACCGAGGTAACTTGTTTTCCACTTGGAGTATATATTCCATCTAGGTACCAAAAGATTCGGAAAAATGACTAGCAGGTTCTTAGGTATATCTCAGTTTTACGAGTTATTTATTAAATGAGTAAAAGTAAACATCTTACCAATTTTCATCCAAGATGGTGGACTTTTGTTTACAAAATGCATGGTAAGGTGCAGTTTGATTACCCGCCCTGATTCTACTTGATATTGCTCGGAGAGAGATTTTTCAGGAACAACCCCATTCAACAAGCAGCCTTCTCAGAACACGATTAATTATATATATAGATTGTTCACAATGAGAACAGTGAGAAAGACCATGGAGAGAGAATTTTTTGAGAGTGGTCTATGTTCTAAATTCTATAATCAGTCCCGGGTTTCCTGTTTCAAAAATGTAAAGAGAGCGCTTGCATTAGCAGTTGCACAGGCATAATCAATTTCCCAATGTTCATAAAAGAGATCATTAAGTTATAAACTTTGCATAGTCTAATATGAAAATATTTGTTTATCTTGAAATGGTCAGCTTCGGCATTTTTCATGTATGTGTTGCTCTCCGTGCCTCAGTAATGGTTTCCCCCTCTGTATCTTGCTAACTTGAAAGATTTTTCAGGATTATAAGTAGAATATTGGCCATTTGGTCGTTAAGATAATTTAATAGCATTCTTACGCAATTAACTGCAAGTTCACCACATAGCGGAATTTACTTCAATTTAACCCGATATGTATGAAATATTACATGTATTTGGAACTGTAGGCACAATTTTGCAGCATTAATTCGGGATAATAACATTTTAATTTACTAAAAAAATTTGGTCCGCGCGACTAAAAGCGAAAGTAGGATTTCCGAAACGTCACATAAATCGAGATCGCGCATGAAGTGGTCTCTTCGTCAAAAATCGGTGCTAAATATACCTCCATTTTATTTAGCTTCTTAAAAGTTCGTTAACGATAATTTAACAATATCATTGAAAATCCCGTCTATAAGAAAGAATTAGATCGGACCGTTTGTGTTCTGTTAGAGAGTTTATATATTGGAGTCTATATGGACAAATATGATTTTTCAGTAGGATATTCTTACTTAAGTTTATGACTGGGGCTTTAAATAGAGGTAGTTACAACTAAAACTTATTTTATTATCGCATTAGAACCTGTTGTTGTAGTGGATATAAGGTGGCCTCGGTAAGCCTGAAATCCGAGGTTCCATTCCTTGTCGAGACTACTTATGTCTCCCACAACTCGCCACCGTTGGAGGTCATCCAGGCGAAACATTGGCTGGCCCGGGTAGTCGACCCGATCTTGGCGAATCTTTTGCTAAGCTTTTCCAAACAACTTGGAAATGTGTCATACACAATGGGGAGGAACATAGAAGTGCCTATCATAAGTAGCCTGGAAGCTCATTAGCAGAGCGTTAAAATAAGTCGGAGATCCAATTTTCGATTTCTGTTTGAGGTTACTTATTTCTCTCCAAAACTGTCACATCTTGTTAAAGTTATTGAGCAATCATACCGACTCAACAATATTATTTTATCTTATCTTTCTCTGCATGTGTTTATGTCAGCCATCTTAAATAACAATTATATCCCAGATAATTGATAAACCAGATTTTGTACACACTGGAAATGCATTTATCAAGGAAAACTAAGGTAAAGTGGTAGCTTTCTTATCCTGTTTTAGAAAATTTAGTTTTATAGTATCGTTTTCTTGTGAAACGAGTGTAAATACGTGCATAAATCGTTCCAAAACGCTAGGAACTACATATGTAAAATGTCACACTTCAATTCACTTTAATTCAGGTGTAAATACCTGTATGGAGTTTTTGTGTTTTAATGCTGTGTCAAATTTCGGAAGTAAAAATAGCATGTCAACTGGTTCAAGTACTTTTCTCTTAAGCGTCTATCTGTTAGGCCTACTTGGAACTAGCACAACTATTTGTGCGCGACAATGACTCTTCTATATATGTGATGATCGTCCTTCGCGCACAACCCAGTTACTATTCAAATCAATGCGGAAATTTTTTTTCTATTTCTATATGCCGCCGATCGGAATTTGAATCGCAACTTTGGCGGCTCCATAAAGCATCTTAACCATATATTGTATCTTTAAATAATTTACATACCTGAAAAGCCACATTCAATTAGAATCAATATATGTAATCCTTTATAAATAACGGTTTCGTTTTTTATGCAAAACTCTTTTAAACCTCCACCCATGTCAACAAATTTCGATTTCGACGCTTAAAGTTTTCTTGACTCACGTTTATCGATGAATAACAGAATTTAAATCGGGTCGATTTCAACCACAGTTTTGATAGTAACTGCTTGAGACGTAAAGGACAGACATCGGTAAAAAGTCAGTATGATAATGGGTTTGTGCTTGCAGTCGAATTATTGAGACTAACTTGGAACCCGAGTCGGCGAGTCAGTTTATTATTCGATTCGGCTTAGTACCGTGATCCGTACTGAAGCTATTCCCACTTCCGGTTTAAAGGCGGAAGTCTTCAACTGGAACCAAAAACTCCCAAAATTTAAATACAAAGTGTCCGTCTTTAAATAACAGCGATGATGACTTAAATGAAATGTCACTCTTCAGTAATTTCAAACAATTTGAGTTAAATATGTTGTAACAATTTGGAAATAAAACTAAAGCGCGGGTGTGACCCCCATTTCATTTGTTGACAGATTTATAAACATTCTAAACATGAAATGACTTATGAGTCATTTAGCTATAAACGTTTAAAATATTCGTGTGTATGAAGATGGCAGACAAAAAGGATAAGAGAAATAGCTTTGTAAGTATTTTTAATGTAAGACTGAACATCGGTAAATACTATTGAGTGTTTTTATTTTTTGATGTTTTCACAATTTTCTTCATACCCCACCCGCAACTCCTGAACTATGACCTCAGGGCATTTGTACTCAAAAGGCCTAATTAACATGCAAAGCAGGGTCAGAAAAATTCATGACACTTGCATTTTTTCTTCGAATTAGTATTTCATTTCAAAATTTCTGGAGAACAACAAAAGATAAATAAACAGATCTTCACATATTTTAAGGTGTTTTACTCTTGAACCATCTTTTAAACTCTAATTTCAATTTTAAGCCTTGTTTATTTGCTAAATGTTTGGTAAGTATTATTTCTCACTATATACCAAGAAAAAACTGCAACGTACTGTATGAATTAGCAGAGGCCAAAGATCTTTCTTAAACCCCTTTTATCAGACTATATATTGGTCAATTGGACATCAGACATGGGGTTAATTACATTGTAAAATAATTAAATTACAATAACATTAAAAACACATTCAAATAAATAAAAATTACCATTACAATTACTTTCAAATGTAATTAATTAAATTACAATTACATTTGAAATGTAATTAATTAAATTGCATTCTGTGTAAGTGTGTTATCATTTTATGTTGCTGGCACAAAATTTCATGCAATCGTCAAAAAAGACTTTTCCCTGAACGTATATTTGCGCAAATCCAATTTTGTAAAAAAAAAGATTTGACAGACCCAATGTCAATTCCTATTGTTTAATTTAATGTGTGAGCTATTCATGTGTCAGTTGGCCCATGTCAATTACCACTTCCTTTGAAAGTTTGATGGTCAATTATCGACCGTTGTTTATTTTGCACTGCTTAGGCCTAAAAAAAAGGGGTTGTGTTTCTGGTGGCCCGACCGACCCTACTTTTTTACCGCCGACTGTAATTTTTGTTGACTCTGGGGGAAAAAATATCGAAGCATCGTCGTGGTCTCCAGTCGTCATGGATCGATTGGCCAAAGACGACAACGATATTTTGTAACGACGACATTTTGTTTAATTCGACAACGACGTTTTGTTTTATTCGTCTGTGAAAATCACAACCGCCGTAGTAAACAATCATGGCGGTCAGCGTTAGACAAACCGATAAAAAATATTTATACTTATTGATCTGCGGACGTTTCATCGAAGAATTACGGAAGCAAATAGATTAAGATTTTGGTTCAAGATGCATACGTGATTCGATGAAAATGCAAAAACATTGAACTTTGGCTCAAGGAGTTTACGATCTCAGACTTTTGTATGGTGAAGAAAAGCACTTATCAAATAATTTATTAAACTCAGCTTTGGTGGTAGTGATAAATATTTTACCATCATTGAAGGGTTATGAATTAATTTGATTATGTGTTAATTGCAACAGTATCATGAAAGTAAATCTGTAGATGACTTTGGTACACTTGCAAATGTGGTGTGCTTTATGGCTATAAGAAGTGGTAGACCTAGGTAAGAAAATGACCATACATATTAAACATATTTTTTCAAACATGGGCAAATCTTCAATATCTATGCGTTAAAAAACCTTACAGTATTATGCATGGTACATGGATACAATTCTTATTATTTAGAAAATCTAAAATTTATGAAAGTAATAAGTTAAAATATCTATTATTTGATATAGTAAATAGATCTATAATTTTAATAAAACTGCAATTAAATAAATATTATAAGTTGATGTCACAAAATATAGTCTTAGCAGGCTGATTTTAGATCTACACTGTTGGCCCATATGATTTTTTGTGTATCTTTTTCGTATCTGTGGAGTAAAAGGTTAATACAAATAAAGGTTAGTAAAGTTTAATTTAGAGTTATTCACATACAATTTTGATTTCAGAATCTTGTTCCATCTCACATTATTAAATGACCATTGTTAATGTTGTATGTTGGTATGAACTATTCAAGCTTAACAGTTTTTATGCTCCCCCCGAAATTCGGGGGAGCATATAGTTGTCGCTTTGTCCGTTCGTTCGTCCGTCCGTCCGTCCGTCATAATATTGTCCGGACAATTACACAAAAACTATGAGAGGTATCAAGACTAAACTTCATAGGTAGTTAGATCTCGTTGAGGAGCAGTGCAGTGCACAAGAACTATAACTCTTGCTTTATTCATTTTTGAGTTATTGCCCTTTGAAATTTCTCATACTTACTTTTTGTCCGGGGCATATCTCCCAAAGTCTAAGAGTTATGAAGTTGAAACTTCATAAGTAGATAGATCTCAATGAGGAGCAGTGCAGTGCACAAGAACCATAACTCTTGCTTTATTCATTTTTGAGTTATTGCCCTTTGAAATTTCTCATACTTACTTTTTGTCCGGGGCATATCTCACAAAGTATAAGAGTTATGAAGTTGAAACTTCATAAGTAGATAGATCTCAATGAGGAGCAGTGCAGTGCACAAGAACCATAACTCTTGCTTTATTCATTTTTGAGTTATTGCCCTTTGAAATTTCTCATACTTACTTTTTGTCCGGGGCATATTTCACAAAGTATAAGAGTTATGAAGTTGAAACTTCATAAGTAGATAGATCTCAATGAGGAGCAGTGCAGTGCATAAGAACCATAACTCTTGCTTTATTCATTTTTGAGTTATTGCCCTTTCAAATTTCTCATACTTACTTTTTGTCTGGGGCATATCTCACAAAGTATAAGAGTTATGAAGTTGAACCTTCATAACTAGATAGATCTCAGGGAGGAGCAGTGCAGTGCACAAGAACCATAACTCTTGCTTTATTCATTTTTGAGTTATTGCCCTTTGAAATTTTTCATACTTCCTTTTTGTCCGGGGCATATCTCACAAAGTATAAGAGTTATGAAGTTGAAACTTCATAAGTAGATAGATCTCAATGATGAGCAGTGCAGTGCATAAGAACCATAACTCTTGCTTTTATTGATTTTTGATTTATTGCCCTTTGAAATTTCTCTTACTTATTTTTTGTCCAGGGCATATCACACAAAGTATAAGAGTTATGAACTTGAAACTTCATAAGTAGAATGAATTCGTTGAGGAGCAGTGCAGCACACAAGAACCATAACTCTTGCTTTATTCATTATAGAGTTAATGCCCTTTGAAATTTACCATACTTACTTTTTGTCCGGGGCATATCTCACAAAGTATAAGAGTTAGGAAGTTGAAACTTCATAAGTAGATAGATCTCAATGAGGAGCAGTGCAGTGCACAAGAACCATAAATCTTGCTTTATTGATTTTTTATTTATTTCCCTTTGAAATTTCTCTTACTTAGTTTTATCTGGTGCATATCTCACAAAGTATAAAAGTTTCTGAACTTGAAACTTCATAAGTAGAATGATCTCAATGCGGAGCAGTGCAATGCACAAGAACCATAACTCTTGCTTTATTCATTTTTGAGTTAGTGCCCTTTGAAATTTCTCATTTTTTTTTGTCTTATTTTTGTACAATATTGTAAAATGCTTTCTGTTTGAATCGTAAAGGAAACTTTCAAATACAATATCTTTCTTACAAATTCTTCCTGTTCTAACAAAAAAGTATTTGTGACAAAGCGGCGTTGGGGAGCATAACCCGTCTCTGACGGCTCTTGTCAATTGAAGTTCTAGTTATGTAAAGACTAAAACAGGTTGACTGAAATAGTTTGGTGTAAATTTTGATATTCCCTCAATAGTGAGAATATACATGCTGTTATATACATGAATAACAATGGAAACAATTTTCAAGTTTAATTTTTATTTTCAAGTATTTGTGTTCATTACAAACAGAAGAAGAACATAAAAACATGTACTTACCAGTTATTATTTTGTGCTATTGACATAAAAACAACATGTTAGGAATAAAAAGCTTAACACTTTTATCCATTAATAATGAATAAAAAAAAAAGCCTACCTACCGACCCTGTTTTTTTTGGCTACGCCACCAGAAACACAAGTATTTTTTTTTAGGCCTTATTAACACGGGACTCATTTATCTATCTATCTGGACCGTTTATTGCATAATTGGCAAATTTGTCAATTAATTGTAAAACAACTACTCAAAAAATAGGATGACAATGATACTTTTTGGTAAAACAAGACTTGACCTTTATGTTCAGATGTTAATTTCTGTTACAGTTTTGCAATTAAATTCAAAATATTCCAAAAGAAATTTTACAGAAGTCATAAATTTTATTTCATTTATTATTAATATTATTATTTAATATCGCAAACTTATATCAAATAGCAATATGGGCTACAAAAGTGTAGGTCCTTTCAGGGTTTCCCCCAGGATTTCAGGAAGGGTCGTCGCAGCATAGACTGATTTTATCCATTTTGTCGCGTGTTTCAATGCGCTGTTTAATTTTCAGTCTTTTGTATATATCAGTTTTGCTACTCATTTAAATAAATAAATGAAAAAACAAATCAGTAGGCAGAGCCCTGAATTTGGATGTCTGTAGGTGGGAGGGTGTTGATAGATGCATCACACTTAATTGCTTCCAATTGATGTTGGATCTCTGGTGAAAACAGGAAAAGAAATGGAAAAATTAGTGTCCTGTTGACATTTTTACTTCTTCATTGTTCAACTTATAAGAAATATACCAGAGTAATAAAGCTTTAATGGACCATTTGTACACGGTCATTGAGAAACTTTATATGTCTTATCAGAGATTTTAACCCTTTATGCCAACTTTATCAAGTTTATTGTGTTGACAAACAGTGAAGATCCTGATCAGAGGGCAAAGATGTTCCAGAATGGATGCACACTGTTTGATTGAAGATTCATTAGGTTATTTCTGACCAAGATAGATCCAGATTAGAGGGCAAAGACTGCCAGCTGATCTGGATCTAAAAATGTACACTGATCACACAGATGTTGCCTTTGAATTGTTAAATACAGTAATTGTTTAAATATTTGTGAATGTCACTCTGCAAAATCTATTTGAAATGTTATTTATTAACCCTCTTCTCCATGAGTTTTATCACATGGGTGAACAGTGTAGATCTGTATCTGCAATGCCATCTGATCTAAATCTACTCTGGTCGCTTCTTGGTTTGAAATAACCAATAAATGAATCTAAAAGCAAACAGTGTAAATCCTGATCAGATTGCACAGATATGTCAGGATCCACAATGTCTGCCAATGTAATAAAAGGTATACTAAGAGTAAAAAGTTAAGCAGACTTTTAAGGTCTTTTAGAGTTTGCACTGTGTTGAAAATATTCAAAATGTATGTTTCATGCACCCAATTTTCATTTGTTCTTAAAAAGTCAGCTTCTAGATTCATAGATAGAAAAGATTTATTATTGCAGCTGTTTAGGACAAACAAATGATTTAACCTTGATAACGTGTATATAATAGACAAAGCCATTAAGTAAAAAAATAACACCACTCTGTGACACCACTCCCTCAGGCTGGTAACATTTCCTATTAGCAAAAGAAATACATCATGTATAAATCATCATTAGTAAAGAGATACATGTTAATGTGTTTGGTCAATACTAGCCTTAATTTATACAACTGAAGTTGGTCAACCCTTTCCTCCATATATACGCATTTTTACTTATGTGCGACCAGTGTAGATCTAGATCAGTCAGCATACATGCACTGGTCGCATTGTGGTCAGAAATAACCTAATGAATCAAAATGCGAACAGTTTAGATCCTGATCAGATGGCACTAAAGATGCTTCTGTGGAGGAAAGGGTTAAAGAACCGAAGTTGGTATACATGTAATTTCTGTAAATATCAGAAAGCTCATTATCCATTGGTGACATATGTCTGTATCTGATGAAAACATGGAATTGAACCCAGGTTAGTCAGTGAGTTTTCTGTCTAAAAAGCCCTATACTTTAAAATGAAATAGAAGATGATCAGATAATTGACTAAAAATAAATACATTATGTGGTACTGTTCTCTTACAATGGGAAATGCTACAATTTCATTTTCTGTCAGGGTGAAACACATGCTGGTAATTTATGTGTTATCTGAAAGGGAACATTGTTATGCATTATAATCAAACCAGCTTAGAGTCCAGATTTGAAATTCTTGCTCTTAATTGGTCCATTCGAATAATGAACTCAAGTTGAACCAATCAGATGAAGAGGATTGGTGACTTGTCTCCAGCCTTAGTATTATGAACCAGGGAGAATTCAGTCCAACCTGTCTTTAGCAGCCACCCAAGGGAGTGACAAAAAGTGGCTGCTAAAGACAGGTGGCTGTTAAAGACAGTAAAAATTAGAACAATGTCAGTTTAGGTCATATTCAAACTGGCTGTTTAAGACAGGTGGTTGCTATTCGCAGGTAGCTGCTAAGGCAGGTTTCACTGTAGATCCAGATCAGCAAGCACATCTGTGCCAGTGTAAAGCATATATGTATTTCAGGTGATACATGTACTAAACATGTTTAAATTGAAATTAAACTTGGCCACATTCTGTTCTTATTTAGTATCAGTTTAAGGCCACATTTGTTTTTAAACTATCACAGCTTACAGTGTAAATGGCATTTGCAACTTGTGTAGACAGATATGAGTCTGAATCAGATGAGGGTCTACACCATTTTCTATTTATTCAAAAGCATTTATAAAAAATGAAGTATAGAATTGACATATTCAAAGAGAAGTAAGAACATTTCAGTAATTTAGAGGCTAAATGGTTGTTAGATTTATAGGTTAGTGAAATATACTTCTATTAAGGGCTGATAAGTGAACAAGGGAAGCATTGTGTTAGTCATTTCTTGATTAAATAGTAAATTTTGCTATACTTGACTGCAAGATAAAATGGGCGTAAAATAGATGGAAAATAAAACTTGCTGCATATGTTCAGCTAAATGTAGTAAGTTTGAATGCTGAAAACGACATTAATAAAACACAACAATTTGATATTTTACCCACTTACATACCTGTAAGATACCCAGTTAAAGTTGGTGAAGTTGGTCAATGAGTAGGATCAATGGTCACTGCAAGAATTACAAAATATATTCACTGTTAAACATTACTACAGCTGGGCTACTTTAGTAGGGCTCTTGAACAGAGGGTGCCATCTGATCATGATCTACATGTACACTGGGGGCCTCTTGGTCATAAATAACATAATGAATCTAAAAGTGAACCATGTAGATCTGGATCAGGCACACAGATGAGTTAGCTGATCTGAATCTACACTATTAGCCCATGAGATAAAATCTGTTTCTATGAGGTATAAGGTTGATATACATTTAGATAAAATGTAAAACTTGTTTTTTCAGTTGTCTTTCAAGATAGGGAAAGACAAAAAGGACAAAAGCAAGACAACTTCACTGCAACCAGGGGCAAGATTGCCGTCACAGTCTGAGGAAGGAAGTAATGGCACGGCTACTGGTCCGTCTCCTCATGAGATCATCAATAATATGTCCGTTGGGGAAGTCATCCAGAAGTTCGAGAGAATGCTGGTAACAATCTTTTTATGGGGATGAAATAAATTGGACTTTGTGAAAATAAAATAGTTACGATGATGAAAAATTGAATAAAAAAAAAATTTGATATGATCAGAATATAAAAGAATGATCACCGAAATGCCATGGCTGTCATGTCCACAAGCTATGTGGGGATGTGTAATGCGGAAAGGTCCTCCATTCCAATTTTTTATTTGTTTTGCATAGTTGTGCTGTGAATGAATAAAATGCAGCTCTAGCAGCATGTGAGGTCCTAGCGTCCCCCACCTCCTCTAGAATGAATGGTTTTACCAGAAGGTGAGGTTCCAGCCCCCACCTCCCACCTAAGCCCCCAATGTTTAAAAAAATAGTTAAGTTTTAAAAAAAATTATCATAGAATATGAATGAACACAATTTCCATAATAAATAATAATTTTTGGTTAATTTCATACATATGCTTGAATGGAAAAATGTGGAAATTTAAGCAAAACAAGACCCAAGGATGAAAGAAAATCTTAATGAAGAATTTCAATGAACAGATATTGAGCAGTATGGCACTATGCTGCCCAATTTTCTTTTTATTAAGCAGAAAAGTCCCAATGTAAGCTCACATTTATTTTACTACACAATCAACAAGAACAAAGCTATCACCTCAATGTTTATATTACAGGATGACATGAACCTATCAGAAGAGAAGAAGGCCCCACTGAGAGACAGGGATGTCCCATTCAAAAAGTCCATGTTGCTGATGCACTATAAAGCACCAACCAAGGTACAACACCCATTGAAATTAATTATTGTTAATCAGGGGTTCCACTTGACCCAGGAGATGATCCTTTGGCATGAAATTTCCAGATAGTCTCATTTGACCCTTATGATCCCTTAGGGTCTTATTTTCATTAAATTAGAAATATTTTGCTAAAAGGCTGAACCTTCTAAAAAAATTCAAAATGACCATCAAAGTTCAGCATGTGATAAGTCAAAATGCTTAGCTTGATGCTGGCTTTTCATCTGGGATTTCACTGTATCTAGATAATCTACATTATGATGATTTCAGGCTCAGAAAAGCCTATTTTCTCCTTGAGCGTTTTATTCGGGTCTACATTTGGCTGATAAGCTATACTGAACCTAAAACATCAATATGACATGTAATTCAAGAACTGCAAAAAGATCAGTCCTTTGTATTTAGCAAATTTCTTACATAAAAAATTAATGTCCCAACATCTAACAATTTCAAGTTGTAGAAATGTTGCCTTCGTCACATGTAGAAAAATTTTAAGAAAGAAAACAACAACATTGGCTTTTATGTCCACAATACATGGTTTTAGTTAAGATGTAGAAATGATAGGTTTGGTCAGATCAGATGTAGACAAATTTTAAGAAAAATTGAAACAATTTTAACGTCTACAATATTTAGTTTGGTCATGTTTTGTAACAACCTGCCAATATTTTGGACTCAGTATTATGATTATTCTCCAGCAGGGGGAGCTGGATTCTCCTCAGAGTTTTGTGACTGAGCTACGTAATGCAGATCTTAAAGGAGAGAAGAGGCTGAAGGTGTTGGAATCTCTTCGAGTATCTCTCACCAGCAACCCTGTTAGGTGAGTCTCTTGTTTGTTAATATCCTTCATATGTAAACATTTTATCGCATGTCGAAACAGTGTAGATCCAGATCAACCGGTACATCCATGCTGTTTAATCAGAATTTGCTGTGTTTGCTTTTTGTCAGAAATCACCTCATAAATCAAAAAGCAAACTTTGTAGATCCTAATCAGATGTGAGCCAGCTGATCTGGATCTACACTGTTTGCCCATGCCATAAAGGTGTATTTGTATAAATGGATTTGATTCTTGTCTTTTTGAAAGAAATCTAATCACAAGGATTGACTCATTGAAATCTCTGAACATTTTTATTTTTTAAATTTCAGTTGGGTACAGGACTTTGGTGTAGGTGGTCTAAATGCCATATTACGGAACCTGACCTACTGCTGTGACTCGTAAGTACAGTATTCCCTCAGTTGTATGTTATATTTTGTATTAATTGCATATGTAGTCAAAAGATTGCTTGGAGAGAAATAAAGTTAAAACAGCTAAAAGTCAAAAGTATGTAACTAAATTGTAAGATACCATATGTGGAGATAAAAGATGGGGCTCCAAGTAAATCCTTTCCAATAAAGAGAGGACATTAGCTTGGGATTTAGGGTTTTGACTAATTTTGTTTTCCTGTTTTGTATTCGATTTTGGCAGTCTTGTTAAATAGCGTGTTTTCACTCCACTCACACTTCAAAATTTGTTTTGTGATGCATACCAGCTAAACTTGAATTAGGAAGTATTATTTTGTTTATAAATGTTATGGGTTTTATAACTTGCCAGCCAACCGATTTTCACATTTCCATGTCACCATTGATTGTTTTCATATTCCCCCATAGATCTAACAATCTTAATTTGTTGTTAGTTGAAGAATACACAAGGAAATATATACCATTAAATTTCTTTTAAACTCCAATCCCTTAATTTCCTTAATAAGTGCCCCCCCCCCTTGTTATTTTTGGGGGAAAAAATAAGTTAATCCATATTTTTTATCCAATATCCATTAGAATCTTATATTAGAATAAAAATATTTAAATAATGTGCCCCCTTTCTGAAAATGTAACGCCCCCAAGGGCATTTTATAGCACTTTTACTGTATACTAGCAAAAATCAGCTACCTTAAATTACTTTACTATGTCTTAAAGAGATCTGTACCAGACTACCAGTCGAAATGATTTAATTTAACACTATTTAGACTATGTTAAGTTCATTGTTATTCCACACAGTTATGGATGGTATTAAATTCATATTTCTTTACTACCATCTCTGTTTAACATGCAAAATTTATGCACAAGCAGTCGCAGGGCTGAAAAGTGTTTTCCACAATAAGAAATTATTCAAACTTTTAGCTGTTCTAAAATATACTTTTATAAGACTGTGAGTAGTATTGATAAAAGAAAAAACCTGCATTTAAGGTATGACCATCCTAATGAATACCTATATCAAGAAGAGTATCCAAGGGAGGTAACTATAGTAGTAAATTAGCATAGAGTTCTCTCATGCAAGAGGACCAGGGTTCAAATCCCACTGGAAGCTAATTTTTTTTGTAAGCCTAGAGCTTAAATAATTGGCATATTTCTTTTTTTTCCTGTGTAATTCTGTCATTGAATATAAAATTTTCATGATTTAAACTAAAATAAGCAAAATAATCAAGATTAAAGGGGTTTTCGCTATCAGAATAGTGTTTATTCAAGTCATCAATTTGAAAATTTCTAAAACTGGACGGTAAACTTCTCTGAAATTTTGTTTAAATTTTGTTTAAGGTATATAGTAAAAAAATGGTAAATTTTTGTATATTGCACCAATCAGGATTTTGCACAATTTTCATTAATTTAGTCTCGTGAAATATAAAAAAATGCATTTTTTAAATTTATTTGGTCAAAAAATGTCATTTTAAGATAAATTCTGTATTTATATATTATATCTTAAATTGGTTTAGTAAAATATAACATATTTTGGATAAACTGTAAAAAGTTAGAGTTGAATTTATCAATAACAAAAAATTTTGTCATCGATTAAAGAATTTGGATACTTTCACGTTTTTTCTCACTTTTTTAAATAAAAAAAGCAAAAAATCTCAAAAACTACACGGTGAAAATCATTAAAATTTTGCATACAAGTCAGTGGTATGAAGCAGTTGATGAAAAAATAATCAGATGTTGGATTCTTAATAGTGCCCATTAGGATGGTCATACCTTAATTGTTTTTTGTACAAGTATTACGAGGGTGAGTCGTTAAGTTTCCGGACTGTAATTATAACTTCATAGTTTTAAGACTCAGGAAAAAAACAAAACGATTATATAAAAATAACATGTTTAATAAATAATATGTAAAAATATCACAGAAAACAAACAATGCATAACGAAGTTACAGCATTTACAAATACTACATTACATGCGGTACGGAGCACTTAAACGTCATAAATCGTAACGCGACGTTAGAAAATGTTATCTCACAGTTTCTCAAAATATTCACCGTCCGCACGAACACACTTATCGTGACGTTCTACCCACTTCTGATACACTGCGGGATACCACTCAGGCTCAAATCGTCCCACCTCACTCCGCACAGCCAGCCTAAGCTCCTCTAGTGTCTCGAACCTACGTCCGCGCAGCTCGCCCTTCAGTCGCGGGAACACGGCAAATTCACGTGAAGCTGCGACGCGCGTTTCCCGTTCTTCCGGTCTCAGCAGTCTGGGTACCCAGCGAGCACATACCTTGTGCATCCCGAGATCTGCCGATAATATTTTGTGCGTTGTACCGTGACAAAGACCGGTTCTAGATGAAATTTCGTCAATTGATTTTCGCCGATCTGTCTCTAGTTCTTTCTGTACAGAAGCAACATCAGCATCCGAATACGATGGTCTTCCGCTTCTAATGTTGTCCCCGAGATCAGTCCGTCCTTTAGAGAACCTATCATGCCATTCGTTCTGCAAACTTTTCTAGTTTTGTCGCGCTGAAGAAACTTATATGTATCCGTTGGTGTCATCCCGGCTTGAGCGCAAAACTTAATAACGGCACGCTGCTCTGTGCGATTTGACGTTGACGCTTTTTCCATGACAGCTGCTAATACTTGTCGGATTTCAAACAACTTAATCTTGCTTGATTTTCATCCGATGACGTCAAAAGTTTTAGGATACGTGCAGCAGTAACTGTCTTGACGTCATTTCGATTTGTATAACGTTTACGCGCGTTAAAAGCATTATACTAGCGAGCAATAGAGTACTTACCAAGAAATGTCGGATTATGATTTCAAAGTGCTCCGTGCAGTGTAACCGTTCAATTTATTACTTATTTTTTAAGTAGTTCTTATGATACGATATTGTTGAAAATGGCAGACAAAATCGGTGATATCCTAAATAATGTGCTATACAATTTTTGTTTATGAAACATGACGGATAACATTTTTGTAAGCACAGTCCGGAAACTTTACGACTCACCCTCGTACAATATTAGAAAGGGAATGGTATGTTAGTTGAAGTACAATGTAAAATAACCATGTATTAGCACTGCTAAGCAGTCTTACTTTTATGAACTCGAAGGTTGCAGAATCCACCCCCAAATCAGGCCACCAGGTATCCAAGTTCTCTCTGATCATAGTAACAGCATGATACCATAACTGTCTGTTCCAACTTTCAAAGATAACCCTTTCCTCCTATATGGCATGGACAAACAGAGTAGATCCAGATCAGCTGGCACATCTTTGCCATCAGGTGCTACACTGTTTGATTTATTAGGTTATTTCTGACCAAAAGGCCAACAGTGCATATCCTGATCAGACAGATCTAAATTGTTTGCTCATGCAATGAAAGGTGTATGTATGAGAAAGGGATATATACATAATAAAGCTAATTGTTATTCCTAAGCAGGAGATGACTAGACGTTGTTTTATGCTTTCTAGTGAATTATAGAATTTTCCTGGTGAAATAAACATGGTATTTCACTGTTTTCAAACAGTGGAATATCATTTTTATTTTCACTGATTTTTTCACGTTGGTACAAAAACGCACATAACATACCAAATGAAAATGTTTAGAAAACGGGCTCAAATTTGTATATTTGACGTCATGACGTCACGTCATAAACAAGCGGTTTAGACACTATTTCTTGCAATTTTTCTGTCAAATTCACGTAAATTTTGCACTTAAAGCATAAAATAAAAAGAAAATTTGTTTTACCAGTGAAAGATAGAAATATAATTCACTGGTGAACTCCGGAATAACGTATTAAAGCCACTCGTGAAAATACGTATTCCGGAGCTCACTTGGTGAAATATGTTTCTATCTTACACTGGTTAAAACTAATATCCTCTATCTAAGGACCAGTGGCTAATGTGAAATATGAAAAATTCCTTTTTCTGAAAACTGTTAATATTTTTTAGATCAAGGACTGTTTATTATTTTCCTTATTACAATATAGCATTAACTGTTGTTATTTTATGGGTTAAATCTTATTGATTTGTTTACGTTGTGGTAAGATCTATATAGGCAATGAGATTTGGCTCAAACCACTGGGATTCAAATTTAAATCCTTTCTCCATATGACTTTTATCACACTGGCAGACAGTGTAGATCCAGATCAGCCAGAACATCCATACCATCTGATCAGGATCTGCACCGATCACTTTTAGATTCATTAGGTTATTCCTTACCAAGAAGCAAATGTAGATCCTGATGTGCAGGCTGATCGCCAATGCAACAAAATCCATATATAGGGAGTAAATGGGGAAGTAAGGTTTGTTTTTGAGTGGACAATTTTATTTGATAGGCCCATTAACAACAAAAATTACGATTCTTCATCTATTGGTGCCACTGCTAAAGATATGTAATTATGTTACACAACTATAAGTCAACAGCTGTATTAGGTTACACACCAACAAATCTTAAACTATATCAAAAGCACTACATGTATACCACTATTACATATAAGGACTAGAACCTGTACAAGTCATTTACAGGTAAAACAACATAGAACTCCGTCATAGTCTTCTAAACAGGTTACTTTCCTCAACATAATCTTTATGTGAGCTATGATACTATGTGACTTAATCTCATTGATAATTTATTTATTATTAATTCTAGGAAAGACATCAAAACTGAAAGAATAATTATTATCAGTCTATAACAGTGCTGATCATATTACAGAGTTTTATTAACTTTATTGTTTACGTTTAATTTGGATATCTTGTTCAGGAATAATTTTGTTCCTCATATTGCACATAACTTTTTTCTCCTATTATTTTAAACTGTTGTGCATTAAACTTTTTTCCAACAGAAATTTATACAGAATTCTGTAGTATTTGAAGTAGGTCTTATTTCAAACTCTCAGTTTTAGCCTCTACAACTTTTGTCATTTTCTTGGATGTAACAAATACATACATGTATGTTAACAATGCTAAATGCATTAATCACCATCTTAAAGAGCTGTAATATATCTAAATACATATATGTCTTGTAACTAAATAGATCTATTTTTTTCAATTCTCCACTGCCCCTTACACAGAGATATTGTCTTAATCTTAATCTATTCGTCTGTCTGTCGTGCTATGTAAATTAATTTAATGTTTCAGTTCCAGTTAACCCTTTCCTCCATATATATATGCATTTTTACACATGTGCGACCAGTGTAGATCCAGATCAGCCAACACATCCGTGCCGTCTGAACAGGATCTGCACTGGTCGCATTTTAGTCACAAATAAAAAAGTGAACAATTTAGATCCTGATCAGACAGCACAGATGTGCCGGCTGATCTGGATCTAAACTGTTTGCCCATGCAATCAAGGTGTGTCTATGGAGGAAAGGATTAATAGCAATACATTGACCATAAAAAATGTAATAGATTTTAAAGTAACTATATATTACATGTAGAAATAATTTACTTGTTTAATGAGTCTTTAACCTGCTAACTTTGTCAAGGATCTTATTTTTCTTAGAGTTCACTGTTACAAGGTATGTTTTGCAGAAATTGTTTGACAGCAAACAGTATCCAGGTTGGACAGAGAGCAGACTGATCTCAATCAAAACTGTTTACAAATTTTGCTGAACCCTTTCCTCCATGAATACACATTTTTACTCATGTGCAACCAGTGTAGATCCAGATCAGCCCGCACATCCATGCCATCTGATCAGGATTTGCACTTGTCGCATTTTGGTCAGAAATATCTAACAAATCAAAAAGCCAACAGTTCCGATACTGATCAGATGGCACGAATGTGCCTGCTGATCTGGATCTACACTGTTTGCCCGCTCACTAAAGGTGTGTGTGTGGAAGAAAGGGTTAAGTTGTGACAGTTGAAGTATTTACTCAGGTGGTTTTCTGAATTTTGTCTTTCTTATTTGTTTCAGTAAAACTGAGAGAAAAGCCACCTATGAATGTGTTCGATGTCTAAAAGCCTACATGAACAATACAGTAAGTGTGCAATAAGTGGGTCACATATCCATGAATGTTGTTCAAGCTTTCATGTTTCATTATAAAACATAGCTACAGGTAAATAATAAAATTCATAGGAATATTTCTTGGAAGACTCACTACCAAAGATGTTCAAGGCATGACATTTCAGAAAGAAATGGCCACATTAAAGGTGGCGTAGCTTATATTGTTTAGGTCTATAAAGAACACTTAAGATCTTTAAAAAAAATCCTGCCAGCTTTAAAAATTATTTTACAGGAACATTTGATTGAACGCCCTCTATTGAAGTTTTGGAAGCCTTTAAAATTTCTCTTTCAGTTCTTGTGAGAGATATTTATAATATTATGCACTCATTCTGCATACATTAGTGTTATTATGTTTGCAGTTTGGTTTGATGGAAATCATCAAACATGAAGAAGCACTAACAATTTTGTCACGGACAATGGACCCTTCCGATACAATGACTATGTTAGAATCTATACGACTTCTTGCTGCTGTGTGCCTTGTGCCACCTAACGGGTAAGTTCATGAAGTTAATTAACCCTTTACTCCATACTTCCATGTTTATTGCATGGCCAAACAGTGTAGATCCAGATCAGCTGGAACATCTGTCTGATTGGTACCTGCTGATCAGGATCTACACAGTTTGCTTTTTGGTTTATTAGGTTATTTCTGACTAAAAATCGAACAGTGCAGATCCTGATCAGATGTTAAGTAATGAGTTTAATTAGTAATAACAATGTGATGGGTTTTTCTTGTTGTGGATATAGGATTGGAATGATTTTAAGAGTTGGTTCGGACTCGTCTTTGTTTTTGCCTGCCTATGAAACTATTACATCTCATGTTTAGTATAAGCTTTAACCTTTACTTCATATATATGTATGCCTTTTATCACATGGGAGAAGAGTGTAGATCCAGATCTGCTGGCACATCTGTGCCATCTGCTTAGGATTTACACTGTTCACTTGTAGTGAGTAGTTCAGAAATAACTACAAGCATCTAAAAGCAAATAGTGCAGAACCTGATTCGATGGTACAGATGTGCCGGCTAATCTGAATTTACACTGTTTGCACTTGAAAAGGTGTATATATGGATCAAAGGATTAGGAGAGTACTTTTTTGACAATGAAAGCTTGTTAACATTACTGCTACTGTTAGTAATACCGGTAAGTTTTTACTTTTTAATGTTTTTATTCACTTAGGCATGAAAAAGCGCTTGAAGGTATAACTGTGTGTGGTGAAATACGTAATCAAGAAAGATTTGTCCCGATCATTATGGGCCTTGGTATGAGAGACAACCAGCAGATGCAGGTGGCTTGTATACAGCTGGTGAATGCCCTTGTTAGTACACCAGACGATCTCGACTTCCGACTCCATCTACGTAATGAGTTCATGAGAACTGGACTGGTGGATTTACTTTATGTAAGACATTTTTTGTTATCAACTTAGGAACAACAATAACTGATATGTCTGCCTGATTTTAGAGGGAGGTTATCATGGTGGACAGAAGGATAAGTGAGATATTGGGAATTTCATAATAATCTGGGGCATGAATTTCAAGGTTTCAGGAAAACTACATTTTTGTGTAGCCTGCGATAGCAGGTAGACACATAGGGATCCTATTGTCTATCGTCGTCGTCATCGTCGGTGCCGTCGTCCGGTAGTCCCCCAACTTTAATCTGAAACTTAATGTTATATCAATATATCATCAGCAAGAATATATCATCAGCATGAACAATGCCATCTGTGACAACAAGAATGATAACTCCAGTTTCAATATTTTGAGTTATGCCCCTTTCAAATGCAACTTTAACCTGAAACTTAATGTTGCCTATAACTTTGAAAGTACTTCACCTATTCACTTCATACTTGGAATATATCATCAGCATGAACAATGCCATCTGTGACAACAAGAATGATAACTCCAGTTTCAATATTTTTTGAGTTATGCCCCTTTCAAATGCAACTTTAACCTGAAACTTAATGTTGCCTATAACTTTGAAAGTACTTGTCCTATTCATTTCGTACTTGGAATATATCATCAGTATGAAAAATGCCATCTGTGACGACAAGAAAGATTACTCCAGTTTCAATATTTTTTTAGTTATGCCCCTTTCAAATGCAACTTTAACCTGAAACAATGTTGCCTATAACTTTGAAAGTACTTGTCCTATTCACTGCATACTTGGAATGTATCATAAGCACGAACAATGCCATCTGTGACAACAAGAATGATAACTCCAGTTTCAAAATTGTTTGAGTTATGCCCCTTTCAAATGCAACTTTAACATGAAACTTAATGTTGACTATAACTTTGAAAGTACTTGTCCTATTCACTTCATACTTGGAATATATCATCAGCATGAACAATGCCATCTGTGATGACAAGAAAGATAACTCCAGTTTCAATATTTTTTGAGTTATGCCCCTTTCAAATGCAACTTTAACCTGAAACTTAATGTTGCCTGTAACTTTGAAAGTTCTTGTCCTATTCACTTCATACTTGGAATATATTATCAGCATGAACAATGCCATCTGTGACGACAAGAATGATAACTCCAGTTTCAATATTTTATGAGTTATTTGCCTTTCAAATGCAACTTTAACATGAAACTTAGTGTTGCCTGTAAAATGGAAAGTACTTTTTCAATTAATTCACTTAATACTTTGAATAACTCATCTGCATTTACAAACCACTTTTTGAAGATGATAACTCAGGTATCACCATTGTTTTAGTTATTCCCCTTTTAAATGCAATTTAGATGCCACATGTGTTCTGTGGTGTAGTATTGAAATCAACTTAAATAAAATATTTTTATTATATATGATTAAACATAGGCCCATATTTCAACTTTTTCCATGCAGGCGACACTTGTGTTCCGCGGAACACAACATTCTAGTCTGTTATTCTTGTATTCATGTTTTCAGGATCTACATGGTTTGCTTTTTTAGTAAGAAATAAACTAACAAATCAAGAAGAGAATAGTGTAGATCCTGATCAAATGGCAGGGAGTTCCAGCTGATCTGGATTACACTGTTTTTCCACACCATAAAGGCATATACAGGCATATGAATGAAGTCACAGAAATATTATTAAAATTTCTTCCTGATCACACGATTTCACTGGGAAATAACTGTGTAAGTTTGCCATACCTGTTATCCTTGTTCAAAATAAACACATCACATATTTCAGTATGTTGAGAGAAGAGACATTTATTATTTCAGACATTGGACAACACAACAGACAATGAGTTGAAGACTCACCTACAGATCTTCCATGACCATACTGATGAAGATTATGAAGAATTTTCACACAGATATGACAATGCTAGGATTGATTTTGAATATCCTTTCCTTAAAAACTAGCACTTACATGGGTTTTTTCTGGGTTCCAAATTCTCTTTTTAACATGTGCAAATGAACTGTATATCTTGTACGTAAATTGTTTGGTGTATGTAATGGTGAGAAAAATCTGCAGATACCGTATAGCGGGTTATTTCTGCGGTCATAAATTTCTGCGTTTTGCCCTCAAAAATGGATGCAAAAATTTCTGCGTTTTTTATTTCTGCGTTTTCGGTTCCCATGAAGGATAAATTTCTGCGGTTCATATTGGGTAAGGTGTCGTAAGAATAACACGACTATGATATACGCATAATATTTGTTTTTCACAGATATTTTATTCATAAGTAATACCTGCTACTCAATTTATTTTATCAAAAAAAACAACAACAAAGATATTAATCATTGATGAATAACAACTCTCAAACAACTATTCAATTGAATAGAATGTTTGAGAAATGTTTGAGCAAATGTCGCGTTTATAGTATGCCTATATGAAAACAATGTGCGGTAATTGATCTTTATTATTTTACCCTGTCTGTATTATAAAAACGGATTATCTCGGACATGGCCATTCCGACGATTTTCGCTTGAAAATGAGATAATATTTTGCGATTTAAATTTCTGCTGGTTTTTTATTTCTGCTGGATATATTTCTGCGATTTCATCCAAAGACCGCAGAAACGCAGAAATTTGACACCCGCAGAAATTACCCGCTATACGGTAGGTTGGGACTTGAATCAGATTTTCACAGTTTTTAATTTAGGCTGCATACATGTACCTGCCATTTGTAGATACCCAATCTTTCCTTTCACTTGAAAGACTGGATGTTTAAGACTAAATTAATAGCAACATGAAAGTCATAAGAAAAAATTACTGGATGCAGATACAATAGTTTGGTATTATTTTTGTTTTAGCAAACAATGATTTTTGACATCCTTACTATTTTGTTTAAATTTAAAATAAACCCTGTAAACACATTACAATTGTAAGAACATTTGTCTATATTGTTTAATTAGTATTTAATCAGATGAATAAAAAGAAATAAAATTAATAACTGGCAAAGACCAGAAGATATGTACAAAAATGTTCTTGGTGCTTAGCAAACTTTGAGTACTATGGATTCTTACCTAGTCATAAAATAAATTAATTTTAAAATATTTTTACAAACTATAAAACATGTCTATGATCTGTCATTCCTTAATTGTTGTCATGGATCCAGAGCAGTGTTTTCATATCATCAACAACTCTACAAAAGACACAGTGTCTGGTCCTTATTTCCTGTCCATATTACAACATTTACTCTGCATCAGAGATGACCTATATGCTAGGTAAGCAATTTGTATAATATCCTAGGAATATACAAGGGCCAAAGATCATTAAACTAAGATTCAAGACCAGTTTTAATTCTCAAGCGTCTGATTGGCTGAAAGCTGACCAGTCGCTATTTCAGCCAAACATGCTTGAGATTTGAGACTGGTCTCCTGATTTAGTTTTATTATCTTGGGCACAGGTGATTTTGCAGAGGAGCTGTGGTCCAGGTGTAGAGCTTGCGGCTTCCAAGCTGAAATAAGAATCTTCTGCAATATCCCAGTCTGCTCAAGGTGGAACTATGAAGCAGCTGTTGATGACAGTTAACACTTTAGGCATTAAGTAAATCTAATAGAATAACCTATCTTTCAGTTTCGGCATGTCCTTTCATTATTCATATTGTTCTTTTATAGAAAAAAAAAAAACTAATTTTTTTTCATGGATTTGCAAACAATGTAGACCCTGATTAGGATACACAGATGCACAGTATGATCAGCATCTTCACTGTTTGCAAATCTGACAGATGCTGTGCTTCGCATGTTTTATGTTGAAAGAACTTACTTTACAAAAAATGTTTAATAAATAAGTTTAAATTAAAATAACACAGTAACTTGTATTCAGCTTGTTGTGGAAAATTTGTACTCTCTGTTGATGATCTGAGTAGCAATCAAGTTTATTAGTTGAGTTACATTTCAGACAAAAGAAATGTAGTTAGAGACGCCATCTCTCTGCAAAAGTTTTTTATAAAAGCTTGAAGAAAAGTGAGTTGCAATTTCGCTTAACAGAAGAAAGCTTTACCTGTCGTCTTATTTTTTTCAGACCCCAATATTATAAGTTAATAGAAGAGTGTGTAACACAGATTGTGCTGCATAGAAGTGGTGCTGACCCAGATTTCCGACTGACAAGACGGTTTGAGATAGATGTCGAACCATTATTAAGTAAGCTTTCTTACAGATTATTGGCTGGGCCCAAGATCATAAAACTAAATCAGGAGACCAGTCTCAAATCGCAAGCATCTTATTTTATGAAAGGGCGACCAAGTCACCATTTTAGCCATTCAGATGCTTGAGATTTGAGAGTGATCTCCAATCTGTGTTTTATGATCATGGGCCCTGGTTTTACAAACATACTGGGTGCAACTTATCATGACATTGTGTACAATATAAAAATGGCAGTGATCCTGATTTAAGTCAAACAAAGTAACAGGAAACTGATGTTGAACAGTGAAGTAATTTATATGGGGTACTAATTACCAGGTTTTTTGGAAACCCCTGGTTAATAGATTGGAGTATGTCATTGGGCTGGTGGGCAGGCAGGCAACAATATTTCATTGAGTTCTTTTGTTTATGTTCACTTTTTCTCAGTAACAGTAGAAAAATGTATGTTTTTTTCATGCCAATTATTATTAAGGCATGCAAAGTGTACAAATCAGTTACAGTCATATATGTTTTAAGCAGCTTGTTTCAAACGATATCACTAATGCTATAACAACAACCACTAGGTCCAGTTTATCTCTTAATCTTCAAATTGATGCTGAAGGTTATTTCAATGTCATACGAAAACATGTGACAAACATTATGCATATGTTTTTCTAAAACTGTCTAATTCCAAACTTTAATCGAACTAAACTATAATGCGGTATCCTAAGTTAACCCTCACAACACAGCCACTCAAGGTAGTGACAGAAAGTGGCTACTTGTCACAGGTGGCTGTTTAAGACAGGTGAAAATTAGAACAAAATGTCAGTTTAGGACATATTCAAACTGGTTGTTTAAGACAGATGGTTGCTGAATGCAGATGGCTGCTAAAGCAAATTCAACTGTATACAGATCAGCTGCAGGTTTCACAAAACAATTTGTTGTCTTAGTGTAATACTGTGGTATCATTTTATTTAGCGATGGCTTAATTTTAGCGTATTTCGCGCTCGGGCCAGTGCGCGAATTTAAAACCTAAACTAAAATTTAACCAAAAAGTTCCACATACGTATCCCAAACGTGCTATGTCCGAATGGACCTACACTTTATATATAGTTGCCCGTATCGCAATTTGATATAAATTAGAAGTATCGAATAATTTTGTTAATGAAGAAAATAAAATAAATTATAACTGTCGAATTTCTTTTGGAATATGTTTAATGTTACTTCAAAACTTGAACGACAATTTAGTCCGCGCATTTAGGTCTGGTCACATTTTACCACACAGTATCGTTGTCATCTCAGTTTTAATTTATCAACACTTTTTTTGAGTAACTGTTTCGCAATTAATTAACACTTAAGACCATAAAACGGGTACAAAATTTAACATGTCAATTATGTTAAGAACGGTCCAGATAGATGGATCAAACGGGTCCCGTGTCAATTAGCGGCGCCGAATAAACAGCGGTCCGATAATTGACTAACAAAGGAAGTGGTAATTGACTGGGGGCCAACTGACACATGATTAGCTCACGTGTTCAAATAAATAATAGGGGTCGGTAAAATATCGATAATAATATTTTTTTGTTTGAAAAATTGGATTTGCGCCAATTTACGTCCGCGCGAAACAGTCTTTTTCGGCGATTGCGCGAAATTTCGTGCCAGCGAAATTAAATGATACCACAGTAATGGTACATGTATATCTCCTTGATACTCCAATGATACTTTACATGTACTGATTTTGCACTAAGGTGAAGATTTGAAGTCTAATCTTTAATAAATTTTGTTAATTTAATCTGTGCCATCTGATCAGGGATTGTACTGTTCACTTTTTGGTCGAAAAAACCTAATGAATCTAAAAGAGAACAGTGTAGATCCTGATCAGCCGGCTGATCTTGATCTTTATTGTTTGCCCACACAATAAAGGTGTTTTCATGGAATAATTAATTTCTTTGCAATTACAGATCTTGCTGACTTGTAGTCCTGTAAATTTCAGATAGTTTAGGTGAGAAGTCCAAGTTTGAGGATAATGAAGTCTCTGTGGTGGAGATAAACTCCAAACTTGAGAAAGCTCTTATTGCAAAACAAGAATCCGAGGCCAAAGTGGAAACTATGGAGGAGAAAATCAAGAAATATGAAGCTGAGCTTAATGCCTTGAAAGAAAAGGTAAATGTTCAATATAATTTTGTGTTATATGTTTGTTTAGTTTATCAGTATTTGTTTTTATTCCTATTTAGTTTAACTTCTAACACAGTATTATTGGAACATGGTGTTTCCATTATTGTTTGGATTTTTGACTGGTGTGATAGTTAAAGTTCTAATTTATATTTTTTGAGGTGTCCGCAGGGATGGTGGGAAGTCTAAGGGGGTTGCTACGGGGTCTACAGGGGTTAGTGGGGTGTCTGCAGGGATTGTTATGGGGTCAACAGGGGTAAGTGGGTGTCTACAGGGTTTGGTGGGGTGTCTTCACAGGTTAATTCATTGTCTGCTTGGTATAGTGGGGTATCTAGAAGGGTTGGTGTGTTGCCTAAAATGGACGGTAGGGGGTCTTCAGGGTTTGATTGGGTATCTTCAAGGGTTGATGGGGTTTCTACTAGGTTTGGTGGGGTATTTAGAAGGTTTGGTGAGGTGTCTACTAGAGATTTTATGACAGCCTAGACTATATCCTGGTTTAAGGTGTGATTTCAGTAAAAATGGTTAAGTAACTACACAACACAATGTTAAGTTTGTACACTTCCTTCATAGCTTATGCCTGCATCAACTTAAGAATAACACATGTATGCAAATTACTTTCAGAAATATTTTTGAACATAGATGTCATGGGATTTGAATATATCATGTCACTGATAGGAATGTTATTTGAATAATTTTAGCACACAAGAGCTTTTGTATTCATATAAAGGTTGTGTAATCACCCAAATTTATTTAAAAATGTAGATTTATGAGGACACAGTCAGGGCACAAGATAATAAAACTGAGATTGGTGACCATGTTAAAACTCTAAGCATCTGATTGGTAGAATTAAACCCAGTTTACAAACTGATTGATCAAAATTTTTAGATTTAACTTTTTCCTCAACATAATTGCATTTAATCGCATTTGCAAACAGTACACTGTTTGTTTTTTGGTCAGAAATAAACTAATATATCAAAATGCAAACAGTGCAGATCGTGATCAGATGCCACATATGTGCCGGCTGATCTGGGTCTACACTGTTCCCCGATGCCACAAAGACTGATACATGGAAAGGGTTAAGATCCAACACCCTGGAGACCAGTCTCTGTTTTATGATCTTGGTCCCAGTTGTCCAGTGAGATAAATAGTGCAAGGGGTGTTGAAAAGGTTCATGGAAAAGTGCTAAAATTTGGTTTTAAAATGTAAACACAGTAGTTGACAAATGTTGATAATGTCTCGTCATGTCAAGGTAATCAAGTACTTGAAAAGGATTGCTGTTTCACAATTTATGAAATTAGCAACAGAACGTACTGCAGTGTCGCCACTGTTTACAGTATCGTTTACAAAATTTGTAAATTATTTAGAAAAAGTCTGATTGGTAACACAATTTTCAAAATCTATGCTGTTGTGAACATGATGGTACTGACCTCGACGACTGTGGGCCAGATAACTGATAGTGTTGTTAAAACATTCACAATAGTTTGAAACAGTTCAGACTTTGTTGTATAATGTAAGGAAAACTAAAAGTACAGCAATTTTTATATAGATTTGATTTGAAATTAAACAAAAGCACTTTTTCTCAAAATTTTTTAACACTCCGGGTATATTACAAATTGGAATATATGGTATAGCAGGTAAATTCTGCGGCCATAAATTTCTGCCTTTTTTTCCCACAAAAATGGATGCAACAATTTCTGCGATTTTTATTTCTGTGTAATTGGTTTCCATGAAGGATAAATTTCTGCGGGTTGAATTGGGTAAGGTGTCGTAAGAATAACAAGACTGTGATATAAACATCCTTAGGGAGACAATCTGTATATAATTCAATCTTTTTATTTTTGGGTCAATAACAATTACTGTTACTGAATTTATTTTATTTTATCAAAAATTGTAAAGATATTATTTATCAATGAACAACAACTGTCAAACAACTTTTCAATGGCTATAAGATAACAATTAACGGTAATTGTTCGTAATTATTTTACCCCGTCTGAATTGTAAACTGGATAATCTTGGACATCGCGACTCTGGTGATTTTAGTTTGAAAATTAGATAATATTTTGCAATTTAAATTTTTTGCTGGATTTTTTTTCCACTGGATATATTTCTGCAATTTAATCCAAAGACCACAGAAACGCAGAAATATTGCACCAGCAGAAATAACCTGCTGTACAGTATTCTGTGCAAATTGTAATGTATTAAAGCTTGGGCTTGAAAACCTTAATACACAGGTGTGAGTCCCCTGTAGCATTTTTGTTCATTTCTGGAACACAGAAAGTATTGTAAATATTGTATGATTGTGTATGTATCATTATGTATGTTTGCTGCATTAGATGAAAGCGGAACAGAAAGCGTTAATTGAGGCAAAACTGACTCCACAAGCCCCGACACCTCCAGCTGAGACAACAGTGCAGGTTATTTGTCCCAAATGTGAAGAGAAATCGAGTCAGTTGGGGCAGAGTTTGGTGTGTGTCACTTACCCAACAATGTTGAGAGTGTATTGCTTGCCTATATCCCCACGCTCCTGGGCCTGTATTGACAAAGCAACTCTGAAACATTAGAAATAAATAATTTCTGTAAAACAATTTTAATAAGTGTGAATGTTCTTCTCTAATTTTGATGGATGGGATTGTAAGTATCAATAATTATTCAAAATATCTTTGATTCAGAAAGACAATTTTATATCCCTTTTCTACAAATATGGAGCCGTTCCTGACCATTTCAATGCATGTGCAACCAGCGTAGATCCAGATCAGCCTGCACATCTGTGCCATCTGATATGTTCAGCAGTGTCAAAAATAACCAAATAAACCATGAAGCAAACAGATGGCACAGATGTGTCAGCTGATCTGAATCTACACTGTTTGCCCACATCATAAATTTGTTTCTGTGGAGCAAATGGATATAAAGGATTTCCTAGTTATAAACAATATATACACTGTTTTACAGAAGTTACCACTGGTTCTGTTGCTTTGTGAATGCTTGTAATACTTGTAGTGCAAGAAATTTGATCTGAGGAACACATTGCAGAACTGTTGGTTGACACAATACAGTCTGCAAATAGTTCTCTCACTACCAGAATCTGAATATCCAAACTTTATTAACATAATCTACAGGTGTTTTCCTTCAAAAGATTAACAGAATTTACTCTCTTTTTCACTTTGATTAATTTCTTTTATCTAACAGTTTTCCTTGTGATTTCTATTCCATCTATTTTCTTCAAAAACAACAACAAAAACACATTTTTGTGCATGTTCATAGAATAATTGGTCTTTTGTTGATAGTTCATTGGTGTGTGGGTGGTAGGATGGGGGTGGGGATAGGGATGGAAAGGATCTGTGTCCAAGGAATGAGCATGGAAACCAGTCTCAAATCTCAAGGATCTGATTGGCTGAAATGGCAACTGGTCGCCATTTCAGCCAATCAGATGCTTGAGATTTGAGACTGGTTTCCATGCTCAGTTGTATAACCTCCAGCCCTGATTTCTCACAGTACTGTAAGTCACTTAGTGATAATAACACTTAGATTAAACAGGGAGTATGTGAGGGGAAATGTTGTGGGGATGGAATGCATGATGTAGTAAAAAATACATTGAACATCAAAGTTTTCTAAAGAATGAATGGGCAGTGGTTATTCTTACTTAGAAATTTAGGATTTACCATTCAAGATTCAAAAAATAATATTGCATGTGAACATCGCTACACAAGGTGAATCAGATTCTGGTAACTGACCTTGTGTCATAGTTTGCCACCATTACCTCTTGATTTAGCCAATTCGACATGTTAGTTTGCCACCATTACCTCTTGATTTAGCCACTATAAGATGTTATATTGCGTTACAGCTGAGTTTCCCTTTACCCAAATACCCATTTCTCTCCAAAACAACTGTTTTCTACTGATACTCTATTCAGGTTATACAACCCCTCCTTTTTTTACTATAGCAGATGCAAAGCGAAAAGCAAAATTCCAAAATAATGATGTCAAGGTCTATGTTCTTCCAATTCATTGGATTGAAACCAATATTTCTTAGGTAAGCAAGTTGGATACAATAAGGCGTGGCATCTGGCGTAGTAAAGTTATCTCAACCAACCAACTCGAAGACACCTTATACATAACTTTCACCTTATGTATAGCATATTCTTTAACCCATTCCTGTATAGACACACCTTTATTGCTAGGGCGAACAGTTTAGATCCAGATCAGCCGGCACATCCGTGCTGTCTGATCAGGATCTAAACTGTTCGCTTTTTGATTCATTAGGTTATTTCTGACCAAAATGCGACCAGTGCAGATCCAGATCAGACGGCACGGATGTGCCAGCTGATCTGAATCTACACTGGTCGCACATGCGTAAAAATGCGTATCTATACAGGAAAGGGTTAATAACTTCAAAAGTTAATTTACCCTTTTCTCCACAGCAGGATATTGCTTATATTACTTGGGCAAAATTGAAGACCATGATCAGCCTGAACTGAAGGAGTGTAGATCCAAATCAGCCTGCACATTCATGCAGTCAGATCTGGAACTACACTGTTAACTGCTTGGTCAGAATAACTTAATAAACCTTAAAATGATTAGTTTACAGCCTGGATCAGATTTCATGAATGTGCAGGCTTTAAAGGTTTATTAAATCTGTATCTTCACTTTTTGACCATGGAATAAAAAATGTATCCATGGAGTAGAAAATTAGCATCCACCTCAGGCTCTTTAACCCTTTTCTTTCACAAAACGATACACAGAGTAAAAATGGTATATACTCAGCAAAACTAAAAGGTACCATACCACTAACAGTTTATATTAAACAAAAAATAATCTATGCAACTTGTATTAATTTTTATCCATCATATCAGTAAAAATTTGTAATGATTTTTTATAAAAGCAATGTTTGTAAAATTGTATTAACATCATTATAACAGTGAATTTTTCTCGGCAGAAAGGCTTGTTTTATATGGATTGAGTTGACTTCTTTAATAATTTTAGTATGAAATGGACAAGTTTTATCCTCTATTAACATGTAATAAGTCGTTTAATATACAATTTCACAAATTTTGTTTGTTTTTTTGCACAAAAGTGAAGTAAAAAACATTATAAACCAAGACTCCAACTAAATTATGCTTTTTTTACGTTTTTGCTTGGAATGATGTAGGTTGTTTGGTCTCTGTTTATTTGAAAAGATAGTATATAGTTGAATCAGTAGCTTAATGATTTCAGTGCCAGTTTTTAAAAGCCACATCAGCTATTATACCAAACTTCCTGTAAGTCAGTATAAGTCCAGAATTTTAGGAAATTTTCAGCCAGTCTGTGGATATTGTTCAGAAGTCTTAATTAAAGTCGATATATGTTTATCTTATTACAAATTTTGAACTCAAAATCACTGTTCAGTTCCAAACAATTCCTTGTGCTTTCAGAGCTCGATTGAAGCATCACAGTTGTAATATTATGTTTGAATGCTGTTGTAAATATGAAAGTTGATAATGAAATGTTGATGATTATTTGCAGTGATTAAGAATGCTGCAGTTCTACCGAGTGCTGAGAATTATGTTTTGCTTCCATGTGCTTTTTGTGCCGCCTGCGATAGCAGGTAGACACATAGGGATGCTATTGTCCGGTGTCGGCGTCGTCGTCGTCGGTGCCGTCGTCCGGTAGTCCCCCAACTTTAATCTGAAACTTAATGTTGCCTATAACTTTGAAAGTACTTGACCTATTCACTTCATACTTGGAATATATCATCAGCATGAACAATGCCATCTGTGACGACAAGAATGATAACTCCAGTTTCAATATTTTTTGAGATATGCCCCTTTCAAATGCAACTTTAATCTGAAACTTAATGTTGCCTATAACTTTGAAAGTACTTGTCCTATTCACTTCATATTTGGAATATATCATCACCATTAACAATGCCATCTGTGACGACAGGAATGATAACTCCAGTTTCAATATTTTTTGAGTTATGCCCCTTTGAAATGCAACTTTAATCTGAAACTTAATGTTGCCTATAACTTTGAAAGTACTTGTCCTATTCACTTCATACTTGGAATATATATAATCAGCATGAACAATGCCATCTGTGACAACAAGAATGATAACTCCAGTTTCAATATTTTTTTAGTTATGCCCCTTTGAAATGCAACTTTAATCAGAAACTTAATGTTGCCTGTAACTTTGAAAGAACTTGTCCTATTCACTTCATACTTGGAATATATCATCAGCATGAACAATGCCATCTGTGACGACAAGAATGATAACTTCAGTTTCAATATTTTTTGAGTTATGCCCCTTTCAAATGCAACTTTAATCAGAAACTTAATGTTGCCTATAACTTTGAAAGTACTTGACCTATTCACTTTGTACTTGGAATATATCATCAGCATGAACAATGCCATCTGTGACGACAAGAATGATAACTCCAGTTTCAATATTTTTTTAGTTATGCCCCTTTCAAATGCTACTTTAACCGGAATCTTAATGTTGCCTATAACTTTGATTGTACTTGTTCTATTCAATTCGTACTTGGAATATATCATCAACATGAACAATGCCATCTGTGACAACAAGAATGATAACTCCAGTTTCAATATTTTTTGAGTTATGCCCCTTTCAAATGCAACTTTAACCTGAAACTTAATGTTGCCTTAACTTTGAAAGTACTTGTCCTATTCACTTCATACTTGGAATATATCATCAGCATGAACAACGCCATCTGTGATGACAAGCATGATAACTCCAGTTTCAATATTTTGGAGTTATGCCCCTTTCAAATGCAACTTTAACATGAAACTTAATGTTGCCTATAACTTTGAAAGTATTTGTCCTATTCACTTCATACTTGGAATACATTATCAGCATGATCAACAACATTGGTAACAAAAAGAATCATAACTCCTGTTTGATTATACTTTGAGTTATGCCCCTTCCAAATGCCACTTTAACATGAAACTTAATGTTGACTTTAACTTTGAAAATTCACTTGATATTCAAAATAAATCATCTTCATGAACAGCGTCATTATGAAGAAAAAGAATGATAACTCCTGCTGGACTATTTTATGAGTTGTGTCCCTTTAATATACAATTTTAACATGAATATTAATATTGCCTATAACTTTTAAAGTACTTGTCCTATTCACTCTTAGAATATATCATCTTCATGAACAACAACAACATCGGTTACAACAAGAATCATAACTCCTGTTTGACTTTTTTTTTTCGAATGCAAATTTCACATGAAACTTAATGTTGCGTATAATTTGAAGGTACTTGCCCTATTCATTGAATACTTGGATTGTATCATCAACATTAACAGTGCCATCGACAACTAAAAAAATTATAACTCCTGTTTGAATATTTTATGAGTTATGTCCCTTTCAAATGCAACTTTAACATGAAACTTAGTGTTGCCTGTAAAATGGAAAGTACTTGTTCAATTCACTTAAAACTTTGAAAATCTCATCTGCATGCACAAACCAATTTTTGAAGATGATAACTCGGGTTTCACCATTATTATAGTTATTCCCCTTTTAAATGCAATTTAGATGACACATGTGTTCTGTGTTGTAGTATTGAAATCAACTTAAATAAAATATTTTTATTATATATGATTAAAAATAGGCCCACATTTCAACTTTTTCCATGCAGACGACACATGTGTTCCGCGGAACACAACATTCTAGTTTGTGTTTTATGTCCAATGTCATGTTGCTTTCTAATTTAAGAGTTCCAGTAGCATCAGTATATATAATAGACTGTGGTTTACTGATACAATACCTGTATAATTAATTACACAACACAACTGTTAAGCCTTTTTTTAAAGAGATATTTACATAATGTAAATACAGAAAAACCTGTTATTTCTTACTTTATCACTGTAGCGCACTATTAATAAACTGGTTAGCAGAACTAATAACAATTAGCACAGATCATTGGTAACTTGTTACCTTAATACATGTATATTTTTTTGGTTTACTTCAGGTTGCAGATGGTGTGGGTGCACAGATATCCTCAGCTCTGAGCAAGGGTGGAGTTCCGCCTGCACCACCTCCCCCAGGAGGTGGCCCTCCCCCTCCTCCACCACCTCCTCCACCACCAGGAGGAGGGCCCCCTCCTCCACCACCACCTCCCCCATTTGGAGGAGGTCCACCAGCACCTCCTCCTCCACCAGGGGGAGGACCACCTCCTCCCCCTCCCCCACCAGGAATGGGAGGACCTCCCCCACCCCCTGGACCACCTGGGTTTGCTCCCCCCTCTCCGTTCGCACCTTCACCTCAAAGCAAAGGCCTGCCATTTGGAATGCAGCCTAAGAAGAAATATGCAGTTAAAGAACCTATGAAGAGAGCCAACTGGAAAAAGGTTAACTTTTTCTTCACCATTATAAATCATCAATCTGTTACATTTAACCTGTTTGTTATTCAAAATGTGTGGTATTAAGGCAAATAAGTTGAATACAATTATGTTTGTTTGATGGTTAAATTGACTCTTAAGTTATAGCCATGTCATTTTTTAGATACATGGCCACCTTTTGGTTATAAAATTGTGAACACTGGACTCAATTTGAAATTAGCATTGATGTTTTTAAAAAATAAAAAATAGTTTTAATATTGAAAAGATACTTAATTTGTCACATTTATTTGTCAGTGATCGTTTGTGAACCAAATTAGAATATATATACAGTCAGTAAACTGTAAATTCTGAGCATATTTTTTTACAGGTGTTGACTTTATCTTTTGGCCTGGTGGTGGGCGCATCTTTTGAAATGTGTTGAGCGTATCTTTTCACAAGTGTTGAGTATATCTTTTGATATGTGTTGAGCATGATACCAGAGTGTATCTTTCTTGACAAAATTTTTTTTTCTGCTCAGGTGGAACCCAAGCAGCTTGATAAGAACTCATTCTGGGTGAAGGCTCGTGAAGAAAAGTTTGAAAGTGAAGATATTTTATTTGGTCTACAGGAAAACTTTTCAACCAAAACTGGTGAGTTACTATAATCTGCCTATGCTTTCTAATGGATACTTATGTGGCTTTTGAAACAATAGATAATTTTAATTCATTCAATCTCTCATGTGGCTAAAATTTTCACATGTATACATGACTAAAAGAACAAACAAGAGAACAGAGCAGATCCTGATCAGACAGCACAGATGTGCTGATGACAGCTGTATCCCATAGAGCAATGGGATAATGCTAGCAGGCAATTATATTTATGACAATTTTTGTGTAAAGTCATTTTTCCCTAAGTGAACATTTGCTGCTTTAAGCAGTAAACTGATGTTGCATTATCTTGTTTTCAGTCAAAGCAGTCACAGCCAGCGACAAAGCAGAACAAAAACCACAGAAGAAAGGCAAAGAACTAAAAGTACTGGATCCCAAAACTGGACAGAATCTGTGTAAGTATTCACATGATTATTCAAAATCTAGACTGAAATTCAATATGGAGAGTTCTATTCATTTTATTCAGATAATTGATCCTCAATAATGGCCAAAATCCCTTTGTTAGGCATACAGCTACTGGATCTTAGATCTGGGCTGAATGTGTGCTAATATCACATCGTAAATCTGGACTGAAGTATTTATGTTTCACATTCCTATCCCTAATCTGGACTGAACTTGTGCATGATTTCACATACCTATCATAAATCTGGACTATAGTGTGCAGGTTTCACATACCTATCCCTAATCTGGACTTATGTTTGTACCATTTCACATACCAATTATAAATCTGGAATGAAGTGTGCACGCTTCACATAAATATCGTAAATCTGGATAGAATGTATTAATGATTTCACATATCTATTGTAAATCTGGAGTGTGCACGCTTTCACATACATATCGTAAATCTGGACTGTATGTGTGCACGCTTTCACATACATATTGTAAATCTGGATAGAATGTGTTAATGATTTCACATACCTATTGTAAATCTGGACTGAATGTGTGCACGCTTTCACATACATATCCTAAATCTGGATAGAATGTGTTTATGATTTCACATACCTATTGTAAATCTGAACTGAATGTGTGCATGCTTTTACATACATATCCTAAATCTGGATAGAATGTGTTAATGATTTCACATACCTATTGTAAATCTGGACTGAATGTGTGCACGCTTTCACATACATATTTTAAATTTTGACTGAAGAGAGCACATTTTCACATACCTTTCCTAAATCTGGACTGAATATGTGCACATTCACACACCTTTCGTAACTCTGCACGGAATGTGTGCACATTTTCACACACCTTTTGTAACCACACTGAATGTGTGCACATTTTCACACACCTTTCGTGACTCTGCACTGAATGTGTCACATTTTCACACACCTTTCGTATCTCTGCAATGAATGTATGCACATTTTCCTGAATGTGTGCACATTTTCACGCACCTTTTATAACTCTGCACTGAATGTGTGCACATTTTCACACACCTTTCGTAACTGTGCACTGAATGTGTGCACATTTTCACATACTTTACTTACATCTGCACTGAATGTGTGCACATTTGTACATCCCTTATCCTATATTTGGACTGAATGTGTGCACATTTTTACATACCTTATCCTATATCTGGACTGAATGTGTGCAGGTACTTATATACAGAATTTGAGACTTTATCCAAAATTTGGACAATAAAAACACTTGTTTCTAACTCTCAACATAATTCCATTGTTGTAAGTATTTTGAAAATAATGAGGTCTTCAGATATGCTGAGAGTAAGGCACCTGATTAAGCCTTGCCCATTTCCCTCCGACGCAAGGCTGACCATTAAAATACCTTTTCAGTATGTTCAGAAAATGAGATCTTATTGCTCTGTGTATGCCAAGGGTCTGATTGTATGTGTTTTTTTACTTCTTTTAGCTATATTACTGGGATCCATTAAAGTGCCTTATGATGAAATCAAGAGACGTATTGTTGAAATGGATGAAGAAAATCTCACACCAGCTGTCGTGGAACAATTGTTGAAATATATGCCAGAACAAGACTCGTTAAATCAGTTAGCTGCTCTACAGGATCAGTATGAGGAGTTAGCAGAGCCGGAACAGTTCTGTGTTGTGGTAAGTGAATTAGCAGAGCCGGAACAGTTCTGTGTTGTGGTAAGTGAATTAGCAGAGCCGGAACAGTTCTGTGTTGTGGTAAGTGAATTAGCAGAGCCGGAACAGTTCTGTGTTGTGGTAAGTGAATTAGTAGAGCCGGAACAGTTCTGTGTTGTGGTAAGTGAAATAAGAGCCGGAACAGTTCTGTGTTGTTGTAAGTGAATTAGCAGAGCCGGAACAGTTCTGTGTTGTGGTAAGTGAATTAGCAGAGCCGGAACAGTTCTGTGTTGTGGTAAGTGAATTAGCAGAGCTGGAACAGTAATTAGCAGAGCCGGAACAGTTCTGTGTTGTGGTAAGTGAATTAGCAGAGCCGGAACAGTTCTGTGTTGTGGTAAGTGAATTAGCAGAGCTGGAACAGTTCTGTGTTCTGGTAAGTGAATTAGCAGAGACGCAACAGTTCTGTGTTGTGGTAAGTGAATTAGCAGAGCCGCAACAGTTCTGTGTTGTGGTAAGTGAAATAGCAGAGCCGGAACAGTTCTGTGTTGTGGTAAGTGAATTAGCAGAGCTGGAACAGTTCTGTGTTGTGGTATGTGAATTAGCAGAGCCGGAACAGTTCTGTCTTGTGGTAAGTGAATTAGCAGAGCTGGAACAGTTCTGTGTTGTGGTAAGTGAATTAGCAGAGCTGGAACAGTTCTGTGTTGTGGTAGGTGAATTAGCAGAGCCGGAACAGTTCTGTGTTCTGGTTAGTGAATTAGCAGAGCCGGAACAGTTCTGTGTTGTGGTAAGTGAATAAGCAGAGCCGGAACAGTTCTGTGTTGTGGTAAGTGAATTAGCAGAGCTGGAACAGTTCTGTGTTGTGGTAAGTGAATTAGCAGAGCCTGAACAGTTCTGTGTTGTGGTAAGTGAATTAGCAGTGCCGGAGCAGATCTGTGTTGTGGTAAGTTAATTAGTAGAGCTGGAACAGTTCTGTGTTGTGGTAAGTGAATTAGCAGAGCCGGAACAGTTCTGTGTTGTGGCAAGAGAATTAACTGAGCTGGAGCAATTCAGTCTTAGAGTAAATGAAATTGCCAAGTCCAAACATTTATGTATTGGGAGATTTGGACGAGAAATTAGGCTCCAGTGAATTTTATTGGACATGTATTATCTTGAATTATCATAAAAAATATTGTTTTACATAGAAACATTAAATATCACAAAGATTTAGATAATGTTTAATTAATTGATGAATAATAAATCATATAACCAGCCAAATGCCCTTAGGCACTCCTGAATTATTGCCCTTGAATTGTCCAAAAACTGAATTAGCGGTATCTGCTCTCCAAGTTGAATAATTTTCATCAGATCGTTACGCAACTTTGATAATCAGCATTTTGACGGGCGTATTTTGTGTCAGTTTGGCACTCTTGTTGGGTATGTAAACCATATCATGCTCTTTGGTCTTGAAAATGAATCTACAGACTGCATACTGTATGATATTTTTTTTTTGTTAGCTACACCCCCAACTAATTACATGTGTGGCCAAACTCTTGAAAATGTGTGGTTTACCCTTTACTCCGTATATGTGCCTTTTTACATGTGTGCAACCAGTGTAGATCCAGATCAGCCAGCACATCCATGCCGTCTGATCAGGATCTGCACTGGTGGCTTTTGCTTTCTGGTCAGAAATAACCTAATAAATTAAAAAGCGAACAGTGCATATCCTGATCAGAAGGCACAAATGTGCTGGCTGGTCTGGATCTACACTGTTTGCCTATGCACAAAGGCATGTATATGGAGGAAAGGGTTAAATTCGCATGATGACGGTATTGCATACTTCTTTTGGGTTCTGTATTGAATGTTACCTTTTTTCAGGATCTAACACAGCATTTTATTGCATGTAATCATGGTATGTAAATTCTGTATTGAAATTTATCTTTTCAGATGGCCTCCATTAAGAAAGTAGTGCCAAGACTGAGTGCAATGATGTTTAAAATGGGTTTTGCTGAAAATATCAATGATATAAAACCAGTAAGTGATTGCTTTCATTTATTGTTTTTCTGATGTAACAGTTTTTAGATGGACCCTTACTTAGAAACTGGCCATTTTTATAGGTTTGAATAAAATTCTTAAACTAGTAATTAAGGTGTCTAACCTTAAACCCCTTAGTCCATAGTAAACCTTTATAGGCAAACAGTGTAGATCCAGATCTGGCAGCACATCAATGCAGTCTGATCTGGATCTTCACTGTTGCTTTTAGATTCGTTTATGTTAATTCTGACAAAGATTCATCCACTGTAGATCAGATGACATATATATCTCAGTTGCTCTAGATCTAAACAGGTCACACACACGTTAAAAAGGTTAAAATGGAGTAAAGAGTTAATGTATTGGAGCAAAGGCAACAGTCTTCTATATTAATGGTATCTAGTAAATTTTTAGCTCACCTGAGCCTTAGGCTCATGGTGAGCTATTGTGACCGGTTTTTGTCCGGCGTCCAGCATCCTGCGTCCGGCGTCCGTCAACAATTTTCTTTAAACAAAATCTCCTCTGAAACCACTTGATGGATTTTAACCAAATTTGTGCTAAAACATCCTGGCACTGATGTCTACAAAAGTTGTTCAAATCATGACCACAGGGTCAAGGTCAAGGTCACTGCTGCTAAAAATAGAAATTTAGTCTTTGCTCAATTACTCGAGTTTGCTTAGGCCTATTGACTCAAAACTTGGTGTATGGGTAGCTTATATCAAAAGGCTGCTTGGGGTTGCTACTTTGGTGTCTGTGATCAAGGTCAAGGTCACTGTTGCTAAAAATAGAAATTCAATCTTTGCTCAATTACTTGAGTTTGCTTAGGCCTATTGACTCCAAACTTGGTATATGGGTAGCTTTTATCAAAAGGCAGCTTGGGATTGCTACCCAGATGTCTGTGATCAAGGTCAAGGTCACTGTTGCTAAAAATAGAAATTCAGTTTCTGCTTAATAACTTGAGTTTGCTTTGGCCTATTGACTCCAAACTTGATGTATGGGTAGCTTATATCAAAAGGCAGCTTGGGGTTGCTACCCAGGTGTCTGTGATTAAGGTCAAGGTCACTGTTACTAAAAATAGAAATTCAGTTTCTACTTAATTACTTGAGATTGCTTTGGCCTATTGACTCCAAACTTGGTATATGGATAGCTTATATCTAGAGGCAGCTTGGGATTGCTACCCAGGTGTCTGTGATCAAAAATAAGGTCACTGTTACTAAAAATAGAAATTTAGTTTTACTTAATTACTTGAGTTTGCTTTGGCATATTGACTCCAAACATGGTGTATGGGTAGCTTAAATTAAGAGGCAGCTTGGGAATGCTACCTGCGTGTCTGTGATCAAGGTCAAGGTCACTGTTGCTAAAAATAGAAATTCAGTTTCCACTTAATAACTTGAGTTTGCTTTGGTTTTTTTACTCCACACTTGGTGTATGAGTAGCTTATATCAAGAGGCAGCTTGGGATTGCTACCCAGGTGTCTGTGATCAAGGTTAAGGTCATTGTTGCTAAAAATAGAAATTCAGTTTCCACTTAATAACTTGAGTTTGCTTTGGCTTGAGTTTGCTTTGGCATATTGACTCCAAACTTGGTATATGGGTAGCTTATGACAAGAGACAAATTGGGATTGCTACCCATGTGTCTGTGATCAAGGTCACTGTTGCTAAAAATAAAAATTCAGTTTCTGGTTAATAACTTCATACTCAGGTGAGCGATTCAGGGCCAATATGGCTCTCTTGTTTTGAACAACTCTTATCAGCCTGTTACTCAAATAGTCTACTGTAAAAAGCTGTTTTAACTCCTCACTCTGTGGATACACCTTTTACAACATGGTCAACTAGTGTAGATCCAGATCAGCCAGAACATCTGTGCCATTTAATCAGGACCTGCTTTTGGATTTATTTGGTTATTCTTGACCAAGAAGTGACAGTGTAAATCTAAATCAAGTGGCACTGATATGCCGACTGATCTGGATCTACTGAGGTCACCCGTGTGATAGAAGGTTTATCCAGTGATAAGGGAGATAACCTGAGCCAAATATCAGCCATGGTCTCCATTTCAGCCAATCAGATGCTTGAGATTTGAGTATGGTCTCCTGTTTAAGTTTTATGATCTTGGGCTCTGAATTTCTGCTTTACTTACCATTCTTAGAGGTTTAGGTTTGCTTTATAGTTGTTCATATCTGAACAGCATGCGGCATGGATATCTAAACTGACCTTGGTTTACTGTATTATGTTTAACCCTTTACTCCATATATACACTTTTATTGCGTGGGCGACCAGTGTAGATCCAGATCAGCCAGCACATCCTTGTCATCTGATCAGGATCTGCACTGTTTGCTTTAAGTTTTATTAGGTTATTTTTGACCAAGATGTGACCAGTGCAGATCCAGATCAGACAGATGTGCTGTCTTATCTAGATCTACACTGGTAACTCATGCATACATATGCGTATCTATGGAGTATAGGGTTGATTTTATGAGTAATTTCATGCTGACAAGGCAAATGATTATCAAGTTTTATCTAGCATAAATTTATGCAATTTAAATGCATTTTATAGCAAGTGATATAGCAAGTGATCAAGACTTGTAAAGTTGGTTGACCTCTGCCCAAGATCATAAAACTTTATATGGAGATCAGTCTCAAATTTGAGACAGGTGGCCATTTTAGCCAGTCTGATAGTTGAGATTTGAGACTGGTCTATAGTCTTAGTTGTATGATTTTGGGCACTTATTAAACTGGGAATGGAGACCAGTCTCAGATCTCAAGCATCTAAAATAGAGAATTGGAGGCCTGAAAGGGTTTGAATTTATAGTTTACTGTGCTTTCTTATTTTCACAGGATCTTGTAAATACCAGAGAATGCTGTGATGAGATACAGAACAGTTCAAAGTTCCAGAAAATGTTGGAACTTATATTGTTGGTTGGAAATTTCTTGAATACAGGATCGCGTAATGAACAGTCCATTGGATTTGATATGAACTTCCTTACCAAAGTAAGTATGGTGTGATTAGTTAGACATCTTAGATGATGAAACATTTCTTTAAAACTCCTTGTGTCTAAATTTAATAAATTTAGACAATTGTATTTAAGAAAAAAGACTTACGTCTTTAATATTCACTTATACATTTTGTTGATAATTTAATCTCTTGACCAGGAATTTGCATAACTTTTCTTGCAGGTTTCATAAAACTTACATTGAACCTTACATGTGTACTGTCTGCCTAACCCTTTCCTCCCTGTATACGCGTTTTATTGCATGTGCTACCAGTGTAGATCCAGATCAGCCATCATTACTGTGTAATCTAATCAGGATCTGCACTGTTAGCTTTTTTGGTCGGAAATAACATAATAAATAAAAAAAGCTTTCAGTGCAGATTCTGATCAGACTGAACGGATGTGCCAGCTGATCTAGATCTAAACTGTTCACCCAGGCAATGATGGCATGTATATTGGGAAAAGGGTTAACAAATGTTTCTGTATTATTAACCCTTTTCTTAATATAAAAATGTTTTATCATATGTCTGTGGCATCTGATCTGGATCTGCACTGGTCATAATATTGTATCATATGACTCGTATTAACAGTGAACAATGTAGATCCTGATTGGATATCACAGATGTGCTTGGTGATCTTGATCTATGCTATTTGCCCATGGGATAAAAGCAGTATAGTACCTATTGAGTGAAGGGTTAATTGGTCAGTGAAAAGTAGGGATTAACCCTTTCCTCCATTATACACATCCGTGACGTCTGATCAGGATCTGCACTGGTTGCATTTTGGTCAGAAATAACCTAATAAATCAAAAGCGTTTAGATCCTGATCAGATGGCACGGATGTGCTGGCTGATCTCGATCTAAACTGTTCGCCCATGCAATAAAGGTAAGTCTATGGAGGAAAGGATTAATTACAGGGTATTGAGGATTATTGAGGATAAGAGATTTTATCAAAACTTCTGGGAATGATATTTCCATTGTTATATTGCAATATATATTGAATGCTTGACGACAAATATCCCCACTACAACAGTGCATTTACAAATTTAAGGGTCTTAGCTATCATCTTCTATTACTTAGCTCTTTTTTGTGTTGCCTGCGATATCAAGTAGACATATAGGGATCCTATTGTCTGTCATCATCATCGTTGGCAGGGTCAAGTAGTCTCCCAACTTTAATATGAAATTTAATATTGAAACTTTCAACATACTTGTCATATTCAATAAATACTTGGAATATATAATCTGCATAAACAAAGACATCTGTGACAAAAAGAATGATTACTCTTGTTTCACAAGTTTTTTATGTTATGCCCCTTTCAAGTGCAACATTAGGCTACACATGTTCTGTGGAACACCTAATTCTAGTTTTCTTCAGTATTGCTGTACAAATCAAAGACACAATTTAATGTGGCATTGGTGACATTTTGATAATTTGATTCATTTTGTTTTCAGTTAAGCAATACTAAAGCCCAAGATGGCAAAACGACACTGCTGCACTTTATTGCCAACATTGCAGAAACCAAATATTCAGATATCGTAAACTTCCACGAAGAGCTTCCCCATCTTGACAAAGCTGCTAGAGGTACACTTTGTGAAATTGCTGCTTTTCTTATGTCACAACAACAATAATTCAAACATGTAACAGTTTACCCCATGTAGAAGTAATTTAATGCAAATGCGACCACGTATAGATTGAAATCTGACTGTACATCTATGGTGGATATCTGGATCTACAAGGTCTGTTCACTTCATGGTCAGAAATAAGATATTGGATTTAAGAGTGAACAGGGTAAATCCTGATAAATCTGTATAAATTTGCAGGCTGATCTGGATCTACTCTGATCTCAAATGAGATATATGTCAGATCCTTGGAGTAAATGGAGTTAGTATTGAACAGTCTTTTGTCATTGAATTTTATGCATTATATTACATGTACACAGTTATTTATTATTACGTTTTATCGGTATTTTGTCTTAAGTCATCCGACACCAAAATAATTTTTCCAAAATAATTTTTTCAGCCTCTTAAAAAAGGGGCAATGAAAACAACGTTTCTTCTTCCAGTAAAACGCAGAGCATCGTCGAATTAAATAACACAGACTAATATAAACGATGTAAATTTCTGACCGTGCATTTTAATTTACGATGTTTAAGTCTGTTGCTCATAATTTTTATTACGAGTAAGAAATAAAGTGAATTAATCGCGCTAATACTTGCCCATAAAATATCCAAGAAATGATACATGTACATTTACTAAAATCATGAAATTTAGAACTGCTATGAACACCTGTTCAACGTCTGTTTATTGACCGTTTTGATCTAAAATGTCAGTGATGCTTGTGTATTTAAGATCAGAGACGCCGACGTAGACTTGAAACGATGCGCACCGCTGAAATATCGATCGACGCTATTGTACAAAAGAATTTCAACCTGTCAACAAACTGGCTGATTTTATTTCTAAATCAGCTGATTTTTTGATTGACAGCGTATCTGGTATAATTATTACTAATTTCTGATCAGGTTGTGTTTCAAACTTTGTGTGTGCATTACCGGCCTTGCACCGAATCGGCAGTTTGCAAATAATCTATTGCACCCCTATTTACGAAGCCATCGCATTTTTTGTTGATTATACAACAATAGGATGTTTATTTAACAACTATGGAGTTAATTGCTTGACAAAGGTAAGCAGAAATTTCAAAGGAAGAAACGTCTGACAGGTGTTGACTTACTCTTGGCTTACGTTTACGGACGTGTTAATTAATGTTCATGTATCTAAATGTTCGGACAATTTTTCTTTAAATAAAACTTCTCGTCTCTAAATATTCGTTCAGCCAGATAAAAATTTTTTTTTTTTCTGCCCGAGACAAAATACGGATATCATTTTATGCGGAAAAAACGGAGTCCACGGATAGACCGCATTATATTGGATTTCGCGATATAGCGGATCACAATATAGCGGAGCTCCACTGTACATGGCAGAAAGGGTAAATTGAATAATCATTAAATTACATATGGCAGAATCTTACTGTGCATAACTTTCACAATTTTTGCATACTAGGTACATCATATGTTAGTTCAGTAAAGTTTTGGTAAGTCACTGGTTATTGTAGGTAGATGGCAGATGGTTTACATTTCAAGCAACTGTGTAGAATTTAATTTAAGCAGTGCTGAAGATTATAAAACTGAGATTAGAAACCAGTCTCAGTTTTATAATCTTGGGGCCATGTAGGTAAATAAGTGGACTAATACTAATGTTGATCTTGTAAAAATTCTGCCTGTCTGTAGTTTTCAGAAGTGATTACATGGCATGTATAAGTGACAAGCCTGTGTAGTGCTTAATATTGTGTTAAAACTTCAAGTTGTTTTCTGGAATAAAAACACAGTAATCTGATGTATACTTGGGATTGTTGCACATGATCAAAATGTAATTCATAGTTACTCAAATTAAATTAATTATTGCTCTTATTTGGCTCAAAGTAGTTGTAATTAAGTTAAATAAAAACCTACTAAATAACTTGAGAATGTTTCTTTTCGAGTTCAGGTTTAATTGTGTAAAGTGTTTGAAAAATATTTCCTGAAGAAATTACATACATAACTTTGTAAATGTACATGTGGCTCTTCAGAACATCAGTAGACAATGTAAGTTGCTTTATCATGTACAGTTAACTTAGAAAGCAATGATTTTATGTTCACTATATTTCAGTTTTTATGTTCACTATATTTCAGTGTCAATGATTTTATGTTAACTATATTTCAATGGTACCAATTTTATGTTCACTATATTTCATTGTCAATGATTTTATGTTCACTATATTTAAGTGTCAATGATTTTATGTTCATTATATTTCAATGGCAATAATTTTTATGTTTGCTATATTTCAATGGGAATAATTTTATGTTCACTATATTTCAGTGTCAATGATTTTATGTTCACTGTATTTCAGTGTCGGATGAGAATCTGAAGAAGAACATAAAAGCAATGGAGAAACAGTTTAACCAGCTTGAGACAGATCTGAAGTCCGTTAAGAAGGCTGTCGGGAACGCTGATAAATTTGCTGATGTTATGAATATATCCTTTAACCATAAAATACCAACATTTTTATGGCAGGGAGGATATGTTTTAGGCAATCTGGGGCTACATGGTTTAACCCTTTACTCCATATATATGCATTTTAACATGCATGTAACTTGTGCCATCTGATCTGGATCTGCAATGGTTGCATCTTGATAAAAAATGAACTTATGACGCTAAAACAGTGTAGATCCTGATCAGATCGCATGGATATGCTGGCTGATCTAGATCTACACTGTTTGCTCACACCATAAAGGCATATATATGCAGGAAGGGGTTAATGTGTTTAGTTTTCTGACTGATTGTCTCATAAAATACCCTGGTCATTCTCGTCAACAAAGTTCTCCATCACATGTAAAATAGACAAATTAACCCATTCCTCCATAGACGCACCTTTATTGCATGGATGAACAGTGTAGATCCAGATCAGCCGGCACATCCGTGCCGTCTGATCAGGATCTGCACTGTGCGCTTTTTGATTCATTAAATTATTTCTGACTAAAATGCGACCAGTGCAGATCCTGATCAGACGGCACGGATGTGCCGGCTGATCTGGATTTACGCTGTTTGCACATGCGTAAAAACGCTTATTTATGGAGGAAAGGGTTAAATAAGTTGTGAACACTCATAAAAATTGTTCCAAATACATATATTTTGCAAAGTTTACAAATAGAATGATGTAAGCCTGAAAATGTTCAGGATTCGAACTGACAAACAACATAGTAATTTAGTTTGGAAAGTTGAAAGCATAATAAATGTAAGTATGCTACTGTAGAAGTTTCACATATTTTCCATAGAGATTTAGTGTGTATACGTCTTTATTATTCCTTGACTGTGATCACCAATTCATCGGGTCAGCGAGGGAACAGTTTGATGTACTGAACACGATGTATAAAGGTCTGGAGAAGCAGTATCAGGAACTCGCCAAGTTCTATGCCTTTGATCCCAGTAAATACAGCATGGAGGAGTTCTTCGGTGATATGAAAGTCTTCAAAGATTCTTTCTTGGTAGGTAACGGTTTCTTGATGCACAAAATAATGGTGATTGAGATGTCTGTTATATTGAGATGTCTGTATGATGATATCAAAAAGTATCTTAACAAAAAAACAAAACTTTAATGGTTAACCCTTTCCTCCATAGATACACCTTTATTGCTTGAGCGAACAGAGTAAATCGAGATCAGCCAGCACATCCATGCCATCTGATCAGGATCTACACTGATTTATAAGGTTATTTCTGACCAAGATGCGACCAGTGCATATCCAGATCTACACTGGTCCCAAGGTTATAAAGCTGAGATTGGAAACCAGTCTCAAATCTCAAGCATCTGATTGGCTGAAATGGCGACCAGTCGCCATTTCAGCCAATCAGATGCTTGAGATTTGAGACTGGTTTCCATGCTCAGTTTTATAACCTTGGGCACTGGTTGCACACATAAAAATGTGTGGAGGATAGGGATAATGTTGTTATAAGTGTAAATCATTACAGTGAGGAGTCTGGCATTCATTACACAGACCCTTCTCATCAACCAAAGAACCCAAAACAAAAAGAAACACCACAACAAAAACAACAATAAAATATACATAACAAATTTATTCTGATTAATTTTATTATAGCTAGCGTTGCAAGAAAATCGTAAAATTCGTGAGACACAGGAAAAGATACAGAGAGCAAAGGAAGCCAAGGAAAATGCAGAGAGAGAAAAGAAGGCAAGACAGGCTAGACAAAGAGCTATTGTGGATATTACCACAGGTAAGGGAATACACTTGTCCTTGAAAACTGGATTCTGCATGAACCAAGCTATTTCTGACTATTAGAATGGTATCTCCTGATCTACCATTTTTGGAGTTATACCCCATTTAAATGACAGTAACCTAATGATGTTGCTTTAAACTTTGAAAAAACTTTTCCTGTTGACACAATACTTGGAAAAGTTCATCTGCATGAATAAAGCTGTATGTGACATAAAGAATGATAACTCCTGATTGATTTTGTTTTAGTTATGCCCCCTTCAAATGACTTTAATCTGAAACTCAGTGTGGCTTATTATTTTGAAAGTATTTGCCCTATTGGCATATATCATCTGCATCAGCACAGCAATTTCGGTCATCAATAATTATAACTGATGATTATTCATTTTATAAAGAAATTCCTCTTTTAAATGATTTAAACTTAATGTTACATGTGTCTTTGAAAGTTGTTGTCCTATTGGCTCAATACTCTGAATATATCGTCTACATCATCAAAGCTAAATTGGATAAGAAGAAGATAAATTCCTGATTGACTGTTTATTGTAGAAGTGAATTTTAAATAACTTACTTAATGTTGCTTATAATGTTAAAAGTATTTTTAGCTCATTTCTTTACTATGAAATGCTGCAAGCTGATTTGTTTTATGATGGTGTGGTATTGAATCTGCCAACTAATCAACTCTTTACTTTCAAATGTCTTCGACATTGGTAGAAAAAAAACAAATAATTAGGTCACTGTTTTCAAAAGAATGAAAGACATTTTTATTTAAAATGGAGATGTAGTTTTCTGTTCTTGCAGGGGAACTAAACAATCTTTGCTAAAGACTGCATTTAATTTTCTGATGGCTGTGAAATCATGTCTATGCACCAGTTCTAAGTTAACTCTTGACTCCAAATACCATTTTATGTGTGTGCAAACAGTGTAGATCCAGATCAGCTGGCACATTTTTGCCTTCTGATCAGGATCAGCACTGTTAGCTAGTTGGTAAGAAATAACCTAACAAATAGAAAAGCAAACAATGCAGATACTGATCAGATGGCACAAATGTGGCAGCTGATCTGGGCTGAAGGTTATAAAGCTGAGATTGGAAACCAGTCTCAAATCTCAAGCATCTGATTGGCTGAAATGGCGGCCAGTCGCCATTTCAGCCAATAAGATGCTTGAGATTTGAGACTGGTTTCCATGCTCAGTTTTATAACCTTGGGCACTGGACTACATTGTTTGTCTGATCTGGATCTACATTGTTCGCCCATGCCATAAAGGCATGCATATGGAGGAAAGGGTTAACATGGTTTCCTACCATCATTTCGATTGAATACTTCATTTTGTTGTAATGGGTAATTGTGTAATACTGATATTTAATTTACAGATGAGAACCAAGAAGGTGTTATGGATAATCTCCTGGAAGCATTGAAGACTGGTTCCGCATTCAATGTGGGCAGAGAAAAGAGAGATGGCAAGAGACGGACACCAAGAGCAGCTGGAGGTCAGTACAGTACATGTATTGTGTTTCTGGGGTTTGTTCTATGTCTGGATACTCTTTAAGATACTCATTTTAACTTTTCTTCTTAATAAATTGAATTCACGTATAATAAGAGAAAATTATGATGTGATAAGAAATGGAACAATTAAGTGTGGAGCCATTGGTTATTAAAATCACTAGTTAAGCTTTTAATTAAGGATCACAAAGTTCGACCCTCATGCTGGGAAATGATTGCTTTTGAAAAGCTGAAAAGTGGGGACGTAAAAAAAAATTGTAAAGGAAGGGGAAGAGTGGGTGGGGGGCGGGGGAGTAAGTATTTTACAATCTTGATGATATTTCTTCTAGTATTTTGTTTAAAATCATAACTGCACTGCTTGAAACTATGACAAATGTTTTTAAGTTCTTTACATAAATGCACATGATTTTGAAATGTACCGAACCTGTTGGAAGAAAATAGAATAACTATTTGAACACATTCAGTGACTGTAAAATCATTATTGCTTTTGTGGAACTTTAATTAATGAAATTTGAATGTCATTATATTTGTAACAAGATTATAATCCATGTGTGTTTCAAACAGGAAATTGACAAGTAAACTAATACCCATGAATGATAGTGATTTAACAGTATTTGATGAGTACAATCTGTCACTCTTTCCTTGTCGGATGCTTTAGAGACTTGAGGTTTAAGTCCAACAGGATCCTAAAGTTCACTAAATTAAACGATATTCCTCAGAAGAGTTTACCAGTATGATAGAGAAAAAATGTTTAAGCAAAAATCATGTGGTCGAATTTAGAATTTTACACAAAATTCAATTTTAAGACTTACAAAGATTAGATGGGTTCTTATTCTATCTCTAAACACCAGAGAGTTACATAATTATAGTACATTTCCCCAAACAAATTTTGTGGCTAACATTTTGTTAATCACAAGTGACATGAAATAAAATAAGTGAAAACTAAATCGCTGTAGCCAAGTTACAAAGATACATTTTGTATTAAATGGTGATTTTTTTTCGGTAGTTGAATGTATGATAAAATTGAATTTAATATTGTTGTGAAAGAAAAGACTATTTGTATTCTGTTTATAATACTCTGCTAAGCAGGCAACTGGCGAGAAAATGCTGCAGGTACCAGCTCTATTTACTGACTTCGTATTGCTTTTAATACTTATACAGTGTAGGAAAAGAGTTGAGGTTAAAGAATTCATTTATATTTACCTTTGCTATCCATCAGAGCAACATGTTTTTTCAAATAATTTTGTTATAAATTTTTATTTTTCTTCGATGTGTTTTAACTGTTATATGTAAATAATCAATTTGATAGCACTTTACCTGCACTGAATTATACAATATAATATTTATTACCGTGTCTATACACAGAATGATATTAGCTGTTATGTTGGGAATATAAGTAATGGAGAACAAAATTAATGCTTTTATTATACTATATAATGTATATATGTATTTCTGTAAACAACTATTTGACACATATATCTGAATTCATATAGCACAAGTGACCGGGACTTATAAATTTAACTTATTGATATCATAAATAAGTAAAATAACATATGCAGCAGCCATTGGCATTGTAAAAGAAAGTGTCCCATTAATATGAACTCTTAAAAAACTAATAAAAACCTATGCCCAAGGTTATAAAACTAAGATTTGAGATCAGTCTCAAATCTCAAGGATCTGATTGGCTGAAATGGCAACTGGTCGTCATTTCAGCCAATCAGATGCTTGAGATTTGAGACTGATCTACAGATTTAGTTTTATGATCTTGGGCACCATTTGATCACATTTGCAACCAGTGTACACACAGATCATCCTGCCTATCTGTGCACTGTGATAAGGGCCATCACTGTTTGCTATTCAGTCGACTCAATTTAACAAATATTTAGTACATTACTTTAGCAGGTTAGTGATGGAAATACAGTTGAATGCTTGTAGATTTTGCTCATTGAAAGCATTAGTGGTACGCTGATAGAAATATGTATTATCAGATTGCCCCATGATACAAGAAACTGGACCTTCACTTTAAAGATTAAATAATAATTCAGAAGTGGAAATATTTCATTTATCTACTCCCTTGAAGCACTGATCACAGCTTATGTGATGCTTGCAGCCAGAACAGACCCAGGTCTGACTCCATACAGCCTGATGAGGGACTATTATGTTATGTATTCGGTAGATTTGATAAAATTCTGCAAAACATCAATGAACTATAAATGGAATATCTCCAGTTGAAAGAAAGGCTAACTCATTACATAAATTCAGTAGTTTAACAGTTAAGATATCGTCAATATTTCAGGAGGTCCATTTTCTTGTGACACTACTCATGTCAAAACATAGAATCTGTCACTTATTTAATAATTCATTCCCGAGCAGACAGGTTTGCAAATACATCTCGATCCCGAGTTTGGAAGCGATCAGAAGTTGAAGCAGCTAATATTCCAGATTACGACATTCAGGTGAAGAACATGTAGCTTGGGGCACATGTTGTATTACTAGCATCAAAGCATGCGGATCATGCTCTGAGTATACAAGACTCAAAGTCCCAGCTCCAAGTTTTGATAATGTTAAGTTTGCTCATTTTTTTATGCTGCGTATGATCTTAACCCTTTTCTCCATATATATGCATTTGAAAGCATGTCTGAACACTGCAGATCCAGATCAGACAGCATAGATGCAGTAAAGGCGTATATGTGGAGTAAAGGGTTTATGAACACCTTAAAGTAAATATGATTGTGAATCAGTGCCCAAGGTTATAAAACTAAGCATGGAACTGGTCGCCATTTCAGCCAATCAGATGCTTGAGATTTGAGACTGGTTTCCAATCTCAGTTTTATAACCTTCAGTCATGATTGTGAATCAGATTCTAAAAAATATTCAGTCCAACTTTTAAAAGCAGTAGAACTCTGTTGATGTCTACATTTTGATTACAGTATGCAGCAAACAACATTTTCAGACCTTGTCTGGGTTAATGTTTCAGTAGGTCCCTCTAGGTAGCCGCTGGCTAATGGAAGTTGATTTTGTTAAGCATGTGTTTTTTTTTCAATACGTTGACTACTCAAACTTGCAATATTGATGCTTCATTGCTTTGAGATGAAATTGAGATGGTGCCAAAAATGACCATTCTTGAACCAAACTCTTTACGGTTTACCTTATCACGAATAAACGTTTCATTTGTACCTATCTTGGATTATTAACTTGAGCCTCTAAAATCTTAATTGGCTCAATGTAAAAATAGTTTTCTATATTTATTTTTACAAGCACAGGTTATGTCTTATTTTGGTTGGAAGGACAGGTCAGCACCTTCAATTGATGTAAAAATGTGAACAGTTTGACACTGCTGTGACATTTGATCATATATACAAATGCAAAGTTTGAGTAGTATATCACTTTACTTCACAGTGCCCAAGGTTATAAAGCTGAGCATGGAAACCAGTCTCAAATCTCAAGCATCTGATTGGCTGAAATGGCGACTGGTCGCCATTTCAGCCAATCAGATGCTTGAGATTTGAGACTGGTTTCCATGCTCAGCTTTATAACCTTCAGTACTGGATATGGCTATTATCCTATGGTTGAACAGTGTACAGTAGATCCATATCAGCTGTGCCATCTGGGCTGAATCTAAACTGTTTGCTTTTTGCAATCATAATGCTGATTCTAACCAAAAAGCGAACAGTGGAAATTCTGATCTGGATCTACACTAGTAACCCATATGATAAAACTTGTGTCAATGGAGTACAGTGATATGATATTGACTCTGAGTATGTGAAAAGGGCTCTTAAAGACATAACAGTTTTTCTCTAAGACTAAAATGAAAACTGTGAAGAACTTTAGATGGAAAACATTTTCCTGTCATACCAGACTGGCTAATGCATGACGCTTGGTACACTTGAGAAAGTCCAGGTCTTAGTGCATGAACTTGGGAGAGCTTCCTTATCACCCCACCCCAGAGTAGAGCCTTGTGTCCGATTTCCCCATCCAGACCCCTCACACCTTAAAAAATACTGATATTCTGTCAACATGGCTGTGATGTGCTTCTATTCTATCAGTCAGCCATTTTGGTGTGGAAGACATCTGTTGAAGTTTCTTTTACCTGTTGTTAAAGATAATATGATAAGTATTGTTTGCACATCTTTTCTGATGATGTAGACAACCTTTAAGGGCTCTTTTCTTGTACAAGTCTCAGTACATGATAACCTACTGTGGTATCCCTTTATTTTGCTTGTGGTTAACCCTTTCCTCCATATATACACATTTTTACGCATGTGCGACCAGTGTAGATCCATATCAGCCGGCACATCCGTGCCATGTGATCAGTATCTGCACTGGTCGCTTTTTGGTCAGTAATAACCTAGCGAATCAGAAAGCGAAAAGTTTAGATCCTGATCAGACGGCACAGATGTGCCGGCTCATCTTGATCTAAACTGGAGGCCCATGCAATAAAGGTGTATCAATGGAGTAAAAGGTTAACTAGTTAACATATTACAGTCTGAAGAACATAACTGTATACTCTTGTTGAATGCAGGCAATGTATTATTATGTCTTAACCCTTTACTCCATATATAAACCGGTCATATGGGCAAAAAGTGTAGATCCAGATCAGCAGGCACATTCATGCTACCTAATCAGGATCTACACTGTTAGCATTTAGATTCATTAGGATATTTCTAATTAAGATGCCACTAGTGCAGATCCAGATCAGGTGGCCCGGTTATGCTGGCTGATCGTGATCTACACTTGTTGTACACGCATTAAAGTGCATATATATGATGTAAAGGTTTAATATCTTGGAAACTGTGAAAAATGTCAGTTAAGACTTGTGCATAAAATAAGTGCTAGCAAAATTAAAATATACCACAGTACATTCCATTATTCTGCTACATTGGCATCACAGATCCTAAAAGGGATTCTTGAGAATGATCTAATGACATATGCTTCATGTTTATATTGATTTCAGCGACATTCTGTAGTTAGTGCTTGGCTGTCAGCATCAGAATTTCAGTTCTAGCATGTTTGCTGCTTTAGAAAAATGAATTCTCTACTGCCGAATTACTGAAGCTCAAATTCAAGCTTTTTAAAGTCAGGCTGAAATGTTTATAACTAATATATATCCATGAATGTTGTTGAACCCTTTCCTCCATATATACACCTTGATGGTGTGGCCCAACATGGTAGATCCAGATTAGCCAGCACATCCTTGCCATGTGATCAGGATCTACACTGTTCACTTTTTTTATTTATTAGGTTATTTCTGAATGCGAATGGATGTGCCAGCTGATCTGGGTCTATGCTGTTCGCCCATAAAAAGCATATTTATTGAGGAAAGGGTTAAAATATAAAACTGGTTTATAAAGTTGCTTGTTCAAGAAATGTTTGATGAAATATTAATTCTTCCTGATACCTGAAATTCTTGGAAATATGGTTGAATGTATAACATTGCTCTTTTGGGAAAAAAAGTAGAAAAGAAAGTTGTTTTTTTTTATTATGTTCCATTTTTATTCACAATTTCAGTTTTATTAAGTGGTCAATATATTAATTTTCATTTTACACAGTAGGACTATAATCATACCTACTGTACATTCCCCCTGTAAGTGCTAAAAACAGCTTATATCAGTTGAATAATTATCTACACGGTCAGTTCAGGTCTATTATAACTGAGTGCAGTTCATTTAATTAATTTCTGCAACTGTTCCCCTTTCTGTTTCTAGAACATTAAGTGGATTACTGGTCAGCAGGTAAATGGGTAATAACTGCAAATATCCATTAATAGGGATTAATTTCAACCAGTTTTCTGTCTAAATATAGAAATATTCACCTGCTTTTACTTTTGTGTTACGAAGCAGAGTAAAAGCTGTTCCCCCATGTCTTCTCTGTATGATGATAAATCAAGTGCCTGTGGTACATGCACTGAGCAATTTTGCTTATAAAAGAAAAACAAAATAATGAACAAAAAACATTAATAATAGACTCCACAACACTGCAAACATTGTTTTCCATCACAAGTTGTAGATTAGATCAGTGCAACCACTAAAAGCATGCAGGTTATCTTCTCTCACCAAAATGGTTACTTGGTCCACCTCAAAGCTTTTGAAATTTGGAAATGTTCTGATAGAATAAATGATAATACAATTTTGGTAGCCACTGATTAAATTATCTTATATAACTTAGTTAAATTTATATAATGGTTGAAATTATTTTTGAGCCAATGACAATGCAGTATTTTTCAAATATTTCGAACCTTAATTCTCATAAAGTCGCGCGTCTGAAATGTGTTTATTATAGGTCGATTTCCTCTATAATATTGTTCGAACATTTATGGATAAACATGTATAGTTTGTCGACGATCTTCTACAGTGTTCAAGGAGGCGTGACTTAGAAAGTCTGAAAAAGGAAAATCTTATAAATATTTTAGCTTTGACTTGTTTGGCTTATGATAATCTCCTTAAATTTCTTAACTCTTTATTTTATATATACGTCTGTTATCACATAGGCGACCAGTTTAGATCAAGATCCCCTATTAAATCAATGTCATCTGATCAGTATTTTACACTTTTTTGTCACAAATAACCTAGTGAATCTAACAGGGAGAAGTGTCGGTCGTGATCAGACTACACAGATGAGCCCGTTGATCTGGAAATAAACTATTTTACCATGCTATAAAATTTTTCTTAATGAATAAAGGGTAAAATGGAACTTCCACGGTTGAAACCTTTTTACTCAAAGCAATGATAGACTGCTACACAGGTTTTTTTCCTGAGAATCAGTAATGTTCACATGGTGTTTTCAGATAAAGAAATTTCATAATTTACTTTCTAAACTATTCTCTCAGTATGTTTACGGGCCATTGAATGACAAAACTACTTTCACTTTGACTATTGATTTTTGCATACCCATATATGGTTATTTAGGCGGCAACTGTTTTGTCAGTTACAAAAATAATTTCGACCATTATATACGTTATAGTTTATTTTGAGGCTTGTATGAAAAATTAAACGGTCGCCCAGCTGTGCTGGGCCTGACCGTTTAATTTTCATACAAGCCTCAAAATAAACTATAACCTATACTTATTGATCTCATATCATTATAATAGTTATATTTTGTTGTTAAAAATAACAAAGCCTAGCTTTAAACATAAGGAATATATAGCATGAATACGTGAATAATAATTATAGTAATAAGGAAGTAATTTGTCTAGGTTTGTAACTCAATGACTCTCCAAATATCTTTGTTCTGTGCTGACTGAAAATAAATCATGTAACCTAACAATAATGCTTTAATTCTGTTGCTTTTGAGTGTATTGCAGTATACCTAAAACATAATTTAACATTATTTACCTCCAGTTATAAAACTTTAAAAATAACATAACCTTTCGTGTGTGCCAGTTCATGATCTAAAGAGCATATTGGTGCCAAATTGCTAAAATGTTTATCAAATATTGACATAACTTTAAAAAATCAATAAAAATGAATGTATTGAAGTACTACTCAGAATACAAGTTTTTTTAATAGTTGATATATATTAATGAATTGTTGTTTTTTTTTCTTTATACAGATATAATCTTGTTTGAGACACGACATATAGCGAAGGTTGTTGCTGTTATATTTGGTATATAGGCATGTGAATTGTGTCAGATGATGCCCATGTGCAGTGCGTCACATGCATGTTTGTGCAGATTGAAGCATTAAGACCATTGTTTTATTTTCCCATGTTTTATATAATGTTTGATATCCATTTATTTGTAATTTTGTTTTATAGTGGTATTAATGAGTCCAATTTTCAGTTGCTCATGTTTTATGTTTGTTGAATTCTTGGTTGTATTTGAGGTGTTTGTTGATGGGGCATGTTTTCTGGGGCTGAATTAGGATCCACTTCTCAATTAAATCTTTATACATTTTTTATTTATTTTCACAGTTTCATTAACAAATTTTCAAATTTTTTTTGAAAAAAAAGTTAAATCAAATAAAATGATTGTAATGTTGAAGTTGATAGATTGTGCGCATTTGGAGCAGTAGAAATTATTTTGTTTATCAGTTTGTTTGCTCTGTCCAAAATTGTGGTTACAGAGACCATTAAGACCCTCCCTAGATAAGATAAGCTTTATTTGTGTGTTTCATGTATTGTCTACATTTTGTCTAACATTTGTTATATAGTCTGCATTTATGTTAGAGTATTTTGTGTATGTGGTTTCTATTTACAGTCTGATACATATTGAACCAAACATCTATCAAAAACTGCAAATATCCTGTTGCCTCTCTTTAACCCTTTCCTTGATATATACACATTTTTACGCATGTGCGACCAGTGTAGATCCAGATCAGCCGGCACATCCGTGCCGTCAGATCAGAATCTGCACTGGTCGCATTTTGGTCAGAAATAACCTCATGAATCAAAAAGCAAACAGTTTAGATCCTGATCAGATGGCACGGATGTGCTGGCTGATCTGGATCTAAACTGTTTGCCCTAGCAATAAAGGTGTATCTATACAGGAAAGGGTTAAAATAGCCCTTTACTCCATATATACACATTTAATGCATGTGCAAACAGTGTAGACCCTGGTCAGACAGCACAGATGTGCCCGCTAATCTTGATCTTCACTGTTCGCCCAAGCTGTGAAGGCATTTATATGGAAGAAAGGGATAGTATACATGTAGTATCAGGTATTCAAAAATATTTAGAAGACCCAACATTGTCTGATCTCCTGCAAAGATGTCCGGTTGAAATTTCACATTTTGAAAAAGAAATCAGAAGAAATATATAAGTTTCATATTTAGCTGAAAAATTGTCATAAAGTAAACAATATTTCCCACCTTGTTCTATTATAAACCAGTCAAATGTGAATTACATAACACAATCATGAATACATGACATGTAAATAAGCCACAGAAAAAAATGTCTGGGTGGGGAGGCGGGCAACATCTTTGGAATTCGGGAGGAGTAACCACTTTCTCAAGGTCCAATGTCCAATATGCAATTTGAAATTTTAGAAACACTGCTAAGTAAACTCAATTATAAGAATTATATTTCCAGATATTGTTGCAGAGTTTCTGGTTATTGTTTGTTGTTGCATGTTTAATTTGATGGTGTTAATTTGAAATTCAGTTTGTTTCAGAGGCTGTTTCCTTAATTGATGTAACTTTTGGGTAGCAATTTAACCTACCAGGGCCAGTTGCTATACACATAATCCATCTATTAAACTTTTACTAGCAAATTATGTACACACATTTAGAATGCTGAGCATCATTTGTCCATTAGAGACATTTATATGAGTTCCAGCTGTCTAGTCAGAGAACTGTTTTCAGCAACAGACTTAGCATGTTTGATTTTTCAGAAATGACATTTAACAACATGTTGTTATTGGTATATTTCTCCTTCAGTAATTAAGATGACTAAAATATTAACGTAATAAAAAAATAATATTGATGATGCACAATAATAAAATATTAATTATTTTTCATATTCAAATGGCCACGAAAAGTCTGTACGAGTCTGTAACTTCATCAGTGTGTAAAGTTTCATTTGTATTTTTTTAATAGTCACCTTGCAGTCTGTCATTTTTATGTGCTTTTTTTTAAATTTTAGCTGAACGAAGAGCACAGCTGTCTCGGTCAAGATCACGATTAAATCTTTTGAACTTAGATTACACAGTAAAACAATCTTTGTTTACCCTAAAAGCTTATGAAAATTCCAGCAGCTTTGTCCATGTTATAACGCTTATATATCTAGAGAATTTCATTTCATGTTAAAACTTTTCTATATAATGCTGAGCATTTCCAGCAAAACTTACCTACTGAAGGCAAATCAAGTGTTTTACTTTATCCTAAAGTTTCATTTCCTTGAAGCACAATATCTTTAATATATTTTGCTGGTTGAAAAGTGACTGAAATTACTTCTAAGTGGTTTTTGCAGATGTCTTGTTAAACCTGCTTAGGCCTGCTTTTGACCAATCATTATTTGCCAATGCTTTTTTTATGTAATATGGTGGTGCATTTTTCAGGAGTATTTTTCAGCTGGACTTACTGAAGACATTGATTTTGGTGTTTCTATTGAATTAGTTTTAAGAATTTTGGACATAATCCCACAGAAAAAAAAAACAATAGGATTTCAGATTTAGAAAATACATAAGCTTTGAGTTTATTGTATGCATACATTATAATTAAAAATGCATTAACCTTTGTAATACATGTATATTCCAACTTGCAATTCCTTCCTGCAAATAAGAAATTCACATTTACAACCGGTTGTATCCCTCCTCCATGCAATGCACAAACATTTCAGTAATTTGGTTCAGTAATTTTTCCTCACCACAATCCTATTTTCTATACATAAAAACCTCAAGACAGGGATTACATTACAAATTTTGGTATGGCGTGTAAGATAAAATGCTTGTTTGTGCTAAAATATTTATTGATCTAAACATTAAGCTATGTTCTAAAATTGTTTTTGCCAGTTATGTTAACAAGTAAAGCAAAACAAAATCTCAGAAAATTACATGTACATATAGTACATGTAATATGTTTCGTTTTGCAATTGCATTTTCACTGTAGAGTTGGTTGTTTTGTTTTAGCAAACAGTATACTGACTTTCTTACTGCCTCAAACACCAGCAGTTACTGTAACATTTAATATTTTCTTTTCCAGCTGAAAGAAGGGCCCAGCTCTCCCGATCAAGATCACGAACGAACCTCTCTCATCTAGAGAACACTGTTACCCGTGAAATAACTTTTGACGATACAATGTCAGACTCTCCTGCAGCCAATAAAAAAACTTCACGGCAAACCAGTCAGAATGAGGACGACGAATCAGAAGCTGAAAAGTTGTTAGCTCGACTACGAGCACTGTGAAATTAATGCCACGGAATGTGTGCTGGCACTGGCTGCGTATTGTGTTCAACAAGAAGAGCGCTTGTTTGTCTATATACAATATAGAGCCAGAAACAGAGCAGGAATGTATGTCTATTGAGACGTAGCAGCGTTCCGTAGAAAATGACAACTGTGACCTGTATGTCCAGAAAAATGAAAAATATGTGATATATGTGTTTGTTGCTGTTTTTATATGTTAGTCAATAGCATTCCGTTTTTTTAGATGCAAATGATATACATATTGCTTAATGTATCGGCCTTTTTTTAATCATAGTGCTTAATGTATTACATTAAAAATACTTATACTCTAATTTGTTCAGTTTTGTGGGGATGGTCTTTTTGTTTTCTTGAATTTCATTGAACTTACCCAAAAAAGTCTTACTGACTTAATTGGAATAAATATTATGGTAGTATCGTTAGGAAATGAAAAATCATTCATAAAATAAACACTTTTTTTGGATTTGTTTTCAAAGTAAAAGTTCATTTCGTAAATGTTCTTTCTTATAAGGCAATTCCCAGGTGTGTTAATTTTCTTTCACATAAGGCACTTCCCAGGTGTGTTTTTTAACAGTTCAAACCTAATTTTGTTTGATAATTAGTAATGTGATTCTCTATTTAAAATAGTGACACATTTGCAAGGCTGATAGAGTCAAGAAAGAATTAATCTGTAAAATGCCGTCTTCCATAATCAGATTACCAATAGCTAATTGTTTTTCTTATTTGAATTACATTTAATATCTATGCTTCTCTCTCTGTGTCTCACCCTCTCTGTCTGTCTCTTTCTCTCCCTCTAAACTACTCTCTTACCCTCTGACTGTAACATAATATTTTAATATTTAATGCTTCCTTCTTTCTTGTTGAAGCTATTTTACTGTGTTTCTCCTAGAATAGTGTTTCTCGCCTTGATAATACTCCCTTCTTTGAAGATGAATACATGGTATTCTTTGAATACCTTGATTTTAACTACAAGAAGAATGCATGGTTTTTTACTGTGTTCCTCTCTCTTTGAATACAGTGTGCCTGTCTTTTATTACTGAACATATTGTGCCTGTGTTTCTCTCTTTGAATGCAGGTTACCTAACTGTGTTTCTCTCTTTAAATGCAGGTTGCCTTACTGTGTTTCTCTCTTTGAATGCAGGTTACCTAACTGTGTTTCTCTTTTTAAATGCAGGTTGCCTAACTGTGTTTCGCTCTTTGAATGCAGGTTACCTGACTGTGTTTCTCTCTTTGAATGCAGGTTGCCTTACTGTGTTTCTCTCTTTGAATGCAGGTTGCCTAACTGTGTTTATGTCTTTGAATGCAGGTTGCCTAACTTTTTTTTTGCCTAACTGTATTTCACTTTTTAATACTGTGTGTGTTCTGCTCTTCTTAAACCACCACATGCCTGTTTTTTTCATGTCAGATAACCAGTTCATTTTTTTAAATTAAAAAACCATGTTAGTTATATCACTTATGTTTTCCTTATTTTGACTTGTTCAAAATGAGTGGAATGTTTATTTACAATCAAACTGTTAAAATATGTTAATCTTTGTGATCTTAGATTTATCTGACATGCTGAACTGGACTCTTTTAAAAAGTTTAAAGAGCATCTTAAGGTTAAGGATTATTATATATATATAGATTATTAGAGTCATAGTATCTTAAGATTGAATTACAGATTCTTTAAGAAATGCTAGATTCAGCAACTTGATTCATCAACACTTAAGGTAGGAAGGTTTTATTTTATTTGCTTTGTATTGTTAGTTTTATTTCATAACATGCTCAGCCATAACCTCAGGTACATGGGTTTAGGATCATAAAATTGAGATTTATCTGTGGTTTCCGATAACACAAACATACAAATATATGTTTCATTTTAAATTCAACTCAAAATTATGTAATAATTTTGGAAATGCTGACCACTACAAGTTTCCCTGTTCAGTTGAGATATAACAAATAAGTTACACATACATTTTGGTTTAAAATGCAATTTGGAAAATTCGTTGTTAGTATATACAGATTCCCAAATTAATTAAAAACATTTAGAATATACACTGCAACTCCATTATATCGCGGACCTCGGGGTCCAAGCCCGCCAACCGCGATATAAACGGAGTGCGATATAAGTAAATAATCGCGCTGAAACAAGGAGAATTCATTTGTTTTTGCTGTCAGATGCATGTATATCGCGGTGTTGCGTAATTAACACGCCGTGAGATCTACGAGTACTTCAGGGAGTACGTTCCGTGCTGGACAAATGTTTTAAAACAACTTTTTATGCCCCCGCCATGTAATGGCGGAAGGGCATATAGTGTTCACCCTGGCTGTGGGTGTGTTTGTTTGTTTGTTTGTGTGTGTGTCAGTGTGTGTGTATGTTCGAAAATCGTGTCCGCTCTGTAACTTTGTTATTTCTTATTGGATTTTAAAATAACTTGGTATGAATGTTCACCATATCAAGACGGTGTGTCGCGTACAATACCCATGCCTGTAGGTCCAAGGTCAAGGTCAATGTTACTAAAAATAGAATTTTCTTGTCCGGGCTGTAACTTCCTTATGAATGGAGGGATTTCAAAATAACTTGGCACAAATGTTTACCATGACAAGGCGGTGTGTCGCGTACAAGACCCATGCCTGTAGGTCCAAGGTCAAGGTCACTGTTACTAAAAAAAGAATTTTGTTGGAAAAATCTTGTCCGCTCTGTAACTTTGTTATTTCTTAATGGATTTTAAAATTACTTGGTATAAATATTCACCATATCAAGACGGTGTGTCGCGTACAATACCCATGCCTGTAGGTCCAAGGTCAAGGTAACTGTTACTAAAAATAGAATTTTCTTGTCCGGGCTGTAACTTCCTTATGAATGCAGGGATTTCAAAATAACTTGGCACAAATGTTCACCATGACAAGGCGGTGTGTCGCGTACAATACCCATGCCTGTAGGTCCAAGGTCAAGGTCACTGTTACTTAAAATAGAATTTTCTTGTCCGGGCTGTAACTTCCTTATGAATGCAGGGATTTCAAAATAACTTGGCACAAATGTTCACCATGACAAGGCGGTGTGTCGCGTACAAGACCCATGCCTGTAGGTCCAAGGTCAAGGTCACTGTTACTAAAAATAGAATTTTGTTGGAAAAATCTTGTCCGCTCTGTAACTTTGTTATTTCTTAATGGATTTTAAAATAACTTGGTATAAATATTCACCATATCAAGACGGTGTGTCGCGTACAATACCCATGCCTGTAGGTCCAAGGTCAAGGTCGCTGTTACTAAAAATAGAATTTTCTTGTTTAGGCTGTAACTTCCTTATGAATGGAGGGATTTCAAAATAACTTGGCACAAATGTTCACCATGATAAGGCGGTGTGTCGTGTACAACACCCATGCCTAAAGGTCAGAGGTCAAGGTCACTGTTACTTAAAATAGAATTGTGTTATAAAAATCTTGTCTGCTCTGTTACTTTGTTTTGTCTTATTGGATTTTAAAATAACTTGGTATAAATGTTCATTATATCAAGACGATGTGTTGTGTACAATACCCCTGCCTGTAGGTCCAAGGTCAAGGTCACTGTTACAAAAAATATAAATTTCTTGTACTGGCTATAACTTTGTTATTAACAGAGTGATTTCATAATAATTTGGCACAAATGTTCACTATGACAAGGCGTTGTGTTGAGTACAATTCCCATGCCTGTAGGTCCAAGGTCAAGGTCACTATTACTAAAACCAGACTTTTCTTGTCTGGGCTGTGAGTTTGTTATTACTTATTGGATTTTAAATTAACTTGGTATAAATGTTCACCATGACAAACATGCATAGCGGGGGCATCCGTGTCCTATGGACACATTTCTAGTTTTATAAATATAATTTATTAAGTTTTATTTTTAATAAAAAAGAAATTAATTGTACAAATGTACAAAACAAAGATCGCCGTCTTCAATTTCCAACGGCGGTATTATTGTTTTCGGTACTTTCAACTGATCGACGATCTGTTGGTCGGTCATGGTCGGCGATGTTAGTTCGCCGTCGTCCTTCGTTTACCAGCTTGATATGTCGATGAGCAGGTAATGTCAAAACAACAAACTGTTTTGACGTTTCCTGCTCATGCCTATTATGGTTAGCAACTGGCATTAATTGTCACTAATTTGCGGTTTGTCTCGTGAACAAAATTCTGCCAGTACGTATCAGCTTGGTGTTTTTCGCACCTATTGTTCGTCACAAAGGGGGTTTCATGTCAAATCAGAAGCAACAAAATTGTAAAAAAAACAAACTCTAATCTATTTTCGTACGTTTGATGTTAAATTGTATCTTCTGGTGAACGTGTACATCACCTCTTAAATCCCTGCATACAAAATGTAATAAACAGCCATCGCCGATAATGACGTAATACGACACGGAAAAAGTGTGCGTTTCGTGAATTTGTCGCCAACGTTGACTTAATCATTTGATCTTTTTTACCACCCACGAAGAATGAACAAACATATACATTGTAAATGTGCAAAAAAATTGGGATCCACGGACCAAGCGCGATATATTGGATATCGCGATATAACGGATCGCGATATAACGGAGTTGCAGTGTATACTCAGGTATTAGAGTTTAACTCAACATATATTCCAAAATATCCCAGCAGTACTGAGTAGTAATAAACACATTTCCATGGCATATTGGATGATTTTATTCTATTTTTATTTCAGTATTTTAAGTAAATTACCTACATATATTCGAAAGTTTGAACAAACAACTTGAGTTGAGATTTTTGAGTTTGAACTTAAAATATTTCAGGATATGAGGGCCAGGGCCCAAGATCATAAAACTGAGATTGTAGACCAGTCTCAGATCTCAAGCACCTGATTGAGTAAAGTGGTGACTGGTCACCATTTCAGCCAATCAGATGCTTGAGATTTGAGACTGGTTTCCATGCTCAGTTTTATAACCTTGGGCACAGATCCATGGTGCTGAATTTGTTTGTTGTTGTTTTTTTTTTTACATGATAATGCTTCGTGTTGATAAACAGTACATGTATTGCAGAGAAATTTCACTGTTTCAAAAATGTAGAAATATAATCTCCACAACTTAGGTACCTAGTCAATATTGTTACAAGAATACAACAAATACAAAGTCAATATTGTTACAAGAATACAATTTCAGAGAGTACAGAATTAATAGTGCTCTGTGATACAGAATTGCCAGTTAGCCTTTTAGATTTATTGTTTTGCTCAAGTAAATGCATTTCAAAATTTGCCAGCAATTATACATGGAAAATGTCATTGTTTATCTTTTGATAGATTGCTGAGGTAGTTAAACCATATCTGAAATATGCTTGGTTCGTTATATATGAACCCTTTACTCGTTGGGATGTGGCTGTTATACATCACGGTTGAACATTGTAGATCCAGATCAGCTGGATGATCAGGATCTACATTGTCAACTATTTTTATTTGTTAGGTTATTTCTGACCAAAAAGAAAACAGCGTAGATCCTGATCAGGCATGGATGTGCACATATAATAAAAACTTGTAAATGGAGTAAAGGGTTAAATTAGTTGTGTGTACTTGTTTGCATTGTTATGCATTGTGAAATTCATTAAGAAAAATTTTTTTCTGTCGTTAACTGAATGCAAAACTTCATTCATCCAACATGAATCAAATATATGCAGATAAACTTATTTTGGCTGTATGTTATAGTTCTGTTATATGTTGCTGATTTGTGAAAAATGCGGATATCTGCTTAAATATCCAGATTGCCTATCATCATTATGAATTTATTCAGGAATTTCTAGTTGGGAGCAATTCATGTTGTCTATCTGTCTGTCTGTCTGTCTGTTTTTGTTAACTCTCTTCTCTATTGCACGTGCAACCTGTGGAGGTCCAGAACAGCTGGCTCATTCTTGCCGTATGATCTGGATCTACAATGTGTTTATCTTGATCAGAAATAACCTAATGTATCTAAAAGCAAACAGTAAAGTCCTGGGTTGAAGGTTATAAAACTGAGATTGGAAACCGGTCTCAAATCTCAAGCATCTGATTGGCTGAAATGGCGACTCATCATTTCAGCCAATCAGATGCTTGAGATTTGAGACTGGTATCCATGCTCAGTTTTACAACCTTGGGCACCGATCTTGGATGTGCCGCATAATTTATATACCGGTTTACAGTTTGCCCATGCCATGAAGGCATATAAATGGAGAAGAGGGTTAATCCTTCATGAAGTGTAAAATGTATGTTATCTAGTTAAGGCCTTTGGAAGGGACCTATATATTGTTAAGCTTGTTTTTGTTGAAAGCACTGTGTTTCTGAAAATAATAAAGAACCAACCACCGAAGTTTTATTTGAATATAAAAAGTTGTTTTTTTAACAATTTGCTTAACTCTTTGGCCTAATGGTTTACATTGCAGGACCCTCGCTGCTGTATGTAAAAAATTATTTTACAAGAATATAAAATATTTACAAACATTTGCTCAATAGCTGTTATAATTATTAAGAATACTAATGGAAAGAATTTGAGGTACCAAATTTAGCTAGATTTTGAATTACACTTTTTGAGTCCTGTTTACGACTGAACTTTGCACATAGTATGTTTAAATGTTGTGCTAACACCTCAACAGTTTATAAAATGTTCCATGAAGACCTTGTGGGTCAGGTGCTGTTCAAGTACAATCTATGTTCATACTATGTAGGATACCGGGTACTTGGAATATAAGTAGTGCGTGTTGTACAATTACACCACTGTAATGTTGTCATGACAAATCATGCATGTTATAATGTATAATGTATGCCAGATTGCCTGGCTAACATTAACATAGCATAATGCTCATTGGCCAAAAATAGTTTAAGAATGATGTTTAACCCATTACTACATATAGGCATTTTATCACATGTGTGAGCAGTGTATTTTGAGATCCGCTGGCACTGCTGTGCCATCTGATATTGATCTACACTGTTCCCACATGTGTATATATAGAGTAAACGGTTAATAAGAAATATTAGTACAATGATGGCAATAAATCTTAAATTCTCCATTGTTTAGCATTGAATTTTCAGTGAAACCAGGGTTTCATGAATATTACTTGATCTTCAGCCAATCAATCTGGTGCACACTGTACAAATTACTTAAATGTTTTTGAGCGGATAACCATATATGCATTCTTCCATAATTCTATCTTTGGGACAGGGTTTACATTTTTATTATTACAGATACAGGTGATCAATAGTAAACATGGGAAAATGACGTAAATGTTGTCTTTATATACACCTTTAATTGCACAGGTGAAATGTTTTAGATCCAGATCAGCCAGTACATCTGTGTTGTTTGATCAGAATCTACACTGCTCATCCCCGCAATATAGGTGTATCTATAAGGGTTATATAAATATGTTTTCAGTAAAGTGATACTTTGACTACTGATCATTTTGTTAGATAGTTGACTCAGTCTGATTACAGACAGATCGTTTCCATTTGTCATTTAGTCAACCAATCAAGTTGTTTACTTAGTCCCCTAGAAGGGTTCTATTTTCTATGATAATTTGAGAATATCTTTCATTGGGTTTTCATTATTCTGTGAGAAGTTATCAGTTTCTTACAGTCAAATTTTTAAAAACTAGTTAAATATCATAGAAGATTTGTGAACACACTTAGTTTTATCTCAAAAACACCAATCACAGACTGGCTAGTTTTGGGTTTTTTATTTAACCCTTTCCTGTATAGATACACCTTTATTGCTAGAGCGAACTGATCTGGATTTACACTGGTCGCACATGCGTAAAAATGCGTATCTATACAGAAAAGGGTTAATCTTAGTATATTCTGCCACTTGATATTGTGTTCATAGTGCTTGTTATAGAATGACGTGACTAAATTAGCTTACTGTATATATAGGTATATTACTGATTGTGTTATTCTGTAAAATAACTTTTAATGGACTTAATGGAATGTTAGTTTTATATTAATAATTCACATAGTAGATGCCAGCAAACCAATATTTATAATTTGTTCATATATGTATATGGCAAAAAGAATACTATTGTGAATATTCCCTGCATTTCTGCACCCATGCCTTCTTACACACATTGCTCATTTCAGTGGGTTGAGTGAGCAAAGTTCCAGTTGCCAGTTCTTAGTATTCATACATAATATATATTCCAGTTATATTGCTTATGACAACAGTCATGATGAAGCCAAAATCTCTATGTCAAAAACACGTTTGACAGAGGTTTGCCACTTTTTTACTTTGAGTTTGTCACAAAAATATAAACATTGGTTGTAACTCTGCCATTAATAAACATTTCTTTATCAAGCTTTCAAATAATCTTCCTTGTGACATCAATGTGTTGCCTAAACTCATAGATATGGTCAAGCATGTTGCTACTCCAAATGGGCTTAGTTAATATTTTTTGTTATTTTGACAAAGTACTCTATCGGCAACTCAAGTGTTCAACTGAACACTTATCTTCATAAGTAATTCATATGTCCCACATTTAGCGGTGCTGACACTTTCACAGCTTTTTGCACAAACTTTTTTATAGTTATATTGTGTTATGATAATAGCTTGATGAATACAGTATAGAACATATAAGAATTTAGTTATTTGTGACAGATTGAACAGTAGAACTTCTATAGACTTGATGATTATAAAAATTTTATTTAAAAAAATAAAGCGTGAATATTCTTATATTTTACCATATCAAGGCAACCATAGAGGTTGTTCGGGTTGCAGTTGCCCTACCCAGACATTTTTGGGTGGGTAGATAGGTTAGAATTAATTTCCTAAGCATACTGCAGACAAACAATTTTCTAAGGATGGCATCTGTGTAAGTTTTTTCTCTGTGTACTGCTAGTCCAGTTATAGTCAACTCAATGTTCATTTTATTAGCTTTTAATCTGCACAATACATTTGTTTACTTTCTAAATGTATGTAAAACACATTATTATTACCAGTTGTACAGGAAATTCTGGAATGAATGTATTTTATCAAGAAATGATTGTATTTATATGAAGGTATTAAAGGATAATGTAATTAATTGATTAATTGTATTTAATTTTTTATCACACTTATGCTACAAAGATTTTTGGAAACTTAAGCTAGAAAAGATGTATATTTTTGCTTTGTCATATCAAATGTTCTTTGTACTATAATTGAAACAACCAAGTTTTAAAGAAGAAAGCTTCTTTTAATTAAATTAGAGGGGTTAGGGTTAAGAGTATCGTCCTAGAGCAGTATTTTATTTTTCAGTTGTTCTATAGGGTTTTAACAATAATCAGCTGATAATTAATTCCATCCAATTTCTTCGAATATAATAAACCTGTACTTTTAAATACATGAATTAATTTATACCTAATATCTTCAGTTCTTACATGAAACTAACTTATATTTCTGTTTGGAAAACTTATATATTCACAATGCATATATGAACTTTTTTCATTACAGCAGTTAACACTTACATGACAAAGCCTTGTATGCACATTATTGTTTGATCAATATAAACTTGTTTCCATATAAAATATTAAAAGCATTAAACAAAAAAAATACTATACACTATTTGGGTTCTTATTTCTTAGGTGTACTAATCCAGTGCCCAAGGTTATAAAACTGAGCATGGAAACCAGTCTCAAATCTCAAGCGTCTGATTGACTGAAATGGCGACTAGTCGCCATTTCAGCCAATCAGATGCTTGAGATTTGAGACTGGTTTCCAATCTCAGCTTTATAACCTTCAGCCCTGAGGACGACTACAGGCTTCAGTGATGGTGTTTTATGCTCCACAGAAGGAAGGCGTATTGCAATTGCATTGGCTGTCCGTCCATATGTGTGTCAATTTGTCTGTCCGTCCTTTAATTATGTTGACTAGAAATCTTGAATAACGTAATCAATTTTAATAATTTTTGATAGAAATATTTGGTATAATGTCACATGGACAGAATCAATCTCCTTCGCAGAGTTGTCGTTCCTTACACTCACTTTACATCTCTGCGAAAGGCTCAATGTCAAGATTTTTGACCAAACTCGACAGCCCGACAGCCTTATTTAATACAGTCATAAATTATGAATTTGAAAGCTTGAGGTAAAACAAATGACTGAAATCTTCACTATCTTTCATTAAAACCGAAGAAACCCAAGCTATTGTAAATGTAATTGGTGAACTATTTCTTTGAGTTAAAGTAAAAATAGTTGAAAGTAGTACAGGCCTATAACAGAGGTGAATGTAATGAGCCGATAGTGTAAGAGAGTTGGACAGAATATACCTTCTTCAAGGTCAAGGTCACATTTAGGTTTCCCAATTCGTAGGTAAAATCATATCTGCTGCACAACTCTTGAACCCTTTGAATACTGGAAAAAAAATTGGTAGAAATGTTAGCCATTATGAAACATGTGCAGAACATACAGTCATGCTAGATCACACACTGGCACGCTGTCCCAAAACTGTATGTTCCTTAAGGTATGGCAAACATTGCAAATGGCGAAAACAGGCTAAAATTTCAAAAAATGAATTTTGGGGGAAATACTTATTGCCACCTAGATTTTAGTAAATAAATGTATTTAGCTATGGATGTAAATGTTTGCAAGCTCAATTTAGTCTAATTCATGTTCTAATTACCAAGCACATACTAAAACAAAAGAAAAACCATTTGCATGAGAACTCTGAAATTCATGAACAATATACCAAAGCAACTCATACCTGAAATAAGTATATGCTGGTCTACAATGTTTAGTGCCAATCCTTCAAAATAATGTTAGGGTTATCAAGAAATTCAATGAAAACTTACTTCCTACTTTCACTTTCTACTTTCACTTTGAACCAGGAAGTAAGATTTCCTTGAATTTCTTGCAAACCCTTACATTATTTTGAAGGATTGGCACTAAACATTGTAGACCAGCATATACTTATTTCAGGTATGAGTTGCTTTGGTATATTGTTCATGAATTTCAGAGTTCTCATGCAAATGGTTTTTCTTTTGTTTTAGTATGTGCTTGGTAATTAGAACATGAATTAGACTAAATTGAGCTTGCAAACATTTACTACATCCATAGCTAAATGCATTTATTTACTAAAATCTAGGTGGCAATAAGTATTTCCCCCAAAATTCATTTATTGAAATTTTAGCCTGTTTTCGCCATTTGCAATGTTTGCGACCTCTTAACTCATGAATCCCTGGAACATGTTTTTAATTACTTGGTGGAAATGTTCGGCATTAACGACAGTCTATGTGTTCGTGTATGCATCCGGATTTCATGTCCGCTCTATAACATCTGAACCCTGGAAGGAATTTCAAGAAACTTGTCAACCGTTCATCCCATCAAGAAGATTTGCCTTCGTTCCAACATGGCCCGCTAAACGTCAAGGTCAAAAGTGGTGTTTGAAGGTTTGAACCATGTATTTCCTGTCCCCTCCATAACTTCAAAAATCCCTGGAAAGAATTTCCACGATGCTTGAATCAAATGTTCGCCACACTGTGACGATGTGAAGAACGTGTGTTTCAACCGTACTGGTTCAGGGTCAAGGTCACAAGTGGTGGTCAAAGGTTTGAGCCATGTATTTTGTGTCAGCCTCATAACTTCTGGAGTGGAAAGAATTTCATGAAACTTGGATTAAATGTTTACCTCACAAAGATCATGTTTAGAACCTAATATTTAACCATGCTGGTTCAAGGCAGAGATTACAATAAGTAACAAGTGAAGTTCAAAGGTTTGAGTTATGCATTTCGTTGTCCACTCCATAACTTCTAAACCACTTGAAGGAATTTCACGGAATTTTGGTCAAATGATCACCTCATTGAGATAAAGAGCAGAACCTATGTTTCAAATGTGCTGGCTCAAGGTAATGGTTTCAAGTTGAAGTCAAAGGTTTGAGAGACATTGAGCAGCAAGCCAATCAAATGATGGTACTGTAAAATTAATTTAAGAGTTATTGAAAATGACCCCTATCATGACTTAGGACATTATACAATCTTAAGGTTGATGGGGAAACCTTTGTTTCAACCAGGCTGGCTTATGATCAGCATGAACAATGTTTTCAAATGTTTGAGCAATGCATTTAGTATCCGCACCATAAATTTTAAACTCCTGTAAGTTTAATGAAATTTTGGTATTGCCAATTTTGCATGTTCCCCCTTCCATACATAGATCAATTCCTTTCAAAATTCATGGATATTATAATATATCACATTACTTAGTGATGAGCCCAGTCCGGAAAATCTCATACATAAAATGAACAAGTTTTTTTTTCGTGTAGTATGTGCTTGGTTTGGTATTTAGAACATGAATTAGACCAACTGAGCTTGCAAACATTAGTAAATCCTTAGATACGAGAAAAACATTTCTTTACTGAAATCTAGGTGGCAATTAGTATTTTCCCCAAAATTCATTTTTTGAAATTTTAACCAGTTTTCGCCATTTGCAACGTTAGTGACACCTTAATTTAAAGATACGTTTAAATCGCGCTTGCAACAAGGTATTTCTCAGCTAGTCTTTTATGGAGTTTTAATTTATAAATTTAAAAAAAAAATGAAACGCAATATTGATTTCTCCAAGTTGTTCGTAAAATCCATCTGTAAATTCAACAAGAGGGCCATGATGGCCCTATATCGCTCACCTGAGTACAAAAGTACTCTCTGCTTGTGGTTTCAGACAAGAAGATTTTTAAAGTTTTGCCTATACAAGTCTATATAAAATGAAGTGACCCCTGGGGCGGGGCCAATTTTGACCCCAGGAAAATAATTTGAACAATCTTTGTAGAGTTCCAATAGAGGATGCTAAATGCCAAATATCTAAGCTCTAGGCCTTGTGGTTTCAGACAAGAAGATTTTTAAAGTTTTGCCTATACGTACAAGTCTATATAAAATGAAGTGACCCCTGGGGCAGGGCCAATTTTGACCCCAGGGAAATAATTTGAACAAACTTTGTAGAGTTCCACTAGAGAGTGCTAAATGCCAAATATCTAAGCTCTAGGCCTTGTGGTTTCAGACAAGAAGATTTTTAAAGTTTTTCCTATATAAGTCTATGCAAAATGAAGTGACCCCTGGGGCGGGGCCAATTTTGACCCCAGGGAAATAATTTGAACAATCTTTGTAGAGTTCCACTAGAGGATGCTAAATGCCAAATATCTAAGCCGTAGGCCTTGTGGTTTCAGACAAGAAGATTTTTAAAGTTTTTCCTATACAAGTCTTTATAAAATGAAGTGACCCCTGGGGCGGGGCCAATTTAGACCCCTGGGAAATAATTTGAACAATCTTTGTAGAGTTCCACTAGAGGTTTCAAAATGCCAAATATCTAAGCTCTAGGCCTTGTGGTTTCAGACAAGAAGATTTTTAAAGTTTTACCTACCGGTATATAAGTCTATGCAAAATGAAGTGACCCCTGGGGCGGGGCCAATTTTGACCCCAGGGAAATAATTTGAACAATCTTTGTAGAGTTCCACTAGAGGTTTCAAAATGCCAAATATCTAAGCTCTAGGCCTTGTGGTTTCAGACAAGAAGACTTAAAGTTTTGCCTATATAAGTCTATGTAAAATGAAGTGACCCCTGGGGTGAGGCCAATTTTGACCCCAGGGAAATAATTTGAACAATCTTTGTAGAGTTCCACTAGAGGATGCTAAATGCCAAATATCTAAGCTCTAGGCCTTGTGGTTTCAGACAAGAAGATTTTTAAAGTTTTTCCTATATAAGTCTATGTAAAATGAAGTGACCCCTGGGGCGGGGCCAATTTTGACCCCAGGGAAATAATTTGAACAAACTTTGTAGAGTTCCACTAGAGGATGCTAAATGCCAAATATCTAAGCTCTAGGCCTTGTGGTTTCAGACAAGAAGATTTTTAAAGTTTTTCCTTTCGGTTGCCATGGCAAACAGAGTTCTGCATGGAATTGATTTCTTTGAACAACTTTGGAAGAGCTTCATGCAAGGAACATCCGTGGCAAGTTTCGTCAAAATTGGCCAAGCCGTTTCAGAGAAGAAGTCGTTGTAAGAAAAAGTTGACGACGGACGGACGGACGGACGGACGACGGACGACGGACATCAGGCGATCACAAAAGCTCACCATGAGCACTTCGTGCTCAGGTGAGCTAAAAAAAAAGGTTACCAACATGATATTTTCCAGCGCTCTGCATGACTGGTGATTGACCCATCTACAGTCGATCGTTATGTTTCCCTCTTTGGTTGCACAACGGTGGCAAGAGTTTAAGAGTGTATGAAGATTTAAAGGGAAAATCTGGTAAAAGAACATAGAAGCTCGAAGTATTTTATCCTTGTCATCGTGTTCTTGCAGAATTGACTCCATGAGCTCTGATTTTAATATTGTAAAGTTTTGTTGTTGTTTTTTGGTTGTTGTTCACAAGAATTACTGTACTCACTTGAAAATATTTAACTCTCACATATAAATCGTGTATCACGTGTCTTCCTCCTTACTTTTCTAACTTATGTAAAAAAAATCATACACCTATAGCATTGTTTGTGCAAAGTTTGATGAAATAGCATCGTGCTGTTTGAGAAATTTTGATATTTTTCTTTTTTTGTCCATGACAAAGCAATGACGAACGGAGCAATGCCTAAAATACGGTATGCAAAATCTAAAATGCCGATTTATATAAAAATTGTTTCATTTTTGTAGGTGACGTCTTTCTTGATGGCCTCGTTGTCGGAGCGTCAAGTTACATAAAAAGTATTGTGTTGTTATGATTGTATTTATGACATCAGAATGTAAATAACAAAATGCATGCGTAGTTTTTATTGCCGTTTTCAATATTATTCTTATATAATGTGCAACAGAACAACTTAAGGTATTGCGCCTTTCGCCATTGCTTTGCCATAGACAAAAAAGAAAAATATAAAAAAATCTCTCAAATGGAACAATGCAGTTCCATCAAACTTTGAACAAACCAATGTTACTAATATATGTTTAATTTGCATATGCTAAGAAAAGTTAGAACAGTAAAGAAAAATAGTCAGACCCCCCCCCCCTTCCCCTCCAACCCTAAACTATTTGCAATTTATCACAAAAACGAGGCAACCCTAAACATCAATTTAAATGTCTTGATGAGTAATGAGTTACTGACAACAATACCTACAAAATGGTCCAACAAATGTATACAATGTGGGTTATTTGTAAAAGTGTGTTTAACCTTCAATTTCCTGGTCGCGAAATTGGATGACATAAAAATAATAATGTTGATTTCTCTCTTCCCAATTGAAAGTTCTTTTCAAGAAACTTAGATATTGTGGTCACTATCATTTCGCGCATGTTGACATTTGAATTGTTGTTTTGTGTTGCTTCCTTTTTGCGATAAATTGCAAATAGAATTTTAGGGATTTGTTAGGTCTAACTATTTTTCTTTACTGTTCTAACTTTTCTTAAGGCATACAAAATAATCATACACTTATAGCATTTATTTGTACAAAGTTTGATGGAAGTGCATAGTGCCGTTTGAGAGGTTTTTATATTTTTCGTTTTTTTCTATGACAAAGCAATGGCGAAAGGCGCAATACCTTAAATAAATAAATATTTGTATGGTCAATAAAGTAAGCAACTTATACATGGTACTAAAACAATAGTTTATGCATTTAGAATGACTATTTCTTTTTTTGTCCAAATGAGCTTGAACAGATAAAAATAATGTGCGAAAATTCTCATAAGTTACAGATGATGACACGCTTTGATATGGGTTTGTATCTCAGTTCTTTTCCTACTGCAGATAACTTTGTCATCAATTGCTTCATCATATGTTTAATGTAAATGTTTGCAAGGTTTTACGTTGTTGCCATCTCATTTTCTACAGCTTGGTCTTCGAGTCTATACATCATTGCAGATATTTCTGAAAAAAAAATCCAAATGTACGTTTGATGATGTTAAAGGTGTATTCGATACTATAATCCTGATAATAGGCGTTGAACTATTTTATGTAAAAAATCTTCATGATAAATTGGCGATTATGGCCTTTGCGACCAGCGTGAACCCAGAGCAGTCAGGGCAGCTGTGCAGTCTTACCAAGGGTAAATACCGTTTGCCAGTCAGTAAGAGAAGCAGTCTAAATGCATCTACAAAACAGTTTCTATACTTAAAGAATCATGTAAATTCATAGTTTACTGCGTTGCCACATACTTTATTGCAATATCTTGACTACAGCTGTTATGGTTTGCGCTTTGGAGTGATTATAACTTGATCTGGGCTGTTTGGGTTTGACAGTTTAAATCGAGGCTTTAATGACTTTCTAACATTTGAAACATTCAGACTGACTGTAAAACCTTTTTAATTGACTTCAGACAATTTCTCAGTGTCACTCTGCAGTGATATTGGGGAGAATTTGTGCCGTTAATTTACAGAAAAGGGAGTGGTTTGTTTTTTAGGGCAGGGTTGATCAACATTGTTATAGACATTCTAACCGACCAGTAGTGATCAAACAAACATACAAAGAAATACGCTTTGATTTGGATTTTCTGCAAAAGCCAAATATTAGTCAATAAGACGGCCTGGACGTCTCTTCGCATCACCATATATTCCACCCTGTATGTTTTGAAAAATACACTTTTTTACATTTTCCGTTCCAAGCGACATGTTATAATATGAAAATATTACCTGCTATATTAAACTGTCCATCTCCGTTGATATCAAACTCGTCAAGGATGATTTCAGCATCATTGTCGTCCATGGGGTGTGAACCACGCTGTGTGAGGATAATTTTCATCTTTTCCCTCGTGATTACACCTGAACCGAGTAAATAAGAAATACAGGAATTATTTCAGCATCATTCTCGTCCATGAGGTGTGAACCACGCTTTGTGAGGATAGTTTTCATATTTTCCGTCGTGATTACACCTGTACCGAATAAATAAGAAATACAGGAATTATTTCAGCATCATTGTCGTCCATGGGGTATGAGCCAAGCTTTACCACGCTTTGTGAGGATAATTTTCATCTTTTCCCTCGTGATTACACCTGTACCAAGTAAATAAGAAATACAGGGATTATTTCAGCATCATTTTCGTCTATGGGATGTGAACCACGCTGTGTGGGGATCCTTTTCGTCCTCTCTCTCTTAATTACACCTGTACCGAGTAAATAAGAAATACAGGGATTATTTCAGCGTCTTCGTCGGATGTGAACCACGCTGTGTGGGCTCATTTTCATCTTCTCCCTCGTGATTACACCTGTACCGAGTAAATAAGAAATACAGGGATTATTTCAGTGTCTTCGTCGGATGTGAACCACGCTGTGTGGGGATCATTTTCATCTTTTCCCTCGTGATTACACCTGAACCGAGTAAATAAGAAATACAGGAATTATTTCAGCATCATTCTCGTCCATGAGGTGTGAACCACGCTTTGTGAGGATAATTTTCATCTTTTCCCTCGTGATTACACCTGTACCGAGTAAATAAGAAATACAGGAATTATTTCAGCATCATTGTCGTCCATGGGGTATGAACCACGCTTTACCACGCTTTGTGAGGATAATTTTCATCTTTTCCCTCGTGATTACACCTGTACCAAGTAAATAAGAAATACAGGGATTATTTCAGCATCATTTTCGTCTATGGGATGTGAACCACGCTGTGTGGGGATCCTTTTCATCTTCTCTCTCTTAATTACACCTGTACCGAGTAAATAAGAAATACAGGGATTATTTCAGCGTCTTCGTCGGATGTGAACCACGCTGTGTGGGGCTCATTTTCATCTTCTCCCTCGTGATTACACCTGTACCGAGTAAATAAGAAATACAGGGATTATTTCAGCGTCTTCGTCGGATGTGAACCACGCTGTGTGGGGATCATTTTCATCTTCTCCCTTGTGATAACAACGGTGCCGAGGAAATAACAAATACGAAGTCGAAAAGGTGCGCTGGCAACTGAACAGCCAAATTTTCTCGTGTTCTTTTCTGTATTAGTAAATAAAAGTCCATGCTATCAATCTTAAATTTTAACAATCTGTCACGATACAGCTAAACGTAAGAAAATCGTGCACGCTTTAAGACATACGAATACGAGATGCGTTTTATATGTGATGTAACTTTCATACTGATAAGCCTATACATATGATATGAATCCTGCTGTCTGCGTGACAATTTGTCTTCCTGTCTTGAGAATTCTATAAACCCGGGTCAAAAACTGGATACTTTAAGCAACCTTGTATAGGGTGTGTTCGAATATACTGGCCTCTTTTTCTGCTTCAGCAAATATCAGTGTCATGGTTGAAATAATATTAAAGATAATTAAAACCTAATGCTTATTAATTTAAAAGATATAATAAAGTAAGAATAGTCATACTTGTCTGTTAAATTAAAAACGAATTTGAAATGCTATTCTTCCCTAGCAATTGCAGAGGTATTTTAAACAACCGACGAAGCGTAAAAAACAACAGCTTCGACAGCTTACCTGTCCCCTCTTCATCAAACTCCCTAAAACACTCCTCACATCTCTGTCTACAGTCTAACTCGCCAACACGGTCCCTGATATACCGATTAAACTCTTCTTCGTTCAAAGTATCAGGGTCGTCTAAAATAAAATGCGTGTAGCATGTATCATTAACCATCTACTGACATTGATCTAGACTGACGCAAATTCTAATGGGTCCCTTTTTGTCTATGGTTGTTTTTTAGAAAGACATTGACTTAACTTTTTATCCAGTGGCGTAGCTACTATTAGGCCATGTAGGCCCGGGCCTACAAGTTTTAGTTGGACAAGAAAATGACGTTTTCAAAAGTCCCAAAAATATATTACAGTTCAACCTACATTCTCAGCCAATCAAATCATATGAATAATGGCCCGAGGGACATTATTATATGGCAGGGCCATTATCGACAAGTGGCACTGCTTGCCCATTTATTTACCTATTTATTACATGTGTACGTTAATCTCCCTTCACTTTGTACTTGACTGGGCACTTTCATTGATACAATTACTTCATCATGATGTCAGTGACTACGTCATTTGAGTTTATATGTGACGTCATTTAACGGGCCATTATTGATATGACAGGGCCATTATCGACAAGTGGCATGCATGCATGCCCATTTATTAACCTATACTTGTTACATGTAATCAGCAGCAACTTTCTTGCAAATAATATATTTTAAAATATCCAACTTTCAAATAAAGACCGGTCTAATTTTCAGCCTGTGGTGAAAGTAAATGGTCTTGGATTGATTTACGAAAAACAATCAAAATGATCAAAAAGACATTGAATAATTGATTCCTAAACATCACAGTTATTTTTCTACCCCCTCATGACATAGGATCATACAAGGTAAAAATTATTTAGTGTACGACGTGGGGAAACGTATGTTAAACAGTTTAACATACGTTCCCCACGTCGTACACCTAATAATTTTGTTCAGATTCCGGAACGTATGTTTAATTATTAAACATACGTTCCGGAATCTGAACAAATGTACACTGTAGTTTAGAATTAATTAAATAACCAGTATGTATATATCGTCTAGATATCTCTGTACTAAAAGTTAGAACTTAAGAAGTGAACGGTGTTTCGTAGTTGGTAAAATAATTTCATACAACTTATCAGATATCGCTTCATAACCTAACATGTATGACTATAATTTAACAGACACTAACAGACACTAATTGATTAAGTGCTTTAACAGATATGTGTCTCAGAATGTTTGAAATAAAATCTCAAGAGCTGGATGGAAAGTTATGATAACGGAAAATTATGTTTATTTATGAAAAAAAAAGATATTTATATTTTCAGACCAGATGAATACTAGAAGACCAAATAGGGATATAGCTGGAACAATATCACATTTTTACGATCAGTCTATGCTAGTACGGAAATAAATTTTAATTTTGACTAGCAAACTTAAGTCTTGAAGAGTACATGAGCGGAGACTGTGACTGAGATATAGTTCCGTTTAACAACTTGTGTGGGATTTCATTGACAGTCGAACAAACGTACCATCTATTCTGTACGTGTCGGTAAGCTCCTCGTCAGTAAGATCGATCCCTAGTAAATTGAGAGCGTTGCTTAACTCAGATCTGCTTAGCGTTCCCGAGCCATCCACATCAAACGATGCGAAAACTTCTGTAAGAAAGAGTATACACTTCTTGAAACAGCAGAACACAGCCTTCGACAAAATGAGCCGTGAGCCGGCGAACAATATAAGTTTTGTGAGAAAAGAAGCCATCAAGGTTCGGCTATTTACTCCCATAGGAGTCATCCAGGTGAAGTTCTGACAGCACGCTGCTGTAACGTTGTACATGTTAATCACTGACCCCCATTGAATAATGATCCCGGTAATTATTTTATAACGAAGAATGAACCCTTTCTATAAATTACCGACAAAGGCAGAAACCGATCCTTTTACGTACACACTTAACCCCGAGCTCCCATAGGAACAGTTCAATTTCGTCAAACAGTTAAAGTTGTGATAGCACTCCGACCTAGCGTAGAAGACATTGTATTGTAAAAGATCACCTGAATCAGGCAAAGGCAAAACTAAGTATTTACCAGAATCACACTCTGCCCATTTCACCCGTTCTATTACAGTTAAACAAAATAATGTGTGTATTTATTGTCAAATAATATTGACCTGGTACTCTTTTTTTGTGAGTTTAGTCTGTAAATATATTTGTCCAATATTATTATTGCCTAAAATAACGAAAACGCCCTAACACTATTTCCGGAGAATGAGAGCCACGCACAATAGACTGGTAAGTTTATATGTCTGAACTGCTCACAATTTTCTCTCTCAGTTGCCTAGACTATGATGTTTGTTTTCAAATAAGACGAACGTTTTCGATGATCCTACTTGTAGTTCCGACCATTCTTCAACCTGCCAGTGTACATAAAACCGAGGGTCAAGATTGTCGGCTGCTCTCGGACCAAGAACCCTACGAAACGTTTGTGTTTCCCATTAGGCTAAAAACATAAATTTATTTACCGTGTATTTGTTCATCTGTTATTCCGCTCTGGAAGCAAAGAGGAAAATATCCATTTATATAAAATATACCACAGAAAACGATCTAGTTAATAAAATATTTAAATCACTTTTCTCCAACAACATTCGTCATTCTGTTTCAGATACAACATGCGTGTTTTAACATATTATTATAGTTTTAGCTATCTCAATTTTCTCATAGTTAGGTAGTTGTTTATTTTCTTCCAAATAAGATATATTTTGTAAAATTGTAGTTTGTTAAAAAATCCCTTTATTCTTAAAATGTTGGGTTGCTTCAAACGTGTTTTCAATGTATACTTCTAATTCTGATTACGAGTTGTATCAGTTATTTAAAAAATCCAAAATAAGCGACCCAAACGATATCATAAATCTCCAACGATTCCATCTCATTCAAAATTTATTTTTAAAAAAAGTCCAGAAAAAGCGACCCAAACGATATTATAAATCCCCAACGATCCTATTTCATTCAAAATTTTAAATAATGAATAAAAGAAATAAAACGCACAAAAGATCGTAATTGTCTTACCATTGTTCCGCTTATCTCCGCGAAGATTTGGATATTTCCTTTTATCCTAGTTTTACTTATAAGAGAAAAGACCTGTCTGGTCTAATCAATGCGAACTGATCAATTCTACCCGCTATATTCACGTTTAAATTTAACAGAGGACTAAGACACTGAGATAATGAGCCTCTTTCCGATGTGTAATCTTTTGTTTACAAGTCGTCGCCACTTAAAAAGATTTATTGACATGTGCCATCTTGTTGAAGAACACGAAAACTTGTCAAATGTTTTATGAGTGTTGTAAATAACAAACAAGTGCTGATTGTTTCAAAAAAAAAGCAATTGACATTGTCAGCACTTCATGCGTGGAAATAAAGATATTTATCTGTTATTATTTCTTATATCGTAATGTACCGTGAGGAAAAAAGTGAAATAAAACGTTATTACGATTAAATGTTTTATCCGTTTCTATTTGCGTAAAGGCTATACTTCTTTTTCATTGTTACAATTTGTTAAAGCGCCCCAATTGGAGATTAAGCTGTAATAATATAAGAAAAAACCGACAATGATTTCAAAATAATTTTCTTTCATACTAAATCTAAATCAACCGCACAATGATACGATTTTTGTTTATTTACAGAAATCGCTTAATATCCAATACAAACAAATTAAAATTGCACTTTACCTTGTAATTTATTTCGGATCGAATGACTGTTATATATTTGCATAATAAACGGTGTCGTTAATCACAACGTTAAAGGACCCTACTGGTGCTTTAGAATGGTAATTTAGTGTTCGTTAGCAGGGCCAAAGATAATAAAACTACAACTGGCGACCATTGTCAAATCTCAAGCATCTGACTGGCTGAAATCGCGACTGGTGGTTATTTCAGCCAATCAGATGCTTGAGATTTGAGACTGGCCTTCTAACCCAGTTATATGATGTTGGGCCCAGTTCGTATACTCAAAAACAACGCGACAAGAAAACTTGTTTGTCAAGTTGGCAACCTCAAGTTAGCTTGATAGACATGCAGAGTGAAGTAAGCAGCCTTGCAACGTGAAGTTAACAGACATGCAGCTTAAACTGAGCAGCCTTACAGCGTGAAGTTAACAGCCTTGCAGCGTGAAGTTAGCAGCCTTGCAGCGTAAAGTGAGCAGCCATGCAGATTGAATTGGGCAGCCTTTCAGTGACAAGTTAGCAGCCATGCAGCGTACAGTGAGCAGCCGTGCAGCGTGAAGTTAGCAGCCTTGCAGTGTGAAGTTAGCAGCCTGGCAGAGTAAAGTGAACAGTCATGCAGCGTAAAGATAGCAGCCTTGCAACTTGGAATTGGCAGCCATGCAGCATAAAGATAGCAGCCACGCAGCGTGAAGATAGCAGCCATGCAGCATGAAGTGAGCAACCTTGAAGCGTGAAATGAGCAGCCTTGCAGCGTGAAGTTAGCAGCCATGCTTCGTGAAGAGAGCACCCTTGCAGCGTGAAGTTAGCAGCCTCGCAGCGTGAGGTAAGCAGCCTTGCAGCCTGAAGTGAGAAGCCATGCAGCGTGAAGTTAGCAGCCCCGCAGCGTGAGGTAAGCAGCCTTGCAACGTGATGTAAGCAGCCTCGCAGCGTGAGGTAAGCAGTCTTGTCACGTGAAGTTAGCAGCCATGCAGCGTGAAGTGAGCAGCCATGCAGCGCGAAGTTAGCAGCCTCGCAGCGTGAGGTAAGCAGCCATGCAGCGTGAATTTAGCAGCCTCGCAGCGTGAGGTAAGCAGCCTTGCAGCGTGAAGTTAGCAGCCATGCAGCAAAATGATAGCAGCCATGCAGCGTGAAGTGTGCAGCCTTGCAGCGTGAAGTTAGCAGCCTTGAAGCGTGAAATGAGCAGCCTTGCAGCATGAAGTTAGCTGCCAAGCATCGTGAAGTGAGCAGCCTTGCAGCGTGAAGTTAGCAGCGTTCTAAAGTAAAGTGCAGCTTGTCGGCGTGAAAATTATGGCTCGACATGTCCGTTTCCTTCCGTGCCACAAAAGGGAAGTAAAAACTTAAAATGCGTTTTGCCATGCCTTATCGGCTGGTCATTTGCACTTTTATAGCTGTACATTGGTGAGTGGCTGGGTAGGTTGGTGGGTGGACGTTTCGATGGATGTGTGTGAGGGAGGGAGCGAACGAACGAACGAATAATTAATTTAGTGATTATAGTAGTGAAGTAATACATTACATTATTTCCGCCTGGTAATGACTGAAATAGTGTTAAGGGGCTATGGCATTTGTCATTGGACTGTCATTGATACAAAAGAAAATTATCAAAATCTCACTTTAAGGTTCCGCAAAGATTGCAAATGGCGAAAAGTGGCTAAATTTTCAAAATTGAATTTTGGGGGAAATACTTATTGCCACCTAGATGTTAGTAAATAAATGTATTCAGCTATGGATGTAGTAAATGTTTGCAAGCTTAATTTAGTCTAATTCATGTTCTAATTACTAAGCACATACTAAAACAAAAGAAAAACCGTTTGCATGAGAACTCTGAAATTCATGAACAATATACCAAAGCAACTCGTACCTGAAATAAGTATATGCTGGTCTACAATGTTTAGTGCCAATTCGTCAAAATAATGTTAGGGTTTTCAAGAAATTCAAGGAAATCTTACTTCCTGGTTCAAAGTGAAATTAAACCAAACGCGAAATTAAATACGAAAAACTAAGGGACGTGCAAATATTATGCCGCGCGAATTACTGTGGAATTATTTCGCGTGGAGTGAATTTTCGAGTGTTTTGCGTTAAGATAAAATATTAATGCGCAAAATAAAACCTTAATTGAAAAAAAGAAGATTATTGTTCTTCAAAAGATAATCTTGAAAACGCTTGAAATTATTACGGTGGAATCAATCAATTTCGCGTGTTTTAATTTACGAGTATTTTGCGCTAAGATAGATGTGTGAAATAAACAGATTAGCGAAATACGATTCAATATTGTTTCTTAAATTTATCTTTAACTAGGCCGATGGCATGCCTCCCGACAGTCGTTTTGTGGTTTGTGCGTGAAAATAAGACCCCCCCCCCAGCGAACAATTAATTGTCATTTCAGATAATTGCTTTTCATCAATAGTTGTGACTTAAATTATGTTATATTACTGCCCATGCCCGTGAACAATTTGCGTACATTTGACAAAACTGCTCTTAATCTGGCTTTTTTGTTATTTTGTTTCATTCGTCTCAAAACAGCTTTTCACTGTTCACTCCCGAACTTCTCAAAACAATATCAACATCTCGCTAACACTTACACTGTAGTCTTCTTAAAACAATATCACACTGCTAACTTCTAGATTATACAGCTGACCATTACAGCCTTCCCAACATAAAATATGCAGGTTTAGTAAGATAATGCAAGAAAAAGATTTTAATTTCTCTTTGTTGGTTTTTAATATTCACAAGATTATTAGAAATAATATGGAAATAATCAATTGAAATCAACAAGTTTATATAAAAAAATGTCTCTACTCGTCACTATCTGCGTATTCTGCGTTTGTGTCAAATCTCTTTTTCCTCGCCTTCTTTACGACCCATCTTCTATATTTTAAACTTCAAAAAGTCAGTGAAATCTAAACATGTTGATAAAGTAGTTTTCGTCATCTTGGAGATTGGTTTTTTCAACTTCTTTTTCTTTTTCTTCTTCCAAAATTTCTTTCTTCGCCACCTCTACAATGTCTACCAACGGTACCAGGCCAATCCTCTCCCACCTGTTCTCTCTCTCCACAGGAATCTCCTCTCTTCTCTTCCTGTTCATCATCGTCTGCACTCTCGTCTCCATTTCTATCTTCTCCTTTCTCATCCAGCTAACAAATTTCTCCATTATTTCTTGTTCTGTTTGTGTTACGTTGCTATGAACATCTGACGCTATGTATTCACGTCATGACGTCGTTTATTTACGTCAGGATGTTAATAACGTCACAATAGGTTTAAAAGATTCGTGCATATGAGGGAGTAATTTGTTTCCGAGTCGAGCGCAACTCAATGTTTTTTTTTTCAAATATAAATATCATGCTGAACGACCTTCAAAACGCGTACTTGATTAGTAGAACTGATTGAATGTACGGGGCGAGTTTTACGGGGGCAACACGGCACAAACAACACTACTGAGTTTCTTATTTACATTCCAAGTCCAAAAATATTTAACATACAAATAAACAACAACGTGATCGTAGCAAGGCCGGATGCAAGAATTCAATAAAGGGGGTTCGTTTGAAGCAGTCTTAGGGTAGTTACATGATAATTTCCTACTTCCTGGCCAAAATCCCCATAAAAAGCCCATTAAATAAGTCTAATTCTGCTAGCCGTTATCCTTATAAAAATACAGAATGCACGCAGGGAGTCATTTTTGTAGGGCGGTATTGCTGCCTGAAACGAGGGTAAGAGCAACCCTACTGAACCCCATCTGGATCCACCCCTAAGTAGATACTCGAATATGTGAAAACACAAACAAATGTTGTATCTCAGGTGTAATTTGCAGTGAATATTTTCGTAGATGTTATTCAACTGTCGCCAACTATATAGAGTAAATTACCTACGTACAATCAGAGTTGTATGGACATTAGATTTTCGTGATATTTGGGGCAAACAACGTGCGTATATTTCCATGGTATACAACGAGCGCTGTGGACTTTTGATTGTTACTGTGAAATTGTTGAATTCGTCGCCTGAGTGCAAAAACGGCAAACGTAACATTGAAATAAGAGGAAGTATACTTTTTTTTCACTTAGGTGACAGATTGTGAATCCATACATTCTATCATAATAATTAAACAAGCATTAAAATTTTTAGTTTGGAACTGATTAACTCAATAATTTGCTTTATTTTGAAAGTTAATATCTGTTTAAAGGTGCATGGTAATGTATAAAAGTAACCAGTATTAGATATTTGATATCTGACATCTTCAAATACAGGAAATATATAACAATTTACGTTCCGCATCATGCTGAAAAGTTTCATTATTTCGCGACGGTTTAATTTTAGAGGTATTTGCCTAAAGATAAATGCGCGAAATTAAAAGAAACTCGCGAAATGAAACAAAAAATGTTGGTATTTTAGGGTACTTTTGATAAAACGTGAAATTATGTCGCGTGGATTAAATTTTTTTCACGTGGTTTTAATTTCGAGTATTTTGCGTTAAGATAAAAGCGCGAAATAAAACCAACCGCGAAAGGAAACAATAAATGATTGTAGTTTTAGGATAACGTGCGAAAATATGACGCGAGAATTACTGTAGCATGATTTCGCGTGGATTGAATTTTCGGGTATTTTACGTTAAGATAAAGGCACCAAATAAAACCAACCGCGATATTAAACAATAAATTATTGTATTGTTTTAGAATATTCTTAAAATCGCGAAATTATGCCCTTTCGAATTGCTGTTGATTTTATTTGTTTGCATGGGTTGAATTATCGAGTATTTTAGGTTAAGATAAAGGCGCGAAATAAAACCGAAATTTAAAGTAAATGATTGTTCTTTGAAAGGAAAACCTTGAAATCGCTAGAAATTATTTCTGTGGAATCAATTTATGTCGTGTGGGTTTAATCATCGGAGAGTCCGCCGATACGGATAGGCATCATGATTGATAGAATTGTTAGTATGAAATCGTTCTCGTTGTAGCTTCCTGACGACCCATTTCTCCAAATAACATATAGAGGAGATTGCTTCAAATAAAGTATGTGTTTCATACATTTGAGCTGGACTTTTTCCAAGTATATGTATATTTATATTGGTAAATCCCACAGTTCACTTCCATACAATATTATTGGTGGAATTATTTTGTGTAATCGTTCAAATTGATTGTCAAATGATAAATAAATCTAACACTCTTATTGTCAGCAAAATCTTTTCCTTAGTTGCCTATTGAGCTATAAGCTGTATAGCCTTAAAATAACTTCATGTTTGTTTAAAAAAAAATAGATTTCTAAGTTCTTATTGTACAGAGCTTTTAAATACTTTCTTTTGAATTTAGTGTAAAAATCGTAACCAAATACCAAAAAGTTGTTTCACAGACGCTACACTTCATATATAACTTAGGTGTTGCGTTGTCAAAGTGGTATAATATCTAATATAATGCGTCTAATATTTAAAGTTCAAGGTCAAGCAGAATTTTACAAATACTAATATTGTAAACGTTTGTTCGACAAAAGGGGACAAAACATATTGATGTATTTACTATAATGTCCTCTGTTTTTCATCGTGAAACACGCAGTTATTGTCGGTCATCCTGATGACAGACATATTATAATCGACCAAACTTGAGATCTTTAGCCTGAACACCGTTTAACAGTGACTCACGGTCCAGAACAAATAATTTAGACTATGCCACCTGTTCCGCACTTTAGACAAAGCCGCTCGTCTAAAGCTTGTGAATGCTATTCCGTTCCCCCTGTTTGCAAGAAACAATATTTGAACATTGTAGTTACATCAAATCAGAAATTGAGCTGATCAATAACGACATGTTAAATTTTGTAAACATAATTGTGTTGTATTTTCTACAGGGTATAGAAATAATGTTATTCGTCTTTTTTAAGAAAGTCACGTGATGCAAACCTTTAAAGCAAAATATTAGTTACATATAAGTTGAACTGATAATTTATTTGAATCAAACAACTGTTCAGGATGATGCCATATCTGAAATAGATTCGTTCCGTTATCTTGAATTTGTTCGTTAAAAGCAAGACATCGCTTATGTTTTCTTAGAGACTAACGAATAATCCACTTTAGCCACTCTATAAATAGCGGTCACGTTATCAAGCTAACATCAATGTGATGATCACGTGACCGATGTGTACACAATGCGACTTTGGCGGGAAAGGCTGACTGTAAACAAAAGTTTACAAAAAGCTAGTCGGTCATTAGCATAACTTTTTAACCAAAAAACACACGACACTGAAGTTAGAAATTTAAGCCACTTTGAAATGAAAGCGCTTTATTTTTATTGGATATCATACAAACATTAGTTTATTTATATATCCTTTGTTTTGAAGGAATGCATTAATTAGCTGGTGATAAATCTTATCATTTTTGCAAACATTATTAATAATTTACTTGACAACTTACCATAATTGTAAGGTTTGTCAAACTCTACTACTTCGTCTAACACAATTTTTGTCAGAGAGTAAAGAGGAGCAATGAAAATCAAGTTGTAATTGTATTCCAAAATCTAGAGTTTATGTTCAACAACAAAATTTTGTCACTGTCATAGGGCGGGATGGGGGTTGGGGGATGGGGCGAGAAGCATGACAGGGACTCAAAAATATTATATTTACTATTCTGATCTTCAACAATTTTTTGAACATCAACATGCAATATGTCGCTGGTTCTTGCACATTTCCTTGTTTTTGTTTGTCAATTTCAGTGTATTACATGTTAGATGAAATAATGCGGGTTTCAAACAAACTCATGTACATGCGTTCATTTTGAAAATTGATGAATACATCTATCCATGCGTTACCATTATTTTTTTCTTTCTTGTGGTATAAATCTCCAAACATACGGTCGTGAAAAAGTGGAGGCTTATACTAGTACCATAAGAGAAGATGTTTTAAACAATCATTTAGGACGAAACGAACACTCAGAACTGTGCCTAATTGTCAAAATACTGCCTTTTAAAGAAAGAGTTTTTTTGCGATTTCCTGTACAAATGTTGTGAATGTAATGGTTCCAAGTTTAGCGAATGTGAGATGACAATTGTTAAAAGTAAAGACAGGAGGTCAGCGATTTTGCAATTTGTTTGCGATTTCCAGTGCAACTTTGGTGAATGTTCTCAAAGGTTACCGGATGTTTAGCGAATGTGACATTACCATCGCATAAAGTAAACATAGGAGATCAGCATGGGCAAAATTTTAATCTTATATCATAAGCGTAGTCAATGGGACGGCGGAACGCTTAAAGAAATTCATCAATACGCTCAGTTAGCTGCAAACGACAGAGTTTAACGGCTAGGATGGCCACAGGAGGTTAACTGCGCTTTATGGTTACACGTTCAGAGTGCCAGGGTAGCATCAACAATGATTTTGTTTATTGTATTTGTCTAATATCAATTTATAGGATAAATGGTGACATCTTACCTCAGTTTTGGTGTCCAATATCGAAAGTACTTCGTTAGTCAAGTTTGTTGAAAAATCATTTCAATCCATAATAGTTGTTATCAGCTAATCATCCTCATAACTTTGCTTTTCCGGATAGCACTTTGGGAATGTTAAAACCCGAGCTGCGAGCGTTTAAACCTAGTTGGTTTAATGACTACCCATCTCTTCATTAGTTATTAGTTATGAACATTACATTTAACCTTTTATTCGCAATTACTCATTCAGAGGGACATTTATAGCTTCACGTTTATGGTATGAATAGTATTGGTTGAAGCTTGGGATGATAGGGTTTTAAGATAGTGACCTCAGACAATTGCTGGAAACACATGCGTCTGAGACACTTCTGTCCCTAAGGTAGCTTCAGATTAGGTGTTGAGGTAGAGTTTCTAGATAGTGCCTTCAGACAATTGCTGGGAACACATGCGTCTGAGACACTTCTGTCCCTCAGCTAGTTTCAGAGTAGGTGTTGAGGATATGTTTTAGGTTAGACAGTGTTGTCCGACTATTGCTCTCGTATCCTCAGGATATCACATAAGTCTGAGACACTGTGTTCAGCAGCGTTTTAGTCTTGAGGGTATGTTTGAAGGTGTTTTGCTTGAGGTTTGTTTTGATTGTGATTTGTTCATGGCTTTGTTGAGCACAGTTTGAAAGTTAAAGTGCTCAGATATGATTGTTGTAAGAGTGTTATTGTGTGTTGAAACTTTTGGTTCGAACCATCATTGTCTGGAATAAATGATCCTTATATTTTATTGCTTAGCGTGTGCGCTGAGAGTGTGCTGGAAGTGTTAGATTGTTTTGTTTCAGACAGATTTTGCTCAGGGTGAGTGCCTGAGAGTTTGAAACCAATTTTTTGGTCCAGGTGTTTTAATGTCCTGGAGATATTTTTATATGTTCAGCTGATTCTTAATTTGATTGTTGTGTTTAAAGCCAATCATTTCTGACATCACTGTAATCATTTTGGAGCAAAGTAGCTCAGGAAAAAAATATTATATTGTTTTAAAACAATATTCATTGCTCGGACATATCTCCAATCGTTTTGAGTGAAAAATTATATATATAGGCCGAGACAAATACTACAGTAAGTAGTCGGTTTTATGTGCCTTCCGCTCGGGGCACGTTACACAAGCACTATCAGTTCTCTTGTTTATGTATTGCACATACACAGAAATGTAAATGAAAAAAAAACTTGACACTTGAAACTTCAACTAAATTCACAAATGGCTTGTCAGACACAATCTACGTGGCATTGGTCGACTGAAAACTTGACAAATCCTTGACTTCCATTGGTCCAAAAATAAATGCAAGCACGAATACATATTTATTCTATTAATTTATCTGCTAATGACCGACTAGCTTTTTGGAAAGCTAAAACTTGTATGAATATTTGTATGTTTTATTTTCCCTCTGTCTCAAAGAGTACCATCATGTATACTTCGAACTTCCGATAATGTAAATGCCAGTTTTCCAGTCCCTAGGGCTATTTAATGTTAACATCAATAATTTAAATATCAGATGGTTCCTGTAGGATTTGATGATTTTATATGATTGTGATTAATATTAATATTTAATGGTGGATACTTAGTTGACAATTGACCCCTGCGATATCAAGCGAATGAGCTGGTCACACCATTGACGTGGGCGTTTCAACAGCGTTGCTTTGCTACCAAACCGTGTTCACATGTTTATTACAAGAAATAATATATTGGCGTTTTTGTAAAGTGTTTCATATTTAAAGCAATATATATGAATAAGTGTTCACCATCATTTTTTATCCAATCACAGAGACAGAATTTCAAATATTCTGTGTCTCTTATCTGTTAAAACTTCACGCTTCAACCACTTGATTATTAAGTGTCTGATAAATACTGAAAATTAAAATTCATAATATTATGACATGTCTGATAGTTGTAAGGTTAAACTTGTGGTGCTGTTATTTAGTGTATTTTAAGTGAAGTTTTTACAATTAAGATACCACGGTCACTTCGCTACGCATCATATACATGAACTTTTAACTTAATTTATGGGAATTGTATGGGCACTCTTTCATGTTCAGTTATTAATGACGTCATACATGATGCATATTGTATTCACGTGCAGTTCTTGTACAACCCAAGGTGGATTAGCCAACTCTTCTCAGTTTCTTTATCTTTTAAAACGGCATTATAGAAAAAAATTAAGTAGCGCGTTTTAACAGCCGAAATCCTGTACAAAGAAAGACATTCGGTTTAATAATTTACGTATCTTGGTCAACTTTCTCTTTTGTCATTAATTTATTACCGTTTCTGTTCCTTTATTAAAAATATTGTGAAACGTACTAACGACTGTCCGAGAAGTGTAGGAGACTGTAAATCCGGTTGACCGTCAAAGGTTGTGTGAACTTATTTGGAAAGGGGTTTGGTTTGGGGCAGTCTTAGAATACCGGGTAGTTAAATGAAAATTTTTCAATTTTCTGGCCAAAATCCCAATGAAAATTTAATATTGATGCCGAAAATGGGCGTTCGAGCAATTCCACTGAAACCATCTGGATCCGCTCCTGTCGTCCCATTTGAACAGTTGATGCTGATCGGATAGCTTTATTCTTTCGGATAAAATGACTGAACGTCCCCTACATTTCCAAAAGGCCATAAAATCGTGGTAAATTCGCCTTCGCTGTAACTTCTACCAGAATAACGAAGGCAAGCTTTATTTGAAGAACCATAAAAAGACACCCTAATAATAATTTTCTCGATAAATTAAAGTTAGCAACTCTAGTTTAACAAAATTTTGAGAATTGTCATGTTAAGTTAGTATAGATTCTATAGTTCTGAGATGAACCCGGAATCTTAAGCGACATTAACCCTTTCCTCCATAAATACGCATTTTTACGCATGTGCGACCAGTGTAGATCCAGATCAGCCGGCACATCCGCGTCGTCTTATTAGTATCTGCACTGGTCGCATTTTGGTCAGAAATAACCTTATGAATCAAACAGCAAACAACGAACAGTTTAGATCCTGATCAGACGGCACGGATGATCGTACCTATAGCCCTGATATACGTAATCATAACTGCACGACATCGGTAACGGGTTATTTTACTGATAACAGTTCTGACTATATGTACGGGGAGACTTTTAAAGGCCGCCACACTGCACAAATAGCGCTACTGTGAATGTCACATGATATTGCCTCTTCCTGGGAGCAAACCCGCACCGTCACAGAGACAGTGCCTAGCCCTGCAATTCCGAAGACGCAACCGATTGAGCTAACCGGGACACCCCCCAAAGGTTGATCGGATAACCCATAAGTTAATGAACAAAACTTCGATGAGCTGATAGGAAAGGGACAGGTGGTCTTCAGGTTATTATCGCTGCCCTCGCCTTTTCCAATAAGATTTGACCGAAGACAAGTTTCTCTCAATTACGTGTGAATACTATTTGTTATTGCTTGTGAGATTGTGAAAAATGTCAGACCCCCGACCCCCAAAAGAAAAAAAGGTCCGTCGTAACTTTTAATCTGAAAAAAATGTGTAGGTTTAAATCAAATGCCTAAATCAAAGTAATATAAGGATACAATGTATACCAGTTTAAACAAAATATTATATTGTTTTTTGGTTTCTTAGCAGGGAATGTGAGGATATATTGCCAGTCTGGGTGTTACCCGAGCCGTAGGCGAGGGATAATATGACACTTAGACCGGCAATATATCCTCACATACCCTTTCAAGGAACCAAATAATTGTTTTATTATAATGCAAAGACTTTTTAAGACAAATTTATAAGAAAACATCGATTTTTCATTTATTTCGCTTATTTAATGCCGAACGGCTTAATTCCCTTCTGAGAACCTCAATAATTACATGTCTGACGTCATTAATTTACCTGTATGACGTCACTTCTATAGAAATTGAATGGACTATCAATTTGATACTAATTTACAAAATTTGAGAATAATCTGATCGTTTTCAACGTTAAAAACATAACACAAATATTTTCTGTAACAATTTTACTTATCTCTAAGCATACCGCTGTATTATTACAAAATCGGCTTCAAATTATGCATTTTTACGGAAATTCAAAACTAAATGGCGGACGACAACAAAAGGTGGGAGGCCAGAGAGGGAAATGAAGGCACGTGCGTTCATATCTACGGCCGATCCGTAAATACGGATATACATCAACGGCAAATTATCCAATCAAATTCAAGCAAATTTCTTTGCAGTATAATAAATACTTTATGATGAATATTTTATGTTTTGCCAGGTCACATTACTCCAAGTATTGTCCAGCAGAAGGTGGTGAAAATGACGTAAACGATGAAGTCACCATGACAACATACGATGCCTGGGTGTGCAAGGAGATTTTGATAGCAGTGAGCGCAGTTTTGTACCCAATCGTCGTTCCATAGTTCACATAAGATGAAGTACACATATTATATACGATTTGCTGTGGTCATATACAGTCGTGTCCGGTAATCTTGCGCGTCCGGTCATCTTGCGCAGTGGTCTACTGACATCCCCGGAAGTGTTTTTACGGTCAAGTTGTGAAAATATCTCAACAAAAGATTATTTTTGGACCTAATTAGAACATCTAAAAGGTAATTATGTGGAAAATAAATACCTGTCCAAGATATTTACATCATTGTAATAAATTATTCATGACCACGCCCACTGACCTATTTTCCGATATTTTTAGCAAATAATTCTTATTCCATCATCTAGTCCAGAAATGTGTGTCCCGTGATAGACATAAACAATAAAACACATTTTGAAACAAATTTATACCATTTTAACGTACAATTCCATTGTATTTGCAAACGTTAGCGAATTCAGACCACATTTGCGTCAGTTCCCGCCATTCTGTCAACAAAGTTCAAGGGCATAATCCGCGCATGATTTTTTTTCCTGCAGAAGCGTAAAGTGCCCTTTTTCTCGTGTCATATAAATAGAAAACTTAATATAAAACAACAGGAAATTTCATGGTTCGTCAGAGACCCTTAATCTTTTAAAAGATTTCACTGCCGTGACGTCATTTCTCTCAGTGCGCAAGATGACCGGACATTTAAATGCTTGGGTAAAACATGGTGGTCAGGGTAAACATTAATATTTTCAAAGCTTGTTAATGTCGTTGTTGATCCTAGTTTTGTAGAAGGGAGAAAAGGCGGCGAGAATTTGACAGAAGTGCTAAACCGACCGGAAGAGGAGGAGTTTTATCAGTTGAAGAAGGGATTCTTCCAAATGTCTTGTTCGGACACAGTTTTGTACCGGTTTGGAGAGAAAAGTCATCTGAACAAATGGCTTCATTCACTTGATACATTTGCAAAACAAAGGAACGCTGGTGTTAATGAAGTTTCCGAGTGGACAATAGCTGTTCAGCGATACGAATATGTTAACTTGTACCATACAATGACAGATTGGTACAATGTCTTTCTAGTCTCCAAAGTTTTCAAAATTAAGCCGAAAGATATAACGGTTCTTTTTATTGACGGTCATCCACGCGGAGGGCTGGACTCCACGTGGGAACAGCTGTTTGGAAAATTTGTCCGAACAGGTCATATAAATAAACCAGTTCTTTACAACAACTTGATCTGTGGAATTGCCGGATATGAAAGTCCTTTATACGAACATAATCTACCTGAAGTAGCTTTTTTAGAAGACTTCCGGGAGTTCTTTTTATCGAGCCACGGTGTACAACTCGATGACCGACCAAACTGCGATGAACTGAACATTGTTATACTTTGGCGACATGATTATGTGGCACATCCCAGAAATCCATCTGGGACAGTTTCAAGAAAGATAAAAAATGAGAACGAACTTTTGAATAAAATTTCGGACCTCTTTAATGGACATAATGTGCAGGGATTACAAATCGATAAACTTCCAATGAAACAACAGTTGGAAATCACCTCTAAGACAGATATTTTAATTGGGATGCATGGGGCGGGATTGACGCATACTATTTTCCTTCCTAAACACTCGGGGCTTATAGAACTGTTTCCTAAGTATTTTTCCAACTCTAATAGACACTTCCGCGCACTGTCAGAATGGCGGCATCTGTATTACATGTCCTGGATTAACTCTGACGACATGCGGGAGCTTGATTATCATTATACAGTTGTAGATGCTGATCACATAGTAGATCATGCCAAGAAAATGCAAAACAAGATTTGTGAAAACAACAGGGAGTAATACCACAGTACTGCTCGCCATTCAACCGACTGTAGCTTTAACGAACAGCAACTGTCTGTCAGCACTTCAGTTGTACACTTTATCATTTGACCGGATATATAATCGATTCCCATCTTTGCGGACTATCGCCTTTCTGAGAAAAAGGCGATATACAGGGATCGCTTTGTCCGTCCGTCAGTACATCGCGAAAGTTTCACGTCGATTTATGCTCCTTTTTTGTACCGAGATTTTGTCACCCAAACTGTAATGTTTGCTATTACTTTCCCATTTCTTAATATTTCTTTGCCAAACATTAAAATTATATTGTCTATGATAAAAGAAAATAGATTAAGCCAGAAATCTGGTCAAGATTACATTCGACAGAGTTTTTCCCCTTTTATACTAATTTATGAACACGAAAACTTCACGTTTTCTATTAATTCTTTCTTCTATTTCTTCTTTGATTATTTACTTTTGATTACGGTTGATTTAACCAATAAGTCACATTTAAAAAGATATGCCTTTTCAGTAGTACTAAACATGCTGTGTCCAAGGTTATAAAACTGAGCATGAAAACCAGTCTCAAATCTCAAGCATCTGATTGGCTGAAATGGCGACTGGTCGCCATTTCAGCCAATCAGATGCTTGAGATTTGAGACTGGTTTCCAATCTCAGTTTTATAACCTCCAACCCTGTTTTCCCAATAGACCGCTCCTGTTAACGATAACACTTGTTTGTTATTTCAACTTAATGTCCAAGAAAGACACACAAGTGTTCAACTGAACTTCTGATAAGAAACCAAGAATAAATGCAAGGAATTGATAGAAAATACGTGTGAAAGTCTGCATTAGAAATTACAATTGACTGTAAAGATTTGCGGTATTAGATAAATGGAAGCATGTTACAGAGATGTGACACCGTAGTTGTCGCAGCTTTCATGTTTTATAATAGTTATGACTTGATTAAGCTATCCCAGAATTCACCACTAATTTCTTTTTCGTTCTGCGTTTGTTCGACATCGACTGTTTAATCTTGTGTATAGTGCTGTTCACTCTACCTCTTGTATTTCGTTGCAACAAACTATTTTTGTTACTTTTACATTTTTGTTACTTGCATTAAATGCTAGAATCACAAAATGTTTTTGTTTTCATTTTCTGGCCCTCGACAAAGCGTTTTTGTTTTACTTGAGAAGTTTGTTTTACATTCTAGAACTCGGCAAAGCGATCTTCTGACAACGTTTTAATGGTTAGATCGAGCTGAGTGCATGATATGTGCGGCGATGAAAATATTTTTAAAATGCACGATTTCTAAAAAGACGGGCATGCAATCGTTGCAGCATTACCTATTAAGGTATTGCACATATCTTCATTGCATTGTCATCGGTAAAAAAAGACAATTACAAATTTCTCTAACGGCATAATGCAGTTCAATAAAACTTTGCCCAACTAAATGTTAATCACGAATCTTTATTTTACATAGGTTATACGCCTTTCCTATAATTCGATGAATTTTTTGGTTACCTCCCCTGTCCAGTCACGTGACTGCTCGACGGGAAATGATTGCTCTCTGTATTAACGTTATAGGGAATATATACCTACAACTTTCTTTTTTTCGGCGTTAGGTGTGGGGCGTGGTTAAGGTTTCCGACTGACAATCACTTGCCCTTCACCGCTGTGAGTTCGAGACCTACCAGGGTCAAGATCTTTCATGTGAGGAAGCTAACCAGCTAGCTTGCGGAACGTCGGTGGTTCTACCCAGGTGCCCGCTCGGGCCTGAAAATTGCCCGGAGGGGCACCTGGGGTCTTCCTCCACCATGGGAAGTTGGTATGTCCACACCATAATGTCCTCGTTCAGAGGCGGGAGGGACATAAAACTGGGAACAACAACAACAACAACATTTTCGGCGTTAGCTGTCTAAGCTCACTTTTGACCTAGTTTTTCGACCAATGAACTATTGTAAATAAAACTTATTATGCAGCGGGAAAATCAAATAGATTATTTTGATTGGTTATTAGTGGGTCTCGTTAATGATTACCGTAACGATTTTTATATTGTGTGTTAGTATTTACCTGGCACTTATATGTTCGGGCATTTTCGTTTTTAAAAGCGATAATTGTATTGGAGAAAAGGATATTTACGGTATAAGTAACCAGTTAAGTCAATTGATGGCTTAAATACGATTTTATATGGAATATTCATGGGTGTCAGGTAAACACTCGAGTACAATACACAGTGTAAAACGACAGAGAAGTGCAGATATTTCTGGTTCTTACTGGTTCCTTTCTAGTTCCTTTGATACTGATTGTTAATTTCAAGACCAGAAATTCAAATCGCCTTGGTGTAGTGGTTATCACACTCGGCTCTCAAGCTGAGGCCCCGGGTTCAATCTTCCGGAGGGACACTTTTTTTAAAGTTAATTTACGTAAAAGTTGGTAAATTTCGCTCTTGTAACAAGTTGTTATTATTTTCATTTATTGTATTTTAATGACATTTATTCATCATAAGTACTAACTCTACAAGAGGTATTTTATTGAAACTGAATAAATGTACAGTTAATGTTAGACATTCTTCTTTAATCGACGTATTATCACCAGACGAAATTTTTGCACGCTCTTTATTTCTTTCTTTCTTATATATAAAAATCTTTTCCATCAACGCCGTTTATCTTTTTTAAAGATATTTCTTGTTATGATTAAATTCTTTTTGGAAAACTATATTTTCTCATTGAATAAATAATAATACATCAGCGTCATGATATTTTTGATAATATTATAATTTATAAAACAACCAAGTTTCGTTGACTTTAAGTGTAAAGACATTATTCCTCGCGTTAAACACTAAACGACTTGAACTAACAGGCAGTGTTCTCTCCACGACTAAATTAAGTCTCATTTCCGGATTAGCGTGTCTAATCAACTACTGACATCATGTTATGAATATGTCGGCGGCGATTGACTTTGAAGGCGGCATGCCATAAAAATGTCAAATTGTCGAGCACAAGGAGTCATCTGTCTGTCAATTATTCAAAGGGGCAGATATCATTGACCAATAGAGATCGTGTAATTACAATTTGCTAGGTATCTACACCTCCCAATTAAGTATTATCGGAGTCTTTTAATTACTGGATGTGTCAGCAAATGTATTTGATTAAGCAATTATATGGATTCTTAATCCACATTACGACACGTTATAGAAATAAAAGACGTCAATATGAAACAAATCTTGGCAAAACATTTTATATATGTTTAACTAAGCGTTTGGGCTATGACGCCAAAATTACCAACTGTCAAACCCTAAGTAATCTTAATTGGATATGCAAACATATACTCAACAAAAAAAGAAACCTGACACTGTAACTTTGAATAAGTATGAGGTGCATATTCAAAATCTATATATTTTTGCACCATCCAAAAGAAAATAACCCTTGAATCACTTGTTTCATGCACCAAAAATATCAAAATGCATAATTAAGTTCAAAACATGCACAATTTTTATTACATACCACAATTCAATTAGCTTTAAATCTGATTCCAGGAAAATACACCAAATATAAAGTGTCAGGTTTCTATTTTTGTTGAGTATATATTAGTATAAATATTCCCATCTTTATTGGAAGCCGGCATCTGAATCTTTGAATTTTATTCTACGATTTATTATTATTATACTTTTACAACCAATAATTAGATTACCGATCCTTTTTCATTTAAAGGCAGAATCAATCATTTTTGGTTGTGAAGAATTCGAAACATTTTAAAAAATCAAATTATTTATTCGATGAACATAAACGCTATCAATTATACAGACAATTCTGTTATTCAAATGTGTAAGTATCAACAAATTTAGATTTTAATTTTATTTGTCTACAGATCATGTAACCAGATGTTGACATATCACGATTTCCGGATTATAGCGCATTACCAGTCTTAGCAATTTGCACCTTTCTTGCCAGTAAAATATAATTTTCAGCAGAAAAGACAATAAGATGAAAATGTTGCGTAGAAATTCGTAAAATAAATGCTAATGTTTGTCCAATTTGCGTTTCATACTGTGTACTATCAACAAGAATGGTACATGTTCTTAAAACATAAAAAAATCTAAATATCTAACAAATATTGAAAATAAAAAAAAGTCTGGCTAGAATAACAGACCAGCAACTTATTTTTTCGTCACCGGCGACGAACGCAGACCTGCGATATAGTGGATAACGTTAGTTATTATGTGCTTAAGCCATAGTCCGATGTTCAGCCTTCACGCAGAGCCTCGTTTTGGATTGACTTCCGGTCACGGGAAGTAACTCGTACAGGACTGCGAAACTGTTTATTGGAAAGGCGTATAAGATCGTCATCTACATTGAATTGAGGTGACAAGAAAATAACTAGATCAAACACTTACAAATTTATCATACATTTGATAGGCAAAAGGACTTCACAAATTGCTGTAAGTAACATATTGCATTATACACTTTGCTGTTAGAGAATTTTTCTCTTTTTTCTGTTCTTTGCCGATGACCGTGCTAAGACGGAATGAGTAATACCTAATAATCATCCTGGAATAGTTTTTTGTGATAACAATGCATTACTCTGCATTGCAGATTTTCTTATTGCTATTAAGCATAATAGTTCTCTAGCGACAAGTTTGTTGGATAGAAAACCGAAACTTTGAGGGGAAAATTCTGAATTACTACATATGGATTTATGGTGCTTGGGGAAAATGAAAATTGATCTCATCGCATGTGTAATATAAGAAAATAGACAGAGGCGACCCAGAGATGAGAGTTCCAAGGAACCGTAGTTGTGGGGACACACAAGAGGACACCAAAGGCAGACAGATAAAAAGCAGGGAATGGTGAAGGTTATCTGTCGACGTTTTTTGTCTTATTATATCTGTTTCGTTGTTTTCGATCCTTACGTTATTTTGTCCGACTTTGACGTAATACAAACGCAAATCTCGTTTGTGAGCGGGGAAGGGATCATTAGCCTCTGCGACCGAACCAATGAGCCCTTTAAATTTCAATTGTCAACGTGAGGGAGAGAGCAGGAAAGCATAGGCATACAATCCTGATGTTGCGAGAATATAAAACCGTAAACTTCGGGCTGGATGCCCACAAAGGCAATTGTCAAGGTCGCGATTCGCGAATGGTGTACGGCGGAGCCTCGAAATCGAATCACTTTGGGTTTTACAAACAGTTTATCTGCTGAGAGTATTCTGACCAAGGTTTTAAAACTGGAGACCACATACCTCAATCCTGTCATTGATAAGGTCGGAGAGAATGTTTAATATTAACCATTCAGACTACTGAGATTTGAGCACCGAAAGAATTTATTTCATTCTTATCGTTTTTCGTCTTTATGCATTAAGTGATTGGGTAGAGTACGGCGCATCCGGATTTAGCTAAACTATCAACGTTGTGTTGTTGCTGTTGTTGTTAGAAATATCAAGCCGTTTCCTAGTCTCAATTATTCAGACGCTCTGATTTCTTAAAGGCGATCAGTACGTCTGAAGAAATTGTTCGTTAAAAAAAGAAGACACTTCAAAACCAGGCTCGTATTAGGATTTTAGTATGGAACGCCGTTGTTGACTCGTGAAAACCGTTTTTTAGACTGTCGCCCTGCCGGAAATCAAAAAGACATCCTACGGCGACACGTCCTTTTTAACTTTATTATCATGATTATTGCGCCAACAGGCTGGCTCTACGGTCACCACGAGATCTGATGAAATGTTTATACTGACGATGCAAGCACAAAAGTAACCTTAATGGAACCTTAGAGATGAAATCATTTCAATAAGATCATATTTTTTCTCTTAATTTGGACCGTTTTGGATCAAAATTACGTCTGAAATGAAAAACTTTGCCCTGCAACCATTTTTCATATTTCTTAAGATAACTTCAAAATTCTTTGGCATGCCCTCATGGCGACCTTAGAAACATTTTTCAGTGAAATCATTTAGATTACATTTCATTAAAAAAAATAATTTTCCCAATTACGAAAAGACGAAAGTGTTGAGACAATTTAGAACAGTAAAGAAAAATAGTTTAAGCTTGAAAATCCATAAAATTCTACTTGCACAAAAAAACGAAGCATCGCAAAACAAAAACAGTTCAAATACCCACATGATTAACCTCATACTGACAATATCCAAGATCCTTAAAAAAATACAAAAAATTAATTATGAAGAGAGAAATCGACATTTTTTTGTTATCCATTTTCGCAACCGTGAAAATAAAGGCCAAATACACTTTTACAAATATCTCTTACTGTATACATGTGTTAGAAAAGATGACCGTAGATATTGTTGTTAGTAACTCATTACTCAGGAAGGCATTTAAATTTATGTTTAGTGTTGCTTTGTTTTTGTGTTTGACTGCAGACAGAATTTAGAGATTTTTAGGTCAAACCATTTTTCTTTACTGTTCCAACTTTTCTAATAAGATTTATTTATGCAAAGTTTGATGGAACTTCATTTTTTTCCGTTAGGGAGATTTTGAAATTCTTCTCTTAATCACAGTACGATGACAACTGCCATACCATATAACGTGACAGTCTAAAACCTTTATCACGAAGAGGCAGCATTTGCATTCATTAATGTAAAATGGGATAGGCAAGTACTTAAACGTCTTTTATAAACCATATACCTGATTTTGTAGCTCGATATCAAATTACCTAAATTTCACCTTGCACGGTTAACTTATTTCATTAGAAATCGCGATTAATTTTGGATTTGTTAACCAGGTTTTCTTTAGAAAAAGCCTGGTTATTAGATTGGGGTATGTCGTTGGGCGGGCGGGCGGGCGGGCGGGCGGGCAGGCGTCAACATTTTGTGAAGTTTTTTGTGAAAGTTGCGTTTTTCTCAGTAACCGTTCAAGGTACAACTTTGAAACTTAACATAGTTGTCTGACATATCAGTACCAATTATCACGACAAGTTTCATAATCCCTGACTGTATTTTGACAAAGTTATGACTCTTTTTCACTAAGAAATTTGGTTAAGTTTTTTGTGAAAGTTGTGTTTTTCTCAGTAACCGTTTAAGAAACTTAAAATAGTTGTCTGACATCTCAATACAAATTACCAGGACAAGTTTCATAATCAATGACTGTATTTTGACAAAGTTATGCCCCTTTTTCACTAAGAAATTTTGTTAAGTTTTTTGTGAAAGTTGTGTTTTTCTTAGTAACCGTTTAAGGTACAACTTTAAAACTTAACATAGTTGTCTGACATCTCAATACCAATAATCAAGACAAGTTTCATAATCCCTGACTTTATTTTTACAAAGTTATGCCCCTTTTTTACCTAAGAAATTGTGTTAATTTTTTGTGAAAGTTGTCTTTCTCTCAGTTACCATTCAAGGTATAGCTTTGAAACTTAACATAATTGTTTGACATCAAAGTACCAATTATCAGGTCAACCCCTGACTGTGTTTTGCCAAAGTTATGCCCCTTTTTGACTTAGATTTTTGTTAAGTATTTTGTGAATGTTATCTGTTGATGCCAAATTGCCTGTTGACACTTAGCTTGGTTTGTAGGTAGCTTATATCAACAGAAAGCTTGGGATTGCTACCCAGGTGTCTGTGATAAAGGTCAAGGTCACTGTTGTAGAAATTCAGCTTACCCTCAAGAACTTGAGTTTGCTTTTACCTATTGATGCCAAACTTAGTATATGAGTAGCTGATATTAAAAGGCAGCTTGGGATTGCCACCCAGATATCTGTGATCAAGGTCAAGGTCGCCGTTGCTAAAAATAGAAATTCAGTTTTCCCTCAATAACTTGTGTTTGCTTTGGTATATTGACGCCAAACTTAGTGTTGGTATCTAATATCAAGATGCAGCTTGAGATTGCTACCCAGGCGCCTGTGATAAAGCTCAAGGTCACTTTTGCTAAAAATAGAAATTCAGTTTCTGCTTAATAGCTTGAGTTTGCTTTGGCCTATTGACACCAAACTTGGTTTGTGGGTAGCTTATATCAACACACTACTTAGGATTGCTACCAAGGTGTCTGTGATAAAGGTCAATGTCACTTTTGCTAAAAATAGAAATTCAGGTTTCTCCTAATTACTTGGGTTAGCTGTGATCTATTGACACTAAACTTTCTTTGGGTAGCTTATACCAAGACGCAACTTGGGATTGCTTCTCAGAAGTCTGTGATCAAGATCAAGGTCACTGTTGCTAAAAAAAGAAGTTCAGTTTCTTCATATCGGATATTTTCTTTACAAAAGTATAAGTATTAAATGAAAACCTGGTTTTCGGCGCGTTGCGACGTTTTTTTCTTGTTTATCATATATCAGTCGGTCCGACTTTTTATATAGCGATATCTCTAGACGTTTGTGAGAGCAGTGTGACACTGATCAATGACAGAAGGTCTATATGATCTAGACTAGCCGTTTCCCATTTTATGATGTGAATTTATTTACCCTGTGCAAGTGAAAGCACGCAGCAGAAATCACCAACAGATCCCTTATATTTGCCATGAATTCTTGGGGAACGGGCAGGCTGCATTCGCATTCATGATATCCTGAAAGGGAAAAATGGTTTGGTAACGGTCAGAAAGCATCATATTAAATAGCCATTAAACAACCAAAAAATACCATTTATTCACAGATAATTAAACAGGGCTTTTCAGCTTGTCTCACAGCCATGTTCTGAGGCATTTAGAGCTGTCTTCAACAAACTCACAAAGAGCTCTGTAATACTTTCAGAAACTGCAAGCATGTCAAATTAAGCTGTAGAGCAAAACATATATATGTTAAAATTGCAGAACTGACTTGATTTGTTGGTATTTTCCCCCAAATTTGCCTGTTTACTGTGTAAAAAATTCCCTCTTTGGTTGGGGCCTTTTCACCCAAAATTTCCTGTTACCAATATGAAATCATATTTGAGAAAAAATTGCACTTTTCTAGATTAAAATGTAAACGATTTTTAGTTGCACTTTCTATTTTTAAATAATTTAAAACGATGACAAATTCAGACAATCCACACAAAATGTTATTATCTACCCGTTACCCGACCCACTTGTTTGTGATTTTCTTTGGTTTGTGAGCTAAAGGTTCAGTGAAATTAGCATATTCTGATTGATCATAATTCATAAATAGTAAATGAGCTTGTTTTGCTCGGTTATATACTTACGCATGTATTAAAAACAGTTCAAAAATCGTGTAAATTTTCGATTGTCCTTGCAGTTGACAGTGTTGTTTTTCCAAACCGGAAGTCACGTCGGAAGTGAAGCATTATGGGATCGCGAAACAAGGCGAATGATCTACATTTCCTTTTAATTAGCAAAATGTGTTTTTTCCAGTTGCACACAAATACAGCGACCGAACTACCATAGTTAATTCACAAAGTTTGGTCTGTAGCAAACAAAAAATAGTACCTTGTACCTCAGGCCCGGTGAAACTAACAGAAATTATCATAACTTATTAATTATGAATCCGATGCCAGTAATGGGCAATGTCACATTTAAATATTTATTTTAAAGCGGGAATCTAGACCGAACCCTTTCTAGATTCATGCTTCAAGCGAACGTTTTCGTTAAACATAACTTTATATCTTTATTTAAATTTAAATGGTTAATATGGAACTATTCCTTCAAGTTAAGTTTCTAAATAGAAGGAATTAATCAGTTAGTAACACGATCATTGTTGGCAGGTCGAAAAGGACTATGTAACCTATTCTGTACATGTATATATTTGGTATTTGTGTTTCATTCACTTCATTTGTAAGCCGGACATGCAGGTCCGTGAGTACATGATTTTTAAGCTCGGAAAGAATATTAAATAATTTACATATCGGGACCTTCACTTTTAACTTTGGTCTGGTTTTGACGCTTTTCATTTTGGTCTGTCACAGTGGTTGTTTTCATTACGGCTTGACATTGTGTTAATTTTTAGTCCTGTCAGATTTTGTGGTTGTTTTCAGTTTGGTCTGACATTGCGGGCCAGACATTTCTGCTGTTTTCATTTCGGTTGTTTTCACTTCGGTCAAAAATTGCGTTTTTTCACACCAAACCGACGCTGGTGTAGTTTTCACTTCGACCTGATATTGCTGTTGTTTTCTTGTTTTCACTCCGACCTGTCATTGCTGTTGTTTTTTTTTTGTTTTCACTCCGACCTGTCATTGGTGTTGTTTTCTTGTTTTCACTCCGACCTGTCATTGCTGTTGTTTTCTTGTTTTCACTCCGACCTGTCATTGCTGTTGTTTTCTTGTTTTCACTCCGACCTGTCATTGCTGTTGTTTTCATTCCGACTGACATTACGTTTTTTCCACTCCGCCCTGACATTGCTGTTGTTTTCATTTTGGACTGACATTGCGTTTTTTTCACTCCGACCTGACATTGGTGTGTTTTTTTTTCATTATGGCCTGACATTGCTGTTGTTTTCATTCCTTTCGGACATTGCGCTTGTTTTCGATCCGCCGGGCCAGACATTTCTGTTGTTTTCATTCCGGTCTGATAATGCGTTTTCACTCCGACCTGACGTTGCTGTGAATTTAATTCTGGCCTGACATTGCGGTAGTTTTTACTCCGACCTGATATTGCTGATGTTTTCATTCCCGCCAGGCATTGCGATTGTTTTCACTCGGCCTGATAGAAATAGTACATTATCTACTTTTGTTTGGAGAATAATTATCTAATATTTGTGTCGCCGTTTAATTCAGGCTACACCTAATGAGTGGGATCGAACTAATAGTGAAATATTATTTTTGAAACGCCCTGATGTCGACCGTTTTGAGGGCTTGAAGAAGCCGCGTGACAGGAGCCGAGCTGCATTGTCGTTATGGATTGAGAATTGCCCTGCCAAGCGAATCTCCATTGCCATAAGTCTATCTTTCATTCGCTCCCTCCTCTTTCAGGGTATGTAGCCAAGCAGGACCCGATGTTCGAGCTGGTAGCGCTATGTGACATGTTCAAGTGCTCGCCTAGGCTTTAATCAACTTATATACTGATAGTTTAAGTACGTTATATGTTCTGTCGGTTTGGCACTTAAGGAAACCTTACTGGTTAACTAGACACTTCAGGCGAAATTTTACTGGTTAACGTGACACTTTAGACTAGCTGGTGTCAGAGATATGCCATCATAGTTAACATCACACAACACTAATTCATTATTTTAATCCAATTTAGTTTTCATTAAAACAATTGCGATGACATCAACTAAATGTGTGTGTCTGCTTCATATTTAATCAGATAAAAGTAAACAGGTCTCGCTGGAATTATCAAAACACGAGTATTTATCTTTTATTTTATTATGATGGAAGCCGTTATTAAGCTAAATGAATAATTCATACCGTAATTGTTGTAACCTTTCTTGTTAGGGCGTTAAATTACAATTACTCAGAAATTAGGTGCGGGATTGTATGAGGGGCGGTTAAGCATTTTCAGGACTTCTATTGCTTAAGATGAAAACACAGTTATTTTCCACAAGTGTAGACTCTTGTCAGCCTGAACACACTGTTATAAGAATTTGTACTACAAATTGGCCTTTAAAATAAAATTAACTCCTGTTAGTATTTTATTTCATTTTATGTTATATAAAACTTTATATAGACAGATGTGTTCAGACTGATATGAATCTACAACCGACTGACATAATTCTACACTCGTCGAAAATATCAACAACAATTTCACTTATCAATTTTATCATATGTTGTTGTGTTTTCTGTTATCTATTAACCAATCAATACATATTTATATTTTCCATAGAAGACAGAAGAGGTTTTGCGGTCAAGTCGTATCATCAATGTTAGAATGACTTGTTTTCCTCGAGTCTACGTTACACAAGCAGAGACTCGGTGTTTGATTTTAGGTTAACCGAAGTGTGGGCGTATGCATATGTCAGTTTTCAGAAAGTAACATTGAGGTGTATGGAAGCTGGCATTGCACCGTCACTGATAAAAGAGAAATTATCAAACACGCCAAAATGAATTTCAATAAAACTTTGCACAAAGCAATGGTATTAATGTAGGTTTATTTTACATACATGAAGAAAAGTTTGAACAGTAACGAAAAATTGTTGATCTAAAAAAAAACCAAAACTCTATTTGCAATAAAACACAAAAACAAAGCAAAAAAACAAAAAACAACACTAACTATCATTTAAATGCCTACATGATATCTGACATTTTGTTAGATCTGACTTCAGTTGGATTGTCATACTTCATACCTTTGGATTTATAACAAAATGAATCGTTCGCGAATTTAAAATCATGCAGCGTCAAAAGTTTTGGAACGCCCCTGACCGGCTCGCTGCCATTAAATGTGTTGGTAGTTATATTTTTATCTCATTTGTTTCACTTCCTGATGCAAATCGCATGCCAGAAAAATGAATACTATTTTCTGGGGGATTATTTTTGCCGGTTTTTTGTTGGAGGGCAGCAAATGTACAGCTGCGAACGGGACTGAATGGATAACAACTGCTGTTCCGAGTGGTGATGTTACACCATCAGTTAATGAAACATCTGATGACATTTATAATTCATCGTTAATATTCAACGATACTGAATTTATTTTGCCAGAATTATACTTTATTCCAGAAATGCCATATTTAACGCTCGGTAGGGAGTTGACCTTTCAAGATGTAGATGCAATACTTGAACATGACAACGCTGTTGTGTTTCTGGAAAGCTTTGAGTCAGATTTTGAAAGGACAGTTATTTTCCATCAGTTGAGAGCCTGTCCTTACATTCCGCTGTGTGGGTTTTCTCTCAACCTTACTATACCATATGGAAGTGAATCATGCTGCGAGCAATGTGCATGTGACTATCCGAATTGTCTTATCGTCCGAACTTGCTGCCCAGACATTATTTTCCAAAACGAAAACTCGCGAAAAAAGACCGAATCGGATGGAGTTATGACACTGAAGACCTCGGCACAGAAGGAATGTATTGCTCTTAATGTTCCATATGGAAATGAAGGAGCATTCGGTTATGGATATTGCCCAACTGTAACGCCAACGTCGGATACTGGCAAATGTGCTCGAGTTTATGACATCAGTGTAACTTCAATGACAGACATCGTTCCTGTTATGAATAAGAATACACTGGATCTGTACCGGAACAAGTATTGTGCTTACTGCCACGGTGTAAACGACTCGGAGTTCGAATATCTTCAAGTAGACATTAAATGCGGCACGGGGATAACGATGAATGACGAACGTGACATTATGTACGCCGTCCTTGCAGAGGAAAAGTGCAGTTTCAACTTTCATGAAGATAAACTTCACTACTGTTCCTCTTCAATATCTCGTTGTAATGTAACGGGATTATGGCAAAACTATGACCAGAATTTTGAAAAGGCGTGTAACCTGTATAGGTCGGTTATGAAACCTAATGAAAAATTTCAAAATGTATTTTGCAGCTTATGTAATGGAATGGAACCACAATCTGCTTCTTGTCCTTTTAAATCATATTCGCGCGAGCATTATTCTTTTTCTGGATTGCTTAAAATGGACAGCGGTGCTTCCTTTGAAGAAAGTGAACTTGTTAAAAAATGTTCAAGAAATCAACTATATGATAAAATTACGGTAAATTTTAAATTATATTTCTAAATCAATGGGACTTTTCTATTCTGTTGTTCCTGCTATTTTAGTACTTTATATCCGTGACATTGTTAATTAAAAACTTGAGCTGGAAATGTAATGATCGCTCCATTTATTTTTCAAGCAATTTCTACAAATCTTGCTACATTTTTATGTACGAAAATTTGTTAGAAACATTTAAAAAAAACAATAAGAGAGATTGTTTGTTTCGCATGTTTACGTGAATAATTTTCCTAATGTGCAAGAAATCAACGGTTTTGTATGAGAAATGAAACATGAAATCGTGAAATGTTTTCGGGTATTAGTTCCGTCAAGGCCGGAAATATTCCGCGCTCTTTCTTCAAAAACATTCAAGTAGATGAAAAGGAAACTTATAACGACAAGTATGAAAATACTGCAGGCTCGGTTCATGGAAATACATACATGTATTTATGCCCCGGGTTAAGCGCCAACTCAGTAACAAACCTCCGAGTTAAGGTCACTTGTTTAGATCGATATCAAATGACTGTTAGAACTTGATATAGCCTTCAATGTTTTTAGATTTATACCATTCCGATTGTATCAAAGGATTGTTCCCATGTAAAAGAATGGAGTTTGTTTTAAACGAGAAAACAATGGGTGAAATTGAAAATGATAACATTTTGACAAGGAGTCTAAGATTAGAATATAATTATTAGTCCAGCTTATCACCTCGATTTCATTTCGACCTTATTACATGTAATCGTTAGAATATTACCGGTAAAATTCATCATACATTAAAACACATAATTATGAGATAAGCTTACTAATTATAATAATTCTTTTTCAGCATACCTGTAAAGAAATGTTTTGTTCGGAGATCATGCGGCTACATGATGGACGATGCAGCGCGTTGTTCGAAGAGATCAAAGGAGTCGCTTACATGTCATATATGCGTCTCGTACCAACTCGTGCTCTCTCCATTGAAGACGCCTATCTGCTGGCAGACGACATTATCCGGTTCTTAGAGAAAAATTCCAGTGATCTGTGTGGAATGCAGTTGGTGTATCAGTCAGACTCGGATATTAATCGGTTCGGATTGTCGAATGTTCTTAAATCAAGGCTTATGTATTTTGACGCTAGAATTCAGTTATCGCCAAGGCATTTCCACGATCCAGTCTCATATGCAGTTCTTGTTCGGAGCTTGCATAACACAGTTCTTACATTGAACACACCATTTTTAACAGAATGCAAGTTTTCATTTCGAATACTAGTCAGGGATGATGACGCTTTTGAATATGAAATGATTTCCAATATTTCCAAATCTGACGCTTTGAACGATGGTTTAGCTCATCCTCCAGATTTTTCGGTTCCTTTACCATTGCCAACTCTATTGCAAAATTACTCACTAATGTCAAATCTCAATTTAACACGATTTCCACACCTTAGGATAAATGATATGTTGTGTTATGAAGTCGATACTGTGTTAGAGGTTTTAACCTTAGACCCTTGTCCGAAAGTAAACATTTCAAAACGTGATGTCTCGTGGAATGTATTCGATGATGGATTGGTTTTTAAAACAGGGTGGTATAAAATTAAAAGCGATGATTTTTATTATATTGATGATTTGACAATTGCGATGTGTGCTGATGTATACACGGATTTCATTAATGAGGCCTTTGTTGACAAGATTTCCACGGAGACTATTGTTTCGGTTGTATGTTGTTCTTTATCCATCATTTGTTTGTTGTTTACTTTCATAATCTTCTGCATTTTTCCTAAACTCCGACGCTCAGTGCCGGGTAAGAACATTATGTTTATGGCATTTTCTTTAGTGTGTGCGCAAATTATGTACCTAGTGGGCAGTTTGGGTGGTTTTGAGAAAGCATCTTTAGAGTGTAAAATTGTAGGTATTTGTGTTCACTTTTCGTGGCTGGTTGCAATGTTCTGGATGAATGTTTGTACTTACCACATGTTTCGAGTCCTTGTTAAAACAAAGGTTATTTCTCAACGCTCCGGTACAGGGAGAATTATTTTGTATCACCTGTACACAATGATAGTGGCGGCCATCTTTGTTTCCATAAATATCACGGTGTCTCATTACTTTTACGGAAACGTTGGATACGGCAGTACAGTGTGTTATATTTCGAGTGAAATCATGATTATCTTTACATTTTGCATCCCGATATCTCTTGTCGTTCTATCCAATATTGGTATGTTTTTGTCTGTGGTCGTGGCAATAAAGAAATCACCATCTGTACAAAAGAATGTTCAAAATGAGCGAAATGATCTTGTTGTTTTTGTTAAATTGTCAACCATTACGGGAGCAACTTGGATATTTGGAATCTTAAACGTTTGGTTAAATGTTTCAGCTCTTTCATACATTTTTATTTTACTAAATGCAAGTCAGGGAGTTTTCCTTATGTTTGCTTTTGTAGTTAACAGAAGGGTGTATGGTTTAATCAGACAAAGTGAGTTTGGTCTAGCGGTAACATCCGATATGGGGACATCAGGCGGTTCTTTTAGTAAGAAAGCATAATACCTTTTTCAACAAAAAATCAAGATACTATGTTAAAAATTGAACTTTGTTGAAAGTGTTGAAAGTTCAAGTACGTGTCTCACAAAATGTGTTTGTAGTTGGTTTTGCGTTCGACGTTCAACTAGAGTCTAACGTTCACAATTCAATTGGCAATTCTACATTCACTTTTTTTTAAATTAAAATAAGTTCGACGTTAGAGATTCAAATTGCATTTCCTCGTTCGACATTCAAAACGATTTTGACGTTCGACATAAAAAACCAGTTCGACGTTTAACATTCAAATTCAATTCTATGTTCGACATTCATAACCAGTTCTGCGTTGTATCTCGAGGTTTGGCATTCAAATTGCAGTTCGACATTTTTCGACATTTAAAACCTTTGTCATTCTAATTGCAGTTCGACGTTTGACATCCATATTCTGTTCGAGGTTTGAAATTAATACCAACGTCAACGTTTGACATTCCAACCAGTTCTACCTTCGACATAAAAAACAATTCGTTTGACATTTCAAACCAGTTCGACGTAGTCATTCAAATTATAGTTAGGTGATCCGGGACATCCAAATTTTTATTGAATTTAATGTAAGTTTTTAATGTTCTGGTGTATTTTCGCACAATCTGTCCAGACTGAAGTTAAATCTGTCTGGTTTAACTTTTGCATCATAGCGTTTATGTATTAAGGTAAGATTGGTGGAAACGTGGATGAAGTCTGGTTTGTGTTGTGTGTAGTGGTTTTTTTTATGTTGTAGCTGGACTAAGTGCAATATCGATTATTTTCCTAGTTTCAATTCTATCTTAATTACAGATAAAATTATGTGTACCTTAGGCTAATCATTTACAAATAGTGAAACAGTAGAACTTTGGTAGGGTGTTTATACATGTACTCAGTTGAAGATGTTATGAGTGTATAATATGCATCTCCACTTCGTTTGTTGTTGTTGATGTGTTTAATGAAAACCCAGAAAAATTCCTGATGAGAGAGTGTCGCATTAACTTACAAAATGCACTTACGTTTAAAATTTCAAATGGCCACTGAAATCTATACAATTTCTGCTATTCAAAACCAATTCAAAAGTCACTTATGAAATCTACGTCAGATAGTTTTGTGAATATGGCCCGATTATGCCTTACTGCCATACAGGAGCAGTCATGAAGCAATTCAATTATCACATTTAACGTTTGTTCAAGGGGCGGGGAGTACATATTATGTTTCCTTCTGAGACTTATGATTTTCATTGCTAAACATGTTGCATGAAATGAATATGCCTTAACCGTGCAAAACATGCTCCGTACAATAAGTCAGATTTTCATGGGAATATCGACTTCGAAAGTGAAAGGAAGAAACGTAGTTTATAAATTAGCACCGATATCCTGCTTTATGTTGGAATATACATACTTCCAGAAAGTGCCAGAAATTGTAACAAAAGCCAATGGTCACGATTACCACATTCTAACAGCTAAATTAGCATAAAAATATGTAGCTCGGTAGCTGGCTGACTTTCTTTTCGAGTACAGGAACATATTTGTAGAGGCCACAAGTAATTATCAACGATTGTTTTTGCAAAGTTATTCTTCCACCATAACATAGAGCTGTTTTTAGTAAATATTGCTGTGGTGCTAGAAACTGGTACGTAACAATGGGATGCACCATGTACGTTGTTTCTTTTTCTTTTTTTATTCAATATAGTAATAAAGTACATAGAGAATAGTAAATAATCAAATACAGCAATAGAACAATAGAATCGATTTTGAGATAATAATAGACAACGATATGGAATTATTTTTCAGTTTTTATTCAAATATAACATAGAATATACAACCCTAATCTCTAGTTTATTAAAATATTTTTACAGATTTGGGACACGATTCATCATAAACTTGTTTATTAAAAATACAAGAAATTCATAAAAAATAAACAATTATATAAGTACATTCTGAGACAGAGAGTGCTTTACTATCGAATCATCCAAACAAAAATTACATGTTTATCTCAACTACGAGATATTATTTGCATGGTCGTCTGGTCGCAGTCGCCTATGGTGGTTGGCAGCCCGGGCGAGGTTGTCTGGGTTCAGGAGATTAACATCATTAGGTGCCACCATCTCTCTCATGATCAGCTCAACGATGGCAGCCGCCGACTCAAACTTGCGCTCCTGCGCTATCTCTTTTACCTGTAACATAGAAATTATAAAGTATTGAATAGAGTAAAACTGAAACGACATTATTTATCGCTTTATGTGACATGTCTATATATTTCATATAATGTATTCCTATTAATTTAATAAATACGATAATAAAGATGTTTAAAAAATGTACCTGTTTTGCTATTTTAACCTTCTGTGCCGCGCCTGGGTCGGCGGGATGTACATGCCCTCCCAGGCCAGGAGTGAACATGCCCAGAAACTCTCTGACCGAAGCTGAACATACCATCGTCTTGTTCCTGACTGCGCACCTCCAATACCGCCGCTCGCCGGTCTTGATCCCCAGCGTGTATGTGTAACCGTCGCTGCTCACAAGCTTCGGCGCTCCTCTCTTTGTGCCGGCTTCTACAATCTCATATGTTGTACGCGCCTTGTCAGGGATGTCGTCTGTCAGCGGCAAATCTGGCACAGAGTTTTCTTGTGGCACTGTCGTTCGCTGAACCTCAGTCACGGCGAGGGTCCCCTCGGGTATAGCGTGTTCCACTTCGTCCATTCTGCTGGCGTTATCTGCATGTACGTCTGGTCGTAGTCGTCTATGGAGGTTGGCAGCCCGGACCAGGTTCTTAGGGTTCAGTAGATTAGCGTCGTGAGGTGCCCCCATCTCTCTCATGATCTGCTCAACGATGGCAGCGGCCGACTCAAACTTGCGCTCTGTCGCTACCTCTTTTACCTGTAACATAGAAATAGTACTGAATAAATAGATGAAAAGGGAACTATGAGAGCCATCGAACACGACAAATATGAAAACATTGCAGAGCAAACCTATAAAGGCATTATAAGCGCTGAACTTTTTTTCATATCAATGTTGCATTATATAATGTATTTATATTTTTATGTATTTATAATTTATATAAAATATATAATTTTATGAACTATTTTACCTTTTTCGCTATTTTAACTTTCTGTGCCGCACCTGGGTCGGCGGGATGTCCATGCCCTCCCAGGCCAGGGGTGAACATGCCCAGAAACTCTTTGACGGAAGCTGGACACACCATCGTCTTGTTCCTGATTGCGCACCTCCAGTACCGCCGCTCGCCCGTCTTGATCCCTAGCGTGTAGGTGTAACCGTCGCTGCTCACAAGCTTCGGTGCTCCTCTCTTGGTTCCCGCTTCTACAATTTCATATGTTGTAGGTGTCTTGTCAGGGATGTCGTCTGTCAGCGGCAGATCTGGCACAGAGTTTTCTTGTGGCGCTGTCGTCACATCGGAAATAGGGTGTTCCCCTTCGTCTCTTCCGTTTATGGTCCGCAAAGGAGAGACGTGCATCCTCTTTGGCGGTGGTATCGCTTGTCTGGTTCGCTCAACATCCTTGGATGGCGCTTCGCACCCTGTGCACCTCCATGCGATGGTGATATCTCCCCGTCTCAACTGCAAATACTGTTGGTGGGTGATTCCTGAAATAGAACAAAATGTATATTTGATGGTTGCGGGCGGTATAAAACCCAATTTGATATATAATACTTTTATTATATGTTTGCTTACCACGCATAATTATAATATATTTACATTAAAATCATTTAGTAATGGTCCCCAATGTACCTCGAATGACAAACGTGGTTACTCTTTAAAGGTTCTCTTGTTTATTAATTGTTTGTGGCGTCCTATTTGAATTGACATACATATATAAAACATGAGCTCTCTCTCTCTCTCTCTCTCTCTTCCTCTCTTCTTTTTCGCTGCGTGGGGAGGCTGTGTTTTTTGAGTGTGGCGATTCCTGATATGCATATGTTGCTTTTTTAGTTACAAGTAAGATGCAAACATGAACTCGATCATTGAAAGACTGAATGTTTATGACTTTGATGATGGAAAATGTGAAGGTTAGAAGGCATTTATTGGATGCAATCATGTAAGGCTATTGTATTTTTTATAATCAAATAGTCTGATTGGTCACATGCATGTACTATTACAAATTTCATTGTATAAGTGTATTGTATATATGTAATGTGAATGAGACTAATAAAAATAATTGAATTTTAATGAATCCATAGATTGTTGACAATTATCAACATACCCATCTTAATGAAGCTTCACCCCTTTCAAAGTCTTAAAGTATTTCGTTTATTAAATCGTGTATAATTTTGGTAAACAAGATATCGGAGAAATTGATGAATGCTCCCTGGGTAGCGCGGGGACACAGGAATGGTGCTAAAATGTAACTAAAGGACCATAACTTTCTAAGTTTCAATTTTAACCAATCAGAAGCTGAGATATGAGACTAGTCTCGATTCTGAGTGTTATAATCTTGTGTCCAAGACTGTGTATTGTTTAACTTTGAAATAAAAAACACATGTATACAGACTTTTAACTCATTTAGGATCGATGGCTATTAGAACACAATAATTTGTAAAACAAATATTTTATGCTTGAAGGAATAATCTTAATAAAAACCATCACACTATCATATTTCCGCCTTTTCTGGACCCAAGATCATAAAACTATATCAGAAGACCAGTCTCAAATATATAACCTTTGATTGGCTGAAATGGCGACAGGTCGCCATTTCAGCCAATCAGATGCTTGAGAGCCATTTCAGCCAATCAGATGAGTGGGATATGAGTCTCAGTTTTATTATCTAGGAACCTGGTAACTTTGAGCAATACTTGATTCCTTTATTAAACTTGTATATTTATATAGTTTAACCTCCACAAGCAAAACAAGAAGTATTTAATTATTTCATACATTATTTTATTTGACATGTTTCTTGTGTTAAATACATACAAACAAAATGTGTTTTACTTAAATAATCAAGGTAAAGTTGTACTGAAAAGAAACTGTAGTGTCTAAATTATAATCTATTTTAATAAGAATTTAAAAACTAGAACTACCCCTATAACTTTCCTCTAACAAACATGAAAGGGGCAATAACTCCCCTGAACATAAAGAATGCTCTTCCTTACAAACCCTTCACAATGTTTTTATCAACAGCTCCATTCAATTGTAGAGACTTTCTTTAAAGTGACTGAGAAGTATTATTTGTTTATTTCAACATTAACAAAGTTTTAAAGTATTTTCAAATAATTTTAAGCCTCTTTCCTAATGGGGTTATCAGGTAGAAAAAATAGTTTTAACAGTTAGGTGTAAAAGTATATTCTTAAATATAAAATTCTCGAGATATAATTGTAAAACAAATGATGAAAAAGAAACTTAATTGAATACTATTTATTGATGATAAAGTGGCAGATTACCAAACTCTACTCCATAATTTTTGAATTATAAAAAACAACAAAACTATGAAAAATTAGAGTAACTCAAAGCATTAAACTGACAAAAAAATAATTGTTACCACGGATCTTATAGTTTTAACCCTTTACTTGATATGTACAGGTTTTATTGCACATAACAGTGTAGATCCAGATCAGCCAGCTGATCTGTGCCAGGTAATCAGGATCTACACTATTCTATTCTTGGTCATAAATAAACCTAATGAATCTAAATGGGAACAGTGTAGATCTCAATCACGATGTCATGGATGTGTATAACAGCCATATTCCACGGAGTATGTGTAAGTGTGAACACAGTCGATGTACAAGTGAATATATTTATAGCCAAAGTTAATACAGCATTACTTATGCAGTAAAATTCACTACAAGTTCAAAATGTACTGATTATTAAAATAAATTCGAAAAATTGGATCATGTTCAGTTATATACACAGTTTGATGTTAGGTAAATGTAAATAACAATTTGCTCCACAGACACCTCTTTTCTCACCTGGTCAACCAGTGTTAATCCAGATCGTCTGGCACACCTGTGCTGTATGACCTGAATCCACACTGTTTGCATCTTGGCCAGAAATAACCTAATGTATCTTAAATCTAGCAGTGTAGATCCTGATCAGACTGCATGCATGCCAGCTGGTATGAATCTGAAATGGTTGCCAATCGGATAAAAGCCATATCCTATGGAGTAAAAGGTTTATGTTGAACATGTACTAGACCATTGTCACATACTTAAGGTTGATTGATATTATCTTATCTTTGGCTGGCACAAGTGATTATCATCCCTTCAAAACAAAGAAAAAAATCACACATATGACATACAGAACTAAAGACAAGAAACATGTTTGAAAGAAAGTTTAAACAAGCATTTACTCAATTGATTCATATCAAACATGAAATGATACTTCCTTGAAGGAAAACAGTCTGCACCGAAAAGAAAATACAAGAAGAATTACCATCCTGTTGAAGTTAATGCCCTGAAGTTGAATCACATTAAAGAATATTGAAGCAATTGCCCTCTTATTTAACCCTTTCCTCCCTTTAAACATGTGCTAACCAGCACATCCGTGCTGTCTGATCAGGATCTGCACTGTTCTCTTTTTGGTCAGAAATAACCTAAAAAAATGAGCAGTGCAGATCCTGATCATATGGCACAGATGTGCTGGCTGATCTGGATCTAAACTGTTTGCACATGCCATAAAGGTATGTATACAGAGTAAAAAGAACAGGATAACAAATTTAATGAATAATATCACTACATGTGTGCAATGCATTTAAAGCAGATAATTAACACATTTTGGTATACACATAATCTAACTTCGGACCAAAATTACCTTTTCAGACAAATATTACTAGTAATTTTTTACCACCACTTGTAAAACAGTCTTTCACAATACTTACTGGCCTTACAGATAGCAATATAAGGTAAAGATTTTAAAGTGGAGTCTTAGCATTAAATTGGGGTCGGATGCAGGCTTTCCAGAAAGCATGTTTGTTTGGAGCATTCTTAGGGTAGGTATATAATGATTTCCAACTTTTTGACCAAAATCCCAATGATAATTAAATGGCTCTGCCCAAAAAGGGGGTTCAAACCCCACTGTAACACCTCTGGATCCACCCCTAAATTACCCTTTCCTCCATAGATACACCTTTATTGCTTGGGCCAACAGTTTAGATCCAGATCAGCCATCACATCCCTGCCGTCTGATCAGGATCTAAACTGTTTGCTTTTTTATACAATAGGTAATTTCTGACCAAAATGTGACCAGTGCAGATCCTGATCAGAGGGATGTGCCGGTTGAATGGATCTACACTGGTTGCACATGTGTAAAAATGCATATATTTGGAGGAAGAAATGGTTAAGAAATACCAAATTTTCCCTGTGTGTGACAAGTCTGTTGTAATAAGAAGTGACCAAAATGCGACCAGTGCAGATCCTGATCAGACGACACGAATGTGCTGGCTGATCTGGATCAACACTGGTCGCACATGCGTAAAAATGTGCATATATGGAGAAAAGGGTTAAATCACATGTTGGTAAAAACTAACGATTTATATTCTTCAAACAGACCCAACAACAATAACACAATTTCGCAAATTCCACCAAAATTTATTATTAAGACGCTTTTTTTGTGCATGATTATTATAATAACAGTAAAATACATTATAAGTAAGTAAATATCAAACATATTTGAGAATGGTGATTTGACATATATATACATACACAACATATTTAAAAATGCAAGATTTTAACAGTTACATGTACATCTTTTCTGTAGTTGGTCATGAATGCAGCAGGTCCCACCATCTCATACTTTGTACATAATGGACATACAGATACTGTGCTACTGTTTACAAAAATTAGTAAACTTGTGTCCCCCTTCCTTGAATAAAATAGAAGTGTGATACCCAAATCTTGCGTTTTTACATCTGTTAAGTATATATATAAATATTATTCATATTACTTGGAGTAACAGCCCTTAACATGGATTTCACAAATGTAAAGCCAAAATGCATTTAATGGGACTAGAAGGTCAGAACACAATGTTATAATGAAACTTCTCAATCATTCTTTAGGACTTAAACAGTTTTGCATTCAACTTTCCCCATGCATCTGGATCTATTAATCAACAACACTGCCAACACCTTTCAGCCTGGAAATAAATATATTCCCTAGATCTACAAAATGGACTACCCTTTACCCCTAGAACTAAAGAATGAACTCCCCTTTAACCCTTAATCTATAAAATAATACAGTTTATCTCCTAGATAAAAATGGACCTATTCAGACTCTACACATGCTACAAGTACCAGTATCACTTATTCCGAAAGCACCAGGTAATAATATACCATGTATTGACAGACCCATTGAGGCATCGATGAAAAAGTCCAGTATCTCCATAAATCTATTGCAGATATACAAATTTAGTGCCAAGTTCTTGCTATGTAATGAATGATGATAAATACTCATTTACATAGTTCTAAAACTTTTTCAGACTGGACCATTAATTTTAAAATTATCTTAAGTAAAAGTCAAACTTGTGGCAAAGACTATCTCTTAACTCTTTTTACTATATGAATATGACATACCTTGTGCAACAAGTGTAGATCCAGATCAGTCAGTACATCTGTGCACTATGATCAAAATCTACACTGTTTGCTTTAAGATTTATTAGGTTATTTCTGAACAAGCAGTGAACTATGTATATCCAGATCAGGGCCCAAGATCATAAAACTAAGTTTTGAGATCAGTCTCAAATCTCAAGGATCTGATTGGCTGAAATGGCGACTTGTCGCCATTTCAGCCAATCAGATGCTTGAGATTTGAGACTGATCTCCAGATTTAGTTTTATGATCTTGGGCACTGACTGCATTGCTGTGCATGCCAATCTGAAATTATAGTGGTCTCACATGGGATATATGCCATATCAATGTATGTCAAAATGGCTACAGTATAATGTACTCCCAAGATGTTACCGGTATCTTCAATTACAAGTTTGACAGTATAACAGTGTGCTCCTCTGGGCTTCTTTATAGATTTAAGCCCTGACAGTACCAAAAACTGGACAGTGCCCAAGATCATAAAAATAAATCTGGAGATCAGTCTCAAATCTCAAGGATCTGATTGGCTGAAATGGCGACCAGTCGCCATTTCAGCCAATCAGATCCTTGAGTTTTGAGACTGATCTCAAAACTTAGTTTTATGATCTTGGGACCAGGCCCCAATTTTTCTCAGGAAAGAACACTAAATGCAAGATGTGATATTATATTATAAAATAAATCTATTGCACATGTAAAAACTTTGTGTAAAGAACATATGTGGAACAAAACCCCTTTAAAAACCCCAACAAAATGGCCCTTCATTGCACAACTGCAATAAGAGGAACGGGTCCTTAACCCCTCAACTGGTTAACTAATCCAATTTTTGAACTTTTAATTAACTTTTAAGATACTTTTTCCTGGATATTGTTATAAAATGTAAATTCAAGCCATCATACACAAACACAAGCTATATTCATATTAATTTGAAAAATTATGCATCTGTCAAGCTTACAAAAATTTGCCTTTGATCAAAGCTAATAAACTTACTTTTGGTCATGAGAGGAACTAGTTTACAATATTTTATAAAAACAACAACAAAAAACCTTAAAGATAAAACAATGAAAAGCATATCCTCTTAATTTGATGTAACTCTGTAGTTGTCTTTTTTTCTGCCCTAGTTTGAGACCTAACTGTTAGGAAAAAAACAACCACACCAATCATTCAGAAAAACAAACTCCTAATATAAATAGCTTATTTAATGTGTAAAGGGTTAAAAATTAACATCATGTCCCAATTTTGAGAACAGATATTATTTAGACAAATATTCTCAGCAACAGGTTAAAACTGTTGCCAATAAAGTGCTAACAGAGTGCTAAAAAGTATATAAAAAGAGTAATCACAATATAACAGGGCACAAGATCTTAAAACTGAGATTGGAGACCAGTCACCATTTCTGCCAGTCAGATGCTTGAGAGTTGAGACTGGTCTCCTGATTTAGTTTTCTGATCATTGGCCATGAAACTGCATCACAGCTAATAATGTAAAATGGACAGATTATAAGTATCTTTCAAAGTGAACAAGAATAAGAAAAGAAAGAGGACTTTGCTGTAACTGTTGTAATAGGAACAAGGCTCTGCCAAGTTAAAAACTTTTGCTAAAATAATAAAGCCAAGGTGCGAGATTTTTCTATCTGAACTGAATGTCTCATGGATAATACTATTGCATGCTCCCTGACATTTTGCCAATTTCGAAAAAAATCCTCACTGTTCTTTTGAATAGTGAAATAAATGATTTTCCTGTTTAAGTTTGATGTCATAATTTTCAAAAAGTGATGTCAATATGCTTAAAAGGTGACAACATAACCGATGTTATTTGGCTTGGAGATAGGAAATCTCAATCTAGCATCATAGTAGTATGCGAGATAATAATTTCAGAGAATAAGGCCAACATGGAACAGAAGTTTGATGTAGAGGTAGGGTATTTCAGTGACTAAGTTCTGCCAAATGCACCAATCAACTCAAGTTGATTTATTTAACACTGTACTCTGTAGATACAAGTTTGATTGCATGCAAAACAGTGTAGATGCAGATCAGCCAGCACATCTGTGCCCAAGATCATAAAACTAAATCTGGAGATCAGTCTCAAATCTCAAGCATCTGATTGGCTGAAATGGCGACCAGTCGCCATTTCAGCCAATCAGATCCTTGAGATTTGAGACTGATCTCAAAACTTAGTTTTATGATCTTGGGCCCTATGCTGTCAATTCATTAGGTTATTTCTGAGTAATAAGCGACCAATGTAGACCCAGATCAGACAACATGTGCCCAAGGTTATAAAACTGAGATTGGAAACCAGTCTCGAATCTCAAGCATCTGATTGGCTGAAATGGCGACTGGTCGCCATTTCAGCCAATCAGATGCTTGAGATTTGAGACTGGTTTCCATGCTCAGTTTTATAACCTTCAGCCATGGTCCCACATGCCATAAAACCAGTATACATGGAGTAAAGAGTTATTCTGGCTCCTGGTCACAGATATGTGGAGCACTGTTGTTATCACACACATGAAAAGAGAAAAAAAATTACATGTATGTATATTTCTCTTAGAAAAAGCCAAATAAATATGCATTACATGATGTTCTAACAACAGCATTACAGTAAAAGCAAGAACATTAAACAGAGCATATAACAAACAAGCAAAATGGCACAAAAAGTATTCAAATTGTTGAGCTAAAATTTAATTGATAAGCAAGTAGCATATTCCTGATATTTTTATGTGAATGAACACATTTGTCTTCTGTTATGGCAGCAGATACTAAACAACAGTGTGTCAAAATGTAGCAGTTGCATGTACAATGTGTCAGGAGTTTTATCTCACGAGCAACGGTGAAGATTCAGATCAGCTAGCACATCTAAGCCACGTGATCTGGATCTACTATGGCCGCATCTTATTAAAAAATAACCTAACCTAATCAAAAAGCCAACAGTGTAGATCCTGATCAGATGGCAGACATGTGCTGAATGATCTGGATCTACACTGTTTGCCAATGGGATAACAGTCATATCCCATGGGTCATAGTAACTTTGTTAAGAATGATATACAGCATCAGTCATTTATCATCAGATTCAGCAATTAGCAACAAAAATATACAGTTATTAATACAGTCATTCAATCAAAACATGTTGAATTCCCCGCAGAATGAAAGCATTTTCATGAATTTGGTAAATAGGCTGATTTTGCGCCTGCTGATCTGAATGTACACTAGTCACACATGTGGTAAATGTGTTTATATCGGGTTATATGGGGTAATGAATAACTCTCGATAAATAAAGGTTGTACTTTCGACATATATTTCATAAAGTTTATATTTTCACAATGTCCATCACGATCTAATTTAAAACAAGGCAATCGGAATGACAACAATATCCCCCGCCGCAGATTTGAATGTGGGAAAGGTTATGGATGGTTAATAGCAAATTAAACAATAGACACATGCTCTCCAAAGCATGCAACTTTCATGAAATTCCTTCAAGGCCTTTTAAAAAACACCACTGGTGACCTTGACATTGAGGCGGCCATGTTGGAACATGGGTTCTGCACGCGTCTTCATGGGGAGAACGTTGACTAAAGTTTCATTAAATTCCTTCTAAAGGTTATAAACTTATGGACCGGACACAAAATATGCTCAAACACGACAGGCGGCCTTGATCTTGAGCCAGCCAGGTTGGAACATGGATTCAGCACATCATGTTCATGAACTGGACATATCACATAAGTTTCATGATATTCATTCCAGGGGTTCAGGTTCATGAACTGAACATTTCGCTTAAGTTTCATGATATACATACACTCTATACAGCTGAGACCTCTCTTAAATTTAGTCTTAACATTTTGAGAATGTGCTACAAATTTGTTGTTGTTGTTGAGGCTGTTGTTGTTGTTTTACATACAAACAGTTAATAAAATATTCAGAAAAGCCTGATTTTCAAAGTGCTATAAAGTAAGAAAGTTTATTTGGTCAGTATCCATAGAAAATGACAAAATTTACACTATAAAATCTTCCAGAGCGAAGTTCTTAATATTGCATAACACAGATCTACGCAGCAAAGTTCACTAGGTCATTGACCAGCAACTGGAGGAATACTGATAATGCATCCTAACAACATCTTAAGATTGAATCTAAATATAGCTGAAGACAGGTAGAAATATTGGAATTTTGATACTTGAAATGTTCACTCTGCTTCTAAAATTTTTGTTTCAAATTTTATCACTGAACAACCAGTGAATGAATTGTTCAGGAAAGATTAAATTTTAAGATGGTATAAAGTTTGTGTCAAAATCTGGTTGATAACTGTAGAAAATCATGGGTTAAAAACAGAATTTAAATTTTTTTTTAAATCCCCAGGGCGGGGCCCCTGGGCAATTCAAGAACATGATTTTAATAATTTGAGTAGAGATCATCAATATTAATATTCATACCAAATTTGATGACAATTGGACAAAAAATGTGATCTCTATTGCATTAACAAAATTTTTGCTTTAATTTGACCTAGTGACCTTGACATTGAGCTGGCCATGTTGGAACATGGGTTCTGCACGTCGTCTTGATGAGAAAAACATTTGCCTAAAGTTTCATGAAAATCCTTCTAGGGGTTGAAAAGTTATGGACCGGACACGAAATGTGGACGGACAGACGGACGAAGACCATTCCTATATCCCCCAGCCACTATGCGGCGGGGGATAAAAATAGATAAAGCATGAAAAATGTTGTTGGTCCCATGTTTACAGTTTTACACATAATATAATTTTAATGGAATGTTGTTGTGAAACTGTTAACCACTTTCTGTAAGTTTCATATTGCACAACGTTATATATAAACACACAATCTTAATAAAATAAATCATCAGTACGACCTAAACATTCCAAGAAAGAGACAGTATCAACGACTCTCATTTACATCAAATTTAAAAGAATATTAGAGACTGTTCATCAGTGTGTACCCTAACTTCCTTACAAACAATGCATGCAGCAACTTCTTACAAATGCATTACAGTACAGTAAAAACCAAACAAAAATCATGAACAAAAAACATTTATCTATTGTACCCTGTTAAAAACTTAATTTCAAAATCAATCTAAAATCTACCCATTACCTTTACCATGTTATTAAAATAGATCAATATTTTCTTGAGCTAGTGTTAACAACCAATCAAATTGCACAATAGAAGTGGAATAAGTCACAACTTCTCAACCAATGTACAAGGTTCTCTTATCAAGATCACCAATATAAGTTGGAAAATTAGTTTCTATTGCTCTTGAATCTTTATTTGAAAAAATAAATAAGTTAGCTAGTCTTAAATTCTCTTTACATGCAGTTAACTCAATGGTGAAATCAAATTAGGTCTCAGATATTTTCAAAGTCCCATTTGCTCCATATAAACGCCTTTTATCGCACATTATGTGACGTCTGATCAGGATCTACATTGTTACTGCTACTTAGTCAATAATTATAAGTAAAAAAAGCGAACAGTGCAGATCCTGATGAAACAGCACTGTTAACCCATGCAAGAAAGGTGTATCTATGGAGTAACCTAATTTGTTGATCCTGATCAGATGTACCAGCCGGCCTCAATCTTCACCCATGGATTACAGCTGTATCCTATGGTGTAATGGATTAAACATGGGTGATAATATAATAAATCAAGAATTTTCTTTTCATTTAAGGTTTGATTCAGATTATCATAGCCTTGTAGATTAAATGAGAAGCTGCAATTTTGAAAAATATGGAAAACATCTAACTAAAATTGCTAGATACTGGTCATCATTAATCATTAACATATTTTTCTGAATCTACATCCCCTTCATCAATACCGCTCTCGTCAATGGATTCCGAAGAAATTCCGGCTGATAACGGTTTTATCTGTGACATATCGAGTCGTGGCAAGCTGATCTGCTCCGGAAAGTGCCAAGGTTTCAGGTGAGGATTATTTTTAGCTTTCCAAGAAGGATAACCTTTACACGCTTTGTAGATTCGGGAAATTATCTGCAAAGGAATGATTATTCTACATTCAAACCTGAAATGAATTAACCCTTTACTCTGAAGATATCTCATGTGCAACCAGTATTTATTCAGATTAGCCTGCACATCCACGAAGTCTGGTCTGGATCTATATTGGTTGCTTCTTTGTCAAAAATATGGTCGCTTCTTTGTCAGAAACAATTTTATAAATTTATCTAAAATTGAACAGTGAAGATCATGATTGGTGGCACAGATGTGCAAGTTGATCTGGATCTACACTATTAACCCTTGGGATAAAAGCGGCATCCAATGGAAATAAGGGTGCGAACTTAAAGGCTTTAATACTAGCAATATGCATCAGAATAATCAAGCCAAAAGTATAACAGAGTTTATAGATGATGGAAATGCTTAAGCATCTTTTTCTTGCCCCAAACTTTCCTCAGAATGCTATTAAGAATATCAGAATCTTCTGTTAGGTAAGTTCATAAAAATCTAATTAAGAAATAAAATTATTCAGACATACCTTAGGGGCAAGTATCTTTGTTGCTTTATTAACAACCCATACTGGAAGCTTTCCTGTAAGTAAATTCAACATTCCTTATATACTGACATTATTAAACCCTTTCCTTGATATATACGCATTTTTATGCATGTCAGACCAGTGTAGATCCAGATCAGCCGGCACATCTGATCAGGATCTGCACTGGTCGCATTTTGGTCAGAAATAACCTAATGAATCAAAAAGCGAACAGTTTAGATCCTGATCAGACGGCATGGATGTGCCAGCTGATCTGGATCTAAACTGTTCGCCCTAGCAATAAAGGTGTATCTATACAGGAAAGGGTTAAAAATGGTGCATGGGGAACATACATGTTAAATATTGACAAGTTATCACAATTGTCATTTTATTTGCATTAAATGATGTTTTCACAGACAAATCATTTTGTCATCTAACAAAAGCAAGGACAATTGTACAAACCTGTTTGCAGATGTTTTAACATGCATATATTAAAATACATATAATATAATGCTTTTGGATATTATTCACAGTTTTTTTAAATAGTGTCAGTATGTATCAGGTAAAAAAAGGAAATGTTTTTTTCTAAGGTGTCTTTTCTTCTAACTGTTATACCTTTGAAGATTGCTTCTAATTGTGAATTTGATTAAGGCTTGATTCAACATTTCACTGTGTGACATTTGGTCTGTTTAAAGTCTGCATATGCTTTGCTCAGAACAAATATCGAAAAAAAGATATCAGACCCTTTTTTCTACAAGTTAGTCATGTGCATGACTCTGAATTATTTTGGGCAATCTTTGGCAGTATTAAGATGAAAACAGGGGGTTATTCTCCAGCCTCTCCATCTGTTAATTACTTTTATTTAGTTTAATGATCAAAATCTTCTAATTACCATAATGCAAAGGAACAGTCCATTCACCAAAAGACAGGGATCATTAAAACATAAAATTTAATCAGGAGACAAGTCTCAAATCTCAAACATCTGATTGGGTGAACTTGCACACTTACCTCTTGGATCAGACTGTGACACATATGTGAACTGTACTTTATTTTCACCTTGTTCCCTTAACAAGTAACCAGTCAAATATGAGATCCCTCTAATAAAGCCTTTTTTCGGGGGACATTTCTGAAATTATAAATCATATCATAGCAGGTAGACATATAGAACAAGACTAAACAGGACATTACAAAGCGTAGGAGTTCTTCATAGAGCAGCAGGATAATGAGCCAAGAACAGCATTTCAAAGTGAAACTGGAGAGGCTAGCCATATCAGTGGAAGTACTATTTTTAGTATGGTTATAATTTGGTCAATTCTGCAAGCAAATTACTTGCAAAAATAGCATACAATACTTTATTACACCTCACGTGATTAGTTTACTATATAGCGTAATGTGACGTCACAGGGAGATAATCGCTACTGTCACATATGCGACAGCATCATGTCACCCTCCCGTGGATCTAAAAATAAATATCTTGGAAATCCGATTACAAATTAACTTCTACGCATGCTTAATTGACCAAGGGAGATAAACGCATTTTGATCATTATTTGTAGCCGCTTATTGAGCATTATTGATTTTGGACTTCCGGCGCTTGATTTTGTTCCCAAACGAAATTTGGTCATAGTCAAGATCTCTAAAAAAACAAATGTTCGGTGTAATAAAATAAATATCACATCCCATTGGGGGAAACAGTACGAAATGTTAACCCTTGAGAAGGTAATGTCAACCTCGGCTAACGCCTCGGTTGACATTACTTCTCTCGGGTTAACATTTCGTACTGTTTCCCCCAATGGGATGTGATATTTATATAATGTTCACATGAATACAATAAAACTGCTAAATTTTATGTCTGCAAAAAAGATTGTCAGCAACATTTATTGTTACTAAATCAAGTTTCAACAGCAGCTGATTACAAATAAATTGATCTACCATGCTTTAATTGCACTTTTGGTGGGTTTAATTTTTTTGTGTATTTCAAGCTAGGATTAGAGCACAAAATCAAATCCCAGCAAAATGTAACATTGTAATAGGTAACCCTGTGAGAATAGTAAAAATGAACGAATTATTATACAAGGGAAAAATGTTACTTTTGGCTTCTGCGCAAAATTCATCCCCGCAAAATTAAATGATACAACAGTAATATCTATTGTATGCTGGATTCATCAAAATGAATACCAAACACTGAAAGTCTGATGACTGCATGAGATGTTCACAAGGAACATTTTTTTTCTATCTCTCACTGGTAAAAACAAATATTCTGCTATGCTATGCATTTAATGCACAGTCTGAATGATTTTAACTGATAAATTTATGGTGTTATATCAAGAACTTGTATTCTCAAACTCGAATCAGTTTTCTAAACCTTTCCACTGCTACTGGGAATACAATGTATAATGTCTACTGGGTATCAGCTTGGAAAAAAATGAGAAAATACAAACGATAACCTTCAGTTTCATTATCATGAGAAATCAGTTATTCACTAAAAACGATTGTAATAATGGTTTCAAGGCAGATTTGGGAGAAATATCTCTCTAACATCTGTAACTTTCTTTCTGCTAAGTCTGAGGAGGTTGTTCCTATAATGTTAAACTTCATTATAACTGCTTATAAATAAGTACACAGTCACATGATACTCTGAACATATCTAATGGCAGATATTGGTAAATTTAATTTTTTTCCAGGTGTTCAACACTCATCAGCAGAACTTATTATATCGAAATTGTAAAAGTTCTTGCCAATAAATCATATTTAAATTAACTTGCTTGTAACATTACTACTGTAAAGTTATCGATAACATACTAAAACTTCTTCCTAAAATAGAAAAAACTTCTTCCTGTTCTTACAACCCAGGCAAATTCCAATCACTAACCTCATGGTTCACGGAATGATTGAGGATCCACTTCTCCTTTCCAGTGTCGAGCCATGATCTCTGTGTAACAAAATCTCTGTTTCTCAGAGGTGGCGGACTTTTCACTGTATAAACATAACACAATAATACCTATAATTTATAATATGGCTTTGTTAACCTTTTCCCAAATGTTACTAGCTTTCAAACATGTTTTATGAAAACCAAACCTTATAACTCTGGAGGCCAATAAACATTGCTCTGGTTTTTGGTCTCAAATGGGAATTTTTATCAGTTTTTACAGTAATCTATTTCTGTTATATTACATCTACACATTTATTGTGATTAGTGTTTTCCAAGGTAAAAGCACTACATTAATTATTTTTGTTGCATTAAAAATAAACAAGAAAGAAACTGTGCAAATATTTAATATCTGTTCAAGCATTCTATGTTTCAATTATTGGAAATGTTAAACTTACTCCAAGTATAGAGGTTTTCTAAGTTCTAACCCTAACCCTAACACACTGCTAAAGTAAAATTTGAAACCACATTTTATCAAATTAAACAATAATCTTACATGCATAGTAGCCAACATCGTTGTTAGGATTTATGCAACAAATTTCATAGCCTTCCAACATAGAATGGTCCCAAACTTTTCTGTAATCTGGATCATGTAGGACGTCATACAAAACTGATGCAGGCACATCATCAAATGTCGTCCTGACCTGTAATGATAAAAACAGGGCTCTGCCTAGGCTTAAAATTTAGGGAGAAGTGAGTCGTGACGACTCGCGAGCCACTTAAAAGTACACAAGCATGTTGATATAAACACTACTGATATTCAAGTTAGTCATTTGCAGCAGCATCAGCAAATAAAATCTTAAACTCATTTTAACAATAGCGAGAAGCAAGTTTATTTTATAAAATTTTAATGCTGATATAAACTGAATAGCATGTCATGATAAACTACATTGTATAAACAGCAAATCATATACTTCTTAAAAATCTCTAGCTGATGCTGTTCAGTTCTATTCTTAATCAGTCTCTTTATTCCTGAATTCTATAATTATTTGCATAGATTTAATATAGATCTATCTATGGGTTATCAAAATAAGATTTTATTATGCCTGATGTTGCAGGATAATTAGGTACATAGTTAATCTAATTCAATACATTTAAAAGAAAATATTTTGGATGATGTTTGAAATAAAAAATAAAAATACTGCCTAAGAGCAATTGCTGTGTTGATGTTTTAACAAAATGTTCGCGTCAAGACTTTAATTAATTAATTAATTCTGTCCTTGTATAAAATGGCAAAATGTAGTTTCTTTTTATTACCTCCCTTTATTTTATTGCGCTTATTTTGTTTGCCGATTTTTTGCAAGATTTTCAATTATTTATTAATGTAACTTTAATCAGTTAGCTGAAAGCCTGAAACTGTGAAAGTTGAAATCAACTTTTTAAACCTTTTCAGTTGTTTGCTTCTTTGTTAATTGAAAGACATTGACGACCTGTCAGACGACCGCTTACACAAAAGAATGACTGGTTTTAACTGGTAATACTTGTACAAACAATCAATTATGAGACAAGTAGGAATCATGCTGATTGGGGTTAATTGGTAATTTGAATACTGACAGACTTGACAGTTTGTTAATGCTGCCATTGGACAAGAGTTAATTCAGCATATCGGCGATCGGCGAATCACTGTGCGCGCTCATAGTTTTATTGATCTAGTAGGCAGGCATTTCGTAAATCGGGTGGAGTGTAGCGAACAGATCGAATGTCATCGAACAAAATATTTTTTTTATGATTTTTGTTGGGATGAAGTTTGGAAAGCCAAGGCGACGATGTCGCCCGAATCGCCCAGTAGGCAGAGCCCTGTAAAGCAGGAGGATGTTGGAATTATTATTAAGAGTTAATATTAACCTAGTGCTATAGTAGCTGTTTAACCATTTACTTCATATTTACACATTTTATCACGTGTGCGAACAGTGTAGATTCAGATCAGCTGGCACATCTGTGCCATCTGATCAGGATCTGCACTGTTTGCTTTTTGGTCAGAAATAACCTAATTTATCAAAAAGCAAACAGTGCAGATTCTGAATCTGATCAGATGGCACAGGCTGATCTGGATCTACACTGTAACACTGTTCACCCACGACATCAAGGTGAATCTATGGGGTAAAGGATTAACCAAATTAAAACAACATAAAGTTGTTTTTTAATTAAGTTTAAGTTAAGTTTTTAATAAGTTGTTATTTAATTACTGGACCTGTTTTAACTGATTTAGTCCATCAACAATAAACTGTAATATATTGCAAATATGTCTGTATGCATCTACAAATTCATAAATCTTTGTGTAATGTTCTTGATGCTAAATGGACAAAATGGCACAGACTTGGGGACATACAGCCCAGAACCAAGGATGATATGGCCCAGCTTTAAGATCATGCAGCCCATATTTAAACATAGTTTCTCATTCCAGACTACAGAAAAGTTTGCGACCATTCAAGATGTGCTAAATATCTGAGCCAAATAGTCTGAAATCTGGGCTTCGACAGTTCTGGGCAATAGTGTCTTTAACAATCAGACATGTCCACATTGTCTCTAAGCTGGGCCTTTAACTCTAGGCCCTATCATCTTTAACTGTTCAAGGGCAGTACCTTAGCAGTAACTCTTGATAAGAGGTGGGTCAGGGATGTTTTTTGGAAATAATTACCATGTAACACGTGTAACCCGGCTACAGCTGAGTTAGTACTGCTCTTGTACTATCTCGCTTTTGGGCTAGCTTTTATGAAAATGTGGTAGGGCGTCTGACTAGTCTAAGTGATCAAAGACTTCACTTTTTGTTTGGATGTTGAATGTCTTGGGACAATTTCTTTCCCTTTATATCCAGTGATCTGGTTACAGACATCTGATACTGGATTAGGTTACCAGACATCTCCAATGCACATATAAACCTATTTCCACCTCATTGACTCAAAACAAAACCAATCTGATCCATTAGGCCTACAAATAAACGATGATGTCAATAGGCTACCTTAACAATTTTAAACGACGAGACTTCGTTGTTTTTGGTCCACACGCTGGTGTTGTTTTTCTGATATTCGAGTTTCCAATTTTCCGTTTCGTCACCTAAAGCTTTCAGTTTTTTGAAATCTGAGTCATCAGCGACTCTTATTTCGCCGACTTTTAAGACAGAAAGCATTGGTGATTCGAGAGTAATTCTTTATTTCTTCAATATTTTATGAAAAATAATTCTTTCGCGTCAACATTGCCGTAAAGTTACTCCGTCATAAGAAACGCAAGAAAAGTAATCACTAACAAGACCATTTGTCAACATCAATTTATAAGAAAAAATCATTGTGTCAGTGTCAAAATAATTATATTTAGTTAGGTTTTAAGGTTCAGTATAATATTTTGTAAAATTTACAATATTTAGTAAAAGAACTACTCATTTTTATTGATCTTAACTGTAAGAGTGTCTAGAATGTCTCGTTTTCTTAGTTTAATTTCTTGGTGGTAGTGTTTTATCAGTCGTAAAATTCGGTCAATTTTTTACGAAGAGCAATTTTTGGTCAAAAAAATAGCGAGATGTAAATTTCAAAATACATGTAAAACCTTTCTTTCTTAACAATGATCATATTACTATATTTCTTTTACGACTAACAAATGTCCGTTTGCGACATAGTAAAAGTCGATCAGCTGAGAAAAAGTAACAAAGGAACTCCGTCATACTTAATTTTATTTACAAATTGATGACAGACCACCAGTGGAAGGGATGAGGAAAAAAGATTAAAGATTTGGTTATCGTATTAACAGATAATGAACGCAAGATCCCATGTTTTTGAACTGGTAATTCTTGTTAAAAAGTAATGTCATTTTGACCCAGAAGATTTGTTTATGTTTACATAATTGATTTTTACCTGTCCTGTAAACACATGATGTATTTTTTTATGATGAAACACTTGCATGTAATTGAATCAATTTATTTGCCATTTGTGTACACTTGTAGCTTGTTGGCTTAAAGCGGAAATCCACTGATATAAGTTTTTGTGACTGACTGGTAGGAACAGTCTTATGATGGACTGTTTTGTGTCCCTTGATTTACCAAGATCAGCTGATAAAAAATGAATTCATCACTGAATCTCATCTGTTTTTACAATATCATATGCTCTTAGTTAAAAATTCAACTATAAAATTATTATTAGATCATAATGGTCAAACTATTGCCCAGTGTTTACGCACATGTCTTAAATCACATTATTATATTACTATGTCTTTAATCACATTATTATATTACCAAACAATTACCAAAACCTATCTCCCTCTGAAATTATGAAATGACTAATGTATTTATTTATATCTAGAATTCAAATAAAGCGGTCTTTGACATCCGTATCCAGGGTAGCGAAATTAGACATTTTGAGTTCAAGACCTTACCATTAATTCTGGGCGATTATAAGATGATCAAATTATTCTAACGATAATTTATATTATTTATAACATAGTTTAAAGTCGTCAGTATATATCGTCTGATCAGTATCTGCACTGGTTGCATTTTAACCAGAAATAACCTAACAGATCATAAAGCGCACTGTGCAGATCCTGATTAAATGGCTCGGATCACAACTGTACTCCAACACAATAAAAAGAGAATCTATCATTGGTATTCGACGAAGATCTCAACCGGAGGGTAATTGTTTCCAGAGGGAAACGAGGCTGTGCCGAGGTTCCATCTGGAAAGCATTGCCTGTTCTTCGCCGAATACCAATGATTGATTATTTTTCTCACTTACTTTCTGAAGATTCAATCAAAATTCTTTAAAATTAAAAAACAAACAATTTTGGTGAACTTTCTTTCGCGTAACCTCAAGTAGGAACAGTAAATCAGCCACGAATACACGGTCCTGTTGAAGTTTAACACCCCTAACATTTATAACAATATTGTTACAAATTTAAGAAAGGAAAATAATCGTTTTTCCATGGCATGAAAATCTGCAGCGGGTTCACCCGTTTAAAACGGATCTGTGATTTTTAAGTGATTTGGTCACACTTCAAATAGATTGAATTGTACATACCAGTTAAAATATCCCGATTAAAAAGCAGTATAGTTCCTATATTATTGTCCATTCATTTTCTCCATAGAGCATGATGTTTAACGAAGCTCGCAACAGTGGTATAAGAAAGAAACACTCTAAAAAAGTAGCATTTTCAGTCTCATACCACGATAAACACTTCCAAGTTCCAGCGTTGAGAATTTAGCAACCTCCAAGTGTATCCTTTCCAAAGATTTTTTAAATAAATCCTGATAAAACAAAATCAACAGATTGCTCTGTTTCAAAAAGTAAACATTCGTTTAATTACGTCACATAATAAATTTAAATGACTAATAAGCACCATGACGTAGTCTAAATCAATAATGAAAATGCTCAATTAATATGGTGCGCATTAATACAAAAGTACGCGAGCACGCGGAGTTGTAGATAAGGCCATGATAAATAAGGAAATCTCACACGTCTAAAAATAGAGATTTTTCTGTCTAGTAAGTGAGAAAAGTGTGTCTATGGAGGAAAGGGTTAATATATACATGTATATACACATGTAGATAAAACCAGTATATATGGAATAAAGTTATCCATTTATAAAAATAAGGAATATTAATATTATTGTAATTGAATTATGAATGTTATTTCTCTAACTTCAGTCTGTAGAAGGCCGTCAAATAGAAGAAGTTGTATCAAGTGAGTACATTTTGTTCCTCTGTCTGGAGAGTCTGTCCCATGGCAACAGAATGGTGAAATTTATAAGACAGCTCAGTAAGCTTTTAACTCCATGGGTTATGGCTGTTACCCATGTAGGACATTCTATGGGATATGGCTGTTACCCATGTAGGACATTCTATGGGATAATTATGGCTGTTACCCATGTAGGACATTCTATGGGATAATTATGGCTGTTACCCATGTAGGACATTCTATGTGATATGGCTGTTACCCATGTGGGACATTCTATGGGATATGGCTGTTACCCATGTAGGACATTCTATGTGATATGGCTGTTACCCATGTAGGACATTCTAAGGATTATGGCTGTTACCCATGTAGAACATTCTATGGGATATGGCTGTTACCCATGTAGATCATTCTATGGGTTATGGCTGTTATCCATGGGGGACATTCTATGGGATATGGCTGTTACCCATGTAGAACATTCTATGGGATATGGCTGTTACCCATGTAGGACATTCTATGTGATATGGCTGTTACCCATGTAGATCTCTCTATGGGTTATGGCTGTTATCCATGTGGGACATTCTATGGGATATGGCTGTTACCCATGTGGGACATTCTATGGGTTATGGCTGTTACCCATGTAGGACATTCTATGGGTTATGGCTGTTACCAATGAAGGACATTCTAAGGGATATGGCTGTTACCTATGTAGGACATTCTAAGGATTATGGCTGTTACCCATGTAGAACATTCTATGGGATATGGCTGTTACCCATGTAGGACATTCTATGGGATATGGCTGTTACCCATGTGGGACATTCTATGGGTTATGGCTGTTACCCATGTAGGATATTCTATGGGATATGGCTGTTACCCATCTATAGGACATTCTATGGGATATGACTGTTACCCATCTATAGGACATTCTAAGGATTATGGCTGTTACCCAGGTATGACATTCTATGGGTTATGGCTGTTACCCATGTAGGACATTCTATGGGTTATGGCTGTTACCCATGTAGGACATTCTATTGGATATGGCTGTTATCCATGGGCAAACAGTGTAGGTCTAACTAGCACATCAGGATCTACACTGTTCGTTGTATTATCTATTGGGTTATTTCTGACCAGAAAATGAAGTGAATATCCTGAGATGGCAAGATGTGCAGACTCATCTAGATCTGCAGTGATTACATATAGAATTTAAGATGTTTCCATGGTCAAAGTTAAAATTAACTGTTAAGAGTCAAGTTTTCTGTCTTTTTTTTTTCAAAAAAGACATGAAACTACATACATGTGTATTCCAGTTAAATACAATAATGATTTCTTTGGCAATTACATATGATGGAATTAAAAAAAACAAACTTTCTGCTATCATAATTATTTAGATTTAACTTTGAATCAGTAATTATTATAATTATTACCTTTCTTTTTTTAATTAGCAATTATTGCATAAATATATTTTTTCTGCGAGTTTCAGTTATAAAATGACAAATCCATGTGTACTTTGCCTAACATTATGGCCTGTTATTAATATTATTGGGCACCTATCTGAAATAAAAACTTCTGAAAAATACTATTAAACCTTTAACCCTTTACTCCATATACACTACTGTTATCTCTGTGTGAACAGTGTAGATCTAGATCAGATGGCATATACATGACATCTAATTGGAATCTACATTGTTTACTTCCTGGTCAGAAATAACCTGATAAAACTAAAATCAAAAAGTGTAGATTCTTTTGTATGTTCTTGTAGAAATGATTGAAATAAAATTTGAATAATAAAAAAAAAGAAGAAAAAAACAGTGTAGATTCGGGGCAGATCTTATTTGATCTTAAGTGTTTGTCCATGTGCTAAAACTTGTATATATGAAGGAAAAGGCTAAAACTGACACAACATATTGAGAGTTGTGTTTTAACTCTTTCCTACACATATACACCGTTTATCACATGGGTGTAGATCCAGATCAGCTGGCACATACTTGCTGTCTAATCAGGATCTGCACTGCTGGTTTTTGGTCAGATGTACCAGCTGATCTAGATCTACACTGTTCGCCCTTGCAATAACACTGTATCTATGGAGTAAAGGGTTAATGCAATTTGTTAATATAGTTTTATTTAATTCCTTAAATTAGGCATGTCTTTAATATAATGTTTTCACGATAATTTGAGAGGCAGTCAACTATGCAGCTGAATTTGTTAAACTTAAATACAAAATCTGTATTTTTTTACCATTTAAAGTGAATTATGTAATTTTTCAGGTATATTCCACAGTTTGATACTACATAGAACTCTTGGAAAGGTAATTTCATACTTTGAAGATATGTATATATTATAACATCTATACTTGATAAGGTTAAAAAAAAATTGATGCCCAATAAATCTTCTCAGAGAATAAAGCAAACATTCTTCTGAAGCTCTAGACAAAACAAAAGATGATGTTTATGTATTTTATGGTGCTAGTATATGTAGTTTGTGGAAATTCACAGAAGAATCTGGTCTAAAGTGGGACCCGAACCAGTGACCTCTAGAAACAGAAGTTTGGATTAGGCTTGTTGCTTGTTTACATTGCATCCACAGACTTTATTTTAAGTTAAACAAACAAACATTTAATTTCGCTGAGTCTTTTTATATTAACAATTTCAGTTTGCAAAATGAGTAATTCTGATATTGAAGATAATAGCTCATGTCAAGAGCAGGAATTTTATTTTAATGAAAGGTCAACTTAACTTTAGGTGCCTAGGAAAATTAACCACAACTGTTACAATAGCATGATTGGAAACTGACATCACAATTCCTAGAATTGCAGGAGAGCAGACAAACACTCTCAATCCCAAGAGATTGTCACATGATCAAAGTTTGGAAGATGGCGAAACACAGAGTCTGCTCCTTTATCTAAGTCTAATTAATCCAGGTGATCTGGATCTAAACTGTTTGCCATGCAGTAAAAGCCTTATAGTTGTGGAGGAAAGGGTTAAAAAAGACATAAATTGTTTATACTGTATATTCATATACTGTTCTAATTTTCAGTTCCACTATAAACAGGAAGGAAGTTATTCAGTTGGAACTCTGGGATTTGTTGATGAAGATTGCGACTTTATAGATTTCACTTACGTAAGATTTTTGTATATTAATCAGATGGTTCTAATACATTATCTCAATGTACATTATATTGAAATAATATGACTGAAATATTTTATCGGATGTACAACCTACACCCACAATCCGCATGCTTATCTGGAGGTAAAAATGTGCATGTTATAAACAAGGGAATACGGCATGGGTGTGCCAGATGTTCTTGATCTACCTTAATGTCCTCAGACCTGGATCTACACTGGCCGCACACATGACAAAACCCATATGTATGGAGTAAAGTATTAAGTTATGAGTGTCTGTGTTCAGACCAAAGAGCTAGTCCGTAGAAAATACTTGGCTTTGGCAGTATATGAGCCTTATGAGGAGGCATTTTCAAAAATACTCTTACAACTGACAGGAGACATAACTGTTCTATATGAAAACATAACATATTTATGCAGCATGAACCGATAAATATCAGCTGGTTTATATTGCAAGGAAACATCCGAAGGGACTAAACAAGCTTTTTAAATGTAAATAAAATCACATAGTAAAGTATAATGGTAGAATGGTAGACCCTTTTATGGAAAACATCAACATGCACACACTGACTATTTGATTTGGAATACTTTATGATATTCGTGATGTGAGATCATTTCTTTTGAATAGCATTAACAGCATTGATCCAAACAATGTAACATTTTTGATGGTTTTCAAGATTCATGATTTGTTGTTGTTGTTTTCAGGTTCGAGTAGCCTCAGATCTGCTCACCAGCAATGTGAGGCGAGAGGTGTGTACCTTCAGAGATTCCCTACAGCAGGCTGCTAGCCCTTCAGAGTCTGGCCAGGTAAGGGGACAACATAATGAGACTGAGATTGGAAACCAGTCTCAAATTTCAAGCAAGTGATTGGCTGAAATGGAGTCTACATTTTAGTTAATCAAATGCTTGAGATTTGAGACTAGTCTCCATTCTTAGTTTTATAACATTGAGCCCAAATATTCAGCATTTCTCTAGTGTTTTTGATGTTTAGATTTTGAAAGTGTTGAGAGAAATGCAAATAAACGTTTGTAATTTAAAACCTAATCAAGGGCCTTGATCAATTGCTGCTGTTATATACATATATTTACACCTGTTTTGCACTCCACTTTTATATATTTTATAAAAACTGTTTCCGTTTTACATTGGAAAACGTTTGATCCATTGTGTGGAACAAACGCCATGCACAAACTATTAGACTGTGCACAATGTTTCGTTTTGTGATGTCAATCAGCATGCATGTTTTACCACAAGTTGGGTGAAAAAGAGTTCCGCCGGTTGCTCTGTTGTCACTGAGTCCGTTCAAAAGACCATGGTCTTTTCAATCCTCAATAAGAATTAAGAATATTCAGGACTGTAAATATAAGATTGAATCATTATTTAATCATGTTCATCAGGATATGAATTGGTTTGGTGGAGTAAACGCGAAGCCTGAAGAACGTGAAGCCCTTCAGGCTTCCAACACTTTAAACAACCCAAATGTTTTCCATACCCTCATAACTCTGATCATTTAAATAAATACATATACAACTTATTCAATGTTCAAGTATTAAACTGGCTCATTATGGCTAAACACTTAAAACCAGCCGTTTTGCCATATTCACTTTATCCCTTTAAACATGAAATAATAGTCCAATTGTTAAATTTTTGGCCAGTTTTTTTTGGACAACACTGGTTATTAGATTGGGGGTAAGTCGTTGAGCGGGTGGGCTGGTGTCAATATATCATCAAGTTTTTCTTTTTAAGTTCAATTTTTCATAGTAACCATTTACAGTAGAGCTTTGAAACTTAACATCTATAGTCAGGACTTTTTCAGGGGTATTTGGGAAAAAGGCCCCATCACAGATTGGGAATTTTTTCAAACGGTATACACTGGCTTTACACGGGTTGCATACATAGATTCAAGGAATGTAGGTTTCACAGATCACTGATCAAAAGTAAACAAACTAATTTTGTAATTTAAATAGTCCCTTGATTATATGGATTCTCTTGTTTGTTTCTATTTTATAGGCAAAAAAGTTATTTCTGTTGAAATGGGAATTTTTTTCTTGAAATTGGGAATTTTTTTCTTGCAATTGGGAAAAATGGTCCCTATTTGGCAATGGGAATGGGGCCCATTATCGGCCCCGTGAGACTAGCTGAAAAAGCCCTGATAGTAACTGTTGTCACATCATTAGCAATAATCAGGACAATTTTCATTATTCTTGACTGTATTTTTTCATTGTTATGCCCCTTTTACACTAAAAATTAAAAAAACAAAACCTGCTTTGCTCACATTGTGGCGTCTTTTTGTTTTGTTATATCATTGAATATATTTCAAAAACAGATCTCGTTAGAGTTTTACCAGAAGAAACGAGCAAGATGGCCATTTCCAGCAGAGTGTATACCATGGGAGGTGTGGACAGTGAAACTTGATGTGATTACCCTTACTAACGAACATGGTATGCTCATTTATTATGGTCTTATCACATCTTTATTGAGCATGCAACCAGTTTAGATCCAGATCAGCTGGACTATCCATGCTATGTGATCAGGATCTACACTGTTTGCTGTTTCATTTATTAAGTTATTTCTGACCCAAAAGCCAACAGAGCAGATCCTGATCTGGATTGAAACTGCTACACATTTAAACAGAACATTTATCTCTTGACAAAACTGAGAAACTATAAAAGAGGTCCTAATAAACTTGTCCTGCTGGGTGACTACTTTCCCTATTGAATGAACATTAATAAATCTGAATATAACATTTTTCTATGTAGTATGTTCATTTGTGAAAGTCTCTTTATCCAGCACTTGTGAAACTATTACAGAAATTGTCTGCTACTTTTTTCAGAGAGACAGAAATGTCGGGAGCATGTTGGCGAGATTTTAGCGGAGAAAGTGTTGTACATAGCAGATATAATGAACAGGCATGAGTATGTGCCCAAGATGCCGATTCAGCCAGAAGTTGATCTCATATTTGATACATCATACCTTGATGTTCAGCCATATTTGCATCGGGTGGGTATTTCATTATTTTTAATCCTTTACTTTATGGTACCGCTTGTGCAAACTGTAACGATTCAGATCAGCCATAACATTGAAACCTGGTGATCTTGATCTACACTGTTCACTTTTGGTATGAAGTTACCTCCTGAATCAAAAAGTTAAAAGAACAGATGTGCTAGCGGATCTGGATCTACCCTTGGGATAACAGCTATATCCTATGGCATAAAGGAATAACCCCTTAATATTGTTCAGTATCTATTTTTTGTAAATTTATTGGAATATACTCATTTTTCTTGAAAACAATTGGTTTTCAACCATTTATTTCCATGTAGTTTTTTATCATATTAACCAATCAACAATAAATACCACTCTGACATCTTGTACTGTAATTTTTCACTATTATTTATAAAACTGTTATTTTTGTAATTGTTTGTTACAGATCACACATCAAATAAATGGGCCGTCTTCCAGTTCCGTTTCCACAACAATGAGAAAATTCATCAAAGACACGTTGGCATTGTGACGAAGGCTGGATGGTCTAGGACTTTCATTATTAGTATATTCTTAGATATTGAAATCATGATAAAGATTACGATACATTGCTTCATATATCGCTGTGTTGTGCTAACTAGAAAATTAGAGTCACCTTAATTGTATCCTAAACATGATTAGAACATCAGCACTTGTTTTGTCCATTGGTCCTAAAGTTACATATCCATTAAAGGTTAATTTATCACTGTCGTGTAAAAACGGTATAAGTATTATTGAATAAAGGAGTTGAACTGTTACTGCACTTAAGTAAGACATTGATTTTTTTCCACATTGTAGTTTCTGATCATCAGTAAAGACAATTCAGTGTTTGATCACCTTATTATGTATTATTTCTACAATTTTATGTGTGTTAAAGTATTTCATAATACC